>OX392544.1:39031239-40458739 GCA_947623455.1 Mimachlamys varia | reverse complement strand
GAAGATTTTACTTGTATACCTCTAACCGCGATGCACTGCAATTATGTAACCAATTCGAAAAGGTTACATAATTGCACCGCATCGCGGTTAGGTACTTTTAATGTCTATTATGCATCCTTTTTATTATAAAACATTTTAAAAGGATTTAATTGGAAATATTCTCTCTCAAAATAATACATTTCACAATTATATCACCTAACCCTGAGGGGTTGCAATTATGTAACCTTTTCAATTGGTTACATAATTGCAACCCTTCAGGGTTAGAATTTTCAACATAAATATTTGTGTAATTTCATTTGAATATGTTACAAAAAAGTATACTTAAATGTTTTACGTTGTTTTTCTTAGAATAATTTACTTCTCTATCTCTAACCGCGATGCACTGCAATTATGTAACCAATTCGAAAAGGTTACACAATTGCACCGCATCGCGGTTAGGTACTTTTAATGTCTATTATGCATCCTTTTTATTATAAAACATTTTAAAAGGATTTAATTGGAAATATTCTCTCTCAAAATAATACATTTCACAATTATATCACCTAACCCTGAGGGGTTGCAATTATGTAACCTTTTCAATTGGTTACATAATTGCAACCCTTCAGGGTTAGAATTTTCAACATAAATATTTGTGTAATTTCATTTGAATATGTTACAAAAAAGTATACTTAAATGTTTTACGTTGTTTTTCTTAGAATAATTTACTTCTCTATCTCTAACCGCGATGCACTGCAATTATGTAACCAATTCGAAAAGGTTACACAATTGCACCGCATCGCGGTTAGGTACTTTTAATGTCTATTATGCATCCTTTTTATTATAAAACATTTTAAAAGGATTTAATTGGAAATATTCTCTCTCAAAATAATACATTTCACAATTATATCACCTAACCCTGAGTGGTTGCAATTATGTAACCTTTTCAATTGGTTACATAATTGCAACCCTTCAGGGTTAGAATTTTCAACATAAATATTTGTGTAATTTCATTTAAATATGTTACAAATAAGTATACTTAAATGTTTAACTTTGTTTTTTTTACAATAATTTACTTCTTTATCTCTAACCGCGATGCACTGCAATTATGTAACTAATTCAAAAAGGTTACACAATTGCACCGCATCGCGGTTAGGCCCTTTCAATGGTTAATTTGTAGCCTTTTTATCATATAGCGTTTTAAAAGCATTTAAATTGATATATTCTTGCTTGAATTAATACGTGTCACTATTATTAAACCTAACCCTGAGGAGTTGCAATTATGTAACCTTTTTAATTGGTTACATAATTGCAACCCTTCAGGGTTAGCATTTTCAAAAGAAATATATGTGTATTGTCGATTGAATTTGTTTAAAATAAGTATTATTAAATGCTTTCCGTTCTTTTTCTTGGAAGATTTTACTTGTATACCTCTAACCGCGATGCACTGCAATTATGTAACCAATTCGAAAAGGTTACATAATTGCACGGCATCGCGGTTAAGTACTTTTAATGTCAATTATGCATCCTTTTTATTATAAAACATTTTAAAAGGATTTAATTGGAAATATTCTCTCTCAAAATAATACATTTCACAATTATATCACCTAACCCTGAGGGGTTGCAATTATGTAACCTTTTCAATTGGTTACATAATTGCAACCCTTCAGGGTTAGAATTTTCAACATAAATATTTGTGTAATTTCATTTGAATATGTTACAAAAAAGTATACTTAAATGTTTTACGTTGTTTTTCTTAGAATAATTTACTTCTCTATCTCTAACCGCGATGCACTGCAATTATGTAACCAATTCGAAAAGGTTACACAATTGCACCGCATCGCGGTTAGGTACTTTTAATGTCTATTATGCATCCTTTTTATTATAAAACATTTTAAAAGGATTTAATTGGAAATATTCTCTCTCAAAATAATACATTTCACAATTATATCACCTAACCCTGAGGGGTTGCAATTATGTAACCTTTTCAATTGGTTACATAATTGCAACCCTTCAGGGTTAGCATTTTCAAAAGAAATATATGTGTATTGTCGATTGAATTTGTTTAAAATAAGTATTATTAAATGCTTTCCGTTCTTTTTCTTGGAAGATTTTACTTGTATACCTCTAACCGCGATGCACTGCAATTATGTAACCAATTCGAAAAGGTTACATAATTGCACGGCATCGCGGTTAGGTACTTTTAATGTCTATTATGCATCCTTTTTATTATAAAACATTTTAAAAGGATTTAATTGGAAATATTCTCTCTCAAAATAATACATTTCACAATTATATCACCTAACCCTGAGGGGTTGCAATTATGTAACCTTTTCAATTGGTTACATAATTGCAACCCTTCAGGGTTAGAATTTTCAACATAAATATTTGTGTAATTTCATTTGAATATGTTACAAAAAAGTATACTTAAATGTTTTACGTTGTTTTTCTTAGAATAATTTACTTCTCTATCTCTAACCGCGATGCACTGCAATTATGTAACCAATTCGAAAAGGTTACACAATTGCACCGCATCGCGGTTAGGTACTTTTAATGTCTATTATGCATCCTTTTTATTATAAAACATTTTAAAAGGATTTAATTGGAAATATTCTCTCTCAAAATAATACATTTCACAATTATATCACCTAACCCTGAGTGGTTGCAATTATGTAACCTTTTCAATTGGTTACATAATTGCAACCCTTCAGGGTTAGAATTTTCAACATAAATATTTGTGTAATTTCATTTAAATATGTTACAAATAAGTATACTTAAATGTTTAACTTTGTTTTTTTTACAATAATTTACTTCTTTATCTCTAACCGCGATGCACTGCAATTATGTAACTAATTCAAAAAGGTTACACAATTGCACCGCATCGCGGTTAGGCCCTTTCAATGGTTAATTTGTAGCCTTTTTATCATATAGCGTTTTAAAAGCATTTAAATTGATATATTCTTGCTTGAATTAATACGTGTCACTATTATTAAACCTAACCCTGAGGAGTTGCAATTATGTAACCTTTTTAATTGGTTACATAATTGCAACCCTTCAGGGTTAGCATTTTCAAAAGAAATATATGTGTATTGTCGATTGAATTTGTTTAAAATAAGTATTATTAAATGCTTTCCGTTCTTTTTCTTGGAAGATTTTACTTGTATACCTCTAACCGCGATGCACTGCAATTATGTAACCAATTCGAAAAGGTTACATAATTGCACGGCATCGCGGTTAAGTACTTTTAATGTCAATTATGCATCCTTTTTATTATAAAACATTTTAAAAGGATTTAATTGGAAATATTCTCTCTCAAAATAATACATTTCACAATTATATCACCTAACCCTGAGGGGTTGCAATTATGTAACCTTTTCAATTGGTTACATAATTGCAACCCTTCAGGGTTAGAATTTTCAACATAAATATTTGTGTAATTTCATTTGAATATGTTACAAATAAGTATACTTAAATGTTTTACGTTGTTTTTCTTACAATAATTTACTTCTCTATCTCTAACCGCGATGCACTGCAATTATGTAACCAATTCGAAAAGGTTACATAATTGCACGGCATCGCGGTTAGGTACTTTTAATGTCTATTATGCATCCTTTTTATTATAAAACATTTTAAAAGGATTTAATTGGAAATATTCTCTCTCAAAATAATACATTTCACAATTATATCACCTAACCCTGAGGGGTTGCAATTATGTAACCTTTTCAATTGGTTACATAATTGCAACCCTTCAGGGTTAGCATTTTCAAAAGAAATATATGTGTATTGTCGATTGAATTTGTTTAAAATAAGTATTATTAAATGCTTTCCGTTCTTTTTCTTGGAAGATTAAATAGTAAATAAAGCTGTATCTTATGTATTTACCCCTAACCGCGACCGAAATGCAATTATGTAACGAATTCAAACTTTCGTTACATAATTTCAAATCAATAGGTTTAGGGTAAAACAGGTGATATGTGATGCTTTTTTTGAAAAGTATACAAGAAAAGGATCGAAATATTTGTAATATGGTTAATAAATGTTCATTTCGGTATCATTTGACCTAACCACGAAGTGTTGCAATTATGTAACGAATTCACTTTTGTTGTCTTTTTTCCTAAGTGAAGTTTTTCAACATTTATAACTTTGTAATTGCGATTGTAAATGTTAACTTCTGTTACACTAACTGCAAGTGATTGCAGTAATGTAGCGAATTTGTTCCAGAAATATAACTGAGAATAGAATGTGAATTTTACATTTATTGAGCATTAGTCAGAGATACACACTTAGATATGTCTGCCATATCAGAATATGTATATCTGTCCGGGCTTGGGACGGGGACCCTGCTCAAGTAAGCCCATCTGTTTTTTGTTTTTTTTGTTTTTTTGTTTTTTTTGTTTTTTTTGTTTTTTTGTTTTTTTGTTTGTTTTTTTGTTTTTTTTTGTTTGTTTTTTGCTTGTTTTTTCATTATTAGCATACCTAATGCCGTTTTTCATTTAGCATACCCGATGCCTATTTTTAGTGAATCTCTTCTTCGCGTTCAAAATGCACTTTTAGTGTCATTTGTTTACTTTTAAACATGCCATTCTTGTCAAAAATACAGAAAAATACAGTTATTACATAGAGTTGAGATCACGATGGTCACTGGAGGTCAAAACGTGATGTTTATCTGCTACTGATAGTTTTTTTGCCTGATTTCCTTGACCTCCTTCGGGCAGTCCTTACTCGGTCGGTTATCTGCTTCAAAGTGAAATGCTCAAGGATTTTTTTGCCCTCCTCAGTTCTACCGAGAAATTCCTTTATGAGAGTTTGCGTTATTCTGCAATTTCCTTTCACGACCAAGTCACAAGCAGAAAGGATGACGCCTGCTTCTTCCGTCGAGAAGCTCCGCCTGCCGTGTTCCTGCCACACTTCAGGTTCCTCTTCAGCAAACTCTTCAGGCTCGTCGGTCTGGTCTTTATCTGAGTCAGGGGCTGATGGCTCTTCGAGCATCACTTCTGATATCGCTGATGTTACCTGGAGGCTTTCCTTCTCTGAACTCAGTAGCCTTCTAAACCCAACCAACGTTTCGACATACTGGGTTCAACCAAACAGGGACACCATGGCTCCAGGGACCCTAAAATCTCATTTGGGTTCACTCAAAGAATTTGCGTCGTTCCTTCTGGCGGTCAGGCCAGATAACTGTCAGGAGGAGCAGTGTAGATCTCTTATGGATGCCATCGGTAGATGGTCGAAAACCCTCGGAAAGGTCGCACGAAGAAGGGTGATAGAAAGGGCAGTCGAGGACGCAGCAATGCCGATCAACCCAGCGGATATCTCCCATGCACTGCAATCCCAAGAGGCTGCGGATGCTAAAATGTATTTAAACATGCTGGCAAATAGGGAGGTTGAAGCTGTCAATAAAAATCGACTGGCAAAGAGCAGAAACTATATAATGTTTCATTTGCTGGCGCTCAATGCCCAAAGGGCCGGGGCCATTGCTGGATTGACACTTCGGTGTGTCAACTACGCTCAAGAGCGCGAGGACGGGAAACGTGTCTTGGTGGTCTCCGATCACAAAACAGGCTACAGGACACCGGCAACTCTGGTTGCTACCAGAGAGCTCTGGGTAGTGTTGAGGGATTATCTTAAGGTCCGCAAGATGTACATGGAGATTGAACAGCCAGAGTTGTCGCATCCATGTTCAAAAGTGTTTTTGTCATTTACGAGGCAGCCGCTGAATGTAAGTAATGTAAATAATGCAATCAACTCCTTCTGGAGGACCGCCTGCCCTGGAACACCGGCCATTAGCGCCACGAAAATAAGAAAGGCCACTGTAACGAACGTAAGGGAGAGGCATCCTGAGATAAGGGAAGCGCTGGCGAGTCATATGACTCATCGAGCATCAACAGCTGACAATTATTACCTGATCCACAATAAAGAGAAGGAAAGCCTCCAGGTAACATCAGCGATATCAGAAGTGATGCTCGAAGAGCCATCAGCCCCTGACTCAGATAAAGACCAGACCGACGAGCCTGAAGAGTTTGCTGAAGAGGAACCTGAAGTGTGGCAGGAACACGGCAGGCGGAGCTTCTCGACGGAAGAAGCAGGCGTCATCCTTTCTGCTTGTGACTTGGTCGTGAAAGGAAATTGCAGAATAACGCAAACTCTCATAAAGGAATTTCTCGGTAGAACTGAGTTGTTCCACGTCGGGGCCAGGCTCTTCACAGGGAGGACTTTCATCAGACGGAGCCTCTACCTGGGGCCCCTCTTCATTACTACCGGCAGGTTGTCGGGCGATTTTAGAAAGTTTTGATCTAGTGATCTTACTTTTAATTTTATGCTGGCTGAGCAAATGCATGCTCAGACGGACAACTACAGAGTTGCAGCCAGCCACTGGGCATTCCCTATATGCCCCACCTTTCTCCAGGCCCTTTGAAACCGCCACACGACGGATAGAGTTGTCCCGGTCCAGCTCATGCACATTTTTCATGTGCCTGACCACGTGCACAACTTGCCGGGAACAAATTAAACAACTCCTTTTGGCCCTTCTTTTTTTCCTTGTGCTTGTCTGTCCCCTGATTGAAACCATCTTATAATGGCGTTTCTGGTCAGTTGGAAAGATTAAGCCCTCCTTGAGTGCCGGCAACTTTGAGGTTGGTGTGGCAGATTCTGGCGGCAGATCTGGAAGCGACGCAGGTCTTTCCTCATCGGATGAGATGAGCGACGCAGGTCTCTCCTCATCGGATGAGATTGGACTTGGAACGAAGTCAAGGTCACGGTCATCATCCGGTTCGGACTCTGAAAAGTCCATTAGGTCATCAGTCCGACTACTCTTTGCCTTTTTAACAAAGTCTTTAATCTTTGATAAAAGCCTTGGCGACAGGCCCCTCTTTTTTTGCTCCCCGCTCGACCCAGGCTGTTCATCATCAACCGCGTGAACATCGGCAGCTACGGTCATTGTTGATGTATTTGGACCGGGGGATGGCGGCGTGCTTGTAATCGGGCTAGGTGTCGATATCGTTTGTGTTACTGAACAGGAAGTTGGGATAGTGATTGTCACTGGACATACGGTTTGTTGTGTTGTTGTGACAAGAGAGGGAAATCTAAGACGGGGGCCCATATGCACACTGCAAAGACCGAGACCCCTTGGGGAGTTGGGAAACCTCATACGCGGTCGCGAGTGAATAGGGGTTCTTACAAAAGGAGATGAAGGAGGGATAATATCTTCGGAGTGAGGGGTCGGAGGCGGCGATTGTTCATGTACCGGGTCCTTTTCGGGGCTTTTGGGGACACTTTCTTCAGAAACGTCCCCCTCTGGGGACGGAGGACGTGTTGCCCTAGTTCGCCTTAGCTTTTTGGAAGCTCCCTTTGTTGTCCCTTTCCTTTTTTGTTTTGTTTTCCCCATTTTCTTTTCACGCTTTACTACTCAAAATTATACACTTAAAATACACTACCGGTCTATTGTAATGAAAAATCAAGAATGATCAATTTTCTTTTCACTGCTTTATGGTACTCTCAAAATAGACAGCCGATCTCTTCAAAGGAACTTTCAAGAATGATAAACGGAACGCTCGCGCGACTTTGTTCGATGTCGTCAAAAACCCTTACACTCTTGGAGTGTGCCAAGGTTCCGTTTTTGAAAACGGAAAATTTTGGGCTAACCACGGTTTGGATGCAATTATGTAACCAATTCAGTATGTGTCGACTGAGGGTTGAGAATCTCAAAAAATCTTTATGCGATGATATTCCGACAAAAATCTTTTTCTATTATCTCAAGACGTTCGAGATAATGCAAAATAGGTGGAAACTGTTTCCGAAAAGTTAAATATTGACCAAAATATAAGCATTTAAAATCATGTAACCAATTCGAAATTTCGCCTGGGGTTAGGTGTTAAGTTCGTTTATTTTCTAAATATAAGAGCGGAATACTTTCCATTTGATTTATTCTAGCTCTCCACAAAGTTACGTCTTAGGAAAATAAATAAAAACTCTAACCCTGGAGGGATGCAATTACGTAACTAATCCCTTGTGGGTATATGCCTTACAAAAAAAAGTTGGGAAAAAAACTTTTTTCTTTCTTTTCGGATAGTGTTTATATCTACAGAAAGTACGTGAAGCGCAGGTTATAGAAAAGCGTTTAAAGTCTAGAAATTGCTTTTTTTTCACCTAACCCTGGGGGTTCGCAATTATGTAACTTTTTTTCCAAAATCAGTCAAAGTTTGATTGAAATACGTTCATTTCCTATAAAATTAACTGGTAAACAGAGAAATAATGTATTTTGTGGTTCAAGTCACAAAGAACGAACTGCTTTTAATTCGATTCCAAAATTGATACCCTCCAATTTTGATATATAACAGTGTTTTTGAACATTTAGAATATCAGTCTAAATCAGTAATAAATAAAACTATAAACGTGTATTTCTAACTAAAATAAAACCATTTCTAATTCTGGAAGAATCAAGTCATATATGCTACGAAACATTGTGCCCCTATTCAATTACATTGCATCAAATAAATAATAAATAAACAAATTTGAATATGTTCCTACAATGTTTATCTATTTATGATAGACAACGAAAATCTATGGAATAATGTGATTCGTGTAATATTCATAATGTTGTATATTTTAGTATTGTAGAATAGATATTTTACAAGTACGAAAATTTCTGCCTTAAATGAACCGCCAGGGTTAGGTTAAATTAACTGAAAATAAATATAACATGAACACATGCAAGAACTTGCTCTTATATATTACCATTACTTAACAAGTACATTCTGAATGACTCACATTTTACTATGATTGTGTATATTAATGTCTTCTTTCAATGATAAATTTCAATAAAAACATTTAAAATGAATTATTATTGGTTTAAAATAAGCATTTTAATGTCTCTATGTCTAACCCTGAGAGTGTGCAATTATGTAACCTTTTTGAATTGGTTACATTATTGCACCCCCTCAGGGCTAGACTTAATATCACTGTAATTCTGGAAAATAAAGTTTGTTTCACATAAATATAACGTGATCTTTCAAATTTAAACATTATATCCTATTCTTATGATGAAGGTAACTCTAACCCTGAGGGTTGCAATTATGTAACCAATTCACTTATAGGGTGCACGACACCATTTTTTGGACAATTTAAAAAAATTCTACAACCTTTAATATTGCAACAATTAAATGTGTAATAGCTTATTTTGATTAATTTTATCATTCTCTATCACTTTATCAAGCGAAAAAAAATTATTTTTAATGTTTTATATTTTTTTGGTTGAATTTAAAAAAGGGCCCTAAAACCAGCATGGGGGGCATGTTTCAAGTCAAATTTCGTCAAAAGTCCTGTAATGTTTAGCTAAAAAAAATATGTCGTTTTAAAGCAAATTTAATGCCCTTTCCAACGATATATAGTTTGTCTTGATAAGTGCGAGGATACCGGAATAAATTGCCATTTAATTTGAGGGGGGTATAAATTGGTACCTTGACTTGGTACATATGGCTACACTACAATTAAGAAAGTGTAAATAAATCAAACTTTCCTTCATTTTCTGCTACATTTATGATGTCCCGATGGAATTAATACAAAAAACCGAACAGAATTGCATAAACCTGTTTGGAAAAAATTTAATAGTGTACCTATCCTTAGGACAAAACAATTCCACAATTCATAACTTGAGCTTCTGAAGGTCTATTTTCTTAATTCTTTTTTTAATATTTCCGGTCATCAAAGTTCTAAAGATTTATGCAATTTAAAGCCTAACCCTAGCCCTATAAATGACCTAAAAAACATTTAGATCTTGGGCGTGTAACCTTATGGTGCAATTATGTAACCAATTGGAAATGAGCTCGGGGTTAGGTGTTCAAAGACATTTTTCCAGCAAAAAACAATATAGGAATCTAGTACTAATGGGATTTTAGCTTTTTATCACAAATTAAACTGAAATCAAATTAAAATTGTACTTAACCGCGGCGTTGTAAAAAGTGTAACCAATTCGCCTTTGAACGTTAATAACTTTTTTTCTAAAAGTCCGAAAATTATAGGGTCAAGTGAAAAAAAGGCAGAATTTAATCCTTTATCGACATGACATAACGGTTCAAAAACGAAAAGTTCACTTTGGTTACTTGCGCAAAAGGTTACATAATTGCAGTTACATTATAGAAGTAAAAGGGTACATTATAGAAGTAAAAGGTTACATAATTGAAGCAAAAGGTTACATAATTGCATCTAAGGTTACACGTTGCATAAAAGGTTACATAGGCGTTTTGAAAAGGTTACATAATTGCGGCTTTCGGTTACATAATTGCAGGTTTTGGTTACAAAAATCCCAAAGATGATAACCCTAACCCTAACCCTAACCCTAACCCTAACCCAACCCTAACCCTAACCCTAACCCTAACCCCTAACCCTAACCCTAACCCTAACCCCAACCCCAACCCTAACCCCTAACCCTGGGTAAGGGTTAGGGTTAGCAGTCCACGATAGAAAACCAGAAGCCGTCACGAGACTTGCACATCACATGACGCACTTGTCGTCCACTGCAACCAAGTACTATAATCTTGGATAGACAAGGTCGAAAGCTGTCGAGGCAACAAATGAAATACGCGAAGTTATTGGAATGATAGATGAGGAACAGGGACCACAGCGATCGCGATCTCCAACCCCAGAGCCGTTACCTTCCACCTCAGGCGTATCGGTGAGCAGTCATGGCAGAAGATCGTTTAGCAAAGAGGACTGTAACATTATAAAAATGTTGTGCGAGACCCATATTAACAGTGATGGCCCAATTTTAAAGGATCTAATTATCATGGACATTGCCAACAATCAGGAGGGCAGGGACCTCTTATATCGACTCCGCTTACAATTCGGCGATTCATTAGAAAAAAAAGTGGCAGACCGAGTCAGAACCTTCAGAAAATACAGGGGAAAAGAATGAACAGTGAAAACTAACGTAACTTTTATAACAATCATTACGTGACACGGAGTGTCAGGTGTGCAAGAAAGATAACTTGCGTAATTATTGTCATTATTAAAAACAAGATACAGCGAAGATTGATACATACTTTGCAAACCAAAATTATGTATGTTATGCTATTGATATATATATGTCACAATTAATACATTGAATTAACCTTTTCAGTTTTGATCGCAGCCAAACCAACGGACTTTTAGGTGTGCAAGAAGATAACTTGCGTAATTCTTGTCATTATTAGAAAAAGATACAGCGAAGATTGATTACTACTTTGCAAACCACAATTATGTATGTTATGCTATTGATATATATGTTACAATAAATACATTGAAATACATTTGAGTTTTGATCGTTACCAAACCAGTAGATCATCTGCAAGTTGTGTGAGGAAAAGGAGATATACAAAGTAAAGGGAAAATAAATCAATAATTGAACAACAACATAAAAAAGCAAATGAAAATGCGCAAAAACAAGAAAACAAATATCAAATAATACTCATAGAAGACACATTGCCTTCCTTGAATAAAAGTATTTATTTAAAATGATTGAAAAACTTCATCAGTTTTGATCGAGAATAAAACACTTGATTTCCGAATAAATAATATCATGTTTTGTGAGCAAACGGTTTCTAACGATTCAAGGAAAAAAATTAATACATAAAAACATAAAAAATCAACTAATAAATGCACAAACAAAATTTAAAGAAAAAGACATGGATGACTAAAAATTAAGGGGAAAATATCTTTGGTATTACTCCGAGTAAATAGAAAATATCTTTGGTGTTACTCAGAGTAAATAGAAAAACATGTGTAACTTTTAGTCAGGAAAAGTCAAAGTGTGAGAAGATTAAATGTCACTTCAGGTAAAATATGAACTTTCAGTAAGAAAAAGAGGGTAATTTTGTGAGGATTAAATGACCCATCAGGTAAGTAAATAAGGTTTCGGTAACTAAAAGAGGTAAGTAAATAAGGTTTCTGTAACTAATAGAGGTTAACCTCTCAGGGTACCGATCTTTCAAAAAGTCACATGGAGAAACAAAATCGAATGTAACTTTTAAAACATAAAACCACTTTATCTGTTATAGTCCAAACTTCAGGAACTTTTACGACTCAGCGAGTTGTAAAAGTTACTTATGGACCATAACCCTAACCCTTTCACTCAGTTTTACAAGGATCTGACAACATCCCAAAAGAGGTCATGTTCAGATGACTTTTGTCGCCTCTTTACTCAACACCGAAATAATTTTACAATGACCTGTAATCTTGCAGCAAGCCATTTCGTCACATTGTTCCACACGAACCTTTTTGGTGACGAAATGACTAAACGGACAAATGCAATTATGCAAGCTTAGTCGCCTCAAAATTCTGCAAGTTGTAATTTGATTGGCTAATGCAAAAGGTCATCGGGACGTGACCCCTATGGGATTTTCTCAGATCTTATCGCAGCAGAGGGAAGTTCACGGAACAGCGTGGAGATCAAGATATGATTTTAATCAGATTGACCCTTGCTCTGGCTCTGTTTTACAAGGATCTGACATCTTCCCATATGAGGTCACGTTCAGATGACCCTTTGTCGCCTCTTTACTTAATACTAAAATAATTTTCAAATGACCTGACATCTTGCCGCAAGCCATTTCGTCACATGACTTTTTGGTGACGAAATGACTAAACTGACAAATGCGATTATACAAGCTTTGTCGCCTCAAAATTTCACCTTCAAGATTCTGAAAGTAGTTATTTGATCGGCGAATGCAAAAGGTCATCGGGACGTGACCCCCTATGGGATTTACTCAGATCTTAACGCAGCAGAGAAAAGTGTAGGGAACGGCGCGGAGATCCGCATTGATGTTAATATCCAAAATCTTGTTTAGGATAATCAGCTTGATCGAACCAATTAGTTTTTTTGGCAACAAAATTGAATTTCGTTACATGTGTGCACACCCTGCGTTCAAAAAACATAAAAAGTATGCTTTTTGGTAGATTCCTTACCATTGCGAAATAAAAAAAATCAACAGCAGAATATAAGGAAACTTGCAACAATTATAATAATTATAACCGCCACAATTTTGTAACGAAATTCTACATTTAAATTACAAACTGCATTTCCTCAGGGTTAGGGGGGAAATTGTGATATTTGATAAATATGATCATTTTCTGTTGAAAATGACTAAGAAACCAAAATGAAAAAGTTGTGTTTGTTTGTCCATCATGTTAACCGCGAGGCATTGCAATTTCGTAACGAAAATATTCCGTTAAAGAATTGCATTTCTCCATGCTCAGGATAAATTTGCTAAAACAAGTGTCTACACTAATTGAATGATTGCCATAGTTTAATATGGAGAGTCGCTGGAAACAATAAAACTTGTAAACGCGCCGTTTTGCTATTTTGATACGAAATTCTACACTTACGTTACAAATTTGCATTTCCTCAGGGCTAGGTTAACATATGTCCTATTTGATGAATATGATCATTTTCTGTTGAAAAAGACTGACTATAAGCAACGAAAACAAGAGGCCCAGAGGGCCTTATCGCTCACCAGTATAAATTGGTCTAAATTAAAGACAGGTTAATGGGTGGTATAAATTAAAGACAGGTTAATGGGTGGGTATCTCAACTCGCTTCCTTTTCAAATTCAACTAAGAACCAAGGTCCCTAGGCTTGGCTAGACCCTTACATCAATGATAATATCATGATTGTGTTTGTTTCTGTGTATATTTTTGGGGTGGGATGTGTTAGGGCGTGGCAGACCCTTGGGTCAAATCTAAAATCATATTTGTGATGTTTTCTTTATGCTAAGCAATTGTATATATGTAGTTTTGGGGTGGGGATCTCGACCGTTTAAACGTTTTATCAATATTGCCAAATGGTCCCCGTTTGGCCCCACCCCTCAGCCCCAAATTGTATAAATTTGAATCCCAGCCACTTAGGGATGCTACCACTAAAATGAATTTTTCACATTGCTTAGATCCAGAGAAGTCGTTAATACGAATATAGCCAAATGGACCCCTCTTGTCCTAGCCCCTCAGGCCCCTGGGGGTCACCCCCATCATTTGTATAAATTTCAATCCCAGCTACTTAGGGATGGTACCACTAAAATATGAATGTTTCACATTGCTTAGATCAAGAGAAGTCGTTAAGCGCTATAGAGTAATTCTACAAATTATATAGAGCGTTATATATATGTTGTATATTATTATTGTGAATACAGCCAAATAGACCCCTTTTTGCCCCGTCCCTCAGGCCCCTTGGGGTTAGCCCCATTTGGCTCCGCCCCTCAGGGGTCAGCCCCATCATTTGTATAAATTAAAATCCCAGCCACCTAGGGATGCTACCACTAAAATATGAATGTCGTTAAGTCGTTAAAGAGGCATCACGGTAAAACTATATTTTTTTATGCTTATTTAGAATTGTGGTATATATGAATTAAACGTATAATCTTGTGGAAAATTAATGGGCGATTTACGCTGAAATATGCTCCCAAAAACTTTAATTAATAATTAGAAAAGGGAATCACTATTCGTTGATCAACGATTTGGACATGTAAATTTTTTTTCGTCACATATGATAACGCATGCGCATAACAAGCTACATCGGTAAACAAAAAATGGCGATCCGCGTGACCTACATGTAACTACCAAGCGAAAAGTGGCCGTATGGTCAAACTTCAACGTAAGGATTATATTACGGAAGCATAATGAGGGATGGGAAGTATTCAAGGGAGAAACTAACAGCCAAATTGTTTGCATGTTACAGTTTTCTTCTGGATAGCCGGTGACACAGTTTTGATTTGGTTTTGGGGCCTCCCAAGGGATAACTCTTTCATTCCTCTGTTACATGAAATGCGTGTGTAAAACTTGAAAATGTGTTTTGCAATATTCCAGTATAACGGCATAATAGAATTATATTGCTGAAGAGAAAGACCTTTTCAAAAACAAACAAGAGGCCCATGGGCCTTACCGGTCACCTGATGTTTGTTATGAAAGAGAAATATGGGAATGTTGAGATGAATATATATAACAATACATTGTAGCATATCTGGGAGTGGAAAAAATGAATTTTTGAAATTATGTCAATTTGACCCTTTTAGGCCCCACCCCTCAGGCACCTGGGGGTCAGTCAGTATCAATATGTGCGTACTACTCAAAAGTCATGTCATATTGATAATTTCAACCAAATTTGCACCATTTCTTGTGGCAATTAAACAAATAATGCAAAAAATGTTTTTTTCTGCCAATATACTATAGTAAATTTAACCCCCTCCACAGGGGGAGATGCAAGACCCCAGAGTCATGAAATTCACAATTTTGGTAAAGAACCTTAAAACCAATCCATCTATGAAGAGTATTTGATTCCAGCATATCTGGGAGAAGAGAAGGAGATTTTTGAAATTTTTGTCAATTTGACCTTTTTTGGCCCCGCCCTCCAGCCCCTGGGGGTCAACTAGGGCCAACATGTACATACCATCAAAGTGTCATCCCATGCTGATAATTTGATACAAGTTAGAATGAATTCCAATACAAATCCAACAAATAATAGTCAAAAATGTGATTTCCCTATATAAACTATAGTAAAGTTTACCCCCTTCCCAGGGGCAAACATGAGACCCCAGGGTCATAAAATTCACAATTTTGGTAAATCACCTTAAGACCCTTCCATCTATGAAGAGTATTTGATTCTACCATATCTAAGAGTAGAGGAGAAGATTTTTGAAATTTTTGTCAATTTGACTCTTTTTGGCCCTGCCCCACAGGCCCCTGGGGGTCAACTAGGGCCAACATGCACATACCATCAAAGTGTCATCCTATGCTGATAATTTGATACAAGTTAGAATGAATTCCAATACAAATCCAACAAATAATAGTCAAAAATGTGATTTCCCTATATAAACTATAGTAAAGTTTACCCCCTCCCCAGGGGCAAACATGAGACCCCAGGGTCATGAAATTCACAATTTTGGTAAAGCACCTTAAGACCCTTCCATCTATGAAGAGTATTTGATTCTACCATATCTGAGAGTAGAGAAGAAGATTTTTGAATTTTTTGTCAATTTGACCCTTTTTGGCCCCGCCCTCCAGCCCCTGGGGGTCAACTAGGGCCAACATGCATATACCATCAAAGTGTCATCCTATGCTGATAATTTGATACAAGTTAGAATGAATTCCAATACAAATCCAACAAATAATAGTCAAAAATGTGATTTCCCTATATAAACTATAGTAAAGTTTACCCCCTCCCCAGGGGCAAACATGAGACCCCAGGGTCATGAAATTCACAATTTTGGTAAAGCACCTTAAGACCCTTCCATCTATGAAGAGTATTTGATTCTACCATATCTGAGAGTAGAGAAGAAGATTTTTGAATTTTTTGTCAATTTGACCCTTTTTGGCCCCGCCCTCCAGCCCCTGGGGGTCAACTAGGGCCAACATGCATATACCATCAAAGTGTCATCCTATGCTGATAATTTGATACAAGTTAGAATGAATTCCAATACAAATCCAACAAATAATAGTCAAAAATGTGATTTCCCTATATAAACTATAGTAAAGTTTACCCCCTCCCCAGGGGCAAACATGAGATCCCAGGGTCATGAAATTCACAATTTTGGTAAAGCACCTTAAGACCCTTCCATCTATGAAGAGTATTTGATTCTACCATATCTGAGAGTAGAGAAGAAGATTTTTGAAATTTTTGTCAATTTGACCCTTTTTGGCCCCGCCCTCCAGCCCCTGGGGGTCAACTAGGGCCAACATGCATATACCATCAAAGTGTCATCCTATGCTGATAATTTGATACAAGTTAGAATGAATTCCAATACAAATCCAACAAATAATAGTCAAAAATAAGATTTCCCTGTATAAACTATAGTAAAGTTTACCCCCTCCCCAGGGGCAAACATGAGACCCCAGGGTCATGAAATTCACAATTTTGGTAAAGCACCTTAAGACCCTTCCATCTATGAAGAGTATTTGATTCTACCATATCTGAGAGTAGAGAAGAAGATTTTTGAAATTTTTATCAATTTGACCCTTTTTGGCCCCGCCCTTCAGCCCCTGAGGGTCAACTCGGGCCAACATGCACATACCATCAAAGTGTCATCCCATGCTGATAATTTGATACAAGTTAGAATGAATTCCAATACAAATCCAACAAATAATAGTCAAAAATGTGATTTCCCAATATAAACTATAGTAAAGTTTACCCCCTCCCCAGGGGCAAACATGAGATCCCAGGGTCATGAAATTCACAATTTTGGTAAAGCACCTTAAGACCCTTCCATCTATGAAGAGTATTTGATTCTACCATATCTGAGAGTAGAGAAGAAGATTTTTGAAATTTTTGTCAATTTGACCCTTTTTGGCCCCGCCCTCCAGCCCCTGGGGGTCAACTAGGGCCAACATGCATATACCATCAAAGTGTCATCCTATGCTGATAATTTGATACAAGTTAGAATGAATTCCAATACAAATCCAACAAATAATAGTCAAAAATAAGATTTCCCTGTATAAACTATAGTAAAGTTTACCCCCTCCCCAGGGGCAAACATGAGACCCCAGGGTCATGAAATTCACAATTTTGGTAAAGCACCTTAAGACCCTTCCATCTATGAAGAGTATTTGATTCTACCATATCTGAGAGTAGAGAAGAAGATTTTTGAAATTTTTATCAATTTGACCCTTTTTGGCCCCGCCCTTCAGCCCCTGAGGGTCAACTCGGGCCAACATGCACATACCATCAAAGTGTCATCCCATGCTGATAATTTGATACAAGTTAGAATGAATTCCAATACAAATCCAACAAATAATAGTCAAAAATGTGATTTCCCAATATAAACTATAGTAAAGTTTACCCCCTCCCCAGGGGCAAACATGAGACCCCAGGGTCATGAAATTCACAATTTTGGTAAATCACCTTAAGACCCTTCCATCTATGAAGAGTATTTGATTCTACCATATCTGAGAGTAGAGGAGAAGATTTTTGAAGTTTTAGTCAATTTGACCCTTTTTGGCCCCGCCCCGCATGCCCCTGGGGGGTGGGGGCCATATAATTCACATTTTTGGTTTACCCGCAGCCATGGAAGCTTCCTGTAAAATTTCATTGAATTTGGTTCAGCGGTTTTGGAGAAGAAGTCGAAAATGTAAAAAGTTTACGGACGCACGACTCACGACGGACGACGACGGACAAAAGGCGATTAGAATAGGTCACTTGAGACTTCGTCTCAGGTGACCTAAAAAACCTGTGGTGGGGGTGGGGGTGGGGGGGTCGTGGTGGGGGGGGGGTTATGTTGTAAAACGCCGGTATAGGTGCGATTGAGATTAATGTATAATTACATACAGATTCAATTTGGACAAAATGAATAAATTTGTGTCATCCTGTGCGGATATAAAATGCTTGTCATACCTAATCTATAAAATACGGATTGTACAAATAGTATCGGGTTTGGACCCCGGTATTGAATTTGATATGAAGCAAAATAAATGCAATATTTAAGTGAAGTCATTATGTCCCATGTCTGCAGTTGTGTTGAAAATGTAAACGAACCTTTAAATTTACATAAAAAAGTAAAATGAAAACGGAGCTATCATAACATATAAAAATGGATTAAGTATTGGACAATTATCTTCTCGACAAGTTCCAAATTTGATATATATATATCATACATGTGTTCTACATGTTTAGTGCGTGATGCGTCATATGAGTGCACGGACTTCCCTGATACATAATTGTTAGTGTTAACGTATGTTGACGCTGAAAGTTGGATAGATTTTAGATGAATATATAGATAGTCTGCAAAAATGTCTTCAAGACATCGAGTTGTATAAAAAAATCGGAATCATTTCATTTTATTTTTGTACTTTAAAATGCATGCACACCTTTTGTGAAATGGTTCTAAATGAGGATTTTTTTACAGAAATTAAGGTTTGCCCTATGGTTGTCATCGTCGGAAACCCACATGACACTGTTAAACGTACAATGTAAGAGTGCAGTCTGGCGATGCATGGTTGTATCCTGCACCCATTTGCATCGGATTTCAGTCAGGTACTGATGTCGATAAATGATGCATAGATGTCGACATAAATTTCTTCATATGAATATCGTGTGTAATTAACGTCTGATTATTAATGTCAATATGATTAAAAAAATGTATACACGGATTTTGTGGCTGGTTCATCATCGGACCTATACATTACGCGTCCCCTCCCTTTGGGCCCCTCGTCGACTTGCTACAAAATAGTCACCTGATTGACGCGTGATCAGCGCTATTTTTATCGGGCTTTCCCGAGGAATGCAATTTTTCAAGTGGCTAATAAACACATTTTGAGTGGACTTTGAATATTGAAATAACAGGAAAATGTATCTGGTAGTGCAGACAGCATGTACATTCAAGAACTTCATTGTAGACTTCCCCGGGATGCCCCTTTAAGCGCTATAGAGTAATTCTACAAATTATATAGAGCGTTATATATATGTTGTATATTATTATTGTGAATACAGCCAAATAGACCCCTTTTTGCCCCGTCCCTCAGGCCCCTTGGGGGTTAGCCCCATTTGGCTCCGCCCCTCAGGGGTCAGCCCCATCATTTGTATAAATTAAAATCCCAGCCACCTAGGGATGCTACCACTAAAATATGAATGTTTCACATTGCTTAGATCCATTGCTGAGAAGAAGTCGTTAATATGAAAATAGCGAAATTGACCACTTTTGGCCCCGCCACTACGGCCCCTGGGGTTCAGCCCCATCATTGGTATAAATTTGAGTTCCAGCCACCTAGGGATGCTTCCGACCAAATGTGATTAAATTCCAATCAGTGGTTAAGAAAAAGAGGTCGATTGTTGACTGACGGACACCTGACTCCACTGTACGGCATAAGCTCACCTTGTTCCTTTGGACCAGATTTCCGTTTCATTTCCGTTCACCGTTTTGTGTGCATTTAATTGGACATGTGATGATGGTCTATATATGAATATTAAGAAAACGATGTCCAGATATCAAATCACGTACCTCCCCCCGGAATAGACATTATACAAGAAGAAACCAATATAAAGGGTTATTACGATGTTATTTTAGAGATTTAACAATCTGATTAAAATTCCATCTTGATCTCCGCGCAGTTCCGTAAACTTCTCTCTGATGCAATAAGATCTGAGAAAATCCCATGTCCCGATGACCTTTTGTATTAGCCAATCAAATTACTTCTATCAGAATCTTGACAGCGAAATTTTGAGGTGACAAAGCTTGCATAATCGCATTTGTCCATTTAGTCATATTGTCACCAAAAAGTTCATTTGGAATAATGTAGCGAAATGACTTGCTGCAATATGACAGGTCTTTGGAAAATGTTATTTTAGTGTTAAGTGAAGAGGCGACAAAGGTCATCTGAACGTGACCTCTTAGGGGATGTTGTCAGATCCTTGTAAAATGGCGTGAGAACAAGTATCTGTATTTTAATCAGATTGAAGATTTAATTGTCATACTTATACTGATATCGTTCTGTTCATCGAAATACATCAATCATATTCAGCTAAACCAATAAAGACTTAATCACCGAAAGCATGATTTAATCGTTTCTTATACGCATTGCCACTGTTAAACATCTTAGTTTGAATTGAAGATGGCTTTATTAGTGCGTCGTGACGCAGAGTGCATTAATTTTATACATTATACTTGAATTTAAATTGTATGTATCGCGGGTTTTGTTTACGTCCAGATCGCTCGCCATTATATGTATTGCGTAGGTGCTTTCTGAGATGTTCGAGTGACACAGGGGCAGAACTGATGTAGAGGACCTAATTTTTTATTATGATTTGGTGGTGGTTGTAGCGTTAGATGTTTTATGCCATAGATACTGAACAAAGTTTTCCCATATATAATGTCAATGGGTAACATCGATGTGACAGGGTTATTTATTCATCTAAGTGTCTCATATTGATTTACAAATGAGATCACACACTGTTCAATAAAATAAAACTAATTAAGGTCGCCCAGGGTGTACGAGACACTGTCATACCTTGAAATACATAATTCATTGCATTCATCAGAAAAAAAGTCTATGAAATACTATATTCATTCTTTCTTGAAATACATAATATTCAGAAAACAGATCATCGATCAATGAAATACTGGATGTAATATACTATTAAAGTACATAATTCATACGCTTCACAAATTCATTTCGTAATGACAGTTCCTAAGACACTGTTCATTTCAAAATGTGCAAACATCTTAAAATAACTTGAATATGTACATCAAATAGTATTTGAGTCAGAGCATCTTAACGATAAAACATATTGAGTAATTTCCTCCTGTTTAAGAAAACGGTTACATAACCAGCTATGTCTGGCTGGATATTGCTATTTGTCGTTATATTAATAGATTTCCCATCATTATCCATCGTTAAATCCTGGGACCTATATGTCCCTTTTAAAACCAATAATAAAAGTTGCACATTTATTAAACATATTAAATAACTTGTATCGGAGCACAGCTCATATTCGATATTAAAATAAATGTTATTCATCCTCAATTTGTAAATTACGATTTGAATATAGGCTGCCCGTTATAGGTGGTCTAGGGTATCTGCCTGTCTCAATTGCGCGGGACAGGCCACAGGGACCTGAGAATTTGTTACAGCTAGTTTTGGACCTTAACTTAGGTGTTAAGATTACTTTTTCACTGGGTGGGGGGTTGTTAGATCAATTTCCGATAAAAAAAAAATGCCCCCCCCCCACCTCAATGGTCGTGAAATGATAAAAAATATACCTCTTTGTATTTTAGGTAAAGTCTGGAGAACATACGGTTTTGCTTCCGGGCTGTTTTTTTACCTCTTATATGTCCGATGTATATTTCCGTTTCATATCAATTGGGGCTTCGACAAGTCATCGCAGTAAAAGACTGAATGTAAAGCTGACTTAATCTGTCATCTTAAATTGTCATATTTTGGGAGCTCCCAGGGAGGAAAAAGTAAACATTATTGTTCGCTTCCAACTGAAAATGAACAAAATATACCGAAACGTCTCATTTTCCTATATAAACTATTACTCGCCCTTTACGATGATGCAATCGGGGCAGCAGGTACACTCGTACGTTCTACCTGCAGAGCATTATACGGTATAAATGCCAAAATAAAGATATGAGATAATATCAGTTTGTTTTTAAAGTAATCATTTTGAAATAGCTACTGACACTCGACGTTGCAACACGTTATTATGCAGTGTTATCAGCTGTGCTGAAATACTAAACAAAATCATATTTGACCAGAATGAAATATTTAAGTCCGGTTAATTCTGTGTCAACTGTTAAACATATTTAGCCTAATATTGGGTTTGAATAAGGCTTTTAAAATCATATACTGTTATTGAACAAAGGCTAAACCGCGTCAGTTGTAAACAGCGGCGTAGCAGTCGCCGCGCTAGGTGTCCGGTTACATGTCGGGTATACAACAGTGTACATGTATATTGTACAGCGAGCTATTATTAGTAACTGTATTGATTCATGTTTTCCGAAAACGGGAGATATCGAAAGTGAAAATGGATTCGAAGAAGGCAATTTAGGGACTATTTTGTGAACTAGCCAGTAAAATGGCGACAGCTAAGAAGAAACCGTGTAAGTATGTCTGAAACATTCTATTGTTTTTACTATGTTCTTTAAGGCTAAATGTCCTTTTAATAGCTGAAGTAATTAAATTAGGGATTTTAAGTGCTTCCGTACTGAATGAAGTAAACCGCTCTAGGCAGTAAATCCCAGTCGGTCACATTTGTCAGGATACTCCTTACTATAATAATGTTTACTATATGTTTACTACTGAGGTTACTCAACCGTGACAGTTCATTCATACACCTGTAATGCATGTGCTGTTCCCAAGGTGAGTGGGGAAACTTGTTAGGTCAGTGTAGGCCAGTGTAGGCACTGGGCATTTCTCAGGTAAGTTGAGGAACATGGGCTAAGCATGCAAGTGCCAGGTATTTGTCAGGTACCCTGGGTAGCTGGGGTGGGGCACAGTACCAGACAGAACTTCGATAGTGGAGGTTGTGTGAAGAGACTCACTACATGTAAAGGGAGGGCTGTAGGCTAACTCCAGAAACCATGGAGGTGAACTGGTGCCTGTCAGTAATGACATTTTAGCTGGGTGCTAATGGCTGTGTGCTTCGAAGCTGTGGTGTTTAGGCTGTGTGCCTGTAATTGTCAGGACTGTGTGTCCATGAGGCTGTGTGCCTATATTTGTGGAGGACTGTGTGTCCTGGGCTGTGTGCCCATATTTGTGCGGGACTGTGTGTCCAGAGAGTGTTCCAGATGAAGCTACGTTGGGAGTTGATGTGAGTATTATAATTATCGAAACTGTGTTTGATAATTGATAAAATAATGAACAGACTGTATACTGAATATATGTATAAATGTAATTCAGGGTTTACTATATAAGTGTGTTTTAATTCTAGAGAGTGTGGTTATTATCTCAAGCAGGAGATGATAAAACTATTAATTGAAATAGACTGTATCAATTGATGGGATACATTTAGGATCCTGTAAATAGTAATAATATTGAAATTACTTCACTAGTAACTAAAGGCATAAATATATGTGTTGGACCTTAGTGACAGTATAGTGTATGTCACTGGTTATGCCTTGTAGGTAACCTCGTTATGTCTGAAGATACCTAGGCCTCCATAGGAGCCAGCTATATGACCTTGAGTCAACCATGAAAATTTGATTCGACCGGGAATGACCTGTGTTCACAGATGAAGATAGGAGTGATCGCGCAGTGTCTGTGAAACGATTTTCACAGAGTGGAGAGACATTCGCATAAAGACTGTCGCGTTTTATAAGTGTTAATAGTAAACAGAATTATGTGTACTCTGATATAGGCATAGTTATAGGATAGGTTCTAGGGCTTAGATATCTTTGGAGAATGAGTATGAGAGATAGTGGGAAGTATGATATTATGTATTGTGTGTGTTATTCATATATTTTGCTTGGTTTGTAAATAAATGTATATATGTTTGTATATATCCTGGTTGCTGGTTGTTTATAATTCTTTGGGACAAACCAATTTCACCACACCTCGTGACAACATTATACTGACAATTGGTTAAACAGTCGTCACACTCCATTACCGTTACAAATGTTTATGACTCTTGATGTTGGGGTTAGGGACTACCCTACCCCACGTGAACAAACATAATCTATTGTACATGTCTACCACTTCGACATACAAACATGGCGTACGAATTGTACAATTCGTTAGAGGCTTTTGGCCTTCGGTTGAGCGTTTGTCTCTGTGTTAAGTCCTATGACAGAGATATAACAGAGAAAAGGTAATAATAACTTTCTGTTTGACGAATAGCATCACGAAACTGTTCACACCGTGACCCATTTTCATTATATGATTGGGTTTGGTGTGCTTCCGCGTGTTGTCGGCATTGTACTCGCCGTGTTAAAGTCAACCTTAGGGGGCAAAATGTTAACATAGGGAGGCAATTTATATAGCGAAATTGCCGGTTTGGGAGGTTAAAAGGTAAGTTTTTGAATGGATTCAGTTTTAAAACATTTGATATGTGCATGGACTGCAGCACGACATGCGCGTTTAATACCAATAGTTGTTTTGTACCTAATTAGGGATTTTCACCATGTGGTGAAAAGACCTATTGTTTCTGTTATGTTTCTTCTTCTTATTCTCCCTAATCTTCTGCATTTTATTTTGTAGAAACTGTAACGTCACACTGGTTAAAGTTATTCAGATTTTTTTTTCATCCTTTATTATAGAATGATTTGTAGGGGTGCAGGAAATAAAAATTAAGTAGGTCGAAAAATCCAAAATGGCCGCCATGACGTCAAAGCTAATTTTGCTTAAATGGCCACAACTCAAAAACGGCATAATGTTAAAAATATTCAAAGGTATATTCATGTAGGATTCATCTGGGGCCAACTTTTACAGAATTACGGCTTTGAGGTTAGAGGTCAAACAAAAAAGCTAGCTGGAGGTCAAAGTTATGCTATTTTTAGAAATTTTTCGTTTTTTATTATTTTTGGAAACTTCTTCTACGTATCAATAAACTAAGTTATGATTCCGATGAAATTGATACCTTCGGTGTCTTGATAGCACTTCCGGTTAATGTAGTACGCCATTTTGAAAATGTCCCGATATATTCTTTATAAAAAAAAGTTTTACATTTTAAACTTCTTCTCAAATTCCATCAGTGGGATTCAGCTCAAACTTGTCTTAAATAGTCCCGACAAAAGTTTGCAATTTTAAAGTTGATCCAAAATCAAAGATGGCCGCCATGACGTCATGCCTTGAATTCAATGTTTAAATGGATATATCTAAATAACCGTTTAATGTCCAGATGTTTCAAAGGTATAATATTGTAGAATTCATCTGCTGACAACGTTTTTCTTCTACAAGTTATCACAAAATATGTCTTGTAAAAAAGTGCGACAAAGGTCAAAGTTTATCTATTTTTAGAAATTTTCCATTTTTTACTATTTTGAAAACTGTTTCTACATATCAATAGAGTATGTCATTCCAATGATATTGATACCTTCGGTGTCTTGATAGCACTTCCGATTAATGAAGTACGCCATTTTGAAAATTTCCCAATATATTCTATATTAAAAATCGTTTTACATTTTAAACTTCTCCTCAAATTCCACTAATGGGATTCAGCTCAAACTTGTCTAAAATAGTCCTGAGATAGTCCCGACACAAGTTTGCAATTTTAAAGTTGACCCAAAATCCAAGATGGCCGTCATGCCTTAAAATGTTAAAATGGCCATATCTCAATTACCGTTTAATGTCCAGGTGTTTTAAATGTAATCTACGGAAGTTTCTTCTTCTACAAGTTATTACAAAATATGTCTCGTAAAAAAGCGCAGCAGAGGTCAAAGTTAATCTATTTTTAGATTTTTTTTTTCATTTTTCGTTATTTTTGAAAACTTTTTCTACAGATCAATAGAGTATGTCATTCCAATGATATTGATACATTGTATTGCGCCATTTTGAACATTTTCGCTACTTATCGTATATAAAAATACCTTTCACATTTAAATTTCTTCTCAAATTCCAGCATTGGGATATAGCTAAAACTTGTCAATAAAGATCGTGGGATAGTCCCCCGACTTAAGTTTGATATTTTCAAATTGATTCAAATCCAAGATGGCCGCTTTGACGTCATACTTTAAAATGGCTATATCTCAATAACCGTTTAATAGGTATATTATTGTTGTGAAGGTGCCGAGCTGACCTCTCTGTATGCTCGTGGAGCAGGACAACTCGCCCCGAAGGTGTTGAGCTGCCGTGCGTGACGGTATTGTGTGTAGTCTACACCTGGTCAAGCCGCTATACGGACGTGTTTACGTACTGTTGGTCTGACTGTAGATTACGCTGCCGTTGTAGGCAAACTCCATATATAGTATATCTTGTAGCTTCTCACTACAAATTGGTGTCAGAAGAAATACAAATTATAGCTATAATTTCTAAATACGAGTTTACCTGTACACAGAACGGTTCCTATTTATAACCACGCCACGCGACGGTGTTATAGCCCGGGGCAATTGTTCTGTGACTACACGCTCACTCCAGATTATTATAGCTTTGCGCCGGTTTTGAACGGGGTATATATTGTTTTCAAACATGTCGCTAAATATTAATGCAGCGTCTTATGATGAACTTGTCGGCATTTCCGGTATAGGTCCTAGCAGGGCTAAGGCCATTATTCAGAAACGAGACGAGTGCGATAGCACTTTAACATGGGAAGATTTGAAGGGAATCCCTAGCGTACCCAGTACTATGTGGTACACGTTGATAACTAAGGGGCTAGTGTGCCTTGAACCCGTGGTTTCTGGGGGCCAGGATAGGGCGGAAGGTGGTGTTGATAGTGGGGCTTTACAGCATGCGCGCATTATGGCTGAAAAAAAATGCTTTTGAGAGAGAGGCTCAGAAAAAACAATTTAGAATAAGGGAGGATGAAATAGAGCGAAGGGAAATCGAGATGAAAAGGCAAATAGATGAAATGCGGGAGGATTTTTCCCTTCAGCTTAGAGAAAAGGACGAACAACTTCGACTAGCTTTATTAAAACCGGAAACAAGACCAGGAATTGGACATTTATTGGGCACGGTGGAGGGATTAGCTCCAATGTCAATATATAGCCAAAAGTCCAAATCCTTACAAGGGGCTAGTGATAAAATTCCTTTAAAAGGCCAAAGGGCAGGAGGTGGGGACAGAAGGGCTAGTGTAAGGGAGGAAATGGACAGAAAGGTTAAGCTCACGACATATGATGGTAGGACAGAGTGGAAACCATTTTATGTTCAAATTTCTCACATTTGTGACCGATATGGATGGTCTAATAGACAGAAGCTTGATAAGCTTATTGAGAGTCTCCGGGACAAGGCTTTGAAATTCTTCAGTTCCCGGTCTCTGAATGTACGTGATGATTTCAATGTCCTTTGTTCTAAACTGAATGAACGGTTTGGGAAGCAGGAACTTCCGCACATTGTTAGACTTAAATTAGCAGAGTTGCGTCAGAGCGCGGAGGAAACAGTTGAGGAATATGCCGAGAGAGCACAGGAATTGGCTTCAGACGGTTATCCCGGGGCGCAAGAAGACTTTGTTCAGATCATGGCCGTTGATAGTTGCCTGAAAGGTCTGCTGGATAAGCGGGTGGCCCTGGCAGTTTTAGACAAGGCCCCCAGTACCCTTGATAAAACGCTAGCGCTAGTGAAAGGGGCAATAACAAACCAAAAGCTCATATATGGGTCGACAAAGCAGTTGAAACAGGATGTCAAACGTGTTTCTTTTCAAACGGGGTATAACTCTGATGGGGCGTTGGTTAGGCAGGTAGGGGGTCCCTCACTGGAAAGTAAGAATACGTTGGAGGAGAGAGTTCAGAGAACAGAGGATGAACTGGCGAAAATTCAAGTTACGATGGATTCAATATTGAGGGAAGTTCGGGCTAGGTACCCAAACACTTCTCCGACACGAGATCGTGGTTGTTTTAACTGCGGGGATTTAACACATTTAGCAAGGGAGTGTCCAAAGTCTAACAGGAATCCGCAACAAAGGCCCCGTTCCCCTTCTCCTGTCTTTAAACGATCAGGGGCTGAGGCAATAGGCCCACCCTCAGCCCTGTTTAATACCTGCAAAGAGTATAAGAGTGCCAATAAATCCTGCGGGGTTAGGGAAATATTTCTTTACTCTGGTGACCAATCGCGGCATACGAGGACCTTGTTACTGCCGATCAAACTCCATGGCAGGGAGTGCCAAGCTGTTGTCGATACTGCTGCGCAAGTGTCTGTTGTTAGTGCTAAGCTATTCAACTCATTGCATCTGGGACGTAACCTTTACAAGGAAATCTGCTTGCATGGTGTAGGAAAAGACTCGAAGGTCAGCGGTCGTGTTTTAGACGAATCGCTAATCGAATTAGGTTCCCTTCGTGACAGAATGCCTGTGTTCGGGTGGCTGACATCTCCGATCAGATGATCCTAGGGCTTGGTTTTCTAGACAAATATCGGGCCATTATCAATCTGTCGGCATACACTGTTGAGTTAGATGGCAAACCCTATCCTGCAGTGTGCGTCCAAGACTCAAAGGACGGCGAAGTCCAAGTTTTTAAGGTCAAAATAAAAGGTAGAACTGTAGTGCCCCCGGCGTCCTTTAAATTCGCACAACTCGAATTAGTAGATGGACCCAAGGGACATCACATGATTGTTCAGCCGTTAGGGTTAGGGTTAGGGTTAGCATACTGTTGGTCTGACTGTAGATTAAGCTGCCGTTGTAGGCAAACTCCATATACATATATAGTATATCTTGAAGCTTATTGTAGATTACCTTCTACAAGTTATTACAAAATGTCTTGTAAAAAGGTGGGTCAAAGTTGATCTATTTTTAGAATTGTTTTGATTATTTTGAAAACTTGATTAACCAGAAAAATAGAGCACGTCATTCCGATGACATTAATACCGATGTTGATTTGATAACACTTCCGGTTAAGGTAGTACACCATTTTAAAAATTTCCCTTTGTATTCTTTGTATAAAAACGGTTTTGGTTAAGGCTAACCCGCTATCAGTGGTAGAAGGAAGTAGTTCTTAACGTGTGTTACGTCTCTTTTACTATTCTCGTTTTGCGGCGGAGAAATTATCGTTATATGAAACGAAACTAGCATGCAGTGGTGGACTAAATTCATCGGAAATGTTGGTGTTTTTTTCTGAGAATTGCACGACAGACTCGCAACCAGTAAGTTATGTGCATTGTTTACAAATAGTTGAGAAATAACGTTGGGATACTTCCATAACATTACTGTAATGAGAGGCTCATTTCACACATATATATTTATTATTTACAGACAGATACTCAAGCAACTGTGGTCGCATACACCGGCAATCTGATTAAAATCATATCTTGATCTCCGCGCCGTTCCGTAAACTTTTCTCTGCTGCGTTAAGATCTGAAGACATCCCATAGGGAATCGCGTATCGATGACGTTTTGCATTAGCCAATCAAATTACTACTGTCAGAATTTTCAAGGTGAATTTTGCATAATAACCGCATTTGTCCGTTTAGTCATTTCGACACAAAAAGGTTAATATCGAATAATGTGACGAAATGACTTGCTGCAAGATGACAGGTCACTGGAATATTAGTTAAGTGTCAATTAAGTAAAGAGGCGACAAATTTAATCTGAACGTGACCACTTGTGGGATGTTGTCAGAGGATATGTATTTTAATCATATTGCATATCCCGTTAGGTCGTTCATTAATGACCTTATTTTTATATGAAATTGACAAGAGTATACTATTTACATTTTCCCTTCGTCCCATTTCAATGAAACTGTAAAACTGATTAACCCATTTCACAATGAAGTGAGTGTGGCACGCGCTTTTTTGTTGTCGGCGAACTTAATATAGTGTTTACAGCGTTATAGGCATGTTGGTAAAAACTGTGTACTGGACACAAACAACAGCTGTTTTACATTCCAATGGGAAATGCCAGAATTATATCACAGACAGTTTAAATAGTACCTGCTCGGACAAAATACTGACATTTCCGACAGCACCAATTCAAGATATATTTGTCCTAGATTCCGAGCCTCCCACATACACACGAGGGTAATTTGTTACTTTTGGAGGGTTTAGATTTGGGTGCAATCTGATTAAAATACAGATCCTTGTTCTCACTCCGTTTTACATGGATCTGACAACATCCCAAAAGTGGTCATGTTCGGATGACCTTTGTCGCCTCTTTACTAAACACTAGAATAATTTAAAATGACCTGTAATCTTGCAGCAGCCATTTCGTCACATTGTTCCACATGAACTTTTTTGGTGACGAAATGACTAAACGGAAAAATGCAATTATGCAAGCTTTGTCGCCTACACAATTCCACAAGTTGTAATTTGATTGGCTTATGCAGAAGGTCATCGGGACGGGACCCCCTATGGGATTTTCTCATATCTTAACGCAGCAGAGAGAAGTTCACGGAACAGCGCGGAGATCAAGATATGATTTTAATCAGATTGGATTTGGGTGGTACATTTTTTACCTTAAATTGATCTAAACCTCCAAAAGTGTAAAAAAAAATCTTTTAAAGTCTTAGATAAACTTTTAAAGTCCAAAACCACCTGTAACAAATTCTCAGACACCTGTGATCTTGCCAATACATAAGCCGTACCATGTGCATACATTGAAGATTGCGGTTTTCGGTCGTGTCGATTTCTATGTCCTAAATTAAAACTCGCCAATTTACTTATCTAGTTGTTACATTTCTCAAATATCATCATCATACTTTCGTCATCACGCTACACCTAATTCCATTGTTATGGAGACGTTTTCAATTTATTTGACTGGTTTCAAATGTGACCAAGTCACAGTAATGTTTTACTGCAACACGATGCAAATTGCTTTAAAGATTATTCGTAATTCATTTTATATTGGAAAAGTATTTTAATTAATTTGTGTTACATATAGCTTATTATGAGTATAGCAAATATTTATGATAATAAAATTAAAAAAACTAGTCTTAGGATTACTTTTTTTCTATTGCGTAGCGATAAATGAAACTAGCCAGCTATCAGCTGTTCCGCATTTAAGCATACATGACTGCGAGTGTGTAACAATGTAACAAACGTGAGGCACCGTGTGACACTATCAGCTTAAAGTACATGTGAATGGCGGGAATTTAAAGTAGTACATATAAGGATTGAATGTCTTATTTTGTTGTTTACATGGGCAGATGCAATCTGATAAAAATCATATCTAGCTCTCCGCGTCGTTCCGTAAACTCTGCTGGGTCAAGATCTGACAACATCCCCATAGGGGGTCACGTCCCGACGGCCTTTGTCGCTTCTTTACTTAACACTAAAAAAAGTTTCCAATGACCTGTTCCACATAAATACGGAAGCCTATAAGGATCAATAGAAAAAATAAAATTTCTTGTAACATGAAAATAAATCAATTTCTTCCTCGTAATTACGAGATTCTTTCTCGTAATAACGAGTTTCGTTCTCGTTATAACGAGTTTCTTTCTCGTATTTAAGAGTTTCTGTTGCGTTATAACGAGATTCTTTCTCGAAATAACGAGTTTCTTTCTCATTATGATGAGATTTTTTCGCGTTATAACGAGTTTCTTTCTTGTTATAATGAGATTTTTCTCGTAAAAACGAGTTTCTTTCTCGATATAGCGAGATTCTTTCTCGTAAAAACATGTTTTGTTCTCGTAATAACGAGTTTCATTCTTGTAATAACGAAATTCTTTCTCGTTATAAAGAGATTCTTTCTCGTTATAACGAACTTCGTTCTCGTCATTACGAGAACCAATCTCGTTATAACGAGTTCCTTTCTCCTTATAACGAGATTGGTTCTCGTAATTACGAGTTTCTTTCTCGTAATAACGAGTTTATTAATGTTCTCATTATTATCTTATTACTCATATTTCATGTATTGCCAGTAGAACACATGGACATTTTGCATATTTTGTACTGTATAAAAATATGCAATTTTTAGTTGTGGTAGCCTTTGCTATTGAGGGAACATTTTAATCGAAAACGTGTAAAATTACTCTAAACACCCTAGTTCTCGTATCGGGTGCGTGCCTCTGTCTATGATGCCAGGTTTTCACTCTTCGCTAAATCCCAAGAGACCAGCACTTCTCAATCGCCATCCCCCCATCAACGTCCATATAAGTTATACGTGAACGAGGCATTAACGAAACAGAGAGCCGAAGTATTTGCCAAGGCCCGCCATCTCAAGCTAACTGGTCAGATATCTGGTACCTGGACCACTGACGGGAGAATCGTTGTTCGGCATAAAAGTGGTGATAAAGCGCAAGTTACTACAATGAGTGAATTGTCTGCCTATCCCAACCCCCCGGATACTAAGAACCGTCGCACTGCTCCTCGGAGTAACCCGCGTAAAGCACATAGTAATCCGGCTGAGGTCCCTGTCGCTACATCGAACCGGTACAACTCCCTATCTGACGGTATCCAAGAATAAACTTTTTTGACTATTGCCTGTCAGAATCTTCAGTGTTTCATTGTAAAAAAAATCCATTATACAAATGTATCTTGTAAATACTTTTTCCATATGAAATACCATGTCATTATTACAACAGTATTATGTATACATGTATAGAGTATGTCCATACTGTGTAAGTTTAAAACCTGAATTCTTGTAATCATATACCTACAGATTCACATCATAGTGAAAAATAATTATGTATTCAAATATCCTCATTGCAAATGAACATAAACATAACATATGGTTTTTTTATTGTGATTTGAAACTGAAATTGTGAGAATACATATACTGGCCCTGGCATAGCCTTATATAAAAACAAAAGAGGACAAATGTATGTCTGAAAAAATTCAATTATGCGGACCTTATATTAAATATGCTTGATTAATTTTATCATTTATACCTTTGACAAACTGTTTAACAAAAATGTATTAAATATCAGTGTCAATTACCTATACATATGGCATATTTATACACCGTTTTGAAGCCCCCCCCCCCATGTTAACATTATTGCCCCCTCCCCCATAAAGTTGGCTTTATCACGGTAATATATGTAGGTGTGTTGTGTACACCTCACTTTGTTGTTCTGATTATAAGATTCAAGCATCACTATGATACTTCAGTGTTTATATGAACTTAAATACATATGTGTCTACTTGCTACCCGGTTCCATACAGTCGGAATATATATACTGTATATACATGTTTTTTTTTTGTTTTTGTTTTTAATACATTGGTTATTAATTAATTTTTATATGAAAAGATATTAAATAAAAGTCAATACACATCGGATTAATGTATGCAATATCAATATAGCACAAAAGAAACTTAGTTGATATTAAATACACGTATATGCTCACCTTACAGTTTATTATCAAATGAAAACTATAATGCATTGCGAACGTAATATAACATTTTTATTATAGTATTGAATACCAGTTAAAAACCCGATTAGTCATTCTTATTCAAGGCCTGAAATATCACTTAAACTATACACAATATTGATGTTTTCATATTTGTTCATGTATACCTGGATGTACAGGTGCATGCTATTGATATTATTAACGTCTATCATGGATGTAAATACAATGTACATCCATTGCTACATACATGTAAGTATAACTTACCTATTTAACATGTGTGAATCTGTTTTCTCGATTGTTAGTATCCCTATATAATCCATAGCTATTAAATCCTCATATTTCCCCCTCACTCATAGTAGTAAGACCACCAGTATAGGCCAGTATAATATGACCTAGGTTACCTAGTACTCTCACGCTTTGCGCGTGCAACCTGCTATAAATAGTTAGTGGCAATTACTATGCCATTCCGTTTCCCCTTCTCAAATAGACCTCCATTTTTTATTAACCTAAGCTTGATAGTGTTAAAATGGCAAGTGTTGGACAAAGGTCCGTTCAATTCAATATGTTTGACAAAATAAAGGCGATCTGGCCACAGGGATATGTTTTTCCAATTATAAAATATTTACTCAATATCTGCCAGTAAGATGCAGTTTTATTAGTGTTATTGAAAATTATTTCTTCATTTCTTATTTGTCTTCCATCAGTAACACTGTATGATTATTTAATATCATGTTTTCATCTTAACGATCTTAAATTTGATCTGATCATATATATATATAGTCCTTTATTCTCCGAGTCCCTGTGTTAAATTCCAAGCGTCTCAAACACCTGGATCATGATGAGTCATGATTACTTCCGTTTCCGTTAACGTTACAACAACATGTGTTTTGTTGATAACTGTGTGAGTGTGTGTGTGATAGTTGTGTTGTATTTGTCCACTTTTTTTCATACAGCCGTGCTTAACTTGTATTCATGTATTGTGCATGCTGAGTCCAACAGTCGGGAGATCATCAGAACCTGCCCAGTCCATACGTTTTCGATTGAGAATGGGTAATATTATTGTCAAATTTATGCAGTCTGAATCAGATCCCTGGCTGACTATACATGTAGATAATAGTTTATCTAAAGTGTGCATACATCTTGGCTTTCATTACATAATGTTATTACTTGATTTTAGATTTTCGTATTTCGATAATCTATGTTTTTTTATAATCTCACATTTTATTATCCTAACCATGTGTTGTGACATTGAAAGTAACCCGGGTCCAGTACAAAACATTAATTTAGTTCACTTAAATGTAAGATCTCTCAGAAACAAAACAGCCTTGGTAGAAGCAGAATTTGAAGATAATGATATAGTTTGTATAACAGAATCTCATTTAAATACTCTAATTTCTAGCACGGACATTTCGATGCATTCTTTTAATTCTAAACCTCATAGAAAAGATAGATCTTCTGGTCAAGGGGGTGGGGTTATAATCTATCACAAGGACACTGTTGTTGTTAAAAGACGAATCGACTTAGAGAGGGATGATATTGAATTATTATGGTCTGAAGTATTTATTCATAATCATAGATTTCTTCTCGGGTGTTTATACAGACCAGAAAGTAATATTGATTACTGGGCTAAATTAGATGATACATTAACCAGAGCTACAGATACTTCACTGGATGTGATACTGACAGGTGATATAAACATTGATATGTTAAATATACCATTAAATGAACATTTATCAAGACTTCTTATAAAACATAATCTTACCAGTCTTATTAATGAACCAACAAGAATCACACCTGTTAGTGCCACCTCCATTGATTTTATCTTCACTAATAACCAAAACATTATAAAAAATACTCGTGTATCTCCACCATTTTGTAGCGACCACTCCTCAGTTCATGCCTCAATTTCCTATTCTGTATATAAAAAGGTAAGCTATAAAAAAACTATCTTAAAGTATGAAGAAGCAGATTACAAAAGAATGAACAATGCATTACTGAATATAGATTGGCTGAATCTGTCATCAAACCAGGATTCAAATACATTTAACAGTACTATAGTCAATGCAATCACTGATCAAGTCAATAGTTTCATTCCTTCTAAAGTAATAACTATACGTCCAAATGACAAACCATGGATGAATAATACAATTAGATTGAAAATGAGACAACGTAATAGAATACACAGAAAAGCTAAATTAATAAATAATCCTCATTATTGGGAAAGATTTCGAAATCTACGGAATGAAACTATTGGCTTGATTCGTGAGGCAAAGGCAAATTTTATTAAAAAGCTTGAAAACTCACTTAATGATGATGTGGTTTCTCCAGACAAATGGTGGAAAATAGCTAAAACAATAACTAACTTTTCTAATAAAACCAGTACTATTCCACCTCTCCAATCTAACAACCAATTTATTCGTTATCCAATTGACAAGGCAGAACTTCTTAATAAGCACTTCACTAATATATCTACATCATCACCAGACCTTGAATTACCTCCGACAGTGCAACCCAACACCCCCCACTCACTAACAAATATTCATGTCACTGAACAGGATGTTTCTGACCAAATCAGTACACTCAACACTAATCAACCTCCAGGCCCTGATGGTGTTATTCCAAAAATTGTAAAAAATCTTCATGCTTCTCTTAAATTTCCACTCATGCTCCTATTTAATAAAACCTTAGAATCAGGAATGATACCTCTCAGTTGGAAACAAGCAAATATTAACGCTATTTACAAGGGAAATGGATCATCTAATGATGTGTTGAATTACAGACCAATTTCTATAACTTCATGTTTTAGTAAACTAATGGAAAAAATCATTTTCAAATATCTCTATAACTTCTTAATTGAAAATAATATAATCACCAAGCATCAATCTGGTTTTATGCCTGGCGATTCTACTGTCAATCAGCTTTTATTTATTTATAATGAAATTGTAAGTAACATGGATAAGGGAAAGGAGCTTAGATTTGTTTTTTGCGACATCAGCAAAGCTTTTGACAGAGTATGGCATGAAGGTCTCTAACATAAACTCAAATTATACGGTATAAATGGGAATTTACTTCTATGGTTCAAAAATTATCTATCTGACAGAATGCAAAGAGTAAGTACTGAAGGCTATTTCTCACAGTTTAAGAATGTATATGCAGGTGTACCACAGGGATCTGTTCTTGGCCCGCTTCTTTTTCTTCTCTATATTAATGATATTACTACTAATGTTTCTACCAATATTAAACTTTTTGCAGATGACACCTCCCTGTATGTTATTGTAGATGACAACCCAGCACAGGCTGCACAATCTCTTGACACTGATCTTGCTAACATAGGTAACTGGGCAAATACTTGGGACATAAACTTTAATCCTAACAAAACTAAATCAGTCATTTTTTCTAGAAAACAACACAATACTCATCCCCCAGTATCCTTCCAAAATAATACAATCACAAACTCAATATCACATCAACATTTGGGACTGACACTTCAAGATGATGCCACATGGAAACAACACATACAGAACATATATAAAAGAGCCTACACTAGACTTAACATTCTTCGCCATGTCAAAACTAAAGTTAATAGGAAGTCATTAGTAAAAATTTATGTAGGCTTTATTAGACCAATTTTGGAATATGCAGATATAATTTGGGATAATTGTACACATCAGGCTAAAGACCTTCTAGAATCAATACAATTAGAGGCAGCAAGAATTATTACAGGGATGAGATCTGGGACATCACATAAAAATCTTTACAATGAACTGGGTTGGGAAACACTATCTGTAAGAAGAAACAAACACAAACATGTAATGATGTACAAAATTATGCATGGTCAGGCACCACAATACTTACAAGATATTTTAGAGCCCTTTACCAACAATCAAGATGACACCTCCTACACTCTCAGACAAACTAGGCTTTTTAATCCACCATTATGTAGAACTAATAATTACTTTGACAGCTTCTTTCCCTATATGTGTCGCACAATTAACACAGTTAGTACTGATCTCCTCAACTCTCCTTCTCCTGCTGCACTGAAAAGCTATCTGAATAAAGAAACTATTTCTGAGAAGGAATCCTCTATAATCTTTAAAACTGAAGGTAACAGACTAGCTAATATCAATCTTTGTCAACTGAGAAACTCATGTAGTAACTTAAATTTTGACTTATATTGTGATCACTTAACTAATAGTCCTGCTTGTAACTGTTCAGCTGAGTATGAAACAGTGTCTCATTACTTTCTGGAATGTCCAATGTATGATTACCAAAGAATTACATTATTTTCTTCTCTTAATAGCCATGGTAATCATAATCATATAAATATAAGTGTACTACTCCAAGGCTGTCCTGATTGTGATGGGCTTACAAACAGAATCTTACTCGAGGCTGTTCAATTCTTCATTGGAAAATCCCATCGCTTTAATTCATATATAATTTAGGAAGCCAAGATGTATCAGATATTTTATCAAATACTTTTTATTGTCTTCTTACAGAAACATATAGGATTACTCGTTGAGCATGGCTGATGATCAATGCATGTACATATTGAATATACATTTTTTTAATTTAAATGAAATGTTAATTAATTGACAGTTGTGGCCGTGCAGTTATATGCACAAGGACTTTGGGCCACTCTGTCAATTACTGTTGATAAACTTCAAATTTTATAATGTAATTATAAAATGTAATGTGCATGGTGTGTCAAGTGTGTATGAAGTGTGAGAGTGTATTTTATGACTTACCTCCCCCTTCCTCTTTAAAGGATTACCTCCCTTTACCCCTATGTTGTACTAGCTTTTCATTTCATTTTTTCCCTAATTATCATATCAATTCTAAATTAATTTTGTAAGTTTACTTTGGCCATCTAGTGGAGAGAATTAATATAGGCTTTGCCTGTTATTTTATCCACATTGACTTGTAACATCTTATGTCAATAAAAATTTGTTGAAATGAAAAAATGAAATGAACACCCTAGTTTAGGTCCAAAACTAGCTGTAACGAATCCTCAGGCCCCTGGGCTATAACGAGAAAGAAACTCGTAATTACGAGAAACAATCTCGTTATAACGAGAAAAATTCTCATTATAACGAGAATCAATCTCGTTATAACGAGAAAGAAACTCGTTACGAGAAATAATCGCGTTATAGCGAGAAAAAAACTCGTTATTACGAGAAAATCTCGTTATAACGAGAAATAACTCGTTATAATGAAAAACAATGTCATTATAACGAGAAGTAATCTCGTTATTACTAGAAAGAAACTCGTAATTACGCGAAAGAAATTGATCAATTTTCATGTTAGAAGAAATGTTATTTTTTGTATTGGTCCTAATAGGCTTCCGTACATAAACGTTTCGGTGACGGAAATTACTAAACGTACAAATGCGATTATGCAAGCTTTGTGGCCTCAAAATTTCATTGTCAAGATTCTTAAAGTAGTAATTTGATTGGCTATTACAAAAGGTCATCGGGACATGACGCCATATGGGATTATCTCATATCGTAACGCAGCAGAGATAAGTATACGGAACGGCACGGAAATCAAAGCATGATTTTAATCAGATTAGGCCTGATCGATTGAACCTCGTGCAAATGGTACATGAATTGTCTCAATCCCTAACACGATGGGTGGCTACATAGTGTAACGGAGTGTTAGGTGGTCGGAATAAACACTCCATAACACTTTGGATAAGATAGTAGCAAGTCCTCATTGATAGCATCATCTTATTGGATAAAGAGAAAAAAATGTGAAATAAACAGTTGGTCTTAAACGCGTCTTCATGGAGCTAAAGGGCGAGATAAATGAAGTATTGTTTTTAATCTTTCTTCATTATTCTAAGATTGCTTAGATACGACTGTATCAGATTGAACGATACATGCCTTTTCGGCCTTCTGATTAATTGGTTTCAAGTGTATACATATGCTGTGACAGGCATACACTCTAAAACAGGATTATCTTGCATACTCAATTAATAGAAAAAGTTTTGTATTCGACACTGCAATTTAAGTAGGAAACATAGCTGCATATTGAATTGAATTGAGTTGACCTGATAACGTGGTATCGTTTTGTATACAAACAACAAACAATTACGCGGTGTTATTTACTGTATAGCTCTCTGTTTCAGTGACCGAGCTGTTTTCGGACCAGTCATTAAACGCTGATCTACCAAAGAGGATCGGAAATGAATGGGATAGCTTGTTGTTTCGTCTAGGTCTGACAGGTGTTGACATGGATCATATCAATCATGACCATCGACTGTTAAAAGATAAGATTAAAGATGGCCTGTATACATGGACCAGAAGGAAAAAACAGACACCTGTTAGGAAACTGGCAGCAGATTTTCTTGAAGCCTTACGGGCAGTGGATATGGTTCCTCTTTCGGAAGACCTGGAGGATGAATACGATTTCGATGGTAAGTAGACCGTACCTGGTACATAATTGAGGGGGCTGTTAGGTCGTATTCCGGAAAGATATAGATCGCACCTATTGCTGATATATTTTGCTGGATGTTGTCCAGTGTCCGTCAACAATCGAATTCTTCATAACCGCTGATCGGATTTAGTAGGAAGCATCCTTATGTGGCAGGGATTCAAATTTATACAAATGATGGGACTGACCCAACAGGGGCCTGGGCACAAATAGGTCCATTTGGCAATATTCATATTAATGACTTTTTCTCTGAAACTAGTATGGCATTCAAATTACAGTGGCAGGGACACAAACGTACACAAATGATGGGGCTGATCCCCCAGGGGCCTATATGGCGGGGCCAAAAGTGGTCCATTTGGCAATACTAATATAATTTTAAGATAGTTGAGATCCCCACCCCAGAACTATTTATACTAATGCTGAGTATAAAGAGACTATCACAAATATGGGCAAGTTTTATGGTCGCCATCTTTGTCTCTTTGAGAAATATTCTGTATCTTTAAGCGATATGAAGATGGACATTTTTGAGAATGCTCATTAGCGTGTTTACTTGCTGTGATTGACAATGATACTCGGTTCTCATTTTGAGAACTTGATGTTTACTTGGATGTGACAAAGATTCACATGGCGGGTGTCGTCGATGAAGCAGAAGACGCTAATCTTCCGGAACACCTGGTCTTATTCTCTTGTACTTTTACAAGGGTCTCCATGTGAATCTTTCCTTTGTTCATATTTTGCCCCTGGTTTAATAGATTTTGAGTTTGGATTATAATTTTGTTAAAGCTTCGGTATTCTCTGTTTACGCTAAAAGATGACATGGACATTTGCATTTTACTAGTCGGACAGAAGAAATGATAAGTTTGATGACCTGATGGACTATTTAAAAAGACATTAAGAGTACATAAATTTACATGGCGGTAGTTGTTGAAGCTGAAGACACTTACTCTTTCGGAACACCTGGTCTTATTATCTTGACTTTTTTACAAGGTAATTAGTGTAAATATTTCTTTTGTCAATATTTTGCCCCTTGTTTTATCAATTTTGAATTAAGTTTATGGTTTTGTTGACGCTTAGGTATTCTCTGATATTTTGTTTTACTTTTGACTACCTATGGTAATCCACGCGATGTTTACTGTGTTGCTTGTTTGTATTTGGCCGTCCATATGTTTATATATATAATGCACGTCAATATGTTGATTATTTACATATAGAACAAGCTGATTAAAATAATTCTTGATCTTCACGCCGTTCCGTAAACTTGTCTATGCTGCGTCAAGATCTTACAACATTCCGTGACCTTTTGCATTTGTCTTCAATGTGAATTTTTGAGGCGACAGCTTGCATAATCGTATCAGTACGTTTAATTAGTTCGTCGCAAATATGTTTGTGTAATGTTTTGACGAAATGACTTGCTGAAGATGACGGCGTCATTGGGGATTTCTACCAGTGTGAAGTAAAGAGATGACAAAGGTCACCAGAACATGACCTCTTATGGTATGTTGTCTGATCCTTATGTAAGGATAATAGGATATGCACATAGAAATCCAACGAATTGGTTATTGGCATGGACGTTGATTGTTTTTTGTATTGAGACATTCGATATTATAAGGATCAATATAGACGACAATCATATAATCATCGTTCATAAAAAAATATGATAAACGAAATGAAATTGATTTTTAAAACATTGAAAAGACTTACAAAACGTCGTGTTAATTTATGTGTTTCGTACAAATAACTAGAGGACGTCGAGCGCCCACCTGACGTCGAGGAGAAACCACGTGATACATCGGCCAACATTAGTACAAGGAGCACACGAGAAGAATCTGGGGATATCATCATGGACCCTGATCCTCCGCAACATAACCGTTCTGGTATATAAAACTGCGTTATTTTTATGTTATTCGTTACATGTTGGTGTTATATTATATACTTTATACTTAGAACACAGTTTGATCAAACCGAATGTGGTTTTGATGAGCCATGCTTATTTATAATTATATTCATTTTCGTCGGAGGGATGTGTGCGATTCTTTAGATGAGGGCGGCTTAATACTCCTTGTTATTTTCTTCGATTGGTGTTTGTGATTAGGGTGTCTAAATACTTATTAGGTCTGTAGTGTGACTAGGGAGGGGGCGGTCAAAGTAATCGAAGTTATCTTTTTCATCTACCCTTTATATATAACCCGAAAACACATTGATTTGATATCTAACATTCTCACCTGTTCTGAGTTTGTTTGGTTCGTTGGTTGCTGATCGTCACACATAGACATTAAGAAGGAAACAGTGGTTTAGGAAGAATGGAAAAATTATATAAGTTTAGTCGCCTTATACGATCATGCAATAGGGGCAGCAGGTACAATTTTTACGCATACCAGCAGGGCTGCCTATTATAAGGGTCTTCAACCCCCATACATACAAATATCCAATCTATAACACAACGTTCAAAAATTGTTTGTTTTTATCTTAATATTGGCCTTATCTCTCTTAAATCTGCACAAGTCAGCCTCTAGATACGTTAAGCAGTTACCTTAGACTTATATTTCTTGTTGCCGGTAGGGGATTTGTATCGCTCTGCGATCAACAGCTTGTGGCTGTTAGTCTGACGGAGTCACTAAGTCACCAAATACTATAGGTTTTCTCTGGTAGGTGTCTGATGAGTGTGTTTGAATACCATAAGTTTATTGTCGCTGATAAGGGGTCTAAATACCCCCGGGGTTATATTCTCTGATGGATATGATGATAAGGGTTGTACAAATACTCTTAAATTCTCTGGTAGGTGTACGTGAAGGGAATGTGTGTGGGGGTCTAAATAATCCAGGTTATCCTGTATAGATACACCGAAGAAATTGAATAGATATCCTAACATAAGCTTAACTGCTGTGCGGATTTTTAACCTTGAACATTCAAACCTAGCCGAGTTATTACACAACGTTTAGAAATAGTATGTTAACCTCTTATCATTGAACTTATCGCCGAGATAAACGATTCAATTTTGCGTTTATAGATCTTTACATGTGAGATTCCTTATAGCTTTGTTTTGTCCTAATAAAAAGACCTAACAGAAACAGGACCCGACATCAACGGAAACTTCCCGCTGCGTGATTACCAAATGGAAATAGCTCAGGACGGTCTAAGAGGAGATAACTCAATCATCTGGGCGGGGACAGGATCGGGGAAAACCAGGGTTGCCGTGTACATTATGAAGAATCACCTTGACAAGTCAACAGGTAGGAGGCTTTTATTACCCAAACAGATCTGCTCCGAGTTATTTTAATTGTCCATATGAAATTCTCTTTGCATTGTCAACGGTAAACTTGCGCCATAATTTCCATTTCTTGTATTTAGTTTTCAAATTGAGGGCAAATTTACAGCGATAAACGGTAAATATTTGCGTGAACATATCATAAATGCGAGGCGAAAGAATACTGATACAAAATCTATTTTACCAGAGAAAACAAAAGTTGGAATGATGCCTCGTATCTTTCCGCAATGGCCAGGATTTAATGTGCAGACCTCTGTCACCTAGCGATTTTATCTTCAGTTATGTTTTGAAGAGCCAGGATGACGTATAGCCCTCATGCACGTCCGTCGTCGTCCGCCGTGTGTAAATTTTTCTTTCAAACAACTTCTCAATAACGGAAATGCCGAGGGTGTTGTTATTATGCATATAGCATGCTGGGATATAGGGCTTCCAAGTGTGTTTTTTTAAATAAATGACATTGACCTGCTTAATAATTCACAGGGCTCAAATAAGTTAAAATAAGTTAACTTCTTCTCAATAACCGAAAGGCCCAAGGGAACTAATAATGTTTGGTCTGTTGCATGCTTGGATGAATGGCTACCAAGTTTGTTAAAATGAATAACCTTGACTTTCTTTCAAGGTCACAGGGGTCAAATATGTTAAAATCTTCGAGCAACTTCTCAATTAACGAAAGGCCAAGGTAACTGCTATTTAGCCTAAAGCATGCTGAGATGAAGGACTCGTAAGTTTGTTCAAATAAATAAATGACTTTGACACAGTTTCAGGGTCTCATCGGTTAAATATGTTAAACACATTCAAGACACTTCTTCACAATAACCTAAAGTCAAGGGTACTGATGTTTGTCCTGTATCATGCTGGGATGAAGTGCCAATAAATTTTGTTGAATTAATTACCATGATCATGTTTCAATGTCACAGGGGTCAAATGTGTAACACATCTTACTTCTTGTTAGCAACATAAAGGCCCAAGTGACTGGTATTTGACCTATAGCATGATTGAACGTCTAGCAAAGTTGTTTAAATGGATGACTGACCAAATTTCAAGGTTACAGGATTTAAATGGGATCAAATATTTTCAAATAATTCTTCTCATTAACTAAAGAGTCATGGTTACTAGTATTTGCTTGTAACATGCTGGGAGGAAGAGATACCAAGTTTGTTCATTGACCCTCTTACAAAGTCACAGGGGTCAAATATGTAATCTTTTGAACAACTGCGCAATTACTAACACAAAATATATAATTGAATTCTCTTTAAAATCAGATGACCGTTAAGGCACTCGCTGACTTGTCTTGAAAGTCAGATGACTGTTAAGGCCCATGGACCTCCTGTAATAAAATAAGCACTTAAATAGAAACATAAGACACATCTAGTACATCTATACTGCACAAGTCTATTAAAGATATATCTAGGACGTAGAACATTATAACGTACAGTAGAAGAACGTAGAGCAGTACAAACTTCCAACAAATTTCATTGTACGGGTTACTACTTTTTCAAAAAGGACGTGAATTATTAACAATACCAAGTCGTCTGAATACATTTTGTGATCCCAATAAATTCGCATCTTTTTACAAGTGATTGTAGATATGGTTTCATGACGAATGCAAACAGTAAAATGTGTTCCATAGCATAACGCAAACATATATAAAAAAAGTTCCAATATTTTAAAATCATAGCCATTTCAAAGTTTTGAAAAAAAAATTATTTCATTTTCAGGGAGAATTGCATTTTTCAACACAACATTGACGTTGCTGGATCAACAGTATGAAGTGCTATGTAAATTCCTACCTAAGTATAAGGTACATACCCATTCATAGGTGCCCCAACAATCGACCGACTGTTCATTAAGTGCTGATCAGAATTACTCCCTATACATTGTACTTATTATTTACGAGTTTGTTATAAGATGCAAGCCTCGCATAGATAATTAATAGTGGCGTAAATTTTGCGTCAAATTCCTCATACATTTCCTGGGACATAGTGTCCAAAGTACGCACTACGTTAGTCAACATACTCAGGTAGAAAGTATCCCCTTTTTTGACAGAAACTGTGATTAAAAAGTGAACGTTAAACAGATGCCCTTTAAAAGAAAAATTCATCATAAAACTAGAAGATGAACGTAGGACTCATTGGGTATGATATTCACGTCTTGACCTTACTTGTTTGAAGGACGTAAACGAAAACGACATTATCCATGATGAATACTGCTTCAAATCACATTGATTAATCATGGAATGTAACTGTCTTTGTAGCACCAGATCTTGAAGTTAAGTGGAGCGGACAGGGACAGCGATACCTTGTTACCAGACACGCAGTACTTCCGCGTGTGTGTCCTTACTCCCATGACACTTGAGAAATACTTGGCACAAGGAACCGTGTCCCTCGATTTGTTCTCTATGCTCGTTTTTGACGAGTGTCACCACACTCGCAAAAATGAACCATACAACCAGATTATGAAATACTACCGGAAGTTACTGCGACAGGATAGAGCCGCCAAACTACCACAGGTATGTTACCTACTGCACCGCAATCTATACTGAAATGGTAAATGAAAACATATGATTGCTCAAATTTCTTACGCAAGTAGAATTATCTGTTCTAATTGACAGTTCCAACTAGCAGTATCTGCAGTTTCGTCTTAGTGTAATTGCCCATCATTTACGGACTTGCGCAAGGAGGCTTATATGAACATACCGTTGCTCCCAAATACACACGCACTTAACACAATTCTGACAACATGTTTATGAGGTAATATTGCCTAGATTACAGACATACTTGGATAGCGCACATGGATACCTTAAATGACTTGAGCTGTTGGCAATCTTCAGATGTCACTGATGTTTGATTTTCAATAGATTCTTGGATTGACAGCGTCTGTAGGAACTGAGCGGGCCTGCAATGTCGGTGACGCAGAGAAAAGTATTCTCGAACTGATGGCAAGAATGAATGTTTACAAGATCGCTACCCCCAGCATCAACAGACAGGAGTATATACAATATGTTCCTGAACCCAAGAAACGTACGTTCTTATTAGCTCAATCTGATGATTAAAATAAAGGTCCTTGTTCTAACTCCGTTTTACAATGATCTGAAAACATCCCATAAGATGTTGCGTTCAGATGACCTTTGTCGCCTCTTTACTTAACACTAAACTAATTTTCCAGTGATCCGTCTTCTTGCAGCAAGTCATTTCGTCACATTGTTCTACATGAACTTTTTGGTGACAAAATAACAAAACTGACTAATGCAATTATGCAAGCTTTGTCGCCTCAAAAATTCACCTTCAAAATTCTGACAGTAGTAATTTGATTGGCTAATGCAAAAGGTCATTTGGACGTCCGTATGGGATTTTCTCATATCTTAACGCAGCTGAGAGAAGTTTACGGAAATCAAGGAGATCAAGATATGATTTTAATCAGATTGTTATTAGCTGATCTGGTCCGAAGTGAACATGGTGATCTTGTGTCGAGAGGTCCGTCCATTATAAAGTGTTCATTTGAAACACGTAAAGGTCAACTGAGACGATTTATAAAATTTGGATTGTTGCCCCTACCATAGGTGCTAGGGCGGGGCTCCAAAGAGAAAATTATCATAAATTTCTAAAATCTTTTTCTCCAAACTCCCAGGTACTACAGCCTATTTCTCTACATGAATGGACAGGTCATCAGGGTCTTTGTTTAGTTTGTAAATTTCGGTACATTTTCAAAAATTTAAGATTTCTTTTCCTGTAATGATATGACAAATGTTGTAAATCACCTAGTTAATATTTGATTTCATCTTTGAAATTGAGCTACCTATAACATTACTCAGATCATCGCCAAGGACCTTGGGCCTCTTTGTTCGTCCTGAACATCTGTATGGCAGGGTAATAAAGTGTCCCTAAGATGCAAGGTGGGTGGTTCAAAGGGGGAACAAAGTAAAAGATACCTTCTTAAGCCTATCTGTAATGCATCGTAATGAGAAGTGGTCTGTGGAGTAAATGATTTACTAATTCATCGGGTATAAAGAAGGGGGTTTTTAGAGGCGGGTGTTGTTGCGAGACAAGATTTGAAAATAATTTGACCATGGTTGCTTTATTATCCAGGTGAGCGATACATGCCCCTTCGACATCTTGTTTATATATGGTCAATTGGATGACGAATGTATTAAAGGATTTTGGCCACGATATTTCATAATTTCATATTTCAATATCATTTGCTGCAACAATACGTGTAGCAACCGATAGTCTCCCTCGGTGTTGAGGGGAAAAGACAGGCTAGGTGACGCCCCATTTATATCAACCTAGTGAATATGCATATTTTGACCGGAATTCTAGGTCACGTGATGTGTGGAGTCATTTAGGCAAAACGTATCCGATATCTACCTATTCTGACACGCCCATTACCAAGCATTGACTTTTCATCTAATTTCTTGGTGCAAGTAATGACAGCAACCATTACATGTTATGTGATTAAAATTATCAATCATTATTAATGATCTTGTCAGAAAAATCCAACTTATCTAATGCCGAAAACTGCATTCAATTCGAATCTAGTCCTTGATATCTCAACAACCCCAAGCTTAGAGACAGTGATACAATTTACACAATCTGATTTTACAGCTGTGTAAATAACCTGTAGCCTTACCTCTCATACATATACTAGACAAAGGGCTTATGTGGTATCTACTTGTGGGTTGTGGCAGGTGCACTAATTCCCCTGTAATTACCAAGAGGTATGAATATTATGGCCAGTGAATTCGAAGGGCATTCATGATAACATAATTACCGATCCTCTAGATCGCAATATACACCGGCACAATTATTTGTATCCCTAGCCGTCCCCAGTGTTGGAAGAAAAACTTTTTTTTTAAAAGATTGAAGGAGTTTTTAACAAAATCTAATTATATTTTATCAGTATTTAACCTTTGGCTAGTAACCTTTGCAAAACCTGACACTTTTAATTAGGTTAAACTATATTTGTATCACATATATACAATGTTCAGAAATTTCTAAATTTTTAAGTTTTATTATGTTTGTAAAGATGGTAATGCTGATACTATGGCGGTTTTTTTTAATATTGCATATTTTAAAATATCAACATAAACACTTGGTTATTGGTTTTATCAGGGACGTATATGTGTCCCTGGAGTTATGATATATCGTCAGGGCGGATCCTAGAATGGTAGATGCGTTAATGTATACGATTCTACTTTCAGATATAAACCCAAATGTATCAAGATCTTGTTTATGAAAACTGTATGAAAAACAAAATTTAAACTCGTCCAATGATCTGAGTCCAAGTTGAAATGATTATCACCAACTAGAGTGAGCCTAACAAAATTCATTTATTTATCGCGTTGAATTTCACATATATCTAGAATCCTGTTTTTGTTCTAGTACAATTCAAGGAATATGACACAGTATTTTTCTGCGCTAGGATCTAGAGTAATTATTTCAAACTGCAACCACTTCAGCCCTAAACTTGGTGACTAAGAGATGATGTAAAACCGTATTCAGTAATCGTAGGAGAACAATTTCCAAAATATGTTTCAATAATCATTAGCGTTTGTTATTTGTTTTAATCATGGGCAAAGACTTTATCTTTGGAAAATATTTTATTTTTCCACACAAATAGACTGGTGTGTTACTGAATTAAGTGAAATAAAAAAGAACCTTTTTTTGCAAACCGATTTCAGTCTAAATTTTCAACAATAATTCAATTTAACACAAATAATTCAGACTCATGTTTTCACAACTATTTCTGACAGTGTCTGCTCTATTGATATCAGGCAGAAATTGTTTGTTTACGTAAACAGAAATTTGAATGAAAGTTTTTGCATTCCATATGTACGTTCTGTACTACTACCATACACTTGTACATTATATGTTATAGAGTGGTGTGGGTTTGCCGGACACTTAGACTCGCCGTACATTATATGTTATAGAGTGGTGTGGGTTTGCCGGACACTTAGACTCGCCGTGGCTTTATTTATTTCATCTTCACAAATCATACTGTACTGTTGGTCATAAAAGATAATACTTCTGAATACTAACGAAAAAAATTGATTTGAAAAATTAAACCCCGCTATTTCAAGAAAATGGCTCCATCCGTAAGATACTCAAAAAGTACTCTATGCGTGTCTGTTGCTACTGATTTCATATACTATCTATAAAACCAATACGTAACGTGTCTGTAAAAATCATTAGTCCTTTTACAGGCTTTACTAATTCCGTTGTCCTTTGTAAAAGCATTATTGTTAGGATGCGGTAGATGTGTAATACACACTAACAATACGATGTTTTAAATGGCATTTCCTATTTCCTTTCTTAAGTTTCGAATTACATAGCAACATTTTTTCAAGATATTCTATTCGTAAATCAAAATAATTAGACAACAATCAAGATTGACGTGCATGTCAAATTCAATAGGCGTTTTTCTACTAAACTTTCTTCGTCAATGAACCACTGATCAGTTTACCTGAATCAGTCAGTTGTGCTTCAATGACGTCACAAGTACCACGTGATCGGTCAGTTTATTTAAATTATCGCCAGTCGGGAGCGGTCAACATTGATTGTCAATATCTAGATCCCGGGACACAATTACTTATTACATGATTTTCAAAATCGTGGCCAAATCCTTTAACTGGTACATGAAAAGATGAGTTCGTAAATTGAATACCTGTGCCCATGTACCATCTGTGTAACTGGTTATGTTCACAGAAAATATTTAAAGAAACAAATAATTCATATAGATTAATTTTAGAAACAGTAAATATTTACATATGTAGTTTCATCAAACTATCTCCAGTACAATTTAATGTTTACAGTAATATTAGACTAATATGAAAAGATGTTACACAACGAGTGGTTGTTGGGTATGGTATTTATTTCACTCTAGTATTTAATTTTCAATCGTTACATAAGACAATGTTTAGCGAGTGTCTTTTGTAACTTTAAAAAAAATTATTAACGAGAGTGAAATAAGCTTCAAATCCAATAATCACGAGTCGTGTGACATGTTTCTACCACAATATCAGTTGGAACAGGACTATGATATGCGCAAAATATATCATCTCGAATAGATTCCCGCCAAGTGGCGGTGACGTGGTAAACAATCAGCAAGTGACGTTATTCGGTCAAAGTTCATCATGTCAGCCAATGTGTTTAAAGTTGTATAAACAGAATGATATTCAACAATTGTAATGATTATTTGATACCCTGACAGTTCAATAACACCTACCTAGTGTGGTAGAAATGCATTTCAACAATGTGTTACAGATTCTGAAGTCATGAAGGACCGTCCTACTGATCCATTCAGTGACATTATAGAGGACGCAATGTATCGACTTGAGGAATGGCTCCGCACCAAACGTGAGTCTTGTTTCCTTAAGGAATGTTCTTTTCCTCAGATCTCAGTAGCATATGACGGGGATAAACAGCGTTGAGAATGCTGGATTGCCAGAAATCTTCTCCCCCCGCTCTTTTACTCATCAATTGCTTCATTTTTCCTTTGTCTGATAATTATCTTGACATAGGGATATCTCTAGGTCCTTCGCGCGGTATGCTTTAGTAGCTCTTTATAGTTGGCATCAGTCGCTAACTATCGCAGACAGGCAAACACGAACATACCGAACCAAACACGAACATACCGAACCAAACAAACGCCAACATACCGAACCAAACATGAACATACCAAACCAAACACAAACATACCGAACCGAACAAACACCAACATACCGAACAAAACAAACACAAACATACCGAACCAAACACGAACATTCCGAACCAAACAAACACCAACATACCGAACCAAACAAACCCCAACATACCGAACAAAACAAACACAAACATACCGAACCAAACACGAACATTCCGAACCAAACAAACACAAACATACCGAACCAAACACGAACATTCCGAACCAAACAAACACAAACATACCGAACCAAACACCAACATACCGAACAAAACAAACACAAACATACCGAACCAAACACGAACATTCCGAACCAAACAAACACCAACATACCGAACCAAACAAACCCCAACATACCGAACAAAACAAACACAAACATACCGAACCAAACACGAACATTCCGAACCAAACAAACACAAACATACCGAACCAAACACGAACATTCCGAACCAAACAAACACAAACATACCGAACCAAACACGAACATTCCGAACCAAACAAACACAAACATACCGAACCAAACACCAACATACCGAACAAAACAAACACAAACATACCGAACCAAACACGAACATTCCGAACCAAACAAACACCAACATACCGAACCAAACAAACCCCAACATACCGAACAAAACAAACACAAACATACCGAACCAAACACGAACATTCCGAACCAAACAAACACAAACATACCGAACCAAACACGAACATTCCGAACCAAACAAACACAAACATACCGAACCAAACACGAACATACCGAACCAAACAAACACCAACATACCGATCCAAACACGAACATACCGAACCAAACAAACACAAACATACCGAACCAAATAAACACAAAGATACCGAACCAAACACCAACATACCGAACCAAACAAACACCAACATACCGAACCAAAAAAACACCATCATACCGAAACCAACAAACACCAACATACCGAACCAAACAAACCCAACATACCGAACCAAACACCAACATACCGAACCAAACAAACACCAACATACCGAGCCAAACAAACACAAACATACCGAACCAAACACAAACATACCGAACCAAACAAACACCAACATACCGAACCAAACAAACACCAACATAACGAACCAAACAAACACCAACATACCGAACCAAACAAACACCAACATACCGAACCAAACGAACACAAACATACCGAACCAAACGAACACAAACATACCGAACCAAACAAACACAAACTATACCGAACCAAACAAACACCAACATATCGAACCAAACACCAACATACCGAACCAAACAAACACCAACATACTGAACCAAACGAACACAAACATACCGAACCAAACTCACACAAACATACCGAACCAAACAAACACAAACTATACCGAACCAAACACCAACATTCCGAACCAAACAAACACCAACATACCGAGCCAAACAAACACCAACATACTGAACCAAATAAACACGAAAATACCGAGCCAAACAAACACTTACATACCGAACCAAACAAACACCAACATACCGAACCAAATAAACACAAATATACCGAACCAAACAAACACGAACATACCGAGCCAAACAAACACTTACATACCGAACCAAACAAACACAAACATATCGAACCAAACAAACACCAACATACCGAACCAAACACTTACATACCGAACCAAACAAACACCAACATACCGAACCAAACAAACACCAACATACCGAACCAAACAAACACCAACATACCGAACCAAACAAACACCAACATACCTAACCAAATAAACGCCAACATACTGAACCAAACGAACACCAACATACCGAACCAAACAAAGACCAACATACCGCACCAAACAAACACCAACATACGGAACCAAACAAACACGGACATAATCATAATCCAAACTCAAAATCGATTAAACCAGGGGCATAATTTGAACAAAGGAAAGATTTACATGGAGACCCTTGCAAAAGTACAAGGGAATAAGACCATGTGTTCCGGAAGAGTAAGCGTCTTCTGCTTCATCGACGACACCCGCCATGTAAATCTTTGTCACATCCAAGTAAACATCAAGTTCTCAAAATGAGAACCGAGTATCATTGTCAATCACAACAAGTAAGCACACTAATGAGCATACTCAAAAACGTCCATCATCATACAGAATATTTCTTAATGAGACAAAGATGGCGACCATAAAACTTGCCCATAGTACTGATCAACCTGCATCTCTCGAATCCTTGTGTTGTTAGTTTGTTTGTCAGCAGTCGACATCGATCACGAAAATCCCGATATTTAGAGCAAGCCCTGGAATACCGAATCAACTGCGACATGTAAACACCATAGGTTGGAGAAGTAGGGATGTTACTATCAAGAAATGGAAAGTTAACGATCGGAAAATTAAAATCATCACGTTTATCGTATAGCTTAGTAGTAAGCTGTCCATGTTGGTCGTAGTTTAAGTAGAGATCGAGGTAAGCAACTGATGTAGAAGAGTATGTTGTGTCCTTTATTTCATGTTCAGAAGGGTATATACGGTCGACGTGGTCAGCAAACTTCTTGTTGTTTATAGACAACACATCGTCGATATATCTGAATGTGAAATTAAAAGATTTGGCAAGGTTTTTGTTACCTGAACCAAACAAACACCAACATACCGAACCAAACAAACATACCGAACCAAACAAACACGGACATACCGAACCAAACAAACACCAACATACCGAACAAACCTTAATGTATCGATACAATTCGCACTTGTTGAAAATAAGTCATGTTAACTGTAATCTTTAACTGAATATGTGCTACAATTTACGTTTTCTGTATTGTGCTAGTGTGTGGCATTGACAAGGACGTTCACGATTTACTTGGGGAGATACCCGACAACACGAGGATGGAACAGCAGTACCAGTCTTGGCTGTCCCGACTACTTCGCGCCATCCCATTAAGTAAAGAATTATCACCAGAAATCCAACATCAGGCAATTGTGGTAGCAGAACACCTGACAGTAAGTTGATACGTCATATATACTAACATTTCGTAAGTAAAATGCGTCCGTGTCTCTGTGAACACGAACGACGTAAAAGACCAGTACATGTTTCAGCATGTCACGAATCATTTACAGTATAACAATCATTATCAGATTACAGTATAACACTCATTATCAGATTACAGTAGAACACTCATTATCAGATTACAGTATAACAATCATTATCAGATTACAGTATAACACTCATTATCAGATTACAGTAGAACACTCATTATCATATTACAGTATAACACTCATTATCAGATTACAGTATACCACTCATTATCAGATTACATTGATAACACTCATTATCAGATAACAGTATAACACTCATTATCAGATTACAGTATAACACTCATTGTCAGATTATATTAACTATCAACCTAACACTCATTATCAGATTACAGTATAACACTCATTATCAGATAACACTCATGATCAGATTTTATTGACAATCAACCTAACACTCATCAGATTACAGTATAACACTCATTATCAGATTACAGAATAACACTCATTATCAGATTATATTGACTATCAATCAAACCCTCATTATTAAATTACAGTTTAACACTCATTATTAAATTATTTTGACTATCAACCAAACACTCATTATTAGATTATATTGACTATCAACCAATCATTCATTATCAGATTACAGTATAACACTCATTATCAAATTATTTTGACTATCAACCAAACACTCATTATTAGATTATATTGACTATCAACCAAATATTCATTATCAGATTACAGTATAACACTCATTATCAGATTACAGTATAACACTCATTATCAGATTACAGTATAACACTCATTATCAGATTACAGTATAACACTCATTATTAGATTATATTGACTATCAACCAAACATTCATTATCAGATTACAGTATAACACTCATTATTAGATAACAGTATAACACTCATTATCAAATTATATTGACAATCAACCTAACACTCATTATCAGATTACAGTATAACACTCATTATCAGATAACAGTATAACACTCATGATCAGATTATATTGACAATCAACCAAACATTCATTATCAGATTACAGTATAACACTCATTATCAGATAACAGTATAACACTCATTATCAGATAACAGTATAACACTCATTATCAGATTACAGTATAACACTCATTATTAGATTAAATTGACTATCAACCTAACACTCATTATCAGATTATATTGACTATCAACCAAACACTCATTATTAGATTATATTGACTATCAACCAAACATTCATTATCAGATTACAGTATAACAATCATTATCAGATTACAGTATAACACTCATTATCAGATAACAGTATAACACTCATTATCAGATTACAGTATAACACTCATTATTAGATTATATTGACTATCAACCAAACATTCATTATCAGATTACAGTATAACAATCATTATCAGATTACAGTATAACACTCATTATCAGATTACAGTATAACACTCATTATCAGATTACAGTATAACAATCATTATCAGATTACAGTATAACACTCATTATTAGATTAAATTGACTATCAACCAAACCCTCATTATCAGATTATATTGACTATCAACCAAACATTCATTATCAGATAACAGTATAACACTCATTATTAGATTAAATTGACTATCAACCAAACACTCATTATTAGATTATATTGACTATCAACCAAACATTCATTATCAGATTACAGTATAACAATCATTATCAGATTACAGTATAACACTCATTATCAGATTACAGTATAACACTCATTATCAGATAACAGTATAACACTCATTATTAGATGATATTGACAATCAACCTAACACTCATTATTAGATTACAGTATAACACTCATTATAAGATTACATTAACAATCAACTTAACACTCATTATTAGATTACAGTATAACAATCATTATCAGATTACAGTATAACAATCATTATCAGATTACATTGACTATCAACCAAACATTCATTATCAGATTACAGTATAACACTCATTATCAGATTACAGTATACCACTCATTATCAGATTACAGTATAACAATCATTATCAGATTACAGTATAACAATCGTTATCAGATTACATTGACTATCAACCTAACACTCATTATCAGATTACAGTATAACAATCATTATCAGATTACAGTATAACAATCATTATCAGATTACAGTATAACAATCATTATCAGATTACATTGACTATCAACCTAACACTCATTATCAGATTACAGTATAACACTCATTATCAGATTACAGTATAACACTCATTACCAGATTACAGTATAACACTCATTATCAGATAACAGTATAACACTCATTATTAGATTAAATTGACTATCAACCAAACCCTCATTATCAGATTATATTGACTATCAACCAAACACTCATTATTAGATTATATTGACTATCAACCAAACATTCATTATCAGATTACAGTATAACAATCATTATCAGATTACAGTATAACACTCATTATCAGATTACAGTATAACACTCATTATTAGATGATATTGACAATCAACCTAACACTCATTATTAGATTACAGTATAACACTCATTATAAGATTACATTAACACTCAACCTAACACTCATTATTAGATTACAGTATAACAATCATTATCAGATTACAGTATAACAATCATTATCAGATTACATTGACTATCAACCAAACATTCATTATTAGATTACAGTATAACACTCATTATCAGATAACAGTATAACACTCATTATCAGATAACAGCATAACACTCATTATTAGATGATATTGACTATCAATCAAACCCTCATTATCAGATTACAGTATAACACTCATTATCAAATTATTTTGACTATCAACCAAACACTCATTATTAGATTATATTGACTATCAACCAAACATTCATTATCAGATTACAGTATAACAATCATTACCAGATTACAGTATAACACTCATTATCAGATTACAGTATAACAATCATTATCAGATAACAGTATAACACTCATTATCAGATAACAGCATAACACTCATTATTAGATGATATTGACTATCAATCAAACCCTCATTATCAGATTACAGTATAACACTCATTATCAAATTATTTTGACTATCAACCAAACACTCATTATTAGATTATATTGACTATCAACCAAACATTCATTATCAGATTACAGTATAACATTCATTATCAGATTACAGTATAACACTCATTATCAGATAACAGTATAACACTCATTATTAGATGATATTGACAATCAACCTAACACTCATTATTAGATTACAGTATAACACTCATTATCAGATAACAGTATAACATTCATTATCAGATAACAGTATAACACTCATTATCAGATAACAGTATAACACTCATTATTAGATAACAGTATAACACTCATTATCAGATTACAGTATAACACTCATTATTAGATGATATTGACAATCAACCTAACACTCATTATTAGATTACAGTATAACACTCATTATCAGATAACAGTATAACATTCATTATCAGATAACAGTATAACACTCATTATTAGATAACAGTATAACACTCATTATCAGATTACAGTATAACACTCATTATTAGATTATATTGACTATCAACCAAACCCTCATTATCAGATTACAGTATAACATTCATTATCAGATTACAGTATAACATTCATTATCAGATAACAGTATAACACTCATTATCAGATAACAGTATAACACTCATTATTAGATGATATTGACAATCAACCTAACACTCATTATTAGATTACAGTATAACACTCATTATAAGATTACATTAACAATCAACCTAACACTCATTATTAGATTACAGTATAACAATCATTATCAGATTACAGTATAACAATCATTATCAGATTACATTGACTATCAACCAAACATTCATTATTAGATTACAGTATAACACTCATTATCAGAATACAGTATACCACTCATTATCAGATTACAGTATAACAATCATTATCAGATTACAGTATAACAATCATTATCAGATTACATTGACTATCAACCTAACACTCATTATCAGATTACAGTATAACAATCATTATCAGATTACAGTATAATAATCATTATCAGATTACAGTATAACAATCATTATCAGATTACATTGACTATCAACCTAACACTCATTATCAGATTACAGTATAACACTCATTATCAGATTACAGTATAACACTCATTATCAGATTACAGTATAACACTCATTATCAGATAACAGTATAACACTCATTATCATATAACAGTATAACACTCATTATTAGATTAAATTGACTATCAACCAAACCCTCATTATCAGATTAAATTGACTATCAACCAAACCCTCATTATCAGATTATATTGACTATCAACCAAACACTCATTATTAGATTATATTGACTATCAACCAAACATTCATTATCAGATTACAGTATAACAATCATTATCAGATTACAGTATAACACTCATTATCAGATTACAGTATAACACTCATTATCAGATAACAGTATAACATTCATTATCAGATAACAGTATAACACTCATTATCAGATAACAGTATAACACTCATTATTAGATGATATTGACAAGCAACCTAACACTCATTATTAGATTACAGTATAACACTCATTATAAGATTACATTAACAATCAACCTAACACTCATTATTAGATTACAGTATAACAATCATTATCAGATTACAGTATGACAATCATTATCAAATTATTTTGACTATCAACCAAACACTCATTATTAGATTATATTGACTATCAACCAAACATTCATTATCAGATTACAGTATAACACTCATTATTAGATTACAGTATAACACTCATTATCAGATTACAGTATAACAGTCATTATCAAACTATTTTGACTATCAACCAAACACTCATTATTAGATTATATTGACTATCAACCAAACATTCATTATCAGATTACATTGATAACACTCATTCTCAGATAACAGTATAACACTCATTATCAGATTACAGTATAACACTCATTATTAGATTATATTGACTATCAATCAAACATTCATTATCAGATTACAGTATAACACTCATTATCAGATAACAGTATAACACTCATTATTAGATTAAATTGACTATCAACCAAACCCTCATTATCAGATTATATTGACTATCAACCAAATACTCATTATTAGATTATATTGACTATCAACCAAACATTCATTATCAGATTACAGTATAACAATCATTATCAGATTACAGTATAACACTCATTATCAGATTACAGTATAACACTCATTATCAGATAACAGTATAACACTCATTATCAGATTACAGTATAACAATCATTATCAGATTATATTGACTATCAACCAAACATTCATTATCAGATTACAGTATAACACTCATTATCAGATTACAGTATAACACTCATTATCAGATTACAGTATAACACTCATTATCAGATTACATTGATAACATTCATTCTCAGATAACAGTATAACAATCATTATCAGATAACAGTATAACACTCATTATTAGATTATATTGACTATCAACCAAACATTCATTATCAGATTACAGTATAACACTCATTATCAGATAACAGTATAACACTCATTATCAGATAACAGTATAACACTCATTATTAGATTAAATTGACTATCAACCAAACCCTCATTATCAGATTATATTGACTATCAACCAAACACTCATTATTAGATTATATTGACTATCAACCAAACATTCATTATCAGATTACAGTATAACATTCATTATCAGATAACAGTATAACACTCATTATCAGATAACAGTATAACACTCATTATTAGATGATATTGACAATCAACCTAACACTCATTATTAGATTACAGTATAACAATCATTATCAGATTACAGTATAACAATCATTATCAGATTACATTGACTATCAACCAAACATTCATTATTAGATTACAGTATAACAATCATTATCAGATTACAGTATACCACTCATTATCAGATTACAGTATAACAATCATTATCAGATTACAGTATAACAATCATTATCAGATTACATTGACTATCAACCAAACATTCATTATCAGATTACAGTAGAAAACTCATTATCAGATTACAGTAGAACACCCATTATCAGATTACAGTATAACAATCATTATGAGATTACAGAATAACACTCATTATCAGATTACAGTATACCACTCATTATCAGATTACAGTATAACAATCATTATCAGATTACAGTATAACAATCATTATCAGATTACATTGACTATCAACCAAACATTCATTATTAGATTACAGTATAACACTCATTATCAGATTACAGTATACCACTCATTATCAGATTACAGTATAACAATCATTATCAGATTACACTATAACACTCATTATACGATTACATTAACAATCAACCTAACACTCATTATTAGATTACAGTATAACAATCATTATCAGATTGCAGTATAACAATCATTATCAGATTACAGAATAACACTCATTATCAGATTACAGTATAACACTCATTATACGATTACATTAACAATCAACCTAACACTCATTATCAGATTACAGAATAACACTCATTATCAGATTACATTGACTATCAACCTAACACTCATTATCAGATTACAGTATAACACTCATTATCAGATTACAGTAGAACACTCATTATCAGATTACAGTATAACACTCATTATCAGATTATATTGACTATCAACCAAACCCTCATTATCAGATTACAGTATAACACTAATTATCAGATTACAGTAGAACACTCATTATCAGATTACAGTATAACACTCATTATCAGATTATATTGACTATCAACCAAACACTCATTATTAGATGATATTGACAATCAACCTAACATTCGTTGTTAGATTACAGTATAACACTCATTATAAGATCACATTAACAATCAATTTATCACCCATTATTAGATTACAGTATAACACTCATTATCAGATAACAGTATAACACTCATTATCAGATTACAGTATAACACTCATTATCAGATTACAGTATAACACTCAGTATCAGATTATATAAGTGTAAGTACATAAATGAAAGCTAAAAGAATAAGGGAAAAGTTCCATCTACCTTAGAATGAATGAATGTTGTTTTCTTTAACGTGTTTTTGTTTTACTTTTAGTTGCCCTTATGACTTATTCTGACGTTCATATTATAATTATAGTAATAATAATAACAGCATCTGCAAACAAGAAAACTAAAACATTGTCTAAAAGTTGCCTTCTGATGGCTGCTGTACTGAATTAGCATATCATACTATAAAAGTTGTTCGCTAAATTGTATGACTTAAATAGGTTTAATAGGTTGAGGACGATATATCTATTTTTCAGATGTACCAGACTGCTTTGAGAGTCAACCACACTTTAAGTATGAAAGACGTGCTGGAACACTTGTATCTTTCGTCATTGAAATACAAAATACTGCGAGGAATATCGGACTCGCCCGGAAGTGACAAAGGCAATACAAAATGTGACAACGCAGACGTGGACCGCACCGAAAATGATAACACGGACCATAGAGGAAGGGACAACACGGCCGTGGACCACACAGGATGTGACAACGCAGACGTGGACCGCACCGAAAATGATAACACGGACCATAGTGGAAGGGACAACACGGCCGTGGACCACACAGGATGTGACAACGCAGACGTGGACCGCACCGAAAATGATAACTCGGACCATACAGGAAGGGACAACACGGCCGTGGACCACACCGGATGTGACAACGCAGACGTGGACCGCACCGAAAATGATAACTCGGACCATACAGGAAGGGACAACACGGCCGTGGACCACACCGGATGTGACAACGCAGACGTGGACCATACCGGAAGTGACGATGCAGACATGGGCAATACAGAAAGTGACAACGCGGATGAGTACCATGCAGGACGTGACAACACAGACGTGGACCATACCGCAAGTGACGACGCACACATGGACCATGCAGGAAATGACATAGCAGATCAGACAGGAAATAACGCAGATGAACACAGTGCAAGAAATGACGAGACCGAATCCACAGTTGTTGGTCTTTACAAAGGTAAGAAGTTGAGAATATTATTAAACCACGTTTTTAACAATAACCGTTGCATGCTTTGTGACCACTAATTTGTGTATTCGGGTAAGAAAATAAATCAATATTTTGACAGCCGTTATGCAAAGCAAAAACGAAATGGGAATGTTGCTTGACAAATTATACATGTCGTCATACATTACAAAGTCTGTTTCCTAAAAAAATGACTAGCGTGTCTAACAATATTCCTGTCTACGAAACGTAGATCCATTCTGTTACCCTCCGCATATAGCTAATGTAACGGAGTGTGAATAAGATTCTGCATTTTCATCAGATTGACAATCAACTGGCTAAATATTTTAATGGAAACTGACTTCGTTTATGTATTCTGTTTCTCGTCATGTTGGTTTTCAATTTTGAGCTGTTTACCACTTGTCTTTAGGGTTAGGGAGTTCCGTGAACGATGTCGACTGCTGACAAACAAACTAACAACACAAAGATTCGAAAGATGCAGGTTGATCAGAACTATAAGCAAGGTTTATGGTCGCAATCTTTGTCTCATTGAGAAATATTCTGTATCGTTAAGTGATATGAAGATTGACATTTTTTAATATTTTCTCATTAATGTATTTACTTGTTGTGATTGACTACGATTCTCAGTTCTCGTTTTGAGAACTTGATGTTTTCTTGGATGTGACAATGATTTACATGGCAAGTGTCGTCGATGAAGCAGAAGACGCTTACTCTTCTGAAACACCTGGTCTTATTATCTTGTGCTTTGTACGAGAGTATCTGTGTATATTTTTCTTTTGTTCCTATTTTGCCTCTAGCTTAATCGATTTTGAGTTCGATTAAGGTTTTGCTGACGCTTTGGTATTCTCTGGGTTTTTTTCTATGACACAATCGTGTTTAATGCTATGTTTCAGATGTTACAAAGAAATTAGAACTGCACTCAAAAAACGAACAATACGAGAATCCCAACATTGTTCGTCTCCAAGAGATGGTTGATAACAACTTCAGGGAAAAAGGAAACGATTCTACATTCATTGTCTTTGTCGAACAAAGAGAATCTGCCATAGCCGTATCGAAGTACCTGCGGGAGAAATCTTCCTTCGCTAAATGCTGCTACCTAATAAGCGCACAGTCGACGACAGAAGGCGACGGAAGTACGCACTGATAAATATAATTGATATCATTGATTTGCTTTGAATGTGTCTCTCAAAATTACGTCCCCAACTGATGCCCCCAAAAAAGTTAGCGTTCAATTGAATGTCATTTTTTTTTACATTAAAACCCTTTTCTTAGTGTATATATGTTTGTTTGTCAGATATGCATACTAGCTACCGACCCTCTGTGAGAAAAGAAGTCGTATCAGTTTGTATTATATGCACCAGCGTTGTATTGTTAATTTGTCGTAACGTCGAGGGTTCCAATTATCTAGCAATGCATACGTCAAAACGTGAAAAAGAATAAATTGTTTGAGTCTGATTAGAATTTTGATCTTTACGCGTTAAGGTAAATCTTTATGACGTAGTGGTATTCATTTCTTTGTATGTGTCTTAAAATAGGTCATGATTAACGGATAAAATAACCAGTGTTGTATAAGACAGAACAAGGTTTTCAACCACGTTTACAGGGATGTGTGTCTACATTCATACAAGTTTGTGTGTCTACATTCATACAAGTTTGTGTGTCTACATTCATACAAGTATGTGTGTCTACATTCATACAAGTTTGTGTGTCTACATTCATACAAGTTTGTGTGTCTACATTCATACAAGTTTGTGTGTCTACATTCATAAAAGTTTGTGTGTCTACATTCCTACACATCTCTACGACTGTAATTTTATTGTTCCAGAACAATCCCAAGCCGAGCATAACCGGGTAGTGAAAAAACTGCGATCGAAACAAATTAACGGACTGGTAGCGACACAGGTGGCCGAGGAGGGCTTAGACATACCTGCCTGTAATTTCGTCATTCGATACAACAAATCCAGCAACGAAATATCCACCATACAAGCCGGAGGTTTGTATTGTTGTTCATCACAACAGTCATCAATGTTGTTGTACAATCTATTAATCCCTGCTGAGAAAAATTGTTGAGAAAAATCACACGGCAATCCTTGTGAATTGTTAAATTTCTAGTTTGGAACATGAAGCGAACATCAATTAAATGATTGTGTTAGTATTAGTTCTATATATCACGTGTCCTCTCTGTCTTTATCTGAACGCAAAGTTCAATGTGGATTTGAAAAATGAATCTGTTGAAAATGTGAATGTGAAATATTGAACATATTGTATATAAAAATTTGCTTGAATTCCCAAATGTCTAACATATCTATTACAGGGAGGAGTAGGTCAATGCATGGAACAATCATAGATTTTGCTAGCCATCGTAAACATAGACAAGAGCAGGAAAACGTAATGAAAGTGACACTGATGACGCAGGCACTCGAGAATGTGTTACGTCGACCTGTCGACAACATCCGTCAGGAGGTCACGGAACGCATGGTCTATTTCACTGAAAAAGAGGCTGAAGAGGAGCGCTATAAAGATGCTGGGAAAACGAATAAGACGCAAGGCGATTTTACATTGCGATGCTGGCGGTGTCAGAAAGTCGCAGTGTCTAGCCCTGATATCAGACGATTCAAGGATACCAATTATATTGTCGTGGGCAGCGACTTCTACAGAAACGCTAAACGCCGTCTTAACAAGAAAGTCAGACGTTACGAAAACATGGCAACAAAGTACAAAGTGGATTGTAAAAATTGTGGTTGTGAGTGGGGAGAAGGGAATTGTATGGAAAATATCTTTTTTGCAGTGTTGAAGATAAAGCAGTTTATCGTGAAGGATAACGTCACAGGAAAGGAGTACAGTCGCGTGGCTTGGTCAGCAATACCCTATACTGTACAGACCATGACTGAGGATGACTTCCCCTCTCTGTCGGCTCTAGAAAAGCTTATAGATGAATAGTATAACAATGCATTCCTGCAATTCTGTTTTACCGCCATCTTGTCAAGTTTCAGTTTCATTTCAAAATCATTTTAGTAACAATACATATATAATACAAACATTTTTTATGCATGCTAAGCTTATATTAGTCTTCTTCTAGACATAATTCCAGTTAGACCTGACAGAAAGATGTTATGCTACCTCTTTTAATCCTAAATCACATTGTTACAGAAGCATATATATAAGCATACACAGCATTTTCATTTGTGTTTCCGTGGTACTTATAATATATTAAACACAATGTATCATATACACTTAGTGTTGTTTATCCGAAATGTGAATTTCCTGTCGTAATTGTACCATGCTTGATTTATGTAATATTGTACAATTCGTATCCATGCTTGTATATGCATTGCGATCCAGGTGTTCACATCATGTATAATAGACGATTTGCCACTTTGATCATATCAGAACACCGGACCGTCTATCACTGCGACTTCGAAACATCCTTTTTGGGGGATGTGGAGTTGACGCAGTGGTAACGGCCGCAGGTATTTCTGGCTAAGCAATTTGGTGCCGGAGATCGTGAGTTCGAGGCACGTGTTCCTTATAATATAATAACACAATGTATCATATACACTAAGTGTTGTTGATCCGAAGGTTAAAATGTAGATTAGTCTTTGGTAGAGTGTAAGCACAACATATTTCTGCCAGGCTTATAAATGATGATGTGTTTGTTATGAAATAACTAATAATAACTAAGAATTCGCTCACACATCCATTCACACATTCATCCTAGAATGTTATAATGTACAGTATACTAAAATTCGGAACTTGCTAGAATAGTAACATATTTGTATTAAAAGGGATACTACAAAAATAATGTAGAAATAATTTGTGCATATTGAAACGTTTTGAAGCTTAAATATACAAGTTGACATGAAAAAGAATAGAAATATTTAAATGATCAGATGCATCAAAGATACCGCATGATAAGCTATGGAGATTTATATAACCTAACAAATTAAAAATAGATGTCATATGGTGTCTGGAATTATAATATAAAGGCAGTGAAAGAGAAAATGCAACTGTAGCCTATCTAGGTGCACCACAGGCAGCATTAACATTAAGGTGATCTTGAAATTTATCCCTGTTCAGATCATAAAGTTATTATGTTAAGTTTCCTTGGAATAGAATTGATAATTTTGATACAGTCATGTCGATAGCTACTTTCAGTTTACGTTTAAAAGAAGAAAAAGAGATTAAGTCTCTCACGGCACTATCAAGTGCATTCCACATTTTCATAGTTGCCGTGAAGAAACTTTTTATAAAGCTATTATTTTGTGATCGGGGTATATTAATGACTGTTGTTTCTGAAGGTAGATGTTGTTTACATTTAGAAATGGCTGTGTGATACTGAAGAGATAAGCTGGAGTTTAGCTATTACTAATTTTAAATATTAATATCATCTAATGGTTTTGTCTTCTTGAGCTTAATGACTCAAGTTTTGTTTCAGTATATCGAATGTGATGACCTCTTCGGAGACCTGTTATATTCGAATACCTTGTCAAAACACGACAAAAAGGATGATGAAATTTTTGTTGAGTTCGGAAGAAATATTTTTCAGCTGTTGGCATTCCCATGGGAACAAACTGTGCCCCACTCTTAGCAGACTTGTTTTTGTTTTTTTTTTATACGAGGCTGAATTTGAGAAAGAACTTATCAGGACAGGTAACACAAACCTTGCAAAATATTTTAATGTCACTTTCGACGATATATTTTCTATAAACAACAAGAAGTTTGCTGACCACGTCGATCGTATATACCCTTCTGAAAATGAAATAAAGGACACAACATACTCTTCTACATCTAGGACCAACATGGACACCTTACTACTAAGCTATAGGATTTTCCGACCTTGAACTTTCCATTTATTGATAGTAACCTCCCTGCTTCACCAACCTATGGTTTACATTTCGCAGTTGATTCGATATTCTAGGGCTTGCTCTAAATATCGTTATCGATGTCGACTGCTGACACAAAAACTAACAACACAAAAATTAGAGAGATGCAGTTTGATCAGAACTTTTTATGGTTGCCATATTTGTCGCATTGGGAAATATTCTGTATCTTTAAGTGATATGAAGATGGACGTTTTTGAGTATGCTCATTGGTGTGTTTACTTGGGATTGACAATGATAATCGGTACTCATTTTTAGAACTTGATGTTTACTTGGATGTGACAAAGATTTATATGGCGGGTGTCGTCGATGAAGCAGAAGACGCTTACTCTTCAAAAAACACCTGGTCTTATTTTCTTGTTCTTAAAAGGCCCAGTATACGTAACTTTCGGCAAAACTTGAAGCGAAAATTAAGCCTAATAACTTATTATATTTATCGATTAAGTTCAGATTAACAGATATCAGCAATATCAAAGATGAATTCTTACGTGGTTACCGGTGCAACAACAGTTGAAACTCGGTATTTGTAAACACGCGTTCATTTTGAACTGTCTTCTAACTTCGGGTTTTTGTTGAAATGGGCCACAACTGCATGATTTTGAATTTTTGTTTATTTTTCTGTCAAGATTTTCTTGTTAGTTACCTCTCAGGTTTTTTTAGTTGTAGGCTTATTTTTGCATGATTATGATTTTTTTTAGAATTTTTCGGAATCACGAAATATTTCCTGAAATTACGTATATTGGGCCTTTAACAAGGGTCTCTAAGTACATATTTACTTTGATCATATCTTGCCACTGGTTTAATCTATTTTGAGTTCGGATTATGATTTTGTTAACGCCCCGGTATTCTCTAATTTATTTTCAAGTTTTACAGATTCAAGACGGCCATATTCATTTTTATTACAGTTGTCCAACACAACATCAGAGTATATACTGTCATATATATGAAGTATATTAAGTTAGTAAATGTTTCCTATAAACTAATTGTTTTAAAACACGAAGTGTACTTAGTCTAGTGTTAGCTTTATGATAGATATTTGAGATATGATCCGCCCAGGTTCCTTTACTATTTAATGTTAAGCCTAAGTGATTGTGATATTCATGGTGTGCAATTGGAATAATGCTAAATAGAAGATGGGGACGGAAATCCGTGTTTAATCTACGAGTGAAGTTAATAGCAATTGTTTAATTAGCATTGAAGAGAATCGTCACCTATCAGCCCGTTCCGAAATAGAAGCCAAATGATCATTTAGCATTTCAGAAGTATAACAAGGTCATTTTTATTGTGTACTATTACATAGAGGGAAGTATCATCAGCAAATCGTTTTATATTAGAGGTTAAACTATTGGTGATGGCATTGATGAAGAGAAGAAATAAAAAGTAAAAAGTTTCAGTTGATTGACGGAATTTTTTTTAATTTATTTTACCCCTTTTTATATAGGCAAATACATATTAACTTGTCTTTGGAACTTAACATGTTCATGTTATTAAGTTGTTTATTGAAAAGGAAATACCAAATGTTCATGTTTTATTGCATTCAGTATACATTGCGTATAAAAGACTTGTTTTAATGGCGCCAACTGATTTGACCTGATTTATTTTATATATTATATTGATGGTGAAATAAACATATATTTAGTTTCATGTTGGCTATTTTTTATATATACTATAGTTTTAAGCGCTTAAACTACGAGTAGTTTTGGCGTCTATTGCTGCCACTATTCTGTGACCTTTTGACCCATGTCATTTTTTACCCTCCCGCTCCGGAAAAGCTTGAATAACTACCAATCGCATGATATATGAACTATTTGAAAGCCTGAACATTAAAGGAAATGATGTTCCCATGTATTGTTGATAATTATGATGACTTTAATAATCTATATGCAATTTGTAACAAAGAAATCAATTTTTCACTCCCACAGCTCATTTAAATATTACGTCTCTGCTCTTAGTGTGACCCATCTGTGTATACATAACCTCTCGGTGTATACACACCATGTATAACCTCGAGCTCTCGCGATCGGTGCTATATATATACTCGTATGTACGGATCGTGGTATGTCCCAGACACACCGCTAACAGGTGCGTGTGTACTGTCATGAAATTTGTATTAAACTTTGATTATATAATCGCTTCATAGCCAACAGTCCTCGTTTTGATTTGATTTCTAACCGACGGCCATCTTGGACATTTAGCTCACAGAATACCATCTTTGAGTTGATAATGCCTTTTCTTAAGAAAAAAGAAAGGAAAAAATCCATTTTTTTTAAACAAATGAAGATAGTCTATGGTGGGTACCAAGATCCTTCTGGGACCTATCGTTTAATGTTCATACAGATATGTTTGACTTACTATGTATGTGCATACGTTAGTATCTCTGATGCACGGGATATTCTTTGTCCGATGTCTTAAATGTTTATAAGACTTAATAGTTTATATATATGTTATAAAGTTAATGTCGCATTTGGTTTTTTGACAAACGACATCATATCTTAAATCTTTTATGAGATATACATGTACATATGAATGATATAGAATGAAATGAAACGAAATGTTTAAATTGCTACATTACATCCGTTTTCATTAATCGTACTTTTAGGAGGTTGGTATGATATGTCTACTTCATAATGCAAACTGTTATTACCTTACAAACAAACCAGTATATGTCGTTTCAACATTGATCTGCCATTGCTTCCGTAATTAATCCTCATCTTGCATTTCCAACTGGATCTCAGGTGTGATTTTTTGCTTAAATTGTTTTAAGTGTTGCAGGGAAGGTTTAAGAAATGGAGCTTCATTTTGTGTCTTACAAACTAATACCGTTTATTTCAATGCATATATTAAAAGAAACACATTCGCTTCCCTGTAAATTGATCAATATTCATTTCAAAATTAAAAAAAAAAATATTTTAGTCAAATTGTAAAAGCACTGCACTAAATTGTACATGTACATTGAAAACAACTCGTCAATCTAAACAATTTGCGTGTAAATTATGTTCACTCTAAATACTTACTAACCTAATCCCTATTCTGAAACCTTCTGATATCGAAACTTAGTAACCCACACAACAAAATCACTTCAATAGCTGTTAAAAAATACATACTTTTGTTAGAAGTTTTACCGTTTCAGTACTTTCAGTACTTTGATTGTATTATCGAACACTTTATTATCATCTAGTTTCAAAACACACGAATATGTTCAATATTCGCTGTATGTTATACGACTTCTCATGTGAGGCCCACTGAAGAATCAAGTCGATCGCAGAAATAATTTGAAATCATTGTTACAGTTTTACATGTTAGATGAACGTGTTTATGGCATGTAAACATTGCTAGTCATTTGAGGCCAACTACTGTAAAAAAGATATTCTCACATATTAACACACCAAACAAAAGCTAAAATGAATCCAAAATACTGCGTAGATAAAAAATATTTTATTGCAAAACTAACATGGCGACATGGTTTTATACGAAAATGTAAAATGGTATACGGACACAACTAAATACAGAACCACACAGCCTATACCGAGTCCGAGTGTTGACTATTTACCATGCACGTTCAGTTTAATTTATATGTGTTACAAGTCAACATTCTGGTCAAATATTTTCAGAAATGTTGCAATAAGCCATAAACAATCCAAACGATTAGAACATCTAAAAAGAAATAAGACATACCATTACAAAGATGTTCACCCAGATATCATATGCATCATTCGAAAATGTGATTGTTATTAACACCATTCAAAATGACTCGCAGGAAATTAGCTTTTTGCTTTAATCACATTTGTACCGGTGACATATTGAAAATATTCATTCTATAAAGTAATATTTTAGTAAGAAATATAGTATTGTGACAGCACGAATGAAAAATACCAAAATACAAGCTACACCAATTATACATGTTTGGTATTAATAGGGACACTGTAAGATATCCTCAGTTTTGCATCTTACAACAGTCGGCTATTTTGTTCACAAAACCTCAAAAAGCAGGTATTGAAAAGGTACAGATTTTTATAAGTTACTGTAGCTAGCGCTGTTAGAATTTGCCAATTAAAAATAATGTCTATTATTTGTAATGCTCATTTTTCTAGATGCGATTTGTATCCTGCGTTTATCTGTTAAATTCGGAAGTTCATTTATCAAGCTTAAAACAGAGTATATTAAATAAAACATTTACGGAACACAAACTAATCCTGGTGATGTTGAGAAAACATTTGAATGTATTAAAGCAGACACAAACTTCAATCACAGTGAAATAACCCGATTTTGTATAGAAAGCAATTAATGGTAGATTCCCATAAATCTGTTCGATCAATAGAAACTGTTCTGAAACGATTGTTTTCTGCAACTTCCGAATACTTCATCGGGACATGGTAGGTTTGTGGAACTCTAGTGGACCACGGATTTCTAAATAACTTCGTCTTTAAGTCTTAGCTTGACAAGTGAAAACTTGGGGAGGAGTTTCATAAAAACTCAACAAATGAAATCGAATGTTTTATCACATTTTATCAAGCGTTGTGACATTGTTGGTAAGAAACGTCAATTTTCATAAAACATTGAATTGTTGAACGCCGCATTGTAACTGTCTATGACGTCATGCAATTGTCCAAGGTGTGACATTACTATAAGAACAAAAGTAACTTACTACCATCAACAGAGCTTAAAGGTAATATAGCACATGTGTATTACAAAAACATATCCCTGCATAACACGACAATCATATGATAAACGTTACACCAGAACATTCGATTATTTGTGAAATGTTCCATTAGGTATCCATGAACATAAAGCAGATAACGTATTAATGGTACATTTAAGTGGTTATCAAACGAGAAATGAAATCCTACTCCGGGGTCACACAGTCATACTACAAACAAGAACGCATCAGAGTTTTGCAAATAATAATGTGACAACAGGATATCACTTAGTCTTACAATAGAAACTCACAACTTAGTTAGGCAAATGCCAGCTGATTCAAGGACCAAAGAGTCATACTGCAAACAAAAAACCCTCAGAGTTTGGTAAATAGTTTTACAGGGAAACAGAAAAAGCCCGAAACACATTAAGTTAAACTACAATTTAAATAAAAATACGTGTCAAGACTTGAAACTACTGTAGCTGATCACAAAGTGACATTCAAAGGTATTTATTGTCTAATCACATTAACAATATATAACTGTCGACGCAGAATTGGAAATTAATAACACAGTAAACGTGAATAGTTCTGATGGCAAATTAAGAGATATGTACATAGTCTACTAAATTATCAAACAAGTATGGGTATTTATTCACCCATATGATACAGCGTATCGCAATACTGACAAACAATCGTAACACTTATTCCACAGCCCTATCAATTATGTCTGGTGGAATGTATCATTTGTTACTGAAGTTACATCTATAACACGTTTGACTTTATAACACGGTTAAAAAAGCATTCAACATCACGAGAAAGGTGACATTATCCGTGGCTGTTCCTCGAGATAGGAGATGAATATTAAGTTTTCAAGTGGTGATAAGTCATTGTATTAACCTCATTATAAGTCAATAACTGTGTTATCATATAAATCTAGCTTTTAAGGGTCTAGTTACATGTACGGTTCCACTATACTATAAAGTACAGTAGATGGTCCGCGCTGTAGTCGGCGATTTTTTAAATTTAAAAACTTCGTGTTGAATTTTGATAAGTGGACAAAGAAAATCACTCGCCCCGAAGAAAAATACCTCTTATATTAAGACGCAGCCTAAACGGGCGTTAGATAGCTGGCTTTAGTCAAGATATCTAGCATGTATTTTCTCCTGAATTCGGTCCAATATTGCAGATAATGAATACGCTTAACAAATGTACCGACCAATAGGTAAACAGCATACTTGATAGTTATTTAATAAGGACAGTTTCTAATAAATGATACATTTAGAAAAAAAAACAGAGTTGGCGGGTTTGCCATCTGCAGTTGTATTTATTTCAGGTCCCACAAATTCAACTTAGTATCGCTTCGTAGTCGATATAAGTGCAATAAAATGTGATTTAATATGTTTTATGTAGTGTATCCCAACAGCACAAACAGCATATATCATCATTGGAATGTTGTACATTGTATTTATATAAAACCTTCAAATCCTTGAATCACTTAAACGTCCTGACATAATTATACATTAGATACCAATACACAGCCTTCCGTCATCTCTAATACATTACTTATTGTTAAGCTTCTTCAAAATTAAAAAACAAAAGACTATAATTACTCTTATATCAACAGAATTAATGCATTTGTTCCATAAAACATTTTTAACCTGAATACAAGATCATCCCAGATACAGTCTTTCTGTTTCTATTTTGATGTTTAACCCAGCATACTACTTATTTCAATTTGCTGCCATATTGTTCATTATCCTAGTAAAGTTTATAACAAATACAAACTGACATCACCGCTTTACGAAAACTGTCAATAAACTAATACTACAGGTGACCAATAATAGTAAAATGTTTGTATTTATCACAACTGCACCGCCCACGCCGGGCTCCAACGCTCCCTTTCGGGTTGTTATTTCCGGTTCCGGAATCAACAATAAAATTTTATCGACAACATGAATTATTCCGTTGTTTGCCAATATATTGGATTTGATTATTTTTGTTTCAATTCCATTCCAAAGCAGGAAGCATTCTGAAAATTAAAAAAAAAAACACGTATACGTTAACAAAGGCAATAATTACATTAGATAATAAATAGTTATTAGTTAATTGCATTTTCCTTGAAATAACAATTTGCAAAACTCAAATATACTTCCAAAACCTCAATAGTTAAGTTATGTATACACAAAGTTTAATATTCGTTATCTCAAAATTAACTGGAGAGTGAAAAAATGTTCTTTAGTTATGCGAATATTCGAGTTAATGATAAAGAGATAATTCGGCCAGGACCAGAGGAACACGTCGGGTTACACTTGATCATATCAAAGATCGGGATAGCGGAGTTGATATAATTCGAGATAGCAAAACTTGAGTATCATATTGCCTTTGACAATTACAGCCGATACTGAAGAACAAACATTGTCTTATTTGCGATGGTTCGTGCTTGTTTCTCTAAATCGTAATAGAACACATATATACGAGTATGCATATCCTTATTCACACTCCGTTGAAAGTGATCTGACAACATCCTATATGAGGTTATGCTATCTTAACGTTATTGAATTAGTCAATCAAATTACCGCTTATAGCATCTTACATGATTTATGTGTCAAGTTATTTCGTCACAACAAGCTTAATGTGAGATGTAGTCAGATCTTTGTATATAGGAGTGTATTTTAACCAAGTTGTGAGATGTAGTCATATCTTTGTATAAAAGATTGTTTTTTAACCAAATTGTGAGATGTAGTCAGATCCTTTTATAACGGAGTGTATTTTAACCAGATTGCCTAATTTCGGAAGTTAGTATTTACCTTCACCCCGTACAATGCTGTGAACACCTGTAGTCTCGTTCTGACTGGAGTTTCCGGTCTGTATTAAATCAGCCAATGTGATCATACTACCATTGATCACGTGTCGTCGGTATACCTGGAACAATACGTGTTGACGATATATCAAATGTATTGGAACAAATGCCGGCAATGAAAGTTCACGAAAATGTTGCAAAGGAACATTGTCGTGCATTAACTACGAAGCAATGAAGGAGTCAGTTGATCGAAAGGCATGTTGGTGTGATCCTCATTAATCCACCTCTCTACACCGACGTCATGTATATTTATTTATGATTTGTGAAATTATTAATTAACATGTTGAGATCACTGCATTGTAGAGTCTATATCATGGTGATTGAAAAGTTATATATAGGCTATATCATGGTCATTGATATAATATATATAGGCTATATCATGATCATTGACATGTTATATATAGGCTATATCATGATCATTGACATGTTATATATAGGCTATAGCATGGTGATTGAAATGTTATATAGAGGCTATATCATGGTGATTGAAATGGTATGTATAGGATATATCATGGTCATTGAAATGTTATATAGAGGCGATATCATGACCATTGAAATGTTATATATAGGCTATATCATGGTCATTGAAATGTTATGTAGAGGCGATATCATGACCATTGAACTGTTATATATAGGCTATATCATGGTCATTGGTATAATATATATAAGCTATATCATGATCATTGACATGTTATATATAGGCTATATCATGATCATTGACATGTTATATATAGGCTATATCATGATCATTGACATGTTATATATAGGCTATATCATGATCATTGACATGTTATATATAGGCTATATCATGGTCATTGGTATAATATATATAGGCTATATCATGATCATTGAAATGTTATGTATAGGCTATATCATTATGATTGAAAAGTTATATATAGGCTATATCATGGTCATTGAAATATTAAATATAGGCTATATCATAACCATTGAAATGTTATATATAGGCTATAGCATGGTCATTGAAATGTTATATATAGGCTATATGATGACCATTGAATGTTATATGTAGGCTATATCATGGCCATTGAAATGTTATGTAGAGGCGATATCATGGTCGTTGAAATGTTATATATAGGCTATATCATGGTGATTGAATTGTTTTATATCGGCTATATCATTGTGATTGAAATGTTATGTATAGGCTATATCATGACCATTGATATGTTATGTATAGGCTATATCATGGTGATTGAATTGTTTTATATCGGCTATATCATTGTGATTGAAATGTTATGTATAGGCTATATCATGACCATTGATATGTTATGTATAGGCTATATCATGGTGATTGTAAGCCTTGTTCATCCCTATATTGTTAAGCAGAGCTATGTTACATCAAAAACCATTGTGTTTCAGAACACAAGCTACCCCCTATAGGGTTAGGGTTATATATTGTAAGGCACAAGCCAATATATGACATTGAACGTTAGTTAATCTTACAAAGCCACTGTTTTATCTTGAGCACAATAATATTTCTATTCGGTATCCAGTAATACGTACACCTTCTTTATCTGTGTCGTTGGGATGAAAGTCGGTCTTTATATTTTGTAGAGCAGCCTCCCCCGGTAGAAACAGTGTATAAATCTGTCCTTCGTCCGCGAACATGTCCTCCACGTCATCGGGTAGAAAGTCCATGAATCTTTGTGCGGTATCGCTGTTAGCAATGGAACCAATATTGGTCAATAATATCACAAAGTTTCTGCTAATAATAGTAGCATTAATTCATACATAACCAGATATTTGTTTTTGTCTCCCCTAGATCAGTTTCCATAAAACATTGCACACATGTTAGGTTCATCAGAATACCTTAGCAACTATTTGACGTTAATTATATAATCATTACTTTAAAAGTTATGATTATAATTGGGACCATTACAACAGTCCTTAAAACCGACCGATTTAAAAAAAAGATACATACAGTGTCTACAATGCCATGATGCCTCATGAACTTATGTGGACATTTTTGAACTCTGACCTTTGGTTGAATGTCAAAATGACCTGATAACAGTACATTGCACTTCGCCGATGATTATGTTTTATTACTTACGTTTGTAATTGCATCGAAAGACACAGGTTGAGTAGCCTTACTTTGAATGTAATTGGCGCTGATTGGTTAATTTACGATGTCACAAGTAAACCACGTGGTATGTCACGATAACCCGTGCTTTTATACTCGTATTAAAAGTATTTCTGCTGGTAGTGTTCATATAGTAGGTTGCAGCACAAATGTAAATAGATATGTATAAACCCTATAGTAGGTTGCAGCACAAATGTAAATAGATATGTGTAAACCCTATAGTAGGTTGCGGCACAAATGTAAATAGATATGTATAAACCCTATAGTAGGTTGCAGCACAAATGTAAATAGATATGTATAAACCCTATAGTAGGTTGCGGCAAAAATGTAAATAGATATGTGTAAACCCTAATTAATTTATAATGATCAGTGTGTTATACAATTACATATTAATTACATAATATTGATGACGATATCAACTCTTAAACTTCTTACGAAATTGGTTTGTCAATACATTCAACTGCAGGGAGATCAACCCAAAATTGATTATACACAAATCGGCGGTCCGGGAACATACTGGTACCTGGTTAGGCCAGGTGTTTCAACAGCAATTCGATCAAACAGATCTACCTGATTGACAATACCTTAAACAGCATAAATGACAAAGTAAAACAACATCGGAAATGACAAATATGTACTGCCAAACCTCATTATCTCAAAGTGGGTGGAACCGGAGGAAAGTTTTCCAGTAACGTGAATGTTTAGTGTCAAGTTTGGCAGTGACCAACAACACGATTTGAACTGAACAGGGTCCTCGAGTAATACGAGTTCGAGAAATAACGATATTCAACTTTGCATACCTTTGACTTTGTACAACATTGATATATACTTCTTATTACTTCACCATATTTTGTGTGGTGCTTTTGGCATACTTTATTTATTACTAAATCTAAAAGATGTAGCATATGTGTGTCACGTCCTCTTTTATATGGCTAAATACGTACTTGAGTGTTGCGTCTGACTCGAGTTCCTGTCGTATGTTGAGAAGTGACCAGCTTAGAAATCCGTCAATAGTATAGAGGATACCGTTACTACAGGCAACGCCGTCCCGTACTACGTCCAGGGGCTGGTGTAGGTTACTGTAGCCCGCACTGATCGTTACACCTAAACAGTACAATAGTTAGTACGATATAGGTTACTGTAGCCCGCACTGATCGTTATACCTAACAAACAGGTAACATACGACATAGGTTACTGTAGCCCGCACTGATCGTTACACCTAAACAGTACAATAGTTAGTACAATATAGGTTACTGTAGCCCGCACTGATCGTTATACCTAACAAACAGGTAACAAACAATACAGGTTACTGTAGCCCGCACTGATCGTTACACCTAACAACCAGGTAACATACAATATAGGTGACTGTAGCCCGCACTGATCGTTACACCTAAACAGTACAATAGTTAGTACAATATAGATTACTGTAGCCCGCACTGATTGTTACACCTAAACAGTACAATAGTAAGTACAATATAGGTTACTGAAGCCCGCACTGATCGTTACACCTAACAAACAGGTAACATACGACATAGATTACTGTAGCCCGCACTGATCGTAACACCTAACAAACAGGTAACATACGACATAGATTACAGTAGACCGCACTGATCGTAACACCTAACAAACAGGTAACATACGACATAGGTTACAATAGCCCGCACTGATCGTTACACCTCAACAGTACAATAGTTAGTACAATATAGGTTACTGTAGCCCGCACTGATCGTTACACCTAACAAACAGGTAACGTACAATATAGGTTACTGTAGCCCGCACTGATCGTTACACCTACACAGTACAATAGTTAGTACAATATAGGTTACTTTAGCCCGCACTGATCGTTACACCTAAACAGTACAATAGTTAGTACAATATAAGTTACTGTAGCCCGCACTGATCGTTACACCTACACAGTACAATAGTTAGTACAATATAAGTTACTGTAGCCCGCACTGATCGTTACACCTAAACAGTACAATAGTTAGTACAATATAAGTTACTGTAGCCCGCACTGATCGTTACACCTAAACAGTACAATAGTTAGTACAATATAAGTTACTGTAGCCCGCACTGATCGTTACACCTAAACAGGACAATAGTTAGTACAAAGTAACATGTTTTCAAATCAAATGTTCTGATTATTTATATTGACATAAGACAACGCCTCCAAAGTCAATAATATATATTGACGTATACATGTATACATTGAACTACGTAATTATAGAGCTTGTTGGAAAGAAAAACAGAATACGGTTAATTATGAAACCATAATCTGAACACAATTGACTAAACTAGGAATAAAATATGAAGAAAGGAAATATTAACAAGGAGTTTCCTGTATAAGACAAACAGAAAATGAATACAACAGAGTGATATTCATACGACCTGTAATATACCAAAGAACAAAAAACAGAATCTATCAGAAAGACGGTGACAAAACAATCATGGATCTAATTCAGAAAATGGGAGACGAAAGTAGATGCTTTGCATATGCATCTTATATTTGCCATATCCGACCAGTGCTCCTTTATTTTTGTGTTTACAATACGCAATGCTCAAATGTATTCATTGGTTTTAATTTAAACAATAATAATTAATCTCTTAATTGATAAAAGTTACCTTGGCTTTCGTCCTCAAATTTGAAAGAAGTGCTGTTCTGTCCAATGTACACATATTCGCTCACGAAATTTTGTCTCAGGTACATACTGTCTAGTCTAGCTCCAGGAATCACGTGACCAATAAATATCTAAAAACGTCGAATCACATTGCTGTATTTAAATGAATATATAATCAAATTAGACAAAGTCATCAGTGTAAGCATATCATATTTAAACCAATTGAATTTAAATATTATAACTTGGTAAAATAAATACAATTTACCTTTCGTAAAATTTCTGGATTGGCAAACATAGCGCTCGACTCGTTAGAAGATATGGAGGCGAGGAATGTAGAGCTTGGTACGAATATTGTCATCTGCTGGTTATCGTCAGAGGCCATTGACTGGAACTCAACAATCAAGGACATCAGGTCGTAGAAAGCACTGGAAATAATAATTAGAGGTTCGTATATATCGTTTCTTCACAACCCAGTTCCCTAGTCATCTCAGCAATATTTACAATTTGCAATCGGCCATTATTTCACTGGGGCACATACAGCTAGTGCCTGTCATTCTCGCGCTTAAAGCTAGCTTTCCACAATTTGTTGTACTGCTAAACAACGTTCTCATTTACAACTGAGTTGACTGTAACACACGGAATACCATATCTACCTTAACAAATCGTCACACATATATTGGTTGTGTAGCAAGAATCATAAATCATAACTCCAGAAATATTGCATACTATAAAAACAAATACATCAAGTGAGTGTGTCCTCAATGACAGGTGTCCACATTTCCTGTTTGGTGATTTTACCTGAAGCGGGGATCTGCAACCATTGTTTCCGCTACAGTCAGGTAAGGGAAATACAACAGACGATCTATCACGTGCAGTTTCCCGTTAGTTGCCCGGATGTTGCTCTTCAGTATTTTGGCTTTAACGTTATTGTTGATAATTACAACTGCAAAACAGATGAAAAAATATCAGACAATGTTTTACAGAATCTATGTATGGTCTTAAAAATGTTTTTCAGAACTTAACCACTTGGCTACCACGACACAGATACTGAGGGCTAGTGGTGGCGAAATAGTGGTAGTAGAATGTTTGACACGACTTAGCCAAACCGACACAGTGGTAGACGCATTGATAGCAAAACGTGTCATGTCAGACACCTTGACCACTTCGCCACCACGACCCACAGATGGATGGTGATAGAATAATGTTAAACACCTTATCCACTTGGCCACCGTGTCTCAGAGGTGAAGCGCTATTTATCTTAAATGTTTTTGTATTACATGTGTCCTCATCGTAAGTCATGAATTGCAAGTTAATCTGACATTTTCATGTTTAAACAACCATTCAATGTTCGATACGCTATATTGCTAATTAGACTTTAGATTCCGTCATTATGTAATCCTATTAACCTTTTCCTATTAAGCAGACACTGGATTCCACTTGCAGTCATTAAAATCAAATGGAATAACAAACAATAAAGAGCCAATTTTAACGGCACGTGAATCTAAATTTAGAACTGACCATCGTCACTTCCCTCCCTGAAGATGTGTATGAATTCCTCTTCTGCCAACAGCAGGTCTCCGTCACTGAAATCTTCGGCATACAGGCTCATGTTGGGGACCACGTGGGCCTTCAGTATCTATAAATAGAATCAGTTCGAGTGTCGTGTATTGCATGTTAACGCATTCACCCCTGAAGACATCTTTGAACTTGTCCAACTCAACCACTGGAATAATTCATTATAACTGTTTAGGGATGACTGCAATCTGATTAAAATACATATCCTTGTTCTCACTCCGTTTTACAAGGATCTGACAACATCCCATTAGAGGTCACGTTCAAATGACCTTTGTCGCTTCTTTACTTAACACTAAAATAATTTTCCAATAACCTGTCAACTTGCAGCAAGTCATTACGTCACATTATTCCACATGATATTTTTGGTGACGAAATGACTAAACGGACAAATGCGATTATGCAAGCTTTGTCGCCTCAAAAGTTCACCTTCAAGATTCCGAAAGTAGTAATTTGATTGGCTAATGTAAAAGGTCATTGAGACGTGACCCACTATAGGATTTCTTCATATCTTAACGCAGCAGAGTTGGGGATGAATGACAAAATATTACAATAACTACTTGTGTAAAACTTTAACAGATGTTTCATTGATTGCTGGAGTACTACCTTACATTTGTAAAATTAAGCTTTTACATTAAATCACAAGGAAGGTTTACACGTGTAATAATCCCAACTGATTTGAATGACTTGACGTTTGAAATAGAAGCGACAAATCAATTAAAAGAGGTTTTCTAATGCAGAAAACCAAGCGAATGAAGTGAATGGAATAGAAGTAGATGCAATGTACGATTACTGTGCCTGACTTTAAACGAATGTCAAAAGAGCCCCAGAGAGTATGTAGAGATTCTACCATCTTTAAAATTTACAAATGTAAACAAACGGACAATTGATACAACCATGACAAATTTATGGCACGGATAGAACGTTGCCACCAATGAGAGTAACCTCCCTTGTATAAGCAATATTTTGTAATTCACGTTATCCCACCTTTTCCATATATGGTTCGTCCTGAAGGATTCTATCCACACGAGATCTCGGTACGACATCAAAGGCATCATCTACTGGCACGAACACTGTGAAGAAGACGTCCTCAGTCCATAGCTTAGACCGCAAACTCGACATTTCAGGCAGCGAGTAGAAGGACGTCTGGAACCTAGAAATATTGAACACAGTCCTATATGTAACATAGTGACAAAGAACGACTTATACTCGGTAAGCTGTGAGTTTTCGGTTTAGTGTTGCAGAAGTCGATGACGATCGGGAGTATTCTGCACATTGTTGGTTTTAAAAGTTTGGAGTAATGTATAGCAACAACCAGAAATTATAAACCATTCATCAGTAGCACACATTATAGGTGTTTATATACTTCTCTTCCCCACCTAAATGAAAACACAACCACTATATGCATGCGAGCCGAGCGGACGATGGTGCCGGCTTTTAATATCATCCAATTTCAATATACATGCAACACAATACAAGAAACTCTCTAACGGCAGTCTCTCCTTAGTCATATTTATTGCTGTAACAAAACTATGGGAACCAAGCGAGCCACCCAACCTCAAAGCCGTTATACGGCGTGAAAGGAGGTTCTGCGGCACCAACTGTTTCAAGTTCCTGAATATATTGCTGGGATTTTTACCTAAATATTGTATAAAACATTCATATGATTGGTTTTATATATAACATTTTGTGTAACATAGATTCCTACTCCTACTGTTCATTAATCGTATACATAAACATGAAAGTTTGTCAATCTATCCTACCCGTTCCTCTCGGTACACTAGTACCCCCCCCCCCCACCCCCCACTTGACCCGTCACTTACGCACCTGAGTGGTCAATTAATCAACAACGTAACTAAATTTCTGCTTTTCTTCGAAACGTGGAAATATTTTGAGGAAATCTCCAGAAACAAGTAAGTGTATCGGTATATAGTTTATATGAGTAATTAAGAACCATATTCCGTGGCACAAACTTTCTCTTTATCGATATTTAATGATACAGGAATTTACTCTTTATATACCGTGACACGTGAATTTAACCAAATCGATAAACGTTGACATGAATGCATCGCAAATATATACACCGTGAAACACGAGTTTATGCTTTCTCGATATTTTTGACACATAAATTTATTCCAAATAGATATTTCGTGACATATTAATTTACTCCAAATCGATATTTCATGACACATGATGTCTCTGTTAATCTTTATACTGTGTTATGTGAACTTATTCTAAATCGGTGTACCATGACACACGAACTGACTCTAAATCGATGTACCGTGATACATGAACTTACTCTAAATCGGTGTATCGTGCCACATGAACTGACTCTAAATCGGTGTATCGTGCCACGTGAACTTACTCTAAATCGGTGTACCGTGACATCTGTTCCAGTATGTTACGTGTCGGGACGTGTAACAGATCGTCGATGATATGAATGATACCATTAGAACATAGGACGTCCTTCACGACGACCTTGGCGAAGATGTGGCTTCCCGTCACTCCGAAACCTGGAACGTCAGAACAATAAATATAGAACCTTCATCATCTTTTATAAAATTGAAGTTTTGTACTCCTAATGAACTACTCATACCGATATTTTGACAAAAGCCGATGTTTTCCGGTCGTTGTTTTTAAAATTGATAATAAAGAAAGCCGTAACCGTACACCCAACAAATAATATGCATCAGATACCTTTATTTTCAAACATCTCTGAGCACTTTGACCTTTACAAGCATTCGCCGGCCTGTCTCATGGACGGAAATACAAATGACTTCCGAAGCCAAGTGACGAGCTATCAATACTGATAAAGTAAGATTATTACACTCATCGCGTTCGTTCAAGTATATTATGAATTCCTGTATTCATATCACTTTCTTTACGACACCTCTGTAGCTGAAAATCGTGAGGAGTTTATTTTTACGCAACACCAACCGTATCATACCAGCGAACATACGTGCCCAGGTGATCTGAAATTGGCCTATTTGTGTGCGAGCTCCCACTGATATCAGTTTCTGGCTGATTTGAAATAAAACAAAACTTTTGGTATATTTTGTTTTACGTCCTATTAACAGCCATGGTCATTTAAGGACGTGTCAGGATTCGGAAGTGGAGAAAAGCAGGAGTACCCAGTGGAAAACCACCGACCTACGGTCAGACCCTGCAACTGCCCCACGTGGGATTCAAACCCGCAACCCAGAGGTGGAGGCTAGTAGTAGAATGTTTAAAACACCATAACCACTCGGCCACCGCGGCCCTAAAACAAGACAATTTCTCTTCGGGTTCTTATAATTCCTACAGCTATCATTATTGTTTACAACGTATTTCTTAAATTCATATGCATTTACATAGAAAGAAGTTTTTGTGAAATCAAACATACCATGTTACATTGTTAGCATGATACGCATGCCCACTGTATACGTGTTCGCGCCAGGGTGCGCGGTTTTTCGTGCTATATTTGACACGGCTTTCCCAAAAAATAATATGAACGCACTGGACATTGCCTACTATCATTTAATTATTAAGTACGGATTCTTTTGTCTGAAAGTAAGTATTTTTGTTATTCTGGTTGAATTAAAAAACGTTGTTCGACTAAATTGCCCCTTCAAAATGTGTGTGTGTTACATGTAGGTTAATCTTTTAAGATACTTGGTGTTAGACATAGTAAGCCTCCTATGTACTCGATGATGCCAGGAGCAAATATTCAAAACAAGAGCGACTGATGCTAACATCTCTCTAGCAATTAAATCATTAAAAATAGAGCAAATTAAATGTAAACCGAATGATAACTGATTCCATTGTAAACATTGCTATTTTCCGGCGGTTGTCGAGGTTTATACAGCAGACTTCGGGGCTAACCTACCCGCCAGCAGTTTCTCTAAGGATTATAATAATACCGCATAGATTATTACCTTTAAGATTTTCAATTTCTATATCTTTGTCGCTAATGGTTTTCTTTATAATCATAGACGTGACGTCATAGGATGGAAGCTCTCCTCGAAAAAGGTGACCCCGGAATGCCTGTAAGAGAGCAAAGGTCATATATAATAAAAATCCATTACAAAATTAGTAATGTCGACATCGTAATAGTCGCCATTTTGTTACAAACATTATTTATGTCAATACAGTTTTGATCATTTAAGGATGTGCACAGTATTAGCAGTGGAGAAAAGCATGGGTTCCAGAAAAAAAAAACAACGGCCAGTACATGCTAACTGCGCGTCCTAAGCTCACGAATCAATGGTCACCGCTTCCCTGGTGATGGAAGGTTAGAGGTAACAGAATGTCAGACACCTTAACCAGCGGGGCCCAGTGCTAGTAGTGGAGGGTTGGTTGAGGCAACATTCTATATTAGGTCAAAGTAATGTTTTAAAACCGTATTTAAGCACCCAATCTTGCACGCGTGGTCTGGTTTGATGACACGATTATTGGGTCATTTGAACATGAGTTGACCTTTCAATTACACATTTTCGTGACCCAGAACGGGGCCGCTCGCTTGTGACGTCATTGTAGGCCTTGAAAATCAAGTCATTGCCATATTATACTGTTTGTTTACATAAGTATTGTATAACGTGTATAACGTGTATAACATGTATAACATGTATAACGTGTATAACGTGTATAACGTGTATAACGTGTATAACGTGTATAACATGTATAACGTGTATAACATGTATAACGTGTATAACATGTATAACATGTATAACGTGTATAACATGTATAACGTGTATAACATGTATAACATGTATAACGTGTATAACATGTATAACGTGTATAACATGTATAACGTGTATAACGTGTATAACATGTATAACGTGTATAACATGTATAACGTGTATAACATGTATAACATGTATAACATGTATAACATGTATAACATGTATAACTTGCATAACATGTATTACATGTATAACGTGTATAACGTGTATAACATGTATAACATGTATAACGTGTATAACGTGTATAACGTGTATAACATGTATAACATGTATAACGTGTAACATTCTATATTAGGTCAAAGTAATGTTTTAAAACCATATTTAAGCACCCAATCTTGCACGCGTGGTCTGGTTTGATGACACGATTATTGGGTCATTTGAACATGAGTTGACCTTTCAATTACACATTTTCGTGACCCAGAACGGGGCCGCTCGCTTGTGACGTCATTGTAGGCCTTGAAAATCAAGTCATTGCCATATTATACTGTTTGTTTACATAAGTATTGTATAACGTGTATAACGTGTATAACATGTATAACATGTATAACGTTTATAACATGTATAAAGTGTATAACATGTATAACGTGTATAACGTGTATAACATGTATAACGTGTATAACATGTATAACGTGTATAACATGTATAACATGTATAACGTGTATAACATGTATAACGTGTATAACATGTATAACGTGTATAACATGTATAACGTGTATAACATGTATAACGTGTATAACATGTATTACGTGTATAACATGTATAACGTGTATAACATGTATAACGTGTATAACATGTATAACGTGTATAACATGTATAACGTGTATAACATGTATAACGTGTATAACATGTATAACGTGTATAACATGTATAACATGTATAACGTGTATAACATGTATAACGTGTATAACATGTATAACGTGTATAACGTGTATAACATGTATAACGTGTATAACATGTATAACGTGTATAACATGTATAACATGTATAACATGTATAACATGTATAACATGTATAACTTGCATAACATGTATTACATGTATAACGTGTATAACGTGTATAACGTGTATAACGTGTATAACATGTATAACATGTATAACGTGTAACATTCTATATTAGGTCAAAGTAATGTTTTAAAACCATATTTAAGCACCCAATCTTGCACGCGTGGTCTGGTTTGATGACACGATTATTGGGTCATTTGAACATGAGTTGACCTTTCAATTACACATTTTCGTGACCCAGAACGGGGCCGCTCGCTTGTGACGTCATTGTAGGCCTTGAAAATCAAGTCATTGCCATATTATACTGTTTGTTTACATAAGTATTGTATAACGTGTATAACGTGTATAACATGTATAACATGTATAACGTTTATAACATGTATAACATGTATGACATGTATAACATGTATAACGTGTATAACATGTATAACATGTATAACATGTATAACATGTATAACATGTATAACGTGTATAACGTGTATAACATGTATAACATGTATAACGTTTATAACATGTATAAAGTGTATAACATGTATAACGTGTATAACGTGTATAACATGTATAACGTGTATAACATGTATAACGTGTATAACATGTATAACATGTATAACGTGTATAACATGTATAACGTGTATAACATGTATAACGTGTATAACATGTATAACGTGTATAACATGTATAACGTGTATAACATGTATTACGTGTATAACATGTATAACGTTTATAACATGTATAAAGTGTATAACATGTATAACGTGTATAACGTGTATAACATGTATAACGTGTATAACATGTATAACGTGTATAACATGTATAACATGTATAACGTGTATAACATGTATAACGTGTATAACATGTATAACGTGTATAACATGTATAACGTGTATAACATGTATAACGTGTATAACATGTATTACGTGTATAACATGTATAACGTGTATAACATGTATAACGTGTATAACATGTATAACGTGTATAACATGTATAACATGTATGACATGTATAACATGTATAACGTGTATAACATGTATAACATGTATAACATGTATAACATGTATAACATGTATAACGTGTATAACGTGTATAACATGTATAACATGTATAACGTTTATAACATGTATAAAGTGTATAACATGTATAACGTGTATAACGTGTATAACATGTATAACGTGTATAACATGTATAACGTGTATAACATGTATAACATGTATAACGTGTATAACATGTATAACGTGTATAACATGTATAACGTGTATAACATGTATAACGTGTATAACATGTATAACGTGTATAACATGTATTACGTGTATAACATGTATAACGTGTATAACATGTATAACGTGTATAACATGTATAACGTGTATAACATGTATAACGTGTATAACATGTATAACGTGTATAACGTGTATAACGTGTATAACATGTATAACGTTTATAACATGTATAACATGCATAACGTGTATTACATGTATAACGTGTATTACATGTATAACGTGTATAACATGTATAACGTGTATAACATGTATAACGTGTATAACATGTATAACGTGTATAACGTGTATAACGTGTATAACATGTATGACATGTATAACATGTATAACGTGTATAACATTTATAACGTGTATAACAGCAAATCTTGCTGATACATGCTGATACATGCAATACCTATAATATACTTTTTAAAATGAAAGTTATATTTTTATATTTTTAAATTGTATTTGCTAAAATGGTTTTTTGGAGCACTTGAATGCTAATGTCGTTCGGCATTTTACTAAGAATCTCGTAGTAAAGCGATCGACACATTACAAATCACGGGCAAACCATTTACATGGGATTAGGGATCAAACACAAGCGTGGCACTAATTAGTTGATTGGGCAGTGAATTCACCTGGATCTGACAGGTAGATGGTAGACTTTTACCTTTATACTGCTATATACTGATACATGTATCAGTCAAGACAACGAAACACGTAAAGACATAAAGGTGATACACCCGTAAACCAGCCAACCAACGAAAAGGGTACATTTTATATTTATACCAATTTCAGACGAAACAAATACCAGAATTAATTTTTATTTCCGAATTATTTTTGCATTTTACTCTCAGCGAGATAAACATGGTGTTTTTTTTTCATGGGGATACAATAACAAGGTAACCTCACTACCAACTACATCCACATCTATATAAGACATGCTGAATGTTGAACAAATACAGTACGTTAGGGCGGTATCCAGCGGACCTTATAACATCAGAATGTAAACAGGCAAGAAAGATTGGGAAGTCCTTGTTCCAAAGTGACGTCACGCGATCATTGACCAACGAGTTAATTTTCTCTAGTTAGGCTTTAGAGATCAAGGCGTATGACCCGAATTTCGTATCGCTGCAAGAAAACCAGACCACGCGTAATATTCAGGGCATTTTATAATGGTTTTACAACACTATTTTTATCAAATATAGACTTTTCATTTTTCGTTGCATAAATCCTTTAACAAAGTGTTAACGGATCTGCAGGCAAAGTAAAACGTTTACAACGAATAACTAATCGATGTTACTTGTCATGCATCTTCTTCCGTCAAACGGTTAAACAACGTCGTAAAATTTAAGGTATGTTTTTCAAGCAAGCAGATACCTTCTACGCACCGTCAGACAGTTAACAGTGTAAATTTTAAGGAATGTTATCTTTTCTTCTAAAGAACGTTTTCCTGCCTAATATCTCCCTTGACACAATCTCACATTTTGGTTTTAAATGGAACGTTTGCTCCTGTAACGAAGGCTTTGGGTTCTATTACCAGACCGAGACATATCACAGTCTCAAACAATTGTAGTTACTAGTCCCTGTTTGACACTCAGCTTTATGGGAGTGAAACGACTGGTTCACCCTTTTTCAGTATAATGTGACCGGGTGGGGTTCTCTGCTAGGGGCGTTTGGCAGTACACTTCAGTGTGGTAGCACTTTAAATCGGCAAAACATCCGGCCTCTTGTAAGGAAGCTAACACAATCATACCACAGCCTCACAAATAAACACGCACCCAACGCATACTTGCATAGCATACGACGAGAGGCCGTCTTTTAAAACACCTTATCTACTTATAGGACGTAAAAACAATCAAACCATAATACTCTAGCAAGAACATTTCTTCCACTGTCAGACGGTTTAAACAACATTGTAGATATTTAGATTGTTTCTCGCTCTCAGACAGTTCATACAATATTGTAGATATGAGGGTATGTTGCTCTAACGGACAAAATCATTACTCACCTCTAAAACGATGCTAGGGTCGCTGTCGAAGTAGTCACGTGTTCTTTGGGGGATTTTGAATATTCCCGCGTCACCAGGAATAAACATGGTCAGTTGTCCGTCACGTGCTGCTGTCCCGGACAGAATGGCCTGTAACGCCGGGTCCTTTGATATCTTATTGGCCGCGTACCTAAAATAAAAAAAACTGTCACGTGTATGTGGATATATTCCTTATTATCATAATAATATTTAGGATTGATTTAGGATTGACCTAACGAAACATGACGAGGACACGGTGTTTATTCTTATAAAATGTTTGTATAAATAATTTACATATAAATTATATTAGTTTCACAATATAAATGTTTACACTGTCTGGATTGAAAAGAAAAGCATAACAATCATGAGAGTTAAGCATCAACGTTATCATTCTCAACTTTCAGGTTGATATGTATAGACAATTAAAAATATCAATTCGGTCCGTAAGAAGTTTACATTTTAAAGTAAAAGTTCCTCTTTATTGACATAATTAAATAATGTATTCGTTCACAATAACCTGAACTTACTGAAGTTGTGCGTTTCCAGAAATAGCGTCCCATATAGAGAAGTTCCGAATGAGAAGAACATTGGTGATGAGGTGGATAATACCATTTGTACATTTAATGTCAGCCATCTCTATTTTGGCCTGCACTCCACCAGCTTCCACGTAAACCTCTGTAACCATACGTGCACGGCCTTGTTAGATATACAAGTCACTTTATACCAGGCTTGTGGTGTAACCATACGTGCACGGCCTTGTTAGATATACAAGTCACTTTATACCAGGCTTGTGGTGTAACCATACGTGTACGGCCTTGTTAGATATACAAGTCACTTTATACCAGACTTCCGTTACAACTACATGTTGTCAGACTGATTTGTTCTGGCTTTATATAAATAAACTACGGTGATATATAATTAATGTGTTTTGCATCATTCTACTCATAACATCTTGAAAGCGTATTTAATGAACGTGGCGATCTCTTGCTATCGCATTATGCATATCTATCAATGTAAACAAATAATGGTTAACGTTATCACGTCATATGACGGCATATGGAGGTATACTTACCGTTGTTGACTTGGAGAACCCGGATGGTTTTATTGTTTATGGAGGTCAGATCGTCATATCGGGGAATGTTGTAGCCGACTATTTCTACGTCAGGAATGATGTGAGTTTCTAAAACCTGAAATGGTTTTGTTATATTTAAATTTGTAGTGAAACTTGGAATTTTTTAAGAATAAGGCTGACGTAGATGATGGTGTAATGATAATCAAAGATGAATATATACCATTAATTGCATGTATGGCTCATTTGGGTTTTTTTAAATGGCGGGTGTCGTCAATGAAGTAGAAGAAGCTTATACTTCGGAACACCTTATTCTCCTATACTTTTTTAATTGTCTCCGTATAAACCTTCCCTTCGACCAAATTAATCAATTTTGAGCTCGAACTATGTTTTTTTTGTGTATTTGTATACTCTGATTTTTTCATTATCTATACTTATTTGTAATAGCATTCACACTACATACAATATGGGAAAATTAAAGTTTAATGAAGCATACCAGCATGTCACTGCCGTGTGCAGTGTTTGTACACCTGACTTTGTTATAAGTGTGATTAATATCAGTAGAGATAACTTGTTTCATTATTGTTGTCAAGTTCAGGTATAAAGTGTAGAGCGTGATATACAAGAAATGTTATGGCCGCTTTCTTTTGAACAACTTACAGTTTCATGGGAGCTTAGTTTTCCTTTATGTAAACTTTTCAGTCTTTTTTCTGAAGAATATTTACATTTGAATCCCTTATATTGAGAAAGCAAATGTTAGACTATAACAACATTTCCAATTGTGACGTCATCAATCTCTATTGTGACGACATCAATCATTTTTGTCAACGCTTCTTTACAATATGTAAATATAGGATATGGATATTTAAAAAAAAACAAACAAAAAACAGAGAATACCAAAGCGTCAACAAAACCATAATCCGAACTCAAAATCGATGAAAGTATAGGCAAAATAGAAACAAAGGAAAAATTTAAATGAAGACCCTGTTAAAAGTACAAGAGAACAAGACCATGTGATCGAATAGTCACTATTTACAATGTGTGCCTCTGTTAAAAGTGACAAATCAGACTCTTTATCTCTGATAAAAGTGACAAATCAGACTCTTTACCTCTGATAGAAGTGACACATCAGACTATTTCCCTCTGATAGACGTGACACATCAGACTATTTCCCTCTGTTAGATGTGACACATCAGACTATTTACCTGTGATAGAAGTGACATATCAGACTATTTACCTGTGATAGAAGTGACACATCAGACTACTTACCTCTGTTAGATGTGACACATCAGACTATTTACCTCTGACAGAAGTGACACATCATACTATTTACCTCTGATAGAAGTGACACATCAGACTTTTTAGCTCTGATAGAAGTGACACATCAGACTATTTACCTCTGATAGAAGTGACACATCAGACTTTTTAACTCTGATAGAAGTGACACATCAGACTTTTTACCTCTGATAGAAGTGACACATCGGACTCTTTACCTCTGACAGAAGTGACACATCAGATTTTTTACCTGTGATAGAAGTGACACATCAGACTATTAACCTGTGATAGAAGTGACACATCAGACTTTTTACCTCTGATAAAACTGACATATCAGACTCTTTACCTCTGACAGAAGTGACACATCAGATTTTTTACCTGTGATAGAAGTGACACATCAGACTATTAACCTGTGATAGAAGTGACACATCAGACTTTTTACCTCTGATAAAACTGACATATCAGACTCTTTACCTCTGACAGAAGTGACACTTCAGATTTTTTACCTGTGATAGAAGTGACACATCAGACTATTAACCTGTGATAGAAGTGACACATCAGACTCTTTATCTCTGATAAAACTGACATATCAGACTATTTACCTCTGATAGAAGTGACACATTAGACACTTTACCTCTGATAGAAGTGACACATTAGACTATTTCCCTCTGATAGAAATGACACATCAGACTCTTTACCTCTGATAGAAGTGACACATCATACTATTTACCTCTGATAGAAGTGACACATTAGACTATTTACCTCTGATAGAAGTGACACATCAGACTATTTACCTCTGATAGAAGTGACAAATCGTTTGATAATTCCTCCTGATTCAATCTCGGAATTTTGGCGAAGGCTGCGTCCGTCGGTGCAAAAACGGTGAACTTTTTATCTGTGCTCGCCAGCATCGTCTTCGTACCAGGGGGTAGCTTGTCAAGGTATCGCCCTAAAGCCATCCTGGAAACACACAACATTTAGGAATTTAAGTTTAAATAGATATGTTGGACACAAACTGAATTTTAACACACATTGACGATTCGTCATTAATTCGTACCTCGCGAGCTTTAAGTAGTAATCACCCGTTGATGAAGCAGACGACGCGTACCCTTCCTGAACACCTGGTCTTATTCAGTGTACTTGTACGTTTTAAATGTTTCCGTGTAAATCTTGACAACGTTGACTGTCGCATGAGATACAAAAAAAGATCAAACAATGTTCTGAATTTACTTAATTACCTTAACATGTACCAAATTTTCCGGTCGGGCGGTTGGTGTAGTGAATAGGGCAGTTGGGGCAACGGGGGTTCGATTCCCCCATCGGACGTTGAATGGTATGGGGTCACATTCGCGACCCCGGTGGTTCCCTCCGTAACGAATAGATATCAGCGCGCTATCATACGGGCCAATAAGCCTGACTAATATAACTTACATAACTTGTTTCATAACTGTTGTTTAAAAGCAAAAATAAATTAGAGAATACCTAAGTGTTAACAGAATCATTATCCGAACTCCGAAATCGATTCAATCAGGGGCAATATGAACAAAGGAAAGATTTACAAGGATACCTTTGTAAAAGTAAAACGATAATAAGACCAGGTGTTCCAGAAGAGTAACCATCTTCTGCTTCATCGACGATACCCGCCATGTAAATCTTTGACACATCCAAGTAAACATTAAGTTCTCAAAATGAGAACCGAGTAGCATTGTCAATCACAACAAGTAAACACACTAATGAGCATACTCAAAAACGTTCATCTATGGCGACCATGATACTTGACCATAAATCTGATCAACCTGCGTCTTTCGAATCTTTGTGTTGTTAGTTTTGTTTTGTTAGCAGTCGACATCGATCACAAATATCACAATATTAAGAGCAAGCCTTAGAATAACGAATCACCTGCGACAGTAACTCCTAACAGCATAGGATCGAGAAGCAGTGATGTTACAGGAAATGGAAAGTTCATGATAGGAAAGTTGAAATCATCACGTTTGTCGTATAGCTTTAATAAGCTGTCCATGTTGGTTGTAGTTTAAGTAGAGATCGAGGTAAGTAGTTGATGTAGAAGAGTCTGCTGCGTCATTTATTTCAAGTTCAGAAGGGTATATACGATCGACGTGGTCAGCAAATTTCGTGTTGTTTATAGACAACACATCGTCAATATATCTCAAAGGGAAACTTAAAGATTTGGCAAGGTTTTTGCTACCTGTCCTGATAAGCTCTTCAACAAATCCAGCCTTGTGTGAAAACAAAAACAAGCTAGCTAAGCGTTGGGCCCAGTTTATACCCATGGGAATGCAAACAGGCTGCTGGAAAATCTTTCCTTCGAACTCAACAAAAATATTGTCAACCATGAATTCAATCATACTTAATATATCTTCTACAGTATATTTCCTCTTAGCTTTTGTCGTGTTTTCCACAAAGTATTCTCCAAGATGGCTCACTACCATTTATTTGTATCGTCGTCCGCGTTTCTTGGAAAAGAAATCTCTCATAACAAGAGATTGAAGACGTTCCTTTATTTTTGAATGGGTACGGTAGTGAACACGGTGGAAAAATCAAATGCTTTGACCCAAAAGACATTTTAAGGAGGGGGTGTTCAAGGTTGATCAAACAACTCCACATCCGATTATTTCAATTCTTGAGTACAGAGTGTCACCATACGACTGAAGCCCTGACTGAATGGTACTAAAAATGGTAGTAAGAATTTTTGAAAAACCGGTCAAGGTGTAGATAGGGTTACCTAGGTTATCAAACCGGCCTAGCTCTTTTTGCAAGCAATAAATGCAATAGGGTTTGCAAACAATGATCAAGTTGTTAGATGCTTTGTCTACAGACACAACTACATACTTATCATGTACATCGTTGACTATTTATAACTTTCCGAAAGTCTGTAAGAAATTTGTATCTCCTTGTTCTACGGTGTTGTGTCTAAAATTTAATAACGTTGTAAGCTCTTCTATCTTACTCCTCGAGTTTAAGGGATTGGATCAGCCATACCAGTTTTATGTAACTGGTCTGGGGTGTACTGCTAGGAGTCTTCGACAGTATATTTCAGCATGGTACATAATTATAAACTACAGAGTCAGCATCAGTTCCACATTATCGCAAAGAGGATTACACCATAGTATACTGTACCCTCCCATGTACACTACATACATTGGGAGGCCGTCCTTATATTATGTTGGTTATTTATGTGACTGTTTCAGACGGTGTCTTTGTTTCCCCGTACAACACCCTCGCCACCAATAGTTTGTTCCTGTACTTAACACCAGTAGATTTATTTAAGTGTTACACATCGGTTATCATTTTTATAACAAAACATATTCCATTTTTACAAAAGGAACAAGTATGTTTACTGCTCCCTAAACACCCTAGTATAATATGTTCTTACTTTGTTTCCGACATGTCCTGCAGCTTTTGTACGATGTTCATATAGACGAAATACAGAAGGTTATCGATGACGTGTATCACTCCGTTAGAGACCGGGATGTTGGCGTCTACAATTCTGGCGCGGACCTTGTTGTTCATCACGTAAACTGTAAACACAATACAACATTAGCTGTAACAGGCATCATGTTCATCTCTCACCGTATCCCCTAAGCTACCCCTAACACTACCCCTACCCCTTCTCCTAACACTATCCCTACCCCTAACACTACTTTTCCCCTAACACTTCCCATACCCCTAACACTTCCCCTTCTCCAAACGCTACCCTTAGCCCTCACACTACTCTTCCTCTAACACTACCCATATCCCTTCTCCAAACGCTACCCTTAGCCCTCACACTACTCTTCCTCTAACACTACCCATATCCCTTCTCCTAACCCTACCCCTAACACTACACAAAACCTTAACCATTGGAGACAGAAATATAGGCCCGTACTATCTTATTCATCATACTAGCTGACCAAAGAAATCAAATATAGATTTTCCATGTATCCTACCCCTTAGTATTCAATCAGTGATATTTTCATAAATAATATAATTCAAACAGAAAGAAATTAAAAAAGAAAGATAACTGGAATTTCCGTAAGAATAATTTTTAAGGCAAATGTATACTGAAACATCGCGTTGACCTCTAGTTTTGCTGTTACATACACCACCAAAAATGTGACGGAATAGAAGATAACGTACACAGACAAATCAAACCAAATCCGTCTCGACACAACAAATGTAACACCATAGGAAATGAAGCTAGAACGTTACGAAGCCACAGGATCCGGACCAGTTATACTGGTTCTTACTTCCTAGTGTTGTTACACAAGGTAATATCTCTCCTCGTCACAGTCAGGTTTGTAAAAACCACGATAACAAATGATTACTCTGTACATGTACTTACGGTCGCCATTTCGCCTTTCAAACTGTACAGCACCCGCAGTGGCCACACGCGGTAGTACTGTCCCTCTGCTGGGAAGGAACTGGACATAGTCTGGAATCATGTGGGCCTGTATCACCTACAAAGGACACATAGTAAGGATATCATACTACACAACTACATATGACACACAGTAAGGGTATCATACTACACACCTACATAGGCCACATAGTAAGGGTATCATACTACACAACTACATAGGACACATATAGTAAGGGTATCATAGAACATACCTACATAGGACACACAGTAAGGGTACCATATAACACACCTACATAGGACACATAGTAAGGGTATCATATAACACACCTACAAAGGACACATAGTAAGGGTATCATACTACACACCTACATAGGACACATAGTAAGGGTATCATACAACACACCTACATAGGACACATATAGTAAGGGTATCATAGAACATACCTACATAGGACACACAGTAAGGGTACCATATAACACACCTACATAGGACACATAGTAAGGGTATCATATAACACACCTACAAAGGACACATAGTAAGGGTATCATACTACACACCTACATAGGACACAGAGTAAGGGTATCATATAACACACCTACATAGGACACATAGTAAGGGTATCATACTACACACCTACATATGACACATAGTCAGGGTATCATACTACACACCTACATAGGACACACAGTAAGGGTATCATATAACATACCTACATATGCCACACAGTAAGGGTATCATATAACATACCTACATAGGACATATAGTAAGGGTATCATATAACAAACCTACATAGGACACATAGTAAGGGTATCATATAACAAACCTAATTAGGACACATAGTAAGGGTATCATATAACAAACCTACATAGGACACACAGTAAGGGTATCATATAACACATCTACATAGGACACATAGTAAGGGTATCATACTACACACCTACATAGGCCACACAGTAAGGGTATCATATAACAAACCTACATAGGACACATAGTAAGGGTATCATATAACAAACCTACATAGGCCACATAGTAAGGGTATCATATAACACACCTACATAGGACACATAGTAAGGGTATCATACAACATACCTACATAGGCCACATAGTAAGGGTATCATATAACATACCTACATAGGCCACATAGTAAGGGTATCATATAACATACCTACATAGGCCACATAGTAAGGGTATCATATAACATACCTACATAGGCCACATAGTAAGGGTATCATATAACATACCTACATAGGCCACATAGTAAGGGTATCATATAACATACCTACATAGGACACATAGTAAGGGTATCATATAACATACCTACATAGGCCACATAGTAAGGGTATCATATAACATACCTACATAGGCCACATAGTCAGGGTATCATACTACACACCTACAAAGGACACATAGTAAGGGTATCATACTACACACCTACATAGGACATATAGTAAGGGTATCATATAACATACCTACATAGGCCACATAGTAAGGGTATCATATAACATACCTACATAGGACACATAGTAAGGGTATCATATAACATACCTACATAGGCCACATAGTAAGGGTATCATATAACATACCTACATAGGCCACATAGTCAGGGTATCATATAACACACCTACAAAGGACACATAGTAAGGGTATCATATAACATACCTACATAGGACACATAGTAAGGGTATCATATAACATACCTACATAGGGCACACAGTAAGGGTATCATATAACACACCTACATATGACACATAGTAAGGGTATCATATAACATACCTACATAGGACATATAGTAAGGGTATCATACAACACACCTACATAGGACACACAGTAAGGGTATCATATAACACACCTACATAGGGCACACAGTAAGGGTATCATACAACACACCTACATATGACACAAAGTAAGGGTATCATATAACATACCTACATAGGACATATAGTAAGGGTATCATACAACACACCGACATAGGACACACAGTAAGGGTATCATATAACATACCTACATAGGGCACACAGTAAGGATATCATATAACACACCTACATAGGGCACACAGTAAGGGTATCATACAACACACCGACATAGGACACACAGTAAGGGTATCATATAACATACCTACATAGGGCACACAGTAAGGGTATCATATAACACACCGACATAGGACACACAGTAAGGGTACCATATAACACACCTACATAGGACACACAGTAAGGGTATCATACAACACACCTACATAGGACACATATAGTAAGGGTATCATATAACACACCTACATATGCCACACAGTAAGGGTATCATATAACATACCTACATAGGACACATAGTAAGGGTATCATATAACAAACCTACATAGGACACACAGTAAGGGTATCATATAACACACCTACATATGACACATAGTCAGGGAATCATACAACACACCTACATAGGACATATAGTAAGGGTATCATATAACACACCGACATAGGACACACAGTAAGGGTATCATATAACATACCTACATAGGACATATAGTAAGGGTATCATATAACATACCTACATAGGCCACATAGTAAGGGTATCATATAACACACCTACATAGGACACACAGTAAGGGTATCATATAACACACCGACATAGGACACACAGTAAGGGTATCATATAACACACCTACATAGGACACACAGTAAGGGTATCATATAACACATTGACATAGGACATATAGTAAGGGTATCATATAACACACTTACATAGGACACACAGTAAGGGTATCATATAACACACTTACATAGGACACACAGTAAGGGTATCATATAACACATCGACATAGGACACATAGTAAGGGTATCATACAACACACCTACATAGGACACACAGTAAGGGTATCATATAACACACTTACATAGGACACACAGTAAGGGTATCATATAACACATCGACATAGGACACATAGTAAGGGTATCATACAACACACCTACATAGGACACACAGTAAGGGTATCATATAACACACTTACATAGGACACACAGTAAGGGTATCATATAACACATCGACATAGGACACATAGTAAGGGTATCATATAACACACTTACATAGGGCACACAGTAAGGGTATCATATAACACACCGACATAGGACACACAGTAAGGGTATCATATAACATACCTACATATGCCACATAGTAAGGGTATCATATAACACACCTACATAGGACACATAGTAAGGGTATCATATAACACACCTACATAGGACACATAGTAAGGGTATCATATAACACACCTACATAGGACACATAGTAAGGGTATCATATAACACACCTACATAGGACACACAGTAAGGGTATCATATAACACACCTACATAGGACACATAGTAAGGGTATCATATAACACACCTACATAGGACACACAGTAAGGGTATCATATAACACACTTACATAGGACACACAGTAAGGGTATCATATAACACATCGACATAGGACACATAGTAAGGGTATCATACAACACACCTACAAAGGACACACAGTAAGGGTATCATATAACACACCTACATAGGACACACAGTAAGGGTATCATAAAACACACTTACATAGGACACACAGTAAGGGTATCATATAACACACTTACATAGGCCACACAGTAAGGGTATCATACAACAAACCTACATAGGACACAGAGTAAAGGTATCATATAACACACCTACATAGGACACACAGTAAGGGTATCATATAACACACTTACATAGGCCACATAGTAAGGGTATCATACAACACACCTACATAGGACACAGAGTAAGGGTATCATATAACACACTTACATAGGGCACACAGTAAGGGTATCATATAACACACCTACATATGACACATAGTAAGGGTATCATATAACATACCTACATAGGACATATAGTAAGGGTATCATACAACACACCTACATAGGACACACAGTAAGGGTATCATATAACACACCTACATAGGGCACACAGTAAGGGTATCATACAACACACCTACATATGACACAAAGTAAGGGTATCATATAACATACCTACATAGGACATATAGTAAGGGTATCATACAACACACCGACATAGGACACACAGTAAGGGTATCATATAACATACCTACATAGGGCACACAGTAAGGATATCATATAACACACCTACATAGGGCACACAGTAAGGGTATCATACAACACACCGACATAGGACACACAGTAAGGGTATCATATAACATACCTACATAGGGCACACAGTAAGGGTATCATATAACACACCGACATAGGACACACAGTAAGGGTACCATATAACACACCTACATAGGACACACAGTAAGGGTATCATATAACACATCGAAATAGGACATATAGTAAGGGTACCATACAACACACCTACATAGGACACACAGTAAGGGTATCATATGACACATCGACATATGACACATAGTAAGGGTATCATATAACACATCGAAAAAGGATATATAGTAAGGGTATCATACAGCATTAAAAGACATAATCGGTGTCTCTTATTATTCAGAAATTATAACTTATGTTCGTTATGATTTTCTTCCGGTAGATTCTTCATCTTAAACGATTGAGCAGATACCTTTGGGACAGAAATGTAGTCAATAACATTTACAAATTGAATGCATTTCGGTGAAAAGGATGTTGCTATACCATTAGATGAGAGGAGAATTATCTATCTCAGTGAGGTAAGCGTAGAAAATGATGATTGAGAAACGCATGGTTCTGTCTATAGATGAAAGTAACATTGCAGCTAGAATGAGATGTGATCATCACATTTACCGAACGTAACAGGAAAGCATCACCAAACAGAACGTCCTGTCCATAAGCTGGCATAGGGAACAAAACAGAGTCGTTCGGAGCGAAGGCTGTAAACTGATAATTGTTATTCCTTGTCCTATTCTTCAGGCCCATGTCAACAATTGACGCTCTGGTAACGGAACTGAAACGAATCACAAAACATAATGACAAAGACAATATAATTTGATAACAGTGATAATAATTCGAGAATCTTGTATACCGCTTTTTCACAACCTAGTTCATAAGTGGTTTCGAAGCGGTTCACAACTTGTTACCCGTAGTTATAGGGCCTTCACAACCAGCCAACAATATCTTTTTCAACTCACTGGAGAGCATACAACTGGTGTGCTGCCATATTGCCGCTCACAGCACTAGCATTCTCCAATTTCTAACTCTGAGGTCGAGATAACAAGGTTCTACTGTATTTGTCAAGTTGTTTTTCCTATCAGCAACCTTTACAATGTCACATTCGCGCTAAACTTCAGCATCTGAACTATCACCATCGTTTCATCCTAGAATTTCACTTATATGACTGCACGTATTACAGTGTATGTGTATTGTTCTCGACAGCAAGTGTTGGTAGAGCGCCAATTCATCATTACGTTTATCTGTTCAATTCGATTATGAGCATAATTTTGCAATGCGCCAAACGTAAGTTCAAAGTTCTGCAAGAAATACTTACACAAATGATAAATTTGGCATTTCCGGCTTCAACATGTAATCATGCAGCGTCCTGTTACTGGCTATGGGGGCGATGACCTTGTCAATGATGTGTAGGACTCCGTTAGAGGCCACGATGTCCACGTTAAGGAGAACTGCACCGTTCACGGATTTTACCTAAAGAATAAACATAGCATATATCAAATACCTAACAACAAAACATATACCGAAATTTCCTGCGTATTACCCACACCGGGGTATAGCCCGCGGGAAGTCATTTAAGGTATTTGTTTTTAGACTTTTGTCAAATAAATACCAGATAACCCGCATTGACAATTTACCCGCGGGTTATATGTCAAATGTATAGCCAGTGAGTACGAGTGTAGTTTGCATGCTCCTCCCTTGCATCGTCGGAAACCCACGGTACACTTCTCTGACGTTTGCAAACCGTGGGCTAAAACCGATAGAAACTCACGTTTTCGTACTGAAATAGTAGCCAATCATATCGATAGTTTCATCCGTGACTACATCCAGCCGGTACATCCAGCTGGGGTATCCCGTTTAATTGTAGCACCGCCTGTCATCAAAACCTGTCGATTGTGTTATAATTGTGTCGATTGTGATTAAAATGTAAGGTCCTGCTATACGGAGATTGACATCGGCGTCATGCCTACAGAAATATACAGGTCGTGGTCACGGTAAAATGATCAAACAGAGTGTCACGAGAAACGACCATTCTGATTGGTCGAAATCTCCGAATAAACTTCTATTCGGGGAAACGAGGAATTATATCGATTCTAGCCCACGGTATGCAAACGTCAGAAAAGTTGGTTTCCGACGATGTCACCCTTGACACTACCTGACTTTGGCCTTTAGTTGGGCGTTCGCCCCTGCGAGGAAGACTATTGGTTATGTCCACAGGCAGAGACATACAAGAATCTATAACAATGCTAGTTACTACTCCCTGCTTGACGCTCACCATTAAGGGAGTGGAACGACGGATTCACACGAAGACAGTTCATGAATAATGTGACCGGATGGGATTTATTTCGGAGAAAGATCCAAACCGTCTTAAGAAGGCTTATGGGAACATACCGCTGCCTCCCAAATACACAGCATAGGCATCAACATTGCATACACCGAGATGCTTTCCTTAAATGACCCTGGCTGTTAATGGGACGTCCACACAAGCACTTACCAAGTCGTCTCCGTCTGTAAAGGTGTTGAAGTGGAGTTTGGCAGTGGAGGAATGGGTCGAGTCGGTAGCTCGATTATCAACTATGTCACTCTCGTGTATAAGTCCTTGTGCTGGGAATTAAAAAAGCAAGTAAACAAAAGTCGAGAGTGATAAACATCAACAAGTTTATTTTATTACCCTAAAGACACATTTGAACTATTCAGAGTCAAAGGTTTTAGTAGTTCATAATGAAATTCCAAAGGTGTATGACTCATTAGCGTCATTGAAACAACAGCATGTCAGCAAATTTTATATTAAACACCATGAACTAACCTGATCGTAATAATCAGTCAATATGATGTCGTCAGGCAAGTACAGAGCATGGTTCACCTAGCGGGGGATCCGCAATTATAATAATAGAGAATATCGAGGCGTCAAAAAACCGTAATTCTCACTCAATAAAAATTATTTCAATTAACTAGCTTCATATTGTCCCAATACAAAAAAATATTAACGTTGGGGAGTAGCCCTGAAGATGCGATTAACGTCGAGGAGGGGACCATGAAGATGCGATTGACGTTGGAGAGGGGGTCATGAAGATGCAATTAACGTTGGGGAGGGGGCCATGAAGATGCTATAACGTTGGGGAGGGGCCCTGAAATTGCAATTAACGTTTGGGAGGGGCCCTGAAATTGCAATTAACGTTTTGGAGGGGGCCTGAAATTGCAATAAACGTTGGGGAGGGGGCCATGAAGATGCGATTAACGTTGGGGAGGGGGCCTGAAATTGCAATTAACGTTGGGGAGGGGGCCTGAAATCGCAATTAACGTTGGGGAGGGGGCCATGAAGATGAGATTAACGTTGGGGAGGGGGCCCTGAAGATGCGATTAAAGTTAGGGAGGGTCCTGAAGTTGCAATTAACGTTGGGGAGGTGGCAATGAAGATGCGATTAACGTTGGGGAGGGGCCCTGAAGATGCGATTAACGTTGGGGAGGGGGCCTGAGATGCTATAACGTTGGGGAGGGGGCCTGAAGATGTTATAACGTTGGGTAGGGGCCATGAAGATGCTGTAACATTGGGGAAGGGGCCATGAAGATGCGATTTACGTTGGGGGGGGGGGGGGGTCCTGAAGATGTTATAACGTTGGGGAGGGGCCCTGAAGATGATATTAACGTTGGAGAGGGGGCCTGAAGATGCTATAACGTTAGGGAGGGGTCCTGAAGATGCGATTAACGTTGGGGAGGGGCCCTGAAGATGCTATAACGTTGGGGAGGGGCCCTGAAGATGCGATTAACGTTGGGTAGGGGGCCTGAAGATGCTATAACGATGGGGAGGGGTCCTGAAGATGATTTAACGTTGGGGAGGGGTCCTGAAGATGTTATAACGTTGGGGAGGGGTCCTGAAGATGTTATAACATTGGGGAGGGGCCCTGAAGATGAGATTAACGTTGGAGAGGGGCCTGAAGATGCTATAACGTTAGGGAGGGGTCCTGAAGATGCGGTTAACGTTGGGGAGGGGCCCTGAAGATGCTATAACGTTGGAGAGGGGCCCTGAAGATGATATAACGTTGGGGAGGGGTCCTGAAGATGTTATAACGTTGGAGAGGGGCCTGAAGATGCGATTAACGTTGGAGAGGGGCCCTGAAGATGAGATTTACGTTGGTTGGAGAGGGGTCCTGAAGATGCTATAACGATGGGGAGGGGTCCTGAAGATGCTATAACGTTTGGGAGGGGTCCTGAAAATGTTATAACGTTGGGGAGGGGTCCTGAAAATGTTATAACGTTGGAGAGGGGCCCTGAAGATGAAATTAACGTTGGAGAGGGGGCCTGAAGATGCTATAACGTTAGGGAGGGGTCCTGAAGATGCTATAACGTTGGAGAGGGGCCCTGAAGATGATATAACGTTGGAGAGGGGCCTTGAAGATGCGATTAACGTTGGGGAGGGGCCCTCAATATGCGATTAACGTTGGGGAAGGGCCCTGAAGATGCGAGTAACGTTGGGGAGGGGCCCTGAATATGCGATTAACGTTGGGGAGGGGGACATGAAGATTGTTTATAATTGTTTTTGTTAATCATATCGCACTGTAAAGAGCTTTGGAGTGCCTTATATTTGCTAGATAAGGCTCTATATTAAAACGTTGTATATTTTCTCTTTCTAGTGGCATCTCCTCGGAACATGTTCTCATATGAATTGGTTGTCGCAAGTATATTGAAAACAAAAACAAATAATGCGAAGACAAATGTTTTGAAATAAATATCCACTTACCTATGTGAAAGGATAGAAAACTCTCTGCCATTTTGGGGTCCGCCATATTATACCCATAATGCATCTCGTCGTAGTACAGAAATGCAGTACTATATGGCGCAAACACAGTGATACCAGTCTGCTCAAACAGGCGTGACATGTTGTGCTGATGGATAAGGCTATGCAACTGTAAAACACAATAAACAAAGTAAGTATCGTGTTGTGCTGATGGATGAGGCTATGTAACAGTAAAACACAATAAACAAAGTAAGTAACGTGTTGTGCTGATGGATGAGGCTATGTAACAGTAAAACACAATAAACAAAGTAAATAACGTGTTGTGCTGATGGATGAGGCTATGTAACAGTAAAACACAATAAACAAAGTAAGTAACGTGTTGTGCTGATGGATGAGGCTATGTAACAGTAAAACACAATAAACAAAGTAAATAACGTGTTGTGCTGATGGATGAGGCTATGTAACAGTAAAACACAATAAACAAAGTAAGTAACCTGTTGTGCTGATGGATGAGGCTATGTAACAGTAAAACACAATAAACAAAGTAAGTATCGTGTTGTGCTGATGGATGAGGCTATCTATGTAACAGTAAAACACAATAAACAAAGTAAGTAACGTGTTGTGCTGATGGATGAGGCTATGTAACAGTAAAACACAATAAACAAAGTAAGTAACGTGTTGTGCTGATGGATGAGGCTATGTAACAGTAAAACACAATAAACAAAGTAAATAATGTGTTGTGCTGATGGATGAGGCTATGTAGCTGTAAAACACAATAAACAAAGTAAGTATCGTGTTGTGCTGATGGATGAGGCTATGTAACAGTAAAACACAATAAACAAAGTAAATAACGTGTTGTGCTGATGGATGAGGCTATGTAACAGTAAAACACGATAAACAAAGTAAGTATCGTGTTGTGCTGATGGATGAGGCTATGTAACAGTAAAACAGAATAAACAAAGTAAATAACGTGTTGTGCTGATGGATGAGGCTATGTAACAGTAAAACACAATAAACAAAGTAAGTAACGTGTTGTGCTGATGGATAAGGCTATGCAACTGTAAAAATCAAAATAAACAAAGTTAGTATCGTGTTGTGCTGATGGATGAGGCTATGTAACAGTAAAACACAATAAACAAAGTAAGTATCGTGTTGTGCTGATGGATAAGGCTATGCAACTGTAAAAATCAAAATAAACAAAGTTAGTATCGTGTTGTGCTGATGGATGAGGCTATGTAACAGTAAAACACAATAAACAAAGTAAGTATCGTGTTGTGCTGATGGATGAGGCTATGTAACTGTAAAACACAATTAACAAAGTGAGTAACGTGTTGTGCTGATGGATGAGGCTATGTAACAGTAAAACACAATAAACAAAGTAAGTAATGTGTTGTGCTGATGGATGAGGCTATGTAACAGTAAAACACAATAAACAAAGTAAGTAATGTGTTGTGCTTATGGATGAGGCTATGTAACAGTAAAACACAATAAACAAGGTAAGTAACGTGTTGTGCTGATGGATGAGGCTATGTAACAGTAAAACACAATAAACAAAGTAAGTAACCTGTTGTGCTGATGGATGAGGCTATGTAACTGTAAAACACAATAAACAAAGTAAGTATCGTGTTGTGCTGATGGATGAGGCTATGTAACTGTAAAACACAATAAACAAGGTAAGTAACGTGTTGTGCTGATGGATGAGGCTATGTAACAGTAAAACACAATAAACAAAGTAAGTAATGTGTTGTGCTGATGGATGAGGCTATGTAACTGTAAAACACAATAAACAAAGTAAGTATCGTGTTGTGCTGATGGATGAGGCTATGTAACTGTAAAACACAATAAACAAAGTAAGTATCGTGTTGTGCTGACGGATGAGGCTATGTAACTGTAAAACACAATAAACAAAGTAAGTATCGTGTTGTGCTGATGGATGAGGCTATGTAACTGTAAAACACAATAAACAAAGTAAGTAACCTGTTGTGCTGATGGATGAGGCTATGTAACTGTAAAACACAATAAACAAAGTAAGTAACCTGTTGTGCTGATGGATGAGGCTATGTAACTGTAAAACACAATAAACAAAGTAAGTAATGTGTTGTGCTGACGGATGAGGCTATCTATGTAACAGTTAAACACAATAAACAAAGTAAGTAACGTGTTGTGCTGATGGATGAGGCTATGTAACAGTAAAACACAATAAACAAAGTAAGTAACGTGTTGTGCTGATGGATGAGGCTATGTAACAGTAAAACACAATAAACAAAGTAAGTATCGTGTTGTGCTGATGGATGAGGCTATGTAACAGTAAAACACAATAAACAAAGTAAGTAACGTGTTGTGCTGATGGATGAGGCTATGTAACAGTAAAACACAATAAACAAAGTAAGTAACGTGTTGTGCTGATGGATGAGGCTATGTAACAGTAAAACACAATAAACAAAGTAAGTAACGTGTTGTGCTAATGGATGAGGCTATGTTACAGTAAAACACAATAAACAAAGTAAGTAACGTGTTGTGCTGATGGATGAGGCTATGTAACAGTAAAACACAATAAACAAAGTAAATAATGTGTTGTGCTGATGGATGAGGCTATGTAACAGTAAAACACAATAAACAAAGTAAGTAACGTGTTGTGCTGACAAACACAATTAACAAAGTAAGTAACGTATTGGGTCTTTTCGTACAAAAGTGTTGCCTCCATTTTTTGGGCAAGTTTATGTTGAATTGAACGTTGACGCACTATTTCTTAGTTATAATAATTAATCATCTATGTCTACTTGTACCAGACAACATGTAACAGGTAGATTATGATTGTCTCACGAAGAACTGCGCGAGTGAGGATGTGTGCATAAGAATGTTATATTTAGATAAATTAACTTTTTGTGCTTTCATGTACTCAAAAACTCACCAGGGAACACAAACTAAGCTATAAATTAGCTACAACAGTACAGCATATGGTCAATACACAAGGGCATATTGGACATCAAATAAAAAGATTGACGTCCACTGCCTGAAGATAGATATTCCAATATGGCTGCCATTCACGACAGTATCAGTACACAAGGGTAACATCTGTTACCGTGTTAAAAGGAAGCCAATCATGAAATGAAAGGAATGAAAGAAAACAGAACAAAATTGATGAAAGGGAAAATGTGTGACAGGGAAACCTGACAAGAAGGAAAGGAAATCCAGCAATATGACAATCCGGCAATATGACAATCCAGCAATATGACAATCCGGCAATATGACAATCCAGCAATATGACAATCCAGCAATATGACAATCCAGCAATATGACAATCCAGCAATATGACAGTCCAGCAATATGACAATCCAGCAATATGACAATCCAGCAATATGACAGTCCAGCAATATGACAGTCCAGCAATATGACAGTCCAGCAATATGATATTCCAGCAATATGACAATTCAGCAATATGACAATCCAGCAACATGACAATCAAGCAATATGACAATCCAGCAATATGACAATCAAGCAATATGACAATCCAGCAACATGACAATCCAGCAATATGATAATTCAGCAATATGACAATCCAGCAATATGACAATCCAGCAATATGACAATCCAGCAACATGACAATCAAGCAATATGACAATCCAGCAATATGACAATCCAGCAACATGACAATTCAGCAATATGACAATCCAGCAATATGACAATTCAGCAATATGACAATCCAGCAATATGACAATCCAGCAATATGACAGTCCAGCAATATGACAATGCAGCAACATGACAATCCAGTAATATGATATTCCAGCAATATGACAATCCAGCAACATGACAATCCAGCAATATGATAATCCAGCAATATGACAATCCAGCAATATGACAATCCAGCAATATCACAATTCAGCAATATGACAATCCAGCAACATGACAATCCAGCAATATGACAATCAAGCAATATGACAATCCAGCAACATGACAATTCAGCAATATGACAATCCAGCAATATGACAATCCAGCAATATGACAATCCAGCAATATGACAATTCAGCAATATGATAATCCAGCAACATGACAATCCAGCAATATGACAGTCCAGCAATATGACAATGCAGCAACATGACAATCCAGCAATATGATAATCCAGCAATATGACAATGCAGCAATATGACAATGCAGCAATATGACAATCCAGCAATATGACAATTCAGCAATATGACAGTCCAGAGTAAACTTGGAGGACAGAATCCGCTTCGGCAAAAAACCCAACGTCTTCTTAAAATGGCAAAATACCCAACGTCTTCTTAAAATGGCAAAATATCCAACGTCTTCTTAAAATGGCAAAATACCCAATGTCTTCTTAAAATGGCAAAATACCCAATGTCTTCTTAAAATGGCAAAATACCCAATGTCTTCTTAAAATGGCAAAATACCCAACGTCTTCTTAAAATGGCAAAATACCCAATGTCTTCTTAAAATGGCAAAATACTCAACGTCTTCTTAAAATTGCAAAACACCCAATGTCTTCTTAAAATGGCAAAATACCCAACGTCTTTTTAAAATGGCAAAATACCCAACGTCTTCTTAAAATGGCGAAAGACCCAACGTCTTCTTAAAATGTGCGTGTTTTCATAAATCGCTGTGCTGCTTTATGTAAATTGCACATATTGGTCAAACTTGAACTACATGTTTATATTTATTCTGTTTACTTCAATTTGTAAACTCTTTGAACTGTTCATGCTGAAAAACGTCCACGTGTCTGTTAATACGGAAATAATCATACACAGCCAATGTTTCTTCACATGAAATTTACATGAAAAAATCACGTTAATTTCAAGTGAATTTGAACAAAAAAACTATGAATTTAAAAATCAACTAAATTATAAATTTACATGATATTCACTTGAAATTCATTGGCAAACCATATAATGAATTAAGTATTTTAAAAACGGACTGACATAAAAGTCACAAGTCATGAAGACAAATTTGAAGTCAAATTTTTCATGGAAACCAAAGGCCCAATATAGGTAACTTTCGGCAAAACTTGAAGCGAACATCAAGCCTAATAACTTTTTATATTAATAGATTTAGTTAGGATTTCCTAATATCAGCAACATTCAAGATACACTCTTACGCGGTTAGCGGTACAACAGTAGTTGAAACTCGATATTTGTAAACACGCGTCCATTTTGGACTGTCTTCTTACGTGTTGTTGAAGTGAGCCACACCGGGATTATTTTTGATTCTTAGATTTTTCCTGTCAAGAGTACCTTGTAAGTTACTGCTTGGGTTTACTTCGTTTATTTTTGCATGGTTATCACCTAATTTTTTTCAGAATTTTTCAGAATCAAGAAAATTTCCTGAAGTTAACTTTTATTGGGCCTTTAACTTCTTAACCATATTTCAATTGAAATTCACGTGAAGACATCTTGCCTGTGAATAGTTTCTCTATAAACGCCATTGTGATCTTTGTTTGAGATCTATAAACTATCATTGATTTTACTGAGTGTAAGGAACAGAAATTGACTCGTTAATTGTGCAAATAATTGTTAAATGTGCAACAGAAATAGGAATGATTCATTTGAAAGAAAAAAAAACGGACTCAAGTTGTGATTATTTTGTGACCGTATATTGTTTATGTGTCACTCTATGTGCTGTGGTATGTTTGTATAGACAATGTACATGCATATCTACTACAAAAAAATGACAAACAATGACAGGACTGTGAGACAGGATATAATATGAGAGTGAAGCGAATTTTGAACGTGATCTAACCTCTATATGGAGACGTATTAGGCTTTTACAGAAATATTTCCCAACAAAGTGGACTTCGTTAATAATGTTATCAGAAATTAATTTTCCCAATGTCTCGTTACCAACAGACCAAGTATTGATTTTCGATGAAATGCAATGAAAATGTAAAAGCGCCAGAAAGAACTTCCATTTAATCTCCAAATTTCTGTGTACACTTCTCGATATGTAAACACATGAACATCCTAATCAGCGTCACGAGAACGCTTTAGTAACGGGATTAGGGTGCGTTCGGGCGAGAAGCTATTGTAGCTTTTCAGTTTTAGTACCAGTTTGTCGTGGTATTAAACTATGAGGTTTTCATTTTGAGTTGTAAATCCTGAACACCGGTCATAAAACTGAGATCCATTATCAGAGTAAAAATCGTTACCGATTCAGTGTTATTAGGTGTTTTCTGACTAACAGACATGTAGAGTGTTTTTATTGCGATATGGCCATGGATTTATTACAAATTATATCATGTGTACAGGTCCACGTTTATGTCGCAATCGTTTCGAACCAGACGTTCGCGGTAGTTACTGGCGCAATGTTAACCACTTTCTCCAACTTTTACCTATTGTATTATCAGGTCATTTGATTTTTTCTCGACATATTTGTGGAAGTTAAATGTATTTACTTGTGCTCAATAAGTCACTATTAACATGGGATTGATGGGATTCATGATTATGAAACTGTTGCCTGTCGTTAGGGATGACTATGGTTACCATAGAGACAGGCATCACTATATTCAATAGAAACAGGCGTTGACTATGGTAACGGGTGACTATGGAGGCGGATGAATATGGAGACGGGTGTCTGTGAGGATGGGTGACAATGGAGAGGGGTGACTATTGAGACGGGTGTCTTTGGCGATAGGCGACTATGGAGACGGGTGTCTATAGAGGTAGACGTTTTTGGAGACGGATGTCTATGGAGACTGATATCTATGGAGACTAATATCTATGGTGGCGGATGTCTATGGAGACTAATATCTATGGTGCCGGATGTCTATGGAGACTGATATCTATGGTGGCGGATGTCTATGGAGACTGATATCTATGGTGCCGGATGTCTATGGAGACTGATATCTATGGTGGCGGATGTCTATCGAGACCGATATCTATGGAGACTGATATATATGGAGACTGATATCTATGGTGCCGGATGTCTATTGAGACTGATATCTATGGTGGCAGATGTCTTTGGAGACTGATATCTATGGAAACTGATATATATGGTGGCGGATGTCTTTAGGGACTGATATCTATGGTGGCAGATGTCTTTCGAGACTGACATCTATGAAAACTGATATCTACGAAGACTGATATCTATGGTGGCGGATGTCTATGGAGACTGATATCTATGGTGGCGGATGTCTATGGAGACTGATATCTATGGAGACTGATGTCTATGGTGGCGGATGTCTATGGAGACTGATATCTATGGTGGCGGATGTCTATAGAGACTGATATCTATGGAGACTGATATATATGATGGCGGATGGCTATGGAGACTGATATCTATGGTGCCGGATGTCTATGGAGACGGTGTCAAAAAAGGAAGGATAGTGCTTTTGCAATCATTCCTTGCTATTACATTTGAGGCTGGGTTTTCTTAATCGCTAATTGATAAGTTTTTAGAGATAAAACTACAGGCATGTTCTATGGTATTACACTCGCATATAAAATGATCATTAAGTATAATCCATTATTTCTTCACCAGGCAAATGAATGGCGTAGCCTAATTTAGGAACAGCTAGTAATTATAATTAACAGTTTTCATGTAAAATGTACAGACACTCGACTTGAACAACCCTTTAACGACCCACAAAGCACACATAACATCTCAACTACTAAAGCTGCTATCAATGCGCAGTACATCACAGAGTATAATTACACGTCGAAGCCGCCTCCAACACGGCAGCATTTCGTACAGACAGAGATGTGACGACATATCCTCCCACAATGCATCCGCCGACCGAATATACGATTTACATAACATCCTGGCCAATACCAGCGATAAGTGTAATATTTACATAACATCCTGGCCAATACCAGCAATAAGTATAAGATTTACATAACATCCTGGCCAATACCAGCGATAAGTATAAGATTTACATAACATCCTGGCCAATACCAGCGATAAGTACATTGTATAAGATTTACATAACATCCTGGTTAATACCAGCAATAAGTATAAGATTTACATAACATCCTGGCCAATACCAGCGATAAGTATAAGATTTACAAAACATCCTGGCCAATACCAGCGATAAGTTTAAGATTTACATAACATCCTGGCCAATACAAGCGATAAGTGTAATATTTACATAACATCCTGGCCAGTACCAGCGATAAGTATAAGATTTACATAACATCCTGGCCAATACCAGCCATAAGTATAAGATTTACATAACATCCTGGCCAATACTAGCAATAAGTATCAGGTTCATATAACATCCTGGCCAATACCAGCGATAAGTATAAGATTTACATAACACCCTGGCCAATACCAGCGATAAGTGTAATTTTTACATAACATCCTTGACAATACCAGCGATAAGTATAAGATTTACATAACACCCTGGCCAGTACCAGCGATAAGTATTAGATTTACATAACATCCTGGCCAATACCAGCGATAAGTGTAAGATTTACATAACATCCTGGCCAATACCAGCATTAAGTATAGGTTAATGTAGCTCTGATTCATAATTGTTGTAGAATAAGGTTTATATATTTTGTATGCTTTGTTTTGTTTGACCGATAGGCAGGATCCTATTCGTACTTTCTGCGTCTTTCAACCATTTTCCGCCAATCCTTATTTTGGAATGACATCTTTTCTCTTGTTCTTTGAATCTAGAAAAAAACTGCCATACATGTAGAACACTGTTAACGTATATTGGCCAGGATGTTATGTAAATCTTATATTTATCGCTGGTATTGGCCAGGATGTTATGTAAATCTTATACTTATCGCTGGTACTGGCCAGGATGTTATGTAAATTTTATACTTATCGCTGGTATTGGACAGGATGTTATGTAAATCTTATACTTATCACTTGTATTGGCCAGGATGTTATGTAAATCTTATACTTATCGCTTGTATTGGCCAGGATGTTATGTAAATTTTATACTTAACGCTGGTATTGGCCAGGATGTTTTGTAAATCTTAAACTTATCGCTGGTATTGGTCATGATGTTTTGTAAATCTTATACTTATCGCTTGTATTGTCACGGATGTTATGTAAATGGCATGAAAAGCAGAAGATGACCTTAAAGATTAAGATTTATATCTAAACCAATGTATTTAACGGCTAAAATACTGCTACATAATGTACCCACACGTGTACAGTATCAAAGTTATGTTATTCAGAAGACAAACGACGAAGGTACTACATTTTTTTGCTCCAATTTTTCAATATGCTTGAATGTAAATTGGCAAATTAATATAAAATACGTCAATGGTGTAAATGATGTTTATTAAATTACAAAATACATGTATAAGACATCAAAATTGGAAGTTAAATGATTATCATTTTTGTTATTTATGTCCTGTATGCAAGAAATGTTTAGGACAACTCTTAGAGTAAATATCATGATGACAAAATTTATACTTTTGAAATGAAAGAAAGAAGGTTATTTCAGAAAAATAACTACATAACATTAATATATTAAAGTTACAATATTAACTTATGATAAGGCCAGCTTCTAAGTACTACACAGGTGAGGTATAGGTTAGAATCACAGGTAGATGGGACTGCCCATTTACCTGTAGGGGTATTTGGCCTATATGGGGTTCAGCGTGTAGTGCACTACTAGTTTACCTGTAGTTTAAATGTAGTGCACTAATAGTTTAAACGTAGTGCACTACTAGTGCACTAGGTGTAAAGGTTAGCTTACACTCAACTGTATCTGGTTATTATTGGGCGTGACATTTCCGTGTACCTACCCCAGTAAATATATCAACCCTTAAGTGCTGAAGATGAATGTATCATTTCAGTCGATATTACAATTCTGAACGATATTATCTGCGAAATATTAACATGTCCTTTAACACAAATCTTTGAATAAAGTACAGCTCTGCGTAAATGTATAACCAAAACGAGGGTCGATCTCGTGCCACATCAGAACGAGATCATCCAGTCTCGTGCCTCATCTCATTTACTACTGATTTCAACTATCAGACTTTTGCTATGTATTACTAAATAGCGGGACAATAACAGTAATCGTGCGGTTTATTTAAATATAACAAGCATAGAAGTGCTATTGAATATTCAACAGCGAATGTACTTGTACATACCGGGTCAAACATCAAACAATATTCTGTTAATATTACAGTACTGTAGCTAGGAAAAGATACAAATTATATATATTACATATCCTAGTATATTTTGAGATTCCCTTAAAGGTGCATACTACAGATTTATTGTTGATATTTATTCTGACATAGTATCTTCTATCTTTCATAAGGTGACACGTCGTGCTATTGAGTTGGAGATTTAATCATATAAGAGATGTTATGTTAAAGATTTAATTATATAAGAGATGTTATGTTGGAGATTTAATCATATAAGAGATGTTATGTTGGAGATTTAATAATATAAGAGATGTTATGTTGGAGATTTAATCATATAAGAGATGTTATGTTGGAGATTTAATAAAATAAGAGATGTTATGTTGGAGATTTAATCATATAAGAGATGTTATGTTGGAGATTTAATCATATAAGAGATGTTATGTTGGAGATTTAATCATATAAGAGATGTTATGTTAGAGATTTAATCATATAAGAGATATTATGTTAGAGATTTAATCATATAAGAAGTGTTATGTTGGAGATTTAATCATATAAGAGATGTTATGTTAGAGATTTAATCATATAAGAGATGTTATGTTAGAGATTTAATCATATAAGAGATGTTATGTTGGAGATTTAATCGTATAAGAGATGTTATGTTGGAGATTTAATCATATAAGAGATGTTATGTTGGAGATTTAATCATATAAGAGATGTTATGTTGGAGATTTAATTATATAAGAGATGTTATGTTAGAGATTTAATAACATAAGAGATGTTATGTTGGAGATTTAATCGTATAAGAGATGTTATGTTGGAGATTTAATCATATAAGAGATGTTATGTTGGAGATTTAATTATATAAGAAATGTTATGTTGGAGATTTAATTATAGAAGGGATGTTATGTTGGAGATTTAATCATATAAAAGATCTTATGTTGGAGATTTAATTATATAAGAGATGTTATGTTGAAGATTTAATTATATAAGAAGTGTTATGTTAGAGATTTAATCGTATAAGAGATGTTATGTTGGAGATTTAATTATATAATAAGTGTTATGTTAGAGATTTAATCGTATAAGAGATGTTATGTTGGAGATTTAATCGTATAAGAGATGCTATGTTGGAGATTTAATTATATAAGAGATGTTATGTTGGAGATTTAATCATATAAGAAGTGTTATGTTGGAGATTTAATCGTATAAGAGATGTTATAATGGAAATTTAATCATATAAGAAATGTTATGTTAGAGATTTAATCATATAAGAGATGTTATGTTGGAGATTTAATCATATAAGAGATGTTATGTTGGAGATTTAATCATATGAGAGATGTTATGATGGAGATTTAATCATATAAGAGATGTTATGTTGGAGATTTAATCGTATAAGAAATGTTATGTTGGAGATTTAATCATATAAGAGACGTTATGTTGGAGATTTAATCATATAAGAGATGTTATGTTAGAGATTTAATTATATAAGAGATGTTATAATGGAAATTTAATCATATAAGAGATGTTATGTTGGAGATTTAATCGTATAAGAGATGTTATGTTGGAGATTTAATCGTATAAGAGATGCTCTGTTGGAGATTTAACTATATAAGAGATGTTATGTTGGAGATTTAATCGTATACGAGATGTTATGTTGGAGATTTAATCGTATAAGAAATGTTATGTTGGAGATTTAATCATATAAGAGATGTTATGTTGGAGATTTAATCATAAAAGAGATGTTATGATGGAAATTTAATCATAGAAGAGATGTTATGTTGGAGATTTAATCGTATAAGAGATGTTATGTTGGAGATTTAATCGTATAAGAGATGCTCTGTTGGAGATTTAATTATATAAGAGATGTTATGTTGGAGATTTAATCGTATAAGAGATGTTATGTTGGAGATTTTATCATATATGTGATGTTATGTTGGAGATTTAATTATTTAAGAAATGCTATGTTGGAGATTTAATTATATAAGAGATATTATGTTGGAGATTTAATCATATAAGAGATGTTATGTTGGAGATTTAATCGTATAAGAGATGTTATGATGGAGATTTAATCATATAAGAGATGTTATGTTGGAAATTTAATCATATAAGAGATGTTATGTTAGAGATTTAATCATATAAGAGATGTTATGTTGAAGATTTAATCATATAAGAGATGTTATGTTGGAGATTTAATCATATAAGAAATGTTATGTAGGAGATTTTATAATGTGAGAAGTGTTATGTTGGAGATTTAATCATTTCAGAGATGTTATGTTGGAGATTTAATCATATAAGAGATGTTATGTTGGAGATTTAATTATATAAGAGATGTTATGTTGGAGATTTTATAACGTGAGAAGTGTTATGTTGGAGATTTTATAACGCGAGAAGTGTTATGTTGGAGATTTTATAACGTGAGAAGTGTTATGTTGGAGATTTTATAACGTGAGAAGTGTTATGTTGGAGATTTTATAACGTGAGAAGTGTTATGTTGGAGATTTTATAACGTGAGAAGTGTTATGTTGGAGATTTTATAACGTGAGAAGTGTTATGTTGGAGATTTATAACGTGAGAAGTGTTATGTTGGAGATTTTATAACGTGAGAAGTGTTATGTTGGAGATTTTATAACGTGAGAAGTGTTATAATATCGAAGGAAAATTAGTAACGTGAGAATTTGTTTTTTTATTTTCGAAAAAATGAAATCATATCAAACGATTAAACAATTTAACAAGAGATTATATTAAACACTCAAATTTAATATCATCTCAGATATTTCATTACACTATAAAAATGAATAAATGAATAGAAATTGTTCTATGGTCAATAACCTGGACTGCTCGGATACAACGAACACAGAATGACATAATAAACTCATAATTCCTCTTGACACATTAAACACGAACTCTGCCAACTCAAAGGTTGGAATAGCCCACTATGGTATTTTAAGGATGAACGAATTAATTTGGAGTAGTTTTACACCTGAAATGTAATGTAGCGACATGCGATATAGTTACAAACATCTACCAAATCAGCTAATAAGCTTGGTCAAGTCGGGAGAAGAGCTTTATCATCCAGTTACTTACTGTCTCTGAGAGCCTAAGTGATACTTTCTCCGCCAAGTCTGGCTCTACTCACAAGAGTACATATGTCGTCATCATATTGAATTGGAGATTTTCCCATGTAACCATGATTAGCATATAATTGTTGTTTTCACTACTACTTCTGGCTGTTTATCGTTGATGCATGCGACCGACAAATGCGCGGGAAGCGCGCGCTGATTACAGATGGCGGCAGCGTGCCATTAGTATGACGGCCCTGTCACAATCCCGTTACAGAAGTACATATTTGACAAATGCTTTGGCTGCAGGACGACCCATAAACCTCAAAAGTGCACACGACTCTCTAAATTGAATTATTATTACCGAAGTTAGGTTCGATTCCTGATCTTGTTAAATACATAGCACTGTCACGTGACCTCGTATGAATATTCCTGCATCATTTCGGACTTGATTTGAGTCCACGTAAAGCTATTGTCTTTCATGGATCAATATCATTAGAATCAAAATGAGACCTATCTTCATCTCAGTATTGACAATATTAATAAATGTATGTAGTAATAGCTCTTAAGTGGACGACGAAAACCATTTTAAAAGGAACGTCGTGCACTTTAAGAAACTGCAGTGGGCTGTTTCGTAAGAGTTTCATTTAAAAGGACCCTGTTATATTGAATTCCGATAGTATTCAATTGATATATTATTCATATTCCTCGCCTGACAATGCATTGTCAGTACGATGTGATCGAGTGGGGTGTTATGCTTGGGGCCTTCGGCAGTACATTTCACTGTGGTAGCACTAAAAAGTCGGCATAAGTTCCGATTTCTCGCACAAACATATCACGGCCTCTCAACTATATAGACACGGATGCTAACACAAGCAGATCACGGCCTACCAACTATATAGACACGGATGCTTACACAAATCTATTCCTTCACGAATGTATCAACTACACATACGCATCCACTCACTTTGCAGACACTGGGAGGCATCGTTAAATGACATCAGCTGTTAATAGGACGTAACGCAAACTAAAATTAAAAACAAACCAAACAATGGCGTGTACTTCAGTCATTATCCCTTTCCCTTCTTCGGTAACATGACATTACATAGATAAGATATTGATCTACTTGACAGGTACAATGAAGGCAGTTAAAAACGCTGAACCTTCTTGAACATGAGAATTCTGATTTTAATTCTTTTTTTAAACTGTTCTTTTGTCTGGGTTTACTTTTTTCTTCAATACTGAATACAAAAACATGTAAGAGTTGCGTTTTCATTTCAACTCGTTTCCCGTATTCCAGTCTAATAGATAAAGAATATAAGTGTTCGACCTTCACCTTTAATTTGCTCGCCTTTTACTACATGTCTGAAGTCCACGGTTTATTACCGCATCTATGACAGCACGTGAGATACGTCAGACGTTTATGTTATTATCTAAACCATGGATCTTTTCATTAGCGACGTACATTGATCTTATCAGATCAATAGTTTAATCTAAAGCGGACATCGGACAAATGACCACAGAGCACGTGCTGCTCGGACTTCCAATACATCATCCGTGGATTGGTGTCTCACCGCTCGTGTAAAATTTACACACGGATCACAGGAAGGACCATAGACATATAATTCACGTATTTCCTTTTTTCTTATCGAAATCTCCCATTCGTGAAGGTATATTAACGTCGATACCATTATGGCACCATTGGTTTGCTAAGGAAATTATGTTTTCCGCTTTCAGTTTTCTTCAAATTCACGTCGCTTCCGTTAATATTCTCTATCACTGTTCTTACTCTCTCCCATTTCTTCACCTTTCAACCTTTTTGTCTCTGCTATCTCCCTATCCTCGCTTCCACGTTCATCCTTAAATCATTTTTCTCTGTTCCCCGTGAATCTCTATCACCTAACCTACCATATATCTACTATCTTCACCTGCTCTCCTTAACACACGACATGAGATGACCCTTCCCTGCCCGTCGTCAATATGTCCCTGTTGAGTAATAATAGGTGAATGGCTCAGCCTCTGTACCCACGGTGATCGGTTAAGACAGTTTATGGTAAGTTATTTAGCCTGTAAATCTTACAATTAAATTGACTGTCAAGTCTAGACTTTATACAAACACGCTTTTATCCGATATATTACAGAGTGATCTCCCTTATTGAAGTCAGAGCCTTCCTCACGATATACAGAGTGATCTCCCTTATTGAAGTCAGAGCCTTCCTCATCATATACAGAGTGTTCTCCTTTATTAACGGAACAGACTTCCTCACGATATACAGAGTGATCTCCTTTATTGACGGAACAGCCTTCCTCACGATATGCAGAGTGATCTCCTTTATTGACGGAACAGCCTTCCTCACGATATACAGAGTGATCTCCTTTATTGACGGAACAGCCTTCCTCACGATATGCAGAGTGTTCTCCTTTATTAACGGAACAGCCTTCCTCACGATATACAGAGTGATCTCCTTTATTGACGGAACAGCCTTCCTCATCATATACAGAGTGATCTCCTTTATTTTTCGGAAGAAGAAAAAAATATAAGATCCCAAATTTAGTCGCCTCTAACGATCATGAAATGGGGGCAGCCGGTACATTCCTTACAATTCTAACGCCTTTCCTGCAATCGAACACCGGTCTTCTTTTAAAGGTGGGAACGCATTCCACTGCGCCATCCATCAACCACATTGTGATGTAAAGAATCGTTTGTAATAACAAAACCATAATACGAACTCATAATCTATGAATAGGAACAAAGATTTACAAGGAAACCTTTGACAAACGAGAAAAAGACCAGGTGTTTGCGATGAGCAAGCGCCTTTTGCGCCATCGGCGACAATGCCATTTAAATAAAAGTCACATTAAAGTTAATGACATGGCCTTAAAGTGAGAATCATGGATATTAAATCACAAAGTAATAGTTGGGGATAAGAAAACGTAAATCGTCATAACTGAATAACAATATGCACGTTTTGTTATATACACAAGTAAAGATCGAGATAAGCAGCTGATGTCGAAGAGTCTGTTGTAGCTTTGGTTTCAATTTCAAAGGGTATATCGACTAGGTCAGCAAACTTCTTGTTATCTATGAACAATACATTATTGATATACATGAAAGTGAAATTTAAAGATTTGTGTTGCCTGTCCTGACACGCTACTCGACAAATCAAGCAACGTAAAAAAGGGCAACGGGCCTTAACGGTCATTTAGTTGGTTATGGTATTAACATATTTGATCCCTGAGACCCTGAGAGTAGGTCAAGTTCATTCATTTCAACAAACTTTGTTCACTTCATTTAAGCATGCGACCGCCCCCTGGGCATTTCGGGTATTTAGAAGAACTTTCTTGAAGATGTGTATAACATTTGACCCCTGTGACCTTGAACTAGGTCAATGCTATTAATTCGCACATACTTGGTAGCTTCATCCTAGCATGCTACAAGCCGAATATCAGAACCCTTGGCCAATCAGTTTTTGAAAAGAAGGCGTATACAGATATTAACATATTTGACCCCTGTGACCTTGAAAATAGGTGTAGGTCATTCATTTTAACAAATTTAGTAGTCTTTAACCCCAGCATTGTACATGCATAATATCAGCACCCAAGGCATTTGTGTTACTGAGAAGAAGTTTTTGAAAAAATATTAATACGTTCAACCCCGGTGACCTTGAAAATTGGTCAAGGTCATTCATTTGAACAGAAATGGTTGCTCTTTACCCCAGCATGCTACAGTCCAAATATCAGTACCAAGAGGACTTTCGGATATTGAGAAGAAGTCGCTTTAATGGAAGGTTTACGTACGGCGGACGGCCAACGAATGACGGCGCACGACGACGGGCGGTGCACGACGGCTATAGGTCATCGTGATCCATTGGGTCAGATGACCTAACCAGTCAGCTAAGAGTGGGACACAGTTTGTTTTAAAAGGAATGCCAACAGTCTGCTGGAAAATCTTTCCTCTAACTAAACAAATATTGTAATGCTAGTGCTAAGTATCCTTTCCCACACAGTGTTATAGTACGGGCGGCCAAGTGTAGTTTCAATTATTGTCAAAATGATGATATTTTTAGCAGGAACGGAAACAATGGTTGTAATGTGTTGTCTGTTAACGGACTATGAAGTCTCATTAGTATCATCCTCCTCCTCCACAGGCACACAGACCGTACATTAACATCACCTAATGCGCCATCGGTACAACCTTGTATTCATACCCTGTTCATAAGATGTCAATGGGCACTCAAGGTCATCCAATTGCAATGTCATAAACCACAGGGACCTCAGAATTAATCTAAGCTATCTGTTTACCTTAATTAAAGTTTTGTCAGTGCAATTTTAAACTCTTGTTGAGTAAATACCAATGCTCGATATGCAATGTAAGAGAAATAAAGTGTCTAGGGAAATGTCAACGAAAATATGAAATAGGAGAGATATTTCTTATACAAAAAAGTTTATAGAGAAACGCTAAGGAAAAAAAGGTGAGCGAAATAGTTTAGATACAGAAAAGTATTAGATAAATGTCATCGAACAAAATAAGGTAAGAGAGATATTTCATCTGTAGAAAAGATTCTAAACATGTCACCAAAACAAAATAAGTTAAGAGAGATATTTCAGATACAGGTTCACAGACTTTGAGGAAGAAGCACCAACAAGCAGACGACAAAGACAAAATACCCTGTCCTTTATCCATCCGTATATGTCATTTCCTCTTGGGAAGATCTACAATACATAGTAGGTCATTTCCTCTTGGGAAGATCTACCATACATAGTAGGTCATTTACTCTGAGGAAGATCTACCATACATATTATGTCATTTCCTCTTGGGAAGATCTACCATACATAGTAGGTCATTTACTCTGAGGAAGATCTACCATACATATTATGTCATTTCCTCTTGGGAAGATCTACCATACATAGTAGGTCATTTCCTCTGGGGAAGATCTACCTAACATATTATGTCATTTCCTCTAAAGGAAGATCTACCATACATATGTCATTTACTCTGAGGAAGATCTACCATACATATTATGTCATTTACTCTGAGGAAGATCTACCATACATATTATGTCATTTCCTCTGAGGAAGATCTACCATACACATTATGTCATTTCCTCTGGGGAAGATCTACCATACATATTATGTCATTTCCTCTGGGAAGATCTACCTTACATATTATGTCATTTCCTCTGAGGAAGATCTACCATACATATTATGTCATTTCCTCTAAAGGAAGATCTACAATACATATCTTGTCATTTCTTCTGGGGAAGATCTATCATATATATTATGTCATTTCCTCTAAATGAAGATGTATCATACATATTATGTCACTTCCTCTGAAGAAGATCTACCATACATATTATGTCATTTACTCCGAGGAAGATCTACCATACGTATTTTGTCATTTCTTCTGGGGAAGATCTTCCATTCAAATTATGTCATTTCCTCTGGGGAAGATCTACAATACATATTATGTCATTTCCTCTAAAGGAAGATCTACCTTACATATTATGTCATTTCTTCTGGGGAAGATCTACCTTACATATTATGTCATTTCCTCTAAAGGAAGATCTACCATACATATCATGTCATTTCTTCTGGGGAAGATCTATCATACATATTATGTCACTTCCTCTGAAGAAGATCTACCATACATATTATGTCATTTACTCCGAGGAAGATCTACCATGCGTATTTTGTCATTTCTTCTGGGGAAGATCTACCATACATATTATGTCATTTCCTCTGAGGAAGATCTACCATACACATTATGTCATTTCCTCTCAGGAAGATCTACCATACATATTTTGTCATTTCCTCTGGGGAAGATCTACCATACATATTATGTCATTTCCTCTGGGGAAGATCTATCATATATATTATGTCATTTCCTCTGGGGAAGATCTACCATACATATTATGTCATTTCCTCTGGGGAAGATCTACCATACATATTATGTCATTTCCTCTGAGGAAGATCTACCATACATATTTTGTCATTTCCTCTGGGGAAGATCTATCATACATATTATGTCATTTCCTCTCAGGAAGATCTACCATACATATAATGTCATTTCCTCTGGGGAATATCTACCATACATATTATGTCATTTCCTCTGGGGAATATCTACCATACATATTATGTCATTTCCACCAAGGAAGATCTTCCATACATAATATGTCATTTCCTCTTGGGAAGATCTACCATACATAATATGTCATTTCCTCTGAGGAAGATCTACCATACATAATATGTTATTTCCTCTGAGGAAGATCTTCCATTCATATTATGTCATTTACTCTGAGGAAGATCTTCCATTCATATTATGTCATTTCCTCTGGGGAAGATCTACCATACATAATATGTCATTTCCTCTGAGGAAGATCTTCCATTCATATTATGTCATTTCCTCTGGGGAAGATCTACCATACATATTATGTCATTTCCTCTGGGGAAGATCTATCATATATATTATGTCATTTCCTCTCAGGAAGATCTACCATACATATTATGTCATTTCCTCTGGGGAAGATCTACCATACATATTATGTCATTTCCTCTGAGGAAGATCTACAATACATATTTTGTCATTTCCTCTGGGGAAGATCTATCATACATATTATGTCATTTCCTCTCAGGAAGATCTACCATACATATAATGTCATTTCCTCTGGGGAATATCTACCATACATATTATGTCATTTCCTCTGGGGAATATCTACCATACATATTATGTCATTTCCACCAAGGAAGATCTTCCATACATAATATGTCATTTCCTCTTGGGAAGATCTACCATACATAATATGTCATTTCCTCTGAGGAAGATCTACCATACATAATATGTTATTTCCTCTGAGGAAGATCTTCCATTCATATTATGTCATTTACTCTGAGGAAGATCTTCCATTCATATTATGTCATTTCCTCTGGGGAAGATCTACCATACATAATATGTCATTTCCTCTGAGGAAGATCTTCCATTCATATTATGTCATTTCCTCTGGGGAAGATCTACCATACATATTATGTCATTTCCTCTGGGGAAGATCTACCATACACATTATGTCATTTCCTCTGGGGAATATCTACCATACATATTATGTCATTTCCTCTGGGGAAGATCTACCATACATATTATGTCATTTCCTCTCAGGAAGATCTACCATACATATTATGTCATTTCCTCTGGGGAAGATCTACCATACACATTATGTCATTTCCTCTGGGGAATATCTACCATACATATTATGTCATTTCCTCTGAGGAAGATCTACCATACATATTATGTCATTTCCTCTGAGGAAGATCTACCATACATATTATGTCATTTCCTCTGGGGAAGATCTACCATACATATTATGTCATTTCCTCTGGGGAAGATCTACCATACATATTATGTCATTTCCTCTGGGGAAGATCTACCATACATATTATGTCATTTCCTCTGAGGAAGATCTATCATACATATTATGTCATTTCCTCTGGGGAAGATCTACCATACATATTATGTCATTTCCTCTGGGGAAGATCTACCATACATAATATGTCATTTCCTCTGGGGAAGATCTACCATACATATTATGTCATTTCCTCTGGGGAAGATCTACCATACATATTATGTCATTTCCTCTGGGGAAGATCTACCATACATATTATGTCATTTCCTCTTGGGAAGATCTACCATACATATTATGTCATTTCCTCTGGGGAAGATCTACCATACATATTATGTCATTTCCTCTGGGGAAGATCTACCATACATATTATGTCATTTCCTTTGGGGAAGATCTACCATACATATTTTGTCATTTCCTCTGGGGAAGATCTACCATACATATTATGTCATTTCCTCTGGGGAAGATCTACCATACATATTATGTCATTTCCTCTGAGGAAGATCTACCTTACATATTATGTCATTTCCTCTGGGGAAGATCTACCATACATATTATGTCATTTCCTTTGGGGAAGATCTTCCATACATATTATGTCACGACAATTGTAATATATCACCACTCCAGCCAAGATTCAGACTACTCGGTATCACTAATCACGTGACAATTCTACTTCCGTTATAATGCTTTACATGAAGGTACAGTGTAAAACAGAAGAAACGCATGCCCACTTTAAATTGCTTTAAATACAGTATTATTCAGTACCATGCGATCAGGCAATATCCCTTCATCAGATTTGATACAGCGCGATACTTTTATATAAAGTATGATATGTTTTAAATTTGACGTATATTGACATTCTGTAGAAATGCAAATTATCTATAAAATATACATATATCTATAAAATAACAGCAACAAACGACTAAAATCCGTGTAAACAACAAAATGCTTGTTTATATATTTAAACACGACACGAACGTAATATACGTATTGCGCACGTGCAAATATTAATAATCGTTAACATTACCATTCAGGGAACATTCCGATTATTTGTTTTTATTCGACAAATTTATATTCGATTCACATACCCAATGATGTAACTAGAAGCTGCATGTTGCCTTTACTGATTAGGTTACTTTGATTTGTGACCAGAGTCAGACTAGGATTTGAACATCTAAATGCTCCAGCACGTATCGCCGTCAATTTTAAAATGTATTTAGAAATACACGAATTTACATGAAGCATATTTACCGAACTGCAATGAATTGATGTCTGATGTTTAAAGTTTCCTGATTGGATAAAACGCCGCTTTATGACCAATCAAAACCATCGTAACAGTGAATGATTTGTAAATAAAAACTTTCTACAAATAAGTTAGAAATTGGTCTGCCGTTTTGATTGTGTTACTTGTAACTTTGTTTAAGTAATACAAATTTCTGCAGGGTTTCAGTATTACATTTACATGAAGACGTTCTATGAATTTTAAACCTTTCTTCGAGGCAAACTATCTGACTTGTATAAAAGTCACTTCAATACATAAACTAACATCTCTATAGCTATCGAAGAAGTATAGATGTTAACTCTGGTCTTGTTTGACAAAGACAAGCAAGAAATATCGGACGTCGCTGGCAGTGTCCACCTGTCCTTCACTAAGGTGACCGGGGTTCGGTTCCCTAATCACAAATGGTACGGGATACCTGCCCGACCATGGTTGGTTTTTTCGGCCCCTTTATCTCTTCATTTTAACGACTACCTGCAGTAGATAAATAAGAGAATACCGAAGTGTTAACAAAGTCATAATCCAAACTCAAAATCGATTAAACCAGGGGCAAAATATGAACAAAGGAAAAATTTACATCGATACTCTTGTAAAAGTACATGAGAATAAGAACAGGTGTTCCGGAAGAGTAAGTGTCTTCTGCTTTATCGACGACACCCGCCATGTAAATCTTTGTCAAATCCATGTAAACATCAATTTCTCAAAATGAGAACCGAGTATCATTGTCAATCACAACCAGTAAACACACAAATGAGCATACTCAAAAACGTCCATCTTCATATCACTTAAAGATACAGAATATTTTTCAATGAGACAAAGATGGCGACCATAAAACGTTAAGGCGCTAAAATACCTGCTGCTCTCTTTGCCTAATAATAAGAGGCGACGAAATGTGGATTTTGTATTTTCTTATCTTTTAAGGAAGGCTTTCACACTGGTTCTTACAGTCGTGTTAATGTTGTATAAATTTCAGTAGTACATAACACGGCTGTTAAATCATATATACATACACATCGCAGGGACGTTATGTAAAGGTGTTACATAAAGTTATCACATACTTGTTCTGTCATCCAGTAAATTTCCCGTGTAATTATTTTCATTTAAAAACTTGCAAACGTGAAAACGGTTCAATAAATATAACAGCCTAAATTTTGCATAGCCGTGGTTAACTCATCCAATTGTTGATGACGTCATACAATTGTGACTCGAACTAGGTGTTTTGCATATGTATTGTTGCCGACGTCATAGAAATTTGGCACGTTTTCAACTGTAGTTATTGGAAAATAACTAGTTTGCAGGACAATGGTTTTCGAGTAAAAGTCAGTGTAGACTGTAAATATATAAAAGCATAACTTGTATGGTTTGTGCTTTAATATACGTCTTACCTATCAGACGCTCTTATAACACTTGCAAAATGTATTGATGGCATTTGTATGAAATGTCTGACATCAATTAAAATCAACACTTGAAAGATATTAAATGTCAATAATAAAAGGTTGTAGGCATACATCGGTCGTGACAACTATCTTGGGTAATAATTCGGTAATAAATACATATAATATATGTAATACTAGTAATGACAGCAATTCGGCAATAAAACACTATTACTGTAATAGAGTAACCACTGGAGATTCGACAATACATCTACCACACACAAAGAGAGAGCCGACCGTCACCAACATGTACTTCTACCACACAAAGAGAGAGAGCCGACCGTCACCAACATGTACTTCTACCATACAAAGAGTGAGCCGACCGTCACCAACATGTACTTCTACCACACAAAGAGTGAGCCGACCGTCACCAACATGTACTTCTACCACACAAAGAGAGAGCCGATCGTCACCAACATGTACTTCTACCATACAAAGAGTGAGCCGACCGTCACCAACATGTACTTCTACCATACAAAGAGAGAGAGCTGACCGTCACCAACATGTACTTCTACCACACAAAGAGTGAGAGCCGACCGTCACCAACATGTACATCTACCATACAAAGAGTGAGCCGACCGTCAACAACATGTACTTCTACCAAACAAAGAGTGAGCCGACCGTCACCAACATTTACTTCTACCATACAAAGAGAGAGAGCCGGCCGTCACCAACATGTACTTCTACCACACAAAGAGAGAGAGCCGACCGTCACCAACATGTACTTCTACCACACAAAGAGAGAGAGCCGGCCGTCACCAACATGTACTTCTACCACACAAAGAGAGAGAGCCGACCGTCACCAACATGTACTTCTACCACACAAATAGAGAGAGCCGGCCGTCACCAACATGTACATCTACCACACAAAGAGAGAGCCGACCGTCACCAACATGTACATCTACCACACAAAGAGAGAGAGCCGACCGTCACCAACATGTACTTCTACCATACCAAGAGAGAGAGCCGACCGTCACCAACATGTACATCTACCACACAAAGAGAGAGAGCCGACCGTCACCAACATGTACTTCTACCACACAAAGAGAGAGCCGACCGGAACAACATGTACATCTACCACACAAAGAGAGAGAGCCGACCGTCACCAACATGTACATCTACCACACAAAGAGAGAGAGCCGACCGTCACCAACATGTACTTCTACCACACAAAGAGAGAGCCGACCGTCACCAACATGTACTTCTACCACACAAAGAGAGAGCCGACCGTCACCAACATGTACATCTACCACACAAAGAGAGAGAGCCGACCGTCACCAACATGTACATCTACCACACAAAGAGAGAGAGCCGACCGTCACCAACATGTACTTCTACCATACAAAGATTGAGCCGACCGTCACCAACCTGTACTTCTACCACACAAAGAGAGAGAGCTGACCGTCACCAACATGTACATCTACCACACAAAGAGAGAGAGCCGACCGTCACCAACATGTACTTCTACCACACAAAGAGAGAGCCGACCGGAACAACATGTACTTCTACCACACAAAGAGAGAGCCGACCGTCACCAACATGTACTTCTACCATACAAAGAGAGAGAGCCGACCGTCACCAACATGTACATCTACCACACAAAGAGAGAGAGCCGACCGTCACCAACATGTATTTCTACCACACAAAGAGAGAGCCGACCGTCACCAACATGTACATCTACCACACAAAGAGAGAGCCGACCGTCACCAACATGTACATCTACCACACAAAGAGAGAGAGCCGACCGTCACCAACATGTACATCTACCACACAAAGAGAGAGAGCCGACCGTCACCAACATGTACTTCTACCATACAAAGATTGAGCCGACCGTCACCAACCTGTACTTCTACCACACAAAGAGAGAGAGCTGACCGTCACCAACATGTACATCTACCACACAAAGAGAGAGAGCCGACCGTCACCAACATGAACTTCTACCACACAAAGAGAGAGCCGACCGGAACAACAAGTACATCTACCACACAAAGAGAGAGCCGACCGGAACAACATGTACATCTACCACACAAAGAGAGAGAGCCGACCGTCACAAACATGTACATCTACCACACAAAGAGAGAGAGCCGACCGTCACCAACATGTACTTCTACCACACAAAGAGAGAGAGCCGACCGTCACCAACATGTACATCTACCACACAAAGAGAGAGCCGACCGTCACCAACATGTACTTCTACCATACAAAGAGAGAGAGCCGACCGTCACCAACATGTACATCTACCACACAAAGAGAGAGAGCCGACCGTCACCAACATGTACTTCTACCACACAAAGAGAGAGAGCCGACCGTCACCAACATGTACTTCTACCACACAAAGAGAGAGCCGACCGTCACCAACATGTACTTCTACCATACAAAGAGAGAGAGCCGACCGTCACCAACATGTACATCTACCACACAAAGAGAGAGAGCCGACCGTCACCAACATGTATTTCTACCACACAAAGAGAGAGCCGACCGTCACCAACATGTACATCTACCACACAAAGAGAGAGAGCCGACCGTCACCAACATGTACATCTACCACACAAAGAGAGAGAGCCGACCGTCACCAACATGTACTTCTACCATACAAAGATTGAGCCGACCGTCACCAACCTGTACTTCTACCATACAAAGAGAGAGAGCTGACCGTCACCAACATGTACATCTACCACACAAAGAGAGAGAGCCGACCGTCACCAACATGTACTTCTACCACACAAAGAGAGAGAGCCGACCGTCACCAACATGTACTTCTACCATACAAAGAGAGAGAGCCGACCGTCACCAACATGTACTTCTACCACACAAAGAGAGAGAGCCGACCGTCACCAACATGTATTTCTACCACACAAAGAGAGAGCCGACCGGAACAACATGTACTTCTACCACACAAAGAGAGAGCCGACCGTCACCAACATGTACTTCTACCATACAAAGAGAGAGAGCCGACCGTCACCAACATGTACATCTACCACACAAAGAGAGAGAGCCGACCGTCACCAACATGTACTTCTACCACACAAAGAGAGAGAGCCGGCCGCCACCAACATGTACTTCTACCACACAAAGAGAGAGAGCCGACCGTCACCAACATGTACTTCTACCACACAAATAGAGAGAGCCGGCCGTCACCAACATGTACATCTACCACACAAAGAGAGAGCCGACCGTCACCAACATGTACATCTACCACACAAAGAGAGAGAGCCGACCGTCACCAACATGTACTTCTACCATACAAAGAGAGAGAGCCGACCGTCACCAACATGTACATCTACCACACAAAGAGAGAGAGCCGACCGTCACCAACATGTACTTCTACCACACAAAGAGAGAGCCGACCGGAACAACATGTACATCTACCACACAAAGAGAGAGAGCCGACCGTCACCAACATGTACATCTACCACACAAAGAGAGAGAGCCGACCGTCACCAACATGTACTTCTACCACACAAAGAGAGAGCCGACCGTCACCAACATGTACTTCTACCACACAAAGAGAGAGCCGACCGTCACCAACATGTACATCTACCACACAAAGAGAGAGAGCCGACCGTCACCAACATGTACATCTACCACACAAAGAGAGAGAGCCGACCGTCACCAACATGTACTTCTACCATACAAAGATTGAGCCGACCGTCACCAACCTGTACTTCTACCACACAAAGAGAGAGAGCTGACCGTCACCAACATGTACATCTACCACACAAAGAGAGAGAGCCGACCGTCACCAACATGTACTTCTACCACACAAAGAGAGAGCCGACCGGAACAACATGTACTTCTACCACACAAAGAGAGAGCCGACCGTCACCAACATGTACTTCTACCATACAAAGAGAGAGAGCCGACCGTCACCAACATGTACATCTACCACACAAAGAGAGAGAGCCGACCGTCACCAACATGAATTTCTACCACACAAAGAGAGAGCCGACCGTCACCAACATGTACATCTACCACACAAAGAGAGAGCCGACCGTCACCAACATGTACATCTACCACACAAAGAGAGAGAGCCGACCGTCACCAACATGTACATCTACCACACAAAGAGAGAGAGCCGACCGTCACCAACATGTACTTCTACCATACAAAGATTGAGCCGACCGTCACCAACCTGTACTTCTACCACACAAAGAGAGAGAGCTGACCGTCACCAACATGTACATCTACCACACAAAGAGAGAGAGCCGACCGTCACCAACATGAACTTCTACCACACAAAGAGAGAGCCGACCGGAACAACAAGTACATCTACCACACAAAGAGAGAGCCGACCGGAACAACATGTACATCTACCACACAAAGAGAGAGAGCCGACCGTCACAAACATGTACATCTACCACACAAAGAGAGAGAGCCGACCGTCACCAACATGTACTTCTACCACACAAAGAGAGAGAGCCGACCGTCACCAACATGTACATCTACCACACAAAGAGAGAGCCGACCGTCACCAACATGTACTTCTACCATACAAAGAGAGAGAGCCGACCGTCACCAACATGTACATCTACCACACAAAGAGAGAGAGCCGACCGTCACCAACATGTACTTCTACCACACAAAGAGAGAGAGCCGACCGTCACCAACATGTACTTCTACCACACAAAGAGAGAGCCGACCGTCACCAACATGTACTTCTACCATACAAAGAGAGAGAGCCGACCGTCACCAACATGTACATCTACCACACAAAGAGAGAGAGCCGACCGTCACCAACATGTATTTCTACCACACAAAGAGAGAGCCGACCGTCACCAACATGTACATCTACCACACAAAGAGAGAGAGCCGACCGTCACCAACATGTACATCTACCACACAAAGAGAGAGAGCCGACCGTCACCAACATGTACTTCTACCATACAAAGATTGAGCCGACCGTCACCAACCTGTACTTCTACCACACAAAGAGAGAGAGCTGACCGTCACCAACATGTACATCTACCACACAAAGAGAGAGAGCCGACCGTCACCAACATGTTCTTCTACCACACAAAGAGAGAGAGCCGACCGTCACCAACATGTACTTCTACCATACAAAGAGAGAGAGCCGACCGTCACCAACATGTACTTCTACCACACAAAGAGAGAGAGCCGACCGTCACCAACATGTATTTCTACCACACAAAGAGAGAGCCGACCGGAACAACATGTACTTCTACCACACAAAGAGAGAGCCGACCGTCACCAACATGTACTTCTACCATACAAAGAGAGAGAGCCGACCGTCACCAACATGTACATCTACCACACAAAGAGAGAGAGCCGACCGTCACCAACATGTACTTCTACCACACAAAGAGAGGGCCGACCGGAACAACATGTACTTCTACCACACAAAGAGAGAGCCGACCGTCACCAACATGTACTTCTACCATACAAAGAGAGAGAGCCGACCGTCACCAACATGTACTTCTACCACACAAAGAGAGAGCCGACCGGAACAACATGTACTTCTACCACACAAAGAGAGAGAGCCGACCGTCACCAACATGTACTTCTACCACACAAAGAGAGAGCCGACCGGAACAACATGTACTTCTACCACACAAAGAGAGAGCCGACCGTCACCAACATGTACTTCTACCATACAAAGAGAGAGAGCCGACCGTCACCAACATGTACATCTACCACACAAAGAGAGAGAGCCGACCGTCACCAACATGTATTTCTACCACACAAAGAGAGAGCCGACCGTCACCAACATGTACATCTACCACACAAAGAGAGAGCCGACCGTCACCAACATGTACATCTACCACACAAAGAGAGAGAGCCGACCGTCACCAACATGTACTTCTACCATACAAAGATTGAGCCGACCGTCACCAACCTGTACTTCTACCACACAAAGAGAGAGAGCTGACCGTCACCAACATGTACATCTACCACACAAAGAGAGAGAGCCGACCGTCACCAACATGTACTTCTACCACACAAAGAGAGAGCCGACCGGAACAACATGTACATCTACCACACAAAGAGAGAGCCGACCGGAACAACATGTACATCTACCACACAAAGAGAGAGAGCCGACCGTCACAAACATGTACATCTACCACACAAAGAGAGAGAGCCGACCGTCACCAACATGTACTTCTACCACACAAAGAGAGAGAGCCGACCGTCACCAACATGTACATCTACCACACAAAGAGAGAGCCGACCGTCAACAACATGTACTTCTACCACACAAAGAGAGAGAGCCGACCGTCACCAACATGTACATCTACCACACAAAGAGAGAGAGCCGACCGTCACCAACATGTACTTCTACCACACAAAGAGAGAGAGCCGACCGTCACCAACATGTACATCTACCATACAAAGAGAGAGCCGACCGTCACCAACATGTACATCTACCACACAAAGAGAGAGCCGACCGTCACCAACATGTACAGCTACCACACAAAGAGAGAGAGCCGACCGTCACCAACATGTACTTCTACCACACAAAGAGAGAGAGCCGACCGTCACAAACATGTACTTCTACCACACAAAGAGAGAGAGCCGACCGTCACCAACATGTTCATCTACCACACAAAGAGAGAGAGCCGACCGTCACCAACATGTACTTCTACCATACAAAGAGAGAGAGCCGACCGTCACCAACATGTACTTCTACCACACAAAGAGAGAGAGCCGACCGTCACCAACATGTACAGCTACCACACAAAGAGAGAGAGCCGACCGTCACCAACATGTACATCTACCACACAAAGAGAGAGCCGACCGTCACCAACATGTACATCTACCACACAAAGAGAGAGAGCCGACCGTCACCAACATGTACTTCTACCATACAAAGAGAGAGAGCCGACCGTCACCAACATGTACATCTACCACACAAAGAGAGAGAGCCGACCGTCACCAACATGTACTTCTACCACACAAAGAGAGAGCCGACCGGAACAACATGTACATCTACCACACAAAGAGAGAGAGCCGACCGTCACCAACATGTACATCTACCACACAAAGAGAGAGAGCCGACCGTCACCAACATGTACTTCTACCACACAAAGAGAGAGCCGACCGTCACCAACATGTACTTCTACCACACAAAGAGAGAGCCGACCGTCACCAACATGTACATCTACCACACAAAGAGAGAGAGCCGACCGTCACCAACATGTACATCTACCACACAAAGAGAGAGAGCCGACCGTCACCAACATGTACTTCTACCATACAAAGATTGAGCCGACCGTCACCAACCTGTACTTCTACCACACAAAGAGAGAGAGCTGACCGTCACCAACATGTACATCTACCACACAAAGAGAGAGAGCCGACCGTCACCAACATGTACTTCTACCACACAAAGAGAGAGCCGACCGGAACAACATGTACTTCTACCACACAAAGAGAGAGCCGACCGTCACCAACATGTACTTCTACCATACAAAGAGAGAGAGCCGACCGTCACCAACATGTACATCTACCACACAAAGAGAGAGAGCCGACCGTCACCAACATGAATTTCTACCACACAAAGAGAGAGCCGACCGTCACCAACATGTACATCTACCACACAAAGAGAGAGCCGACCGTCACCAACATGTACATCTACCACACAAAGAGAGAGAGCCGACCGTCACCAACATGTACATCTACCACACAAAGAGAGAGAGCCGACCGTCACCAACATGTACTTCTACCATACAAAGATTGAGCCGACCGTCACCAACCTGTACTTCTACCACACAAAGAGAGAGAGCTGACCGTCACCAACATGTACATCTACCACACAAAGAGAGAGAGCCGACCGTCACCAACATGAACTTCTACCACACAAAGAGAGAGCCGACCGGAACAACAAGTACATCTACCACACAAAGAGAGAGCCGACCGGAACAACATGTACATCTACCACACAAAGAGAGAGAGCCGACCGTCACAAACATGTACATCTACCACACAAAGAGAGAGAGCCGACCGTCACCAACATGTACTTCTACCACACAAAGAGAGAGAGCCGACCGTCACCAACATGTACATCTACCACACAAAGAGAGAGCCGACCGTCACCAACATGTACTTCTACCATACAAAGAGAGAGAGCCGACCGTCACCAACATGTACATCTACCACACAAAGAGAGAGAGCCGACCGTCACCAACATGTACTTCTACCACACAAAGAGAGAGAGCCGACCGTCACCAACATGTACTTCTACCACACAAAGAGAGAGCCGACCGTCACCAACATGTACTTCTACCATACAAAGAGAGAGAGCCGACCGTCACCAACATGTACATCTACCACACAAAGAGAGAGAGCCGACCGTCACCAACATGTATTTCTACCACACAAAGAGAGAGCCGACCGTCACCAACATGTACATCTACCACACAAAGAGAGAGAGCCGACCGTCACCAACATGTACATCTACCACACAAAGAGAGAGAGCCGACCGTCACCAACATGTACTTCTACCATACAAAGATTGAGCCGACCGTCACCAACCTGTACTTCTACCACACAAAGAGAGAGAGCTGACCGTCACCAACATGTACATCTACCACACAAAGAGAGAGAGCCGACCGTCACCAACATGTACTTCTACCACACAAAGAGAGAGAGCCGACCGTCACCAACATGTACTTCTACCATACAAAGAGAGAGAGCCGACCGTCACCAACATGTACTTCTACCACACAAAGAGAGAGAGCCGACCGTCACCAACATGTATTTCTACCACACAAAGAGAGAGCCGACCGGAACAACATGTACTTCTACCACACAAAGAGAGAGCCGACCGTCACCAACATGTACTTCTACCATACAAAGAGAGAGAGCCGACCGTCACCAACATGTACATCTACCACACAAAGAGAGAGAGCCGACCGTCACCAACATGTACTTCTACCACACAAAGAGAGGGCCGACCGGAACAACATGTACTTCTACCACACAAAGAGAGAGCCGACCGTCACCAACATGTACTTCTACCATACAAAGAGAGAGAGCCGACCGTCACCAACATGTACTTCTACCACACAAAGAGAGAGCCGACCGGAACAACATGTACTTCTACCACACAAAGAGAGAGAGCCGACCGTCACCAACATGTACTTCTACCACACAAAGAGAGAGCCGACCGGAACAACATGTACTTCTACCACACAAAGAGAGAGCCGACCGTCACCAACATGTACTTCTACCATACAAAGAGAGAGAGCCGACCGTCACCAACATGTACATCTACCACACAAAGAGAGAGAGCCGACCGTCACCAACATGTATTTCTACCACACAAAGAGAGAGCCGACCGTCACCAACATGTACATCTACCACACAAAGAGAGAGCCGACCGTCACCAACATGTACATCTACCACACAAAGAGAGAGAGCCGACCGTCACCAACATGTACTTCTACCATACAAAGATTGAGCCGACCGTCACCAACCTGTACTTCTACCACACAAAGAGAGAGAGCTGACCGTCACCAACATGTACATCTACCACACAAAGAGAGAGAGCCGACCGTCACCAACATGTACTTCTACCACACAAAGAGAGAGCCGACCGGAACAACATGTACATCTACCACACAAAGAGAGAGCCGACCGGAACAACATGTACATCTACCACACAAAGAGAGAGAGCCGACCGTCACAAACATGTACATCTACCACACAAAGAGAGAGAGCCGACCGTCACCAACATGTACTTCTACCACACAAAGAGAGAGAGCCGACCGTCACCAACATGTACATCTACCACACAAAGAGAGAGCCGACCGTCAACAACATGTACTTCTACCACACAAAGAGAGAGAGCCGACCGTCACCAACATGTACATCTACCACACAAAGAGAGAGAGCCGACCGTCACCAACATGTACTTCTACCACACAAAGAGAGAGAGCCGACCGTCACCAACATGTACATCTACCATACAAAGAGAGAGCCGACCGTCACCAACATGTACATCTACCACACAAAGAGAGAGCCGACCGTCACCAACATGTACAGCTACCACACAAAGAGAGAGAGCCGACCGTCACCAACATGTACTTCTACCACACAAAGAGAGAGAGCCGACCGTCACAAACATGTACTTCTACCACACAAAGAGAGAGAGCCGACCGTCACCAACATGTTCATCTACCACACAAAGAGAGAGAGCCGACCGTCACCAACATGTACTTCTACCACACAAAGAGAGAGAGCCGACCGTCACCAACATGTACTTCTACCACACAAAGAGAGAGAGCCGACCGTCACCAACATGTACAGCTACCACACAAAGAGAGAGAGCCGACCGTCACCAACATGTACATCTACCACACAAAGAGAGAGAGCCGACCGTCACCAACATGTACTTCTACCACACAAAGAGAGAGAGCCGACCGTCACCAACATGTACTTCTACCACACAAAGAGAGAGAGCCGACCGTCACCAACATGTTCATCTACCACACAAAGAGAGAGAGCCGACCGTCACCAACATGTACTTCTACCACACAAAGAGAGAGAGCCGACCGTCACCAACATGTACTTCTACCACACAAAGAGAGAGAGCCGACCGTCACCAACATGTACAGCTACCACACAAAGAGAGAGAGCCGACCGTCACCAACATGTACATCTACCACACAAAGAGAGAGAGCCGACCGTCACCAACATGTACTTCTACCACACAAAGAGAGAGAGCCGACCGTCACCAACATGTTCATCTACCACACAAAGAGAGAGAGCCGACCGTCACCAACATGTACTTCTACCACACAAAGAGAGAGAGCCGACCGTCACCAACATGTACTTTTACCACACAAAGAGAGAGAGCCGACCGTCACCAACATGTACATCTACCACACAAAGAGAGAGAGCCGACCGTCACCAACATGTACATTTAACACACAAAGAGAGAGAGCCGACCGTCACCAACATGTACATCTACCACACAAAGAGAGAGAGCCGACCGTCACCAACATGTACTTCTACCATACAAAGAGTGAGCCGACCGTCAACAACATGTACAATCACACACAAAGAGAGAGAAAGCCGACCGTCACCAACATGTACTTCTACCATACAAAGAGTGAGCCGACCGTCAACAACATGTACAATCACACACAAAGAGAGAGAGAGCCGACCGTCACCAACATGTACTTCTACCACACAAAGAGAGAGAGCCGGCCGTCACCAACATGTACATCTACCACACAAAGAGAGAGAGCCGACCGTCACCAACATGTACATCTACCACACAAAGAGAGAGAGCCGACCGTCACCAACATGTACTTCTACCACACAAAGAGAGAGAGCCGACCGTCACCAACATGTTCATCTACCACACAAAGAGAGAGAGCCGACCGTCACCAACATGTACTTCTACCACACAAAGAGAGAGAGCCGACCGTCACCAACATGTACTTTTACCACACAAAGAGAGAGAGCCGACCGTCACCAACATGTACATCTACCACACAAAGAGAGAGAGCCGACCGTCACCAACATGTACATTTACCACACAAAGAGAGAGAGCCGACCGTCACCAACATGTACATCTACCACACAAAGAGAGAGAGCCGACCGTCACCAACATGTACTTCTACCATACAAAGAGTGAGCCGACCGTCACCAACATGTACATCTACCACACAAAGAGAGAGAGCCGACCGTCACCAACATGTACATCTACCACACAAAGAGAGAGAGCCGACCGTCACCAACATGTACTTCTACCACACAAAGAGAGAGAGCCGACCGTCACCAACATGTACATCTACCACACAAAGAGAGAGAGCCGACCGTCACCAACATGTACTTCTACCGTGGTGACGTCCCGTGACATTACCATGTCGGTGTAAAACCTAACTCACTCGAAGTGTAAATCGTTGTGATTTTTTTCTGCTGCAGCCAAAGCATACATACGGCAGAACTTTACTCCGTCAGTGACAGTTTTATATCTCCTGAGCGCATCACGGAAATCTGAACTTTCTGTCCAGACAATAAATAGGGGGTTTATTATTCGTACCATTATTGATTCGAAAAAAAAAAAGAATATAAAAGAAAGTTTAAATAAACGGACAAAAAATGTCAAAAGAGCTTTCGAGTAATGCTATTAAGCAAAAATGTACACAAACACATAGCTCATTAAGCTAGAAAGAAACAAATAAATATCGCAAAATATATAAACAACACTATAGATACTGATAACATGTCACCATTGTTACTGACATAATATTACCATAGATACTGATAACATGTCACCATTGTTACTGACGCCATATTACCATAGATACTGATAACATGTCACCATTGTTACTGACACAATATTACCATAGCTACTGATAACATGTCACCATTGTTACTGACGTCATATTACAGTACCTTATATACTAATACATTGTCACCATTGCTACTGACACAATATTACCATAGATACTGATAACATGTCACCATTGTTACTGACACCATATTACCATAGATACTGATAACATGTCACCATTGTTACTGACGCCATATTACCATAGATACTGATAACATGTCACCGTTGTTAGTGACGCCATATTACCATAGATACTGATAAATTGTCACCATTGTTACTGACATAATATTACCATAGATACTGATAACATGTCACCATTGTTACTGACACAATATTACCATAGATACTGATAACTTGTCACCATTGTTACTGACACAATATTACCACAGATACTGATAAATTGTCACCATTGTTACTGACATAATATTACCATAGATACTGATAACATGTCACCATTGTTACTGACACGATATTACCATAGATACTGATGACTTGTCACCATTGTTACTGACACAATATTACCATAGATACTGATAACATGTCACCATTGTTACTGACGCCATATTACCATAGATACTGATGACTTGTCACCATTGTTACTGACACAATATTACCATAGATACTGATAACATGTCACCATTGTTACTGACATAATATTACCATAGATACTGATAACATGTCACCATTGTTACTGACACGATATTACCATAGATACTGATGACTTGTCACCATTGTTACTGACACAATATTACCATAGATACTGATAACATGTCACCATTGTTACTGACACAATATTACCATAGATACTGATAAATTGTCACCATTGTTACTGACACAATATTACCATAGATACTGATAACATGTCACCATTGTTACTGACACGATATTACCATAGATACTAATAAATTGTCACCATTGTTACTGACGCCATATTACCATAGATACTGATAACATGTCACCATTGTTACTGACACAATATTACCATAGATACTGATAACATGTCACCATTGTTACTGACGTCATATTACAGTACCTTATATACTAATACATTGTCACCATTGCTACTGACACAATATTACCATAGATACTGATAACATGTCACCATTGTTACTGACACCATATTACCATAGATACTGATAACATGTCACCATTGTTACTGACGCCATATTACCATAGATACTGATAACATGTCACCGTTGTTAGTGACGCCATATTACCATAGATACTGATAAATTGTCACCATTGTTACTGACATAATATTACCATAGATACTGATAACATGTCACCATTGTTACTGACACAATATTACCATAGATACTGATAACTTGTCACCATTGTTACTGACACAATATTACCACAGATACTGATAAATTGTCACCATTGTTACTGACATAATATTACCATAGATACTGATAACATGTCACCATTGTTACTGACACGATATTACCATAGATACTGATGACTTGTCACCATTGTTACTGACACAATATTACCATAGATACTGATAACATGTCACCATTGTTACTGACGCCATATTACCATAGATACTGATGACTTGTCACCATTGTTACTGACACAATATTACCATAGATACTGATAACATGTCACCATTGTTACTGACATAATATTACCATAGATACTGATAACATGTCACCATTGTTACTGACACGATATTACCATAGATACTGATGACTTGTCACCATTGTTACTGACACAATATTACCATAGATACTGATAACATGTCACCATTGTTACTGACACAATATTACCATAGATACTGATAAATTGTCACCATTGTTACTGACACAATATTACCATAGATACTGATAACATGTCACCATTGTTACTGACACGATATTACCATAGATACTAATAAATTGTCACCATTGTTACTGACGCCATATTACCATAGATACTGATAACATGTCACCATTGTTACTGACACAATATTACCATAGATACTGATAACATGTCACCATTGTTACTGACACCATATTACCATAGATACTGATAACATGTCACCATTGTTACTGACACAATATTACCATAGATACTGATAACATGTCACCATTGTTACTGACACAATATTACCATAGATACTAATAAATTGTCACCATTGTAACTGACACAATATTACCATAGATACTGATAACTTGTCACCATTGTTACTGACACCATATTACCATAGATACTGATAACTTGTCACCATTGTTACTGACACAATATTACCATAGATACTGATAACATATCACCATTGTTTCTGACGCCATATTACCTTAGATACTAATAAATTGTCACCATTGTTACTGACACCATATTACCATAGATACTGATAACATGTCACCATTGTTACTGACACCATATTACCATAGATACTGATAACTTGTCACCATTGTTTCTGACACCATATTACCATAGATATTGATAACATGTCACCATTGTTACTGACACAATATTACCATAGATACTGATAAAATGTCACCATTGTTACTGACACCATATTACCATAGATATTGATAACATGTCACCATTGTTACTGACACAATATTACCATAGATACTGATAACATATCACCATTGTTTCTGACGCCATATTACCTTAGATACTAATAAATTGTCACCATTGTTACTGACACAATATTACCATAGATACTGATAAAATGTCACCATTGTTACTGACATAATATTACCATAGATATTGATAACATGTCACCATTGTTACTGACACAATATTACCATAGATACTGATAACATGTCACCATTGTTACTGACACAATATTACCATAGATACTGATAACTTGTCATTATTGTTACTGACACAATATTACCTTAGATACTGATAACATGTCACCATTGTTACTGACACCATATTACCATAGATACTGATAACATGTCACCATTGTTACTGACACAATATTACCATAGATACTGATAACGTGTCACCATTGTTACTGACACCATATTACCATAGATACTGATAACATGTCACCATTGTTACTGACACCATATTACCATAGATACTGATAACATGTCACCATTGTTACTGACACAATATTACCATAGATACTGATAACGTGTCACCATTGTTACTGACACAATATTACCATAGATATTGATAACATATCACCATTGTTTCTGACACCATATTACCATAGATACTGATAACGTGTCACCATTGTTACTGACACCATATTACCATTGATACTGATAACATGTCACCATTGTTTCTGACACCATATTACCATAGATACTGATAAATTGTCACCATTGTTACTGACACAATATTACCATAGATACTGATAAATTGTCACCATTGTTACTGACACAATATTACCACAGATACTGATAAATTGTCACCATTGTTACTGACACCATATTACCATAGATACTGATAACATGTCACCATTGTTACTGACACAATATTACCATAGATACTGATAACATGTCACCATTGTTTCTGACACCATATTACCATAGTTACTGATAAATTGTCATTATTGTTACTGACACAATATTACCATAGATATTGATAACATATCACCATTGTTACTGACACCATATTACCATAGATACTGATAACTTGTCACCATTGTTACTGACACAATATTACCATAGATACTGATAACATGTCACCATTGTTACTGACACAATATTACCATAGATACTGATAAATTGTCACCATTGTTACTGACACCATATTACCTTAGATACTATTAAATTGTCACCATTGCTTATGACAAAATATTACCATAGATACTGATAACATGTCACCATTGTTACTGACGCCATATTACCATAGATACTGATAACATGTCACCATTGTTACTGACACCATATTACCATAGATACTGATAACATGTCACCATTGTTACTGACGCCATATTACCATAGATACTGATAACTTGTCACCATTGTTACTGACACAATATTACCATAGATACTGATAAATTGTCACCATTGTTACTGACACCATATTACCATAGATACTGATAACATGTCACCATTGTTACTGACGCCATATTACCATAGATACTGATAACATGTCACCATTGTTACTGACACCATATTACCATAGATACTGATAACATGTCACCATTGTTACTGACGCCATATTACCATAGATACTGATAACATGTCACCATTGTTACTGACGCCATATTACCATAGATACTGATAACTTTTCACTATTGTTACTGACACAATATTACCATAGATACTGATAACTTTTCACCATTGTTACTGACACAATATTACCATAGATACTAATAACTTGTCACCATTGTTACTGACACAATATTACCATAGATACTGATAACATGTCACCATTGTTACTGACGCCATATTACCATAGATACTGATAACTTTTCACTATTGTTACTGACACAATATTACCATAGATACTGATAACATGTCACCATTGTTACTGACACCATATTACCATAGATACTGATAACATGTCACCATTGTTACTGACACCATATTACCATAGATACTGATAACATGTCACCATTGTTACTGACACAATATTACCATAGATACTGATAACATGTCACCATTGTTACTGACACAATATTACCATAGATACTGATAACATGTCACCATTGTTACTGACACAATATTACCATAGATACTGATAACATGTCACCATTGTTACTGACACAATATTACCATAGATACTGATAACATGTCACCATTGTTACTGACGCCATATTACCATAGATACTGATAACTTGTCACCATTGTTACTGACACAATATTACCATAGATACTGATAACTTGTCACCATTGTTACTGACACAATATTACCATAGATACTGATAACTTGTCACCATTGTTACTGACACAATATTACCATAGATACTGATAACATGTCACCATTGTTACTGACACCATATTACCATAGTTACTGATAACTTGTCACCATTGTTACTGACGCCATATTACCATAGATACTGATAAATTGTCACCATTGTTACTGACACAATATTACCATAGATACTGATAACTTGTCACCATTGTTACTGACACAATATTACCATAGTTACTGATAAATTGTCACCATTGTTACTGACGCCATATTACCATAGTTACTGATAAATTGTCATTATTGTTACTGACACAATATTACCATAGATACTGATAAATTGTCACCATTGTTACTGACACAATATTACCATAGATACTGATAACTTGTCACCATTGTTACTGACACAATATTACCATAGATACTGATAACATGTCACCATTGTTACTGACGCCATATTACCATAGATACTGATAACTTGTCACCATTGTTACTGACACCATATTACCATAGATACTAATAACATGTCACCATTGTTACTGACACAATATTACCATAGATACTGATAAATTGTCATTATTGTTACTGACACAATATTACCATAGATACTGATAACATGTCACCATTGTTACTGACGCCATATTACCATAGATACTGATAACATGTCACCATTGTTACTGACACCATATTACCATAGATACTAATAACTTGTCACCATTGTTACTGACACAATATTACCATAGATACTGATAAATTGTCATTATTGTTACTGACACAATATTACCATAGATACTGATAACATGTCACCATTGTTACTGACACAATATTACCATAGATACTGATAACTTGTCACCATTGTTACTGACACAATATTACCATAGATACTGATAACTTGTCACCATTGTTACTGACGCCATATTACCATAGATACTGATAACTTGTCACCATTGTTACTGACACCATATTACCATAGTTACTGATAAATTGTCACCATTGTTACTGACACCATATTACCATAGATACTGATAACTTGTCACCATTGTTACTGACACCATATTACCATAGATACTGATAACATGTCACCATTGTTACTGACACCATATTACCATAGATACTGATAACATGTCACCATTGTTACTGACACCATATTACCATAGTTACTGATAAATTGTCACCATTGTTACTGACACCATATTACCATAGATACTGATAACATGTCACCATTGTTACTGACACAATATTACCATAGATACTGATAAATTGTCACCATTGTTACTGACACAATATTACCATAGATACTGATAAATTGTCACCATTGTTACTGACACAATATTACCATAGATACTGATAACATGTCACCATTGTTACTGACACCATATTACCATAGTTACTGATAAATTGTCACCATTGTTACTGACACCATATTACCATAGATACTGATAACATGTCACCATTGTTACTGACGCCATATTAACATAGATACTGATAACATGTCACCATTGTTACTGACACCATATTACCATAGATACTAATAACATGTCACCATTGTTACTGACGCCATATTACCATAGATACTGATAACATGTCACCATTGTTACTGACGCCATATTAACATAGATACTGATAACATGTCACCATTGTTACTGACACAATATTACCATAGATATTGATAACATGTCACCATTGTTACTGACACAATATTACCATAGATACTGATAACATATCACCATTGTTACTGACGCCATATTACCATAGATACTGATAAATTGTCACCATTGTTACTGACACCATATTACCATAGATACTGATAACTTGTCACCATTGTTACTGACACAATATTACCATAGATACTGATAACTTGTCACCATTGTTACTGACACCATATTACCATAGATACTGATAAATTGTCACCATTGTTACTGACACAATATTACCATAGATACTGATAACTTGTCACCATTGTTACTGACACAATATTACCATAGATACTGATAACATGTCACCATTGTTACTGACACAATATTACCATAGATACTGATAACTTGTCACCATTGTTACTGACACCATATTACCATAGATACTGATAAATTGTCACCATTGTTACTGACACAATATTACCATAGATACTGATAAATTGTCACCATTGTTACTGACACAATATTACCATAGATACTGATAACATGTCACCATTGTTACTGACGCCATATTACCATAGATACTGATAACGTGTCACCATTGTTACTGACACCATATTACCTTAGATACTGATAACATGTCACCATTGTTCCTGACACAATATTACCATAGATATTGATAACATGTCACCATTGTTACTGACACAATATTACCATAGATACTGATAACATGTCACCATTGTTACTGACATCATATTACCATAGATATTGATAATATGTCACCATTGTTACTGACACAATCTTACCATAGATACTGATAACATGTCACCATTGTTACTGACACAATATTACCATAGATACTGATAACATGTCACCATTGCTACTGACACCATATTACCATAGATACTAATAACTTGTCACCATTGTGACTGACACAATATTACCATAGATACTGATAACATGTCACCATTGTTACTGACACAATATTACCATAGATACTGATAAATTGTCACCATTGTTACTGACACCATATTACCATAGATACTGATAACATGTCACCATTGTTACTGACGCCATATTACCATAGATACTGATAACATGTCACCATTGTGACTGACACAATATTACCATAGATACTGATAAATTGTCATCATTGTTACTGACACAATATTGCCATAGATACTAATAACATGTCACCACTGTTACTGACACCATATTACCATAGATACTGATAACTTGTCACCATTGTTACTGACACAATATTACGATAGATACTGATAACTTGTCACCATTGTTACTGACATCATATTACCATAGATACTGATAACATGTCACCATTGTTACTGACACCATATTACCATAGATACTGATAACTTGTCACCATTGTTACTGACACAATATTACCATAGATACTGATAACTTGTCACCATTGTTACTGACACAATATTACCATAGATACTGATAAATTGTCATCATTGTTACTGACACAATATTACCATAGATACTGATAACATGTCACCATTGTTACTGACACAATATTACCATAGATACTGATAAATTGTCATTATTGTTACTGACACCATATTACCATAGATACTGATAACATGTCACCATTGTTACTGACACCATATTACCATAGATACTGATAAATTGTCATCATTGTTACTGACACAATATTACCATAGATACTAATAACATGTCACCACTGTTACTGACACCATATTACCATAGATACTAATAACGTGTCACCATTGTTACTGACACCATATTACCATAGATACTAATAACGTGTCACCATTGTTACTGACGCCATATTACCATAGATACTAATAACGTGTCACCATTGTTACTGACGCCATATTACCATAGATACTAATAACGTGTCACCATTGTTTCTGACATCATATTACCATAGATACTGATAACATGTCACCATTGTTACTGACACCATATTACCATAGATACTGATAACTTGTCACCATTGTTACTGACACCATATTACCATAGATACTGATAACTTGTCACCATTGTTACTGACACAATATTACCATAGATACTGATAACATGTCACCATTGTTACTGACACCATATTACCATAGATACTGATAAATTGTCACCATTGTTACTGACACCATATTACCATAGATACTGATAACATGTCACCATTGTTACTGACGCCATATTACCATAGATACTGATAACTTTTCACTATTGTTACTGACACAATATTACCATAGATACTGATAACTTTTCACCATTGTTACTGACACCATATTACCATAGATACTGATAACATGTCACCATTGTTACTGACGCCATATTACCATAGATACTGATAACTTTTCACTATTGTTACTGACACAATATTACCATAGATACTGATAACTTTTCACCATTGTTACTGACACCATATTACCATAGATACTGATAACATGTCACCATTGTTACTGACACCATATTACCATAGATACTGATAACATGTCACCATTGTTACTGACACAATATTACCATAGATACTGATAACATGTCACCATTGTTACTGACGCCATATTACCATAGATACTGATAACTTGTCACCATTGTTACTGACACAATATTACCATAGATACTGATAACATGTCACCATTGTTACTGACACCATATTACCATAGTTACTGATAACTTGTCACCATTGTTACTGACGCCATATTACCATAGATACTGATAAATTGTCACCATTGTTACTGACACAATATTACCATAGATACTGATAACTTGTCACCATTGTTACTGACACAATATTACCATAGTTACTGATAAATTGTCACCATTGTTACTGACGCCATATTACCATAGTTACTGATCAATTGTCATTATTGTTACTGACACAATATTACCATAGATACTGATAAATTGTCACCATTGTTACTGACACAATATTACCATAGATACTGATAACTTGTCACCATTGTTACTGACAAAATATTACCATAGATACTGATAACATGTCACCATAGTTACTGACGCCATATTACCATAGATACTGATAACTTGTCACCATTGTTACTGACACCATATTACCATAGATACTAATAACATGTCACCATTGTTACTGACACAATATTACCATAGATACTGATAACATGTCACCATTGTTACTGACACCATATTACCATAGATACTGATAACATGTCACCATTGTTACTGACACCATATTACCATAGATACTGATAACATGTCACCATTGTTACTGACACAATATTACCATAGATACTGATAACATGTCACCATTGTTACTGACGCCATATTACCATAGATACTGATAACATGTCACCATTGTTACTGACACCATATTACCATAGATACTAATAACTTGTCACCATTGTTACTGACACAATATTACCATAGATACTGATAAATTGTCACCATTGTTACTGACACCATATTACCATAGATACTGATAACTTGTCATTATTGTTACCGACACAATATTACCATAGATACTGATAACATGTCACCATTGTTACTGACACCATATTACCATAGATACTGATAACATGTCACCATTGTTACTGACGCCATATTACCATAGATACTGATAACATGTCACCATTGTTACTGACACCATATTACCATAGATACTGATAACATGTCACCATTGTTACTGACACAATATTACCATAGATACTAATAACGTGTCACCATTGTTACTGACGCCATATTACCATAGTTACTGATAAATTGTCATTATTGTTACTGACACAATATTACCATAGATACTGATAACATGTCACCATTGTTACTGACACAATATTACCATAGATACTGATAACATGTCACCATTGTTACTGACACAATATTACCATAGATACTGATAACTTGTCACCATTGTTACTGACACCATATTACCATAGATACTGATAACATGTCACCATTGTTACTGACACAATATTACCATAGATACTAATAACGTGTCACCATTGTTACTGACGCCATATTACCATAGTTACTGATAAATTGTCATTATTGTTACTGACACAATATTACCATAGATACTGATAACATGTCACCATTGTTACTGACACAATATTACCATAGATACTGATAACATGTCACCATTGTTACTGACACGATATTACCATAGATACTAATAAATTGTCACCATTGTTACTGACGCCATATTACCATAGATACTGATAACATGTCACCATTGTTACTGACACAATATTACCATAGATACTGATAACATGTCACCATTGTTACTGACACCATATTACCATAGATACTGATAACATGTCACCATTGTTACTGACACAATATTACCATAGATATTGATAACATGTCACCATTGTTACTGACATAATATTACCATAGATACTAATAAATTGTCACCATTGTAACTGACACAATATTACCATAGATACTGATAACTTGTCACCATTGTTACTGACACCATATTACCATAGATACTGATAACTTGTCACCATTGTTACTGACACAATATTACCATAGATACTGATAACATATCACCATTGTTTCTGACGCCATATTACCTTAGATACTAATAAATTGTCACCATTGTTACTGACACCATATCACCATAGATACTGATAACATGTCACCATTGTTACTGACACCATATTACCATAGATACTGATAACTTGTCACCATTGTTTCTGACACCATATTACCATAGATATTGATAACATGTCACCATTGTTACTGACACAATATTACCATAGATACTGATAAAATGTCACCATTGTTACTGACACCATATTACCATAGATATTGATAACATGTCACCATTGTTACTGACACAATATTACCATAGATACTGATAACATATCACCATTGTTTCTGACGCCATATTACCTTAGATACTAATAAATTGTCACCATTGTTACTGACACAATATTACCATAGATACTGATAAAATGTCACCATTGTTACTGACATAATATTACCATAGATATTGATAACATGTCACCATTGTTACTGACACAATATTACCATAGATACTGATAACATGTCACCATTGTTACTGACACAATATTACCATAGATACTGATAACTTGTCATTATTGTTACTGACACAATATTACCTTAGATACTGATAACATGTCACCATTGTTACTGACACCATATTACCATAGATACTGATAACATGTCACCATTGTTACTGACACAATATTACCATAGATACTGATAACGTGTCACCATTGTTACTGACACCATATTACCATAGATACTGATAACATGTCACCATTGTTACTGACACCATATTACCATAGATACTGATAACATGTCACCATTGTTACTGACACAATATTACCATAGATACTGATAACGTGTCACCATTGTTACTGACACAATATTACCATAGATATTGATAACATATCACCATTGTTTCTGACACCATATTACCATAGATACTGATAACGTGTCACCATTGTTACTGACACCATATTACCATTGATACTGATAACATGTCACCATTGTTTCTGACACCATATTACCATAGATACTGATAAATTGTCACCATTGTTACTGACACAATATTACCATAGATACTGATAAATTGTCACCATTGTTACTGACACAATATTACCACAGATACTGATAAATTGTCACCATTGTTACTGACACCATATTACCATAGATACTGATAACATGTCACCATTGTTACTGACACAATATTACCATAGATACTGATAACATGTCACCATTGTTTCTGACACCATATTACCATAGTTACTGATAAATTGTCATTATTGTTACTGACACAATATTACCATAGATATTGATAACATATCACCATTGTTACTGACACCATATTACCATAGATACTGATAACTTGTCACCATTGTTACTGACACAATATTACCATAGATACTGATAACATGTCACCATTGTTACTGACACAATATTACCATAGATACTGATAAATTGTCACCATTGTTACTGACACCATATTACCTTAGATACTATTAAATTGTCACCATTGCTTATGACAAAATATTACCATAGATACTGATAACATGTCACCATTGTTACTGACGCCATATTACCATAGATACTGATAACATGTCACCATTGTTACTGACACCATATTACCATAGATACTGATAACATGTCACCATTGTTACTGACGCCATATTACCATAGATACTGATAACTTGTCACCATTGTTACTGACACAATATTACCATAGATACTGATAAATTGTCACCATTGTTACTGACATAATATTACCATAGATACTGATAACATGTCACCATTGTTACTGACGCCATATTACCATAGATACTGATAACATGTCACCATTGTTACTGACACCATATTACCATAGATACTGATAACATGTCACCATTGTTACTGACGCCATATTACCATAGATACTGATAACATGTCACCATTGTTACTGACGCCATATTACCATAGATACTGATAACTTTTCACTATTGTTACTGACACAATATTACCATAGATACTGATAACTTTTCACCATTGTTACTGACACAATATTACCATAGATACTAATAACTTGTCACCATTGTTACTGACACAATATTACCATAGATACTGATAACATGTCACCATTGTTACTGACGCCATATTACCATAGATACTGATAACTTTTCACTATTGTTACTGACACAATATTACCATAGATACTGATAACATGTCACCATTGTTACTGACACCATATTACCATAGATACTGATAACATGTCACCATTGTTACTGACACCATATTACCATAGATACTGATAACATGTCACCATTGTTACTGACACAATATTACCATAGATACTGATAACATGTCACCATTGTTACTGACACAATATTACCATAGATACTGATAACATGTCACCATTGTTACTGACACAATATTACCATAGATACTGATAACATGTCACCATTGTTACTGACGCCATATTACCATAGATACTGATAACTTGTCACCATTGTTACTGACACAATATTACCATAGATACTGATAACTTGTCACCATTGTTACTGACACAATATTACCATAGATACTGATAACTTGTCACCATTGTTACTGACACAATATTACCATAGATACTGTTAACATGTCACCATTGTTACTGACACCATATTACCATAGTTACTGATAACTTGTCACCATTGTTACTGACGCCATATTACCATAGATACTGATAAATTGTCACCATTGTTACTGACACAATATTACCATAGATACTGATAACTTGTCACCATTGTTACTGACACAATATTACCATAGTTACTGATAAATTGTCACCATTGTTACTGACGCCATATTACCATAGTTACTGATAAATTGTCATTATTGTTACTGACACAATATTACCATAGATACTGATAAATTGTCACCATTGTTACTGACACAATATTACCATAGATACTGATAACTTGTCACCATTGTTACTGACACAATATTACCATAGATACTGATAACATGTCACCATTGTTACTGACGCCATATTACCATAGATACTGATAACTTGTCACCATTGTTACTGACACCATATTACCATAGATACTAATAACATGTCACCATTGTTACTGACACAATATTACCATAGATACTGATAAATTGTCATTATTGTTACTGACACAATATTACCATAGATACTGATAACATGTCACCATTGTTACTGACGCCATATTACCATAGATACTGATAACATGTCACCATTGTTACTGACACCATATTACCATAGATACTAATAACTTGTCACCATTGTTACTGACACAATATTACCATAGATACTGATAAATTGTCATTATTGTTACTGACACAATATTACCATAGATACTGATAACATGTCACCATTGTTACTGACACAATATTACCATAGATACTGATAACTTGTCACCATTGTTACTGACACAATATTACCATAGATACTGATAACTTGTCACCATTGTTACTGACGCCATATTACCATAGATACTGATAACTTGTCACCATTGTTACTGACACCATATTACCATAGTTACTGATAAATTGTCACCATTGTTACTGACACCATATTACCATAGATACTGATAACTTGTCACCATTGTTACTGACACCATATTACCATAGATACTGATAACATGTCACCATTGTTACTGACACCATATTACCATAGATACTGATAACATGTCACCATTGTTACTGACACCATATTACCATAGTTACTGATAAATTGTCACCATTGTTACTGACACCATATTACCATAGATACTGATAACATGTCACCATTGTTACTGACACAATATTACCATAGATACTGATAAATTGTCACCATTGTGACTGACACAATATTACCATAGATACTGATAAATTGTCACCATTGTTACTGACACAATATTACCATAGATACTGATAACATGTCACCATTGTTACTGACACCATATTACCATAGTTACTGATAAATTGTCACCATTGTTACTGACACCATATTACCATAGATACTGATAACATGTCACCATTGTTACTGACGCCATATAAACATAGATACTGATAACATGTCACCATTGTTACTGACACCATATTACCATAGATACTAATAACATGTCACCATTGTTACTGACGCCATATTACCATAGATACTGATAACATGTCACCATTGTTACTGACGCCATATTAACATAGATACTGATAACATGTCACCATTGTTACTGACACAATATTACCATAGATATTGATAACATGTCACCATTGTTACTGACACAATATTACCATAGATACTGACAACATATCACCATTGTTACTGACGCCATATTACCATAGATACTGATAAATTGTCACCATTGTTACTGACACCATATTACCATAGATACTGATAACTTGTCACCATTGTTACTGACACAATATTACCATAGATACTGATAACTTGTCACCATTGTTACTGACACCATATTACCATAGATACTGATAAATTGTCACCATTGTTACTGACACAATATTACCATAGATACTGATAAATTGTCACCATTGTTACTGACACAATATTACCATAGATACTGATAACATGTCACCATTGTTACTGACGCCATATTACCATAGATACTGATAACGTGTCACCATTGTTACTGACACCATATTACCTTAGATACTGATAACATGTCACCATTGTTCCTGACACAATATTACCATAGATATTGATAACATGTCACCATTGTTACTGACACAATATTACCATAGATACTGATAACATGTCACCATTGTTACTGACATCATATTACCATAGATATTGATAATATGTCACCATTGTTACTGACACAATCTTACCATAGATACTGATAACATGTCACCATTGTTACTGACGCCATATTACCCTAGATACTGATAACATGTCACCATTGTTACTGACGCCATATTACCATAGATACTGATAACTTGTCACTATTGTTACTGACACCATATTACCATAGATACTGATAACATGTCACCATTGTTACTGACACAATATTACCATAGATACTGATAACATGTCACCATTGCTACTGACACCATATTACCATAGATACTAATAACTTGTCACCATTGTGACTGACACAATATTACCATAGATACTGATAACATGTCACCATTGTTACTGACACAATATTACCATAGATACTGATAAATTGTCACCATTGTTACTGACACCATATTACCATAGATACTGATAACATGTCACCATTGTTACTGACGCCATATTACCATAGATACTGATAACATGTCACCATTGTGACTGACACAATATTACCATAGATACTGATAAATTGTCATCATTGTTACTGACACAATATTGCCATAGATACTAATAACATGTCACCACTGTTACTGACACCATATTACCATAGATACTGATAACTTGTCACCATTGTTACTGACACAATATTACGATAGATACTGATAACTTGTCACCATTGTTACTGACATCATATTACCATAGATACTGATAACATGTCACCATTGTTACTGACACCATATTACCATAGATACTGATAACTTGTCACCATTGTTACTGACACAATATTACCATAGATACTGATAACTTGTCACCATTGTTACTGACACAATATTACCATAGATACTGATAAATTGTCATCATTGTTACTGACACAATATTACCATAGATACTGATAACATGTCACCATTGTTACTGACACAATATTACCATAGATACTGATAAATTGTCATTATTGTTACTGACACCATATTACCATAGATACTGATAACATGTCACCATTGTTACTGACACCATATTACCATAGATACTGATAAATTGTCATCATTGTTACTGACACAATATTACCATAGATACTAATAACATGTCACCACTGTTACTGACACCATATTACCATAGATACTAATAACGTGTCACCATTGTTACTGACACCATATTACCATAGATACTAATAACGTGTCACCATTGTTACTGACGCCATATTACCATAGATACTAATAACGTGTCACCATTGTTACTGACGCCATATTACCATAGATACTAATAACGTGTCACCATTGTTTCTGACATCATATTACCATAGATACTGATAACATGTCACCATTGTTACTGACACCATATTACCATAGATACTGATAACTTGTCACCATTGTTACTGACACCATATTACCATAGATACTGATAACTTGTCACCATTGTTACTGACACAATATTACCATAGATACTGATAACATGTCACCATTGTTACTGACACCATATTACCATAGATACTGATAAATTGTCACCATTGTTACTGACACCATATTACCATAGATACTGATAACATGTCACCATTGTTACTGACGCCATATTACCATAGATACTGATAACTTTTCACTATTGTTACTGACACAATATTACCATAGATACTGATAACTTTTCACCATTGTTACTGACACGATATTACCATAGATACTGATAACATGTCACCATTGTTACTGACACCATATTACCATAGATACTGATAACATGTCACCATTGTTACTGACACAATATTACCATAGATACTGATAACATGTCACCATTGTTACTGACACCATATTACCATAGTTACTGATAACTTGTCACCATTGTTACTGACGCCATATTACCATAGATACTGATAAATTGTCACCATTGTTACTGACACAATATTACCATAGATACTGATAACTTGTCACCATTGTTACTGACACAATATTACCATAGTTACTGATAAATTGTCACCATTGTTACTGACGCCATATTACCATAGTTACTGATCAATTGTCATTATTGTTACTGACACAATATTACCATAGATACTGATAAATTGTCACCATTGTTACTGACACAATATTACCATAGATACTGATAACTTGTCACCATTGTTACTGACACAATTTTACCATAGATACTGATAACATGTCACCATTGTTACTGACGCCATATTACCATAGATACTGATAACTTGTCACCATTGTTACTGACACCATATTACCATAGATACTAATAACATGTCACCATTGTTACTGACACAATATTACCATAGATACTGATAACATGTCACCATTGTTACTGACACCATATTACCATAGATACTGATAACATGTCACCATTGTTACTGACACCATATTACCATAGATACTGATAACATGTCACCATTGTTACTGACACAATATTACCATAGATACTGATAACATGTCACCATTGTTACTGACGCCATATTACCATAGATACTGATAACATGTCACCATTGTTACTGACACCATATTACCATAGATACTAATAACTTGTCACCATTGTTACTGACACAATATTACCATAGATACTGATAAATTGTCACCATTGTTACTGACACCATATTACCATAGATACTGATAACTTGTCATTATTGTTACTGACACAATATTACCATAGATACTGATAACATGTCACCATTGTTACTGACACCATATTACCATAGATACTGATAACATGTCACCATTGTTACTGACGCCATATTACCATAGATACTGATAACATGTCACCATTGTTACTGACACCATATTACCATAGATACTGATAACATGTCACCATTGTTACTGACACAATATTACCATAGATACTAATAACGTGTCACCATTGTTACTGACGCCATATTACCATAGTTACTGATAAATTGTCATTATTGTTACTGACACAATATTACCATAGATACTGATAACATGTCACCATTGTTACTGACACAATATTACCATAGATACTGATAACATGTCACCATTGTTACTGACACAATATTACCATAGATACTGATAACTTGTCACCATTGTTACTGACACAATATTACCATAGATACTGATAACTTGTCACCATTGTTACTGACACCATATTACCATAGATACTGATAACATGTCACCATTGTTACTGACACAATATTACCATAGATACTGATAACATGTCACCATTGTTACTGACACAATATTACCATAGATACTGATAACATGTCACCATTGTTACTGACACAATATTACCATAGATACTGATAACATGTCACCATTGTTACTGACACAATATTACCATAGATACTGATAACTTGTCACCATTGTTACTGACACAATATTACCATAGATACTGATAACATGTCACCATTGTTACTGACGCCATATTACCATAGATACTGATAACTTGTCACCATTGTTACTGACACCATATTACCATAGTTACTGATAAATTGTCACCATTGTTACTGACACCATATTACCATAGATACTGATAACTTGTCACCATTGTTACTGACACCATATTACCATAGATACTAATAACATGTCACCATTGTTACTGACACCATATTACCATAGATACTGATAACATGTCACCATTGTTACTGACACCATATTACCATAGTTACTGATAAATTGTCACCATTGTTACTGACACCATATTACCATAGATACTGATAACATGTCACCATTGTTACTGACACAATATTACCATAGATACTGATAAATTGTCACCATTGTTACTGACACAATATTACCATAGATACTGATAACATGTCACCATTGTTACTGACACCATATTACCATAGTTACTGATAAATTGTCACCATTGTTACTGACACCATATTACCATAGATACTGATAACATGTCACCATTGTTACTGACGCCACATTAACATAGATACTGATAACATGTCACCATTGTTACTGACACCATATTACCATAGATACTAATAACATGTCACCATTGTTACTGACGCCATATTACCATAGATACTGATAACATGTCACCATTGTTACTGACGCCATATTAACATAGATACTGATAACATGTCACCATTGTTACTGACACAATATTACCATAGATATTGATAACATGTCACCATTGTTACTGACACAATATTACCATAGATACTGATAACATATCACCATTGTTACTGACGCCATATTACCATAGATACTGATAAATTGTCACCATTGTTACTGACACCATATTACCATAGATACTGATAACTTGTCACCATTGTTACTGACACAATATTACCATAGATACTGATAACTTGTCACCATTGTTACTGACACCATATTACCATAGATACTGATAAATTGTCACCATTGTTACTGACACAATATTACCATAGATACTGATAACATGTCACCATTGTTACTGACACAATATTACCATAGATACTAATAACGTGTCACCATTGTTACTGACACAATATTACCATAGATACTGATAACATGTCACCATTGTTACTGACACAATATTACCATAGATACTGATAAATTGTCACCATTGTTACTGACACAATATTACCATAGATACTGATAACTTGTCACCATTGTTACTGACACAATATTACCATAGATACTGATAACATGTCACCATTGTTACTGACGCCATATTACCATAGATACTGATAACATGTCACCATTGTTACTGACACAATATTACCATAGATACTGATAACTTGTCACCATTGTTACTGACACAATATTACCATAGATACTGATAACTTGTCACCATTGTTACTGACACAATATTACCATAGATACTGATAACATGTCACCATTGTTACTGACGCCATATTACCATAGATACTGATAACGTGTCACCATTGTTACTGACACCATATTACCTTAGATACTGATAACATGTCACCATTGTTCCTGACACAATATTACCATAGATATTGATAACATGTCACCATTGTTACTGACACAATATTACCATAGATACTGATAACATGTCACCATTGTTACTGACATCATATTACCATAGATATTGATAACATGTCACCATTGTTACTGACACAATCTTACCATAGATACTGATAACATGTCACCATTGTTACTGACGCCATATTACCCTAGATACTGATAACATGTCACCATTGTTACTGACGCCATATTACCATAGATACTGATAACTTGTCACTATTGTTACTGACACCATATTACCATAGATACTGATAACATGTCACCATTGTTACTGACACAATATTACCATAGATACTGATAACATGTCACCATTGCTACTGACACCATATTACCATAGATACTAATAACTTGTCACCATTGTGACTGACACAATATTACCATAGATACTGATAACATGTCACCATTGTTACTGACACAATATTACCATAGATACTGATAAATTGTCACCATTGTTACTGACACCATATTACCATAGATACTGATAACATGTCACCATTGTTACTGACCCAATATTACCTTAGATACTGATAAATTGTCATCATTGTTACTGACACAATATTACCATAGATACTAATAACATGTCACCACTGTTACTGACACCATATTACCATAGATACTGATAACTTGTCACCATTGTTACTGACATCATATTACCATAGATACTGATAACTTGTCACCATTGTTACTGACACCATATTACCATAGATACTGATAACTTGTCACCATTGTTACTGACACCATATTACCATAGATACTGATAACTTGTCACCATTGTTACTGACACCATATTACCATAGATACTGATAACTTGTCACCATTGTTACTGACACCATATTACCATAGATACTGATAACATGTCACCATTGTTACTGACACCATATTACCATAGATACTGATAAATTGTCATCATTGTTACTGACACAATATTACCATAGATACTAATAACATGTCACCACTGTTACTGACACCATATTACCATAGATACTAATAACGTGTCACCATTGTTACTGACACCATATTACCATAGATACTAATAACGTGTCACCATTGTTACTGACGCCATATTACCATAGATACTAATAACGTGTCACCATTGTTACTGACGCCATATTACCATAGATACTAATAACGTGTCACCATTGTTTCTGACATCATATTACCATAGATACTGATAACATGTCACCATTGTTACTGACACCATATTACCATAGATACTGATAACTTGTCACCATTGTTACTGACACCATATTACCATAGATACTGATAACTTGTCACCATTGTTACTGACACCATATTACCATAGATACTGATAACATGTCACCATTGTTACTGACACAATATTACCATAGATACTGATAAATTGTCACCATTGTTACTGACACCATATTACCATAGATACTGATAACTTGTCACCATTGTTACTGACACCATATTACCATAGATACTGATAACGTGTCACCATTGTTACTGACACCATATTACCATAGATACTGATAACATGTCACCATTGTTACTGACACCATATTACCATAGATACTGATAAATTGTCACCATTGTTACTGACACAATATTACCATAGATACTGATAAATTGTCACCATTGTTCCTGACATAATATTTCCATAGAAACTGATAACATGTCACCATTGTTACTTACACAATATTACCATAGATACTGATAACGTGTCACCATTGTTCCTGACATAATATTTCCATAGAAACTGATAACATGTCACCATTGTTACTTACACAATATTACCATAGAAACTGATAACATATCACCATTGTTACTTACACAATATTGCCATAGATAAAACATCAGAGAATACCAAAGCGTCAACAAAACCATAATCCGAACTCAAAATCGATTAAACTAGAGGCAAAATATGAACAAAGGAAAGATTTACATTGAGACTCTTAAGACCAGGTGTTCCGGAAGAGTAATCAGTAATAGCTACTGATAACATTTACAATAGATACTGATAACATGTCACCATAGAAACTGATAACATGTCACCATAAATAGTGATCACATGTATCCATTGATAGTTCCGGTTATGTAAATGAGTACGTGGTTGGGTAGTTCTAGAAGTTGTAGAATGCTAGTTGTGAGCGCTGTAATGGCAGCACCGGTTGTATGCTCCCAGGGAGTTGAGAACGATATTGGCTGGTTGCTAAGGCCCTTTAATCACGGAGAATAATTTGTGAACCGCTTCGAGACGCTCTTTAAGGTCGTGATAAATTAGCGTTATATACGAACCTCGAATTATTATTATTATTAAATTAACACGTCACAATAGATACTGATAACATGTCACCATAGAAACTGATAACACATCACCATAGGTACGGATAACATGTGACCATTTTTAATGATAACATGTTACCATTTTTACTGATGAAATGCCACCATTGTTACTGATAACATGTTACCATTGTTACTGATAACATGTGACCATTGATACTGATAACATGTCACCATAATAACTGATATGTCAACAAGGTTCTGTTAACGCCCCTTTATACAAATGTATACATGACGGTATAAATAATTTACCATATTTCATTATACACTGACAGGCACAAGCGAGTGAGAGAGTATCAGACATTAAACTAAATTCTAGTAGTAATCTTCCACCAAGTCGTGCCCGGCTTACTTTTAGTTTAATTTGTCTAAATAGCGGAGTTGTCAAGATTTAATCGATACGGTTACGTCTGAATCATTAAGGTAACAACTGATGACGAGGCCCATGGCAGAGTCTTGTTAAAACGAGGCTTTAACAATTTGTGAGGTTTTAAGGTAAAAAGCACACGAAGATCCGTCGGGTTTTCCGGGTTGTGATAGTGTTACTGTCAGAACAATCAACGTTCTGCTACAATTTCGGAAGGTTCGGTAACCGTTTTTAGTTTTCAAAATCTGCCGAACAGCCAGAGGAACCACTTGTTCCATGACCTAATGACGTAATTGTGGAAGTAAAAATTTTTTTTTGGGGGGGGGGGGGGGGGGCAACATTTTTTTAAAATTTGTTCCCTTCGGCCCGGCATTGTCTACGTTATCCACAAAATAGTACCTGTAGCTCAAAACACATGTAACTGTAGAATGCCTCACGAAACTTTAATACATGTATGTATATTTGTTGTGTATTAGTATTTGCTAATAAATTGTACGCCGATAAAATATATAGTTTAGTCTTCATTGACCAGTTTAGCCTGGTCAATGAAGGTAGTCTTCATTACCTGAAGTCCAGTTAAAGATTATACAATTGTATATAAATTATTGTTACCGTCTAGATTAATTGTATGTTGTATCTATGATATTGTATGTCGGGAGAGAGCGTTTCAGTTGAAATAACTTTTGCCCGATCCTCTCCTCGTTTTATGAAAATCAATCATTTTGAAAAATAGCTATCAATACCGGAAGAAGTACTTCTGTTTTTTGTTAAGCGAATGTCGTGAATTATTCGTGCCGAATCATGTGGGTGGAGGGGGGGGGATCCAACCTCAATCTGATTAAAAATCATATATTGATCTCCGCGACGTTTCGATAACTTTTCTCTGCTGCGTCAATATCTGAGAACATCTAAGAGGGGGTCACGTTCAGGTGACCTTTTGGATAAGCCAATAATATTAATACATTCAGAATCGAAAATGTTGATCTGTTGAGGCGACAAAGCTTTGCACTATCTTGTTTATACGTGCAGTCATTTCGTCACCAAATGTTCATGTACAACAATGTGACGAAATGTCTTGCTGAAAGATGACAGCGTCATTGAAAAAATCTACTAGTGTGAAGAGGCGACAAAGTGCACCAGCACATCAACTCTTATGGGATGTTGTCAGATCCTTGTTAAATGGAGTGAGAACAATGATCTGTATGTTATTGTTAAATCCTTGTAAAACGGAATGAGAGCAAGAATCTGTATTGTAATCATATTGATACATGCTCCACATTGTCGAACCTCGTTAACTCGACTTTCGCAAGTCCTCGGAACATAATTGACAGAATAATCGGTAAGTAGTTAGATCGGACCCGACAAAATACTTCGAATGACGCGGGGTTACACGAGGTCAAGATAACGAGGTTCGACTCCAGTTGAATTGTAATTTGAGAAATTTTAGTTCATAACTACTAACTAAATTATTCCATACATTTGCCTGGTCATCGAATGTTGCAAAAGGACGTTATTATATTAAAGCTTGTGACATGCGATCTCTGTTGCACTTTTCTAATCATGGACGACACCGTGGCCTATAAAATTTAAATTTTGAATCTGACATCGACCCGGCTTTGCCGGATGGTTATGAATTAATAGCTACTGTTTAAGTCGTAAAGTTTCAAAAAAGGGTAAAAATACGTCTGTGAAAAAACCCCAGTTAAAGTCAGATTAATAACAAAATCAAAAAGCACTGAATGTAATTCCTACGCCACGTGACCTTTACACGTGACCCCCGCATGTGTCATTAAACCCATTGATTAATGTACATGTAGCAGTGAGGCTGTGAACTGTAGCCAGATGTTGATGAGGAGGATATTGTACAGAAACACTAGCAGTGTGTTTACATAGAGAAACCGCGTACTCCTGTTATTCGCCCTCTCCTTAGTTTCCTTTATAATCCTTTTTTTTATTTCAGGATAGTAAACTTGATTGTATTACTAGTTCATCATGAACTATCAAATCTTATAATGACATGATGATGGACATTTTTGATTTTGCTTATTAGTATGTCTATTTGATGCAATTGAGAATGATGTCTCAATTCTCACTTTGAGGCCAAGACATTCACAATGTTTTACGCGGCGGGTGTCGCCGATGAAGATGACGTTTACTATTCCGGAATACCTGGTTTAATTCTCTTTAACCTGTTCAATGTTATCGTTGTGAATCTTGCCTATATTCATAGTTTGCCTCCTATCATTTGATTTCGAGTTCTGATTATGGTTTTTGTTGGCGCTTCGGTATGTGTATTTAAATGTACATGTAGAGTTTAAGAATGTGAAAATGTAACGAAATGAGTTTCCAACGTGGGAATATCGTTTTACAAAGGATGACTGACAGGAAATCCTAGTTACAGTGACCACATACTGCAACCTAACACTAGCATCCGGTAAAGTCTCGTTCCCATGGTGTTGCTGTCAGCGACAGATCCATTTTGAGAAAACTGAAGAAACAAGTGTTTTTTATATAATTATTGTTATATCTGTCCACGCATAACCCGGCAAACAACAGCTTGTTGTTTATAACACACTGAAAACAATACCCCCATTTTCTGTAAATTGAAACATGCCAATTTTTAAACGCATTCATGAGATATTTTCTTTAATTTCCATGTTGATTGTTTTTCACGGAGTGACCCATTTTCACGTGACGTGCCGTAAAATATCATCTGGCGCTGAATGATACAAGCGCGGGACAATCACTGCCGAACTCTAGTCGGACTCATTAAACATCTATATACAGATTGTTGGACTCGAGTTGGACATATCAATACACATAACACAAGGTGGATATTCATATTTCTACCACAATACCTTGTGTTATTCCACTCTCAGACCATTATATAAACGTGCTTACTGTTGGATAAATATATGTTATATACCACTAGTGGAATATGACCTTCCGGACTTTTGATTGGTTGAGAAGTTGAACTTTGACCGGAAATCACGATTGTTGACGTTGTCATTGATTGTTGACGACGTCACAACTTGGCGGGAATGTATGCGAGATGATGCGTTTTCGCTCAAATAGTCCGCGGTTCACTCCGAAAATCAACACTTACACTGCCAATGTAATATTGTGGTAGAAACAGGTCACACGACTCGTGGTTATTGGATATGGAATTTATTTCACTCTCGTTAATTATTTTTTTAAAGTTACAAAAGACACTCGCTAAAGCTCGTGTCTTTTGTAACTTTTAAAAAGTAATTAACTCGAGTGAAATAAATTCCATATCCAACAACCACTCGTTGTGTAACCTCTATAACTAAAGAGTGGTATACACTGCCAAACTTTAGTCGAACACAAAAAACGTCCACAGAATACCGAATTCCAGTCGGATACCTAAAACGTCCATAAATGCCAAACTCTTGTCGGACACATCAATTCACATTACACATAGTTGACGTCCACATATCCGCCTCAATCCAACCAATGCCTTACTAAAGAGGAGAGAAGCCTCATATCCCCGCGTAATTGAACAAATTTACGGAAAGATTTTTTCCGGAAATCGAATTCCACATTCCATATCTGTCAATTATGATGATAATTCTATTTCCGCCTAAGGAGTTGATAACTTGTGGAAGTCAAAAGAAGCCTCTTAAAGGTTATCCAGTGCAGACACCTACAAAAATTACATGACATAACCGCTTGATGAAATATAGATGTAGGGGATATTATATGGAAATGAGCAAAAAGCACTGCCACCCACATCCGTGTACACGACGGAGGCTCGTCCCGGTCACCGGTGATACAATTATACAGGGATTACTCGAGAATACTCGTATATCAGGATAAATGCGTTTGTGCCACAAAGTTCTTTCTCTTCATTCTCATCGAATGTTTCTTTTACATTTTGTGATCTTGTTTTGTCCTTTGAGAGGGAAAAGAAATAGCACATTTATCAGCAAACGTCAGACTAATTGAGCAACAGTGACAACCTGTCTATATCTACCACCTGGATTTATCTACAACCCGTCTATATCTACCACCTGTCTATAACTACCACCCGTCTATATATACCACCTGTCTATATCTACAACCTGTCTATATCCACCACCTGTCTTTATCTACAACCTGTCTATATCTACGACCTGTCTATATCTACGACCTGTCTATATCTACGACCTGTCTATATCTACCAGCTGTCTATATCTACCACCTGTCTATATCTACCACCTGTCTATATCTACAACCTGTCTATATCTTCAACCTGTCTATATCTACCACCTGTTTATATCTACCACCTGTCTATAACTACCACCTGTCTATATCTACCACCTGTCTATATCTACCACCTGTCTATATCTACCACCTGTCTATATCTACCACCAGTCTATATCTACCACCTGTCTATAACTACCACCTGCCTATAACTACCACATATTTATATCTACCACCTGTCTATATCTACAACCTGACTATATCTACCACCTGTCTATAACTACCACCTGTCTATAACTACCACCCGTCTATATGTACCACCTGTCTATAACTACCACCTGTCTTTATCTACCAGCAGTCTATATCTACAACCTGTCTTTATCTACAACCTGACTATATCTACCACCTGTCTTTAACTACCACCTGTCTATATCTACAACCTGGCTATATCTACCACCTGTCTATAACTACCACCTGTCTATAACTACCACCTGTCTATATCTACCCCCCCCCCCCCCGTCTATATATACCACCCGTCTATATATACCACCCGTCTATATCTACCACCCGTCTATATAAATACCACCTGTCTATAACTACCACCCGTCTATATGTACCACCTGTCTATAACTACCACCTGTCTTTATCTACCAGCAGTCTATATCTACAACCTGTCTTTATCTACAACCTGACTATATCTACCACCTGTCTTTAACTACCACCTGTCTATATCTACAACCTGGCTATATCTACCACCTGTCTATAACTACCACCTGTCTATAACTACCACCTGTCTATATCTACCCCCCCCCCCCGTCTATATATACCACCCGTCTATATATACCACCCGTCTATATCTACCACCCGTCTATATAAATACCACCTGTCTACATCTACAACCTGTCTATATCCACCACTTGCCTATTACTACCACCTGTCTATATCTACCACCCGTCTATATCTACCACCTGTCTATAACTACCATCTGTCTATATCTACAACCTGACTATATCTACCATCTTTCTATAACTACCACCTGTCTATATCTACCACCTGTCTATAACTACCACCTGTCTATATCTACCACCCGTATATATCAACCACCTGTCTATATCTACCACCCGTCTATATCTACCGCCTATCTATATAAATACCACCTGTCTAAAACAGTTTTCCCGGTAAAAGTTTATACATAGGCGTTGATCAATATAAAAAACAACACTATATAGACAATAAAGAATACCAAGATAAATTATCTGGACAAAACTGTAGGCAAACATTTTACGACATCAGATCTACGTAATGTCACTTGTGCTAAAAACACTGTGGCAGCTAAGATCATTGGTCTGAAAATAACTTTGTTTTACAGAATGCCACAGAAGCTAAAGGCGTTTGAAAGCTGCGTGAACATGTAGTTTTCTGTAACAAGTATAATACGTTAACTGAAAACGTCTGTTTGCACCCAGGTTGTTGAAATACGAGACCCTGTCAGAAATGTGGATAATACATGTATCACCAGGCTATGTGGTTAGGGCCAAACGTTAATGAGACTTCCGGGACAGACGGAACATTGACTCGGGCCAGCGAATATTGTCAATGTGCGTGAATAAAAAACAACAATCGGACGTCGATAGTTATAATATCTACCTTGGCTAATTTATAATATCTACCTGGGCACATTTATAATATCTACCTTGGCTCATTTATAATATCTACCCTGGCACATTTATAATGTATCTACCTTGGCTCATTTATAATATCTACCCTGGCACATTTATAATATCTACCTTGGCTCATTTATAATATCTACCTTGGCTCATTTATAATATCTACCTGGGCTCATTTATAATATTTACCTGGGCTCACTTAGAATATCATTGTACTTCATTATTTTTCTGTAGATGTAAACCAAACGAGTAATGACAGAAAAGACACTGAAACGGGAACAGTTTTGACTGAAATTTTCGTATTGACGGTCTTTAGCTCTCGGCAGCATTCGGTATCTATCGGTAACTATTGTTCTCTGCATGCTGTCGTATATTGGCACTAATCGCTAACTGTGTGTAGCTAAATCGGTTACTGTCAGTAACAGTCGGAAAATGTAGATGATTACGGGTAAGACACAGTCCGACTCAGTTACAAACGGAAAATAGAACACTATCGGACAATCTCGGTAATTTTCGGTTACTGTCTGTAACCATCGGTTGCAGTCGGTGACTACATATTGTAACACTGACGTAGATGACGACTTTCTAATCAATTAACAATGTTAAACGTGCTATCCTCGTTCGACGTAGAAACACGTTACATAACGCTGTTTTCTGACATACTTTTAGATCGGTAAATCAAGGCATTTTTTGACAATTGATCTTGTCATAAACACATTACTTAAAAACATATTTCTAAATAAAACTACATTAACGGTATCAACCAGCATATGTACAGTTGTGGTATCGCACAACGCACCAAAAACTGCGTGCGTTCATCGTGCATACATCGTGCACACATCGTTCGCCCATGGTGCGCACAACGGGGCGATTTAAAGATCGTGCGTCTATGTGTGCGATAGAATCGCACACACGCACCATTTGGTACAATTGGTCGATACATATTACGGCATGAAAAACATATGGAACCCTCTTGTCCAAAAACTATTTAAATTCGCATCATATTTATTGGGATTATGTCAATTTAACAATATACAGTAAACAGCATTACAGTGACCACGAGACAGCCAAGTGCGGGTTTAGTTAACAGGTAACAGAATAGGTAAATAACATGCCAGAGTTTTACCTGTCCCGTGTGCGGCGATCCGCTCCGACAGCCATTACCGAGCGACCGTTATGAAAACAAACTGGACTCTTATAATTAGTTATTTGAAAACCCCCTCCCCAACAATTTACCTGTGTTTTCACACCTAGGCGAGTGTTGTAAGTGCCCCGGGCCAGAGACATCTACATATATTGTCCATGTACAGGTGCAGTGTATAACTTGGTAAAAACTGGCAATATTTACTTGAATGAGAACTTGTCAATATGTGTTGAAAGTTTACATGTGTCTAATTGGTTTGCTTCAAAAACTACAGAAAGACTATTACTAATTTTATGAAATATATAGATAAACTACCAGCTCATGTAAATAGTTACAATATAGAAATATATTTAAAACATCTAGCGCGAAACCGTATATATTGTTAAACCATTTCTAAATTTATATCAACCATGATTGTCATCGCACAATGTTAGTTTATCGTGCGCCCACATGTGCGTTAGAAATTATCGCCCAGGATCGCATCGTTCGCACATCGTGCATACACCGTTCGCCCATCGTGCGCCCACCGCACATCGTGTAACGTTGTGCGATCCCACAACTGTATATTGGTTCTTTTGATTTATACTCCAATACGGTCGTACCTCCTTATCCTGAACTGGGATAAATCGACTACACCCGTTTAATTACTTATAGTATTTCGTCGGTCTTGGACAAGCTTCACTTTTAATATTCCAACCTGACCTAACTCGAATACCCGGATAACTCGAGGTTTTCAAAAGGTTCCTCTGACTTCGAGATATTGGTGTTCTACTCTACACAAAAACATGCTATTTTCGCGTGCGTAACCGTTGTGGTATCTTCTAAGGTTTGTTTGGTTGACAACGTTGGTTTACTATTTCTGATGTATTTTCTGGGATATTTTTGACAAGTGTTCTGTGTTTACCAGCAGACATACCGTACAGACGGTAGATTTATCACACAGCTTCACCAATCGATATCAGGCCTGACAGGGTTTTTGTTGAGGTTAAAATCAGGCTATACCGTAACAAACCCGGGTAACCGTCACGTCATGTTTGATCGCATGCAAATCTGTCTGTAAAATAAACCAAACTGTTTCCAGAAAATATCAGTGTCGTGAATAAAACGTAAAATGATGGGGAAATAAATGCCTGGGACCTGCCACAGTCTGGGCCACGCCATGTATCATTCATGAAGCCCGACCTTGGGACTTCTATAAGTGTTTTATTTTCTTATGATGCGCGACCAAGGTCGTCTGCTCCGCCCGTCTCCACCACGCCCCTCTTAACCGGAAGTAGCATCCGTCCATGACTTCGATTACTGCGCAATGATTCAATTTATAAACATCAACCAACAATTAAATAAACACTTGTACAGTAACTTCGTCATGGTCGTAAAGTGTTTAATGGTTACGAAAAAAGAAACTTAATACAAGTTTGTGTCTTCAGCAGAAAACTTGGAAGAGTTTGATAGACGGCTGTTTCTCATCCATTAAAGACTGATAGTTATATGATAGTTTCCATTAAGTTTCTTAAAATGTGCTTCATTGTCCCCGTACAGCATCCGTAAATGTAACTAGATCATTCTGTAAAGAAAACCAAGTCCTGTGGTACTTTTACGAAAGATATTAAACAAAAACGCGCAAAATATACGGACATTATGTTTCTGTTTATGACAACTTCAACTGAACTAGCTTGGAACATTGAACTTCCGGTTGTGATGACGTCATATTAACCGATAGAGTTACTGCCTTGTAATAAGACTCTTTCAGGACCAGAGAGGAAAGATTCCAAAACAACCTTCGTCCCCCTAATGTCAATCTGATTAAAATGGAAATCCTTGTTCTCACTCATGTTTATAAGAATCTGACAACATCCATAATAGGTCATGTCCTTGTGACCTTTGTCGCCTCTCTAATTCCTACTCAAGTCGAATTGTCTAATGACGCTGTCATCTACAGCAAGTCATTTCGTAAAGGCACTGCACATGAGCTTGTTGTGACGAAATGACCAAACACACAGATGGGATTATTCCAGCTATTACCCCCACAAACTTTCACATTCAAGATTTTGGCAGCGGTTATTTAATTGGCTTATGCAAAATATCACGTGAACGTGACCCCCTATAGGATGTTGTCAGATTTGACGCAACATAGAGAAGATTAAAGAACGGCTTGGTGGATATCAAGATATGATTTTAATCAGATTCTGTCTCCCTTGACTCACTGTTGGCCTTAGGATGAGCGTTCGCCCCTGTGAGGAAGGCAAAGGGTTCTGTCGATAAGTCGAGACATACCATTGTCTCAAACAATGGTAAGTAATTCGCCCTGCTTGACTCTCAGCATTATGAGAGAGAACCAACTTAAATCTCCAAGTCTGCTTCTAATTAAACGGAAACTACACAAACTAGAAGTTTGTCTATATGTTTCAGTACCTGAGAACTTCAAAAATAAAATTTACATTTTACACCCCCCATCCCCCCCCCACACTTTGACCTCCAAATTTTCTATGAGCCCACACAAAATCAGATGTTTTGAACATAAAAAAATATACAACTGACCTTAAATTATCTTCCTGTAATATACCCTCCTGTTTTCGCCTTATCACTGATATGCCGCAGAAAGGCCAAAAATTGGCATCCCTCCTTTGGAATATATGCAATGAACAACCTATTTGTTTCCTTCTTTTCGTTGTTTGTGATATGTAATACTATTAATATGATAGCACTTCAAATATATTTATTCATATGTTGCAGTCGTTAGATATACGCATTGACATACTGCTCTGGTAGTGACGCGGTACGACGTCGCCAAAGGTAACCGCCTTTGTTTGTTTTACCGTCAAATTGCTAATTTGTTCGCCATTACCTAATTAGTGTATAAGAAGACAACATGGAGCCCAAATATGTTTGTTTCAACATGTCGAAAGAACTAAATTATTGCTATGTTCGTTATTGCGCTGAAGCGTGAACGGCGGCATGTTTAAACAAATATCAATCCGCCGATCCCATTTTCATTGTGAATACACTTATATATAAACACCTCTCCCTTCTTGAGCTTAGTAAACTCTGACTGCGATTAGTGTATACGCAATGAAAAAAGGCTCGGCGGATTGATATGTGTTCAAATATGGCGTCGTTCCCGCTTCAGAACAATAACTATTCGCTACTGCGCACCATAGAATAGGTTCGTTGCCAAATGCGGGCATACTACCGTATACGGAGTCAAAATGAAGTACAATCCTTATTTATACGCAGTCAAGAGTTTACTGTGATGACGTTTATTGTGTACTTACTAAATAGAGTGTGTTACGCGGCATTCCGAGAGACATGTTTAAGACAATAAATAAGAATATTGCGTCATCGTAAACACCTTAAGACTATCAATATCCCGCCATTTTCTGCTGACGCTCTGGGGGAGATAAACTAGCACGACGTAGCAGTGCGTGACGGACAGCGCGTGCTCGCATTCTTGTCATTATGAATGTCGTCTGAGAAGATTTGCAGCAACAAGCCATCGTTCTCACCTCCGTCTGCCGTCAGTGTCTCGACACACGTAGATATTTACATATTATCGCCGTCAAATGATTTCCAGTCCTCGTCCTGTGGGTCTACATCAACACATCGGGGTGTCAAACGATTCTTCTGTCACAACATACCGGGTAATTCAGGAGCCGATCTCTCACATACCACGGCTACATCAAACTGTTAGTGACGTCACATTACGTGTTTATCATCGCCGCAGCGAAGCCGTATCAACAGTTAAGAAATATTCTGCGGAGATTTTGAAATAATCCTTATAAGAAAAAATTTATATCAATATTTGGACTGGGAAAATTGAGAAAACGTTAGTTTGGTCTAGCTTAACAAAAAGCACTGAGTGCCATGAATATCTGATTTCCCAGGGTAAAAGTGTGTATTTTATTTCTAATTTAAAGGAGATTCAAACAATCAACTAATTTGTCGTGAAACACAAAGCTGTTAAACAGCATGCCATCGGAACACCTCGGCGACTACCCATGTGTAGACAGTAACTTGCTTGGGAGTCCAAATGACTAGTTTGATAGATTAGTTAACTCTACAAAGACTTCCTTGTGAACTCATCTAAGCACAAGGTCGTTTGCTAAAGGAGACGAAATAGTTACTGCCAGATCTGAAAATTTGTCGTGCAATAGGTCTATAAATTCTTATCTTATAATGCATATACACTGTATCTACCGAATATTATTGTGATAACATATTTGTTCACAAGTACACGCGACCAGAAAAATAAAAAAATCAGTTGTAATATCACCAATGGCAGATGCGATGCAATGTGTGACGAAATTGGTGACGTTTCTCTGGTAACACTGCATAAAGTGATGACGCGATAGTGAAGTTTTAGAATAATGGCGCGCGTGTGAGCTGTCTTTCCCCTACCCTGGTAAAAGACTCATGAAATATTTCTCTACCATTAGGGTTTGACGGAGAAATTTCCAACCCAATGGGGTGATATACTTGATTGTCTCACCCGAGGCTCTGCCGAGGGATACATGTAGATAATCAAGAATATCACCCGAGGGTTTGCCGAGGGATACATGTAGATGATCTAGAATATTACCCGAGGGTTTGATGTTCCTCTGTTACGACATCGAGGTAGGAGATGATTATTTTTCTCCCATCATTTTTTAACGAAGGTATCAAACCAATGCAATGCTGACCTGCCGTGGTTGAATTATATTGTTGCCGTCACGCCATTACTTTGTTTTCGTGACGTCATTATATTGTTGTCAGCTCGTGTTATCTGTCATACCCTAGGGGGTGACAGAAAAATCTTGAACAGGTAAAAGAGGAGAAAAGACGGTGAATGATGATTAGGTTTGATAGGGTAAGAGAAAAATAAGCATTCACCTCCTTGGTAGTGAGACAGGAGATCTCACCCCTCGGGGTAGGATTCTTAAACTTCAGATTCTTACCCCTCGGGTGGAGGACCCCCTGTCTCACCCCCAAGGGGGTGCAAGATTCTTTTAATCATTTCCCTAGCAAAGTTGGGAATGAACCTGTGAAGTGTGGGAGACTGAAAGGTCTTTAACTCGAGGACAGGTGACAGAGTGGTACATACAGAAACACCTCGGACACAATGCACGTGTCAATACGATAGCGATACCGATGTAAAACAGTGGCAATATATATCAGATATATCGGCTACGGAAGAACTGTCACATTAGTTTAACAACATAAAGAGTGACGTTGCTAGCTCCATGACACGGCAATGAAGGTATGACGTCACCCGTTACTATATAACAGGAAATGACATCATTGGCTACTTATGAACTGCCCACATTGTTGCTAGCTCAGTAACAATAATATGGAAACTCATACTATATGTCAGTGTCAGGATCACGACTGTCACAAGGTTCTAATAAATCCTATTATACGTATCTTGAGAGGGTTAATTGACTGCCGAACCGTTCGAGGTTTACGCTGCTATAGCTCTGACCATGTTAATCCTTTAGGGGGCATGTAGATATAACAGACCAGACTTGTCGGAATTCAATATATCTGGTGTGTTAGCCGAACCTCTTAATTCTAGTGGTATATAGCCTTATATGGGTCAGTTGTGTGTGTGTCTTCCTGATCTATTGGTAGCGGTCAGACAACTACTAGTGGCGACATCTACCTAGAGTTGTCGTTCTTTATATTCACTTTGATATCTATTAGCGGTAAGTAAGAATAGGGAAAAAACAAACAGATTTATTGTCAATTTTCATCTTCAACCAACTTGGGCGAAGTTTGTCTGAGACGAAATAATTCGAACTGAATTTTATTTTTTAGTTAAATGAGTTCGAGACAAAGTTTGAAAAGAAAACCAGTTGAGTGTGCCCCTCTAAGTTAGAGGCGATGGCGAAAACGAGGTTTGACCTGTGTGTGTACATGGTTTAAAAAGAAAACCAGTTGGGTGTAAGAACGACAACTCCTCTTAGCAATTGTAAGTCTACCCCTCTAAGTTAAGTAAGCGAGGCCATATTCCAAGCAACACATGACTATTATGTTGTTATATGTTTCAGAATCCTCGGTTCCATTTCATAAATTAAACTTTTTAATTAGAAGTACGGGTCGTTTTGGGTCCGTATTTCAATGACTCATTATTTGAGTGAATGCTGAAGCACCAAGATCACCTCTGGCGATTCTGATCTCAACAATAGATCTACTAATTTGGGAAATAAAGCCTGGGCTCGTACTCAGTGATATCCGGGTGTCTGCAGGGTTCGAAATGTTGATCCTAAACTAAACAACTAAGCTATTTATAAGGTGATAAAAATCAATTAATGTGAGCGAGACATAACTGTAGATATAAAACAATAAATAAACATAGAAAATAACAGTTAGAGAACATGTTTTCAATAGCATGTCTGTAAAGAGTAGAGAATAGCTTATGTTTCGACATGTTAAGCTCGTTATGTGTATGTTTGTATTGCCGTCAATTTAGATATATACATGTAATTAGAATTGTGCGATACATATTTAACTGAATTGTAAAGTAACTATAGGGCGATGCTTACCTCTCGTAACTGATTGTTCTCCTGGATAAGCTCCCAGACTGTGGCACCGTGACTTTGCTCTAGTTTGGCAAATATCAACACAATTAAAATCCACACGTGCGTGAAACTGGGGCACAAAACCATGATGAAGGTTGTTATAATGAGGGCAAACTTTCCCTACTTGGGATCACCAACTTTCCCAACACAGATGACGCAGTTATATAAACCCAGTGAGTGGCGGGAGGGTGGGCTGGTATCGTCTGCTGCTGTAATCACGGGCTGATGTAAAGCGCGTTAAATATCCAACAATATCACATCAAGATCAAGATGTCGGTCCAAATATTTAATTCAAAAATAATCAGAGGACGATATTTTGTCCATGTCCTTATTACAGATACGTAGTGTTTGCTTTGTGTACCAAAATTGACCGTAGAACTATACAGCTGACAGCAGCACGTGCTCCGTCTCCATACTTGTCATCAGACAAATCCTTTTGATAAGACCTCACAGACCATGTGACAAATCATACCCACCGAATCCACCAATCAATGAATTCTTCAGTTTCAGCAGGACAAAGTAGTCGATAATTATATTGGCACTATAGGTGGTTTCCCATAAGCACTGCTAAGCTATCTATTCTATCGCATGTGAAGTCGAATAACTCGCATATAATTGAACACGAAGTCTCAAAATGAGCCACTGTATCTTAGGTATAATAATCACTGTGTTTCTATATCAATGCAAAAACAATCACAATAGTGAAGATTACGAATTTAACAAACTCGGAATTTCCAAATTGTGTTTTAAATAGACAGTGGTAAGATTGATAGCGTATAAGCGTTCTTGTGTATATCGGACGATGCCAATCTTGCGATGATGACGTCGAGTTTCAGAGGTCTATCGGCGGGCCTTGTCAAGTGACGTCATCCGACTCTTCATTTCAGTCTGCAATAAGGAAATCGTGGTAAGATAATTACTGTGTGGAAATACAACATTACTAATGGCGAATGTATCCTCGTCCAATTATACTTGGTGTAACAAGTGGCTTATGAATCGTCTAACGCTGGTTTTGATTGGAGGATATTTCCAACAAGCTGCTGACGATTGTAAAAACTGGCTGTGAGCTTTCTGGCACCTCTCTTTCACTAGCAACACATGTGTGTCAATATCAGGTGGATTACATAACCACAATCACAATGAACAGTGTCATCCACGACTTAAGGATCAACCTTCTTGGCGTATCACGTGATCAAGGAGATTGGTCTGTTACTGTCCGATGATACGTCACGAAAATCACTCTATTGATCGCTCTAAGCAGTAAGTGTCAAATAATCTCCCAGCCTTATAAGATGGCGATGCTCTTGTCTTAAACAAAATTGTCAATATTTACAGCGATGTTTCTTAAAATAAATGGCGTTTGGTCTACATAGCAACTAAATGTTGACTAACTCAGCAAGGCGCTGCCGTTTAACACGAGGTAACTTTGCCGTTTCCTTGTGTCCGTGCCCGTATACACACACAGCTGTTATACTGATGAGAGGTAACCCAATGACCCGTCCGTTCTAATCCACCGTAAACCAAAGGGAATGATTTAAAGAAATCCGTTCGTTTGAGAGTCACAGCATTTTCTGTTGACTGCGTGGTTCGTTTGAGAGTCATAACATGTGTTGTAAGCGTGTTTGCTGACGTGCCTCTAGACTCCTGTAATGTTAAAATATTACTGGAACTTTGAAGTGTAAGTTACAATATTCTTCACAGACCTACATTTCTACAAATCCCATTAAAGCGTTTTAGAATGCCGCCCGAAATAGATGTAAAAGACACACACGTATTGCTGTTTTTTTCTGAAAATAAACATCCAACCTTTTAAAATCCTTTTGCTACAATGCTTCCGGTTGATATATAGAGATTGTGGAAAACAGCTCTAAATACGGATTCAAAGGTATCGACACAACGAAAAAGTGATGTTGTGAAGTTCTCAAATAGTACTTTCCGGGAGATTCGAGAAGTTCGTTGGCTGATATTGTTGAGTATTGTACGTTATTTGGAAAAGTCTATATTTACATAATGTACCTAAAACCTTCTCCGTTACGTAGCTACTTGGGCTTTCTATTGAGAAAGACAAACTAGCACGGGATCTCTCGAGATTCAGCCGTTTCAATAAATCTTAGGATCCGTTACATCACTTCATTTTCATTTCAATCCGCACTCCGTGTTACAAATTTTGAGTGTGTAGACGTCACGTGATCCTCGTTACTAAGATATCTTGATACTGAACTTCCTGTGTAGACAATGGTTCCGGTTACCTAAATGATGAAAGAGTCGGAAATGTCAAAACCAGAAATACACGACTGAAGTCCGGGACAAGGGAACGAGTATCGGGTGTAGTACAATTCTTTCCTCACAATCATTAGACATTGAGATCTTTGTTTCCGGAATATATATATATATTTAAATGCTTGTATTTAGAATGTTCTCGTCTCATTCAAGTTGATTTGACCATTGATGGTGCTTGATTAAAGATAACTGTTATATATGTATACAATATCATACAGTACAATATATAGTTATAAAAGCTAATACATTTACTTTAAGCATGCTTTCAAACACATACTTTATATACAAACGTGTTTGCTGTAAAAAAACCAAACAAGTATTTGTTTCAAAACCCACCAGTATGACATGTAATTATTGGTTAGATGAATGAGATTGTATGGACAAAATTATAAAAAGGTGCAACATTTTCAATATAAAATATGTTGGTTATTTTTAATTCTTAGATTACTAAGAATAATGGCACAAGACAAATTCACGACGTGTGTTAGTGAACGGACGTGGTCAATAGTTAACGATGTTTATTCAGACAAACAAGCCGATTTTACAATATTTACCAGACCGATATATTTGATCCTATGATTTTATGCAATTAAGATTACCGGTTTTTGAACGATTCGTAACAGTTTTATGACAGAAGTAGTATGTTTTTGAATATACCGTGCCTAGGACGTACTATAATATTACGTCTAATATGTTCCTACAATCTAGTGTTCCTGATGATTTGTTCTCGGTTCCCTACTTTACGTGAACCTACCAACCAGAAGTAGCCAAGATGAGATGCCTGGTAAGTTAAATACATAAGCTTGTCTATACTTACAGTATCCCGTGCTATCCAAGTCAAAGGGCGACGTCTATAGTTCAACACTTTTATCGGAGGTGATTCCCGGACACAATATGACGTCATCGTATGATTGCGACTATCACGTCATTGTCAAGGTAACGACGGGACGAGGAATCACACCACCACATTACAAAATCTAACCACGTGATCAGATATACTACAATGTAACAGGGTCATATTACAGTGTAGTACGTTTTATTGATAAACAAATATGATCTTCAAAATTATTGTTACTCAAACACAGATACTTAGTCGAACGACTGGTTTAGCCATGGTCAGTAAATTGTGACCGGACGGAGTACCGATGTACTGGAGGCCTTCGGCAGTATACATCAGTGTTTTAGCACTTTAAATCGGCATCAACTCCACACTATTACAAAGAGGTTTACACGATACCCAATACAATCACATATCGGATACACCGACAGGCCGCCCTCTAATAACTCATGTAATAGGACGAAAAACCAAACATCAACCTAACACACCATGGGGGTATAACGACCAGTGTGTTTCAAACATACATATGTAAACATTCTTTCATGATCAGTAGGACACCTGCGAGAATGTACAGAAATAGGCGTTTATAAAGTCATGACATTGCATTTTAATTTTTAAATCTAGCTTTAATATATTTCGGATCGTTTTTTTCCTGATTGGCGGAACAGTCCTCCTTTTCCGGGACACGCTTAAAAATGGTTACTAGTTAAGTTAGACATCAAACGTTTTTCTGACTCCGAAGATTTATTTCGAGAAAACATAACAGTAATTTATTGTCATGAAGTAAGTCTCCCTCATTATATTATTGGCATGTGTTTACCCTCTTTTCTTCTAAAGGCAAACCCTAATTAAGTTACAAAGTAGCATACGGTTAGGCGCTAATTAAATATGTATTGACGAAACAGTTTAAACACAATAACGGGCATACAAAATGTATATGTTATGAATGATGTAGGGAAGAAAATATAAATTCCCAAGTTTTACGCTGTTTCCATTTTTACACGTTAACAGTATCTACGGGCAGTTTAAATAGACTCAGTGAAACGTAAAATAAACAATTTATCTTGGATAAAAAATATAAACTTTGTTTATATTACAACAATTATGAAACAAGTTATCAAACTTATATCAATCACTCTTGTTGGCCCGGATGTTAGCGCGCGAAGGGGTCTTATTGTGGGAGGAAACTGGAGTACCCGGAGAAAACCTAGGTGGTCGGCAGGTGACTCATACCTTCACACGCCCGATCGGGTAATCGAACCCCGTCCGCCTTGGTGAAAGGTAAGTGCGCTATCTACTTTACTACTCGACCACCCGATAGACTTGACAAATGTTACAACATTTGTTCGTACTACTTGTACATACAATCCTGGGCAATATGTTATCCTGCTATATTAACGCTTTTACATCTAGACTCGAACCTCGTTATCTGTAACTCGTTTAACCCGAACATCCCATTTATCAGAAATGTTTCATCGGTCTAAGCGAGGCTCGATACAAAACATTTAAACTCGCTTTACTCAAATTTTACCGACCGGGCCGCTGAATTTGAAATAACTAGGTTCGATTATATAGTCATAAGAATAAAAGAAATATCCATTTGACAAAATTCTTTTAAATTTGAAACTCTTCTTTGGTGGGAGCCAGCATAGGGACACTCTAACTTAATGTTTTTACCTCTAACAGATAGCTGACGGCTGAATCGCGTTTCTTTTAAAACGTTTCTATCACTGAAAAAAACACATCTCTCTGAAATCTCTAAGGAATATGCTCCGTTACTAAGGAAGATACAGAATGCTGGCTTTGGAGTTTTTCACGAGATGCCAATTTTGAATAAACGTCAGTCGAATATTACAATTTACAATCCTTGGCAGTGTATCCTATACAGTTGTGAGCATCAAGAACACGTGTTCTTACTCATGACTGTGAAAACATGATCGATAAAAAACTTATTTCAAGCACCACCAACCTCTGATAAACATCACTCATATTTGTGATTCAATCGATCAGGCTTCCTCAGACATTTTAAAATCTGTCTTCGGAAGAACACCTCGGTTTTTCTTCTAATGTACTTTATAGTACGAACTCTTCGTGGATTATAATATTCGTGGTTTTACGTTGTTGTCTTGGAACCACGACAATAAATACAAACAAATTAGATTAATTAGATTTCCATTCCAAGATCCATTCCAAGAAAGTTGGTACCACGAATATGTTTAATAAAGAAAGTCTCGAAGTATACACGCCGGAAGTAGACAGAAAGAAGGGACGTGAGGAGAGGTTTGGTGAGAAGGACAGGGACGAGGTATACACGCCGGAAGTAGAGGGGACGATAGGACGTGAGGAGAGGTTTGACGAGAAGGACAGGGACGAGGTACAAACGCCGGAAGTAGAGGGGACGATAGGACGTGAGCAGAGGTTTGGTGAGAAGGACAGGGACGAGGTACAAACGCCGGAAGTAGAGGGGACGATAGGACGTGAGCAGAGGTTTGGTGAGAAGGACAGGGACGAGGTATAAATGCCGGAAGCAGTGGGTACGATGAGACGTATGGGGAGGTTTTAGGGGAAAGAGAGGGAATCTCGAACCGGATGCCAACTTCATATAGAATACGCACTATACCTAGAGACAAAGCACAGCATCCCACCAGTCACAAGATACAGACAACGTGTGAACCAGTCGGTCAGCAGAGATACAGACAACGTGTGAACCAGTCGGTCAGCAAAGATACAGACAACGTGTGAATCAGTCGGTCAGCAGAGATACAGACAACGTGTGAAACGGTCGTTCAGCAGAGATACAGACAACGTGTGAAACGGTCGTTCAGCAGAGATACAGACAACGTGTGAACCAGTCGGTCAGCAGAGATACAGACAATGTGTGAAACAGTCGTTCAGGAGAGATACAGACAACGTGTGAACCAGTTGTTCAGCAAAGATACAGACAACGTGTGAAACAGTTGTTCAGCAGAGATACAGACAACGTGTGAACCAGTCGGTCAACAGAGATACAGACAATGTGTGAACCAGTCGTTCAGCAGAGATACAGACAATATGTGAACCAATCGTTCAGCAGAGATACAGACAACGTGTGAACCAGTCACTTTACAGAGATACAGACAAAGTGTAAACCAGTCGTTCAGTAGAGATACAGACAAAGTGTGAAACAGTCGTTCAGCAGAGATACAGACAATGTGTGAAACAGTCGTTCAGCAGAGATACAGACAATGTGTGAAACAGTCGTTCAGCAGAGATACAGACAACGTGTGAAACAGTTGGTCAGGAGAGACAATCCCCCGGTCACTAGATACAACTAACGTTTGAACCAGTGGTTCGGCAAAGACAGTATTTAGCATGCATTCTGAAGTATATTGGTATGTTTCAGTAGAGCCCGGCGTACACATTACCTTCCTGACAAATGGAGGAGGAAAGTTTCAAGGATAGAAGAAGAAGCATAAAGACATGAAATATAATTAAGTATGTACGTAATTATATCTTCTCAGAAAAAAAACCGTCTAGTCCAAGGCCACGCGCCGTTTTTATTGTTGTGCGATGTTGCAGGTTGCAAAACTTTGAAAATATTATTGATTTATAAAGAAATTTTGTCACAGAAGACGACGAAATTCAAGGTCTGTGGTAGGATAGGAGACTTAAAGGTACTAAATATCCTAGAAATTGTAACTTAGACTGATACCGTCGAATTCTCGTCACATTCATTCTACCACGCCCCTTAAATACAATTACTAACAATACAGTGGATACAACATAACATTATTATACATTTGTATATACATTTATACCCAACTGGGATACTGGGATGTCCCACGCCAATACCAAACAGAGAAAACCTGTGTCCATATCCCCTAGATGCAATGTATAACCTTTATCAATGTCCCATAGATACAATGTATAACCTTTATCAATGTCCCATAGATACAATGTATAACCCATATCAATGTCCCAAAGATACAATGTATAACCTTTATCAATGTCACATAGATACAATGTATAACCTTTATCAATGTCACATAGATACAATGTATAACCTTTATCAATGTCCCATAGATACAATGTATAACCTTTATCCATATCCAATAGATACAATATATAACCTTTATCAGAGTCCCATAGATACAATATATAACCTTTATCAGAGTCCCATAGATACAATGTATAACCTTTATCAGAGTCCCATAGATACAATATATAACCTTTATCAATGTCCCATAGATACAATGTATAACCTTTATCAATGTCCAATAGATACAATATATAACCTTTATCAATGTCCCATAGATACAATATATAACCTTTATCAATGTCCCATAGATACAATATATAACCTTTATCAATATCCCATAGATACAATATATAACCTTTATCAATATCCCTTAGCTACAATGTATAACCTTTATCAATGTCCCAAAGATAAAATGTATAACCCATAACAATGTCCCAAAGATACAATGTATAACCTTTATCAATGTCACATAGATACAATGTATAACCTTTATCAATGTCACATAGATACAATGTATAACCTTTATCAATGTCACATAGATACAATGTATAACCTTTATCAATATCCCATAGATACAATGTATAACCTTTATCAATGTCGCATAGATACAATGTATAACCTTTATCAATGTCGCATAGATACAATGTATAACCTTTATTAATATCCCTTAGCTACAATGTACAACCTTTATCAGAGTCCCATAGATACAAGTATAACCTTTATCATTATCCCATATATACAATGTATAACCTTTATCAATGTCCCATAGATATAATGTATAACCTTTATCAATGTCCCATAGATACAATGTATAACCTTTATCAATGTCCCATAGATACAATATATAACCTTTATCAATGTCCCATAGATACAATATATAACCTTTATCAATGTCCCATAGATACAATGTATAACCTTTATCAATGTCCCATAGATACAATATATAACCTTTATCCATATCCCATAGATACAATATATAACCTTTATCAGAGTCCCAAAGATACAATGTATAACCTTTATCAATGTCACATAGATACAATGTATAACCTTTATCAATGTCCCATAGATACAATATATAACCTTTATCAATGTCCCATAAATACAATATATAACCTTTATCAATGTCCCATAGATACAATATATAACCTTTATCAATGTCCCATAGATACAAGTATAACCTTTATCAATGTCCCATAGATACAATGTATAACCTTTATCAATGTCCCATAGATACAATATATAACCTTTATCAATGTCCCATAGATACAATATATAACCTTTATCAATGTCCCATAGATACAAGTATAACCTTTATCAATGTCCCATAGATACAATGTATAACCTTTATCAATGTCCCATAGATACAATATATAACCTTTATCAATGTCCCATAGATACAATATATAACCTTTATCAATGTCCCATAGATACAAGTATAACCTTTATCAATGTCCCATAGATACAATATATAACCTTTATCAATGTCCCATAGATACAAGTATAACCTTTATCAATGTCCCATAGATACAATGTATAACCTTTATCAATGTCCCATAGATACAATATATAACCTTTATCAATGTCCCATAGATACAATATATAACCTTTATCAATGTCCCATAGATACAAGTATAACCTTTATCAATGTCCCATAGATACAATGTATAACCTTTATCAATGTCCCATAGATACAATATATAACCTTTATCAATGTCCCATAAATACAATGTATAACCTTTATCAATGTCCCATAGATACAAGTATAACCTTTATCAATGTCCCATAGATACAAGTATAACCTTTATCAATGTCCCATAGATACAATATATAACCTTTATCAGAGTCCCATAGATACAATGTATAACTTTTATCAATGTCCCATAGATACAATATATAACCTTTATCCATATCCCATAGATACAATATATAACCTTTATCAGAGTCCCATAGATACAAGTATAACCTTTATCAATGTCCCATAGATACAATATATAACCTTTATCAATGTCCCATAGATACAATATATAACCTTTATCAATGTCCCATAGATACAATATATAACCTTTATCAGAGTCCCATAGATACAAGTATAACCTTTATCAATGTCCCATAGATACAATGTATAACCTTTATCAATGTCCCATAGATACAATGTATAACCTTTATCAATGTCCCATAGATACAATGTATAACTTTTATCAATGTCGCATAGATACAATGTATAACCTTTATCAATGTCACATAGATACAATGTATAACCTTTATCAATGTCCCATAGATACAATATATAACCTTTATCAATGTCCCAAAGATACAATGTATAACTTTTATCAATGTCCCATAGATACAATGTATAACATTTATCAATGTCCCATAGATACAATATATAACCTTTATCAATGTCCCAAAGATACAATGTATAACTTTTATCAATGTCCCATATATACAATGTATAACCTTTATCAATGTCCCATAGATACAATGTATAACTTTTATCAATGTCCCATAGATACAATATATAACCTTTATCAATGTCACATAGATACAATGTATAACCTTTATCAATGTCCCATAGATACAATATATAACCTTTATCCATATCCCATAGATACAAGTATAACCTTTATCAATGTCCCATAGATACAAGTATAACCTTTATCAATGTCCCATAGATACAATGTATAACTTTTATCAATGTCGCATAGATACAATGTATAACTTTTATCAATGTCCCATATATACAATGTATAACCTTTATCAATGTCCCATAGATACAATGTTAAACCCATATCAATGTCCTATAGATACAATGCATAACCTTTATCAATGTCCCTTAGATACAATGTATAACTTTTATCAATGTCGCATAGATACAATGTATAACTTTTATCAATGTCCCATATATACAATGTATAACCTTTATCAATGTCCTATAGATACAATGTATAACCTTTATCAATGTCCCATAGATACAATGTAAAACCCATATCAATGTCCTATAGATACAATGCATAACCTTTATCAATGTCCCTTAGATACAATGTATAACTTTTATCAATGTCGCATAGATACAATGTATAACTTTTATCAATGTCCCATAGATACAATGTATAACTTTTATCAATGTCGCATAGATACAATGTATAACCTTTATCAATGTCCCATAGATACAATGTGTAACCCATATCAATGTCCCATAGATACAATGTATAACTTTTATCACTGTCACATAGATACAATGTATAACTTTTATCAATGTCACATAGATACAATGTATAACCTTTATCAATGTCACATAGATACAATATATAACTTTTATCAATGTCACATAGATACAATGTATAACCTTTATCAATATCCCATATATACAATGTATAACTTTTATCAATGTCCCATAGATACAATGTATAACCTTTATCAATGTCCTATAGATACAATGTATAACCTTTATCAATGTCACATAGATACAATGTATAACCTTTATCAATGTCCCATAGATACAAGTATAACCTTTATCATTATCCCATATATACAATGTATAACTTTTATCAATGTCCCATATATACAATGTATAACCTTTATCAATGTCCCATAGATACAATGTATAACTTTTATCAATGTCCCATAGATACAATATATAACCTTTATCAATGTCACATAGATACAATGTATAACCTTTATCAATGTCCCATAGATACAATATATAACCTTTATCCATATCCCATAGATACAAGTATAACCTTTATCAATGTCCCATAGATACAAGTATAACCTTTATCAATGTCCCATAGATACAATGTATAACTTTTATCAATGTCGCATAGATACAATGTATAACTTTTATCAATGTCCCATATATACAATGTATAACCTTTATCAATGTCCTATAGATACAATGTATAACCTTTATCAATGTCCCATAGATACAATGTAAAACCCATATCAATGTCCTATAGATACAATGCATAACCTTTATCAATGTCCCTTAGATACAATGTATAACTTTTATCAATGTCGCATAGATACAATGTATAACTTTTATCAATGTCCCATAGATACAATGTATAACTTTTATCAATGTCGCATAGATACAATGTATAACCTTTATCAATGTCCCATAGATACAATGTGTAACCCATATCAATGTCCCATAGATACAATGTATAACTTTTATCACTGTCACATAGATACAATGTATAACTTTTATCAATGTCACATAGATACAATGTATAACCTTTATCAATGTCACATAGATACAATATATAACTTTTATCAATGTCACATAGATACAATGTATAACCTTTATCAATATCCCATATATACAATGTATAACTTTTATCAATGTCCCATAGATACAATGTATAACCTTTATCAATGTCCTATAGATACAATGTATAACCTTTATCAATGTCACATAGATACAATGTATAACCTTTATCAATGTCCCATAGATACAAGTATAACCTTTATCATTATCCCATATATACAATGTATAACTTTTATCAATGTCCCATAGATACAATGTATAACCTTTATCAATGTCCCATAGATACAAGTATAACCTTTATCATTATCCCATATATACAATGTATAACCTTTATCAATGTCCCATAGATACAATGTATAACCTTTATCAATGTCCTATAGATACAATGTATAACCTTTATCAATGTCGCATAGATACAATGTATAACCTTTATTAATGTCCTATAGATACAATGTATAACCTTTATCAATGTCACATAGATACAATGTATAACCTTTATCAATGTCCCATAGATACAAGTATAACCTTTATCATTATCCCATATATACAATGTATAACTTTTAACAATGTCCCATAGATACAATGTGTAACCCATATCAATGTCCCATAGATACAATGTATAACCTTTATCAATGTCACATAGATACAATGTATAACCTTTATCAATGTCCCTTAGATACAATGTATAACTTTTATCAATGTCGCATAGATACAATGTATAACCTTTATCAATGTCGCATAGATACAATGTATAACCTTTATTAATGTCGCATAGATACAATGTATAACCCATATCAATGTCCCATAGATACAATGTTTAACTTTTATCAATATCTCATTTATACAATGTATAATTTTTATCAATGTCCCATAGATACAATATATAACCTTTATCATTATCCCATAGATACAATGTATAACTTTTATTAATGTCCCATAGATACAATGTATAACTTTTATCAATGTCACATAGATACAATGTATAACCTTTATCAATTTCCCATAGATACAATGTACAACCTTTATCAATGTCCCCTAGATACAATGTATAATACTTCAATATCCCATAGAGATAATGCATGCCTATACTCCACAGAAACACCCCACATCCCAGTTCTATAGTGCCAGAAAAACTGGCCCACTTCAAATATTCGACTGTAAAATCCTACTAAAACCTTGTACAATGAAAACCCACTGGTTTAGTTTTATTATCTAAATAAATGTTTCGTGGTATTTTCCTTTACATTGAAGTGTTTAAAGCTAAGAACAAGGCCGTCCCTCTGCCATCTCTGTATACGACTTATGTATCTGACTTTAAAGAAAATGATAAAATAACACGGCGTGAACGTAACGACACAATCAAATGCCGCAGTGTCGGCCTCGGAAATCGTCAATTCCATCTCTGAAATTACTTTTTGCTTTTTCTTGATTTCTTATTTAAAACTCATTGAACGAATTGCCATTATTATCTGCTATGGCATGGTTTAATGGTCCTCATTTAAATTCCAACTAAAAGCAAATTATCTATTTAAGTTCCAAGCGTTTTTAAACCGCGATCATTAACCATTAAAATCCAAACGTCTTCAAAACCATGATCATTTTTGTTCTCATCACTTAGAAATACAGCCCATTCCATCACTAACCCCTCCTATATATATTTATCTAGATAAGAAAGTTTTCCTACATAAACAAAACAAGCGGACGTACGGACATTATTCTTCCGGTAAGAAAACAAGGATGGGCATTAACCAGAAAGATATAGAAACACAGACCTACGGACATTAATCTGACGAACATGAAAACACGCGAACGGATATCAATGAGACATAAAACTCGGACGGACAAAAATCAATCTGACGAACATAAAAAACACACACGAATATAATTCAGACAGACATAAAACTTTGATGGACAGATATTAATATGATGAACATAAAACACACACGAACATATATTAATCAGACAGACATATAACTCGGACGAACAGACATTAATCTGACGAACATGAACGCGCACGAACGGATATTAATGAGACAGACAAAAAACTCGGACGGACGCGGAAGGACATTAATCTGATGAACATAAAACATCCGCGAACAGATATTAATTAGAAACACAAAAAAATTCGGACGAACAGACATTAATCTGACGAACATGAACGCGCACGAATGGATATTAATAAGACAGACAAAAAACTCGGACGGACGAGGACGGACATTAATCTGACGAACATTAACTATAAAACACACGCGAACTGACATTAATCAGAGAGACATAGAACTCGGACGGGCGGACGTTAATCTGACGAACATAAAACACAGACAGGTGGACTTTTCTAAGACACAAAAACACAGACAGGCGGACATTAATCTGACAGACATTAAACACAGACGGACGGACGGACAATAATCTGACAGACATCAAACTCCGGCGGGTGGATATTAAACTGATGGACATAAAGCGAAAGGTGGAGGGATGGGGTGAGTTTGAGGAAGAGGGTGTAACGTTTGTGAAATCTCTATTAACGGCTGCGTTATTTCGAGAACTGTCCTTTACATAAAATTCGACAGTACAGGACTCGCGCTTTTTAATTACTCGCATCAAACAAGATCGGTTACGACGTAGGACGAACCGGAGTGTCGACTGTTTGTAGACTTGGCGACAGGTCAGACAATTTATGGTGTAGAGTACCCCGGGGGGAGCCCGCCCTACCATTATCCAATTTAACACCAGTACCTAGAGGTTTTTCTGTGCCGTAACTGTCCACGTTCGTTAACATAAAAACGTCTTCTACATGTAGTGACATTTCTTTTATTCCTCGTGTTTTTGTGTTGATGAGGAGTTCGGCTGCAACTTTATCTAAGGCATCGATCACTACTCAGAGTTTTCTTATCTTGACTCATGTTTTACCAGGGCTTACAGAATCGATAAAAAGTCAAACTTCACCTTTTCATTCGTTTCTTTTGCAGAAAACAGAAATTCGCATATAGGTAAAAAATAGTTCACATTATGATATCGACCCTGGACAGCCTCGACGTCGAACATTTGCCGGATCAGCTCGACTGATTTGATCTTTCGGCTTGAGATCTGGCGTCTTTTCACGATTTGTTCTGCATCATTGTGTAATATGACGTTTTGACGCAGGATTGTAAACTTCAGACTAGAAGGTCGGACATTATGGATCCGGGCGGTCAGTTGGCCTTAGTAACGGTCCTTAGTAATGCACTCATTTGTGGTCACGTGCTACTGATCTATCGTTGGAGTCACGATATGTTTATAGGGCGCGCGCTTACGTGGTAAAGTTTCCATAGTAACGTAATCTTTTGTTATGGAATAGCGTATTACGTGTTTATGACAGTTGACCTTTGAACCAGTACAATAACAACAGACTGTCAGATTCTGCATTCTCCACGCTGTACCTGCCATTGACTCTCTGCTTACAAAGGCTGTCCGAACTTTAGCATTAACGACAAAAATGGCCGTTTCGTTGTCATGACGTAAACTACATGTAATTAACAGAGTTTTCCAATGTGGTGAAGATATGTTATGTAAAATGTATATCGGTTATACGCACTCCATATACATGTACATTTTAATGATATATTAATGTATATGTTAACTGGTTTATAACTAATATATGAAATGATTTTATACTCAACAACCATTCTTAATCTGACGTACTGATGCAGTATCACATAAACCACGCTTGCCCTTCCCCCAAACTCTTATCAAAGCCTATGCACTTCCAACCCGCCCTTCTAGGCGTCCTGGCCCTCTCCTCTCTCCCTCATTAAATAAGCCACCCATCCAATGAGGTCTCCCCTTCCCCCGGTAGTCTCGGCTTTTCCTCTTCCCGTCCCCTTTTCCTTTCCCCGACATCGCTAATCCCTTCTCCTTCTACATGGCCTTCTCTTCCTCCTCCCTCTCCTGGACGTCCTAGCTTATCTCCCTCCCTCTCCCTGGCGTCCCAGCTTCTCCCCCTCTCCCTGGCGTCCCAGCTTCTCCCTCTCTCCCTGACGTCCCAGTTTCTCCCCCTCTCCTAGTCCGAAGGGTTCCGACTCTCTGACCCGCTAAAAATGTTGACGACTGACGGGTGCGAGAGTCAGAATTCCTCCTTAGTTAAAAAGTGGAAATTTTACGCACCCGTGCACAGGTCATTGTTTAAGCTGTGTTTTATAATATAAAACATTTTTGATCACATGTAAATTAAATAGCAATGGAAAGAACAGATATTTTTCTACTAACCTACACATTTAATCAAGTCAAAGGAGGTCGTAAACTAACTGTTGCCACACATTTCTAAAAAAATAACCAGTTTCCTGACATCTGTTTGAAAATGGCCGCGCGTCGCGAGATCCCGCGAGAATTTCATTTGACCTTAGGTAAATTTGATCACGTGACGTGAGGCGGCGGCCATTTTCAAACAGATGTCAGGAAACTGGTTATTATTTAGAAATGGATGGTGACAATTAGTTAGCGACCTCCTGTGACTTGAGTAAAGGCGTAGGTAAGTTGAAAAATATCTGTTCTTTCCATTGATACCTTACTTGCATGTGATCGAAAACGTTGCATATTATAAAACTCAGCTTTAGCGGCGACCCGTGGACGGGTCGGTAAAATTTCCACTTTTTAACTAAGGAGGAATTCTGACTCTCGCACCCGTCAGTCGTCAAAATTTTTAGCGGGTCAGAGAGTCGGAACCCTTCGGACCACCCCTCTCCCTCGCGGCGTCCAAGCTCTCCCCCTCTCCCTGACGTCCCAGCTTCTCCCCCTCTCCATGACGTCCCAGTTTCTCCCCCTCTCCCTGACGTCCCAGCTTCTCCCCCTCTCCCTGGCGGCGTCCCAGCTCTCCCCCTCTCCCTGGCGGCGTCCCAGCTTCTCCCCCTCTCCATGCCGGCGTCCCAGCTTTGCCCCTCTCCCTGACGTCCCAGCTTCTCCCCCTCTCCCTGACGTCCCAGCTTCTCCCCCTCTCCCTGACGTCCCAGTTTATCCCCCTCTCCCTGGCGGCGTCCCAGCTCTCCCCCTCTCCCTGACGTCCCAGCTTCTCCCCCTCTCCCTGGTGGCGTCCCAGCTCTCCCCCTCTCCCTGACGTCCCAGCTTCTCCCCCTCTCCCTGGCGGCGTCCCAGCTCTCCCCCTCTCCCTGACGTCCCAGCTTCTCCCCCTCTCCCTGACGTCCCAGCTTCTCCCCCTCTCCCTGGCGGCGTCCCAGCTCTCCCCCTCTCCCTGGCGGCGTCCCAGTTTCTCCCCCTCTCCCTGACGTCCCAGTTTCTCCTGGCGTCCCGATCCCTCCCATTTCCCTGGCGTGTCCGCGGTTCCCGAGTTGAGACACAAGACCACGCAACCCCTTCACTGTCTCGACTTTGTCTAAACCAGATGTACACGGCGAATCGAAGATCTACATATGCGACTACCGTCAATGTATTTAATCTAAAATCGGGGAGTAATTGCTCTCCTTGTCATGTCTTTGACGTGTCGACCTTGCAAGGATGTAAGCGTCTTAGAGATGTCAATCTGGGTTCTTTGTACGCTTGTTAATATTGGCATATTAATTTCCGGTTTCGGATGAAAAGAAACAGCGGCCAGTCTTGCCGTGCTACATCAGTAACGGTCTAGTATGTATACGAACTAACTTATCCAAAATAAACGCCGGAATGTGTAGAACAAATTATATAGGTTCACAAAACGGGGCCATCGACTACCATATCATTATCATGATATAACTACATGTAGATATGTTAATAATCATTTTAAATTCGACGTGTACAATAATTATCTTTTTAATTTAGTAAATTAACATACGATCAAAATAATGGACGTGTTCTTATTTTGTTGCTGTATAGATATGCACATGTATCATTTACAAAATGTAGACTTACTTATTCTGGTATAACTTCAAAATGTATAATTGATAATTGTTGCACCTTTTTATAATGATAATAATTGGATTATTTTGCATGAATTAAATAACATTTTCTCGTTTACTTGGCTACTTGTAAACATGTTTGTATATATATTTTGATGATCATTTTGCATGATACTTACATATTGGTATGATCACTTGATCAACAGTTGTCATGGTAATATATTCTGATCACGGTTCCACCAATCACAGCTTTTCTTACGTAAAAGCAAATCATATCAGCTACATAAGCATATATCGTGACATCGTTGGTTTTTTTTTTGTCCTAAAACGCTGTGACGTCACGAAAAGTATTCCATTTTGCAACAGTGCCACGACATGCGACTTGTTTGATAATGCTGTAGTTGGTTTGGAGGTTATTCGCCATTGTATCAAGTTTGATTGATACATCAAATGTATTCACCCATAATAGTCCATATATTGGTCCATCGTTAGTACCGCCCGTTAGTCCTCTGTTAGTATCTCACGTTAGTCCACTGTAAGTACATTTGTACCTCACGTTTCTATTGCACTAGCGACTTTTCTTCACTACAGGTTCAAGGTCGTTTCACTGCGCGTGCAATATTTCTATGGCAACATGCAGCATGTACCTGCCCTAAGCACACTGTATGTGTTGTTATATACACTGCATCTGGCAGCTAATCCCTAGACGGTTACTTAGTTATAATATTCAACACTATCCCACGGAAATATCTGGTTTACGCATGTCCGAACCGAAGTTACCATGCATACGTACACAACGAGGTCAGAGATTACTTTCCTTGGACATGCGTGGTGAGATCACTGTAATAAGATCAAGGCTTATCAGCGTCCTGTACCTTTGTTGGATGTCTACGAATACATGCGTGTCACGTTTTCGTGTGTGGCGTAATAAGAAAACTCTCCAACAAATCAGAAATATGTATGTACAAACAAAGTCACGTGATATCGACTGTTTAGTGTGATTTACCATAAGTAAGAAAAGCCCGACAGTCGCTTCCCCTTCAATGCATCACGTGACCTCATTTATAAAAGAACTTGTTATTACTTAATCACAATATTGTTCGGCACGATGAGAAATAAGACTACGACAACACCGTCAGACTCTCCTCAAGTGGTTGTAATTCCAGATAATACGTATACACTGTAGTGGAACTGTAGATCCCAGGGGAACCTGCTGATAAACCTGTAAACAATGCTGTTTTATCACTAATGCCCGTACGTCAGGCGGTAGTACTATAACAGCGTCACGGGTAGCGAACTCTCACGGTGATTGTTTACTGTCGTTTGTCACCAAAAGTCCCAACACGTCAGCTGGGGACTTTGTTATAGAAATTAGAGGACGACCTTGAGCTTCGTAAAGGTCACCCAAGTATTTCACTCGCTTACAAAAGAAAGTCGGCCGACAGCCGGGTACTGACAAGGTACAATTATATTGGGCCTAGGGTTCACACGTCTCACCCCACACAATGTGACAGGTGTCTACTTTCTGGTACTTCACTGACGAGAACACAATACCCTTATACAAAAATATGTCTGCCCTGGATGCCATCATACAGGTCCCATTGGAAAAACATCCAAGTGTTTCTCCTTTGAGTTTGTAATTCACCACTTCCCTGTACAGTATATAAATCTCGTTCGTGATATTAGCGCTGTCAACAAAGTCCGTCTAGATCCGGTAGATTTGTCCCGATATTGGCCCAGGAACCATATACACCTGTTCTAAACCTACATTTCGTTGAAGTCCCGAATTCCTGAAGTACTTCCAGAAATGTCCGAGTCCAACCTGCTGGAATACTTACAAAACAGAGCGGTGTTTTGGTGTCAAATTATGACCGGCCCTTGTGACTGTGTACATTGTAGTAACTCGTGTTTAAACCCCTTAAAAGTATCACTTTCGTTCAAATGTTTATCTTTCGATCATCTCAGTTTCACGCTCGTATGGGTTCTTTTTACTCCAAACATCGACGCTAACATGGTTCACATGTGGAGTGAGGGTGTCAATTGCAAGATCAAGTGGTCAATGGCTGGAGCCGATGGTCAATGGCTGGAGTCAGGTGTCCAAACTGAACTAGGGTAATGCGATGGAACTACGTATACATGTACATTATGGACCAAAGAGTACGTACATACATTGTATGTTCATGTATACCTGTACGAGAGTTTTGGTTTCCCCGCCCTCCGGGTCTTATCACAGAAATCGGCGATAAATCACAGGCCCCCTTTTCACCTGTACAAGGTAAATATAGAGGTAGATCGTTTATAAACACAGGTAGGTACCTCGTTATTTACCTGTTAAGACACAGAGCACACCTGTACAACCGTGATGTAAATAAACCCATACACGGAATCTGTGTACGTACTAAAAATAGCACAGCAATTTCCTCATCAAAGAGAATATATAGGTGATATACATGTATAAGTATGTATCGCTACCATCGTAATCCCAGCTTTCTCATTGATTGTGTGGATATATATTAATAAATATAAGGATGTCGGCAAATATACGTATTTACATATAAATGTACATGAATATTAACTCAGACATGGATAGAACTTTCTCCTTTATTTCTATTTCCAATTCATACCTTTAACAAGGGTGTATGATAATGTAGGTAGGTCGATCTATAGCAAATCACATTAAAGATTGAAGTCGGCACTTTCCTTACGATCATATTTCACAGTCTTGTGAGAAAAGCCCTGATCGGTAATATAGATTGACGAAATTAAAACTTTCCAAATGTCACTAGATTAGAGTTACAGTGGGACTGATGTGGCGCTATAGCTGACAACAGACGCATGGTACTGAAATTTATAGTGCACGTGATTCGCCGATAACCTGCATTAACCCCAGCAAAGGTAATTTATCGTCCAGAAAAATCGACTTTCAATATGTCACATGTATTCACATTCCTCCATTGTATGGATCATAGCACCTCTGCACAAACAGGATCGTTAATACCCGTATTGGTATTTGTAACCAACGCCAGGTACACGTACAGTACACGTATCTGAATTTTACCGTTTGTTTTCATTTACTGCCTTTAAGCAATTACGGCCCAAATCAGGAACCGTCGACACTCGTATTTTCTCGTTTACGGAAAGTGCCGAGCCGACGGTTCCCGATTAATAACGGCCGTTTGCAACCCCCCCCCCCCTCCCCCGAATTAATTACCGTATTACGTCGACTCGGCTCCAATATATGTTTCGTGATTTTTGTTTCCACCCTTTCTGACTAATCTCGATTACATTTCTTACATAATGCTTACGTTTTTTATTATCGATGAAGTTTTGAGCTGAATACCAAGTGTGTCACATCGTTTCTCACTACATTTAGAAAACAGTGTAGGTCTACAAATGGTCATTTTGTGTTTCATCAACGTTAATTTATCATAAAAGATCCCCAACGAAAATCATTACAGCAGTTAAGAGGACAATCTGAGGTGAAGGAGCTCCCCTTAACTTCTGTAACTTTTCTAAGACTTAATAGTCTTTCCTTATGAGTAAGGAACGTTGATGAGACTAGATATATATAGCTTGTCTGTATAAGACAGGTATATACTCTGTGTATATGAGATCATGCTGTAATTCACAGTTCTATATACTCTGTGTATATGAGATCATGCTGTAATTCACAGTTCTATACACTCTGTGTATATGAGATCATGCTGTAATTCACAGTTCTATACACTCTGTGTATATGAGATCATGCTGTAATTCACAGTTCTATACACTCTGTGTATATGAGATCATGCTGTAATTCACAGTTCTATATACTCTGTGTATATGAGATCATGCTGTAATTCACAGTTCTATATACTCTGTGTATATGAGATCATACCGTAGTTCACAGTTCTATATACTCTGTGTATATGAGATCATGCTGTAATTCACAGTTCTATACACTCTGTGTATATGAGATCATACCGTAGTTCACAGTTCTATATACTCCGTATATGTGAGATCATGCTGTAATTCACACTTCTATATACTATGTGTATATGAGATCATGCTGTAATTCACAGTTCTATAATCTCTGTATATGAGATCATACCGTAGTTTACGGTTCTGTATACTCTGTATATATGAGTTCATTACACCTCGTCATGTCTGTTTATCTCTGTTAGTAAACACTTATATTCCAGTAGACGCGTACCCTAAGTCAATATTAAGAAACCAGATGACCTTCAAGGGTAATGTTCAGTAGCCTATTTACTCCAGCCAGTCTTTGTTAAAACACTCAAAAGGCCGGCTGGTTCTCATTTAGTTGGCTTTTACACACAATAAATAACCAAGGTCTGCAAGGACGCGATATGATCCATATAACGCAAGTGTGCGCATGCTCTAGTACTGTCACGTGATGTTAGTAGAAAGCCTCTCGTGTACGTCATATTTATTAGCGAGAACTAAAACAATCGTCTGAGTTACCCCTGAAATTTCATGATGAACTATTCCAACATTTGATTTAGAAGAGTTCAACTGTGTCTTCTGGGGGTGACTGAGATAAAGTACAGCCTACCAGCGTGGAGGTCTGTGATCAAAATTACACTGCAAAAAAAATAATTAAAATACAGATCCTTGTTCCCACTCCTTTTTACAAGGATCTGACAACATCCCGTTAGAGGTCATGTTCTGGTGACCTTTAATCGTCGCCTCCAGTCTGGTAGAATTTTCTAACGACGCTGTCATCTGCAGCAAGTCATTTTCTTAACAAAAAAATCTAAACGTGCAACGATATAATTATGTAAGCTTAGTTGACTCAAAAGATCACATTTACGGAACGGAGCGGAGATCAAGATACGATTTTAATTAGGTTGACGTACAAAATGATCAGTTCTTCAAACATCATAAGGCTGGTGGCTGGTTCCAACACATTTGGTAAAAAAAAATTTTAATCGTAAGCTCCGACATATAAATATAAAATTAATGCTTAAACAATCATGACTTTTGTGCAACACTTCACCACCAAATATATCATAACGTTGAAAGTTAAAAAAAATATACAATATGTAACATACATGTTTATTACATTTTTGCCGGTGAAATAAAGAAAATTATCAAACTGATAAAACTTCTGATTTCACTGCAGTGATGAGCAGTGAAAATAAAGGATTTTGCAGTGAAAATATAGGATTTTGCAGTGGAAATATAAGGCTTTTTTAAGTGTAAAGTGAAAAAGTGACCCGCCAAAAATAAACTACCATGGGTCATTATTCTAAGTTGCAAAAGTTACTCCCGGTTGCTATTTCACTGTAGAAATCTTACACTGCCATCTGTAGAAAAATGACCCCCCTTGATATTTCTTTATTCGTCCCATGAAAAAGTTTCCCATTTGGTCATTTTTTTCACGTTACACCGGAACTTTTGTATGAGTTGTTCCCCTTGATCGAATCGAACTAACCTTTGACCTGGCATTGGAGGCTCGGCATTGTTGTCATCTGTCTATTGGGGAAAGAAGGTCTTGAAGAAATGGCATCAATAGTAGATATTGATGAGAAACTTCTGCCGGACTTGATATGTAATGAATTGGAAGATGAGAATGGTTCAACTTTTCCTATCAGCTGTGTAATTGACCCGATCGGTTGTGATTTTGACGGCTTAGGCCTGCAGTAGCTCCTTTCCAGTAGGCAAGTAAAAAATATATTGAAAGTATCTGAAGTCCTCTTTTGAAATGTAATAAAAAGAAAAGTCACTGGTTTGCCGTTTAATATCAAATATATTTAACTTGTATGGCAGATTTTTCTAAAAATATTTTCACGAGTGCGTAGCACGAGTGAAAATATAAAACAAAAATCTGCCATACTCGTTAAATATATTTGATATTAAACGGCAAACCATTGAATATCCTCTATATTCTATTTTGTAAATTTACAAAAAACATGACCAATATACATGATGTATGTGTATATATCCTAACTGTAACACTATAATACATAACTAATGGTTTATTATATCTTATTATTTTGAACTTATAACATTAAATGTAGAAGTGTAGTTTAAAAACAAAATAACTTCGGTGGAACGAGAGGCCGGATATAATTCATCGCCTGTTGTTTTCAAAACAAGTGAAGCGTCACTTTACTGCGGATATTGCACAATGGCGCCTTGACGGTAAGCTTTAAGGCGCTGTTCGACTGACGATGTTACACACATAGCTGTCACTGGGGTTTAATGGTTTCTTATGAGTTGACATTTAACCACCAGACGGGAAATTAAAAACACAGTATCGCTCAGAGAACCACTAGAAGGAATACTTGACAGCAGACGTTTCGTCCACTTGTTCGCCTGTCAATCGCTTCTGTCCTAACTTTTATCAACTTCTCTCAAATCTTCGTTTGTAAGTTTGTACCTATTAACATGAAATATCATAAAGGATAGGGTCAAAGAATAAATCTGGGTAATTCTCTTTCCTCTTAACTATCCTACTCACTAAATCCACACCTAACTCGGTCACTACCAACTCCCTTACGTTCTAACTCCCTCACGTACTAACTCCCTCGCGTACTAATCCCCTTCAACTAACTAACCCGGTCACTACTAACTCCCTCATGTACTAACTCCCTCACGTACTAACTCCCTCACGTACGAACTCCCATCCTCACTCACTAACTCTATTACCACCTACATTTGTAAATAACTCCCTCACGTACTAACTTCCTCACTCATTCACTAACTCTCTTACCGACTAACTCTCTCGGTCACTACTAACTCCCGCACGTACTAACTCCCTCCCTCCCTCACTTTCTTACCGTCTAAGTCTCTTACTCACTACTAACTCCCTCACGTACTAACTCCCTCACGTACAAACTCCCATCCTCACTCACTAACTCTATTACCACCTACATTTGTAACTAACTCCTTCACGTACTAACCCACTGCCTTCCTCACTAACTCTCTTACCGACTAACTCTCTCGGTCACTACTAACTCCCCCACTAACTAACTCCCTCATTCACTAGCTCCCTAACTAACTAACCATCTTGATCACTATCTCATTTTTCTTACAAAGTAGTCCCCTCGCTCATAATCTGTCTTATAACAAAAAAAATTCTCCCGTTGGCCGAATGGTTAAGGTGCCCCGACATTCTACAACTAGCCCTCCAACACTGGGATTCGGGAGTCAAATGGTTGAAGTGTCCCGGCATTATACCACTACATTGAAGCCCTCCAACTCTGGAGTGCGAGTTCGAAACCCACGTTGGGCACCCCACCTCCAAAACTTGGCATGTTCGTAAATGACCGTGACTGTTAACAGTACAACAAAATAGATTTCACCGACCCATTAACACTTTAAGTCATTTAACATGCGGTGATTACTGATTTAGCAGGGTCGCTATGATATGATAATTAGTTGTTATTGAAACATGACACCCGTAAATAAACAAATGCTATATATGACATAATGTCTTTAACTGAGTATCGTTTACATGTTAAGGTGAGCGGGCCCTGACTTTTAATTGTAAAAGTACAAACTAATCTGATCTCAGATAAAAAACAACATACGAATTACATACATTTCAAGACACCGCACCGTTATAATGCTATTTACACATATAAAACCTGTGCTTCCTTCCCGGGGACGCGAATCGTATGTAAATGTCTGAATCTATGAGGCCCAGTGGTATTTATTACATGTAACAAACTCCATTTTAGAGTTCGTCTTTGTACCTTAGAATTAGATTTATATCCCAATAAAACCCGATTTGTCAAATCGTTTCTGATTGGTCATCTCATGGGAACGGAAGTTGTTTCGCAGTAAATATATGCAAATCTGAACTGCATGTGATAGCCGAGCTCTGTAGGGCTACGCTGCAGAGGAAGGAGAGTACGTGGGTTAATAGAATTAAACCCGCGGCTCACACCTCCTAATTCGGCGGGGGATATCCCTAATAGCTTCATATCTGTTGGTGCCTCTACAATTAACACACTTATGCGGAATCACACGGAGTACTTGCCGTCAATTAGTTCGGTAGAGCCGACCAATCCCGAACAGTCGAGGACAGTTGTTGTGATGAACAGTGACTCGCCTTCTATAAGATCTGGTTTGGCCTATACGATCGTTTTACAACCGATATATACTAAATGGGTTGAAGGAATAAGTTATATTTACATTATTATGCAAGAAGTTTGACACGTGACGATTGCTAAACGAAGGTTATTTATCAAGGTTAGATCACAGCATAAATCTGCGATACAACTTATCTCCTTGTTGAGGTTTATATTGCATACCTTCGTACTTATTGCTAAATGTACTTAGTTTGTGTAGAAGAACGGGGAATAGTGATAAAGAAAGTGTAATCGCTGGGGTTCGAACCCGCGATCCTTGGCTCTCCAGCCCGATGTTCTACCGACTGAGCTAAAGGGAAATCCCCAACAGCTCACGCTTGCTAGGCAACCAAATCAATGTGCATCTTTTACAAATGTAGTCTTCCGCCAAAAAAAAGAGTTTTTGTTTAATCATTCATTCTTTTGCTATGTTATCCGTAACTTCTCTTTATTGTGTTTACATTAAAATCACGGATTTCTGGAGTTGACTTTTCACGACACACCGATATAAAACGATCCGATATCGGTTGCACTTCGTCTATATTACTAGCGCCACCTTCGATAAATTATCTCCCATAGATCGATAACACCACCACACAAGAGTAATGTTTTAGGTGTAAGGTCACCATTAGTTAGATAACTAATCCCGGAACCAGATCCCTCGCTCTGACCCCTAATCCCCACAGACCTTCAAAACCAATAACTCCACATGTCTTCTGTTATTAGCGTGATACACAGCCGAGGCATTTGGACAGTGTGGTCATCGAACTGGCCAAATAATCCTCAGACACTTCATCTATCGAACGCACCTTTGGGGCAATCCATCAACCGGAAGTACCCTGGGGACGAGGATGCCTCTCCATATTAGTAACGAGGCTCGGCTTCCCATTTACGCGGGAATTCATTTGTCAGTTTTCATTTGAAAACTGTCGTTTTAATGAAATATAGACAAGAAGATTATCAACGTCATAGTCTCCGAAGTATAAATACTTAGATAATACGAAATGTTTCTCCAATGCACTTTAAATTATCCAGAATCTCATCAGTAAAGAAATTGCATGTATAAGGCAGGTTATTTGGTTTACATTACAACTTATATTGACATTATTAAACATTTATGGACCTTTGTGGATTGATACATACAGAATTGTCTCCCTGGGAAAGATGTGCATGTATCCAGATACAGAGGGCCATACATATCATATTATTATATGAAAAATGATAGAAACAAGTGTTAATTCTTTCGAAGGCTATTTCCCTGGGGTGAGTTTCCCCGAAGGCTATTTCCCTGGGGTGAGTTTTCCCGAAGGTTATTTCCCTGACGTTATTTCCCCCGAAGGCTATTTGCCTGGAACCATTTTACCTATGCATCAATTTCAGTGAAAAGTCTCATTTATACAATGTATCACGTGGCGTTAAACTCCCATAGGTCATTTAGATTACATTTGTGTAGTTTAAACAGTTCGAGGGACTAATAGACTAGGGCATTTTCTTTTAATTTAGCATTGAACTGATTTCAGTTGGCATTCACAGGCAATGTAAATGCCAGCTGAACAAAGGAAAATTCAATGAAGCGCTAGCGCTTTATGTTGTATTTGTCTTTGCCCAGTTCGATTTCATATTGCTTATGAATGCCAACTTAAAGCAGTTCAATGAACAGGACAGTCTCTACTCGGGGAAGATCAATTGTATCCAACGTAACAATTATGAAAACATAATAATGATCAGTCAACGGAATTCATTGCCTCATGAATGCAAAACTGAATTCAATAGTGTTACATTTTATTGTAGCAATATTATGACATGTTTGACTATTCCGGGAAGCCTCTGTATCGTATCTGGGCGGAATGGTCGAGTGGTTAACACTCTGGCCCTATGTATGGGATATTGAAAATTATTTTTTAAGAAAAAAACCCACTCTGGCCTTCCATGAAGGCGGCCGGGGTTCGATCTCCGTAATCGTCACACGCATGGAACATTCAGAGAAAGTGTTTTTCTCCTGTCCATACAACTCCAACAACCCAGGAGGAGTATGAAATGGTCTGGGGTGGCTGTTGCAGTAACTGTGATGTAGCATTCAAGTGAGGTGGCACTATAAAAAAGATGCCGTTGGAAACACGGTCCCACTACAAACACTACAAACACAATTCGTCTCCAGCACACACGCATACATAGACACACATATGGAGATATTAGCCAATTGGTATAGGACAAGTAGTTAGCGCTTGATTAGGCAGCTCCTGCGAACTCCTCAGAATTGTATATGATAGAACTGTATGTGTTAATTGTGTTGATTGTATATGAATTGTTTATCTATGTACTGTAAAGCGCTTTAGAGTGTCTTATGTTAGCTAGATATGGCGCTATTATCAAATATTGTATATATCTGGTTTACACGGGTTTACAGTTATGTACTGTTCTGTTACACACGAACGTAACCACAGATAGCACACAAATAGTCCTGGTTGATCCTTGTAGATGAATTTTGTTTTAAAAAGAAAACACAAAACACACAAGGACTGTTATATTTCACGGCCGAGCAGCATCCACAAATCAGAAGTTGTGATGACAAGTACCGCATCAAACTTTGCTTTACATGACGTCATCATTCACGTTCTAAACAGGAGCATGATCACAGGGAGGCGCGGTGGCCAGAATTTGACTACACAGGGTCAATATTAAATGATGCCCATGCTGTGTACATGTATTTACATAAAGATCTACCGCGGTGCGGGTAAGCTATTATATTTCCAGTTGAATTGTTATAAATCGACTGTAATTATCGCCAAGGGTTGCACTTTATAGCCAATCAGAGACAGGCAAACCAATTACGTCTGATACAGATGTTGAAGTCTGTTGTACGGAACCTTACAATCGCCATTCTGACAATAATGACCAGTCGTGGTCACGCGCGAATTACACTGACCATATACATGGTGGTCAAGGACACAGGAATCAAATTAACAAATCAGATAATATACGGGACATATTCACGACGCATGCGTCGTCCATAAGCTCAGCTAGTCCATTGGAATGTAATAAATACGATTCAGAGCGATTGATGTTTAAGTCTGGTTCTCGGGGAGAAGTTACACTCCCGGTACACCTCGTATTCCGTAGTAAACTGCCGAGGCCTGTCCGGGATAATAACATTCACTACAGTATAAACGACACCAGCGAGACTGACTCTGACCAATTAGCCCGGTCGATTGACCATTCGAGTGACCACTGGCTGCATATTTAGGGGACGAAAATGGCTTAATTTAAGCTGAAATGGTCGGTGGTTGATCGCTAGCGCCGTCAGAAAGCCTCGGACTGTTAATTCGCGTTCGCGGCGTTACGCCATCTTCTCAATGTCGAGTCGATATATCACGGAATTATGTCACGTGCTGCTGCTGACGTCAGGTTGCTATCGATATGTTGGACCAACGTTATTGCGTCATTAGTTTTCATTTTATCCTAAAGACCGGAAATCCGCACAGACACTGCTGTCTTCGGCCATATTGAATCGATCAATAATTCAGGGCGTTAGTTTCGTATTTTAACCGTGCAATTGTACAAGTCATATCTAGATATCAACTAGCCGTGAAGTGTTTCAGTGTAAGCATACGATTGGCTATGAAAAACATTTTGTATGAAAATCGACAAGTCTAGTAGTCTAATTGTATGTGTTTTACTTTAGAATACACCGGTTTGTATTTTCGCCGGGTCTTGTAGAATTTTGTGTTATGTGTTTGTCACCCTGGAAAAAAACTAGCCGCATCTTACCGACTCTGATGTACAACAAATAAACCCCTGGTTTTTTAATGATCTATTGCCGTCAACAGTTGCTAAAAACAACCGCTACACTCTTAGAAATAATTATAGAATTCTCCCTTTCGGGCTTTCTCTAACAAATTCATCGTTCATACCTTCAACTCTTTACGTCTTACGACTTATCAGTATCCCCTACTCCAATATACTTCAGTTTCGGTGATGTTAAAATTAATATTTTACATACAAAACTAAGACAGCAGTGTAGTCGACTTAAATATGACCCTTTTAGAGTAAATATTGTTGATAGTCCAGTTTATTATTGTGGCCATCTCTGTGAAAATGCCTTTCACTTGTTTTTGAGTGTCTACCGTATAACAACGAAAGACGCATTCTACTACAAAATTTGTCAATAAATATATTACATGTAGATTCCACTTTAGAACTACTTTCGTGAGGCAAAAATTTGCTATATTTAGATGTCAATACACACATTTTTAGACACGTACATCATTACATCAAATCCAGCAAAAGGTTTTGATCGATGTATAGTATTTGTTATCATTCTATATTATTTATGTGTGTATATTCTTTTATGTGATTATGAAATTGTATTTCATTAATTTGCCTTATGACTATGCTATTGATTTGACATTGATTTCGTTTTTACCCCACCTCCATCCTACCCATGCACATTCTCTTCTTCCCTCCTCCCCCAGGGTTAGGGTTAGGGTTAAGTATTATCATGTATTGTGGCGAGGACTGTTTCTAAGTTGTAATAACTTGTTGTCCAATCCATTTGTATATTCTACAATAAAATATGTTTAAACTAAACTGGTAAACCAAATGTCTCGGGTTCGACTCTTGTATCAGAAAATCCAAAGTAACAGAATTACTGTAGCGCTAAACCTCCGTAGCTTCCTTATGTTGAGAAACCTAATTGTCAAGATATGATAATTGATTGTGTCGGCTTAATGATTATAAAATATGGATATACTTATGGGTAGCTCTGGACTAGTATAGCAGCTGAAATTACCCAGTACATTTATTACAGTTAAGTGAAACAGTACATTTATTACAGTTAAGTGAAACAGTACATTTATTACAGTTAAGTGAAACAGTACATTTATTACAGTTACGTGAAACAGTACATTTATTACAGTTACGTGAAACAGTACATTTATTACAGTTACGTGAAACAGTACATTTATTACAGTTACGTGAAACAGTACATTTATTACAGTTACGTGAAACAGTACATTTATTACAGTTACGTGAATCAGTACATTTATTACAGATACGTGAAACAGTACATTTATTACAGTTACATGAAACAATACATTTATTACAATTACGTGAAACAGTACATTTATTACAGTTACGTGAAACAGTACATTTATTACAGTTACGTGAAACAGTACATTTATTACAGTTACATGAAACAGTACATTTATTTCAGTTAAGTGAAACAGTACATTTATTACAGTTACGTGAAACAGTACATGTATTACAGTTAAGTGAAACAGTACATTAATTACAGTTAAGTGAAACAGTACATTTATTACAGTTACATGAAACAGTACATTTATTACAGTTACATGAAACAGTACATTTATTTCAGTTACGTGAAACAGTACATTTATTTCAGTTAAGTGAAACAGTACATTTATTACAGTTAAGTGAAACAGTACATTTATTACAGTTACGTGAAACTGTACATTTATTACAGTTACATGAAACTGTACATTTATTACAGTTACGTGAAACAGTACATTTATTACAGTTACGTGAAACAGTACATTTATTACAGTTACGTGAAACAGTACATTTATTACAGTTACGTGAAACAGTACATTTATTACAGTTACGTGAAACAGTACATTTAATACAGTTACGTGAAACAGTACATTTATTACAGTTACGTGAAACAGTACATTTAATACAGTTACGTGAAACAGTACATTTATTACAGTTACGTGAAACAGTACATTTATTACAGTTACGTGAAACAGTACATTTATTACAGTTACACGTGTGCGTGAAACAGTACATTTATTACAGTTACGTGAAACAGTACATTTATTACAGTTACGTGAAACAGTACATTTATTACAGTTACACGTGTGCGTGCAACAGTACATTTATTACAGTTACGTGAAACAGTACATTTATTACAGTTACACGTGTGCGTGAAACAGTACATTTATTACAGTTACACGTGTGCGTGAAACAGTACATTTATTACAGTTAAGTGAAACAGTACATTTATTACAGTTACGTGAAACAGTACATTTATTACAGTTACGTGAAACAGTACATTTATTACAGTTAAGTGAAACAGTACATTTATTACAGTTAAGTGAAACAGTACATGTATTACAGTTACGTGAAACAGTACATTTATTACAGTTAAGTGAAACAGTACATTTATTACAGTTAAGTGAAACAGTACATTTATTACAGTTAAATGAAACAGTACATTTATTACAGTTACATGAAACAGTACATTTATTACAGTTAAGTGAAACAGTACATTTATTACAGTTACGTGAAACAGTACATTTATTACAGTTAAGTGAAACAGTACATTTATTACAGTTAAGTGAAACAGTACATTTATTACAGTTACATGAAACAGTACATTTATTACAGTTACGTGAAACAGTACATTTATTACAGTTACGTGAAACAGTACATTTATTACAGTTACACGTGTGCGTGAAACAGTACATTTATTACAGTTACGTGAAACAGTACATTTATTACAGTTACGTGAAACAGTACATTTATTACAGTTACGTGAAACAGTACATTTATTACAGTTACGTGAAACAGTACATTTATTACAGTTACGTGAAACAGTACATTTATTACAGTTACACGTGTACGTGAAACAGTACATTTATTTCAGTTAAGTGAAACAGTACATTTATTACAGTTACGTGAAACAGTACATTTATTACAGTTACGTGAAACAGTACATTTATTTCAGTTAAGTGAAACAGTACATTTATTTCAGTTAAGTGAAACAGTACATTTATTACAGTTAAGTGAAACAGTACATTTATTACAATTACATGAAACAGTACATTTATTTCAGTTAAGTGAAACAGTACATTTATTACAGTTAAGTGAAACAGTACATTTATTACAGTTACATGAAACAGTACATTTATTTCAGTTAAGTGAAACAGTACATTTATTACAGTTAAGTGAAACAGTACATTTATTACAGTTACGTGAAACAGTACATTTATTACAGTTAAGTGAAACAGTACATTTATTACAGTTACGTGAAACAGTACATTTATTACAGTTACGTGAAACAGTACATTTATTACAGTTAAGTGAAACAGTACATTTATTACAGTTAAGTGAAACAGTACATTTATTTCAGTTACGTGAAACAGTACATTTATTACAGTTACGTGAATCAGTACATTTATTTCAGTTAAGTGAAACAGTAACCTCCTTTCGTTTGTTTTACATATCTGATAATGACTCTGGGCATTGATGTATTAACTGGAATGACCTGTATACTTTGATATATGTTTTTTTTCTAGTACATTTCTAATGATAAGAAATCAAATCATTGGATATTGTTGAACTAATATGCTGCTGAACACATATTCTTTATCTGTAATGCAGCTCCCCGTATAAACTATACATAGGCTGTTTAATAAAAAAGTGTTCTTATGTGTGATACATCGCTGGCTGTGCTGTCGATTTATCAATCCCTTAGTAGATACATCGCTGGCTGTGCGTGTCGATTTAACAATCCCTTAGTAGATACATCGCTGGCTGTGCGTGTCGTTTAATCAATCCCTCAGTAGATACATCGCTGGCTGTACGTGTCGATTTAACAATCCCTTAGTAGATACATCGCTGACTGTGCGTGTCGATTTATCAATCCCCCAGTAGACACATCGTTGGCTGTGCGTGTCGATTTATCAATCCCTCAGTAGATACATCGCTGGCTGTGCGTGTCGATTTATCAACCCCTAGGTAGATACATCGCTGGCTGTGCCTGTCGATTTATCAATCCCTTAGTAGATACATCGCTGGCTGTACGTGTCGATTTATCAATCCCTCAGTAGATACATCGCTGGCTGTGCGTGTCGATTTATCAACCCCTAGGTAGATACATCGCTGGCTGTGCCCTGTCGATTTATCAATCCCTTAGTAGATACATCGCTGGCTGGTCGTGTCGATTTATCAATCCCTCAGTAGATACATCGCTGGCTGTACGTGTCGATTTATCAATCCCTCAGTAGATACATCGCTGGCTGTACGTGTAAATTTATCAATCCCCCAGTAGATACATCGCTGGCTGTGCCTGTCGATTTATCAATCCCTTAGTAGATACATCGCTGATGTTCGTGTCGATTTATCAATCCCTCAGTAGATACATCGCTGACTGTACGTGTCGATTTATCAATCCCGCAGTAGATACATCGCTGGCTGTGGGTGTCGATTTATCAATCCCTCAGTAGATACATCGCTGGCTGTACGTGTCGATTTATCAATCCCTCAGTAGATACATCGCTGGCTGTGCGTGTCGATTTATCAATCCCTCAGTAGATACATCGCTGGCTGTGGGTGTCGATTTATCAATCCGACAGTAGATACATCGCTGGCTGTGCGTGTCGATTTATCAATCCCTCAGTAGATACATCGCTGGCTGTACGTGTCGATTTATTAATCTCTCAGTAGATACATCGCTGGCTGCACGTGTCGATTTATCAGTCCCTCAGTAGATACATCGCTGGCTGTGCGTGTCGATTTAACAATCCCTCATCAGTAGATACATCGCTGGCTGTGCGTGTCGATTTATCAATCCCTCAGTAGATACATCGCTGGCTGTGCCTGTAGATTTATCAATCCCTCAGTAGATACATCGCTGGCTGCACGTGTCGATTTATCAATCCCTTAGTTGATACATCGTTGGCTGTGCGTGTCGATTTAACAATCCCTCAGTAGATACATCGCTGGTGTGCGTGTCGATTTATCAATCCCTCAGTAGATACATCGCTGGCTGTACGTGTCGATTTATCAATCCGACAGTAGATACATCACTGGCTATACGTGTCGATTTATCAATCCCTCAGTAGATACATCGCTGGCTGTGCGTGTCGATTTATCAATCCCCCAGTAGATACATCGCTGGCTGTGCGTGTCGATTTATCAATCCCTCAGTAGATACATCGCTGGCTGTACGTGTCGATTTATCAATCCCTTAGTAGATACATCGCTGGCTGTACGTGTCGATTTATCAATTCCTCAGTAGATACATCACTGGCTGTACGTGTCGATTTATCAATCCCTCAGTAGATACATCGCTGGCTGTGCGTGTCGATTTATCAATCCCTCACGATCAGTAGATACATCGCTGGCTGTGCGTGTCGATTTATCAATCCCTTAGTAGATACATCGCTTGCTGTGCGTGTCGATTTATCAATCCCTCATCAGTAGATACATCGCTGGCTGTGCGTGTCGTTTAATCAATCCCTCAGTAGATACATCGCTGGCTGTACGTGTCGATTTATCAATCCCTCAGTAGATACATCGCTGGCTGTACGTGTCGATTTATCAATCCCTCAGTAGATACATCGCTGGCTGTGCGTGTCGGTTTATCAATCCCTCAGTAGATACATCGCTGGCTGTTGGTGTCGATTTATCAATCCCTCAGTAGATACATCGCTGGCTGTACGTGTCGATTTATCAATCCCTCAGTAGATACATCGCTGGCTGTGCCTGTCGATTTATCAATCCCTTAGTAGATACATCGCTGGCTGTTGGTGTCGATTTATCAATCCCTTAGTAGATACATCGCTGGCTGTTCGTGTCGATTTATCAATCCCTCAGTAGATACATCGCTGGCTGTGCCTGTCGATTTATCAATCCCTCAGTAGATACATCGCTGGCTGTGCCTGTAGATTTATCAATCCCTCAGTAGATACATCGCTGGCTGTTGGTGTCGATTTATCAATCCCTTAGTAGATACATCGCTGGCTGTGCGTGTCGATTTATCAATCCCTCACGATCAGTAGATACATCGCTGGCTGTACGTGTCGATTTATCAATCCCTCAGTAGATACATCGCTGGCTGTACGTGTAAATTTATCAATCCCTCAGTAGATACATCGCTGGCTGTACGTGTCGATTTATCAATCCCGCAGTAGATACATCGCTGGCTGTGCGTGTCGATTTATCAATCCCTCAGTAGATACATCGCTGGCTGTGCGTGTCGATTTATCAATCCGACAGTAGATACATCGCTGGCTGTGCGTGTCGATTTATCAATCCCTTAGTAGATACATCGCTGGCTGTGCGTGTCGATTTATCAATCCCTCATCAGTAGATACATCGCTGGCTGTGCCTGTCGATTTATCAATCCCTCATCAGTAGATACATCGCTGGCTGTACGTGTCGATTTAACAATCGTTCATCAGTAAATACATCGCTGGCTGGGCGTGTCGATTTATCAATCCCTCAGTAGATACATCGCTGGCTGTGCGTGTCGATTTATCAATCCCCAGTAAAGAAACCCTTACATGACGTAAACCATACTGTACATATTCTTCATTGTCAGAATTTACTGGGAAAGAATATCACAGATCTTAAAATTTGAAGATGTTAGATTTATTAAAGTTTCGAATTTGTCGAACTTTTGACAAGTGTTCAACAGTTTATCCACAACAACAAAGTGTTACATACATGTACTGTATATGAATTCTTTTGAATATTCTGATTCGCCCACAACATTACGATTTTTAATGTTAATAATCATAGATTGTTTATAGACTTATGTAGGACCAGAACCAGTGCTAAAACATTATAAACACTGTCTTGCATGTAAATGCAAGTTGCGATTATAGCTGCATGTATCACATATTTTGGCTTGTGTTCAACACCGGAGTCGGGGTATATTCTATATCTCTCAGATGTGGTCACATAACCATATTTTTGACATTCATTGGTATGTAACATACATTGGCTTACCTACATATTCAACATGGTGCGCTAGCGATTCAATATATAGGTGCGTCATTATACGTAACACTGATGAATGTCAAACATATTACAACAAATCCTTAAATATCTAGCCCTTCTCTGCGGCGACTGGCCCGACTCGGGAGTGTAATTATTCCTGTAACGCGTTATTGACATAAGGTACCCGAGTTGTTATGATCGCATCGACACGAATTTAATTATTCATGGTTTTCACAAAACATTGATTTATCGTTAAGCATCCACATATTATTGCAACATTAGGACATACCGTGACCGGGACCAGTGACGAGAGGAATGGGTTGGACCTGTACACACACCGTGACCGGGACCAGTGACGAGAGGAATGGGTGGGACCTGTACACACACCGTGACCGGGACCAGTGACGGGAGGAATGGGTTGGACCTGTACACACACCGTGACTGGGACCAGTGACGAGAGGAATGGGTGGGACCTGTACACACACCAACACCGTGACCGGGACCAGTGACGAGAGGAATGGGTTGGACCTGTACACACACCAACACCGTGACCGGTACCAGTGACGAGAGGAATGGGTGGGACCTGTACACAACACCGTGACCGGTACCAGTGACGAGAGGAATGGGTGGGACCTGTACACACACCGTGACCGGGACCAGTGACGGGAGGAATGGGTTGGACCTGTACACACACCGTGACCGGGACCAGTGACGAGAGGAATGGGTGGGACCTGTACACACACCAACACCGTGACTCGGACCAGTGACGAGAGGAATGGGTTGGACCTGTACACACACCAACACCGTGACCGGGACCAGTGACGAGAGGAATGGGTTGGACCTGTACACACACTGTGACCGGGACCAGTGACGAGAGGGATGGGTGGGACCTGTACACACACCAACACCGTGACCGGGACCAGTGACGAGAGGAATGGGTTGGACCTGTACACACACCAACACCGTGACCGGGACCAGTGACGAGAGGAATGGGTGGGACCTGTACACACACCAACACCGTGACCGGGACCAGTGACGAGAGGAACGGGTTGGACCTGTACACACACCGTGACCGGGACCAGTGACGAGAGGGATGGGTGGGACCTGTACACACACCAACACCGTGACCGGGACCAGTGACGAGAGGAATGGGTTGGACCTGTACACACACCGTGACCGGGACCAGTGACGAGAGGGATGGGTTGGACCTGTACACACACCAACATCACTAATCTTATTTGATAACCTACATGTTGTTTAATAATTCACCTGAATATTTGTATTGTAAAGTCATTCACCTTTAAAGACACATGTGAACCCCTCCATTTCAAACGTTGGATAAGGTCGTTATGAATTATCCTGGGCGACAAATTGGTGACAGACAAAACGCTAAAAGGGAGACAACTCCTCCAAGCTTGTCACTTGTCTACAAATGTACGTATGGCCATTTTGGGACGGATTTTCTCTTCGAAACTGCGTTATAATTTCCGCAGGACAAATAGATCGGTCAACTAGTTATATTGATTCCCCAGACACATGACAGCTAACCCTTAAATAATAAAATGGGTTTTCAATATCCCATGTTTGTACATTTAACAACAAACATTTGTCAATCCCAAAGTCATACAAATGTATATACCAACGCTCTACCTGGTACCAGTCTGCACCTGTTAGATAATTGGTGCACATTTAAAACCATTTATTATTTAAAAACACAAACAAGAGATTTTGAAATTAGAGTAATCATGAAACTTCATACGAGTCTGCAATTTTCAGTCTCGTTATTACAGACATAATTTAAATTGCTGAGTAGCGTGTCCATGTAAGGTCTTGGCTGTCCGTCCTGACGTCCGACCATTGTCTAACGCCATATTGTCGTTATGTCATTATGTTATTATAGGACACGTGTTGTAATCTGAGTCACGTGATGTCAACTACAATGGACAGTGATACCTGATAGTCAGCTGTTCTCGTGAGAACCAACACACCTGGGGGAGCCACACACCTGTACGAATACCTGTACTAATACCTGTAGTTGTGTATACCTGTAGCTACATGTATATACCTGTATATAATACCTTGTCGTTCTGGCGAAACCCGGCCAGCAACTTATCATTATCTGCCAAAAAAGACCACTAATGTAACAACTAAAACAAAACGTATATATACAACGTATATCAGAGAAAACCGAAGGGCCAACAAAACCATAACCATAACAAAAAATTGATTAAACAACGGTCAATATACGAAAAAGGGAAAGATCCACACGGAGACCCTTGTAAAAGTACAAGATAATAAGACCAGGTGTTCCAGAAGAGTGAGCGTCTTCTGCTTCATCGACGACAACGTTAACCTACGTCCCTCCTAAACTCGGATTAGAGGGAGCCATTATTGTCGTCTTTTTGTTACGACATCGTAAGACTTTACATTTTATTTTGTTTGCTTTATGATATCATAAAATTAATCTAATGGAGAACGATGTGAACTGCCAAAACCAAGTCGTTACGTCCCAAATATTTTACTGACCTTTCCATCGGATTTATGATCTCATAGCAAAACGGAAAAAGTTAATCTTTATACTCCTATTTACATTGTTTTTCTGATAAATGGTTTGTAACTCTTTATAAATTCCCTGATGCAGACATAGATTTTCAAAATTAACAGTGTATAAACGTGAGAAATGTTCATTAAAACAGCATGAAAATGGTTCAAACCGCGGTAAACTTCGCCCATGTCTATTGTTGATGACGCCACACCATTGCGTCTCAAACCGGATAATTTGCATAGCTTTGCCCACATGTATTGTTGTCAACTTCAGTGAAAATGGTAATCAAGTGAATAAGTGCAGACAAGTACATTTAATAATATGCCCTACTGTAAAGCATGCTTAATCAAGATCGATACGAATTAAGGACCTCTGATTTAGTCAAAATGGTGTTATACCAACCTGATAGAATTTAACATGTTAAACGAGGGCGACTTTGTTTCTAACTGGTTGTATAATACCATACTGACCTCACGAAAAGTCCTTAATTGATAAATATCTTTCTCTAGTGTTTTTCGCTATAATTTTTTTTATTCTGTGAATGTAATATTTTTCATAACTTTTTCAAAAATGAGTGATTTTCTAGATTTCACTTGAAATGTTTGATACTGTAATACATGTTTTAAGCTGTGTGAAGTGACGCTGAATTTCGGGAGGAAAATGTTATTTTTCAGGAAATTACTCTGAGGTGGTTGTCTTTACTTGAAATAGCGCATACTCTTAATGGATATACATGCATTAGCACAATATAACACAATATAACATACTATAACCCATTATAACACATTATAAAACACTATAACAATAACACAATACAATATAACACAATATAACACAGTAAAAGACATTATAACACAATATAATATAACACAATATAACACAATATAATACATTATAACACAAAATAATAATAGCACAATATAATATAACAATACAATATACATGTAATACAATATGATATAACACAATATAAAACAACACAATATAACACAGTATACCACATTATAAGACAATATAACACACTATAATGGACTATAACACAGTATAACACATTATAAGACAATATACCACAATATAACACCCTAACCCTAACCCTAACCCTTACAAGGAGAGACCTTTATGCACGTTCCTTATAACTTATAAACGTAAATTAAACATATCCACAAGAAAGCATTACAGAAGTGGCCAGGGAAAATTGGAAGCTGAGGAAATATTCTTCAATTTGGCTTGGCTTTCTGGAGAATTTGAAGTAAAGACATTTCTTAAAGCTAAGGAACGTTAAAAAACTTGAGCCAGAAAAGGAAAGACCCCCTTAATACAGCTTAAGGTTGCATCTGGTTATGGTTCAGTTGTTAAAGGTATGCATTACGCGGATGCTGGCAAATTCCTTATTCCTTAGATGCACATAAAAACTTTCTTGACAGTAAATTTTAATATACTAATTCGATGTAAATTCACTTGGACTATATTATGGTAGCAACCAAGGCTATCGTAGCTTCCATCATAAGCCACTTCGTTTGTTTCCCCCTTAAAGGTAAAGCGTTCAAATGTTATCAAAGATGTAAATATAAGGGTTCCTTGTACCTCTTTTGACTGCTTGTACATTGCCAAACGTGAGCATACTATCGAATACGCAGTCAAAATGAGGTACATGTACAATCCTGGGAGTGTGAGATTTGTCACAAACCACTTAGGGAATTGATATGTCAAAATGTATTTCAAAGTGTACAGCGCTGATTCCATTACGTACAGTTAACTCTAATTTAGAAGTAATTCCGAAAGCGTTCAGGTCTCCTTATGCTAATTACAAACATAACATTCACACCACGCAAGGTTACGGGCGTAAAGCATTTCAATTATATTTTTAACTCCATATCAATTTCAAGATTACTTGTCACTTTTTTCAGAGAGAAAAACTACGTTATGTTAATTTTAAAATCGATTTTTACATCTATTTACATAACCACATTAGCTGGTCACACGTGGGACGTCACGGGGTTTCCAGACTCGTTTATCAGGGGATCAGCACGAACCGTTAATTCCATTGGTAAATAAAAGAGTCTACTTAATAATTAATGAAGATAATGCAACTACCTCACGTGATACCAAAATACGCAGGTTTCATTATGTTGATGCTACATTATACTACACCTGCTAGGTAGTGTGTACAGTGGGTATTATGTTGATGCTACATATATTTTGTTTAAATTGTCACATAGTGCAAGAAACATAGACGCAAATACCTGGGAAATATCCAGATAGTTATCGCTTTGTCAGACAGACGAAACGGTAGTTCATTGAGTTTATTTTGTCAAAAAGTGGCACATAAACGGAATGAATCCGATTGAAACGAACAGACAGACGAACAGACAAACAGACGGAAATATTGCTACGTGTAGACAGACAGACAAACAGACAGACAACAATACAGACAGACAGACAACAATACAGACAGGCGGACGTCAATTTTCCTGTCTTTGATTTCTATTCATGGCTGTGGAATAGTTCTGATGTAGATGTCGCTGTAGCCTGACGTACCACTAGGCCACTGTTAGATATCTCGGGACATGACACACATTGAACAAACGCAGAAGATGGCGGTCTCAACATGTGCTTTTATTACCCATCATGCAATTGTATCTTACATCCGTCATACTAATAACCGACTCAGTGATGGACGTTATAGGAATGTCAAATAGCGACAAGATCTACATTAACTGATCTTAACCAATACATATGCCAATACATTACATCCCTCCACCTTTAGTAAAGACTTTAAACAGTTCGTAATGTTTCCCAAAAAACAAATCATTATTACATTTTCCAAACTGTATTACTGGAATCATCACAACATCAAGTTATTGTCAAAGTCAATGTCTTTCTCTGATATTGCCGCTTGATCATTGCTTAAATGAAAATGACTATTACTTATAGTTACTGACTAGAACTTAAAACACTTTAAAATGTACAACGGGTACATTTGATAACTGTGAACAATATAACAAATGAAGTTCTTCAAAACAACAATTTAACACAGTCTCTGGAGGCTTCATTTAGGAGTCACATAGTCTCTCAAGTAGGCTGGTGCTACTTTCACACGCTGTGGTCTCAGCACTGGATCAACAGATGGTTTCGGTGGACTGATGATGGTCTTCCCTTCCCCCACAGGTAGTGGAGCTTCCTTCCTGGTCGCTACGACTGCTGTAACTGGGATAGGAGTAGGAATGTCCAAATGTTCCTGACTCAAGTCTGGTTCGAATTCATTGACTGCCAAACCATGTCTTTGTCTAATATGGTCAACATGACGTCTTGCTACAACACCATTCTGTCCTTCTATTGTATATGAAACCGGACTGTTCTTAGAAACGACCTCTGCAGACTTCCATTTGGGTCCATACTGGAAGTTTTTTACGTATACTTGGTCTCCTACTCCGAATGAACGATTTTTAGCGTGCGCGTCATGATAGTCTTTCTGAGCCGCTTGCTTTTTAAGGACTCGAGCACGGACATCAGGTTTCACAAAATCCAATTTAGTTCGCAACTTCCGGTTGAACAATAATTCCGCGGGTGATAATCCAGTTGTCGTTTGTGGCGTTGATCTATATGACAGTAGGAAACGACTTAATTTTGCCATAGTATCCCCACCAGCATTACCCATCTTTTTCATTCCCTCTTTGAAAATTCTAACTGACCGTTCAGCTAATCCATTCGTCGCAGGGTGATGAGGTGAAATTCTGATGTGTTTAATTCCGTTTTCTCTCATAAATGTCTCAAACTCTTCACTGACAAAACAAGGTCCATTGTCCGACACAAATTCCTCTGGTAAACCGTGTTCCGCGAAAATCTGACGCAATTTGTTGATTGTAACCGTTGAGGTTGCAGAGTTTGTTGGTATGACCTCCAACCACTTACTATAAGAATCAACCACAATCAGAAACATTTGTCCTAGAAAAGGACCTGCGTAGTCTGCGTGTATGCGCGTCCATGGCCTGTCGGGCCAATCCCACGAGTGTAAGGGTGCTACAGGTGGTACGGGTCGCTGTAGCTGGCATTCAGAACATGTCTGAATCCGCTCTTGAATATCGGAGTCTATACCGGGCCACCACACATGGCTACGGGCCAGTGCCTTCATGCGAACGATTCCGGGGTGTCCTTCATGTAAATATTGCAATAGCTTCCCGCGTCCTTCCTTAGGTACAACTACGCGGTTACCATGAAGCAAAACACCCTCATGACTCGAGAGTTCAGCTCGCTTCTTAAAATAGGGTTTCGCGTCCTCACCGATACGCGTGTTCCATCCATGTTGTACATGGTCAAGTACTTCACTAAGTACAGTATCTTGCTGTGTCCATGCTTGTATCTGTTCAAATGTTACTGGAGTGGTTTCCAAATGTTCAAGCAATAAAATTGTCTCCCCTGGTATAGGAATCTCACCGACTGTGTCGCTTAGCGGTAAGCGACTCAGACCATCGGCATTACCGTTCTGAGTTCCTGGACGGTATCTCAATTCATACTCGTACGTAGCTAGTAACAGTGCCCATCTCTGAATACGTGCAGAGACTATGTTAGGAATAGCGCGATCCACTTGAAACAAACCTAACAATGGTTTATGGTCTGTGTAAGCCACGAATTTACGTCCAAACAGGTATTGGTGGAATTTCCTCACACCAAAAATCAATGCTGCACCTTCTCTGTCAAGCTGTGAATAGTTCTTTTCAGCAGGTGCTAGCGATCGCGACGCATATGTGATTGGTCGTTCACGACCATCAGGCATAATATGAGACAGGACAGCTCCGAGGCCATAAGGTGATGCGTCGCACGACAAAACAAGTTCCTTTTCTGAATCATAGTGTACAAGAAGCGAATCTGACTGGAGCATGTCCTTAGCTTCCCGAAAAGCTTTTTCCTCAATCTTGCTCCATTTCCATTTAGTGTCTTTAGCAAGTAAGGTGTACAGCGGTGCTAATGTGGTACTTAGCTGGGGTAAGTAACACGAATAATAGTTCAACATTCCCAAAAATGCTTGTAACTCCTTCACATTTGTTGGAGCAGGTGCGTCCTTGATGGCAGTGACCTTGACCTCAATAGGTTGCATGCCCTCGCTATTGATGCGATGTCCCAAATACTCAACTTCATTCTGAAGGAAGAAACATTTGCTTTGTTTAAGTCTAACTCCAGCTTTCTCCAATCGATTGAGAACAGCTTCCAAATGTTTCATGTGTTGTTGTCGGTCTTTGCCTGTCACCAAGATATCGTCTACGCGAACAATTACCTGGGGAATTCCTTGTAACAAATTTTCCATTGTACGCTGGAAAATTCCGGGCGCGGATGATATTCCGTATGGAAGGCGGTTATAGACAAACAATCCCTTGTGTGTATTAATAGTCGTGTAGTGTTTCGAACTATCATCCAACTCAAGCTGTTGATATGCTTGGCTCAAATCCAATTTTGAGAATTCTGTTCCTCCACCCAGAGTAGCATAGAGATCTTCTGTTTTAGGGATTGGATAGTTGTCCAATTTGGAGACTTTGTTAACAGTTACTTTATAATCACCGCAAATCCGTATTGTCTTGTCACTTTTGACAATCGGAACAATAGGCGTTGCCAATTCAGAGAACTCTACTGGAGATATGGTTCCCTCCGTAACCAAACGGTCCAGCTCCTCCTCAATTTTCTCGCGAAGCGCATAAGGAACAGGTCTCGCCTTAAAATATAGTGGTTTCTCGCTCTTGTCCACGTAAATTTTAGCTTTGGTTCCCTTGACCTTCCCTAATCCAGGTTCGAACACAGATGGGTGCTTATCCAAGACCTCGTTGATTTGTTGATTGTTGTTCGATTCCTGTCTTATCATGAATATTTCATTCCAGTTGAGCTTAATGTGTTGTAGCCAGTCCCGACCAAGCAAACACGGATTGTCTCCCTTTATTATCTCCACTGACAATACACCACTGTAGTTGCCATAGCTCACTGGAATTTCACATTTACCTAACACAGGTAACATTTCACCAGTATAAGTTTTCAGTTTAGTGTTTGATGGTTTCAGTGACACTTTGTTATTTTTGCACAAAAGTTCAAATGTTGACTCGCCCATGACAGTTTTTGATGCGCCGGTATCAATCTCCATTTTTAATGGTGTACCATTCACTGACAACGTCACTGTGTAGGGTTCCTTGTTCGGTGATGAGACTCGATACATAGGATAAATGTCATCCTCCTCCTCATCACAGCTGTCCAACGCATTCACTCTATTGCTGGGCTTTTTCCTGACATTAGACTGTCCCTTTGATGATTTATCGTGATCAGCAATTCTTGACAAACATTTCTCCAAAATATGGCCAGTCTTATGACAATAATAGCACTCAGAGTCTTTGAACTTACAGTTATGTGGGTTGTGTTTACCTCCACACCGGAAACAAGGTTTCGTAGACTGTCCTTGACCTTGAGAGTGCGCTGATGCGTGACGCGATTCCTGTGATCTCTGACCACGTGGTTGTGACTGTTGACTTACATTATTAATGTTTTCTGTTTTAGTATCTTTATGCAAATCTATGATATTTTGAGCTGCTGTTTCCATTGAAATGGCTATTTCATATGCCTTTGCAAAAGTTAAAGCTTGTTCCGACAGTAAGCGTCGTTGAATTCTCTCATCCCTGATCCCACACACGAGACGATCCCGAATCATAGTGTCGAGTGTCTGTCCAAAATTACAATGTTCTGACACGTTTCTTAACGCTGCTATGTATTGTGAAACTGACTCACCCGTTTGCCTGAATCTGTTATGAAATTTGTACCATTGTACAATCTCCGATGGTTTTGGGGCAAAATGTTCACGAACGAGTGTAACCAGATCAACATAATTCTTCTCACTTGGCTTTGTAGGCGCTGACAGATCGCTCATTAATTTGTAAACTTTCGGTCCACATACGCTGAGTAGGATAGCTCGCCGTCTAACCTTATCCGCAGCCTCGGTATCTCCGATACCATTTGCGACAAAATACTGTCCCAACCGTTCAGTATAGTGTTCCCAGGACTCCCCCTGGCTATCGTCGAATGCATCGATTTTTCCAAATGTCGATGTCATCCTCTAAAAGTTTTCTCCTCGTCGCCAAAATGTTAGATATCTCGGGACATGACACACATTGAACAAACGCAGAAGATGGCGGTCTCAACATGTGCTTTTATTACCCATCATGCAATTGTATCTTACATCCGTCATACTAATAACCGACTCAGTGATGGACGTTATAGGAATGTCAAATAGCGACAAGATCTACATTAACTGATCTTAACCAATACATATGCCAATACATTACAGCCACGTGACCATGTTCGTAATCAAAAACTTCTCTCTCATTTTCGTATGAATTGCTTACCACAACTGGTGAAAGTGACAGACATTTAAAAGCCAATTCAGATAGGACCGATAAAAACCAGAAAAAATCCCTATAAAATTTACGAGCGCCGTTAAACACAGTGTAGAGTTACGCATTCACGTTATTGCAAGTGAAAATTAATTATAGATAGCTAGTTTAACGAGAAAATTAATGTACAATGTTTATGTTTTGTGCCGTCAACAACAGTTGGAAGTCGACGATTCCCTAGACACGCATAAATATGAATTTGAATGGGCCGATCAATTTCCCTGTTGTATTTTGTATACAATCGAACGCACCGGAGCGAAAGGGATTACGTATTCCCCTGCTATTTGACAGAAAAATGTCAACAAATTTGGTTGCGGGTTTCGAGTGTCACAAAGAGGTAGCCCCGTTACGATGAACCGACGCATGTGATGTGAAATGAAATCCGCTTTTTATAATAGCTGTCGGATCACCAGGTAAATATCATAGTCTGAGAACGAGGCTGTCAGATCTGATAAGTCTGCCTCACAGACGGACTCATGTTCTTATTGGCTCGTTCAGGTCAACTTAGAATACAAAGGTATCTTACATGTAATATCAGTAATAAAATTAACGAATCAATTTATATTTACGAAAAGATACACTTCCTCGATATCCTTGGTTACGCTCACCTTTCTCTCTACAACTGTATGGGAGTGTCATAGCGAACAGGAGAATACAAGGCAAGATTGTTTTATTTGTGTTAGATACATTGTAACACAAACCGGACAAGTGGCACATTAAATGTTACAGAATAGGGGACGACCGACTTCAAAGCCCCCAAAAATTACCGTTACTCTACCACGAGATTATTTTGATTAAAATCGTCTCTCGAACCTTTAAGCATGTTATGATATATTCCAGGGATGTAGAAGGGAAGGTGAGTGGGTGGTCGGGTCGCTTGGGGATCAGTGAATAACTCGGTTAGCTTGTGTGTTGCGTCGTATGGACAGCTATGGTTATAGGGGAAAGCCAGGGTTTAAAAAGAAAAAAAAACACTGACATACGGCAAGTACCGAAAGGTCTCGGAATTGTGACCGAGAGGTGAAGGGCTAGTGATATCAGAGTGTCAGTCACTTTAACCGCTTGGTCAGCGCGACCCAGTGGTGGAGTGCTAGTGGTAGCAGGAAGTCAGTGACATAAACCTTAACTACTTGATCATAAATTTTACAAAAGTCATACAACAACTGTCAGGCAGGTGATACAATGTACGACGTGGGGTTGGGCAGTCTAGCCCGGCTGTCTTGGTGAAAGGCGACTGCGCTACATCACCGACTTTATACAAGTATGTTTATTTTCAGCGCGAAATTCAATTAAGTCTAGCCAACCAGCAGGACATGCGGTTGATTTTTAATCTATTTCTTAAATCTTGGTATTCAAATCCGTCTGCCACCTGTCATAAAACCGGAATTACTTTACTGGAATGAAAGCCGTGTTGAGGTGGGTTGGATAACAGGTAATATGATTGTGGTATCGCGTCATCAAAAACGTGATCAGTGTTCATGTAACTTAAACATTTTAAACGACAAAATAACTTTTTATAAGATTAAAAATGCCATGAAATTCTGAAATTGTAAAGTTTAGAAAATGATGATACCATCCCAGATATAAAACGTTAAATCATTTCTCGCTTTGAAATATCATCAACTTGTCAATGAGCACACGGCCAAACACTGACACACTGCCAAACACTGAATCTCTGCAAATTCCCGGATATTTTGATTTTCCAATGCCTCGCCGAGCAAGGCATTGGTCCTGTCTCTCGATCCCCGTCCCTTAACCTAAAAATATTTATACGAAAGCATTTCAGAAGTTAAGGAATACTCTTTAACTTGCCTTGTAATATTTCACCATAAACTCGTGCAATACTTTCCTAATTTTTAAGTTCATGATTTTCCTTATGTTAAGGAACGTTTATGAAACTTTGGCCAGGCATACACAGTTCCTACAATGAAACTTGGGCCAGACATACACAGTCCCTACAATGAAACTTGGGCCAGACATATACAGTTCCTACAATGAAACTTGGGCCAGACATACAAAGTTCCTACACTGAAAGTTGGGCCAGACATACACAGTTCCTACAATGAAACTTGGGCCAGACATACACAGTCCCCACAATGAAACTTGGGCCAGACATACACAGTCCCTACAATGAAACTTGGGCCAGACGTACACAGTCCCTACAATGGAACTTGGGTCAGACATGCACAGTTCCTACAATGAAAGTTGGGCCAGACATACACAGTTCCTACAATGAAACTTGGGTCAGACATACACAGTTCCTACAATGAAACTTGGGTCAGACATACACAGTTCTTACAATGAAACTTGGGCCAGACATACACAGTCCCTACAATGAAACTTGGGTCAGACATACACAGTTCCTACAATGAAACTTGGGCCAGACATATACAGTTCCTACAATGAAACTTGGTCCAGACATACACAGTTCCTACAATGAAACTTGGGCCAGACATATACAGTTCCTACAATGAAACTTGGGCCAGACATATACAGTTCCTGCAATGAAACTTGGGCCAGACATACACAGTCCCTACAATGGAACTTGGGCCAGACATACACAGTCCATACAATGACATTTGGGCCAGACATACTGAGTTCCAACAATGAAACTTGGGCAAGAAATGCACAGTTCCTACAATGAAACTTGGGCCAGACATACAGAGTTCCTACAATGAAACTTGGGCAAGAAATGCACAGTCCCTACAATAAAACTTGGGCCAGACTTATACAGTTCCAACAATGAAACTTGGCCCAGACATTCGCATTTCCTACAATGAAACTTGGGCCAGACATACACAGTCCCCACAATGAAACTTGGGCCAGACATACGTAGTCCCTACAATGAAACTTGGGACAGACATACACAGTCCCTACAATGAAACTTGGGCCAGACATACACAGTCCCTACAATGAAACTTGGGTCAGACATACACAGTCCCTACAATGAAACTTGGGCCAGACATACACAGTTCCTGCAATGGAACTTGGGTCAGACATACACAGTTCCTACAATGAAACTTGGGCCAAACATACACAGTCCCTACAATGAAACTTGGGCCAGACATATACAGTTCCTACAATGAAACTTGGGCCAGACATACACAGTCCCTACAATGAAACTTGGGCCAGACATATACAGTTCCTGCAATGAAACTTGGGCCAGACATACGCAGTCCCTACAATGAAACTTGGGCCAGACATATACAGTTCCTACAATGAAACTTGGCCCAGACATACACAGTTCCTACAATGAAACTTGGGCCAGACATACGCAGTCCCTACAATGAAACTTGGGACAGACATATACAGTTCCTACAATGAAACTTGGGTCAGACATACACAGTCCCTACAATGAAACTTGGGCCAGACATACACAGTCCCTACAATGAAACTTGGGTCAGTCATACACAGTCCCTACAATGAAACTTGGGCCAGACATACACAGTTCCTGCAATGGAACTTGGGTCAGACATACACAGTTCCTACAATGAAACTTGGGCCAGACATACGCAGTCCCTACAATGAAACTTGGGCCAGACATATACAGTTCCTACAATGAAACTTGGGCAAGACATATACAGTCCCTACAATGAAACTCGGGCCAGACATACACAGTCCCTACAATGAAACACCTCGCGCGGTTTCAACCAGACCAACAAAGAGTAGCTTATGCAAATACATATTTCACTCGTCTTATTATTGTAATCAAGATAAGATTTGTGTTAAATGTCACCTGGCCATTATTGATGTTTGTGAAATTGTGAGAGTCACGGGAACGTGATCAACATCCAGATCTGGTCACTCTGACACCGACTATAAGGATTAACTTGAATCTATGTTTTTATCTTAACATACACATAACATAATGAATATATTCACGTGATACCTTATAAGTTAATCTATACCCTGCGACAATTTTCTTTATTGTCGGACTCTTTTCTCTTACAAATTAACACGCTGCTGCATCAGCCAATCAAAAGCGACGTTATAAACGGCGACGTTATTTTATACGTTATGGGCTGATGACATAATTTTTTAAACCAGTGAGAAACCTTGTTTCAAGCAAGATTAAATTATGTAACCATCGAACGCCTGTAATAATATGTACATTGTCAGTATGAATGTCATATACATAGGATGGTACGATTATTTATCTTGCACCAGCATTGTCTTCTTATTGAAAATATTAAATATAATATGTCGGACATTCAACGGTTATATTTACATTTCAGATTATAAAGATTTTCCTCTCTTTGTAAATTCACATACTGGAAAAGCTTTCTGAAGAAAAAACATTGGGAGCTACATTTTACATTAATAACGTAACGCTATACTGTGAATTATCTGAGGCGACGTGCAAAGCATTGGCGTATTGAATTTTGGTTTGGTTTATTTTGTTTTACGTCCTATTAACAACCAGGGTCATTTAAGGTTGTGCCGGGTTTTGGAAGTGGAGGAAATCCGGATTACTCGGAGAAAAACCACCGACCTACGGCCAACACCTGGCATCTGCCCCACGTGGAATTCGAACTCGCAACCCGGAGGTGGAGCGCTAGCGGTAGAATGTCGGAACACCTTGACCACTATGCCACCGCCGCGTATTGAAGGTCACCATGGCGTTACAATGACGTCATGTTATTGTCCGGCGGACCAGACTGCATCTATACTCCTGTGAATTCAATCAAGATTAACAATGAGTTCACTCATTAACACCTGAAATTTTATGATAAACTATTCAAACCTTTGAATTGGAAGAGTCCAAATGTGTCTCCAGGGATGGAAGGGTTAATGGGAGGTCAGGAAGTAAAATATAATGCTATGATTGCCAGAGGGGAATCCCTGTTCATTGCTTAATACAATTTTTTTTGTCGGACTTGATCACAGCTAGTGTTGACCTTGAATGCCAATCCCGAAATCACACATTTCCTATTGAAATGACATGACATTAATATCTTTCGTTTGAATTATTTGATAATCATTTCATCAAATGATGTATTCATGAGTCTTCCAAATCATAACCGGATACTCTGTCGAATGATATCAAACATAATTACTATTATGTGACTTCAGCGCCGTCTGGTGGATTCTGACGTCAGCTGCACGCGACCTGATGCACAAATTGTCACGTGACAGCAATCCGCTGATTTCCGCTTTAAATCAAACAAAGATTGTAATTTGCCGGAACCAAAGCCAAATGAGAAATGATAGATTCTGTCTGAATCTGTTCTTGTAGTAAATAACTGTATGTGACGTTTACTTTGTGTAACTATGGTAACAACAACGAGACCAATGTCTGCTTTGCTTAGTTCAAGGTCACCCAAACATCGCCGTATCGCTTAATCACCCCTCCGTGTACCTCTCCGAATAATATGTCCGGCCCTTCAGTTTGTTTAAGATCCGTATGGTGATGACGTAATGCTAATTCGTTTGCTTCTCACAATAGTGAAGTCATCATCCTCATCAATTATCACTACTTCGTAAGTTAAGATATACGAACACAACCTTCTTAGATAGACATTGAATTCTCTTACCATGGACAGGGATATCCACACTTTTACCGCTGTGAGATTTTCTTATCTCACCCTAGAGATGAGACAAACTACACGTGCTTTTTGCACGTTCTCAACAATTGTATGATGTCATAGATGCAATGTCATAACGTCACGGCAACACTACAATGACGTCACGTCGACAACTCAATCACATCATATCAACATTGTCTTGCATTGATGTAACGTCAATAGTAGATATATATGATGAAGTTTAACAGGGTAAGACAAATATTCAACCCGTTGATAGTGAGACAGGGGATCTCAACCCTCGGGGTAAGATTCTTAATCTGCCAAACACTCGGCAAGCCTTAAGGCTTGTGTTTGACAGGCAACTAAGGAATCTTGCTCCTCGGGATGAGATTCCCATGTCTCACCTCCAACCTCTTAGGAAAAAAAATTAATATGACAGCCTCCTCGGATAAAGATATTAATATGACAACTTGTAAGATACAATGTTTATATTACAATCTCTTATAAAAAGATATTAATATCACAATCTCTTAGATAAAGATTTAATATGACAACTTGTAAGATACAATGTTTATATTACAATCTCTTAGATAAAGATATTAATATCATATTCTTTTAGATAAAGGTATTAATATCACAATCTCTTAGATAAAGATTTAATATGAAAACTTGTTAGATACAATGTTTATATTACAATTTCTTATAAAAAGATATTTATATCCCAACCTCTTAGATAAATATGTTAATCAATATCAAAACCTGTTCGATAAAGATATTGATATAAATATGTTAATCAATATCAAAACCTGTTCGATAAAGATATTGATATAACAGCCTGTGCTATTGATATCTTTATCTAAGAGGCTGTCACATCAATATCGTTATCTAAGAGGCTGTCACATCAATATTGTTATCTAAGAGGCTGTCACATCAATATCGTTATCTAAGAGGCTGTCACATCAATATCGTTATCTAAGAGGCTGTCACATCAATATCGTTATCTAAGAGGCTGTCACATCAATATCGTTATCTAAGAGGCTGTCACATCAATATCGTTATCTTACAGGCTGTCACATCAATATCGTTATCTAAGAGGCTGTCACATCAATATCGTTATCTAAGAGGCTGTCACATCAATATCGTTATCTAAGAGGCTGTCACATCAATATCGTTATCTTACAGGCTGTCACATCAATATCGTTATCTAAGAGGCTGTCACATCAATATCGTTATCTAAGAAGCTGTCACGTCAATATCGTTATCTAAGAGGCTGTCACATCAATATCGTTATCTAAGAGGCTGTCACATCAATATCGTTATCTAAGAGGCTGTCACATCAATATCGTTATCTAAGAGGCTGTCACATCAATATCGTTATCTAAGAGGCTGTCACATCAATATCGTTATCTAAGAGGCTGTCACATCAATATCGTTATCTAAGAGGCTGTCACATCAATATCGTTATCTAAGAGGCTGTCACATCAATATCGTTATCTTACAGGCTGTCACATCAATATCGTTATCTAAGAGGCTGTCACATCAATATCGTTATCTAAGAAGCTGTCACGTCAATATCGTTATCTAAGAGGCTGTCACATCAATATCGTTATCTTACAGGCTGTCACATCAATATCGTTATCTAAGAGGCTGTCACATCAATATCGTTATCTTACAGGCTGTCACATCAATATCGTTATCTAAGAGGCTGTCACATCAATATCGTTATCTAAGAGGCTGTCACATCAATATCGTTATCTAAGAGGCTGTCACATCAATATCGTTATCTTACAGGCTGTCACATCAATATCGTTATCTAAGAAGCTGTCACGTCAATATCGTTATCTACAAAACGTAAGAGGCTGTCACATCAATATCGTTATCTTACAGGCTGTCACATCAATATCGTTATCTAAGAGGCTGTCACATCAATATCGTTATCTAAGAGGCTGTCACATCAATATCGTTATCTTACAGGCTGTCACATCAATATCGTTATCTTACAGGCTGTCACATCAATATCGTTATCTACAAAACGTAAGAGGCTGTCACATCAATATCGTTATATAAAAGGCTGTCATATCAATATCGTTATATAAAAGGCTGTCACATCAATATCGTTATCTAAGAGGCTGTCATGTCAATATCGTTATCTAAGAGGCTGTCACATCAATATCGTTATCTAAGAGGCTGTCACATCAATATCGTTATCTAAGAGGCTGTCACATCAATATCGTTATCTAAGAGGCTGTCACATCAATATCGTTATCTAAGAGGCTGTCACATCAATATCGTTATCTAAGAGGCTGTCACATCAATATCGTTATCTTACAGGCTGTCACATCAATATCGTTATCTAAGAGGCTGTCACATCAATATCGTTATCTTACAGGCTGTCACATCAATATCGTTATCTAAGAGGCTGTCACATCAATATCGTTATCTTACAGGCTGTCACATCAATATCGTTATCTAAGAGGCTGTCACATCAATATCGTTATCTAAGAGGCTGTCACATCAATATCGTTATCTAAGAAGCTGTCACATCAATATCGTTATCTTACAGGCTGTCACATCAATATCGTTATCTACAAAACGTAAGAGGCTGTCACATCAATATCGTTATATAAAAGGCTGTCATATCAATATCGTTATATAAAAGGCTGTCACATCAATATCGTTATCTAAGAGGCTGTCACTTCAATATCGTTATCTAAGAGGCTGTCATGTCAATATCGTTATCTAAGAGGCTGTCACATCAATATCGTTATCTAAGAGGCTGTCACATCAATATTGTTATCTAAGAGGCTGTCACATCAATATCGTTATCTTACAGGCTGTCACATCAATATCGTTATCTAAGAGGCTGTCACATCAATATCGTTATCTTACAGGCTGTCACATCAATATCGTTATCTAAGAGGCTGTCACATCAATATCGTTATCTAAGAGGCTGTCACATCAATATCGTTATCTTACAGGCTGTCACATCAATATCGTTATCTTACAGGCTGTCACATCAATATCGTTATCTAAGAGGCTGTCACATCAATATCGTTATCTACAAAACGTAAGAGGCTGTCACATCAATATCGTTATATAAAAGGCTGTCATATCAATATCGTTATATAAAAGGCTGTCACATCAATATCGTTATCTAAGAGGCTGTCACATCAATATCGTTATCTAAGAGGCTGTCATGTCAATATCGTTATCTAAGAGGCTGTCACATCAATATCGTTATCTTACAGGCTGTCACATCAATATCGTTATCTTACAGGCTGTCACATCAATATCGTTATCTAAGAGGCAGTCATATCAATATCGTTATCTAAGAGGCTGTCACATCAATATCGTTATCGAAGAGGCTGTCACATCAATATCGTTATCCAAGAGGCTGTCACATCAATATCGTTATCTAAGAGGCTGTCACGTCAATATCGTTATCTAAGAGGCTGTCACATCAATATCGTTATCTTACAGGCTGTCACATCAATATCGTTATCTAAGAGGCTGTCACATCAATATCGTTATCTTACAGGCTGTCACATCAATATCGTTATCTAAGAGGCAGTCATATCAATATCGTTATCTATGAGGCTGTCACATCAGTATTGTTATCTAAGAGGCTGTCACATCAATATTGTTATATAAGAGGCTGTCACATCAATATCGTTATCTAAGAGGCAGTCATATTAGTATAAAGATATTAATATTACAGCCTCTTAGATACAGATATTGCAATGTTATATCACAATCATTTACATTGTAGATATAGACATTAATATCGCTGCCTTTTAGTTGAATATTTAAGTCAAAGCCTTATAGATAAATATATCTAAGTCAGAACTTGGTAAAAGTATAAATGTTTAGAAATCGTTTTGTATTGTTATTTGAATTCAGACAAACGAGAAATGTTGACTAGATAATTATATTTAAGTCACAACTTGGTAAAAGTATAAATGTTTAGAAATCGTTTTGTATTGTTATTTGAATTCAGACAAACGAGAAATATTGACTAAGAGTACGATTGTAATACAAATGCATTCTGTAATTACATTTACCGTTGTTATCTTAGTTTTAATAAAATCAATTTTGAATGCAGCGAGACTGGTTTTTTTTTATGAAAATACCAATTTTGTCTAGCAGAGTGAATATTACTGTGGAAATGTTTAGAAAATCTTAGGAGTAAATTATAGCCCGAATCCATCCCTGTCTGTTATGGTTCTGAACCAATATTGATTTTTAAAGTTCGACGTACCTTAGTGCAGAACGTAACCTTCTACATGTATAAAACAGATTGACCTTTGATCTCAATAAAGACTGACCTTTACCTCAATAAAGACTGACCTTTACCTCAATTAAGAATGACCTTTACCTCAATTAAGACTGACATTTACCTCAAAAAAGACTAACCTTTACCTCAATTAAGATTGACCTTTACCTCAATAAAGACTGACCTTTACCTCAATCTAGACTGACCTTTACCTCAATCAAGACGTCACTATTAAACACTATGACGCCACAATAAAACAATATGACTCCGAACTTTATCAGCATGACGTCACACTGGCTAGATTCATGATGTCATACTATACCAGCACGACGTCATATTGTATCAGCGTGATTTGACCTAAAACGTAATGAAAAACTATAGAAAATGACCTCATACTATCAACTTTATAGATTTTAACTTCTAGTATAAGACAGCAAGCAGACATAATGATGCCATCTATTTTACAGCATGGCCCCAAACTTTATACAAAATTAAACTTTCATATATGTTCGCAACATGCTATTGGAACAGACAAGAAAGGCACGCTTCCTTATAAAACGACGTAATATTTTCTTACACCATAACGTCATTTTTCTATAGATGTGACGTCACTTTGATTAATCGTTAGACGTCACACTATGAAAAGACATCTCAAAACTGCATACAGACATTAGGCTTAAACAGCATCATGACGTCATAGTCTCTTGCTACAAAATTCTGACTAGTTTGTTTTGGTGTGAAGGGACGTTTTAATCGATATTTACTGAAATGTAATTTCCGTAAAGGCTGATATAGTTTTATTATAAACTTGATGAATTTTAATCCCGTAATTACAGCCGGGCGTAGCACGCTACAGCAGATAATTACAGGCTGTGAGCCTCGCTGTAGATCTTCTCCTCTATTATCAATGTCTATATAAGGGATGGCACGACTTGCCTCCCTCCTTATTCCCAGGATAAACAGTTAGGTATGCTAGGGGATGTATACGCCGGCACACGCGATATACCGCTGTTTATAGCCATAAAATGTACGATCTGATGCGAATGTAATACTTTAGTGGAAATGTTATTTTCGCGGTTTTTGTGCTGAGGAATCCGCTAAATTATGGTTTTGTTAATTATAATGTCTGAATTTTGCTCTCCATGGGAAGTTTTGTGGTAACACAAATACATCATTGTGTTATTACATTGTGTGTTTGAATATAGCAATATAGCATGTAACCAAGGAAACAAGTCGATCTCAAAATATTAACACAATTCTATCAGTAACCAAGGAAACAAGATGTCATGTGACCATTGAGACAAGATGATATGTAACCAAGGAAGGTTGGTCTAGAAACACTGGAACAGCCTAACCTGTAAAACAAAAAGCTATGTCAAAATGGAGACGAGATACTATGTAACCATGGAGATAATATGCCATGTAACCATGGAGACAAGATAGCATGTTACCATCGAGACAAGCTGTTTTGTAACCAAGGAGGACGGTTGATTTAGAAACAATTACAAAATCTGTAAATTACCAGAAAAAACAAGAAGCAATATTACCAGAGAAACAAGTAGCCCGGAAAACGCTATTTGACCAAGAAATAGGTATAGAAACTGATGTAAAAATTCTTACCTTTCGGAGTCGGTTGTCGTCTGCTATCAGTTCGGCGATGTTCCGCGTGTTACCCAAGGCTAAACCACTGCTAATTCCAAAACACATCCCAAATAGAAAGGTACAGGCATAGTATACTCCAAATCCCTCCATAGTCGCCACGATGTAAGGTATGCACTGTATCCAACGGAATCGCCTCACACTACGGTCTGTGTTCTCCTGAGCTAGGTACTCTACATCAAACTCAAGTGGACCTCCATTATACTCGAGTAGATTTAAACCAACAACAGCTGACGAACGCGTTTGTTTCGTAAATAGATTCGTCAATACAAAAAAGATTCTTCAGATAATTGTCCCGAGACATCTAATTTAATAATAAATGTTTAATGCTGTCGTGATATTTCTCTCTTTTTCTTACTTTATAAATGACCAATTTTCTAGGAATGTCTTTACGTCGTTACAGAATGCCGATATTCCGCAGTTTCACAAGTAATCGCCGCGGTGTGGGATATAACCAGCTCATTGACGAGACTACCCAGAAGCAGCCCGCTAACTACTCTTGTTTACGTCAGTGTTCAATAGCGGAACATAAATTTCAGAAAATTAATGAACATGTGAACATGAAAGACTTATCGGCAGATATTATGTAGCACATAATTTGTAACGCAGAGTCGAAGTTTGGGGGAACGTGTCATTGGTATTAACTATAGCGCTGAGCGGATTTTGTACAAAATATATAGTTATATCATTTGACAGTAGAGATATCTCAAAATTGTATTATAACGGTATTTAAATTGATCCAAAAAAAGTTAAGTTAGCCGTAACTTATCGTATCCTGTTGCACAACGAAACAGATATTTGAAACACGTTTTAACTGCACGAAATGAAAATAAATCCACTTCCTCTTTCAAACACATATAAATCTTCATCCACGGCAAGTTTTAAAATATCAAAAGAAAAAAAATTAAACCCGATCTTCAAAATTCTCCAAGAAAATGCACATCAATCGCGGTTAGGCAATGAGTTATAAATCCCAGCTCGGAACAGATTTTTTTCCGGACACCCCGGTAGCGTAACGACACTAACACCCCGTACTGATTTGTATTTCACACATACGGAACATAAATTGTATTAAACCTGGACGTATACATGTATCTTGTCCCATAGAAAGTGAACACACGAGTGTACTGGTCGGCCGGGCTCCTATTATGATCAAATTACTCCAGAATAAAAGGATTAGCGCTCGTTCTATTCTGTGTATATGTCGGAACGCCAGGAGGAGAGCGGTGAATTGTGGTGTTTATACGTAACAACTGCCGATCGTCGAGCGTGGAGTTTACTGTCGGAGAAGAACGTTTCATTTCAGATTGAATAAGGGCCGCTATGAATAGACGCACTGATCCGGAAACCCATTCGGGGGCACTCAACCGTCAGAGGAGGAAAGTCGGGGTAGGAATTCACACCCAGGGACCGTTGATGAGGTTATAGTGATATTTAAATATCGGGAAATTACACCAAAAGATCAAGTTTGTAAACAAAATCGTAATTAATCGTTGTTGAGGAGGGTGGATTGGTTCACACTCTGGGACTGTTAATGACCGTTGTGGAGGAGGGTGGATGGGTTCACACCCTGGGACTGTTAATGACCGTTGTGGAGGAGGGTGGATGGGTTCACACCCTGGGACTGTTAATGACCGTTGTGGAGGAGGGTGGATGGGTTCACACCCTGGGACTGTTAATGACGTAATGGTTAACTACTAGAGCAATCACAACTTTAGACCACAGGAACCTGAGAATTTGTTACAGCTAGTTTTAGACCTAAACTAGGGTGTTTAGAGTAATTTTACACTTTTCGGAGGTAAAGAATCTACCCCCCCCCCCCCCAAAAAAAAATTAAAATTAATCTAAACACTCTAGTTAAGGTCCAAGCTTGATAAAAAATTAATTAATCGTTGGCCGAGCGTGTTCTCTTCCTGTGATTGATAGCGAGGCTATGTTGATAGCGAGGTTATATTGATAGCGATGTTATATTGATGTTTTACTTATTGTGATGGAGAAATCACAACATAAGATATATTGCATATTAAAAACCATCCAAAGCGTAATAAATTACTGGGAAGGACCTCACCCCGAGACTGAAGTAATATCTAATTAAGTATTCCTTATTTATACTCTATATATGGCTTGGTTTGGTAAGGTTGCGTTTATCGAAGGAAGTGTAAGGATTTTAGTGGTGGAGGAGAGCTGGAGAACCCGGGGAAAACCAACAACCTACGGCCAGTACCTGGCGACTGCTCCACGAAGGCATCCAACCCGCGGGCCAGAGGAAAAGCACGAAGAAAAGTACCCAGGAACATTTATCGTATTTTAAGAGATAGCGAAAGACATGATTTGTGCAAATTTGGAGCAATGTACCATAGTTTAATCATCGAAACCGGGAGATGGACTACGATTGGGTGTCAAAATAGAATTTGAACATATTGCAAGGACCAATTTCGTCACTTATTGAAATGTCAATCTCTATTATAACTGAGATAAGAAAAAACATATTAATTGTATGTAAGTTCTGTTATGTTGAACCTAACATTATAAAGTTAAGCAAACGAATGAATTCCAAACATGTACGTAGAGTGAATAAAATGTATGCAGTTTTAAGTATAAATGGTATGACTTGTCCAATTAAGAAGTCTTGTGTAAATGATTTTGTAAGTAAGCGGTTTTATATTCGCTTCAATCCTGGTTGGTGGAGTCGCGGTGATCAAGTGGTTGAGGTGTCTGCCATTCTGCTACCACTAGCCCTCAAATAAAATGTATGCAGTTTTAAGTATAAATGGTATGACTTGTCCAATTAAGAAGTCTTGTGTAAATGATTTTGTAAGTAAGCGGTTTTATATTCGCTTCAATCCTGGTTGGTGGAGTCGCGGTGATCAAGTGGTTGAGGTGTCTGCCATTCTGCTACCACTAGCCCTCAATCACTTAGTCGTTGTGACAAAGTGGTTGAGGTGTCTGACATTCTGCTACCACTAGCCCTCAATCACTTAGTCGTTGTGACAAAGTGGTTGAGGTGTCTGACATTCTGCTACCACTAGCCCTCCACCACTTGGTCGTAGTAGTCAAGTGATTAAAGTGTCTGACTTTCTGCTACCACTAGACCTCCACCTCTAGGTCCCGTGTTCGATGCCTACGTGGATCCAGGTACTAGTTGTTGCTCGGTGCTTTTCCCCCGAGAACTCCGGCTTTTTCTCCACTATCTCTACTTTTAAACTAAAACCTAGCACGCCCCTCGGTGACCTTAGCATTAATACAATTTACTTTCGTCCATCCGTCGTTCTGTGTAAAGCTCTCGTCGACCGTTTGACGTAGTAATTATCGCCCGCCATTGACTGGGTGTTCTGTTTTACAACCAAAACACGATCCCTAGCTTTCTCGGCCGTTTGACGTAGTAACATAGCCCAACAAGTGGCTGGCTGTTCCGTTTGACAACCAAAACACGCGTACGGTCTCCAGCTCTTTCGGTCGTTTGACGTAGAAACACCGCCCCACCAGTGATTGGCTGTTCTGTTTAACAACCAAAACGCGGTCTCCAGCTCTCGCGGTCGTTTGGCGTAGTAACACCGCCCCACCAGTGACTGGCTGTTCTGTTTAACACCCGGATCTCCATTAAAACAGCTGGGAAGCGACCCATTAATTATATATGATACAGATTAACTTCACAGATTACTGCAGCGATTCTTAAACACTTTTAAACAGGATAATTGACGGTAGTTCTCGGCACGGTGACAGATCTCGTGATATCTCGCGAGGAGATATAACGTACCCGTACACACCACCGTCAGTGTAAACAGCTCGACAGGAACACACTGGTTCAAATATGAATAAAATATCAATTAGAGTCTGATACGTATCTCTTCGATAAATCATCAGGAGAGTAGCTTTGAAAATGAAGTGATTTAATTTCTTAATTGATCGTGTGTAAACAAGATCGGAGATATGTGTGTTGCTATTAAGGACTTTGTCGGGATTGTAAACCGTATTAGTCAAATACAACTGAGTGTCGTAGACTTCAAATGTTTGTACATGTACGTAGATATCTCATAAGCATGTTTGTTTACCATCGTTCGATATTACTACTCTACAACCCGTCCTAATCCAGTTGACAGTCATATAAGCAATTTGTGCCATAGACCGATTATTTACGTCATAATTATTTTGACGTTTGAATTAATTGTTACCTTAGATACCGCTTTGACCCCTACCTTTTTCTTTCTTTTTTTTTGGGGGGGGGGGCAAAAAAAAGAAAGAAAAAGGTAGGTTTTGAAATACTTTAAGTTGGTATTCATCGACAACATAAATACCAATTGAATTGTTCTGTGACCGAATACAGAAGTTTCAGCTTGCGTCAGTAATATACGTGTGCCAAATAACATTTATATAACTCCAGTAGGGGTGTGGATTGTACGTCAGGTGTTTTCCTAACGAGGGACAGCATTCCTTTTGTGTACTTCCGAGGGTTGGTCGCCTTCCGGAAGTGGAAATCAATTTACAGTGAGTCAGTTTGTCGTTCTATTATACTAACTTGCTACTTGAAATTCCTTAACGGCCATTAAAACCTAATGACTGTCAATCATTGACACAAACGGACACTGTCCGATCCGATACGCCCCAAGAATTCCACTTTGAGAGAGAGGTGTCCAGTCACCTGGAACATTGAAGTCCGGTAGGAGCTTGCAGAGGTGACCGCCAACCGGAACTACGGATAGCGCCACGAGAGAAAACGGGATTGCTGTCTCCCTGGTCACTGGTCAAAAGAGGATAAGCTGAGAGGCGGTCAGTCTCCGGACACTGAGCAGAGATGGAAAAATATCACAGAAATGTTTTAAACTCATTTTATCTTGATGCTGGTCCACGCTTGAGGAACCCTCGCTGGTAGGGATTGGCCCAACTACTTGATGATTCTTAATGTGTACGAACCTTATGTAAATGTAACGTATAAGAAACAATTGTATATAATAAACACACTTTTACTTTTATAATAAAAAGTTACATAAAATCTTCGTTTTTAGTCAAACTCAAATGACGTCTCCTCACTGTGCGCCTCACTGCACATAAGACATGCACTACACTTGTACTGTAAGAGTTAACGTTGATGTAGATAAAGGAAGTGTTACCTCTCCTGGAACATTGGTTACCTGGCACCCTGGTCACTCTCCTGGAACATTGGTTACCTGGCACACTGGTCACTCTCCTGCAACATTGGTTACCTGGCACACTGGTCACTCTCCTGGAACATTGTTTACCTGGCACCCTGGTCACTCTCCTAGAACATTGGTTACCTGGCCCACTGGTCACTCTCCTGGAACCTTGGTTACCTGGCCCACTGGTCACTCTCCTGGAACCTTGGTTACCTGGCACACTGGTCACTCTCCTGGAACATTGATTACCTCGCCCACTGGTCACTCTCCTGGAACCTTGGTTACCTGGCACACTGGTCACTCTCCTGGAACATTGTTCACTCTCCTGGAACATTGGTTACCTGGCATACTGGAACATTGGTTACTCGGCCCACTGGTCACTCTCCTGGAACATTGGTTACCTGGCCCACTGGTCATTCTCCTGGAACCTTGGTTACCTGGCACACTGGTCACTCTCCTGGAACATTGGTTACCTGACACACTGGTCACTCTCCTGGAACCTTGGCTACCTGGCACACTGGGCACTCACCTGAAACATTGGTTACCTGGCACACTGGTCACTCTCCTGGAACATTGGTTACCTGACACACTGGTCACTCTCCTTAAACATTGGTTACCTGGCCCACTGGGCACTCTCCTTGAACATTGGTTACCTGGCACCCTGGTCACTCTCCTGGAAAATTGGTTACTTGGCACACTGGTCACTCTCCTGGAACCTTGGTTACCTGGCACACTGGGCACTCACCTGAAACATTGGTTACCTGACACACTGGTCACTCTCCTTAAACATTGGTTACCTGGCCCACTGGGCACTCTCCTTGAACATTGGTTACCTGGCACCCTGGTCACTCTCCTGGAAAATTGGTTACTTGGCACACTGGTCACTCTCCTGGAACCTTGGTTACCTGGCACACTGGGCACTCACCTGAAACATTGGTTACCTGACACACTGGTCACTCTCCTTAAACATTGGTTACCTGGCCCACTGGGCACTCTCCTTGAACATTGGTTACCTGGCACCCTGGTCACTCTCCTGGAAAATTGGTTACTTGGCACACTGGTCACTCTCCTGGAACATTGGTTACCTGGAACACTGGTCACTCTCCAGGAACATTGGTTACTTGGCACACTGGTCACTCTATTGGAACATTGGTTACCTGGCACACTGGTCACTCTCCAACATTGGTTACCTGGCCCACTGGGCACTCTCCAGGAACATTGGTTACCTGGCACACTGGTCACTCTCCTGGAACATTAGTTACCTGGCACACTGGGCACTCTCCTGGAACATTAGTTACCCTGCACACTGGTCACTCTCCTGGAACATTGGTTACCTGGCACACTGGGCACTCTCCTGGAACATTGGTTACCTGGCACACTGGTCACTCTCCTGCAACATTGGTTACTTGGCACACTGGTCACTCTTCTGGAACATTGGTTACCTTGCCCACTGGTCAATCTCCTTGAAAATTGGTTACCTGGTACACTGGTCACTCTCCTGGAACATTGGTTACCTGGCACACTGGGCACTCTCCTGGAACATTGGTAACCTGGCACACTGGTCACTCTCCTGGAACATTGGTTACCTAGCACACTAGGCACTCTCCTAGAACATTGGTTACCTGGCACACTGGGCACTCTCCTGGAACATTGGTTACCTGGCACACTGGTCACTCTCCTGGAACATTGGTTACCTGGCACACTGGGCACTCTCATGGAACATTGGTTACCTGGCACACTGGTCACTCTCCTGGAACATTAGTAACCTGGCACACTGGTCACTCTTCTGGAACATTGGTTACCTGGCACACTGGTCACTCTCCTGGAACATTGGTTACCTGGCACACAGGTCACTCTCCTGGACCATTGGTTACCTGGCACACTGGCCACTCTCCTGGAACATTGGTTACCTGGCACACTGGTCACTCTCCTGGAACATTGGTTACCTGGCACACAGGTCACTCTCCTGGAACATTGGTTACCTGGCACACTGGTCACTCTCATGGAACATTGGTTACCTGACACACTGGGCACTCTCCTGGAACATTGGTTACCTGGCACACTGGTCACTCTCCTGGAACATTGGTTACCTGGCACACTGGTCACTCTCCTGGAACATTGGTTACCTGGCACACAGGTCACTCTCCTGGAACATTGGTTACCTGACACACTGGTCACTCTCCTGGAACATTGGTTACCTGACACACTGGGCACTCTCCTGCAACATTGGTTACCTGGCACACTGGGCACTCTCCTGGAACATTGGTTACCTGGCACACTGGGCACTCTCCTGGAACATTGGTTACCTGGCACACTGGTCACTCTCCTGGTACATTGGTTACCTGGCACACTGGTCACTCGTACAATAAAGTGGTTAGTCTCAGAATGGACGGACACAGGACATGGTCAGCGAGTGTATGTCGGTCAACAAGTAGCTATTATATGTATGTGTAAAAAAGTAGTAAAATATCTTTGTGATGGTAAAAATACAATACAACTTACTTTCCTCAAGCGCTTTCGCTCAACAGCTCATCAGGAGGGTTGAGCGACAGCGCTTGGGGAAAATATGTCTTCTGTTTTTTATACTATATATATAGTACTGTTGTCACACTGTGGAGACAAAAGCGGACAGTCTTGAACAATTAAAATATACCACTCTTACGATTTTGCCAAATACTCAGTTATGTTTTAAACATTTTATACAGACTGACTTAAAATGCCGGTCAATGTAAACATACTGTATGTAATAAATACATTTGTTAATGCTCAGACGTAATCATGTCACATAGTTGTGATAATTTGTTTGTGTAAGTACGTCGGTCAACTAGTATCGTGGTAACTCAAGGGGACGGAAGTGGTCGGTCAACTAGTATCGTTGTTCCTCAAAGGGACGGAAGTGGTCGGTCAACTAGTATCGTGGTTCCCGTATGGGACCGAAGTGGTCGGTCAACTAGTATCGTGGATCCCCGTATGGGCCGGAAGTGGTCGGTCAACTAGTATCAAGGTTCCTCAAAGGGACGGAAATGGTCGGTGAACTAGTATCATGGTACCTCAAGGGGACGGAAGTGGTCGGTCAACTAGTATCGTGCTAACTCAAGGGGACGGAAATGGTCGGTCAACCAGAATCGTGCTAACTCAAGGGGACGGAAGTGATCGGTCAACTAGTATCGTGGTAACTCAATGGGACCAAAGTGGTCGGTCAACTTGTATCGTGGTAACTCAATGGGACGGAAGTGGTCGGTCAACTAGTATCGTGGTAACTCAAGGGGACTGAAGTGGTCGGTCAACTAGTATCGTGGTACCTCAAGGGGACGGAAGTGGTCGGTCAACTAGTATCGTGCTAACTCAAGGGGACTGAAATGGTCGGTCAACCAGAATCCTGCTAGCGCAAGGGGACGGAAGTGATCGGTCAACTAGTATCGTGGTAACTCAATGGGACGGAATTGGTCGGTCAACTAGTATCGTGGTAACTCAAGGGGACTGAAGTGGTCGGTCAACTAGTATCGTGGTACCTCAAGGGGACGGAATTGGTCGGTCAACTAGTATCGTGGTAACTCAAGGGGACTGAAGTGGTCGGTCAACTAGTATCGTGGTAACTCAAGGGGACGGAAGTGATCGGTCAACTAGTATCGTGGTAACTCAATGGGACCAAAGTGGTCGGTCAACTTGTATCGTGGTAACTCAATGGGACGGAAGTGATCGGTGAACTAGTATCGTGGTAACTCAAGGGGACGGACGTGGTCGGTCAATTAGTATCGTGGTGACTCAAGGGGACGGAAGTGATTGGTCAACTAGTATCGTGGTTCCCGTATGGGACGGAAGTGGTCGGTCAACAAGTATCGTGGTAACTCAAGGGTACGGAAGTGGTCGGTCAACTAGTATTGTGGTAACTCAAGGGAACCGAAGTGGTCGGTCTTTACTCTTGCAGTTTTGACGAACAGTAGAAGTGGTAAATTTTGTTAAGCTTATATTTATTAATTAAATGTTAGAATATAATGAATGCAACAATGTAAAAACAAACAAACAAAACAAACGAACATGTAGCTTGTGTCTGTGTATGTAAGGACCCTAAAATACGCCAATTCTTAAGATCATTTCCACTTTATCAACACGTTTAGGTAAAATTCAACAAGCCACTTGTCTTAAAAATTCCTGTTCAAGGGAAGTAACTCGTAGAAATTTATGGTTCATGCAATGGAAGCGTTCCACTTTTACATCATAGAACTGTACTTTGAAATGATTGATTAATAATATTAGACCACTTAGTATATAATGATATCTATCAAAGCGTATTGAAATTAAAAATAAAAATAAAATTTTGTGCATAAAATGTTTTCAAATAGTTTCCCAAAATGCTTATTTTTATGTAGCTGAGTTAATATAATTTGGATGATTTTTTTTTAATAAATTAGGCACACTACACATGAAGGTGACTTGCGAACAGAATTGAAACCATTATAGACAACAAATCTTGCTGAGCGAAATAAATCCAGCAAAATTGCATTTCTATTACCGTAAGTTGTTTTTCGAAATACTTGGATGAAGAACGCTTGTAATATACTGATATCTTGATTGATGCAATCGCTGTAGCACCATAACTTATCTGAAAGATGGCGTCAAATCCGGAAGTCAATAGGTCTATTTCCGTAAATTGTGTCTGCTCATATCGACTTGAACGTTTATAAAAACACTGATATTTCGTCTTATTTAGTCAGACTATATCACTCCTGTTCAGACTGAATACAACCCGGTCAGACTATATCCCTCCCAGTCAGACTATATCCCTCTAAGTCAGACTATATCCCTCCCAGTCAGACTATATCCCTCCCAGTCATGCTATATCCCTACGTGTCAGACTATATCCCTCCCATTTAGGTTTTATCCCTCCTAGTCAGATTATATCCTCCAATTCAAACTATATAACTCCAAGCCAGACTATATCCCTCCCAGTCAGACTATATCCCTCTCATTTAGGTTATATCCCTCCCAGTCAGATTATATCCTCCAATTCAAACTATATAACTCCAAGCCAGACTATATCCCTCCAAGGCAGACTATATCCCTCCCATTTAGGTTATATCCCTCCTAGTCAGACTATATCCCTCCTAGTCAGACTATATCCCTTCCAATCAGGCTATATCCCTTCCAGTCAGACTATATCCTTCCTAGTCAGACTATATCCCTCCTAGTCAGACTCTATCCCTCCTAGTCAGACTATATCCCTCCTAGTCAGACTCTATCCCTCCTAGTCAGACTATATCCCTCTGATTTAGGTTATATCCCTCCCAGTCAGATTATATCCTCCAATTCAAACTTTATAACTCCAAGTCAGATTATATCCTTCCCAGTCAGACTATATCCCTCCCAGTCAGACTATATCCCTCCCATTTAGGTTATATCCCTCCCAGTCAGATTATATCCTCCAATTCAAACTTTATAACTCCAAATCAGACTATATCCTTCCTAGTCAGAGTATATCCCTCCCATTTAGGTTATATCCCTCCTAGTCAGACTATATCCCTCCCAGTCAGACTTTATCACTCCTAGTCAGACTATATCCCTTCCAATCAGACTATATCCTTCCCAGTCAGACTATATCCCTCTTAGTCAGACTATATCCTTCCCATTTAGGTTATATCCCTCCCAGTCAGACTATATCCCTCCCAGTCAGACTTTATCACTCCTAGTCAGACTATATCCCTTCCAATCAGGCTATATCCCTTCCAGTCAGACTATATCCTTCCTAGTCAGACTATATCCCTTCCAATCAGGCTATATCCCTTCCAGTCAGACTATATCCCTCCCAGTCAGACTATATCCCTCCCAGTCAGACTTTATCACTCCTAGTCAGACTATATCCCTTCCAATCAGACTATATCCTTCCCAGTCAGACTATATCCTTCCCAGTCAGACTATATCCTTCCCATTTAGGTTATATCCCTCCCAGTCAGACTATATCCCTCCTAGTCAGACTATATCCCTCCTAGTCAGACTATATCCCTTCCAGTCAGACTATATCCCTTCCAATCAGACTATATCCTTCCCAGTCAGACTATATCCCTCCTAGTCAGACTATATCCCTCCCATTTAGGTTATATCCCTCCTAGTCAGACTATATCCCTCCCAGTCAGACTATATCCCTCCCAGTCAGACTTTATCACTCCTAGTCAGACTATATCCCTTCCAATCAGACTATATCCTTCCCAGTCAGACTATATCCTTCCCAGTCAGACTATATCCTTCCCATTTAGGTTATATCCCTCCCAGTCAGACTATATCCCTCCTAGTCAGACTATATCCCTTCCAATCAGGCTATATCCCTTCCAGTCAGACTTTATCCTTCCTAGTCAGACTATATCCCTCCTAGTCAGACTCTATCCCTCCTAGTCAGACTATATCCCTCCTAGTCAGACTATATCCCTCCTAGTCAGACTATATCCCTCCTAGTCAGACTTTATCCCTCCTAGTCAGACTATATCCCTCCCAGTCAGACTATATCCTTCCTAGTCAGACTATATCCCTCCTAGTCAGACTATATCCCTCCTAGTCAGACTATATCCCTCCTAGTCAGACTATATCCCTCCCAGTCAGACTATATCCCTTCAATTAGGTTATATCCCTCCTAGTCAGACTATATCCCTTCAATCAGGCTATATCACTCCTAGTCAGACTATATCCCTCCTAGTCAGACTTTATCACTCCTAGTCAGACTATATCCCTCCTAGGCAGACTATATCCCTCCTAGTCAGACTATATCCCTCTAAGTCAGACTATATCCCTCCCTGTCAGACTATATCCCTCCCAGTCAGACTATATCCCTCCTAGTTAGACTATATCCCTCCTAGTCAGACTATATCCCTCCTAGTCAGACTATATCCCTCCTAGTCAGACTATATCCCTGTCAGACTATATCACAGGGGTAAAATGTCATAAAATGTTTCAAACACTTCTTCTTAGTAACTAAATGTCCACGGATATTGCTCTTTTCCTAGCAGTCTGCTGAGATGAAGGAATACCAAGTTTGTCATTGTCCCTCTAAAGTCACAGGGGCCAAATACAATAATATCTTTAAACAACTTCGCAATTATAACCAACAAATATATAGATTTTCAGATGGTCGTTAACGCCTATGGGTCTCTTGTTGTTGCATAATACACCTTTCAGTTATGATTAAAGGCTGAATATCATCTCGACAAATTCTGCTTTCTATTATATAATCGTCTACACAGCATGCAATGAAGCAATGTACATGTACCTGTAAAATGTCTACATGGTTACAGTTTCACCTGATCTACCCCACTTCTTTAGTATATTCATAAGGAGGTGTTGGTATAAAGGCCGTCATTTTAACAGTTTCACAGCAAAAGTTGATAATAAACTGCTCATGTATCTTTTATCAACAGTAGCGTGTTACCACAAACAACTGCATCTACAAAATCCAAATTTTCCTTCCCATTCCTAAGCATCCCATTCACGCCTCCGTCGGTACCTCCAGTACTTTGATTCACCTTCGTGCCCTGTTTGCCGCGCTGTTTGTTTAGACACCCTTTCCCATATAACCTTGATATGTTAATTAAAGTGTTTATATCTTTTCCTGTTAGTGTGTCGTGTCGTTTATGCTGTCAAATATATCACCATCTCGATATTTTTTTTAATGCAAAAATTTTGGAGATAGTTCAGAGATTCGTTAAAGATACTAAACGTTTTTACTAGATTATAACTACTTATTTATCTATCTTTGTATTACACTGGTATACAGAATTATCCCAGCACAAAATTGTACTATGTGCTGTCCATTAGCCTCTTTGCATTTTTTATTCTCTATAGCATGATGCAATTTCTATTAAAATATCGAAATGAAATTATAAAAAAGTAATGACATATAGTTAACAATGTGTAAATAATATATGTATGTTTTATATATATTTGAATTCAGTAAGATGTGTATAAACTGTTTATAACTGTAAGGAGAGGGCGCTCATAGGCTTTGCCTGTTACCCAATCCATTGTATCAAAGAACTGAACAATAAATATTCTGATATAAAATATATCACCATTACAACAAGCGTTAAACAAAAGCAAAACGAAACGAGGTGTTATATCTATCTACTGACTCTGTGTTCTACGAAACGAAATACGTATTAAACATGTATTTCATGAAGTGATATAACTTACACTTATAGACTCAGAAAGTTAAAACATATTTTGTTTCTCAGAAAACCGGATCAATGAGGTTTCGTTTTCAGAAAAAAACTGTTTATCAAAATTTGTACTGATGCACACGCGACTGATAACCTTACTTTATCTAATAAAGCTGTTCATATTTACTAACAATGATGGCGAGGTGGGCGGAACACGATCAGAGGAACATGAAGCTCGTTATCGGGGTTTTGGTGCTTGATATCATTCTTCTGGCCGTTTCCGTCGGTTTGATCGTTTTGACTGTTTCACAGGTAAGAATTCGGTATTAAGATTACAGCAAGCTGTAACATTCAAACATTACAGCAAGCTGTAACATTCAAATATGGATTATGGGACCATAGGACCCGTTGATTTGTTATAACTATTTATGTATATAAAGTAAGAATTTTACATTGATTTAAAGCTTTTTAACGTTTGAGATATATCTTCGATAAAAATGCATTGAAATATCATATATCGAATTCATTCCGTTTGTGTCAAATGCAATCTCCCTATTGACACATACATAATGTATCGTACGCTACATGTATATCCTTGAGTCAGACTTTATCCACAAGTCAGACCTTATCCTCCCGGTCAGACTATATCCCTCCCAGTCAGACTATATCTCTCCCACTCAGACTATATCCCCCCTTAGCCAGACTATATCCCTCTTAGTCATATTATATCCTCCTTAATCAGACTAAACCCATCCCAGTTAGGCTATATCGATCCAAGTTAAAATAGATCACTCCCGGTCAGACTATATCCCTCCAAGTCAGACTATATCCCTCCCAGTTATACTACATGTATATCCCTTCCCGTCAGACTATATCCCTTCCCATCAGACTATATCCCTCCCATCAGACTATATCCCTCCCAGTTATACTATATTCCTCCCAGTCAGACTATATCCCTTCCCGTCAGACTCGAGGAAAGAATTAGTTTCCACTTTCCGGAGTTTAAAACAGTGACTTATTTAGGACCCGTATTTGTCACCATTTTTCAACATGGATCGAAAACCTTTTTCTCATTTCCATACTCTGTTTCTACGACGATTTCTCTCAGGAAAGTCGTTCCTATTTTAGCGTCAGCTGCTTATTAAAATATAACATTTTAATGAAAACAATACAAAAGGGAGATTGAATCAAACCAGACGAGATATATGTTCGGTATAGATCCACTTTGTGTTCTAAAAACAAAATATTAACTGAACACATATTTCAGGGTGTATTTTACGAAAAGATCGAAACCAAATGATTCCTGTATGCAAACTTGTCTGTATTGCCGTAGACAGATATATTTGATTGTATGTCCATATCATGTACATGTATACATGTTGTAATTCCGAACTTAAACACAAACAAATCAAATTATAGTTAAGTATTTTTTTTTATAAAACAACATGTTATTTTAGATGTATTTTTTCTAGGGGAGCGCTACAGGGAAAACATCACAGACATGCGCAGACAACACATCACGGCTATACACATGCGCAGACAACTCGAGCACGATTAAGAACAAAGTAGCGATACACGAGCTGTTTGGGTTTGTGGAGAAGATGAGGAGATCTCTAGCAAAAGCAGACAAATCGTTGGTGGAATGTCACGAACAAATAACTGACGTTCAGCAAGAGTTAGCTAAACTAACAACACCAAGTACGATTTATCAGATATTTCTTTATTATATTTAATGATGAATATTTAATTGAGCTATGAATGTTTTAGCAAATTTTGTTACAGTCCTGTTATACACATTACTACTGATCATAAACTTAATTAAACCTATTAACTTAATAAAGCCTATAACTAAATAAAGCACGGTAGGAAAGTTTGTCAGCAATAACAATGTGTTACATGATTGTTACATAGAGAATATTACATGGCCATTTCCATATCAGACCGTGTATCAACCCGAGATCCCAATATCGGCCCGAGGGCCGAAGGCCCAAGGGTCGATATTGGGTCGAGGGTTGATACAAGGCCTGATATGGAAATGACCTTGTCATATTCTATTTATTATATAATTTGAATTTTGTGACGATTCATGATGTCTGTATTGATGATGTCTATTTTTTTGTTCCTTGTTTTGTCACCGTTTGGACATTGCTTAAGATAAAGATAATTCTTACCATTAATAATGGATTCGGAATTATTGACCTGTTCCTCTGCATCGGCGTCTTCGTTTATGTCTCTTTTTCTTCTATTAATTAATCAAGCTCTATTATTTTTGATACGATAAGCTTCAAAACATTTTCGCCAACATCAACGTCAACATCTGTCCTCCTTTCCATTTTCGATTGTTGTTTAAGGATTAACCTTTGATATTGTTTAGTTTATGAGATCATAAATCCAATGGAGCACGAGGTAAATTGCGTAAACGTGAAGCGTTTACGTTAAATTTACCGACTGCTCCATTGGATTTATGATCTCATAAACTAAACAAAATCAAATGTTAATTCTTATATTTACAGTATTTTGTGTAAATGGGTCATAACTTTTCTGTTCAATTTAGCCCCATCTGCAGTTTGATAAATGTAACAGCATGAAGTTTGCACAAGCCGTAGCTAGCTCCGCCCATGTCAATTGTTAATGACGTCATACAATTGTGATTCGAATGGAATAATTTGCATAGCTCCGCCCTCATTATTTTTGTCGACGTCATAGAATTTTTGCACGTCCTCAAGTATAGTTATTGGAAAATAACTCTAGTTTTCAGTACAATGGTTATCGAGTGAATGTCGGGGGTAGACTGTAAATATATAGGGATTGAACGGCGTTTTTTAATTTCCATACCGGTATGAATGCAAATCGGTTACATCCATATTGACCATGAAGCCCTAGCGGGCTTCATGCAATATGGATGTAACCGCTTTGCATTCATACCGGTATGGAAATTAAAAAACGCCGTTCAATTCATATATTTACATTTTTACTCCTGAACAATTGTCTAATTTATTTTCTTATTTATTGAACAACTGGTTAATCAGCTGCGTTTGTTGTTGCGCCGTCCTTTAAACGAAAAAGGCGGAACAGCCACAATTTGCGTAAAATTGGCGCCAATAATCTACCGTAGTCATTTGAACGTTTGACGCGGGGGCGTTCTCCATGTTATCCGAAGCGGAGCCGTAAGACTCCCATTGAACAAGACTAATATATTACATCATAAGTAATTCACGTGAATGGATGTATTCATACTGTATTCATGATGTATTCATACTACTATACGGTGATTATGAATTGTCCTATGAAGAAAACGCCCTTATACATGTAGCTAAACATACGCAGCAATTTATATTAGATACTAAACGATTTTGAGTACATTTACATGTATAAACACTCGTTCATATTCACCAACTTAACCTCTCTCGTCTTCACCTTTAAATCTGACTCTCTAATATTGATGAATACTTGTGATATATGATATAATATCTATTTATTAATATATATAATTATAATAAGACACACCCATAATTAGGCCATGTGCCATGTCTTTCTCTGTGCAAGCGGACTAGTGGAGACGGAAATACCAGAAGGAAGTGAATGTCCAGGAGAAAGCTACAACGCTCGGGATGTGATGAACATTAGAACAGCAGCAAGTTTAGAACAGTGAATAGGCTAACACTAGTTCCGTTTGCATGGAGAAAGAGGGAGCACATGGTCCGGGATTTACTGGCGTTTATATTAAGCCAAATTGGTTCTGAGTGTCATTTTTGTTATTTAACTATAGCTCTGTACTGACTTGAGTGTCAATAGTATTATGATTTATCCCCCCTCTCTCTCTCCTTTTCCTGTCTTCTTTTCTCCCTCTTTCCTCTCCCCCCTCTGTCTGTCTGTCTGTCTGTCTGTGTGCATGTTAAGTCAATGTAAATATATACTGTATTATACCATTTGCCATCTTTAAATATTGTATTAATTTGTAGGGAAAGGGCTTAACATAAGTTGTTAAACTTGTGCCCAACTCCCATTGTATATAAATTACAATAAAATATGTTTAAATCAACGTCATGAACATCATATGACGTCACGGCAATTTCGTAAGCGGGCTGATACAGTGTATTCGGCCCGCTTAGCGAAGAATTGCCCATATTGGCCCAATGAGCTGATATGTACTAAAAACATGCGTATTTATCAAGTATACAATTTCCCTGTATTCTATAGTAAGTATATAATAAAGTCCTGTACTACATTGGTACTGATAACAAACTTAATAAAGCCCGGTAGGAAAGTTTGTCAGCAATAACAATGTGTTACAGGATTGTTACAGTCCTGTACTACATTGGTACTGATCACAAACTTAATAAAGCCCGATAGGAAAGTTTGTCAGCAATAACAATGTATAACAGGATTATTACAGTCCTGTAACACACAATGTTACTGATCACATACTTAATAAAGCCCGGGTAGAAACGTTTGTCAGCAATAACAATGTGTTACAGGATTGTTACAGTCCTGTACTACATTGGTACTGATCACAAACTTAATAAAGCCGGGTAGGAAAGTTTGTCAGCAATAACAATGTCTTACAGGATTGTTACAGTCTTGTAACACACACTGTTACAGATCACAAACTGAATAAAGCCCGGTAGGAAAGTTTGTCAGCAATAACAATGTGTTACAGGATTATTACAGTCCTGTAACACACACTGTTACAGATCACAAACTTAATAAAGCCCGATAGGAAAGTTTGTCAGCAATAACAATGTGTTACAGGATTGTTACAGTCCTGTACTACCTTGTTACTGATCACAAACTTAATAAAGCCCGATAGGAAAGTTTGTTAGCAATAACAATGTGTTATAGGATTGTTACAGTCCTGTACTACCTTGTTACTGATCACAAACTTAATAAAGCCCGGTAGGAAAGTTTGTCAGCAATAACAATGTGTTACAGGATTGTTACAGTCCTGTACTACATTGTTACTGATCACAAACTTAATAAAGCCCGATAGGAAAGTTTGTTAGCAATAACAATGTGTTATAGGATTGTTACAGTCCTGTACTACACTGTTACTGATCACAAACTTAATAAAGCCCGGTAGGAAAGTTTCTCAGCAATAACAATGTGTTACAGGATTGTTACAGTCCTGTACTACATTGTTACTGATCACAAACTTAATAAAGCCTGATAGGAAAGTTTGTTAGCAATAACAATGTGTTATAGCATTGTTACAGTCCTGTACTACACTGTTACTGATCACAAACTTAATAAAGCCCGATAGGAAAGTTTGTTAGCAATAACAATGTGTTATAGGATTGTTACAGTCCTGTACTACACTGTTACTGATCACAAACTTAATAAAGCCCGATAGGAAAGTTTGTTAGCAATAACAATGTGTTATAGGATTGTTACAGTCCTGAAATACCTTGTTACTGATTACAAACTTAATAAAGCCCGATAGGAAAGTTTGTCAGCAATAACAATGTGTTACAGGATTGTTACAGTCCTGTACTACACTGTTACTGATTACAAACTTAATAAAGCCTGATAGGAAAGTTTGTCAGCAATAACAATGTGTTACAGGATTGTTACAGTCCTGTACATCACTGTTACTGATTACAAACTTAATAAAGCCTGATAGGAAAGTTTGTCAGCAATAACAATGTGTTACAGGATTATTACAGTCCTGTACTAAACTGTTACTGATTACAAACTTAATAAAGCCTGATAGGAAAGTTTGTCAGCAATAACAATGTGTTACAGCATTGTTACAGTCCTGTACTACACTGTTACTGATTACAAACTTAATAAAGCCTGATAGGAAAGTTTGTCAGCAATAACAATGTGTTACAGGATTGTTACAGTCCTGTACTACACTGTTACTGATTACAAACTTAATAAAGCCTGATAGGAAAGTTTGTTAGCAATAACAATGTGTTATAGGATTGTTACAGTCCTGTACTACACTGTTACTGATCACAAACTTAATAAAGCCCGGTAGGAAAGTTTGTTAGCAATAACAATGTGTTACAGGATTGTTACAGTCCTGTACTACACTGTTACTGATCACAAACTTAATAAAGCCCGGTAGGAAAGTTTGTTAGCAATAACAATGTGTTACAGGATTGTTACAGTCCTGTACTACACTGTTACTGATCACAAACTTAATAAAGCCCGGTAGGAAAGTTTGTTAGCAATAACAATGTGTTACAGCATTGTTACAGTCCTGTACTACACTGTTACTGATTACAAACTTAATAAAGCCTGATAGGAAAGTTTGTTAGCAATAACAATGTGTTACAGGATTGTTACAGTCCTGTACTACACTGTTACTGATCACAAACTTAATAAAGCCCGGGTAGAAAAGTTTGTCAGCAATAACAATGTGTTACAGGATTGTTACAGTCCTGTACTACACTGTTACTGATCACAAACTTAATAAAGCCCGGGTAGAAAAGTTTGTTAGCAATAACAATGTGGTACAGGATTGTTACAGTCCTGTACTACACTGTTACTGATCACAAACTTAATAAAGCCTGATAGGAAAGTTTGTTAGCAATAACAATGTGTTACAGGATTATTACAGTCCTGTACTACACTGTTACTGATCACAAACTTAATAAAGCCCGGTAGGAAAGTTTGTTAGCAATAACAATGTGTTATAGGATTGTTACAGTCCTGTACTAAACTGTTACTGATCACAAACTTAATAAAGCCTGATAGGAAAGTTTGTTAGCAATAACAATGTGTTACAGGATTGTTACAGTCCTGTAACACACACTGTTACAGATCACAAACTTAATAAAGCCTGATAGGAAAGTTTGTCAGCAATAACAATGTGTTACAGGATTGTTACAGTCCTGTAACACACACTGTTACAGATCACAAACTTAATAAAGCCTGATAGGAAAGTTTGTCAGCAATAACAATGTGGTACAGGATTGTTACAGTCCTGTAACACACACTGTTACTGATCACAAACTTAATAAAGCCTGATAGGAAAGTTTGTCAGCAATAACAATGTGGTACAGGATTGTTACAGTCCTGTAACACACACTGTTACTGATCACAAACTTAATAAAGCCTGATAGGAAAGTTTGTTAGCAATAACAATGTGTTACAGGATTATTACAGTCCTGTAACACACACTGTTACTGATCACAAACTTAATAAAGCCCGGTAGGAAAGTTTGTCAGCAATAACAATGTGTTACAGGATTGTTACAGTCCTGTACTACATTGTTACTGATCACAAACTTAATAAAGCCCGATAGGAAAGTTTGTCAGCAATAACAATGTGTTACAGGATTATTACAGTCCTGTAACACACACTGTTACAGATCACAAACTTAATAAAGCCCGGTAGGAAAGTTTGTCAGCAATAACAATGTGTTACAGGATTGTTACAGTCCTGTACTACATTGTTACTGATCACAAACTTAATAAAGCCTGATAGGAAAGTTTGTTAGCAATAACAATGTGTTATAGCATTGTTACAGTCCTGTACTACACTGTTACTGATCACAAACTTAATAAAGCCCGATAGGAAAGTTTGTTAGCAATAACAATGTGTTATAGGATTGTTACAGTCCTGTACTACACTGTTACTGATCACAAACTTAATAAAGCCCGGTAGGAAAGTTTGTCAGCAATAACAATGTGTTACAGGATTATTACAGTCCTGTAACACACACTGTTACAGATCACAAACTTAATAAAGCCCGGTAGGAAAGTTTGTCAGCAATAACAATGTGTTACAGGATTATTACAGTCCTGTAACACACACTGTTACTGATCACAAACTTAATAAAGCCCGGGTAGAAAAGTTTGTCAGCAATAACAATGTGTTACAGGATTGTTACAGTCCTGTACTACATTGTTACTGATCACAAACTTAATAAAGCCTGATAGGAAAGTTTGTTAGCAATAACAATGTGTTATAGCATTGTTACAGTCCTGTACTACACTGTTACTGATCACAAACTTAATAAAGCCCGGTAGGAAAGTTTGTTAGCAATAACAATGTGTTATAGGATTGTTACAGTCCTGTACTACACTGTTACTGATCACAAACTTAATAAAGCCCGGTAGGAAAGTTTGTCAGCAATAACAATGTGTTACAGGATTATTACAGTCCTGTAACACACACTGTTACAGATCACAAACTTAATAAAGCCCGATAGGAAAGTTTGTCAGCAATAACAATGTGTTACAGGATTATTACAGTCCTGTACTACACTATATTGATCACAAACTTAATAAAGCCCGGTAGGAAAGTTTGTCAGCAATAACAATGTGTAACAGGATTATTACAGTCCTGTAACACATTGTTACTGATCACAAACTTAATAAAGCCCGATAGGAAAGTTTGTCAGGAATAACAATGTGTTACAGGATTGTTACAGTCCTGTACTACACTGTTACTGATCACAAACTTAATAAAGCCCGGTAGGAAAGTTTCTCAGCAATAACAATGTGTTACAAGATTGTTACAGTCCTGTACTACATTGTTACAGATGACAAACTTAATAAAGCCTGATAGGAAAGTTTATCAGCAATAACAATGTGTTACAGGATTGTTACAGTCCTGTAACACACACTGTTACAGATCACAAACTTTATAAAGCCCGATAGGAAAGTTTGTCAGCAATAACAATGTGTTACATGATTGTTACAGTCCTGTACATCACTGTTACTGATCACAAACTTAATAAAGCCTGATAGGAAAGTTTGTCAGCAATAACAATGTGTTACATGATTGTTACAGTCCTGTACATCACTGTTACTGATCACAAACTTAATAAAGCCTGATAGGAAAGTTTGTCAGCAATAACAATGTGTTACAGGATTATTACAGCCTGTACTACACTGTTACTGATCACAAACTTAATAAAGCCCGATAGGAAAGTTTGTTAGCAATAACAATGTGTTACAGGATTGTTACAGTCCTGTATTACACTGTTACTGATCACAAACTTAATAAAGCCCGGTAGGAAAGTTTGTTAGCAATAACAATGTGTTACAGGATTGTAACAGTCCTGTACTACACTGTTACTGATCACAAACTTAATAAAGCCCGGTAGGAAAGTTTGTCAGCAATAACAATGTGTTACAGGATTGTTACAGTCCTGTACTACACTGTTACTGATCACAAACTTAATAAAGCCCGATAGGAAAGTTTGTCAGCAATAACAATGTGTTACAGGATTATTACAGTCCTGTATTACACACTGTTACAGATCACAAACTTAATAAAGCCCGATAGGAAAGTTTGTCAGCAATAACAATGTGTTACAGGATTGTTACAGTCCTGTACTACATTGTTACTGATCACAAACTTAATAAAGCCCGATAGGAAAGTTTGTCAGCAATAACAATGTGTTACAGGATTGTTACAGTCCTGTACTACACTGTTACTGATCACAAACTTAATAAAGCCCGATAGGAAAGTTTGTCAGCAATAACAATGTGTTACAGGATTATTACAGTCCTGTATTACACACTGTTACAGATCACAAACTTAATAAAGCCCGGTAGGAAAGTTTGTCAGCAATAACAATGTGTTACAGGATTATTACAGTCCTGTATTACACACTGTTACAGATCACAAACTTAATAAAGCCCGGTAGGAAAGTTTGTCAGCAGTAACAATGTGTTACAGGATTGTTACAGTCCTGTATTACACACTGTTACTGATCACAAAATTATTTAAGCCTGATAGGAAAGTTTGTCAGCAATAACAATGTGTTACAGGATTGTTACAGTCCTGTACTACACTGTTACTGATCACAAACTTAATAAAGCCTGATAGGAAAGTTTGTCAGCAATAACAATGTGTTACAGGATTATTACAGTCCTGTACTACCTTGTTACTGATCACAAACTTAATAAAGCCCGGTAGAAAAGTTTGTCAGCAATAACAATGTGTTACAGGATTGTTACAGTCCTGTACTACACTGTTACTGATCACAAACTTAATAAAGCCTGATAGGAAAGTTTGTCAGCAATAACAATGAGTGTTAGGTCACACCGAATTGATTTATTGTTCGTCGGATTTACCGCTCCTGTTTTGGAAAAATAAAATGAAAGTAAAAGTAAAATATTACCGCTCCAATTTTAGCGTCAATGAAAAATGACGAATCTGGATATATTTTACATGGTTCAAACTTTAGAAAACGCCATTTCGGATAATTCGAGTGTTTGAAATAAAGATAAAAATGGTATTTTAAGCGTTTTTTTTCGGCAGCAACACGAGGGAAATGCGCGACGAGGCTTTTTCACTTGTGAAGAAAACTGAGAATGTGTCAAAATTGCATTCTTATCGTGTTGATCACTACATAATCCGGTTGCCATAATGTATTGCAAAATACCACAATAGATCATGTATCGTTCCACGATCTTTTGATCAAATAAACAAAATACGGAACTCAAGCGGTCTCACCAAAAAGCGACTTCAAACAAATATCTTTTAAAATCCTGAATTAGGTAAGCAACTTCAGAAGATATGTTGTTACTATATGTACGACTATAATAACACCACTATATTGAATTTCAAATCGATACTCTTTTCAAGCAATCGACCCAATTTGGCAGACATCAATGTCATTTCATCAGTCTTATTTTAGTAGAATAGGCCTAATGTTGATAGTTAAAAAACGTTTTTGTTATTCGTATTTTGAAATATTTATGTAGGTATTACCATTCGAACTCTCTTCCAGATGCCTTAGTTACTTAGTCATCAGTAGTCAGAACATTTAAATCCCGAATTGATGAACACTAGGTTAATGATGCTTATTCAACCACGAGATAAACAATAATGAACTTTTTCATATATGGGACGTCAGCTTATGAACTGATATTAATCTTTCTGATTTGGATATATAGTACACAAATAATGCTTGTGTCCAGTATTATTGTTATTAATGTTATTGCAACCTAAAGGTTATGTCAGCAAAACACCTAGTGACATACATCTAGCCTTCAGGGTTTATTTTATATAGCGGTAGATCATACCACGGACTTAGATTAGACTATCTAGGTCCGTGATCATACATATATTTTGTCATCATTAATTTATATCAATTCAATAAAATATGCATTCTGCATGAATAGAAGCATCTTAATACCTACAAGAAAATAATGTGGTTGCTAAAAGGTGTTTCCTACGGCTTTGGTTCAATCACTAAATTGAATGAATGACCTTGGGTCTTCTAATAAGAAGGTATTTCAAGAAAACTTTTCTCTCAAATGCTGTTTTATTGCAAGCATTGTGCAAATAGTTTGAACCATGGAAATTATTTTAAAAAACCGCTACCACAGTTTAAATACGTGTACTATTTGGTGATACATTTTATAAATAGTCAAACAAGTATTCTGACATTTAGTTTTTTATAAAACTACCGCTCGCTCGAAATTTTAAGGAATTCAAATTTTTTGTAAAAACAAAAAAATTGCGCCCACTCGCTCCAATTTTGAAATCTCATTTTCCGAAGAACAATAAATCAAATTGGTATGGCCTTACAGGACTGTAACAACGTTTGCCTAAACGTTCATTACCTATATCTACATTTTGATAGAAAATAATTGCTTTATTTAAGGATTAACTTTAATCTATTTTTATGTTATGGAGGTATAACATAAAAAAACAGAATGTACTAAAAATAAACCGGTTTATGATAAGAGTACACTCCGAGTACAACCCTAACCCTAACATAAAAAAATAAATTCAAGTTAATACTTATAATTTAATCTATACCCAGCGAAAATTCACTTTATTGATGGACTCTTTTCTCATGCAAATTATTACGCTGCTGCATCAGCCATTCAAAAGCTACGTTATAGACGACAACATCATTTTTTACGTTATGGGCTGATAACATAATTTTTATAAGCCAATGAAAATGTTTGTTTCAAACAAGATTAAATTATTTAGTTGTTAAATATAAACTTTATTAATTTTACAACAATTATGAAACAAGTTATACAACTTATATTAATCACTCTTGTTGGCCCGGATATTAGCGCGTGAGGGGTCTTATTGTGGGAGGAAACCGGAGTACCCGGAGAAAACCCACGTAGTCGGGCAGGTGACCCCAAACCTTTTCACGTCCGGACGGGGAGTCGAACCCCGGCCGCCTTGGTGAAAGGCAAGTGCGCTATCCACTGCACCACCCGACCAGTTTCTGATAACAATAGAACAGTTTCTGATAACAATAGAATTGATGACGTGACAATAGAAATTGATGACGTGACAATAGAAATTGATAACGTGACAATATAAATTGATGACATGACAATAGAAATGGATGACGTGACAATATAAATTGACAACGTGACAATAGAAATTGATGACGTGACAATAGAAATTGATAACGTGACAATAGAAATTGATGACGTGACAATAGAAATTGATGACGTGACAATAGAAATTGATAACGTGACAATAGAAATTGATGACGTGACAATAGAAATTGATAACGTGACAATAGAAATTGATGACGTGACAATATAAATTGATGACGTGACAATAGAAATTAATAACGTGACAATAGAAATTGATGACGTGACAATAGAAATTGATAACGTGACAATAGAAATGGTTGACGTGACAATATAAATTGACAACGTGACAATAGAAATTGATGACGTGACAATAGAAATTGATGACGTGACAATATAAATTGATGACGTGACAATAGAAATTGATGACGTGACAATATAAATTGATGACGTGACAATAGAAATTGATAACGTGACAATAGAAATTGATGACGTGACAATAGAAATTGATAACGTGACATTATAAATTGATGACGTGACAATATAAATTGATGACGTGACAATAGAAATTAATAACGTGACAATAGAAATTGATGACGTGACAATAGAAATTGATAACGTGACAATAGAAATTGATGACGTGACAATAGAAATTGACAACGTGACAATAGAAATTGATGACGTGACAATAGAAATTGATGACGTGACAATAGAAATTGACAACGTGACAATAGAAATTGATGACGTGACAATAGAAATTGACAACGTGACAATAGAAATTGATGACGTGACAATAGAAATTGATGACGTGACAATAGAAATTGATAACGTGACAATAGAAATTGATAACGTGACAATAGAAATTGATGACGTGACAATAGCAAATGTTGTTACAGTCTTGTAACAACCTTTGCCTTCACAATGCAGTACAATGAAAGGGTGCAGAGCAAATGTAAATATCATTTAATACTGATACTGATCTAGGTTGGTCAAATAACTGTAAGTCTCTGGACTATCTGTCACAATAAGTATTACCCTGTAACCTGTCGTTACAGATTTGTACATTGTTTAGTATGTCCCTAAATCTGTGACGATATTACGGTACAACAGCAGCCATATTGTAATCTAGTGAACGGCCTGCTCCCAAAGATATATATTATTATAATTTTATATTAATCTTGGCTTATCACATTTTACTGTTACGGTATTATTTGTTGATATATTGTGAGGAATACAATATATAATTTCGCATTTTTGAGTCCAGAATTCATTCGCAGAGTTAAATTTTGCAAATGACAATTTCTGTCTATTTATAAATATAGAATCTTGGAGATATAGCACAGGTCACAGTCAGGATAGCCGGTAATGCTGTTATTCCTAAGTCTTTGAATTAACTGACACAGACGAAATCACTCATTAACACAAACATTAGTCCCATATAACGACAAAAACAGTAGAACGAATCAGATATACTTTTTCACAAACCTAAAAAGGGAACACAATTTGATCATATATAAAAACCCATTTATAATTCATTCTCATAAGCAACGTTTTATATCTGGCTGTTCTCATTGCTCAACCAAGCCATTATTAAACCGTTACCATTCTTAGCACCATTCAGGACTTCAGTCATATTGTAACACTGGATAATCCAGGAGTGGCTTCAGTCTTATTGTAACACTGGATAATCCAGGAGTGGCTTTAGTCTTATAGTAACACTGGATTATCCAGGAGTGGCTTCAGTCTTATTGTAACACTGGATTATCCAGGAGTGGCTTCAGTCTTATTGTAACACTGGATTATCCAGGAGTGGCTTCAGTCTTATTGTAACACTGGATAATCCAGGAGTGGCTTCAGTCTTATTGTAACACAGGGTTATCCAGGAGTGGCTTCAGTCTTGTTGTAACACTGGATAATCCAGGAGTGGCTTCAGTCTTGTTGTAACACTGGATTATCCAGGAGTGGCTTCAGTCTTATTGTAACACTGGATAATCCAGGAGTGGCTTCAGTCTTATTGTAACACTGGATAATCCAGGAGTGGCTTCAGTCTTATTGTAACACTGGATTATCCAGGAGTGGCTTCAGTCTTATTGTAACACTGTATAATCCAGGAGTGGCTTCAGTCTTATAGTAACACTGGATAATCCAGGAGTGGCTTCAGTCTTGTTGTAACACTGGATTATCCAGGAGTGGCTTCAGTCTTATTGTAACACTGGATAATCCAGGAGTGGCTTCAGTCTTATTGTAACACTGGATAATCCAGGAGTGGCTTCAGTCTTATAGTAACACTGGATAATCCAGGAGTGGCTTCAGTCTTGTTGTAACACTGGATAATCCAGGAGTGGCTTCAGTCTTGTTGTAACACTGGATAATCCAGGAGTGGCTTCAGTCTTATAGTAACACTGGATTATCCAGGAGTGGCTTCAGTCTTATTGTAACACTGGATAATCCAGGAGTGGCTTCAGTCATATTGTAACACTGGATTATCCAGGAGTGGCTTCAGTCTTATTGTAACACTGGATAATCCAGGAGTGGCTTCAGTCATATTGTAACACTGGATTATCCAGGAGTGGCTTCAGTCTTATTGTAACACTGGATAATCCAGGAGTGGCATTAGCGGAATGTAGAAAGATCGTCTGATCAATCCTGACCACCCCTTTATAAAAATTGTTTTGTCTATCAAAACATTTGTTTTTTTCAACCCTGTACTACCATACCTCATACCAAACTGAAAGAACGTCTTCAATATCTCATTATGAGAGCTTTCTTTTCTAAGAAAGGTGGGCGTTACACATATATGGTTGTGAGCTTCCTTAGAACATACTTTGTGAAAAACAAAACAGAAGCTAAGATGAAATATACTGAGAAAAGATATAGTACAAGTGATTCAATACCTGGTTGACAATATTTCTGGTGAATTTGGAAGAACGTTTTTTCAACAAACTATTGGCATTCCAACTTTGGCCAACCCTTGGCTGTGTTCGTTTTTTGTTTCCATGGCTGAACATGTCGAGGTCGGGCCAGGTAACATCTTTTAATTTCACTTTCATGTGTATCGTTGATGTGTTGTCTAAAGCACCAAGAACAGTTGCTGACCCTGTCCATCCTATCAATCTGATTAAAATGCAAATATTTTCTCTCATTCCTTTATTCAAGGATCTAACAACATCCTATATGAGGTCATGTTCTGATGACCTTATGCATCAGCCAATCAAACTACCGCTTGCAGAATCCTGAATGTTAATGTTTTGTGGGCGAAAATGTTTGATAAATCATGTATGTGCATATTGTTCGTCTCAACAAGCTAATTTGCAGTGGCATCACGGACTGACTTGCTGCCGATGACAGCACCAACTGTCATCAAGTCAACAATTCTACTAGAGTTTGAAGTAAAGAGGCGACAAGGGTCATCAGAACATTACCAGCTGTGGGATGATATCAGATCCTTGTATGACGTAGAGAATAGGGATCTGCATTTTATTCAGATTGCGATTATATGCATGCAAATCCTTCTGAAACTGTAATAAAGGACACAACAGACCCTTCTACATCAGCTGAATACCTCGGTCTTTACTACATCTATGACCAACACGGACAGCTTATTACTAAGCTGTACGATAAATATGACGATTCGTTAACTTTGCCTTTCTTGATAGTAACATCCCTGCTTCTCCATCTTATGTTGTTTACATATCGCAATGGATTCGTTACTCTTGGACATGCTCTGATTATTGCAATTTTTCATGAAAGATGTTGGCTGCTGACGAACAAACTTACGATGCAGAGTTTCGAGAGATGCAAGTTGACGAAGACTATGGGCAAGTTTTAGGGTCGCCATCCTGGTCTCATTGATAAATATTCTACATCCATGTCTGATATGAAGATGGACATTGTTGAATATGCTTATTATAATGCTTGCTTGTTATGATTATGATGCCTCAATTTACACGGCGGGTGTCGTCGATAAAGCAGAAAACGCTTGTTCTTCCTGAACACCTTATGTAATTTTCAAGGGTCTCCATCTTTATCTGGTTTTCTTTATATTTTTCCCCTCGTTTAATCGATTAAGTTCTGATTATGGTTTTTTTTAACGCTTTGGTTTTCTCTTATATTCATATTATTTTTACAAATGCTATAAATTACATATTAGAGAATCTACAAACGTTATAAAGTATACATCAGTAAATCTGCATATCTTTTTTAATGAAATACAATACATAATCAACAATTGCTATAAATTTTACCCCAAACATAAAAATGTTCCAAATTCTACTTCAGAAAATGTATATTGTACAATTGCCTTAGAATGTAATTAAACAAGTCCTAACCACAAAATCAATTTAGAATGATACAACATCTGTATCGGATAATATAAACATGATACAAATTTTACATCAAATATATGTTGTCAATATGTAAAAAGTACTTATATGGTGATTATCAGTACCTGTTTTGGGTTATAATTGACGCGACCAGGCAAAGGTTTTAAAAACGTTCATAAATAAAGGAAGCCGGCTAATAAGAATATGTGTATTAACCTTTTTTTTAATAATTTTATCTTTTTCTCCCCCGTGAAGCTGAAAAAAAATATCACAATGAAAAGTGATTTGGATTATTTTGAATATTGAAGAGTTTTCAAGCTTGGTGTGAAAAGAACTCCTCTAGGTAAACTTTAAAGAAGACACGGGAAAAATTATTTTTAAAATCAGGGAAAATTGGGACCCCAACCCTAACCCAACCCTGATTAAAATTTTGAAATATCGTATCAGATGAGTATTAAAGGTCTACATTTTGATAACACAATAAGAAAATATGGGTCATTGCGCAATTGTTTCCAGCATTGTTAAAAGGCAGAAGAGTATCGAAAAATTGATAATTTCTTGAAGAGTGCCAACTCCCTTTCAGAAATGTCTTCACTTTCAAATATCCTTAGCAAATCACTACAGTAATTACGGTAAATTCCTTAACTCCAGACTGCATCCTTAACTTCTGTAGCTGTTTTCTATGGACATTTTTAATAAAGGGATTTCCTTACGTTAAGGAACGTTCATGAAACTAGAGCCTGACCACTCTCATTTTGTTTTTATTTCTATTTCCAGACAAAACGATTCCCGCTGCATTTTACGTCAGTCTGAGTCAGGACGTCAGCCCTGAAGTTAAACGTCCTATCCTGTTTGACCGGGAAACCCTGGATCTGACGAAAAATTACAACCCAAATGACGGCAAGTTCACAGCTAATATAAAAGGAGTCTACTCGTTCTCCTGGACTGTCGCAACCAACTACGGAGAATACATCTTCGCAACATTAATGCATGTATGTTCAATTATCATCAACAATGACTCACCGGAAGTATTCGCACTATTTTTTACCTTAAACTATGTTATGTTAAACTTGGTAAGTATGAAAAAAACCCTTTGAGGACGTAAGATTACTTGAATTTGACCTAGGGTAGCAGAGTATAGTAACTTTAACAGATTTCTGGAAGACAAGGCCCACGGCCGAAAACATACACACAGGGTGTGCAATTTACATATAAAATTTATAAATGTATATATTTTTTTCAAACAGCACTGTATTTCCAACCCATAGAAAGGAATGAGAAGTGTATAAATTGATATTTTGTATGTATGTCACTTGTGTGAAAACCATGGTTACCACATCAAAAAATACTGAAAAATGCAAAAACAAACACTATTTCTGACCCAAAATTTTACCCCCGCCGATAGAAATTTGTTTCTTACGTTCTATCGAAAACTAAAGATTAGATACTTGGTTACAGCATTATCTGTGTCCCAGCATAGGTCGTTTGTTTAGATTTTTAGCTATTTTCCCTCATGTCCTGTTGTCGAAATTTCACTTCCTGGAAAGCTAGCTTTTCATGTGTAGACATCCGTGTCGGAAGGGTCAAAATTTTAATCTCTAACCAAACTTTTCCCCTCTTTTTACAAATGTGAAGTTTACAAAGTCCACTTGATCATGCTTAAGCCAATTTTACTCCTTATTTTTTTTTAGATTTTGATAGGCATGCTATTATAGGGGTTATTCATTGTACAAAAATATCAGCCATGGTCTCAAAATCCTTCTATACACTGCCACCGAAACACGTATGGAGTGTATCTCCGATGAAGAGGAAGATGCTTACACTTCCGGAACACCTGGTCTTATTCTCTTGCATCTGACAACATCCCATAAGAGGTCACGTTCAGATGAACTTTTGTCGCCTTTTTTTCCTTAACACTGAAATAATTTTGCAATGACCTGTCATCTTGTAGCAAGCCATTTCGTCACATTATTCCACATAGATTTTTTGGTGACGAAATGACTAAACGGACAAATGCGATTATGCCAGCTTTGTCGCCTCAAAATTTCACTGTCAAGATTCTGACAGTAGTAATTTGATTGGTTAATGCAAAAGGTCATCGGGACATGGCCCGCTATAGGATTTTCGTATATCTTAACGAAGCAGAGTGAAGTTTACGGGACGGTGCGGAGATCAAGATATGATTTTAATCAGATTGATTCTCTAGTACATCTTCAAGGTCTCCGTGAAAATCTTTCCTTTGTTTAAACTGAATTTGATTTCGGGTTGGGTCTTACCTGACGCTTGGATTGTTCTCTGGTTGTTTTGAATAACTTCTAACTGGGGGTGAAACTCTTTAAATATGAACCGATACTCGTAACAATGCACACATCTATACATAGTAATCCAGGCGACGATGACGTCAATTTACATTTGTCACCTGTGATACGAATTATGAACATAAGATATGGAGCCCCCTATACTTTGTACTAGGTAGCAGTCAGTTCCATAATCAAACCGGGTACGCGTCATACATGTTTTAAGTCTGACACTGTTCTTGGGTTTCTGTCCACAGAATGACTTCGTGACCGGTCGGACCATAGCAGGCGATTCTGTTGATAGCAGCATGGCCACGGGCACCGCCATACTCCGCCTGAATGAGGGCGACACGGTGATGGTGATTGTCGACCAACGCTCGTCCAGCGCAGATGTCATGGCAACGATGAGCGCTCTATCCGGGTTCTTCATTTCGGCCTCAGCTTAAACAAACGTCGATAATGTAAGATATGTGACCTTGAAAAACGTGTGGATTTTATGTTGGACATTCCAGATTTGTGTGCAAAGGGAGTCTACTCCAACATCCATATACTATGTCTTCGTCTACTGTCGTGTCTCAAATATATTATCTTCTACAAAAACTAATGATTGGATAAAAAAGACAATTTAATGAAATGCAGAAACAGAAGAAATAACAACGGCTTAATCATAGGCGGATCCAGGATTTTTTTTTCTGAAATGAACTTTTAGTGTAAACAGTTTACTATTTTCCGAAATTTTGACACAGTTGTTCAAAATAATAAAGTATATTGGGGATTGGAAAACAAACTGAAAGCTTATATAAATTCCTCTCCCCGGGAATATTACAAACAATGTTATAATTGGCCGAACACACTTTTGTGTATTGGGTTCGGCCTCTCATCCATATTGAGTTCACAACAATATTATAAAATGCATCTTTGTTGTTCACACGAAGAGTGTTCGAAAAATTTGCGCGCAGCGTATACTCGAGTATCACGTGGTTTACGTGCATTAAACCAGTACGAACCACAGGGATCTGGAGATTTGTTACAGCTAGTTTTGAACATCAACTATGGTGTTAAGAGTAGTTTTACACTTTTTTGGGTTAAGATAAATTTTCGATAAAAATGCCCTACTTAAAGATCATAAAGGCGAAAGAGTGGAAAGCTTTAAAAACCTTCCAAATGCACGTCAAATATATTATCCCTCCGTACAAATAATCTCGATTTCCTAAAAAACATAAAAAGCACGCTAAATTTCATTGGATGCCTATGTTAAGAGGACGACCGCCACCCACTGACAGCGAAAGGCTAGCTCGTGCAATGACGTCAAAATTCATCGCTATGCAAAAAGACAGTTAACGAAAGACACGGACATTTTGCGTGTTTTTTTTGGAGGAAATCAAGATTATTTCTGTGGATGGAAGGTACATTTGACGTGCATTTAGAGGTTTATAAAATAAAATTATCCATCTTTTTAACGGTACCAAACTATTTTTTGTACCTCTACTAGAAATATGATTTTTGACGCAAGAAATGTAGGTGGGGTCGATTTTTCGACCTTGAAAACTTTCCAACCTTAGCTTTTATGACCAATGAGGGGGCATTCTTATCGAAAATTGATCTAAACCCCAAAACGTGTACAATTACTCTAAACACCTAAGGTTAGGTCCAAAACTAACTGTAACAAATTCACATGTTCCTGTGGTACGAACTAGTTCACTGCTCACCCTGTATTGTGTGTATACATTTCATTAAAATCCGCTAACCGGTTCCCTTACAGACGGTTTTCTAAATTTCATTCTGGTCATGAATCTGTCGAAGTTGCCCCTTACTCAGGAAGACTTAGGTCTGTGGTTACCAACAAATTGAACGCAAATAAAATCAAGGAAATCTTTGAGAAAGACTCGCGTTATACGGTCAGACAGCTAGCACGAATGGCAATCGTGGGTTTTGCATTTGTTTTTTTTTTCTTTCAGAAGAAAAATTTCAAGGTTAGGAAAATAAGTGCTCGTTGTGTCCCACATTTACTCACTGACGAGCAGAAAGGTACACGGGTACAAATGTCTAAGAGACCCCAAAAGAACCAAAAATATTTGAAAAGGGCATTTGAAAACATTGGTACATTTTTATGAGTCTAAGAGGAAAGTTGACAATAGGATTTAGGCTTTGAAACGTGCCAAAATTGCTGTTTGAAAAGGTAGGTTGTGTCTGGAAGCTTCAATAAGTATGTAGTTCTCACCAATTATTACGTGGCAATGCCCCAGCCCACAAATCAGCAACTGCAGTTTTTTTTTAAGTCGGACAAGGTCAGCGTCTAATACCACACCCTCCATTCAGCCCAGCCTTTGCCCTGTGTGATTTTTTTCCTCTTTCCGAAATTTAAAAAAACCCACACATATCTGATAGGAGATATAGTTCAAGAAGTGAGGTGGAATCTGTAGTTTATCCGTTTCTGATGAGTGTACCCAAAGAAAAGAATGAAAATTGTTTAAAAAAAGTGGATTCTAAAATTGAAACGGTGTGTTCAAGTTAAAGGTGAATATTTTTGACGGTAACTAGAAAAATGCATTCAAATTTTGATAAGCGTTTCTGAGAAAACATGTCATTTGTAAAAAAATGTCGAACACCCCTCGTATGTCATCGTGTGATCGATATCAGCTAAATTATAGGAGAAGGAAACATAGAAGAGGTGGAAGAGGTGGGGGAGAGGGTAGTTAATTGCCAGACGTAAATTATATATAACATTCAACTACACTGTAATTTATCAGAGTTATAAACTGTCTAAGTCTGATTTGGGGCGTAGCCCCGATTTAAAAAAAATGTACTATCCAATATATGGTTCGCAATGCTATCTGATGATGAAATTCTTAGTTTCAATTTTTGCAAACATTGGTCACTTGACGGCTACGACCCCATCTAGATCCGCCTATGTTAAAAATACCAACTCATGACTCATTCAAAAATACGTTGAACATTCTTCATTACGATTTCTTTGAAAACGTGCATCAATTGTCTAGCTGTAATCAAATTTATACCGCTCAGTCACTGCGAGCTCAGTCACCGCGAGCTCAGTCACTGCGGTGAGGCTACAGACCAGAATAAGTCCTCTACTATCACATACCCTTGTGCCACTCCTTACAATGGGACAAAAACAACTTTCAAACTGATCTTACAATAAATGGTATACGCCATATAAATACATATTAGTTATACAATACAAATATCCTGTACATTTTATTTTGTTGATGCTTCGGTATTCTCTTATATCTTTTCTTCATTTAAACCAAATATGGTACATCCAACAAAAACATAATTAAAAAACATTAATTTGGAGCTAATAAAATGTATGAAAACTTTGGTTTACAATTTTTCTCAGTTGTGTTTCTATCTATATTTCAAAACCCGATTCTGAACTTAATTGCTACATATACCATTGCTATCTTAGGTTACCATTGCAAGATTTTTACCCATCAATTGTTCCTAAGATTAAGTGCGAAACAGCTGGCCAATGTTCCCGCGATATGTCGACGTATCTGACCGGAAATACGTATCAGTATTTCTCTACGTTATCTCCGTCAGTAGTAGATGACCTCGTTTCGATGCGTGTCCTAATAGGACGACTTTTATGACAGCCCAGGACCATATACTATGGAAAGTTGCAAAGAAATACAGAGTACAGAAATTCAATATTATATGGACATAATTGTAACTAGATAACAGATAAGCAAACAGAGCTGTGTCATACATGTAGTATTGTACATACTGATATTTTATATTATATAGTATTGGAGTGTAGCTGAACACGTGATAGACTGTGGTGTTCTATGTCAAATAGCTTACTTAATGTATATTTACATTCACTCAAATGTCAAGATTTGCTAGACATTCTTCTTAAGGGACGAATGGAGTTTGATTTGGAGGATGAAGATCAAATCATGTACCAGTGATGTCTGGTGCAAATATGTCGCAATTGCACTATCAATAGCATGTTTTATTCTGTACTATTTAAAAAAAACTAATCATATATATATTTACATATCTGACGACGATATTGGGGAAATTATTGTCTTTGGGCGAGTGTCATATCAAATTATTTGACGAGTTTAATAAATTCCATATTACATTGACACGAGTGTAAGATCCTCTATTCCTTACTACATTAAGTAATTAATTTGTTATGTCTTTTTATCACATAACTTAAATTTATGAAAATACACAAAAACTTTCAAATTAGTTCTCTATAAAAAAGGCAGATTTCTTCTGTGACAGTAAGATTTTCACTACCGAGACAATCATATGACGTCATTTGTTTATCACGTCACAAAAGTGTTATTACACGTGGGGAATATCATTTTTATGACATGGCCGTATGACATGACTGAATAGGTCAGTTATGTGAAAAATATAATTATGAAATATTACCACAATTATAATTACAACTATGATTATAAACATAATTTCATGCTAATTTCTGTTTCATCTTGTTCATCATTGTATATTGCAAATTACTTTGATGTTAGGAATCATTATTTTGTTTATAAAATCTTACTTTTGGATGACATAAAGAGAATAATAATAAAGGAATGTCATTGAGATTAACTTGTGGCACGTAAACACGTGAACAGTAGTGATAAAGATAGTGCCGTCGCTGGGGTTCGACCACGTGAACCTTGGCTCTCCAATCAGATGCTCCATCGCAAAGCTAAAGGGAATACTCCCTCATAGTCGACGCTCGTAACTCGCCATCGCTAAGCTAAAGGGAATACTCCCGCACCCGCACAGTCGACGCTCGTAACTCACCATCGCAAAGCTAAAGGGAATACTCCCGCACCCGCACAGTCGACGCTCGTAACTCACCATCGAAAAGCTAAAGGGAATACTCCCGCACCCGCACAGTCGACGCTCGTAACTCACCATCGCAAAGCTAAAGGGAATACTCCCGCACCCGCACAGTCGACGCTCGTAACTCACCATCGCAAAGCTAAAGGGAATACTCCAGCACCCGCACAGCCGACGCTCGTAACTCACCATCGCAAAGCTAAAGGGAATACTCCCGCACCCGCACAGTCGACGCTCGTAACTCACCATCGCAAAGCTAAAGGGAATACTCCTGCACCCGCACAGTCGACGCTCGTAACTCACCATCGCTAAGCTAAAGGGAATACTCCCGCACCCGCACAGTCGACGCTCGTAACTCACCATCGCAAAGCTAAAGGGAAAACTCCATCACCCGCACAGTCGACGCTCGTAACTCACCATCGAAAAGCTAAAGGGAATACTCCCGCACCCGCACAGTCCACGCTCGTAACTCACCATCGCAAAGCTAAAGGGAATACTCCTGCACCCGCACAGTCGACGCTCGTAACTCACCATCGCTAAGCTAAAGGGAATACTCCAGCACCCGCACAGTCGACGCTCGTAACTCACCATCGAAAAGCTAAAGGGAATACTCCCGCACCCGCACAGTCCACGCTCGTAACTCGCCATCGCAAAGCTAAAGGGAATACTCCAGCACCCGCACAGTCGACGCTCGTAACTCGTCATCGCAAAGCTAAAGGGAATACTCTAGCACCCGCACAGTCGACGCTCGTAACTCGCCATCGCAAAGCTAAAGGGAATACTCCCGCACCCGCACAGTCGACGCTCGTAACTCACCATCGCAAAGCTAAAGGGAATACTCCTGCACCCGCACAGTCGACGCTCGTAACTCACCATCGCTAAGCTAAAGGGAATACTCCCGCACCCGCACAGTCGACGCTCGTAACTCACCATCGCAAAGCTAAAGGGAAAACTCCATCACCCGCACAGTCGACGCTCGTAACTCACCATCGCAAAGCTAAAGGGAATACTCCCGCACCCGCACAGTCCACGCTCGTAACTCGCCATCGCAAAGCTAAAGGGAATACTCCTGCACCCGCACAGTCGACGCTCGTAACTCACCATCGCTAAGCTAAAGGGAATACTCCAGCACCCGCACAGTCGACGCTCGTAACTCACCATCGAAAAGCTAAAGGGAATACTCCCGCACCCGCACAGTCCACGCTCGTAACTCGCCATCGCAAAGCTAAAGGGAATACTCCAGCACCCGCACAGTCGACGCTCGTAACTCGCCATCGCAAAGCTAAAGGGAATACTCTAGCACCCGCACAGTCCACGCTCGTAACTCACCATCGCAAAGCTTAAGGGAATACTCCCGCACCCGCACAGTCGACGCTCGTAACTCGCCATCGCAAAGCTAAAGGGAATACTCCCGCACCCGCACAGTCCACGCTCGTAACTCACCATCGCAAAGCTAAAGGGAATACTCCCGCACCCGCACAGTCGACGCTCGTAACTCACCATCGCAAAGCTAAAGGGAATACTCCCGCACCCGCACAGTCGACGCTCGTAACTCGCCATCGCAAAGCTAAAGGGAATACTCCCGCACCCGCACAGTCGACGCTCGTAACTCACCATTGCAAAGCTAAATGGAATACACCTGCACAGTCGACGCTCTTAACTCACCAAATCAGTGTATATCTTTATTACAAAATACATGTACTTAACAAATAGACAAAAGTCTGATGTCATTATTTCAGGTTTAATCGCCATGAATATAACCAAATAGAGTATCTTAAAGATTTAAATAATACCGTTTAAATCAATGAAAAGATCATGAAACATACCGTATAACATTGGATTTGTGGTTGGAAGCCGTTTAGATAGACACGTGGTACACACTGGGTGGATATACTACATTTATACACGATAGACACACATGATGCAAATGTGTTGTAGCTATTATAATGTATTTAAATGTGTTGTAGCTACATATGTTTTATAATGTGGTTTAGGTATTATAATGTATTATAATGTGTTGTAGCTATTATAATGTATATAATGTATTATAATGTGTTGTAGCTATTATAATGTATATAATGTATTATAATGTGATGTAGCTGTTATAATGTATTATAATGTATTATAATGTGTTGTAGGTATTATAATGTATATAATGTATTATAATGTGTTGTAGGTATTATAATGTATTATAATGTGTTGTAGCTATTATAATGTATTTAAATGTGTTGTAGGTATTATAATGTATATAATGTATTATAATGTGTTGTAGGTATTATAATGTATTATAATGTGTTGTAGCTACATATGTTTTATAATGTGGTGTAGCTATTATAATGTATTATAATGTGTTGTAGCTGTTATAATGTATATAATGTATCATAATGTGTTGTAGGTATTATAATGTATTATAATGTAATGTAGCTATTATAATGTATATAATGTATTATAATGTGTTGTAGCTGTTATAATGTGTATTAAATATAATGGAAAACACGGAAACAATGAATGTTTACACACAATGATATCTTATTCTATCACAGAACATCATTTAAAAATGAAATTCTAATGACGTCATAAATATTATTATTAAATGCTGTTTCTATAACGTAATATTGATAAAATAAAGATGTACTCTTTATCTTGACTAATCATATTAAGTAAACACGAACCGTATCGTATTTTTATCAACATCAATCTCTTCCTGTCACTATGTTATTGTGACTGTAGCGACATCTGATGGCAATTGATTAACACATCTCAGTAGCGACCCTGTCGGAGAACATAATATTCTATCGCAAACTCGTGTGTTTCGGTTCTCATACCCGTTATCCCTTCTGAAGTCCCCTAGCTTATAAACTTACACAGCTCAGAATCTACATGTGTTTCATGTTCAGTCCGGCTTATTTGATGTCTTTATAACAGCGAGGGTCATTTAAGAGCGTTTTAGTGTGTTTACTTGTTGTGATTAACAATGATACTGGGTTCTCATTTTGAAAACTTGATGTTTACGCTGATGTGACAAAAAATTACATGGCGGGTGTCGTCGATGAAGCAGAAGACGCTTATTTTTCAGGATCACATGGTCTTATTCTCTTGTACTTTTACAAGGGTCTCTATGTAAATCTTTCCTTTATTCATATTGTGCCCCTGGTTTAATCGATTTCGAGTTTGGATTAGGATTTTGTTAACGCTTCGGCGGTATTCGCTTATTTATTTCCAAACGTCCAGCCGGTGGGTGTGTCACGACACCTTCCTGAACTCGCCAGCTCTCACATGACCTTACTCACGTGACCAATAACCTCACCATAACGCACTCAAACATTGAACTAACGTGACCAGCGAGTAAGAAAATACCAGCCTTCCCCAGTGGTAGCAGGGATGCAGTAGATGCTTTAATGTTTAATAAAACCCTATTTGTCTCGCTTTATCAGTACTAGAACGTATGGACATGTACAACTGTTATCTAACCAACGGGGGTATTCCTGTGATCGTCCAGACAAAGTATTAGCAACACAATCATTTAATTTGTTCTTAGATGCACATGTTTGTAAACTGGCTGACAAATTTATCATCCAATGTCATTCATATGACACTGTAATCACAATCTTAAAAATGTGTAGGGAGACATGTTCTTTGGTGCTTTGTATTTTACGTCGTATAAACCACTATTGTCATTTAAGGACGTGGCAGGTTTGTTTGTGTTTTACGTCCTATTAACAGTAATGGTTATTTAAGGACGTGGCAGGTTTGTTTGTGTTTTACGTCCTATTAACAGGTTTGGTTATTTAGGGACATGCCAGGTTTGTTTGTTTTCTACGTACTATTAACAGCTATGGTCATTTAAGGACGTACAATTGATAAAAAAACCAAATTATCTACGGCCAATGACAGGCAATATCCAATGTAGGTCTCAAAACTGCGACCCGGAGATGAGGGACTATTGCTAGCAGAACCTCTGAGTTTGCCAACTTAACCCTGTAACCATTATGTTGTCCTGTTTCAGAATATACTTGTAAATCTTAGCATATGCATATAACATAACGCATCAGGCTAGGCTATTGTCTTTATTATTTTATCCGTTTGTATTTTTAAACCTATTTCCATCGATCTTTTATTAGTCAACGCTCTCTCCTCTGTTTTCTATAGTGAATGGAAACGGTAGTAACACAAAACAATTTAACACACTGTCTATTCATCAAGTAGCTTTAAGATACCATGCGTAGTTCAATTAACTATAGTAAGCAACTCAATACAAAATAATATGTTTGGTGGTATTGTGTATTGAAATTAATTGTTAGACAAAGATTTATGAGAGTTCAGTATAACATGTCTCAACGGTACTCGGCACCTGATTCAGAAAGTATAATTTTCTCTTTCGCCACTTGTATACAAATGGTAAACGTACTTTGGACAGTATCCATATCCGAACAATATCGAAACCCGGACAATACCAAAACCTGGACAATACCAAAATCTTGACAATAACAAAATCCGGACAATACCAAAACCCGGACAATACCAAAACCTGGACAATACCAAAATCTTGACAATAACAAAATCCGGACAATACCAACATCTGAACAATACCAAAATCTGAACAATAACAAAATCCGGACAATACCAACATCTGAACAATACCAAAATCTGAACAATAACAAAATCCGGACAATACCAAAATCCGGACAATACCAAAATCTGAACAATAACAAAACCTGGACAATACCAAAATCTTGACAATACCAAAATCAGGACAATACCAACATCTGAACAATAACAAAATCCGGAGAATACCAAATTCAGGACAATACCAAAATCTAGACAATAGTAACCACCCAACACTAGGCTATGGTAATTTAATTGTATACAAAATTTATTGGTTACTGATTATCGTTATATGAAAAATTTTCATATAAGAAAACTTACCGGACCAAGTTTTCCTGAATTACGTGTCATGCCACACTATAAATTTGAATATCATTTCAAAAGTATTTTTCAACAAAAGCAATGTTATTTGGGGAAGACAACCAGAACTTTTTCAGAGTTTATAATTTTTTTTCTCGAAAATACCGAAATGTCCCCTTCAGGCTATAGTAGCACCGGTTCCAGGGCCTACGTAAACCTGATGGTATTTCATAGCATATAGGGTCTCCGAAATATCCACTCGTACGTGTAATAGAAATCATAGGTATAGCATTTGTTTGTTAAAAAATATATATTTTTTTAAAATTATTTATCTAAAAAATCGATTTATGGAGAGTGGCGTTAGACAAACATGGTAAATGTCAGAAATTTGTTGAAAAAGACACATAAACATGTAGCGATATGTTGTGTCATCCTGGTATGCGTTATCATGGTCAAGTAGCCTACAGACTGACCAGTGGTTATCATGGTCAAGTAGCCTACAGACTGACCAGCGGGACATTGACACTTGACCACTTATGATTCGTTACCACACACACATATAAACATTGCCTTGTTTACCATTCCTGGAGATCTACAAAGCTGTATCGATTGTGCTAATATAAGTACGGTGTTTATTCCTGTTATCAGTGAAGTGGCCCGTGTGAACACTTGACCATGGAGATGATCCCCCAGGAATCTTTTTGGCATTGAGATGACCCCAACACGTGACGACGGTAACTCCATCCCAACACCTCAACATGAACAAAACCTCTGTACTTTGCTAGTATAATGAACATTTTGCACTAAACTCGAGCCGATCTTACATCCCCTGCGCCTCGTTTCAACAACGTTACTTACCTAAAGTACATTTCCTAACTTCAAATTCTCCATAAAAAAACATTACAAAGGTTAGGGGAAATCCCTAGTTAAGGACCTTCCTGCACTTCTGTAATGTTTTCTTACTGAAGTTTTTGAATTAAAGAATTTCCTGAGGTTAAGGACCATTGATGAAGTTGGGGCCTGAGGACCAAGAAAATCAAAGCTACTGATCACCTGAACTGGCCCCAGAACAGGCGGTTTGGAACCGTCTCCTAGCCATCAGTATATGTTAAGAGCCTTCGCAAGACATCTCTATTATGTGTGCCTTCTCAAGTTATCATACTGTATGTTTAAACCTTCTCAGGTCACCATAATGTTTTGGGCCTTTCAAGTCCGTATGTTTTAGGCCTTTTTCTAGTCAACAGTATGTTTTGGGGCTGGCTTTGTTACGCCCCATACTCCCTAAAATGGCTTTGAAAAGGATTGATTTCAATGACGAACATTGTATTTATGTAAAAAGGGAGTCAATAAGTATACCAATTCGATCTTGTAAGGAGTTGGAGTCGAATCTCGCTATTTTGAAGTCAGTATGACCATTGGACAACTTCGAGCTATCCTAGTATTTGAGTTAAGCGAACATTTGGTATAAAGTGTTTTCGTTAAATGAAATTTCAAACAAAAATGAAGAAATAAAACAAATAATAAAATCACAAAAAATCTAAACATTTTCTTTGGTTATTTGAACTAAAATATAATGTTGTTGACATAAGCAACTTTTTCATAAGTAAACTATCTGGACATCACATTGAATCAATATATTGCATTAGTTTTAGAATAAAGTTATTTGTTGTAATTTTACCAGAAATAAAACACAGGTTAAAAGTCGCTTAATAACCTTTTTAAACCATGTCGCATCAACTGAATAACGATTGCATTAGGAATAATTTATAAATCGTCGAGTCATATTTGTATAATCAGACAACGATGATTCTTCGACAACTGGAGACATTTAGCGCCAAACAACATTGTAATACAAGACTCTCGCATAAAACAACACATTTAAACCATAAACAAAAGTTAAATATCAGAGAAAGATCTCAAAATACACCAAAACAGACGAAATGTTGTGAATTTTTAAATCTTATTATACAGATTAATCAATTATAATGATGTTTTGGAATTCAATAAACAATGTTACATGTATGATTTTATTCTACAACATTTAAATTTAGATGATTGACGATGTTGAGTCCTGTAGTCAAAACAAGGAAGATATACAAACTTGGAGATTTTTTATCTGCGCACTTATGTGAACCATCAACAGACCAATCAAACCGAGCCTAACCGAACTGCGTCATAGGAAACAGAATGTTACCCACAAACACCATACTATTATGATATTGATAATGGAAGATGTACAATATTTCTGTATAATAAGAAAAGAAAAATCATAGCAATGCAATATGTTACGAAAACGAGAGTCAACGAAACACCGACTAATACAATGAGATGTTACCTTGTCTTTGGTTGTGTATGTGAATCGAGCTTCCAAGTAAAGGCAATCGGGATTTCAAAAACAGATATGGGCTCTTAGTGGGAAACAGGGATGTGAGTTAGGGCGTCACAAAGTGGAAAGTGTTTGAAAGCTTATATATATAATTAGTTCTACATTTATAAAGAATAACTATTAATATCAGACGAACTTAAACTCATAGATGGTTCGTTACACTTTTTTATTGTGTATAACGGAATATGATCATGTCAAATTTTGCTGTAAAACTGTTCTTATATTTTCATCACAATTTCCAAACTATCCAAACCAACCAATAGTACACCGGTCTATACACCCACCAAGTCTCACCCAATCTGATTAAAACACAGATCCTTGTTTTCACTCTGTTTTACAAGGCTCTGACAACATCCTATAAAAGGTCACGCTGACTCTTTACTTAACAGTAAACTTATTTTCTAATGACCTGTCATCTTGCAGCAAGTCATTTCGTCACATTATTCCACATGAACTTTTTGTTGACGAAATGACTAAACGGAATAATGCGATTATGCAAGCTTTGTCGCCTCAAAAAATCACCTTCAAGATTCTGAAAGTAGTAATTAGATTGGCTAATGCAAACGGTATTCGGGACGTGACTCCCTATGGAATTTCCTCAGATCTTGACGCAGCAGAGAGAAGTTTACAGAACGGCGCGGAGATCAACATATGATTTTAATCAGATTGAGTCTCACCCGTCTCACGTTAACCCCCGCCTTGTAGATAGAGCGCAAGTATTGTACCTGCTGCACACATTGCACAGTCATATGAGGCGACTAGACTTATCGTTTCTCTTCTTTCTAAGCAACTTTCTCTTTCTTAATGTCTCCCTTAACACTACCTCACTTTTAACTTTTGGTTATGTCTCCTGACCGAGACATACTTACGTCTCATGTAATTGTAGTTACTAAACTTGGGATCTTGTCGTTTCTTCTTTCTTAACAACTTTTTCCTTCCTAATGTCTCCCTTGACACTACCTCAAATTTGACTTAGGGTTCTGTTTTCTGGCCGAGACATACCAAAGTCTAATTATCTTGTACTTTTACGAGTACGTGTAAATCTTTCCTTTGTTCCTATTTAGCCTCTAGTTTAATCGATTTAGTGTTCAAATAATGGTTTTTGGACGGAAGGTACATGTATGTGTGAATTGTTGGCGGGTATATAGACTGGAGGTAAGTGTGACTTGGTGGGTATATAGACTGGAGGTAGGTGTTACTTGGTGGGTATATAGACTGGAGGTAAGTGTGACTTGGTGGGTATATAGACTGGAGGTAGGTATTACTTGGTGGGTATATAGACTGGAGGTAAGTGTGACTTGGTGGGTATATAACCTGGAGACAGGTGTGACTTGGTGGGTATATAGACAGGAGGTAGGTGTGTGTGACTTGGTGGGTATATAGACAGGAGACAGGTGTGACTTGGTGGGTATATAGACTGGAGGTAGGTGTGACTTGGTGGGTATATAACCTGGAGACAGGTGTGACTTGGTGGGTATATAGACAGGAGGTAGGTGTGTGTGACTTGGTGGGTATATAGACAGGAGACAGGTGTGACTTGGTGGGTATATAAACTGGAGGTAAGTGTGACCCTGTGGGTATATAGACTAGAAGTAGGTGTGACTTGGTAGGTATTTAGACTGGAGGTAGGTGGGACTTGGTTGGTAGGTGTTACTTGGTGGGTATATAGACTGGAGGTAGGTGTTACTTGGTGGGTATATAGACTGGAGGTAGGTGTTACTTGGTGGGTATATAGACTGGAGGTAGGTATTACTTGGTGGGTATATAGACTGGAGGTAGGTGTTACTTGGTGGGTATATAGACAGGAGACAGGTGTTACTTGGTGGGTATATAGACTTGAGGTAGGTGTGACTTGTTGGGTATATAGACTGGAGGTAGGTGTGACTTGGTGGGTATATAGACAGGAGTTAGGTGTTACTTGGTGTGTATATAGACAGGAGACAGGTGTGACTTGGTGGGTATATAGACTGGAGGTAGGTGTTACTTGATGGGTATATAGACAGGAGACAGGTGTGACTTGGTGGGTATATAGACTGGAGGTAAGTGTGACTTGGTTGGTATATAGACTAGAAATAGGTGTGACTTGGCGGGTATTTAGACTGGAGGTAGGTGGGACTTAGTTGGTATATAGACTTGAGGTATGTGTTACTTGGTGGGTATGTAGACTGGAGGTAGGTGTTACTTTTTGGGTATATAGACTGGAGGTAGGTATTACTTGGTGGGTATATAGACTGCAGGTAGGTGTTACTTGGTGGGTATATAGACAGGAGACAGGTGTTACTTGGTGGGTATATAGACTGGAGGTAGGTGTGACTTGGTGGGTATATAGACTGGAGGTAGGTGTGACTTGGTGGGTATATAGACTGGAGGTAGAGTGACTTTCTGGTAATATAGACTGGAGGTAGGCGTGACTTGGTGGGTATATAGACAGGAGACAGGTGTTACTTAGTGGGTATATAGACTTGAGGTAGGTGTGACTTGGTGGGTACAGTGTATATAGACTGGAGGTAGGTGTGACTGGTGGGTATATAGACTGGAGGTATGTGCTACTTGGTGGGTATATAGACTGGAGGTAGGTGTTACTTTTTGGGTATATAGACTGGAGGTAGGTATTACTTGGTGGGTATATAGACTGCAGGTAGGTGTTACTTGGTGGGTATATAGACAGGAGACAGGTGTTACTTGGTGGGTATATAGACTGGAGGTAGTTGTGACTTGGTGGGTATATAGACTGGAGGTAGGTGTGACTTGGTGGGTATATAGACTGGAGGTAAAGTGACTTGCTGGTAATATAGACTGGAGGTAGGCGTGACTTGGTGGGTATATAGACAGGAGACAGGTGTTACTTGGTGGGTATATAGACAGGAGACAGGTGTTACTTAGTAGGTATATAGACTGGAGGTAGGTGTGACTTGGTTGGTACAGTGTATATAGACTGGAGGTAGGTGTGACTGGTTGGTATATAGACTGGAGACAGGTGTTACTTGGTGGGTATATAAACTGGAGACAGGTGTGACTTGGTGGGTATATAGACTGGAGGTAGGTGTTACTTGGTGGGTATATAGACTGGAGGAAGGTGTTACTACGTGGGTATATATACTGGAGGTAGGTGTTATTTGGTGGGTTTATAGACAGGAGACAGGTGTTACTTGGTGGGTATATAAACTGAAGGTAGGTGTGACTTGGTGGGTATATAGACTGGGGGTAGGTATTACTTGGTGGGTATATAGACTGGAGGTAGATGTTACTTGGGGGGTATATAGACAGGAGACAGATGTTACTTGGTGGGTATATAGACTGGAGGTAGGTGTGACTTGGTGGGTATTTAGACTGGAGGTAGGTGGGACTTGGTTGGTGTAGAGACTGGAGGTAGGTGTGACTTGGTGGGTATATAGACTGGAAGTAGGCATGATTTGATTGATATATGGACGGGAGGTAGGCGTGATTTGGTGGGTATATTGACTGGAGGTAGGTGTGACTTGGTTGGTGTAGAGACTGGAGGTAGGTGTGACTTGGTGGGTATATAGACTGGAGGTAGAATGACTTGGTGGGTATATAGACTGGAGTAAGTGTGACTTGGTGGGTATAGAGACTGGAGGTAGGTGTGACTTGGTGGGTATATAGACTGGGGGTAGGTGTTACTTCGTGGGTATATAGACTGGAGGTAGGTGTTACTTGGTGGGTATATAAACAGGAGGTAGATGTGACTTGATGGGTATATAGACTGGAGGTAGGTGTGACTTAATGGGTATATAGACTGGAGGTAGATGTTACTTGGTGGGTATATAGACTGGAAGTAGGTGTTACTTGGTGGATATATAGACTGGAAGTAGGTGTTACTTGGACGGTATATAGACTGGAAGTATGTGTTACTTGGTGGGTATATAGACTGGAGGTAGATGTTACTTGGTGGGTATATAGACAGGAGGTAGGTGTGACTTAGTGGGTATATAGACAGGAGACAGGTGTTACTTAGTGGGTATATAGACTGGAGTTAGTTGTGATTTGGTGGGTATATAGACTGGAGACAGGTGTGACTTGGTGGGTATATAGACTGGAGACAGGTTTGACTTGGTGGGTATATAGACTGGAGACAGGTGTGACTTGTTGGGTATATAGACTGGAGGTAGGTGTGACTTGGTGGGTATATAGACTGGAGACAGGTGTGACTTGGTGGGTATATAGACTGGAGGTAGGTGTGACTTGGTGAGTATATAAACTGGAGGTAAGTGTGACTTGGTGGGTATATAGACAGGAGGTAGGTGTGACTTGGTGGGTATATAGACTGGAGACAGGTGTGACTTGCTGGGTATATAGACTGGAGACAGGTGTGACTTGGTGGGTATATAGACTGGAGGTAGGTGTGACTTGGTGGGTATATAGACTGGAGGTAAGTGTTACTTGGTGGGTATATAGACTGGAGGTAGAATGACTTGGTGGGTATATAGACTGGAGTAAGGTGTGACTTGGTGGGTATATAGACTGGAGGTAGGTGTGACTTGGTGGGTATATAGACTGGAGGTAGAATGACTTGGTGGGTATATAGACTTGAGTAAGGTGTGACTTGGTGGGTATATAGACTGGAGGTAGGTGTTACTTGGTGGGTTTATAGACAGGAGACAGGTGTTACTTGGTGGGTATATAGACTTGAGGTAGGTGTTACTTGGTGGGTATATAGACTGGAGGAAGGTGTTACTACGTGGGTATATATACTGGAGGTAGGTGTTATTTGGTGGGTTTATAGACAGGAGACAGGTGTTACTTGGTGGGTATATAAACTGAAGGTAGGTGTGACTTGGTGGGTATATAGACTGGGGGTAGGTATTACTTGGTGGGTATATAGACTGGAGGTAGATGTTACTTGGTGGGTATATAGACAGGAGACAGATGTTACTTGGTGGGTATATAGACTGGAGGTAGGTGTGACTTGGTGGGTATTTAGACTGGAGGTAGGTGGGACTTGGTTGGTGTAGAGACTGGAGGTAGGTGTGACTTGGTGGGTATATAGACTGGAAGTAGGCATGATTTGATTGATATATGGACGGGAGGTAGGCGTGATTTGGTGGGTATATTGACTGGAGGTAGGTGTGACTTGGTTGGTGTAGAGACTGGAGGTAGGTGTGACTTGGTGGGTATATAGACTGGAGGTAGAATGACTTGGTGGGTATATAGACTGGAGTAAGTGTGACTTGGTGGGTATAGAGACTGGAGGTAGGTGTGACTTGGTGGGTATATAGACTGGGGGTAGGTGTTACTTCGTGGGTATATAGACTGGAGGTAGGTGTTACTTGGTGGGTATATAAACAGGAGGTAGATGTGACTTGATGGGTATATAGACTGGAGGTAGGTGTGACTTAATGGGTATATAGACTGGAGGTAGATGTTACTTGGTGGGTATATAGACTGGAAGTAGGTGTTACTTGGTGGATATATAGACTGGAAGTAGGTGTTACTTGGACGGTATATAGACTGGAAGTATGTGTTACTTGGTGGGTATATAGACTGGAGGTAGATGTTACTTGGTGGGTATATAGACAGGAGGTAGGTGTGACTTAGTGGGTATATAGACAGGAGACAGGTGTTACTTAGTGGGTATATAGACTGGAGTTAGTTGTGATTTGGTGGGTATATAGACTGGAGACAGGTGTGACTTGGTGGGTATATAGACTGGAGACAGGTGTGACTTGGTGGGTATATAGACTGGAGACAGGTGTGACTTGTTGGGTATATAGACTGGAGGTAGGTGTGACTTGGTGGGTATATAGACTGGAGACAGGTGTGACTTGGTGGGTATATAGACTGGAGGTAGGTGTGACTTGGTGAGTATATAAACTGGAGGTAAGTGTGACTTGGTGGGTATATAGACTGGAGGTAGGTGTGACTTGGTGGGTATATAGACTGGAGACAGGTGTGACTTGCTGGGTATATAGACTGGAGACAGGTGTGACTTGGTGGGTATATAGACTGGAGGTAGGTGTGACTTGGTGGGTATATAGACTGGAGGTAAGTGTTACTTGGTGGGTATATAGACTGGAGGTAGAATGACTTGGTGGGTATATAGACTGGAGTAAGGTGTGACTTGGTTGGTATAGAGACTGGAGGTAGGTGTGACTTGGTGGGTATATAGACTGGGGGTAGGTGTTACTTCGTGGGTATATAGACAGTAGGTAGGTGTGACTTGGTTGGTATAGAGACTGGAGGTAGGTGTTACTTCGTGGGTATATAGACAGGAGGTAGGTGTGACTTGGTTGGTATAGAGACTGGAGGTAGGTGTGACTTGGTGGGTATATAGACTGGAGGTAGGTGTGACTTGGTGGGTATATAGACTGGAGGTAGAATGACTTGGTGGGTATATAGACTTGAGTAAGGTGTGACTTGGTGGGTATATAGACTGGAGGTAGGTGTTACTTGGTGGGTTTATAGACAGGAGACAGGTGTTACTTGGTGGGTATATAGACTGGGGGTAGGTGTTACTTCGTGGGTATATAGACTGGAGGTAGGTGTTACTTGGTGGGTATATAAACAGGAGGTAGATGTGACTTGATGGGTATATAGACTGGAGGTAGGTGTGACTTAATGGGTATATAGACTGGAGGTAGATGTTACTTGGTGGGTATATAGACTGGAAGTAGGTGTTACTTGGTGGATATATAGACTGGAAGTAGGTGTTACTTGGACGGTATATAGACTGGAAGTATGTGTTACTTGGTGGGTATATAGACTGGAGGTAGATGTTACTTGGTGGGTATATAGACAGGAGGTAGCTGTGACTTAGTGGGTATATAGACAGGAGACAGGTGTTACTTAGTGGGTATATAGACTGGAGTTAGTTGTGATTTGGTGGGTATATAGACTGGAGACAGGTGTGACTTGGTGGGTATATAGACTGGAGACAGGTGTGACTTGGTGGGTATATAGACTGGAGACAGGTGTGACTTGTTGGGTATATAGACTGGAGGTAGGTGTGACTTGGTGGGTATATAGACTGGAGACAGGTGTGACTTGGTGGGTATATAGACTGGAGGTAGGTGTGACTTGGTGAGTATATAAACTGGAGGTAAGTGTGACTTGGTGGGTATATAGACTGGAGGTAGGTGTGACTTGGTTGGTATAGAGACTGGAGGTAGGTGTGACTTGGTGGGTATATAGACTGGGGGTAGGTGTTACTTCGTGGGTATATAGACAGTAGGTAGGTGTGACTTGGTTGGTATAGAGACTGGAGGTAGGTGTGACTTGGTGGGTATATAGACTGGAGGTAGGTGTGACTTGGTGGGTATATAGACTGGAGGTAGAATGACTTGGTGGGTATATAGACTTGAGTAAGGTGTGACTTGGTGGGTATATAGACTGGAGGTAGGTGTTACTTGGTGGGTTTATAGACAGGAGACAGGTGTTACTTGGTGGGTATATAGACTTGAGGTAGGTGTTACTTGGTGGGTATATAGACTGGAGACAGGTGTTACTTGGTTGGTTTATAGACAGGAGACAGGTGTTACTTGGTGGGTATATAGACTGGAGGTAGGTGTGACTTGGTGGGTATATAGACTGGAGGTAAGTGTTACTTGGTGGGTATATAGACTGGAAGTTGGTGTTACTTGGTGGGTATATAGACTGGAAGTAGGTATTACTTGGACGGTATATAGACTGGAAGTAGGTGTTACTTGGTAGGTATATAGACTGAAAGTAGGTGTTACTTGGACGGTATATAGACTGGAGGTAGGTGTGACTTGGTGGGTATATAGACTGGAGGTAGATGTTACTTGGTGGGTATATAGACTGGAGGTAGGCGTGACTTGGTGGGTATATAGACTGGAGGTAGATGTGACTTGGTTGGTATATAGACTGGAGGAAGGTGTTACTTGGTGGGTATATAGACTGGAGGTCGGCGTGACTTGGTGGGTATATAGACTGGAAGTAGATGTGACTTGGTTGGTATATAGACTGGAGGTAGGTGTTACTTGGTGGGTATATAGACTGGAGCTAGGTGTTACTTGGTAGTTATATTGACTGGAGGTAAGTGTGACTTGGTGGGTATATAGACTGGAGGTAAGTGTGACTTGGTTGGTATATAACTGGAGGTAGGTGTTACTTGGTGGGTATATAGACAGGAGACAGGTGTTACTTAGTGGGTATATAGACTGGAGTTAGTTGTGATTTGGTGGGTATATAGACTGGAGACAGGTGTGACTTGGTGGGTATATAGACTGGAGACAGGTGTGACTTGGTGGGTATATAGACTGGAGACAGGTGTGACTTGTTGGGTATATAGACTGGAGGTAGGTGTGACTTGGTGGGTATATAGACTGGAGACAGGTGTGACTTGGTGGGTATATAGACTGGAGGTAGGTGTGACTTGGTGAGTATATAAACTGGAGGTAAGTGTGACTTGGTGGGTATATAGACTGGAGGTAGGTGTGACTTGGTGGGTATATAGACTGGAGACAGGTGTGACTTGCTGGGTATATAGACTGGAGACAGGTGTGACTTGGTGGGTATATAGACTGGAGGTAGGTGTGACTTGGTGGGTATATAGACTGGAGGTAAGTGTTACTTGGTGGGTATATAGACTGGGGGTAGGTGTTACTTCGTGGGTATATAGACAGGAGGTAGGTGTGACTTGGTTGGTATAGAGACTGGAGGTAGGTGTGACTTGGTGGGTATATAGACTGGAGGTAGGTGTGACTTGGTGGGTATATAGACTGGAGGTAGAATGACTTGGTGGGTATATAGACTTGAGTAAGGTGTGACTTGGTGGGTATATAGACTGGAGGTAGGTGTTACTTGGTGGGTTTATAGACAGGAGACAGGTGTTACTTGGTGGGTATATAGACTTGAGGTAGGTGTTACTTGGTGGGTATATAGACTGGAGACAGGTGTTACTTGGTTGGTTTATAGACAGGAGACAGGTGTTACTTGGTAGGTATATAGACTGGAGGTAGGTGTTACTTGGTGGGTATATAGACTGGAGACAGGTGTGACTTGGTGGGTATATAGACTGGAGGTAGGTGTGACTTGGTGGGTATATAGACTGGAGGTAAGTGTTACTTGGTTGGTATATAGACTGGAAGTTGGTGTTACTTGGTGGGTATATAGACTGGAAGTAGGTATTACTTGGACGGTATATAGACTGGAAGTAGGTGTTACTTGGTAGGTATATAGACTGAAAGTAGGTGTTACTTGGACGGTATATAGACTGGAGGTAGGTGTGACTTGGTGGGTATATAGACTGGAGGTAGATGTTACTTGGTGGGTATATAGACTGGAGGTAGGCGTGACTTGGTGGGTATATAGACTGGAGGTAGATGTGACTTGGTTGGTATATAGACTGGAGGTAGGTGTTACTTGGTGGGTATATAGACTGGAGGTCGGCGTGACTTGGTGGGTATATAGACTGGAGGTAGATGTGACTTGGTTGGTATATAGACTGGAGGTAGGTGTTACTTGGTGGGTATATAGACTGGAGCTAGGTGTTACTTGGTAGTTATATTGACTGGAGGTAAGTGTGACTTGGTGGGTATATAGACTGGAGGTAAGTGTGACTTGGTGGGTATATATACTGGAGGTAGGTGTTACTTGGTGGGTATATAGACTGGAGGTAGATGTTACTTGGTGGGTATATAGACTGGAGGTAGGTGTGACTTGGTGGGTATATAGACTGGAGGTAGGTGTGACTTGGTGGGTATATAGACTGGAAGTGTGTGTTACTTGGTGGGTATATAGACTGGAAGTAGGTGTTACTTGGACGGTATATAGAATGGAGGTAGGTGTGACTTGGTGGGTATATAGACTGGAGGTAGATGTTACTTGGTGGGTATATAGACTGGAGGTAGGTGTGACTTAGTGGGTATATAGACAGGAAACAGGTGTTACTTAGTGGGTATATAGACTGGAGTTAGGTGTGACTTGGTGAGTATATAGACTCGAGACAGGTGTCACTTGGTGGGTATATAGACTGGAGGTAGGTGTGACTTGGTGGGTATATAAACTGGAGGTAAGTGTGACTTGGTGGGTATATAGACTGGAGGTAGGTGTGACTTGGTGGGTATATAGACTGGAGACAGGTGTGACTTGCTGGGTATATAGACTGGAGACAGGTGTGACTTGGTGGGTATATAGACTGGAGGTAGGTGTGACTTGGTGGGTATATAGACTGGAGGTAAGTGTTACTTGGTGGGTATATAGACTGGAGGTAGAATGACTTGGTGGGTATATAGACTGGAGTAAGGTGTGACTTGGTTGGTATAGAGACTGGAGGTAGGTGTGACTTGGTGGGTATATAGACTGGGGGTAGGTGTTACTTCGTGGGTATATAGACAGTAGGTAGGTGTGACTTGGTTGGTATAGAGACTGGAGGTAGGTGTTACTTCGTGGGTATATAGACAGGAGGTAGGTGTGACTTGGTTGGTATAGAGACTGGAGGTAGGTGTGACTTGGTGGGTATATAGACTGGAGGTAGGTGTGACTTGGTGGGTATATAGACTGGAGGTAGAATGACTTGGTGGGTATATAGACTTGAGTAAGGTGTGACTTGGTGGGTATATAGACTGGAGGTAGGTGTTACTTGGTGGGTTTATAGACAGGAGACAGGTGTTACTTGGTGGGTATATAGACTTGAGGTAGGTGTTACTTGGTGGGTATATAGACTGGAGGAAGGTGTTACTACGTGGGTATATATACTGGAGGTAGGTGTTATTTGGTGGGTTTATAGACAGGAGACAGGTGTTACTTGGTGGGTATATAAACTGAAGGTAGGTGTGACTTGGTGGGTATATAGACTGGGGGTAGGTATTACTTGGTGGGTATATAGACTGGAGGTAGATGTTACTTGGTGGGTATATAGACAGGAAACAGATGTTACTTGGTGGGTATATAGACTGGAGGTAGGTGTGACTTGGTGGGTATTTAGACTGGAGGTAGGTGGGACTTGGTTGGTGTAGAGACTGGAGGTAGGTGTGACTTGGTGGGTATATAGACTGGAAGTAGGCATGATTTGATTGATATATGGACGGGAGGTAGGCGTGATTTGGTGGGTATATTGACTGGAGGTAGGTGTGACTTGGTTGGTGTAGAGACTGGAGGTAGGTGTGACTTGGTGGGTATATAGACTGGAGGTAGAATGACTTGGTGGGTATATAGACTGGAGTAAGTGTGACTTGGTAGGTATAGAGACTGGAGGTAGGTGTGACTTGGTGGGTATATAGACTGGGGGTAGGTGTTACTTCGTGGGTATATAGACTGGAGGTAGGTGTTACTTGGTGGGTATATAAACAGGAGGTAGATGTGACTTGATGGGTATATAGACTGGAGGTAGGTGTGACTTAATGGGTATATAGACTGGAGGTAGATGTTACTTGGTGGGTATATAGACTGGAAGTAGGTGTTACTTGGTGGATATATAGACTGGAAGTAGGTGTTACTTGGACGGTATATAGACTGGAAGTATGTGTTACTTGGTGGGTATATAGACTGGAGGTAGATGTTACTTGGTGGGTATATAGACAGGAGGTAGCTGTGACTTAGTGGGTATATAGACAGGAGACAGGTGTTACTTAGTGGGTATATAGACTGGAGTTAGTTGTGATTTGGTGGGTATATAGACTGGAGACAGGTGTGACTTGGTGGGTATATAGACTGGAGACAGGTGTGACTTGGTGGGTATATAGACTGGAGACAGGTGTGACTTGTTGGGTATATAGACTGGAGGTAGGTGTGACTTGGTGGGTATATAGACTGGAGACAGGTGTGACTTGGTGGGTATATAGACTGGAGGTAGGTGTGACTTGGTGAGTATATAAACTGGAGGTAAGTGTGACTTGGTGGGTATATAGACTGGAGGTAGGTGTGACTTGGTTGGTATAGAGACTGGAGGTAGGTGTGACTTGGTGGGTATATAGACTGGGGGTAGGTGTTACTTCGTGGGTATATAGACAGTAGGTAGGTGTGACTTGGTTGGTATAGAGACTGGAGGTAGGTGTGACTTGGTGGGTATATAGACTGGAGGTAGGTGTGACTTGGTGGGTATATAGACTGGAGGTAGAATGACTTGGTGGGTATATAGACTTGAGTAAGGTGTGACTTGGTGGGTATATAGACTGGAGGTAGGTGTTACTTGGTGGGTTTATAGACAGGAGACAGGTGTTACTTGGTGGGTATATAGACTTGAGGTAGGTGTTACTTGGTGGGTATATAGACTGGAGACAGGTGTTACTTGGTTGGTTTATAGACAGGAGACAGGTGTTACTTGGTGGGTATATAGACTGGAGGTAGGTGTGACTTGGTGGGTATATAGACTGGAGGTAAGTGTTACTTGGTGGGTATATAGACTGGAAGTTGGTGTTACTTGGTGGGTATATAGACTGGAAGTAGGTATTACTTGGACGGTATATAGACTGGAAGTAGGTGTTACTTGGTAGGTATATAGACTGAAAGTAGGTGTTACTTGGACGGTATATAGACTGGAGGTAGGTGTGACTTGGTGGGTATATAGACTGGAGGTAGATGTTACTTGGTGGGTATATAGACTGGAGGTAGGCGTGACTTGGTGGGTATATAGACTGGAGGTAGATGTGACTTGGTTGGTATATAGACTGGAGGTAGGTGTTACTTGGTGGGTATATAGACTGGAGGTCGGCGTGACTTGGTGGGTATATAAACTGGAAGTAGATGTGACTTGGTTGGTATATAGACTGGAGGTAGGTGTTACTTGGTGGGTATATAGACTGGAGCTAGGTGTTACTTGGTAGTTATATTGACTGGAGGTAAGTGTGACTTGGTGGGTATATAGACTGGAGGTAAGTGTGACTTGGTTGGTATATAACTGGAGGTAGGTGTTACTTGGTGGGTATATAGACAGGAGACAGGTGTTACTTAGTGGGTATATAGACTGGAGTTAGTTGTGATTTGGTGGGTATATAGACTGGAGACAGGTGTGACTTGGTGGGTATATAGACTGGAGACAGGTGTGACTTGGTGGGTATATAGACTGGAGACAGGTGTGACTTGTTGGGTATATAGACTGGAGGTAGGTGTGACTTGGTGGGTATATAGACTGGAGACAGGTGTGACTTGGTGGGTATATAGACTGGAGGTAGGTGTGACTTGGTGAGTATATAAACTGGAGGTAAGTGTGACTTGGTGGGTATATAGACTGGAGGTAGGTGTGACTTGGTGGGTATATAGACTGGAGACAGGTGTGACTTGCTGGGTATATAGACTGGAGACAGGTGTGACTTGGTGGGTATATAGACTGGAGGTAGGTGTGACTTGGTGGGTATATAGACTGGAGGTAAGTGTTACTTGGTGGGTATATAGACTGGGGGTAGGTGTTACTTCGTGGGTATATAGACAGGAGGTAGGTGTGACTTGGTTGGTATAGAGACTGGAGGTAGGTGTGACTTGGTGGGTATATAGACTGGAGGTAGGTGTGACTTGGTGGGTATATAGACTGGAGGTAGAATGACTTGGTGGGTATATAGACTTGAGTAAGGTGTGACTTGGTGGGTATATAGACTGGAGGTAGGTGTTACTTGGTGGGTTTATAGACAGGAGACAGGTGTTACTTGGTGGGTATATAGACTTGAGGTAGGTGTTACTTGGTGGGTATATAGACTGGAGACAGGTGTTACTTGGTTGGTTTATAGACAGGAGACAGGTGTTACTTGGTAGGTATAGAGACTGGAGGTAGGTGTGACTTGGTGGGTATATAGACTGGAAGTAGGTGTTACTTGGTAGGTATATAGACTGGAGGTAGGTGTTACTTGGTGGGTATATAGACTGGAGGTAGGTGTTACTTGGTGGGTATATAGACTGGAGACAGGTGTGACTTGGTGGGTATATAGACTGGAGGTAAGTGTTACTTGGTTGGTATATAGACTGGAAGTTGGTGTTACTTGGTGGGTATATAGACTGGAAGTAGGTATTACTTGGACGGTATATAGACTGGAAGTAGGTGTTACTTGGTAGGTATATAGACTGAAAGTAGGTGTTACTTGGACGGTATATAGACTGGAGGTAGGTGTGACTTGGTGGGTATATAGACTGGAGGTAGATGTTACTTGGTGGGTATATAGACTGGAGGTAGGCGTGACTTGGTGGGTATATAGACTGGAGGTAGATGTGACTTGGTTGGTATATAGACTGGAGGTAGGTGTTACTTGGTGGGTATATAGACTGGAGGTCGGCGTGACTTGGTGGGTATATAGACTGGAGCTAGGTGTGACTTGGTTGGTATATAGACTGGAGGTAGGTGTTACTTGGTGGGTATATAGACTGGAGCTAGGTGTTACTTGGTAGTTATATTGACTGGAGGTAAGTGTGACTTGGTGGGTATATAGACTGGAGGTAAGTGTGACTTGGTGGGTATATATACTGGAGGTAGGTGTTACTTGGTGGGTATATAGACTGGAGGTAGATGTTACTTGGTGGGTATATAGACTGGAGGTAGGTGTGACTTCGTGGGTACATAGACTGGAGGTAGATGTCACTTGGTGGGTATATAGACTGGAGGTAGGTGTGACTTCGTGGGTACATAGACTGGAGGTAGATGTGACTTGGTTGGTATATAGACTGGAGGTAAGTGTGACTTGGTGGGTATATAGACTGGAGGTAGGTGTGACTTGGTGGGTATATAGACTGGAAGTGTGTGTTACTTGGTGGGTATATAGACTGGAAGTAGGTGTTACTTGGACGGTATATAGAATGGAGGTAGGTGTGACTTGGTGGGTATATAGACTGGAGGTAGATGTTACTTGGTGGGTATATAGACTGGAGGTAGGTGTGACTTAGTGGGTATATAGACAGGAAACAGGTGTTACTTAGTGGGTATATAGACTGGAGTTAGGTGTGACTTGGTGAGTATATAGACTCGAGACAGGTGTCACTTGGTGGGTATATAGACTGGAGGTAGGTGTGACTTGGTGGGTATATAAACTGGAGGTAAGTGTGACTTGGTGGGTATATAGACTGGGGGTAGAATGACTTGGTGGGTATATAGACTGGAGTAAGGTGTGACTTGGTGGGTATAGAGACTGGAGGTAGGTGTGACTTGGTGGGTATATAGACTGGGGGTAGGTGTTACTTCGTGGGTATATAGACAGGAGGTAGGTGTGATTTGGTGGATATAGAGACTGGAGGTAGGTGTTCCTTGGTAGGTATATAGACTGGAGCTAGGTGTAACTTGGTTGGTATAGAGACTGGAGGTAGGTGTGACTTGGTGGGTATATATACTGGAGGTAGGTGTGACTTGGTGCGTATATAGACTGGAGGTAGAATGACTTGGTGGGTATATAGACTGGAGTAAGGTGTGACTTGGTGGGTATAGAGACTGGAGGTAGATGTGACTTGGTGGGTATATAGACTGGATGTAGGTGTGACTTGGTGGGTATATAGACTTGAGATAGGTGGTACTTGGTGGGTATATAGACTGGAGGTAGGTGTGACTTGGTGGGTATAGAGACTGGAGGTAGGTGTGACTTGGTGGGTATATAGACTGGGGGTAGGTGTTACTTGGTGGGTATATAGACTGGAGGTAGGTGTGACTTGGTGGGTATATAGACTTGAGGTACATGTGACTTGGTGGGTATATAGACTGGAGGTAAGTGTGACTTGGTGGGTATACAGACTGGAGGTAAGTGTGACTTGGTGGGTATATAGAGTGGAGGTAGATGTTACTTGGTGGGTATATAGACTGGAGGTAGGTGTTACTTGGTGGGTATATAGACTGGAGGTAGATGTTACTTGGTGGGTATATAGACTGGAGGTAGATGTTACTTGGTGGGTATATAGACTGGAGGTAGGTGTTACTTGGTGGGTATATAGACTGGAGGTAGATGTGACTTGGTGGGTATATAGACTGGAGGTAGATGTTACTTGGTGGGTATATAGAGTGGAGGTAGATGTTACTTGGTGGGTATATAGACTTGAGCTAGGTGTTACTTGGTGGTTTTATTGACTGTAGGCAAGTGTGACTTGGTGAGTACATTGTTTCTAGTTGGGAGATGCGACTTTACGCGAGACGATTGCGACTAGATTTGTATTTGGACGGGAGGTAGGCGTGACTTGATTGATATATGGACGGGAGGTAGGCGTGACTTGATTGATATATGGACGGGAGGTAGGCGTGACTTGATTGATATATGGACGGGATGTAGACGTGACTTGATTGATATATGGACGGGAGGTAGGCGTGACTTGATAGATATATGGACTGGAGGTAGGCGGGACTTGATAGCTATATGGACGGGAGGTAGGCGTGACTTGATAGCTATATTGACGGGAGGTCGATGTGTGTGTAACATTGATGCGCCCAGTCTCACCCGTCTTCCGTCGATATACCGACACGAATTCGTCTGCAAGACCACGCACCCATTAATATATTAATCATACCAGTCAATCTTACATACCGCTTTTGACTTCTACATACCTAGACTGGTCACGTGACTGTAGCTATGCTTACAATCAAACATCCGGGTAACATGACACGCTCTTTAGATGTTTTCAACTTTGCACCTGGATGACCTTATACATAAGTACCCTAAAGCCAATGTCGTATGTGTACTCGGTAGATTACTTAATATTGCAATGGAAAAGATTCAGTATCTTTAAAAAACATTTATTTTATATCAAATCTGTAAATGAATATATTGTTTTTACATTCTGTATGCTAGCACTTATTGATACAAAATGACAATTTTGCATAACACAAGTGAATTCATTGCTGCGTGACGTAATAGAGGGCGTTTTTGGTTCACTGTGAAACAGCCCTTGGTGCAGTTTATTTTCGTAGTTTAAACGATTTAAAATTATACAGAACTGGTTTACTTTTACTTCAAAATGTATGAATAAAATGTGTTTAACGCATCTGACCCCTCTGCTTCTACATTAGTTTAGAAATTTTTGATTCCCACCTTTTTGTCCCTAGCATCACTGATAAGTCCTAGGAGAACAAAACGGCTGTATGATGCAGTTTAATTCACTTGGTCGGCTTACTGTTCTGTTACTAAGTTTAAAATGAGCAGTATATGTGTATGTTACGTCTTCTTTGTTAAGAAATATGAATAATGGATTTACTTTAAAAAATCTTCATTGGAATCCTTAATACATGCAATAAAAAATAAACAACTTGCATGATTTTAGAATTAGTTTTGAAAAATGAACTTTATATTACTTGGATCCGTAAAAAGATATCTACTTAAATGGAACGCACAAAAATTATTTAAACCAGCCTAGTTTTTGCAATGAAGTAGAATAGCTATCAGATACTTGAACAGCGGTCTAATCAAATTGTGTTGATGCTACAAAACATGGCGTTGATATGTATGGGGTGAAATAAAAGTGTTTTGAAGTATTTACTCCGTTTTACTTCTCCGTCTAATAAATTACGATTTTGATACTTTAGTAATAAGGATGATCGTAAATAATTATAAGATAAAAAAAAAACCTTCCTTGATCTCTACACCTGTACTTTCCAATATCCTGTGCACAAAATGTTTAATTGCAATGCCGTTGTCTCGTACTCGCGAATATATCCGTAAACAAACTATTTGTGTTTACCGAATACTTCAACTACCATGTACGCTTGAAACGTGAGGCATATAAATGATGCTTCCTAGTTACCGTATACGTAAACAATCATTAACTAACAGCGAAGGTCCTGGTTATACCGGGAAACGACACTGCACCGTAATTATGCAATCATAATTATTGTCCAATGAAATGAGGGACGAGTGGTTAAGGTGTCTGCTACCACTAGCCCTCCACCCCTGAGTCACAGGTTCGAGATCCACGTAGAACAGTCGCCAGGTAAGGGCTGTAGGTCGGTGTTTTTATCTCTGGGAACACCGTTATTCTAATCACCAAAACCTAGCACGTCCTTAAATGACCATATCTGTTAACAGGACGTAAACACCAAACAAACCCAATGTTCAATGAAAACAAATTTAGTTCCATAAATGAAATAACACATTTGGTTTTCCGACTAATCACATTGTAATCCAGATGTTTAATATATCATAACAAAAAATATATAAATGGATTTTCGTGATTGCCTGATCAATATATAAATGATGCTTTGGCCATACCAATTTTATTTATTGTTCCGCTCCTGTTTTGGAAAAATAAAATGAAAGTAAAAGTAAATATTTACCGCTTCAATTTTAGCGTTGATGAATTATGACGAATCCGGATATATTTTACATTAGGCAATAAGAAGCTTAATTCCGGTTCATTTGAATGTTTGAAACAAACGTAAAAAGATATTTCAAGCGTTTTATCGGCAACGACATCCAACATCAAAACACGACAGAAATACGTGACGAGCTTTTGAAGTTTTAAAGTTTATCTGTCATATTTAATTCCATACTGTTTATCAGTTTTTAATAATCTGTTTGTTATAAATATTGTATTATCATTACAAGAAACTTTATGTCTAGTCGTGTATACAAACAAAAGAAAACCTTAGCGATACAGCGCTATTTCTGCGACAAAAACTCCCTTCCAGATGTCGTGGTTACGTTACCAACAATCTAAACATTTAAATTCCAATGGAATAACACTGGGTTCCTCTTAAATACTTTACATTTTGTAACTTATCATCATTCCAATTGTAACTCAAACGTTTTTTCAGCTAAACGCCTGCCATACATCTAAGTTAAGTGTATTCATGGTTTATGTATATAAAGTCCTCTATACTCGCATACACACATAAATTACAAATTTCAAGCAATTTCATCCGGTTAACATACATTTGTGTTTATGATTCCATTCTTGCTTTGTAATTAAAGAAGATATGTTCTTGGTTTTTTCAGTGACTGTCTAGCTTATTTTAAAAAGCAAATAACACTTGATGCTGATACAACAAGCTGAGGAAGTCCGTTCCAAATTGTCATTGTTCTACTTGGAAAAAAACTCTAAGCATTTTTATTGATCGCTGAGGGAATATCTTCTTTGTGTGTCCTCTGTCACTGTGACGATCAGCGGCATCTTTGCATAGCGTATAGCATTTATACATTATTATCACGAATACGAATTATTTTGAACAGTTCTGTCATTTCTCCTCTTACTATCCTGAATGCCAGAGTTGGAAGTCCACTTTTCTCAGCCTTCCCCGGTAAGTAAGGTCATACATCCCCGGCAGACACTTGGTTGCCATTTGAACTCTTTCTATCCTCCCGATATGATTTTGTAGGTGTGGTACGTATACCCACACAAGACTGGCAAAGTCCAGCGAAAATAGATTTTGCTTTCAAAACTTTTTTCTGAACAGTGCTCATCAAATGATAGATCAGAGTCTATGCTTTTTGCAATATCCTTTTCTTGAAAAGATCTCTGCATTTTTTACCATTAATATGGTAAACTAGACCTTCCGCTTCTTCCTTTACCTATTTTCATAAGTTTACCCTTGTCTGGACGCATCTTCCGTAGCCATGTATCACTCCACCACATTTTATCAAAATCTTTCTTGAGTTCGACACTGTCATTTCTTTTTTACTATTTTAAATACTTAAGTATCGTCTGCAATAAGGTACATATCCGACTAAACCACTCCTGCGAAGTTGTGTACAAATATGACAAACATCAGTGGCCCTAACACGGACCCTTGAGGAATTCCTGATGTATTTTGTGTCAAATCTGATTCTGTATTATTTACTGACACTGCATGAATAGAAGCTTCCTAGAATCCTGAACTGAAGTAGTAATGTTTGGTTTTCATTTGACTTATTCCTCAATGAATGCCTACAAGAAACAGATGAAAGGGTTGCTAAGCGGTGATTCTTATTGCTTTGGTTCAACCACTAAACTTCTAGGGATGGCATTGGGTCTTCTATTAAGAAGGTAAGTTAACAAAGCGTTTTTCCGAAATGCTGTTTTTATTGAACAGCTTTATGCAACTATTTTTCTAACATGGAAATCATTAAAAAGCACTACATAAGTTTAGATACATTTTCTATTTGTTGAAACATTACATTGGACATTAAGAATCAAACACGTATTCTGACATTTAGTGCAATGAAATCACTCATTCGCTCAACATTTTACGGAAATCAATTTAAAAAAAATCGCCCGCTTCAATTTTGAAATCCCATTTTCGGAAGAACAATAAATCAAATTTGTATGGCCTTAAATGCTAAATTTTGAGTGCGCAAAACTAAATACGTGTACAGTAACCAACTGCTGGTGTCAGTTGCCTACACGTGTTTATCTATGATTGGCTTAGCTAGTAAATCTATACAAACAAACTGACATTCATTTACAAATTAATGGACATTTTATCTCTCATATGACGTACATTACCCTGACGGGAAATAAATGATATTAATTCAAAAGTAAGAAATATTTCAGATGATAACGTGTAACCCGGTCTCGTGGTAAAATCCAGAGTCTTCTTAATATTATAATTAAAGCACATCATTCGGAAAGATGATTGGTCGAACGGAATAAACATTGATCGATGTTACCCAACGTTACCCGAAAACACTCCCAAAACAGAACGCTCCCAAATCCTGTACCTAAATCCTGATTTAGAAGTTTAAAAAGGGAACAACTTCATCGATTTCACCTAATGCTTAACTTACTCACCACTGCAAATGTCATAATGGATCATTCCAACCTTTGAATTGGTAGAATTGAATATTACGTTAGGGGTGAAAACGGTACATGACGACAGTGTTAGGTGAAGTAAGGACCTCTGTGGTTGGTACGATAAGTAGAACATTGTTTCTGATAATGACAGTCTACCTAAGGTTCACCTGGGTCGCATTGATTTTTAGCCAATAAGAGATAAGACAGGGACGTTATTGAACTTATCCGGTCTGTGACGGGGAGATATAAACCCACCAAACTTACCATCTCTCTCAGGGAGCATCTGTGAACGTAGCCGTGATATTCCGTAGCAGGACTTTATCGAAGACATTCGAGGATTTTTAAATTGAGTATATTTTGGTGATTTTGAACAGGGAATAATGTTTGGTTTTGTGGTTGGAGTTGTTGTGTTGGTGTTGTGCTCTGAGCACGCGGAGGGCCACGGCCGGCTGTTAGAGCCACCATCTCGGTCTAGCATGTGGAGGTCTTTGAGAGATGGAATACAAGAATTTCCAAACGCACCAATCAATTACAACGACAACCAACTCTTCTGTGGCGGGCGAATCGTAAGTTTCCAATAAGTCAAACCTCATTATTTCAAACACATAACTCGAAGACCATGTTTGATTTGAAGTGTTTCGCTGACCCCGACATCCGAGCTCGCTTCAATCGAATGTTCGGAAAACTGGAAGTATCCCCAATGCCTTACCGACTTCGAGATGGCACGGTTTGACCGTGTATAACTTTTTCATTAATTGATTTATCACTCATCGGGATGGGGTTATCCTTTTAAATTCATCCGTTTGCAATAATGGACATTTTTGTTGACAGATAAATTAACACACAAGTGATTGCAACTTTTATTTGAAATATTTACTGTATACAAGCATTTGTAGTATTTACTGTTTACAAACATTTGAAATATAAACTGTATACAAACATTTGTAATATAAACTGTATACAAACACATTTAATTTAAAGAATTTAGAAAATACCGAAGCGTTAGCAAAATCATAATCCGAACTCAAAATCGATTTAACCAGGGGCAAAATATGAACAAAGGAAATACTTACATAAAGACCATTGTAAAAATACAAGAGAATAAGACCAGGGCCCGTATTTATGAAACCGTTCTCATACTCAAACGTTTATTCTGTGCTCAAGTCTTATTTCTTGTTATGGCTTTAAATTATTTAAACAATCTGAGTTTGTCAACGTTCTGGTAAAAAATGAAGAGGCATGAAGTCTAAAGCTGTTTCAATATTTACAATGACATTTTGACTCTTTGACATGATTCAGGTGAGTTTCAAGAAAGCTGGCTTGAGCACGGAACCAATGCTATAGCGAGACCAGTTTTATGAATACCTGTTCCGGAATCGTAAGCGTATTCTGCTTCATCGACGACCCCCGCCGTGTAAATCTTTGTCACATCCAAGAAAACATCAACTTACAAACATTTGTATTATATACTGTATACAACATCCTATTCTATGAGGTGCCAGCTTCTTGAACAGAAGAAAATGCCCTACTGAAACGTATCCATAGAAATATTTTACACAAGTTAAGGAAAGTTCTTAAATTTCTGATATCCCCCTAACTTCAAAAATGCGTTCCTATGGAGATGTTTAAGGTGAAGAATAGTTTTAAGTTCAAGTTAGTGTAAATACTGTATAATTAAAGTCCATGGCAGCCTTTACACCAATTTGAGGAGTGGTCTGCAAATAAATGAATGTATTTTTGGTTTTGCAAAGCAAATGTGAACAAATTTGAGGTATTTTTCTTCATTATTTTCATTTGGAAAAATGAAATATTTGATATAGTTTTTATTGTGAATTGTAGACGAAAACGTTATAATTCAGCAAGACATGAGCGTATCCGCCTCTCGCGTTTGTTTACATGTACAATTTGGCTGTTTTGACTGATGAAGCTTATGTTTTGTTTCTTTTTTTTTTTGGGGGGGGGGGGGGGTGAAAAGAATGCTAATATTTCTGTTTGAAACGTAAGCAAACAAAACAATTTAGAAAACCCACATTCTTTTACATTTCTTTATTGATGAAAGGAATATCACTTCAATAATTATTATAGACGAATGCTAAAATAGTTCGAAAGTCTTGAAAGCACAAAATAATTGACAACGTTTCTATCGATAATAAAAAGACGTTGTCTAGTTGTTCTTTTTTCTGACAATTCTCATCAAATCATTTCGAATTTTAAGGCTACATTCTGATACCAGCTAGGCAGTTATTTTACTGGTGGCTTATTTAAATTTGTTTTGTCTAAATAAGCCACCAGTATAATAATTGCCTAGCTGGTATCAAAAGTGTAAAAGTTTGATAGCAGTATAAAGAGAATAGAAAATAGAAAAGACCATTTAATTCATGCTGTAGTAGCATAAGGATAGTTGGAATCAAAGCTAATGTAATTTATTCTTCTTTAGTTCACTGTCGCAAATAGCCTAACTACCGTTATTTAGCGCATTTAGAGCGCAGTCTGCGCAGGTACTGTTTTGGGTAGAAAAATTGAAAAAAAAATGTAGGAAAAAAGGTCAAGTTGTTTGATAGCACCAACCAGGTAAGTCGCCAATAAAGGTTAAGTAAAGAAATACATTTAAAAACGAAACTTGGAAAACAACACAATGCCTCTTTAACTGGGTTTGACGTTGACTGTCACCTCGCGCGAGTTACGGTGAAGAAACGTTGACTCCTACGAGGGCACAGGCCTAATATAGGTAATTGAAATATAACGATGTTTTCCAGGCAATATCCTTCATAAATTATTTTATTAAATCTTATCGTATGTATAAGGCTTAATCTTCCACGTTTTCTACAAAATACACAACTTGGGAGTTTCTGTGAATCTCGACATCGCTAGAGTCCCCAGTGTACGTGCACTTGTTTACTAGAATGAGTGTATATAAAGTAGTCACTCAAACGACGAGGACCGCCTACAGCCGAATTCGCGAGACAAAAAAACCAACAAAAACTTTGTAATTTCAGCATTTTTTCTTTGAAAAGAAAACATAGATATGTATTGGACTGTTTTGGGTCCTTAAACGATTATTTTCCAAACTAGAACTCGTATCGTTAACAGGACAAATCGCATGTTTGCATCACTGTGTTACTGCCGGATTCAGTTGAACGCCCATATCTCAAAGTTGACGGGACCATGAAACAAACAGTGATCTAATACTTCGGCATATTTCACCATTATGCCTTATAATCAATGCATAATGTAGCATCAATACAATCTCCACCTGAAAGCTAGGTACTTGAGTGTATTTACATGTATCAGATTATATCGTATAATATGACTTTCAATTGCAATTTGTCGAAGATGTAAAAAGATAACGGAAATCAGGAAACATTTAACAAAATATTAACTGTATACTACCGCGAGAATATTTAAAGTCTTTCAAAAAATCTCCGAAAAATTAACGATACATGATCGAAACCAAGTCAAGGTATTTGATTGTTCTTTAGTTTATTGCGCACCCCGTTCTTGACACTTACCGTTTTTCGTTTAAGCGGTTGAACCGGTCCTTCCAAAAGTGTTCAAATATTGAATTACTGGGGTATGACGAGTAACCTCATGTTGCTTTTAGTCAAGCCATTAGAAAAAACCTTGCAATGCCTACATAAGCATTGGCATATGCATGTCCGCTATAATTTTCACCCACAAACGTTACATTTGAATGTTGATGAACCGGTTGTTCAGTATAAAGGCCCATTATCTTACAACAATCACAGATTTAGAAAGGTGTTATCTGAAACGTACAGATGGTTCACAAAACAATCATATGAATGATCCCTTGTTCAATATTTTATTTATGCCTTAATACTGTTCTCCAAAAACGTAAAATTGTCTCCCTTGTTTACAGTGATTACGGAGATTACCGCTAGGTGTCTCAAACTCCGTGCATCCGGTTTTAAGCTGATCGCTATATGCAGAGCGTTACTAACGCCTCCATTAAGAGTGTTATTTACGATTTGTTTAGTAAATACTAACTCACCCTTTTATTAAAAGTAAATAACCTTGTTGCTTTAATGTTATTGAAAAAACATTGGCGTTAATTAAAACTTACTAACCTTACCTTGTGTGAATACTAACCAACTTTGCTATCTTAATGAATGATTACATACATTATTTTAGTAAAAAATTGAATTTAGAAATTATTTTTAATAAAATCTTCGTTTCCTTTAAATAGTATGATATAAGGATTAAGAGTCATATTTTTTCATTGTGCTATCAAAGTTCGGCTGTTACATCAATATTGCATGGATCCCGCATTTACATTTTTACTAAAGAACAATTGTTTAATCTTATTGATATTTTCTCTAATGAACAAATTATTACCTTCGTTCGTATTTACGTCGTCAATGGTGGAACGCTGATGGAACAGCCCCTATTAAAAAAATAAATTGGCGCAAATGATTAATCTTAGTCATTTGAGCGTTGGACGCAGCGGAGCTCTCCATGTTATTCGAACCGAAGTGATAAGACTCTCATTGAACAAGGTTGATATAGGACGCCTTAAGTGAACACGTGTCACGTCTCCAGAAGCTTTGCTTGCATTTCTACTGGTAATGTTCATAAAGTGGGTTGCAGCGCAAATGTAAATACGAGTAATTACAACTTAGTTTTTAAGTCTACTGCATTTGTATATATTTACATTTTCAATTTGCTCAGCCACAATAACAAATAGTTAACTCTGATCGCTTCATTGGGAATTGAAGTGAGAGGGGCACGCGCTGTTTTGTTCCTGCTGAACTAATACAATGGTTACAACGGTGTATCATTAACATTGTTTGCCATTAGGCCTATGTACGAATGTACTACATACGTAAAACAGCTGTGCCAAAGCGAAATGCCAGTAGGGTATCACAGACAGCGTAAAAAATACCTTATCTGACAAAGTACTAATATTTCCGAAAGTATTAATTTAAGATTTACGGAAATGGTCCTAAATTCCTCATTGGTCCACTCGATGATCGTGCGAAATGGGACACGTTAGAATATATTATTCGATATGTAACCTGTTCACGAAACTAATAAAACTACTGTAGGACCTAGCCTAGCTTGCCCATTGGGGCTCGAAAAAGTGTTACGATGTCAAGAACAATTTAATACTAATTGAAAGGTTAGGGTAGCATTTGTATCGGAAATCGTTGTAAACCTCAAAAAGTGTAATGATACTTAAAACCTTTAGTTTAGGTCAAAAACTACATGTAAACAATTCGCATGCACCTATGATGATGTCCATACATAACCGCACCGTGTTCCTACCTTAGAACTATGCAGTTTTCGGTCGGGTCGGTCTCTTTTGTCCCAAATTAGAAATCGCCAAATCAGTTACCCAGTTCATTACATGCCACCAATCTCATTCATTATACTTTCGTCAATAAGCTGTGCCTAATTTCACTGTTATTGAGACGTTTTCAATGTGCTTAGTCCTAACCGAAATCAGATATCTGACAATTTTATTTGATCCGCTTCAGCTGTAACCAAATCACGACGTCGTTGTGTTGACTGCAGCGCGATGCAACCCGTTCTAAAACACTCGTTGTTATTCCTATCATACTGGAACAGAAGTATGATTATAGCATATATATAAAATCATGAGTGCGCCAACAACAGTTTCAGTATTCTACTTCTACAGAAAGCCTTATGAATGCGCCGATTCATCAGTGTGGCTATCTGTTTATATTGTATCGTTCTCAGTATCAGTTTAATCTTTTGTTTTATTTTCGTATATATAATAATATCAGAATCAGATTATCTATGTACAATGAGTTTATATTTTATAACTTATCAGACGAGTCTCTTGTTTGTAAGACAAACAATCCGTTAACACACATACACACGGGAAATATTCATGTACGTGAGTTTATCAAAACATGTTTTAAAACCATTTAAAGATGTCCCCCGACAACACTTCAGAACGAGTACTTGTAACGCCACACTTGAACTTCAAACCAAACACTCTAAATAAACAAAAACCTACGATTTGCGTGTTTTCTTCCGACACAAGATAGTGATATTGTTATCATCAGAAAGCCACCAAATAGACCTTACGAATTACGTCCTCTAAACAGGAAAACTCCGGTAAAATATATATGACACTAGAACTGCTATTGATTTCCCTTAAATATTCGTTGGACATTTTATTAGGAAAAATCGACTTCTTCATATCTTTGATTATTTTTATGTCTGTGCAGGAAAATGTTTAATATTGCGTTATACAGTGTGTCATGTCATATTTAACTCCAGGTTAAGCTTAGGGTTCCCTTCTTAGATTTCGATATTTTTTTCGGCCGATTTTTTTTCCCTCATTCACGTCCTAAGCTTCACTTTTTAAGCCCTTGCTAAATATCACTGACGAGTCCTAGAATGACGAAACAGCTGTATGGTGCAGTTTTATACATTAGTGTGCTTGACTATAATTTATTCTAAATCATAAAACTATTTTTCTCTTGTGTGTATTTTGTTCAATGTTCCAGTACGTTTTGTGCCGTCTTCAGATTCTGAATACAGGAATGTCTTTGTATTGGCGATATCATTTGAGAGGTGGATGTGTTTTGATGAAACATCATTTGTATAATTGCTACTTTAAACATCCTTTGTATAATAGCTACTTTAAACATCCCTTGTATAATTGCTACTTTAAACATCCTTTGTATGATTGCTTCTTTAGACTCTTACTATTTTTTCATGTCAAGTTTAGTTCTGGTCAGAACACTGTTTGCAATCTAATGTGTTTACCAGTGTTTTTACAGTAACTACAGGTTTATAATGAAGTATCTAACAAGGTTTACATCTCGTACACTTTATACATACGAATGCTGATTCTCTGTCTCGCTTCAATCAACAACCGTATCGTGAGGCCTCCGTATCATAACAAATCAACAGTAAACACAGTATACGTTTAGCATGTTATGTAATGACCGTAGGTAAATAGACATAGACCAATCAACCAGCATTTGTTTCACCCTTGAAGACAAATTCGAACTTTTGAAATTAAAAGGATCGAAGAGTTTCTTATGAAATGTCAAGGTGAAAAACTTCTAATTTTAAATTATTTAACACACATTTCAACATTAGTTTTAGTAATATTGATCTCTCTTCTAACATTACTAACAAAATTGTGATCATTTTTTAATATCATTAACATTATATATATAGTTAAATAGTCATAATGCATTCCTATCAACATAAGTACAAGAATATGTCTATTTAAAAACCGACTGTCATGTAAACTAACAATACATGTTTAAAGAGGACTTGTAAAAGTATACAACAAAATATAGCTGTGATATACATGAATACAGTATGAATACATTATACTTATAAAACATGAACTTGTTCATTTTGTAAAAAAAAATGTAAATACTTAATATAAATTCAATGTGTAATATATTATTAGATCAAACTCGACGCAATAATTTACCAACATGGGTTTTACACTTTAAATGGAAGTATATGTCTCTAGTATACATTGGTATACAATTCACTGCATCCTATATACGATGTTTGCCAGACACGAAATTACCATTTTCTATTTTCATTGCCTATTCTTCAAAACTACTTTACCAATAGAGCAAACTTGTACTTTTGTGTACGGACATGGGTAAATAAATTACACCCGGATTTCTTCATCATTTAATACTATAAACACAATGTATTTCCACTATAAACAACTCTTTTACTTATGAATTACATTGAATCGAAGGAAGTGGTGATTTATATCACTTTCGCCCCTCATTATAACTAAGCTGTCTGGAGAGTGCTTACAAAGTTAGGTAACTCGCGATAAGGTAACACAAATATAAACTATCCTCCAGATCATTGCCATTAAGTACACTCGCGCGTGTTTGAACTTAGATATGAGAATCGATAACAGTATTTTGTTTTCATATCAAATATGATGGTTGCCTAGCAGGTCTGTTATCTATAACGTATTTAATCTCTTGGTTGAACAGTCGTTATTTATCATTTTCAATTATATCAAGCCTCCTTGTTTTTTTGTGTTGATATTTAAGTATGTTTTATCACAAACATCATCTACTTTATCATAATCTAAACTGTAAAATCGATATTGTTTATTAGTGTTTAAAACACCCTTGTCTACTCACCACTGCACCCACACACCTACCAACCACCGCCACAACACTAATATTGTTTAAAGGCCCAATATACGTAACTGTCAGCAAAACTTGAAGCGAAAATCAAGTCTAATAACTTTTTATATTTATAGATTTAGATCAGATTAACTGATATCAGCAATATTCAAGATGACTTCTTACACGGTTACCGGTACAGCAGCAGTTGAAACTCCGTATTTGTAAACACGCGTCAAATTTGAACTGTCTTCTAACTTCGGTTTGTTGTTGAAGTGGACCCCACCTGAATTATTTTCAATTCTCTAGATTTTTCTGTCAAGAGTTTGTTGATAGTTACCGCTCAGGTTTATTTCGTAATAGGCTTATTTTTGCATGGTTAACGACTGGATTTTTTTCAGATTTTTTCGGAATCACGAAAAATTTCCTGAAGTTACGTATATTGGGCCTTTAATATTGTTTAAAACACCATTGCCTACTCACCACTGCACCCACATACCTACCAACCCCCGCCACATCACTGATATTGTTTAGAACACCCTTGCCTACTCACCACTGCACCCACATACCTACCAACCCCCGCCACAACACTTATATTGTTTAATATTGTTTAAAACACCCTTGCCTACTCACCCATGCACCCTCACACCTACCAACCCCCGCCACATCACTAATATTGTTTAGAACACCCTTGCCTACTCACCCATGCACCCTCACACCTACCAACCCCTGCCACAACAGTAATATTGTTTAGAACACCCTTGTCTACTCACCCCTGCACCCACATACATACCAACCCCCGCAACAACACTAATATTGTTTTATATGTGTGCCCACACACTTTTGAACATAGTCTTTCCCTTTTCCTTCAGAACTTTGGTAACAGTTTATAGTTCCATAACATTAAGTCTGCTTTTCAATCACCAGACTTACTCTTTTATCTTCTCTCAAGCATTTCATACTTTGCCTTTTTTAAATATATTGATATTGATTGACTTCTGATCAGAACTTTGGTAACAGTACATAATTAAGTATGTGTTTGAATCACCACCACACTCACCCTTTTATCTTCTTTCAAACATTACATACTTTGTCTTGTTGACCGAACTGATATTGATTAACTTAAGATCGTCGGTAACATTACATATTAATTAAGTATGGAATTCAATCACCGCTCTCACTCTTTTATCTTCTTTCAAGCAATACACGCTTTATATTTTCATCTGAATTGATATATAAAGTGTATTGTTAGTATTCCAATACTCACAATCAAAAGGAAAATAACCTTAAACATATATTGAAGTGAACATTTTAACATTGAAATAGTTTTGATGTACTGATCTCAGCAGAAAAAAATAGGATGAAAAAAACAGAGGAAGAAAGGAGAGATATGTTGACAAAAATAGATAACTATCGGGTTTATAACACAAATGTGACTTGTTTATATTTGTTACTATTCGCGGAGAATGCAATTGTCTCATTGTTTCCAAAATTGATTTAAGTTATTCAGATACTTATCACCTTTATCGTATGTCATATTTCTATATTTTATTCTTAATCGTAAAATGTTGTTTTTGTGTGTCTTTTGTACAATATTTGGAGACTGTAGGTGGCAGACATTGCTGGGTGACTTTAAGTCGCCGATGTTTGCCGTAACCTGCACGCTACGTTTTAATTCATTTGCACAGTGCCACGGTTCAGAGTATACATATGAACATTATATTCATTTGAATTTTTTCCAAATTTGGAAATAAAAGAATAAAATCATAGTGCTTACGACCCTATATCAGGATTAGAAAAAAATATTCGGCCTGTTTTGTTTCCCCAGTCGCCCACTAAGCTTCATGTTTTAGGTCCTTGTTCAGCGTTACGGATGAGTCCTAGAAGGACGAATTATCTGTATGGTGTAACATTACTGACGAGTCCTAGAAGGACGAATTATCTGTATGTTGCAGTTTAATTCATTATTTGACTCGACTGTATCCTTTTCTAAATTGCTAAGGGGATATTTACGTGTGTGTATTAGTACAATACTTAACTTGCAATATGAGTGAGTACCTGTGTATTGTACATTTCAATAAATAAATTCTTTAGAACTTGGACTCAGTTAGTAAACATTCAGTTTATATTAAAACGTTTGTCCGATATATTTTGTTTTCATTTAATATGATTATTGAATGTAGCAAACATTTATCCGGTCACCCGCACATTGATGTTCATACGAAAATACAATTTTCAGAAATAAACCTATTCTGTAACAATTACATGTATGTACATTATGTAGATAATTTATTAAAGGTTAAATAAAGATCAACAGTTCTGAAAAGTGTAAAGTTATGAATATGTTAGCGATTATCATTAACTCCGTTTGTTACTGTTAACGTACATATATTGGCCGTTATTTCATTTTAGCGATTTCGCACTTAAGTTATTGCGCTAGGTTAGGATTGCGCTAATTTCAGTGACTTTTTACTGCTCTCTACCGGAGGTATTGTGAGTGCGCCAATTATCATAGCGCGTATCTGGCTAAATTCGATTGTGCGTTTAAATCCAAGTGAGTGGACCAAACAACATTATGTAAGTAAGTTATGTATAGTATTGCAAAAGGATTATAACAGTCATATTTACAAATAAAATTCTTTACTTCCATTTTGATCATTCAAACAACGATACACGGTTCTAATGTAACTTGATACGTATTTGCTCTCGAGATTTCGTTCTAAACGGATCATTTACATCACCGAATAGTATAATTATGTTAAAAAAAATATAAAAACAAATCAAAGAAAAGCAATGCGTCAACAAAACCATAATCCGAAATCAAAATCGATTAAACTACAGCCAAAAAAGGAAAAAATTTAAAGGAAAGGTTTACATGGAGGCTCTCGTAAAAGTACCGGGTTAGGCTTAGGGTTTAACCCTTAACCTCGTAAAAGGCAAGAACCAAGTATATCGAGGTGCCACCATCACGTATAACAGAAGAAAATAAATAGTCGGTAATCTTATTTTCTCGCACGGAAACCATTCCGCTGAATTTTGATTGCCCTGATTATGTAAAGAATGTTTTTTGATTTCTTCATTAAGTATTGTAAGTATGCCAGTTACTGGACTGTGACTGGTGGCCAAGTAGTTAAGGTGTCGGACATTCTTCTCCGATTACTGGACCGTGACTGGTGGCCAAGTAGTTAAGGTGTCGGACATTCTTCTCCGATTACTGGACCGTGACTGGTGGCCAAGTAGTTAAGGTGTCGGACATTCTTCTCCGATTACTGGACCGTGACTGGTGGCCAAGTAGTTAAGGTGTCGGACATTCTTCTCCAATTACTGGACCGTGACTGGTGGCCAAGTAGTTAAGGTGTCGGACATTCTTCTCCAATTACTGGACCGTGACTGGTGGCCAAGTAGTTAAGGTGTCGGACATTCTTCTCCGATTACTGGACCGTGACTGGTGGCCAAGTAGTTAAGGTGTCGGACATTCTTCTCCGATTACTGGACCGTGACTGGTGGCCAAGTAGTTAAGGTGTCGGACATTCTTCTCCGATTACTGGACCGTGACTGGTGGCCAAGTAGTTAAGGTGTCGGACATTCTTCTCCAATTACTGGACCGTGACTGGTGGCCAAGTAGTTAAGGTGTCGGACATTCTTCTCCAATTACTGGACCGTGACTGGTGGCCAAGTAGTTAAGGTGTCGGACATTCTTCTCCAATTACTGGACCGTGACTGGTGGCCAAGTAGTTAAGGTGTCGGACATTCTTCTCCGATTACTGGACCGTGACTGGTGGCCAAGTAGTTAAGGTGTCGGACATTCTTCTCCAATTACTGGACCGTGACTGGTGGCCAAGTAGTTAAGGTGTCGGACATTCTTCTCCAATTACTGGACCGTGACTGGTGGCCAAGTAGTTAAGGCGTCGGACATTCTTCTCCGATTCTGGATCGCGGGTTCGAGGCCAACGTGCGGAGGGCGCCAGACACTGACCGTTGGTCGGTGTTTCTTTCATTAAGGACTCGCACAACTAAATAATTTAATATCTTATTACTAAACTTTCGAGCTAATAACTTCAATATCTGAAGTTCAACACTTGTGATTACTGTATAGATTCACAGATAAATGTATAAACATGGCAAAGGCTTCAAGGGACATTTTATGAGGAGTTTACTGGCATTTTAGCTCGCTACAGGCGTCTGCACCCTCTGACATTTGACCCCATATCAGTCCGCCATCACATTTCAAACTCTACCAGAAGTATACATTTTTTGTAAAGATAAATATATATAGCTTTCATTCAATGCAGAATTTGTCAACAATTACCTTTTCAAATTAATCAGAATCACTGTACTTAGAAGGAACCTATTTTCGGTAGGGAACACAATCGTATAAATCTTCGCGATAGGCTGATTAAGTTCTCGGAGTCCTTTAGGAACTCCGGCTTTCTTCCACCACCGGCAAGTCCTTGAATGAACACAGCTGTTAATAGGACGTGAAACAAAGACAAACCAGACCGCAAATCATCAATACGCTTAACTGTTAAATTAGCTATGTAGTATAATTTGTATTCGCAGAAACAAGTACGTGAATACTTTTTATTTCAGAACTATATCTACCAGCATCAGCAGTGTGGGATATGTGGGGACCCGTTCCAGGGCCCCCGTAACAACGAGGCTGGGGGTCGTTACGCTGCGGGCATCATTGGTAGGAACTACCGAGCTGGACAGACGATAGACATTGGTATAGAAATTACAGCCAATCACCATGGTTACTTCGAGTTCCGACTTTGTCCGAACAACAACGTGCACAGGGCCGCCACACAGGAATGTTTAGACAAACATCTTCTTACATTGGAAAATGCTGCCGGGACAAGGTAAATGTGATATTTATGTAAAATTCAATATTTTCGTGCGTGGAATTTCCGCTTAGTCAGCCTCCAAACGTATGGCGGTGCGAACGTTTTCGCGGTGTCAGTCGTGCTGATTATGCTGTGTCTCTATGATACAATGTAGATACTGTATATTTTAAGTAGCGTTGAATATGTTTGCCCTTATTAAGCATCACTGAGAGCCCTAAAAGGACGAAACAACAAAGTTGATTTCTTTGCTCGGTGTATCTCATTTTGTATTGTAAAGGTGCTCTTTCCTTGTGTGTCTTTTGCACAAGCAATTGATGAACACTGTTAAAAGTCGGACAAAGCACATAATTGATGCTTTGTTGTTAGAACTCAAGCGTATTAAGTCCACGTTATTTATGTTGTTCCTTCCTGACATTCTACTACCAAATGTCCCCATCAACTTGGTAACGAGTTCAAGGCCTATATGAATCAGTTGCTAGGTAGTAGACGTAGGTCGCGGTGGGTTTTCTATGGGAACTCCTGCTTTCCCCACCACTTATTATGGAAGCAGCATAGTCGTCGTACTTTTAATTTTTTTTATTATTTTAACAAGTTTCACAACGTATGAAATTTTAAATAAATGATTTTTTAAAGTGAGCGTATAACCCGAATTAACTGTTAAAACGAATATTTTAATTTTGGTAATACTCTCAATTCTAGCATTCATGTGGCAATAGCTGCAGCAAAGGTACTGATTTAAAATAAATTGGAAATTATTGAAACAAAACTGTCCTGTTGATATTGCATGCCGAGGATATTTAGGAAGGAGGATAAAGGAGATTATTATTAGCAATGATGTCATATTGATACCTTTTCCTGTTTTTATTTTAGGTACTATTTAGAAGGCAGGAGGGGTGCAATAAACCTGAAGGCTAAGCTGCCCGAGGGTCTTACGTGTTCGCAGTGTGTGCTCCAGTGGCGCTGGAAAACAGGCAAGTGTATACTCATTGTACTTTAACAAGGGTCTTCCATGCGGGTCTTTCCTTTTTCGTATTTTGCCCATAATTAAATCAATTTTGAGATCAGATTATGGTTTTGTTGAAGCTTCTGTATTCTCTATTTTTTAATTGTACAAGACCAAGGATCATGACATAATCACTAGATACAAGTTACAATTGTATTGTACAAAACAAGGATCATTACATAATTACTTAAACCATGTTGAAGGAAAGCAACTTTAGAATATTACCTCGTCATAACATCACATTAAACCCATATATGTAAACCTACAAATCAATCTACTATAAAATATTTCGGCAAAATATGTTTAAGTGTAAAGTTTTGTTGAAAATATTGACCATGTCCTAATTCCAGATACATCAAGTAAAACATCTCCATTTGTGTCTTTCACGATCGATTTGTGACGTCACTTCATTTAAGTTATATTGAGGTCACAGTAAGTTACACAAGAATAAACACGTACTTGTTAGAGAATTGCCTGTTATATCAATATATATATTTATAAATATCAATATTCGGAACTCCTCAGACCTAACAGCACATGTTCAGACTGGTTATATTTTTTCAGACTGATTGTTTTTTTCTTTACAGGAAACAGTTACGGATATGCTCCCAATGGTACATACTGTATCGGTTGCGGTCTACAGGAAATGTTCTTTGGTTGTTCAGACATATCAATAACGACCAGCGGAAATCCTCCCGTGCAGACTCAGTTCACGTCCCGGCCAGTAACTTCCGGTCCGGCGCACACCCAGAGACCCACACCAGCAGTCTACACTCCGAGACCAACGCTTCCTTCTCCAGTCCAACATACAAACCGACCCATGTCTGGCATTTTCTTCGGGCAGCCAATCGGACAGATAAGTGGTCAGACTGGACAGACAGGTGGACAGACAGGCGGACAGACAGGTGGACAGACAGGCGGACAGACAGCTGGGCAGACAGTATCAAGGTGTCGCGCCATAAACCTGTGGGCAGGAGTAGCCGCCCTTGATCAGTGGTGTCTTGATAATTGTCAGAAAGGAAACTGTCCTTCTGCTGCATGCAGTTGTAACTAAACCCGTCCATAGTGTAACCTCCACATAACGCCATTATCTCACCATGCAGTGCCAATAGTTTTATTTGCGAATATATATTTTGTAAATATATCTATGAAGAAATTATTTCACCCTTGTCCTTAACTGTTTCTACAGAACTTTGTCAAAATTCAATTTTACCCCTTCATAACAGTAATTTCGTGGTTATTTTGAGAAAAGTCAAAATTACAAAAAATGTATCATCGCCTGAATTAGCAGGAAACCATGTGGAATTGGTCGTCCAAGTTGCCTCGGGCGAACTATACTGAGTCACGGTCATCGCAACGCTTTAACATAGTTCTCAAGGTGGATGTCTGTTCATTCAGTTCGGGCCGGGTAAAAGTTCGGTCTTACCAGGATTGTTACACTCACAAATCTAGCCGAAATTGGAAAACAATCAGGAACAGCTACAAAATGACACACTTTAACTTATACAGATAATTAGGTAATTACAACATTTTATGGACAAAAGATGGCAGTTTTATATTTTTGTTTTAAATAGAAATCTTGTTGATATAAGCCTATATTCTCTGGCACAATAAACATGGGCTGTGACGGACGTGTAACAATGCTATAAGCTCGTCGTGGTGTACTATGTTCATTGATTTAAAATTCAAGTTCTTTCAAATTGGTCCTTCATTTCGACCAAATTGGTCGTTCATTTCGACGCTGATCGTACGGAAATCCAAAACATTTTTGTCATATATCATCACAATGCGATTGAAACAACAAGAATAGTTTCTGATACTTATTCTAGATCTGTTAAAACACTTTAAGCTGAAATGATCATTTCTCATGTGATATTTTTGTTATTTTTATGTTTAGATTATACATATGACATAAATTCGTATCTTCATTCAATCAGGGACCAGGCCGGTCGAGGGAAGTTTTCTTTGTCATGGGTTCAAGCCACTAAATTAATAGAAAGGGGGGATTACTACAATAGTAAACTATCGAACGAGGAACCCGTCCAACTCGAAGTTCGGTATAGTTTATTATGAAAATTCAGGGGTAAATGGGTTAATCAGATGACCAAACATTGTCAGCATATCAGATCCAAAAGCTCTTTCTCTTGTAATTTTGACGAGGAAAAAAATTATGAAAGACCAAAGCTTGTTCATCTCTATTATATATGATTACGTTGATTGTGGGAAAAAAGTGCATACATGTTTACCATTTTCAATTCAGAATGTCTCTACTACTCTTAAAGTCATGTAGATAATAAAACTTTCAATTTGAAATGTTGGCATTACTTAAGATATTACCTTGCTGGACATATTGTCCTTCCATACTGTAAAAGCATTTATTTTTATAGGTCTTTCGTGTATGCAATTAATCAAGGAATTAAAATGTCCACGAACTGATAAGAATGTCAACATTTTCAATATTTAACATACAAAAAATTAGATTAAACAATTATTCAAGATTAAAATTGGATGGTCCTTTAACCTTTATGATTATACAGCATCAGATACTTGGCTTTGTAGAGACTTTTTGACACACATTTTTAGTAAAAATGTTAATGCTTGTTTCATGTAATTGATTGTAAATAAAAACAATGACTCGTATATCATATTGTTCCTCTATTTTTTTAAATGCTTTACAACTTAAGTCAATGAGTTTCCTTCCTTTAGTAGAATTCGTAAACATTCACGGAGAACTTATAATCGGGGAAATTTGTTTAACCTCACTCGAGTTATCTCCCTTACTTATATGGGCAGATTGGTCTAGTGGTTAACACTCCACGCAGGTGGCCGGGGTTGGACCCACGGAATCCTCGTCCGCTAGGAATATTCAGAGAATGTGTTGTTCTCCTGCCCACACAACTCCAACAACCCAGGTGGAGTATAAAATGGTCTGGGTGGAATTTGAGGTGTCTGTTCTATATAAACAAATGGAATTGAACTACAGAAAATGGATATACTGCTTATTGGATAGGTTATAATACAGTGTTATAGCGACAATCATAATAATGTTAGGTTCTTTATACCGCTTTACAGTCTTGTTCGTAAGTCGTCTCACAGCGGTTCACAGATTTTTATCTGTGGTTTTATGGCCTTTGAAACCAGTGATTATTTATCCCAACTCCTTGGAGGGCATACAGCCGGTGCTGCAATTTGACATTTACAGCTAGAATTTTTCAACTTTCAGTACTACGCAACCACGTACTTATTTAGAGCCGAGCAGTCTAGAACAAACAGATTGAAGCATCTTACTAAAAGATACAAAACAATTCTGTGTCCTGGCTTAAACCTGCAACATTTCCGTCAAGGGCCACTATACCCCATACTGGTTTCATTATTATATACTAAGCATTACCAAAAATATTTAAATCTTAATTTATATATATTATGTTATAAAAAAACATCAATTTAGTACATACCCGACATGGAACCGACGCTACAGGGGGATGTGACACACCATTTTGAATTAAATGTGAAACATTGATCTGGTCAGTTATCAGGGAGAGGAGCACAGCGGCGGTCTTGGTTATCGTCTAGTGCTACTGACGCTAACCAACGAACAGAACACAGCTAGTGATCGAATGTATTTAATGACGCTAACCAACGAACAGTACACACCTAGTGATCGAATGTATTTAATGACGCTAACCAACGAACAGAACACAGCTAGTGATCGAATGTATTTAATGACGCTAACCAACGAACAGAACACAGCTAGTGATCGAATGTATTTAATGACGCTAACCAACGAACAGAACACACCTAGTGATCGAATGTATTTAATGACGCTAACCAACGAACAGAACACAGCTAGTGATCGAATGTATTTAATGACGCTAACCAACGAACAGAACACAGCTAGTGATCGAATGTATTTAATGACGCTAACCAACGAACAGAACACAGCTAGTGATCGAATGTATTTAATGACGCTAACCAACGAACATAAAACACCTAGTGATCGAATGTATTTAATGACGCTATCCAACGAACAGAACACAGCTAGTGATCGAATGTATTTAAGGAATGACCACATTTTTTGAGGGTTATACGGTATATACCGAAAAAATGTGTGCACTTTGCATAAATCCGCGAAGCAGTTTATGCAAAAAAGTGCACACAGTTTTTTCGGTATATACCGTTTAACCCTCAAAAAATGTGGTAATTCCTTATAATTTCATTTCTAAAAATACATATATAAGACATAAGTCTTTTACAATGGTTGCGTATTTATAATAACAATTGAAATGTTTTTGCAAAGTACACAAACATATGCATACATTTCACCGCAAAACAACTTCAAACCAATCAGAAGTTTGATTACAAAATACCGCTCCAAAAATGGCTGTATATGACGTCATCGGTTTTTGCGTTATCTGATTTTTGAGGTTATACGGTATAACATGAAAAAAATATCATTGCGGGAATAGGCAAAATTAAATTATTTAATGATATAAAAAACATTATGTAAGTGTATCGTGTTAATTAAAATCGTCTGACATCCATGATATATGGATTAAGTGACAATACACTATGTATTTAAATAAATCAGCAAACATAATGTAAGTGTATCGTATTAATTCAAGTAATCTAATATTCATTGTGTATTGAGTAATATGTACTACCTTAGTACACAGCCCTGCCTGTACTCGGCATCCCATGAAAATGAATTAGAGAATACCAAAGCGTTGAAGTGAGCCTTTTCTCACTACCTCCACTATCGAAATTCTATCTGGTACTGTCCCTTCCTACCAAAGATACATAATGTACCTTACAAAATACCTAGCACGTGCATACTTAGCCCATGTTCCTCAACATACCTGAGAAATACCCTGTGACTACACACGCCTGCACTGATATACCTTGTTTTCCTAGTTACCTTGGCAACGACACACGCCTAACAGGTGTATGGATGAAATGTCACGGTTGAGGAACGTCAGTATAAAAAACAACAACAAAACACTGTAATTGGGAGTATAACATCAAAAGATCTGGAAATCTACCTGTTGTGAGAGTCACATGAAAATCTTGTAATATAACCCTTTTTGAAAGTAACATAAAACATATCGGAATCTACATTTCAATAGAAGATACATCGAAAGATCTTAGAATGAATGCACATAAAAAGGTGTTAGAATCTACCATTTCATGGAAGTCATATGAACGTTCCTGGATTTATCCCGGCGTGGCAGTAGACTTCTTTATACCTATCTCTCGTGAAAGGGGCAGCCAATCTGCGGTTTCTATCGATTTAATTAATTAAAGTATATTGTGTTGTTTTGTCGACCTTAGACTTGATCAATTAGATATTGGCTGGCCAACCTAGTCTCCGTTCGAATAGAACTAATGCTGAATGCTTATCATGTTACTGTCATTATAGCCGAACACAATGCGGTATCTGGAATATATATCCTCTGTCAACATCCGGTTATTGTTCACACACGGGACAAACGTAATGTTCACCATGCAAAATCATACAATTATCCGAACAGTTTTCTGAGAATGGTCTGCAGACTTAAAAACGAAAAAAAAATTAAGTAAATCTATAAAAGCCACAAATTTACATTGAAAAATCCTTGCACCGAGATCAATAGTAAGAAAACCTCTATCCAAAAGTTAATACATAAAATAAATCACACACCATATTTGAATATAGATGAACTTCGTTATCTGGAAGTCTTATAATAGAATATTTTGTTAATGTTTAATTCGAAGTAATTCGTTGTATATACTTAACACGAACACTTGGATAACTCGAACATTTCCGAAGGTCTCGCCGACTCCGAGACAATAAGATTCAAATGTATATTCAAACATTCGGTATTCTCTTATTTATTTTCAACCATTTTCAGCTATCTCAGGTTTCACTTTGACGATGTGCCATTTACTTGGATGTGACCAAGAATCACAAAGCGAGTGTCATTAATGAAGGGGACGACGCTTGCCCTTTTGGAACATCTGGCCATATTATCTTTTCAAGTTCTCCATGCAAGTACTGTTTTGCTGATATTTTGCTTTGTGCTTAATTGAAAATTAGCACAAACTGCCGTTTTATTGTTGCATCGGATTTCAACTATTTTTCTTTTTCAACAGACCAAATCGTACAGTTTTAACAAGCGCGTGATTTTAACAATTTTATATGACATTGTTTGTAATTATAGGTTATCGATACAAATATCAGTTGAGCTGTTGGTCCTATTCAGTGACAATTGCAGCTGGTTTTGTGTTAAGGTATTATTGATAAAGTCATGTTTTGTACCGCCAAAATTGATGTACTGTTACAATGTCCAATGTATAATACTTAATTAAAACAAGAGTTTTGCGCACACCGTGAGAATAACGCCACAATTAACCGTAGTGTTATAAAAGATACACAAACAAATTTCGACGTAATATCGTCATATCGTATCGTAATATCGTCCTATCGTTATTTCGTATCGCAATATCGTGATATCGTATCGTGATATCGTATCGTTGTGTCATGATATCGTATCGTTGTGTCATGATATCGTATCGTAGTATCGTGATATCGCATCGTTATGTCGTGATATCGTATCGTGGTATCGTCTTTTCGTATCGTAATATGGTATCGTCATATCGTAATATTGTTATATCACGTTGTATAAAACGAAGCGATATTACGATGTCCCGAATCAGCCACCATATGATGAGGACATGTGCGATATTATAAGAGTTGTGTGATTTACTACTTGACTGATTATGATTTATAATATGAACTTTGCTACAGTATATAGTAATTTAATGCATGGACATGGATATTTTATCATGATTTTTTAGTCTTAACTCTTAACAAAATTAAATAAATAAAAGACGTTTTATCATACTTTTAATAATCTTAACTGATGGAAACATATAAAAGGATATTTTATCATACTTTTAGATATCTTAACTAAATGAAGCAAATAAATCAAAACAATACATGTTCAACAGTTCTTGTGGGTGTTTAGCTGAAAACATGTACTAATCATTGAACGTAGACGGAACACCAAATGACGGAATTCGAGGTCCCTGTATAATGGTATTCCGTCTTGAACACCAGCCTTTAAACTTAATTTCTACCACTGGCGTTAAGTCATTGTTGTCACAACAAACAAACGTGCAAAATAAAAAGCTTCCCTATTACTAGATATTCTATCTAAAGCAACTGTTAAATAACTATAATTTCTCAATGTATATTTTACAGAAAGAACGCGTTTAAACGCATGTCAAACTGACTTTGTATCTTATGAATTACTCATTATTTCATCATGAATCGTGAACGACAATTTTGAATTGTTAAACTTTAACGTTTTCTTTGATATAGTTATTAATATTCCTGTCGTCAATAATATTTATGTTGATAAAACAGAAAGTATCATAACGATAATTAAATATGCCATATTAGATATTATATCAACACTGGCGTGCGCACAAAGGGAAATAAATATATGAGTGAAAACAAGCAAATAGATCTTGCAGTAGGCGGTATATATCGAACCGCCCAGTTCGATCCAAGACGAGCGCTGATACAGCCAGCCAGGAGACGGGAGGAAGGATAGGTATGGACTGGCTGTGGTACCTTGTTACTCTGTATCTTACTGGCTTCGGTAAGTTTGTTTGTTTATTGTTCAACGGCCTTTCAGCAATGCTTGTCGTTTATCGCAAAACAACTGAAAATAATTATGAAAAGGATTAAGATATAAATCAACATCAGAGCAGTTGGCTGCAGTTTATTTGTATCACACCTTAATATAAATATCAATCGAGTGTAAATTGACATATACCAAGTACACAAAAACTGTATCGAATGATCTTTTCATAGACAGTACATCACAAAATTTGTTTGAAATAATCGCATTCAAATCATTAAGTTTTTAACTGTAAATGGTTGATCGCATGCATGACTGTACGGATGGCCTTGTAGCATTCTTTCACGAAGTATACAATTTCGTGTTTTATTTTACGTACCATTGAAATATTTATATAGAATTTTTTACATTTCCACTATGCATTTTTTGCTCAGCCATTCTTTGGTGCAATGAGTGAAGCGAAATTTCTGAAGTAATCTTAATAAAAAATATGAAAAGGGGCATTCGATTACATTGGCAGTAAGCGAACTAGAAACGACGGATTATGTAAAGGGTCATTACTCTAAACAATAACGTAATTGATGATCATGATGAAGGTGATGATGTTGATGATGGTCGTGATGATGATGATGATGATGATGATAATGATGACTACCTTTTAAACTGTTTTTTTTATGTTAAAAATATTGAACAAAAATACATTATCAAAACCAAAAACGGGAAAGGGATCTGAGAAACCTTGAAACAAACGGGAAACTTTGGTGGGGGAGGGGTGTCATTGTATACAAGGGGAGGGGTGTCATTGTATACAAGGGGAAGGGGTGTCATTGTATAAAAGGGGAGGGGTGTCATTGTATACAAGGGGAGGGGTGTCATTGTATACAAGGGGAAGGGGTGTCATTGTATAAAAGGGGAGGGGTGTCATTGTATACAGCAGCAGGTATACGTTACATCTGTAGGAGATATAACAAAACTGTTAAACGATATTGTAGGGAAAATCTATTTCAAAATCTATGAATAATTGTGAACCTAAAAAAGCGATAAAACACGTGTCTGAATTAGATACTGATTTAATTTTGTGTAATTTGGTTATTTTCGTAAACCAGTCTGAATAAAATTATAACTTGATCTCCGTGCCATTCCGATAACTTCTCTATGCTGCGCCAAGAACTGAAGACAGCCAATGGGGGGTCACGTTCAGATGACGTTTTGCATAAGCAAATCAGATTACTACTTTCAGAATCTGAAAATGTGGATTTTTGAGGCGACAAAGGATTTGTATTTAAAACAGATTGTTTGTAAACAAGAGTTGCCTTCCTTTTACTAATATCGTTTCCATAGTGAAAATAAATTAGAGAATACCGAAGCGATAAAACCCCAATATACAGTTCGTCACTTTCGGCAAAACGTGAAGCGAAAATCAAGCCTAATAACTTTTATCATTATAGATTTAGTTAAGATTAACTGATATTAGCACGAGTCCATTTTGAACTGTTTTCTATCTTTGGCTTGAAGTGGGCCCTACCTGGTTAATTTTCAATTCTTTGGATTTTTCTTTCAAGATTATTCTTGTTAGTTACCGCTCAGGTTAATGTCATTCGTTCCTTTTGTCAATATCTATGGAAATTCCATGATATTTCACTCAAATGTTTACTAATTGGCCGAAAAACTGTAGAAATCGTTTTTGGGTGAAAAAACTGCTATTTGCAGCATCCAAAACTTGTGTGGATGAAAAACTGATTTTTTAAAATCAAGATATGAAGAATTATTTAGCAAAGAATAAAGAATTGAACCAAAAAAACATTATATCACTTAAAATTTGGGGAAAATAATCATAATTATTTGGCTTATTATTTCAATTGCCTACCCTTTCACTGCAACTGGACTTAATAGTAGGAAGTATAGATTTTCTCATATCACATAAAACCCACTTCTAAATATAGATTAACAAAAACACGTGTATCGAAAATGCATTATATGAACATTTCAGTTAACCCTAATCTAAACACCCCCGGTACTTATATAAAAACATATTATCAAGCCCATACCGATTAAAAGTCTAAACGACAGACCTTCCTTGAATAGCTGACCAGAACACAGTTGCTCGAGTTTCTGTCAGTAAATAATAAATATATATGTATGAAATGAGCCTCCCATTACAGTAATGTAATGGAAGTATACCAACGTTATTTCTCAACTATTTATAAACAATGTACATAACTTACTTATTGCGAGTCTGTCTTGCAATTCTCAGACGAAACATCGACATTTCCGATGAATTAATCCACCACTACATGCTAGTTTCGTTTCATCTAGTTATAATTTCTCCGTCGCATTGACGGGTTTTTTATGACAACACAATCATTAAATCACAATATACTTGTTTCGCCAGAAAGTGTCAGCCTGCCGACGATCTTGTTGCTGCTCAATGTTTACATTGGATTGTGATCCGGTAAAATCATTCCAGTGTTTCTAAATGGTTATCCATTTAATGCGTTGAAAGTAGTGAGTTATATTCGGTTTATCGATTGCTTTAGCCTGATTTGTATGTATAAACTCGCCTGGTATCATATCACCCAGAAAATAGTATATAACTAGCATTTATGGCATTTATTGATAAGTAATATAATCAGAACATGTTTCATTAAATATAAAATTAATATAAAGCAATGTGTTTGTCTAATGATGAAATTGTAAAGAATGAAAGCGGACATATAGGTTGTTTTGGTGTCTATGTTTGTAATGGATGAGTGAGAGTGAGTGGGGAACTCACATCATGACATCGTTGAAGATTAAAACACAAACGCGTGTAACAAGTTCCAAGGGATAAAGCGTAACTCACACAAGCCTGGATGGCACTGATATTTATCATCTAGATAAATGGTGACAAAACAACTCATCATTTGCCTCGCTTCTCACCACCTTACCGACTGTAGATTCGGCGGTTATCAACATTGCGTAATGATCTGCGTTGAAGACGGGACTTTAGCAAGATATTTTACGTTATTTCAGTCAAATGACATACTATTTAAAATATGTAGACAAATAATTTCTTCATTAAAATCAGTGACGAGTTTTCACATTTTATTGAAATGTAACCAGAGAGGACCATATTTAGTCCCATCGAAGTGTCTAGACTTGCTAGTGTCAAACGTATCTACACCAAGTATTGTCAACTTGATGTGAATTTTGCAACAAAAATGTAATAAACAGAATATCTAACAGTAACTTCAGTAATACAAAATATATTTCACTTGTGTGGCTAATATTTGATATTTTTCACTCGTGCTGAGCTCCCGTGAAAAAATATCAAAATATTAGCCCCACTCATGAAATATATTAAGTATTACTGAAAACACTATTAGATATCCTCTATATAGAAAAATAAAGGTCAATGGGCAATTTTGCAACAATTGTTAAGAAGAATAGCAAAGGCAATGCCCACTCCCTTCACGAGTTTGTTTTCAAAAGAACATGTATGGTATGTGTGGTTTTGATAGGTTGATTGAATGTCAATGAAACCTCAGTAGGACAATCAACGAACCTTCGTACTTAAAACCATAAAACCGGAAAATACGAGGCGTCAACAAAACCATAATCAAAAGTAATGGAAATCAAAGGTCAAATTGTTAACAAAGGAAAGATTAACCCGAAAACTCTTGACAATAATACAAGCGAATGACACCATGGCCGGTATTCGTGAAACTGCTCAAGCAAAAGACAATAATACGCAATTCATATTGATATGTAAATCTAGCTCGTGTTAAATTAATAGCATCGATAGTTTCCGCCATTGTCTCATGTAAGGACACATGCAAATACCACAAGGACACATCAAGGTGATCAATTTTTGCTACGAAACATAAATGAATTATAACAAAGAAGAAATCCTATTTTCCATTGAATCATGCTCGTTTAATCCCCTCCTCTTTCATGACTAGGGATGTAAGATAGGGAAATCCACCCGAGGGGTTTACAAATTTGATAAAACCCGAGGCTTTGCTGAGGGTTTTGCCAAATTTGAAAACACGAGGGTGATTTTTTTCAAGATTCCTTAAGCATTGCAGTAATCTCGTTTAGCGATCAAATTACAAATGTTTGAACATTTTCAAACCTTTATACGATTTTAGGGATTTTTAAGTATTTAAAGAAATATATTAATATATTTTTGTATTTTATACTTTTTTGATAGACTTTTATCCTCTGGCGTTCATAATCTGTAATCATTTATAAACCGCAGGCACCCCATAAAAACTTAAGGAATCTTGAAAAGAAAATCAAATGGTTCCCGTAAAATATCAAATATATTTCACTCGTATTGCATTTTTATCACTCGTGCTACGAATACATTTTATGTACCCATGTTAAAAAATTACCGCCGTCAGGGATAATTGTTCTTATAATTTTTTCTTTTCTCTTTTAAGTCAGCAAAATTTATCATTTAAGGTTATTTTCCTGAATATTTGAATATGATTTAAAGAGGATGTTGTTCCAATGAAGTCATGGAATAAAATTTGCGAAGTACACTACTGAGCATTAGAAATTGGTTCCTGTTTGACCTCCGTTCGATAATTAATTATTGGTTCGTTTGACTTCCGTACGATAATTAATTATTGGTTCGTTTGACTTCCGTACGATAATTAATTATTGGTTCTTATTTGACCTCCGTTCGATTATTAATTATTGGTTCGTTTGACTTCTGTACGATAATTAATTATTGGTTCTTGTTTGACTTCCGTACGATAATTAATTATTAGTTCGTTTGACTTCCATACGATAATTAACCTTTGGTTTTTGTTTGACTTCCGTACGATACTTAATTATTGGTTCTTATTTGACTTCCGTACGATAATTAATTATTGGTTCGTTTGACTTCCATACGATAATTAACCTTTGGTTTTTGTTTGACTTCCGTACGATACTTAATTATTGGTTCTTATTTGACTTCCGTACGATAATTAATTATTAGTTCGTTTGACTTCCATACGATAATTAACCTTTGGTTTTTGTTTGACTTCCGTACGATACTTAATTATTGGTTCTTATTTGACTTCCGTACGATAATTAATTATTGGTTCTTATTTGACTTCCGTACGATAATTAACCATTGGTTCTTATTTGACTTTCATACGATAATTAATTATTGGTTCTTGTTTGACTTCTGTACGATAATTAATTATTGGTTCTTGTTTGACTTCCGTACGATAATTTATTATTAGTTCGTTTGACTTCCATACGATAATTAACCTTTGGTTTTTGTTTGACTTCCGTAAGATAATTAATAATTGGTTCTTATTTGACTTCCGTACGATGATTAATGATTGTTCTTGTTTGACTTATGTACAAAAAATAATTATTGATTTTTGTTTGACTTCCGTACGATAATAAATTATTGGTTCTTGTTTCACCTCCATACGATAATTAATTATTTGCTCTTGTTTGATTTCCGTACGATAATTAATTATTGGTTCTTGTTTGACTTCCGTACGATAATTAATTATTGGTTCGTTTGACTTCCGTACGATAATTAATTATTGGTTCTTATTTGACCTCCGTTCGATTATTAATTATTGGTTCGTTTGACTTCTGTACGATAATTAATTATTGGTTCTTGTTTGACTTCCGTACGATAATTAATTATTGGTTCTTATTTGACCTCCGTTCGATTATTAATTATTGGTTTGTTTGACTTCCGTAAGATAATTAATAATTGGTTCTTATTTGACTTCCGTACGATGATTAATGATTGTTCTTGTTTGACTTATGTACAAAAAATAATTATTGATTTTTGTTTGACTTCCGTACGATAATAAATTATTGGTTCTTGTTTCACTTCCATACGATAATTAATTATTTGCTCTTGTTTGATTTCCGTACGATAATTAATTATTGGTTCTTGTTTGACTTCCGTACGATAATTAATTATTGGCTCTTGTTTGACTTATGTACAAAAATAATTATTGGTTCTTGTTTGACTTCCGTACGATAATTAATTATTTGCTCTTGTTTGATTTCCGTACGATAATTAATCATTGGTTAATGTTTGACTTCCGTACGATAATTAATTATTGAGTTTTGTTTGACTTTTGTACGATAATTAATTATTGGTTTTTGTTTGACTTCCGTACGATAATTAATCATAGGTTCTTGTTTGACTTCCGTACGATAATTAATCATAGGTTCTTGTTTGACTTCCGTACGATAATTAATTATTGGTTTTTGTTTCATTTTGTTTACTGATATTTACTGTGAATGTTTGAGATCAGTGTTTGAGGTTGTACAGTAAAGTCTACATCTATATTAAAAAAATATATATTAATAGGGTATTCCGTAGCCATTCTTCTACCTTAGTAGGTTTGTTCACTGCATTCGGAACATCCGTTCGGAACTCTTTTTTTAATTACCCGACGTCACTCTCTTGTCTTTTCGCAGCAAATTTAGTTGACTAAAAAAACCTTCTGACCAATGCATCTGGTCAGCATTCAATCAAGACCCGGCTTGTAAATAGACCGCTTTTGCTTAGAGGCCATCTGTAATAAGATACTGTACCATCGTAATTAGAGACTATCCGTGTAAATAGATCATTCTGTTTAAAGATACCATCGGTGTAAAGTGACCACTAGGTAAAACGACCACATGTTTTAAGTACTTTAAACGGGTTATTCTAATCATACAAGTTCGGGATAATGAGTCTCGGACGAATATCCTAATAAAGTTATATAGTAACATAATGTACCTTTTTGCAATTGCAGGCTACAGAGGGACGTCTGGGTACATGTATCCTCTATGTTTCCTAGACAACCTTCTCAATTCTGACCCACAGGTGTCACAACTTTTGTTACTCTGTGTTGACAAAGTTGATGACTGCAATGTCACTCTAACGAAGGTTATACTCGGGACAACAGAAACCTTCCTACTTGACCACGGCGTGAGCAGCACGATAAATCTTGACCCTGATCTGAGTCGACTCGACTGGACAGTCATAGAGAACAAAGGTATCACAGTGTACTCTGATGGTGAACTGGCAATTCTCGGATACGACTGTTCAGGCGCGAGGAGCTGTGACGTTTTTATTCCACGTGAACTTGGGTACCTAGGACAGATGTATGTCGCTTTCACTCATTGTCAACAGAGTAAAAAATGCCTTATAGGTATTGTAGCGGCGAAAGTGTCGGTTCTGACGACAGTTACAATTATATTACCTAAAAACTTTACCGCAACTTTAACATACCAAGGACAGGACTACACTGGTGGGAAGGTTCTCTGTGTCTATCTGTCATACCTACAGACATTTCAGGTCGTATCCACGTCTGATCTAACAGGAACAGTTGTATCAGCCGATTACGTGATAGGTGTGATATCCGGTGCTGACCGAACGAGAGTTAGTCCTCAGATGTTAAAAACAAATCATTTGTCTGATTCGGTGCCGCCAATATCGTACTGGGGAAGAACGTACGTTTTGGTAAAGACTGACACCGTAAAAACCGACATGGTCAAGATTATAGCCTCTCGGGACAATACTGTCGTCACTATAAGGTCTTGTGACGTAACAACTATTAACATAGAGCATGCGTACCAAGATTACTACACATTTGCGTTAGAATGTGACGTCAGTCAAATATCGTCAACATCCGATATTCTTGTCGGCCATTTTGTAGAACGATGGGCTAACAACGCAGGGTTGTACTATCCACTTCCTGTGAAATATTATTCAGATAACTACGTCATATCCGCTCTACCGAATAATGGCGTCGACACCTGTAAACTGGTCGTGATCACGGCTTCAATTGACGCACATACACTTACGATTAATGGGGACTTTGTCGGTGTATCGTGGACTACAGTTTCCAGCCCAAACTACATGTACACTATAATTACTTTACCTGTGACCCATACCTATATCAAACTAACAGAAACAGGAGGGAAAGCGGTGGGCGGCCATTTAATATGTACGTCATCTGATAGTACCCGTGTCACTGCACTCATGCCTGCATCCTACGACGAAAGTGTAAGTATACTGTAAAATAACTGATATTGATGGGTCTTTATTGTCGTTTATTACCCTCGTAAACTGAAGCAACCGTTAAAAACAATTTATTTATACACGAATCCATTTCCTTACCAAAACATTTCTTTAACAGAAAACTACCAAATTTCGCCTTCGAAAATGTGTGATATTGCAGTACATCAAATAACACTACCATATGGATTAGGAACACAAGTTTATGAATAGAAAACTTTTTAACATTGATGCCACCTGGTGTTTATTGCATCCAACAACTCGATCATTGTTTGCAAACGCTATTACATTTATTGCTCTAAAAAGAACTAGACCTGCTTGATAACCAAGGTAACCCTACTAACACATTGACTGGTTTCTCGAAAGATGCAAATACCGTCTAACCATGCCTCAGTATTACAATCTTTCCAAGTACCGGTTAATGAGCAAGACGCTGACCTACAATGTACCTCGTCTTTATTGGATACCAAAACTACACAAGGATCCTTGTAAGCAACGTTTTATCGCTGGCTCAGCTAATTGCTCGACCAAGCTATTATCAAAATTTCTTACTACCATTCTTAGTAACATAAATTCAGGGTTTCAGTCTTATTGTGACACTGTATACCCAAGGAGTGGAATGGTTTGAAAAACTCGAAGGATCTTTTAATCAATCTTGAACATGCCCTCCTATAAATGTCTTTCGGTCAAATCAGTTGATTTTTCTACGCTGTACACTACCAGACCTCGTACAATATTGAAGGAACGTCTTCGATCTCTTGTTATGACGATCTGATTAAAATCATATCTTGATCTCCGCGCCGTTCCGTAAACTTCTCTCTGCTGCGTTAAGATCTGAGGAAATCCCATAGGGGGTCACGTCCCGATGACCTTTTGCATTTGCCAATCAAATTACTACTTTAAGAATCGTTTAATTTCACTTTCATATCTAGAAGTTTGCTGACCACGTTGATCGTATATACCCTTCTGAACACAACATAATTTTTCTACATCAGCTGCTTACCTCCATCTGCAGCATATGTGTATGTTACGTCATCTTTACCAACACGAATATTTCGACCCAAAACAAATATGCCGTTACCCTTCGATTATGGAGATAAAAGACCAACTTAACCCGAACATCCTTTGAGTTCAAAATATCCAGTTGTCAATGACACACGAAATTTAATTCCGTAACCAATTCTGATAGCAAAAACCGCCAAACAATAAATAACGCAAGGAAATTTAACAGCTACACAGTATTTAACAATGCGCCAATAACAATTGTTTGTTATTTACTTCAGATACAATCCTCCGTCTACCAGCGAGGAGAGGACACTGCAGGTAAACAGAACAACCATTGAAGTCGTTTTCCTCTTCCGTTACACGTACCAATAATAAGAGATGTTTATTTTGTTTTAAAATGGTGTTTGTTTATGCGAAAATATTCCAATATATCTCTCATTAATTTGTACCTGTTTTAACATAAGAGATGCAAAACTGAAAGACTTCCAATTATCATTTCAGCAATCGACGAGTGTAAACTTGTTCCTGAAACAACTACCGTGGTGGTAACAGATGGACCTACTGTTAAAACGACGGATGATATAACAGTAGAGACGATGTCAACCATTGTTATTACAACTGATGACGTAACAACGATACTTACCACAACTGATGACACTTCAACTACACTCACAACAACTGATGACGTATCAACTTCACTTATCACAACTGATGACGGATCAACGACACTCACCACAACTGGTGACGTATCAACTACACTTATCACAGCTGATGACGAATCAACTACACTTATCACAACTGATGACGGATCAGCATCACTCACAACAACTGATGACGTATCAACTACACGCACCACATATAGAGACATACCAACTACAATCACAACAACTGATGACGTATCAACTACACTCACCACAACTAATGACGTATCAACTAAAAGCACCACAATTGGTGACGTGTCAACACATGTTTTGTCGACGACAACCAATGGTAGTTATGTTATGTGTATGTGTATCGGTTGTCATAACCGTTCTCTAAACCTAACGACTGCTGAAATTCTGCTGGTCTTGACGGAATTGAAGACGAATCTCCGTGTAAAGAAAAATAAGACGTCGGCTTGGATTCGAAGACATTCATGCGCTGAGGACAACAGATACTCGGCTAGGGCCTTGGGCTTTGGCGGCATAATGATTTTGTTCAGTTCTGTTTTGGCCATTATTCTTGCTGATGTGTCCACGCTGTACTCTTCATGTCGTTAAAAGAAACATTGAAATTTTGTTGATGACCCTGTTATCACAACAGTGGAGCCTTGTTATCCCGAACAATGGGAAAAGCGAGTTATTGGAGTATCTGGATTGTTCAGTATGAAGTCAGACAGGGGCAAACGCAAAACTTCGAAGTATCCGTTATACAACTTCGAGATAACGAATTTTGACTATAACTTGGTAATTGATACCTTCATGGGATTTTCTTGCAAACCGACTACCCATCTGGTAACGGAGCAAAATTATTGCATCTAATTTCAATAAATGTCTTTGTAAAGGACGATTTTGTATTTGTTTTCTCTGTTTGTGTATCGACAACCTTCTCTAGAGACACCAATGAGGGAAGTACATTCGTAGATTTGCTACTATGGCGCGCACTTAAGGTAGAAAAAGATGCATTTCGAAAAAAAGAAATACCAAAACAGATGTGGTCTGGAACGTGTACAATAACTCAAAAAGAGTAAGACAATAATTGCTTTGCTTTAACACTTAAAATAAACTTCAGTAAGAAATGATTACTTAGCTAAGAAAAAATGCTTATTATAAGTTCATTTTAGAAAGATGTTAAGAGTAATTCTTCTTGGTTAAGAATTCCACGTGACACTTAAACGTGTTACCAAGTGAAACCAGGCGGAAACCCCAGACTAAAAATAGATTTTGTAATCAGGCAATAAACAATATGGCGGCCAGCGAAGAGAAAAAGTGAAATGCAAACCAAACTGGACGCAGGACGAGTGTATACTCGTCGCTTCCTTCGTAAATGAAAGAGTGTGTTACGGGGGAAACTCGGACACAACCTGACCCCAAAGATAAAAAAGGACGCGTGGCAAGCGGTGGCGAGACGCTTTAATGCCTCATCGCTTACCCCTCGATCCCCGGAGGATGTGGAAAAGAATATATTATCAAATGCCAACAGCAAAATATCCTCTTTTAGAAACTTTACAACCGCAACAGGTTATATATTTTCTTTTTCATTTATTTACACAGAATCGATGAACTAAAGAATGATCTGTATGCATGAAGTACATATATGAGATCAGTTACAAATGACGGTGATTGACTTTTGTTATCAATCGGCCCTATTGGCCTTGGCTAACACATACTGTACGTACCTACGCGTCAACACCTAATGTAGACAACATAATCTGGAAGAAAGTTTGTTATTGCTGCTTTAGATTTCATACACTTTGACATGTTCTTTGCGAGTTTTATATAGGCCTGCATGTCTTAATAATTATCCTTCAATGGATTATCAATTTCAAAATTCAAGATTCAAAACAAGAATATTTCACTTGATTCTGAACAAGATTTTCATGTTCTTGTTTTTTTTCCGAAATCGGCAAATTTAATTTGTAAATATGTGTAGGTCAACCTAACATTTACTGTACCATATAGACCTATATGTATGTTGCATATTTGTTTTAGTTAAAGGGAAATTTAAGGGGTTGGGAAGAGGGTAAAAGCCATGATGGGCCTACATTAGTCTTGGAGTACTTGTAAACATATGTAAACAGAATGCCTTTAGTCATGTTTCTGGCGAGATTTTCTCAAAAAAAGATTTTTATCCAATGAGAATCTCACAGAACGTTGACAAAATAGTTAATATAGATTTAGCATATAAACACTTCTGCCTGAATTTTCCCATTATTTCATTCTTTATTGATAAAGCATTTATCTGTTACAGTATATCACACAAGTTCAATCACCTTCATATTTTTTAATTACTGAAAAAACAACCTTTAAATTCTATGCAAGTATGCAAGTTGAATATGCAGTGATATTTCTTAAAATTCATTATATTTTCATACAAAACTTTCTATTTAGCAACAATATTCATTTTAGCAATAAATACATCATACACGGTACATGTATGCAATTAATCAACAATTCCGCACAACAGTTGAACACGTTTTGGGTAATCTAATTGCTTGTATTTCAGGGGAAATCATACAGTACACCGTATTGAGTAAGTAAAATAACTAGAAAAAGTAGGTAATCATTAATAAATACTATATTCTTTAAAACAGTAATTTATTACATATTTGTGCATGCTTTATATTAGGTGGAACACCCCCATCCAAATCTCTGAGTGTTCTGGTAGAAACCATACAGATGGTATTAGGGGAAGACAGTGAGCTAATTGAAGGCGTGCAGGGAGGAGTAGATTCCTCGCTCTTACAACTTCTCTCTGAAGACAGTGCTTGGTAAACACATTTTATTTATATATATGCAGTATACAAATATCAATGTTACTACAAGTCTCCCCATTACAGCCAGCCCCACCCTTCCCCAATTTAGGTTTTGAATGTGTTTATTAAAGGAATATGTAATATGTACTGGTCAGTATATCGCTCCATATTTAGCTCACATGGCCCAATTACGTCAAACGAGCTTACATGTATGACACATATATGGTGTAGTTATAGTTTTCCATCCATCCATCCTGTGTCAAATTTCCCTTAAACTGGAATATTTGCTGAAATCCAGGTGAGCGATACAGGCATTCTGGGCCTCTTGTTGAAAATAAATTGGGGTCATTTTTAATTTTGTCAAGGTGACTTGATAATACTGAAAACTTCAAAAGATGAGTAATAGTTAACAACAATAATATACTGTTTTTATGCTCTGTACATTTGCATGCCATTGTATTTTGTAACAAGTATGTGTATTTAAGCCGGTGAGAGTAGCTCAAAGCTAAGGGGCTGCAGTGCCCGAGTGGCTAAGGTGTCCCGACATTCTACCACTAGCCCTCCACCTCTGGGTTGCAAGGGGGTAGATGCCAGGTACTGACCATAGGTGCCATGAAGCGCAGAGAAAGGCAAATCTTTTGAATTGATGTTAAAGCATGATTTCTCATGGATCCTGCACTTATCTTATGTCCAATCATGATCAGCCCGTTAATGAAGTTGATTCCACCAGAATCAAGTCCAAAACGTTTCAGTATCCGAATATTCGTTCAAACAATCCTTCCTCTCATTGAAATTCGTTCTATGAACCGCAATTTTGTTTTCTTTTAAGAAATCCTTAAGAAATTCCTATCTTATTTAGGAGTCCTCTTTAGGACTCTTAACTTTGAGTATATTCTTAAGTACATGTACTAAATAAATTTATGAATAATACTTAAGTATTTTACTTAGATTTAAGAATTCTTTCATGGATTATGAAAAACAAACTGTATCTTAAGTATTTTCTTATCCTAAGTATGATTTAAGATTTTTTATGAATCCCGCTCCTAGAGTACCAAGATGAAGAGTAGTTAGTTAATTTCAAAGGTTGTAAGTAAGGGTTAAAATTATCAGTACAACTTATGTTTTTGTAACATTTTGGGGATACATTGTAGTACGTTGTTTTGAGAGGCTATACTGGCGATTATAACATGAAATTCAAGACCGATAGGTCGAGAGTTTAAACCACATTTCATGTTATAATCGCCAGTATGGACATGAACAATAACGTACTCTACCCATTCTAACACTCATTGACAAATTTACTATGCTAATATGTTTAGATACATTGTATTTCCTTGCTACAAGTACGTAGTAAAGTACTCTGTGACCTTGCTGGTGACGTGTCTTTCTATAGCCATATACAGTGAAACATCGCTTAAAGACCACCTCAGAATCAAGACCACTAAGTCCAGTTCATGTCCGTCACGAAATTATCTTCTATATATTTTTGCATTTTAAGCTTCTATATTAAGACCACCTCACTATTAAGACCACCTCGCTATTAAGACCAGTTTTGAAAAGTCCCAAATACCGGTTTTGCACTAATATTCACCTCATAGATCAGACCACCGACCAAACACAAAGTCACCTGATGTTTATTCCCCTGTGTACACCTGTCAAATGTCAGATCAGTAAGCTGTATTTTGGTGTCAAATTGGCTAATCAGTTACAATTACTGTGTGTTGAACATTATAAAGCCTATATATTAGTGAATGGACCATGGAAACATTAAACTAGAGGAAAAATAGGAACAAAGGAAAGATTTACATGGAAAATCTCGTAAAAGCACAAGAGAATAAGACCAGGTGTTCCACGACTTCTGCTTCATTGACGACACCCGCCATCTCAATATTGGTACCAATCAGAAGGAAGCTTTCAAATATCGGTCATTAAGCCACGCCCATACATGCACTGGCGAGCGCTTGGTCTGGATGTTGACGAGGCGGAATATTTGGATTTAAATTTTTGGTGAACGTATGTATAAACGACATGTCTCAAATTCCATGTCAGTATGCATGCTTATATGTTCGTATCGAAAAAAATCGTGTGTTTAGATCAATAAAAAGTTTTGTGCAAATTCACACGACAAAGTCACAGTGAAATGTTTTGTTTGATTCCGGAAAAAGTTGCCTAAACATGGATGGAATTAAGGATCTGCTGTTGTGAGGTTTCAATCACGTTCAAATCTCGGTTTAATCTCACGTGAGATATTTTTGTAGGATCTAACAAATTATTATCAATTTTGATAGCACTATGAAAAACGTAGCAAAACATTAGATGTCTGTTATTTGTAGATAATTTTTAGAAAAAAAAATGAAAAAAATGACCATTATGGCGGCTATTTTTAAAATTAAGTATTTCTGTGTATTTACTCCACTTCACGAACGGCCAAAATTTCATGATTTTTGTGCTTGATTGATAATTTAAAATCCTCGGTGTGACGCCATTTGTCATTACAGCTAGTTCGTTTTTGCTGTTCTACTTCTCTATGTTCATTATAAAGCAGCTATTATGCAACAAAGATTTGTTGTTTTTTTTACATTTCGGGTATGTTTTTAAGATATTTAGTGTAATTGAAGCGATTTTGATTTTTGACTCAAGAATAGTGAAAATACATTTGATAATGGGGAAAAAACAAGATCGCTACCCCCCAGGTTTGATGACTGCTTTAGAATGAGAAACCCAACTCCTTTTGATCTGCCAAAGATCTAGAAAAGTTTGTAACTAAAATTTTTTTACTAGCATTAAATCTGCAAAAAATGATGAAGATGGAGTATTTCTCATTAAAAAAGGGGGGTAAGGGTAATAAATTCCATTTTTTGAGCTAAAAAGATTAATTTAAAGACATTTTTCTTCTATAATTAATAAGAAAACACTATTTTTGTCAAGTCTGCAAACATCACTAATCTGGAAGATATTGAATGAAATTGTCCTGCAATTTGCCAAAACAGCATTTTTCATATAAATCACATGTTTTGCTTATTATGGTATCATTGACCGAGCATAGCGCAAAAACAAGTTCACAATCATATACTACTCTTTGCATTTTCTGCCATGCACTGAACTCCCTTTTCCAAAAATACATATAAAAAATATGAACTTTATTTATTTTACAACAATTATGAAACAAGTTATACAACTAATATTAATCACTCTTGTTGGCCCGGATATTAGCGCGCGAGGGGTCTTATTGTGGGAGGAAACCGGAGTACCCGGAGAAAACCCACGTGGTCGGACAGGTGACCCCATACCTTTTCACGTCCAGTCGGGGAATCGAACCCCGGCCGCCTTGGTGAAAGGTAAGTGCGCTATCCACTGCACCACCCGACCACCCAAAAATGCATATAAGAACAAAAGTTAGTCATCAGAAAATTTTGACTTTTCACAAGAGAAGATCCTTAACATTTCATGAATAAATGGAAGTAAGAACATGAAATGATTACGTTTTATTCTTAATTCATTCAACAAATACATTCAATCGGTTCTGTCTGCTCTGTTGCTTGCTTGACGTACGCCTATCATGCAGTGGAATGGTCATCGATAGGCGATCTCCAACACAATGCCATTTTGTTTTGGGTAGAAACGGGGCGTGGCTTAAGCTCGTTGAACGGAGCGTGGTGCGATTGATCATGATTCTATCGCACATTCGAACGTGATCCATGTCCAATCAAAACGCGCATTACAAAGGATTTTGAATCAACTCCCTATCTATAGCAACACAAGTGTTTACCCGAATGCATTTCCGCCTTCTTTGACACTTCCTTCACCAAGAGTGACCTGACGATTGCATCTGCTATTTCCATTGCATGATCGTAAGCGGCGACTAAAATCGGGATATAATTTTGTCTTTTCTCTCTGAACGATGTCCTCCTTAGTAATATCTCCCTTGACACTACCTCCCTTTTGGACTTCAGCTGAGCGTTCGCCCCTGTGAGGAATGGTTCTTTCCTAAGGCCGAGACATACCAGAGTCTCCTTACAATGGCAGTTTCTACTCCCTGGGAGGATGGGTTCTGTCCCCAGGCCGAGACATACCAGAGTCTCCTTACAATGGCAGTTACTAATCCCTGGGAGGATGGGTTCTGTCCCCAGGCCGAGACTTACCAGAGTCTCCTTACAAGGGTAGTTACTACTCCCTGGGAGGATGGGTTCTGTCCCCAGGCCGAGACATACCAGAGTCTCCTTACAAGGGCAGTTACTACTTCCTGGGAGGATGGGTTCTGTCCCAAGGCCGAGACATACCAGAGTCTCTAACAATGGTAGTTACTACTCCCTGTGAGGATGGGTTCTATCCCCAGGCCGAGACATACCAGAGTCTCCTTACAATGGCAGTTACTACTCCCTGGGAGGATGGGTTCTGTCCCCAGGCCGAGACATACCAGAGTCTATTACAATGGTAGTTACTACTCCCTGTGAGGAAGGCTAGTGTTCTGTCCCCAGGCCGAGACATACCAGAGTCTCCTTACAAGGGTAGTTACTACTCCCTGGGAGGATGGGTTCTGTCCCCAGGCCGAGACATACCAGAGTCTCCTTACAAGGGCAGTTACTACTTCCTGGGAGGATGGGTTCTGTCCCAAGGCCGAGACATACCAGAGTCTCTAACAATGGTAGTTACTACTCCCTGTGAGGATGGGTTCTATCCCCAGGCCGAGACATACCAGAGTCTCCTTACAATGGCAGTTACTACTCCCTGTGAGGATGGGTTCTGTCCCCAGGCCGAGACATACCAGAGTCTCTTAACAATGGCAGTTACTACTCCCTGTGAGGATGGGTTCTTTTTAAGGCCGAGACCTACCAGAGTCTCCTTACAATGGCAGTTCCTACTCCCTGAGAGGATGGGTTCTTTCCTAAGGCCGAGACATACCAGAGTCTCCTTACAAGGGTAGTTACTACTCCCTGTGAGGATGGGTTCTGTCCCCAGGCCGAGACATACCAGAGTCTCCTTACAAGGGTAGTTACTACTCCCTGGGAGGATGGGTTCTGTCCCCAGGCCGAGACATACCAGAGTCTCCTTACAAGGGTAGTTACTACTCCCTGGGAGGATGGGTTCTGTCCCCAGGCCGAGACATACCAGAGTCTCCTAACAAGGGTAGTTACTACTCCCTGGGAGGATGGGTTCTGTACCCAGGCCGAGACATACCAGAGTCTCCTTACAAGGGTAGTTACTACTCCCTGGGAGGATGGGTTTTGTCCCCAGGCCGAGACATACCACAGTCTCTAACAATGGTAGTTACTACTCCCTGTGAGGATGGGTTCTTTTTAAGGCCGAGACCTACCAGAGTCTCCTTACAATGGCAGTTCCTACTCCCTGAGAGGATGGGTTCTTTCCTAAGGCCGAGACATACCAGAGTCTCCTTACAAGGGTAGTTACTACTCCCTGTGAGGATGGGTTCTGTCCCCAGGCCGAGACATACCAGAGTCTCCTTACAAGGGCAGTTACTACTCCCTGGGAGGATGGGTTCTGTCCCCAGGCCGAGACATACCAGAGTCTCCTTACAAGGGTAGTTACTACTCCCTGGGAGGATGGGTTCTGTCCCCAGGCCGAGACATACCAGAGTCTCCTAACAAGGGTAGTTACTACTCCCTGGGAGGATGGGTTCTGTACCCAGGCCGAGACATACCAGAGTCTCCTTACAAGGGTAGTTACTACTCCCTGGGAGGATGGGTTTTGTCCCCAGGCCGAGACATACCACAGTCTCTAACAATGGTAGTTACTACTCCCTGTTAGGAAGGCTATGGGTTCTGTCCCAAGGCCGAGACTTACCAGAGTCTGTAACAATGGTAGTTACTACTCCCTGTGGGGAAGGCTATGGGTTCTGTCCCAAGGCCGAGACTTACCAGAGTCTATAACAATGGTAGTTACTACTCCCTGTGAGGATGGGTTCTGTCCCAAGGCCGAGACTTACCAGAGTCTCCTAACAATGGTAGTTACTACTCCCTGTGAGGATGGGTTCTGTCCCCAGGCCGAGACATACCAGAGTCTCCTAACAATGGCAGTTACTACTCCCTGTGAGGATGGGTTCTGTCCCCAGGCTGAGACATACCAGAGTCTCCTAACAATGGCAGTTCCTACTCCCTGTGAGGATGGGTTCTGTCCCCAGGCTGAGACATACCAGAGTCTCTTAACAATGGCAGTTACTACTCCCTGTGAGGATGGGTTCTGTCCCCAGGCCGAGACTTACCAGAGTCTCTTAACAATGGCAGTTACTACTCCCTGTGAGGATGGGTTCTGTCCCCAGGCCGAGACATACCAGAGTCTCCTAACAATGGCAGTTACTACTCATTGCTTGACAGTCAGCATTATGGGAGTGAAACGACTGGTTCACCCGTTGTCAGTTCATTATGACCTTGTGGTGCGTTCTGCTGGGAATATCGGCAGAATACTTTAGTGTGGTAGCACTATTAAGTCACAAGGATGTTTATGCAAACTCATCACAGCTTCCTGAATTCCAGGCACTCAACACATCCACTCACATGGCGTCCGTATGTACATCTCTAAGAAGAACATTTTCCTGTTTTAAATTTTTTTCGTGTTCTACATCCATATTTGGTCCCATAATTGAAACAAAATGGCTTCAAACTTGGTTAAAAGCCAATTAACAGCCGAAAGTCACGCGATGGCACTCGAACCACACACGAAGGCTACACGAATATGTGAGTTGTTATTTAGAAGTTTATTCGACGGCCACACAAATATCATAACATGGCTACACGGCCCTGTATTGAGAGTACAATGCATTCAAACTTGGTGAAGATCTCTGAAAAATTCAATCACTCAGAAAGTAGAGCTTGTTTACAGTGGAAGTTGATATTTTCCCGGAATTTAATGCTTATTTAGTCTCGCGCTGTCAGTCGTGATAATTGAACTGTGTGCCTATAATACTTTTAGACACTGTAGAGTTTGAGTGGTGTTAAATAAGTTCGCGTGTGGATATATTCGCGGAGATTTTATGCAAGCCAAATAAGCGAAAATTTCCATTCTGCAAATATTTCCACATTTACAATATAGAAAATTATCATTGATATTTACAGGCAGTTTAAGTCCTCAAATAAATCAAGAATGATACTTGGAATTCTTAACGTAATTACCCATAAGAAAGTTAAATGTACTAGGCAAGTTCCAAGCTAAATATCTTAGTTTAGAAAATGAATAGAGTGAACGGTTTTTGAATGTCCATGTCATTACAAAAAGTGAGAACCGAGTCATCATTCCCAATCACAATATGTAAGAACATATTTAAAAAATCCGAGAATACCAAAACCATAATCCGAACTCAAAATCGATTAAACTAGGGGCAAATTAGGAACAAAGGAAAGATTTACATGGAGACCCGTAAAAGCACAAGAGAATAAGATCAGGTGTTCAGGAAGAAATAAGCGTCTTCTGCTTCATCGACGACACCCGCCATGTAAATCTTGGTCACATCCAAGTAAGCATTAATCCTCAAAATGAGAACCGAGTTATCATTGTCATCACAACAAGTAAACACACTAACAAGCAAACTCAAAAACGCCCATCTTCATATCACACAAAGATACAAAATAGTTCTCAATGAGACAAATATGAACATGTATCGTATTGAACTTTTTTTCTGTTTGTATAAACCCGGATTAACCGATTAAAGAATGTTTTTCATAATTAGAGGATAGGTGAGGATTATTCAGTTGTTCAGGCCAGACACGGATCTGGAGTTCTTTCTTCATTAATGTTTTTATCGCTTAAAATAAATTGATATTAAGAATATTGATATTTTTATTCAAAACCTTACTCATTGGAGCCTTTGTTGGTCTGTTGCATGGGCGAGTATGGTCGCTTATCAGAAAAAAATGAGTAATACAAATCTATAATCCTCTCTTCACGGACGATACTGACTAAGCTGATTGATTTCCCAAACAACGATAAAAGAAAATAACAACAATAAAATACGATGAAGGACGGGAGATGTTGATGGGAGTTTCGTGTAATGAATAATAAGAAGAATTCGACGATCCGACATACTGCTTTATCACCAAACTAGTTCGTAGGTTATCACAATGCTGTTCACATATTATTATCCGTTGTTAAAGGGCCTTTATAATAATACATATAATAATTCAAAGGATCCTACATACCGCTTTATCACAAAACTAGTTCGTAGGTTATCTCAATGCTGTTCACAAATTATTATCCGTTGTTAAAGGGCCCTCGTAACAATGGATTTGTCAACTCATGAGGGTTTCAGCACTCACAGCTAGCATTCGACAACTCTAGCAGTACCCCACAAAGTATTTAGTTACAGCTAAAGTCTTGTTCATAGATACAACACTAGCCCGTGCCGTGACTCGCAGCCACTCAGTGACGAGTCAGGCGTCTCACGACGGATTACTACATGCACTTGGCCGTAAGTTAGGGGCTATCAGTTTCTATATACAATAGGAATCAATTCTGTTTTTTCTGTAACTTTGTAGTACTCTATGCAGTGACTTCGTTTGTGTATATGTCGTAAGCCATAAACCGATTCCGACTGTGATACATGCGCCTCGCACTCTAACTTATCTCAAGGGTGCTTTGTCATCTAAGGCAGCGTTTGTATTAATTAGTTATGTATATTACTGGTACATAATAACACGTGCATGAACTCAATTTGTATTCAGAAATGCCAAATCTAAATTTGACTAATTCTGAAAGATACATAGCGTCTAGAAAAGTGCAAGGTGGTATGAAATTTATAAAAGTAGATGCACGTTTAATTCTGTTATTTTTCGGTCACTGAAGGGTCTAAACCAAACCAGGCATGTTGGTGAGCATCCAAGGTCTTGCAGACGTCGGAAGAAGATTCATATAGAGAAGACATCTGTGAAGGCGGACAAGGCGCAATCTTATTAAAATACAAGGATCTGACAACATCCCATAAGAGGTCACGTTCAGATGTTATTTGCCGCCACTTTACTTAAGACTAAAAAACATTTCCAATGACCTGTCATCTTGCAGCATGCCATTTCGTCATATTATTCCACATGAACTTTTTGGTGACGAAATGACTAAACGGATAAATGCAATTATACAAGCTTTGTCGCCTCAAAATTCCACTGTCAAGATTATGAAAGAAGTTATTTGATTGGCTAATGCAAAAGGTCATCGGGACGTGACCCCATATGGGATTTTCTCATATCCTAACGCAGCAGAGATAAGTTAACTGAACTGCGCGGAGTTCAAGATATAATTTTAATCGGATTGAACAGGGCAAGTCCCCTTCACCACTGCCAAAAGTCTAATAAGACAGCGGAATGTTTGTGTTAGCCGGCGTACCGTCAACAGCAGTCTAATAGGACAGCGGAATGTTCGTGTTAGCCGGCGAACCGTCAACAACAGTCTAATAGAACAGCGGAATGTTGGTGTTAGCCGGCGTACCGCCAACAACAGTCTATTAGGACAGCGGTATGTTCGTGTTAGCCGGCGTACCGTCAACAATAGTCTAATAGGACAGCGGAATGTTGGTGTTAGCCGGCGTACTGTTAACAACAGTCTAATAGGACAGCGGAATGTTCGTGTTAGCCGGCGTACCGTTAACAACAGTCTAATAGGACAGCGGTATGTTCGTGTTAGCCGGCGTACCGTCAACAATAGCCTAATAGGACAGCGGAATGTTGGTGTTAGCCGGCGTACTGTTAACAACAGTCTAATAGGACAGCGGAATGTTCGTGTTAGCCGGCGTACCGTTAACAGCAGTCTAATAGGCCAGCGGTATGTTCTTGTTAGCCGGCGTACCGTTAACAACAGTCTAATAGGACAGCGGTATGTTCGTGTTAGCCGGCGTACTGTTAACAACAGTCTAATAGGACAGCGGAATGTTCGTGTTAGCCGGCGTACCGTCAACAACAGTCTAATAGGACAGCGGTATGTTCGTGTTAGCCGGCGTACCGTTAACAACAGTCTAATAAGACAACGGAATGTTCGTGTTAGCCGGCACACCGTCAACAACAGTCTAATAGGACAGCGGTATGTTCGTGTTAAACGGCGTACCGTCAACAACAGTCTAATAGGACAGCGGTATGTTCGTGTTAGCCGGCGTACCGTCAACAACAGTCTAATAGGACAGCGGTATGTTCGTGTTAGCCGGCGTACCGTCAACAACAGTCTAATAGGACAGCGATATGTTCGTGTTAGCCGGCGTACCGTCAACAACAGTTTAATAGGACAGCGGTATGTTCGTGTTAGCCGGCGTACCGTTAACAACAGTCTAATAAGACAGCGGTATGTTCGTGTTAGCCGGCGTACCGTCAACAACAGTCTAATAGGACAGCGGAATGTTCGTGTTAGCCGGCACACCGTCAACAACAGTCTAATAGGACAGCGGTATGTTCGTGTTAGCCGGCGTACCGTTAACAACAGTCTAATAAGACAGCGGTATGTTCGTGTTAGCCGGCGTACCGTCAACAACAGTCTAATAGGACAGCGGTATGTTCGTGTTAGCCGGCGTATCGTTAACAACAGTCTAATAGGACAGCGGTATGTTCGTGTTAGCCGGCGTACCGTTAACAACAGTCTAATAGGACAGCGGAATGTTGGTGTTAGCCGGCGTACCGTCAACAACAGTCTAATAGGACAGCGGTATGTTCGTGTTAACCGGCGAACCGTCAACAACAGTCTAATAGGACAGCGGAATGTTCGTGTTAGCCGGCGTATCGTTAACAACAGTCTAATAGGACAGCGGTATGTTCGTGTTAGCCGGCGTACCGTCAACAACAGTCTAATAGGACAGCGGAATGTTCGTGTTAGCCGGCTCACCGTCAACAACAGTCTAATAGGACAGCGGTATGTTCGTGTTAGCCGGCGTACCGTTAACAACAGTCTAATAAGACAGCGGTATGTTCGTGTTAGCAGGCGTACCGTTAACAACAGTCTTATAGGACAGCGGTATGTTCGTGTTAGCCGGCGCACCGTCAACAACAGTCTAATAGGACAACGGAATGTTGGTGTTAGCCGGCGTACCGTTAACAACAGTCTAATAGGACAACGGAATGTTGGTGTTAGCCGGCGTACCGTTAACAACAGTCTAATAGGACAGCGGAATGTTGGTGTTAGCCGGCGTACCGTCAACAACAGTCTAATAGGACAGCGGTATGTTCGTGTTAGCCGGCGTACCGTCAACAACAGTCTAATAGGACAGCGAAATGTTGGTGTTAGCCGGCGTACCGTCAACAACAGTCTAATAGGACAGCGGAATGTACGTGTTAGCCGGCGTACCGTCAACAACAGTCTAATAGGACAGCGGTATGTTCGTGTTAGCCGGCGTACCGTCAACAACAGTCTAATAGGACAGCGGAATGTTGGTGTTAGCCGGCGTACCGTTAACAACAGTCTAATAGGACAGCGGTATGTTCGTGTTAGCCGGCGTACCGTCAACAACAGACTAATAGGACAACGGAATGTTGGTGTTAGCCGGCGTACCGTTAACAACAGTCTAATAGGACAGCGGTATGTTCGTGTTAGCCGGCGTACCGTCAACAACAGTCTAATAGGACAGCGGAATGTTCGTGTTAGCCGGCACACCGTCAACAACAGTCTAATAGGACAGCGGTATGTTCGTGTTAGCCGGCGTACCGTTAACAACAGTCTAATAAGACAGCGGTATGTTCGTGTTAGCCGGCGTACCGTTAACAACAGTCTAATAGGACAGCGGTATGTTCGTGTTAGCCGGCGTACTGTTAACAACAGCTAATAGGACAGCGGAATGTTCGTGTTAGCCGGCGTACCGTCAACAACAGTCTAATAGGACAGCGGAATGTTCGTGTTAGCCGGCACACCGTCAACAACAGTCTAATAGGACAGCGGAATGTTCGTGTTAGCCGGCGTACCGTTAACAGCAGTCTAATAGGACAGCGGTATGTTCGTGTTAGCCGGCGTACCGTTAACAACAGTCTAATAGGACAGTGGTATGTTCGTGTTAGCCGGCGTACTGTTAACAACAGTCTAATAGGACAGCGGAATGTTCGTGTTAGCCGGCGTACCGTCAACAACAGTCTAATAGGACAGCGGTATGTTCGTGTTAGCCGGCGTACCGTTAACAACAGTCTAATAAGACAACGGAATGTTCGTGTTAGCCGGCACACCGTCAACAACAGTCTAATAGGACAGCGGTATGTTCGTGTTAACCGGCGAACCGTCAACAACAGTCTAATAGGACAGCGGAATGTTCGTGTTAGCCGGCGTATCGTTAACAACAGTCTAATAGGACAGCGGTATGTTCGTGTTAGCCGGCGTACCGTCAACAACAGTCTAATAGGACAGCGGAATGTTCGTGTTAGCCGGCACACCGTCAACAACAGTCTAATAGGACAGCGGTATGTTCGTGTTAGCCGGCGTACCGTTAACAACAGTCTAATAAGACAGCGGTATGTTCGTGTTAGCAGGCGTACCGTTAACAACAGTCTAATAGGACAGCGGTATGTTCGTGTTAGCCGGCGTACTGTTAACAACAGTCTAATAGGACAGCGGAATGTTCGTGTTAGCCGGCGTACCGTCAACAACAGTCTAATAGGACAGCGGAATGTTCGTGTTAGCCGGCACACCGTCAACAACAGTCTAATAGGACAGCGGAATGTTCGTGTTAGCCGGCGTACCGTTAACAGCAGTCTAATAGGACAGCGGTATGTTCGTGTTAGCCGGCGTACCGTTAACAACAGTCTAATAGGACAGCGGTATGTTCGTGTTAGCCGGCGTACTGTTAACAACAGTCTAATAGGACAGCGGAATGTTCGTGTTAGCCGGCGTACCGTCAACAACAGTCTAATAGGACAGCGGTATGTTCGTGTTAGCCGGCGTACCGTTAACAACAGTCTAATAAGACAACGGAATGTTCGTGTTAGCCGGCACACCGTCAACAACAGTCTAATAGGACAGCGGTATGTTCGTGTTAAACGGCGTACCGTCAACAACAGTCTAATAGGACAGCGGTATGTTCGTGTTAGCCGGCGTACCGTCAACAACAGTCTAATAGGACAGCGGTATGTTCGTGTTAGCCGGCGTACCGTCAACAACAGTCTAATAGGACAGCGATATGTTCGTGTTAGCCGGCGTACCGTCAACAACAGTTTAATAGGACAGCGGTATGTTCGTGTTAGCCGGCTTACCGTTAACAACAGTCTAATAAGACAGCGGTATGTTCGTGTTAGCCGGCGTACCGTCAACAACAGTCTAATAGGACAGCGGAATGTTCGTGTTAGCCGGCACACCGTCAACAACAGTCTAATAGGACAGTGGTATGTTCGTGTTAGCCGGCGTACCGTTAACAACAGTCTAATAAGACAGCGGTATGTTCGTGTTAGCCGGCGTACCGTCAACAACAGTCTAATAGGACAGCGGTATGTTCGTGTTAGCCGGCGTATCGTTAACAACAGTCTAATAGGACAGCGGTATGTTCGTGTTAGCCGGCGTACCGTTAACAACAGTCTAATAGGACAGCGGAATGTTGGTGTTAGCCGGCGTACCGTCAACAACAGTCTAATAGGACAGCGGTATGTTCGTGTTAACCGGCGAACCGTCAACAACAGTCTAATAGGACAGCGAAATGTTCGTGTTAGCCGGCGTATCGTTAACAACAGTCTAATAGGACAGCGGTATGTTCGTGTTAGCCGGCGTACCGTCAACAACAGTCTAATAGGACAGCGGAATGTTCGTGTTAGCCGGCACACCGTCAACAACAGTCTAATAGGACAGCGGTATGTTCGTGTTAGCCTGCGTACCGTTAACAACAGTCTAATAAGACAGCGGTATGTTCGTGTTAGCCGGCGTACCGTCAACAACAGTCTAATAGGACAGCGGTATGTTGGTGTTAGCCGGCGTATCGTTAACAACAGTCTAATAGGACAGCGGTATGTTCGTGTTAGCCGGCGTACCGTTAACAACAGTCTAATAGGACAGCGGAATGTTGGTGTTAGCCGGCGTACCGTCAACAACAGTCTAATAGGACAGCAGAATGTTGGTGTTAGCCGGCGTACCGTCAAAAACAGTCTAATAGGACAGCGGAATGTTCGTGTTAGCCGGCGTATCGTTAACAACAGTCTAATTGGACAGTGGTATGTTCGTGTTGGCCGGCGTACCGTCAACAACAGTCTAATAGGACAGCGGTATGTACGTGTTAGCCGGCGTACCGTCAACAACAGACTAATAGGACAACGGAATGTTGGTGTTAGCCGGCGTACCGTTAACAACAGTCTAATAGGACAACGGAATGTTGGTGTTAGCCGGCGTACCGTTAACAACAGTCTAATAGGACAGCGGAATGTTGGTGTTAGCCGGCGTACCGTCAACAACAGTCTAATAGGACAGCGGTATGTTCGTGTTAGCCGGCGTACCGTCAACAACAGTCTAATAGGACAGCGAAATGTTGGTGTTAGCCGGCGTACCGTCAACAACAGTCTAATAGGACAGCGGAATGTACGTGTTAGCCGGCGTACCGTCAACAACAGTCTAATAGGACAGCGATATGTTCGTGTTAGCCGGCGTACCGTCAACAACAGTCTAATAGGACAGCGGAATGTTGGTGTTAGCCGGCGTACCGTTAACAACAGTCTAATAGGACAGCGGTATGTTCGTGTTAGCCGGCGTACCGTCAACAACAGACTAATAGGACAACGGAATGTTGGTGTTAGCCGGCGTACCGTTAACAACAGTCTAATAGGACAGCGGTATGTTCGTGTTAGCCGGCGTACCGTCAACAACAGTCTAATAGGACAGCGGAATGTTCGTGTTAGCCGGCACACCGTCAACAACAGTCTAATAGGACAGCGGTATGTTCGTGTTAGCCGGCGTACCGTTAACAACAGTCTAATAAGACAGCGGTATGTTCGTGTTAGCCGGCGTACTGTTAACAACAGTCTAATAGGACAGCGGAATGTTCGTGTTAGCCGGCGTACCGTCAACAACAGTCTAATAGGACAGCGGAATGTTCGTGTTAGCCGGCACACCGTCAACAACAGTCTAATAGGACAGCGGAATGTTCGTGTTAGCCGGCGTACCGTTAACAGCAGTCTAATAGGACAGCGGTATGTTCGTGTTAGCCGGCGTACCGTTAACAACAGTCTAATAGGACAGCGGTATGTTCGTGTTAGCCGGCGTACTGTTAACAACAGTCTAATAGGACAGCGGAATGTTCGTGTTAGCCGGCGTACCGTCAACAACAGTCTAATAGGACAGCGGTATGTTCGTGTTAGCCGGCGTACTGTTAACAACAGTCTAATAGGACAGCGGAATGTTCGTGTTAGCCGGCGTACCGTCAACAACAGTCTAATAGGACAGCGGAATGTTCGTGTTAGCCGGCACACCGTCAACAACAGTCTAATAGGACAGCGGAATGTTCGTGTTAGCCGGCGTACCGTTAACAGCAGTTTAATAGGACAGCGGTATGTTCGTGTTAGCCGGCGTACCGTTAACAACAGTCTAATAGGACAGCGGTATGTTCGTGTTAGCCGGCGTACTGTTAACAACAGTCTAATAGGACAGCGGAATGTTCGTGTTAGCCGGCGTACCGTCAACAACAGTCTAATAGGACAGCGGTATGTTCGTGTTAGCCGGCGTACCGTTAACAACAGTCTAATAAGACAACGGAATGTTCGTGTTAGCCGGCACACCGTCAACAACAGTCTAATAGGACAGCGGTATGTTCGTGTTAAACGGCGTACCGTCAACAACAGTCTAATAGGACAGCGGTATGTTCGTGTTAGCCGGCGTACCGTCAACAACAGTCTAATAGGACAGCGGTATGTTCGTGTTAGCCGGCGTACCGTCAACAACAGTCTAATAGGACAGCGATATGTTCGTGTTAGCCGGCGTACCGTCAACAACAGTTTAATAGGACAGCGGTATGTTCGTGTTAGCCGGCGTACCGTTAACAACAGTCTAATAAGACAGCGGTATGTTCGTGTTAGCCGGCGTACCGTCAACAACAGTCTAATAGGACAGCGGAATGTTCGTGTTAGCCGGCACACCGTCAACAACAGTCTAATAGGACAGCGGTATGTTCGTGTTAGCCGGCGTACCGTTAACAACAGTCTAATAAGACAGCGGTATGTTCGTGTTAGCCGGCGTACCGTCAACAACAGTCTAATAGGACAGCGGTATGTTCGTGTTAGCCGGCGTATCGTTAACAACAGTCTAATAGGACAGCGGTATGTTCGTGTTAGCCGGCGTACCGTTAACAACAGTCTAATAGGACAGCGGAATGTTGGTGTTAGCCTGCGTACCGTCAACAACAGTCTAATAGGACAGCGGTATGTTCGTGTTAACCGGCGAACCGTCAACAACAGTCTAATAGGACAGCGGAATGTTCGTGTTAGCCGGCGTATCGTTAACAACAGTCTAATAGGACAGCGGTATGTTCGTGTTAGCCGGCGTACCGTCAACAACAGTCTAATAGGACAGCGGAATGTTGGTGTTAGCCGGCACACCGTCAACAACAGTCTAATAGGACAGCGGTATGTTCGTGTTAGCCGGTGTACCGTCAACAACAGTCTAATAGGACAGCGGTATGTTCGTGTTAGCCGGCGTACTGTTAACAACAGTCTAATAGGACAGCGGAATGTTCGTGTTAGCCGGCGTACCGTCAACAACAGTCTAATAGGACAGCGGTATGTTCGTGTTAGCCGGCGTACCGTTAACAACAGTCTAATAAGACAACGGAATGTTCGTGTTAGCCGGCACACCGTCAACAACAGTCTAATAGGACAGCGGTATGTTCGTGTTAAACGGCGTACCGTCAACAACAGTCTAATAGGACAGCGGTATGTTCGTGTTAGCCGGCGTACCGTCAACAACAGTCTAATAGGACAGCGGTATGTTGGTGTTAGCCGGCGTACCGTCAACAACAGTCTAATAGGACAGCGATATGTTCGTGTTAGCCGGCGTACCGTCAACAACAGTTTAATAGGACAGCGGTATGTTCGTGTTAGCCGGCTTACCGTTAACAACAGTCTAATAAGACAGCGGTATGTTCGTGTTAGCCGGCGTACCGTCAACAACAGTCTAATAGGACAGCGGTATGTTCGTGTTAGCCGGCGTATCGTTAACAACAGTCTAATAGGACAGCGGTATGTTCGTGTTAGCCGGCGTACCGTTAACAACAGTCTAATAGGACAGCGGAATGTTGGTGTTAGCCGGCGTACCGTCAACAACAGTCTAATAGGACAGCGGTATGTTCGTGTTAACCGGCGAACCGTCAACAACAGTCTAATAGGACAGCGGAATGTTCGTGTTAGCCGGCGTATCGTTAACAACAGTCTAATAGGACAGCGGTATGTTCGTGTTAGCCGGCGTACCGTCAACAACAGTCTAATAGGACAGCGGAATGTTCGTGTTAGCCGGCACACCGTCAACAACAGTCTAATAGGACAGCGGTATGTTCGTGTTAGCCGGCGTACCGTTAACAACAGTCTAATAAGACAGCGGTATGTTCGTGTTAGCCGGCGTACCGTCAACAACAGTCTAATAGGACAGCGGTATGTTCGTGTTAGCCGGCGTATCGTTAACAACAGTCTAATAGGACAGCGGTATGTTCGTGTTAGCCGGCGTACCGTTAACAACAGTCTAATAGGACAGCGGAATGTTGGTGTTAGCCGGCGTACCGTCAACAACAGTCTAATAGGACAGCGGAATGTTGGTGTTAGCCGGCGTACCGTCAAAAACAGTCTAATAGGACAGCGGAATGTTCGTGTTAGCCGGCGTATCGTTAACAACAGTCTAATTGGACAGTGGTATGTTCGTGTTGGCCGGCGTACCGTCAACAACAGTCTAATAGGACAGCGGTATGTACGTGTTAGCCGGCGTACCGTCAACAACAGACTAATAGGACAACGGAATGTTGGTGTTAGCCGGCGTACCGTTAACAACAGTCTAATAGGACAACGGAATGTTGGTGTTAGCCGGCGTACCGTTAACAACAGTCTAATAGGACAGCGGAATGTTGGTGTTAGCCGGCGTACCGTCATCAACAGTCTAATAGGACAGCGGTATGTTCGTGTTAGCCGGCGTACCGTCAACAACAGTCTAATAGGACAGCGAAATGTTGGTGTTAGCCGGCGTACCGTCAACAACAGTCTAATAGGACAGCGGAATGTACGTGTTAGCCGGCGTACCGTCAACAACAGTCTAATAGGACAGCGGTATGTTCGTGTTAGCCGGCGTACCGTCAACAACAGTCTAATAGGACAGCGGAATGTTCGTGTTAGCCGGCGTACCGTTAACAACAGTCTAATAGGACAGCGGTATGTTCGTGTTAGCCGGCGTACCGTCAACAACAGACTAATAGGACAACGGAATGTTGGTGTTAGCCGGCGTACCGTTAACAACAGTCTAATAGGACAGCGGTATGTTCGTGTTAGCCGGCGTACCGTTAACAACAGTCTAATAGGACAGCGGAATGTCCGTGTTAGCCGGCGTACCGTCAACAACGGTCTAATAGGACAGCGGTATGTTCGTGTTAGCCGGCGTACCGTTAACAACAGTCTAATAGGACAGCGGTATGTTCGTGTTAGCCGGCGTACCGTCAACAACAGTCTAATAGGACAGCGGAATGTCCGTGTTAGCCGGCGTACCGTCAACAACAGTCTAATAGGACAGCGGTATGTTCGTGTTAGCCGGCGTACCGTCAACAACAGTCTAATAGGACAGCGGAATGTTGGTGTTAGCCGGCGTACCGTTAACAACAGTCTAATAGGACAGCGGGATGTTCGTGTTAGCCGGCGTACCGTCAACAACAGTCTAATAGGACAGCGGTATGTTGGTGTTAGCCGGCGTACCGTTAACAACAGTCTAATAGGACAACGGAATGTTCGTGCTAGCCGGCGTACCGTCAACAACAGTCTAATAGGACAGCGGAATGTTGGTGTTAGCCGGCGTACCGTCAACTACAGTCTAATAGGACAGCGGTATGTTCGTGTTAGCCGGCGTACCGTCAACAACAGTCTAATAGGACAGCGGAATGTTGGTGTTAGCCGGCGTACCGTCAACAATAGTCTAATAAGACAGCGGTATGTTCGTGTTAGCCGGCGTACCGTCAACAACAGTCTAATAGGACAGCGGAATGTTGGTGTTAGCCGGCGTACCGTCAACAACAGTCTAATAGGACAGCGGAATGTTCGTGTTAGCCGGCGTACCGTCAACAACAGTGTAATAGGACAGCGGAATGTTCGTGTTAGCCGGCGTACCGTTAACAACAGTCTAATAGGACAGCGGAATGTTGGTGTTAGCCGGCGTACCGTCAACAATAGTCTAATAAGACAGCGGTATGTTCGTGTTAGCCGGCGTACCGTCAACAACATTCTAATAGAACAGCGGAATGTTCGTGTTAGCCGGCGTATCGTCAACAACAGTCTAATAGAACAGCGGAATGTTCGTGTTAGCCGGCGTACCGTTAACGACAGTCTAATAGGACAGCGGTATGTTCGTGTTAGCCGGCGTACCGTCAACAACAGTCTAATAAGACAGCAGTATGTTCGTGTTAGCCGGCGTACCGTCAACAACAGTCTAATAGGACAGCGGAATGTTCGTGTTAGCCGGCGTACCGTCAACAACAGTCTAATAGGACAGCGGTATGTTCGTGTTAGCCGGCGTACCGTCAACAATAGTCTAATAAGACAACGGTATGTTCGTGTTAGCCGGCGTACCGTCAACAACAGTCTAATAGGACTGCGGAATGTTCGTGTTAGCCGGCGTACCGTCAACAACAGTCTAATAGGACAGCGGGATGTTCGTGTTAGCCGGCGTACCGTCAACAACAGTCTAATAAGACAGCGGAATGTTCGTGTTAGCCGGCGTACCGTCAACAACAGTCTAATAGGACAGCGGAATGTTCGTGTTAGCCGGCGTACCGTCAACAACAGTCTAATAGGACAGCGGTATGTTCGTGTTAGCCGGCGTACCGTCAACAACAGTCTAATAGGACAGCGGTATGTTCGTGTTAGCCGGCGTACCGTCAACAACATTCTAATAGAACAGCGGAATGTTCGTGTTAGCCGGCGTATCGTCAACAACAGTCTAATAGAACAGCGGAATGTTCGTGTTAGCCGGCGTACCGTCAACAACAGTCTAATAGGACAGCGGAATGTTCGTGTTAGCCGGCACACCGTCAACAACAGTCTAATAGGACAGCGGAATGTTCGTGTTAGCCGGCGTACCGTTAACAGCAGTTTAATAGGACAGCGGTATGTTCGTGTTAGCCGGCGTACCGTTAACAACAGTCTAATAGGACAGCGGTATGTTCGTGTTAGCCGGCGTACTGTTAACAACAGTCTAATAGGACAGCGGAATGTTCGTGTTAGCCGGCGTACCGTCAACAACAGTCTAATAGGACAGCGGTATGTTCGTGTTAGCCGGCGTACCGTTAACAACAGTCTAATAAGACAACGGAATGTTCGTGTTAGCCGGCACACCGTCAACAACAGTCTAATAGGACAGCGGTATGTTCGTGTTAAACGGCGTACCGTCAACAACAGTCTAATAGGACAGCGGTATGTTCGTGTTAGCCGGCGTACCGTCAACAACAGTCTAATAGGACAGCGGTATGTTCGTGTTAGCCGGCGTACCGTCAACAACAGTCTAATAGGACAGCGATATGTTCGTGTTAGCCGGCGTACCGTCAACAACAGTTTAATAGGACAGCGGTATGTTCGTGTTAGCCGGCGTACCGTCAACAACAGTCTAATAGGACAGCGGAATGTTGGTGTTAGCCGGCGTACCGTCAACAATAGTCTAATAAGACAGCGGTATGTTCGTGTTAGCCGGCGTACCGTCAACAACAGTCTAATAGGACAGCGGAATGTTGGTGTTAGCCGGCGTACCGTCAACAACAGTCTAATAGGACAGCGGAATGTTCGTGTTAGCCGGCGTACCGTCAACAACAGTGTAATAGGACAGCGGAATGTTCGTGTTAGCCGGCGTACCGTTAACAACAGTCTAATAGGACAGCGGAATGTTGGTGTTAGCCGGCGTACCGTCAACAATAGTCTAATAAGACAGCGGTATGTTCGTGTTAGCCGGCGTACCGTCAACAACATTCTAATAGAACAGCGGAATGTTCGTGTTAGCCGGCGTATCGTCAACAACAGTCTAATAGAACAGCGGAATGTTCGTGTTAGCCGGCGTACCGTTAACGACAGTCTAATAGGACAGCGGTATGTTCGTGTTAGCCGGCGTACCGTCAACAACAGTCTAATAAGACAGCAGTATGTTCGTGTTAGCCGGCGTACCGTCAACAACAGTCTAATAGGACAGCGGAATGTTCGTGTTAGCCGGCGTACCGTCAACAACAGTCTAATAGGACAGCGGTATGTTCGTGTTAGCCGGCGTACCGTCAACAATAGTCTAATAAGACAACGGTATGTTCGTGTTAGCCGGCGTACCGTCAACAACAGTCTAATAGGACTGCGGAATGTTCGTGTTAGCCGGCGTACCGTCAACAACAGTCTAATAGGACAGCGGGATGTTCGTGTTAGCCGGCGTACCGTCAACAACAGTCTAATAAGACAGCGGAATGTTCGTGTTAGCCGGCGTACCGTCAACAACAGTCTAATAGGACAGCGGAATGTTCGTGTTAGCCGGCGTACCGTCAACAACAGTCTAATAGGACAGCGGTATGTTCGTGTTAGCCGGCGTACCGTCAACAACAGTCTAATAGGACAGCGGTATGTTCGTGTTAGCCGGCGTACCGTCAACAACATTCTAATAGAACAGCGGAATGTTCGTGTTAGCCGGCGTATCGTCAACAACAGTCTAATAGAACAGCGGAATGTTCGTGTTAGCCGGCGTACCGTCAACAACAGTCTAATAGGACAGCGGAATGTTCGTGTTAGCCGGCACACCGTCAACAACAGTCTAATAGGACAGCGGAATGTTCGTGTTAGCCGGCGTACCGTTAACAGCAGTTTAATAGGACAGCGGTATGTTCGTGTTAGCCGGCGTACCGTTAACAACAGTCTAATAGGACAGCGGTATGTTCGTGTTAGCCGGCGTACTGTTAACAACAGTCTAATAGGACAGCGGAATGTTCGTGTTAGCCGGCGTACCGTCAACAACAGTCTAATAGGACAGCGGTATGTTCGTGTTAGCCGGCGTACCGTTAACAACAGTCTAATAAGACAACGGAATGTTCGTGTTAGCCGGCACACCGTCAACAACAGTCTAATAGGACAGCGGTATGTTCGTGTTAAACGGCGTACCGTCAACAACAGTCTAATAGGACAGCGGTATGTTCGTGTTAGCCGGCGTACCGTCAACAACAGTCTAATAGGACAGCGGTATGTTCGTGTTAGCCGGCGTACCGTCAACAACAGTCTAATAGGACAGCGATATGTTCGTGTTAGCCGGCGTACCGTCAACAACAGTTTAATAGGACAGCGGTATGTTCGTGTTAGCCGGCGTACCGTTAACAACAGTCTAATAAGACAGCGGTATGTTCGTGTTAGCCGGCGTACCGTCAACAACAGTCTAATAGGACAGCGGAATGTTCGTGTTAGCCGGCACACCGTCAACAACAGTCTAATAGGACAGCGGTATGTTCGTGTTAGCCGGCGTACCGTTAACAACAGTCTAATAAGACAGCGGTATGTTCGTGTTAGCCGGCGTACCGTCAACAACAGTCTAATAGGACAGCGGTATGTTCGTGTTAGCCGGCGTATCGTTAACAACAGTCTAATAGGACAGCGGTATGTTCGTGTTAGCCGGCGTACCGTTAACAACAGTCTAATAGGACAGCGGAATGTTCGTGTTAGCCGGCGTACCGTCAACAACAGTCTAATAGGACAGCGGTATGTTCGTGTTAACCGGCGAACCGTCAACAACAGTCTAATAGGACAGCGGAATGTTCGTGTTAGCCGGCGTATCGTTAACAGCAGTCTAATAGGACAGCGGTATGTTCGTGTTAGCCGGCGTACCGTCAACAACAGTCTAATAGGACAGCGGAATGTTGGTGTTAGCCGGCACACCGTCAACAACAGTCTAATAGGACAGCGGTATGTTCGTGTTAGCCGGTGTACCGTCAACAACAGTCTAATAGGACAGCGGTATGTTCGTGTTAGCCGGCGTACTGTTAACAACAGTCTAATAGGACAGCGGAATGTTCGTGTTAGCCGGCGTACCGTCAACAACAGTCTAATAGGACAGCGGTATGTTCGTGTTAGCCGGCGTACCGTTAACAACAGTCTAATAAGACAACGGAATGTTCGTGTTAGCCGGCACACCGTCAACAACAGTCTAATAGGACAGCGGTATGTTCGTGTTAAACGGCGTACCGTCAACAACAGTCTAATAGGACAGCGGTATGTTCGTGTTAGCCGGCGTACCGTCAACAACAGTCTAATAGGACAGCGGTATGTTGGTGTTAGCCGGCGTACCGTCAACAACAGTCTAATAGGACAGCGATATGTTCGTGTTAGCCGGCGTACCGTCAACAACAGTTTAATAGGACAGCGGTATGTTCGTGTTAGCCGGCGTACCGTTAACAACAGTCTAATAAGACAGCGGTATGTTCGTGTTAGCCGGCGTACCGTCAACAACAGTCTAATAGGACAGCGGTATGTTCGTGTTAGCCGGCGTATCGTTAACAACAGTCTAATAGGACAGCGGTATGTTCGTGTTAGCCGGCGTACCGTTAACAACAGTCTAATAGGACAGCGGAATGTTGGTGTTAGCCGGCGTACCGTCAACAACAGTCTAATAGGACAGCGGTATGTTCGTGTTAACCGGCGAACCGTCAACAACAGTCTAATAGGACAGCGGAATGTTCGTGTTAGCCGGCGTATCGTTAACAACAGTCTAATAGGACAGCGGTATGTTCGTGTTAGCCGGCGTACCGTCAACAACAGTCTAATAGGACAGCGGAATGTTCGTGTTAGCCGGCACACCGTCAACAACAGTCTAATAGGACAGCGGTATGTTCGTGTTAGCCGGCGTACCGTTAACAACAGTCTAATAAGACAGCGGTATGTTCGTGTTAGCCGGCGTACCGTCAACAACAGTCTAATAGGACAGCGGTATGTTCGTGTTAGCCGGCGTATCGTTAACAACAGTCTAATAGGACAGCGGTATGTTCGTGTTAGCCGGCGTACCGTTAACAACAGTCTAATAGGACAGCGGAATGTTGGTGTTAGCCGGCGTACCGTCAACAACAGTCTAATAGGACAGCGGAATGTTGGTGTTAGCCGGCGTACCGTCAAAAACAGTCTAATAGGACAGCGGAATGTTCGTGTTAGCCGGCGTATCGTTAACAACAGTCTAATTGGACAGTGGTATGTTCGTGTTGGCCGGCGTACCGTCAACAACAGTCTAATAGGACAGCGGTATGTACGTGTTAGCCGGCGTACCGTCAACAACAGACTAATAGGACAACGGAATGTTGGTGTTAGCCGGCGTACCGTTAACAACAGTCTAATAGGACAACGGAATGTTGGTGTTAGCCGGCGTACCGTTAACAACAGTCTAATAGGACAGCGGAATGTTGGTGTTAGCCGGCGTACCGTCATCAACAGTCTAATAGGACAGCGGTATGTTCGTGTTAGCCGGCGTACCGTCAACAACAGTCTAATAGGACAGCGAAATGTTGGTGTTAGCCGGCGTACCGTCAACAACAGTCTAATAGGACAGCGGAATGTACGTGTTAGCCGGCGTACCGTCAACAACAGTCTAATAGGACAGCGGTATGTTCGTGTTAGCCGGCGTACCGTCAACAACAGTCTAATAGGACAGCGGAATGTTGGTGTTAGCCGGCGTACCGTTAACAACAGTCTAATAGGACAGCGGTATGTTCGTGTTAGCCGGCGTACCGTCAACAACAGACTAATAGGACAACGGAATGTTGGTGTTAGCCGGCGTACCGTTAACAACAGTCTAATAGGACAGCGGTATGTTCGTGTTAGCCGGCGTACCGTTAACAACAGTCTAATAGGACAGCGGAATGTCCGTGTTAGCCGGCGTACCGTCAACAACGGTCTAATAGGACAGCGGTATGTTCGTGTTAGCCGGCGTACCGTTAACAACAGTCTAATAGGACAGCGGTATGTTCGTGTTAGCCGGCGTACCGTCAACAACAGTCTAATAGGACAGCGGAATGTCCGTGTTAGCCGGCGTACCGTCAACAACAGTCTAATAGGACAGCGGTATGTTCGTGTTAGCCGGCGTACCGTCAACAACAGTCTAATAGGACAGCGGAATGTTGGTGTTAGCCGGCGTACCGTTAACAACAGTCTAATAGGACAGCGGGATGTTCGTGTTAGCCGGCGTACCGTCAACAACAGTCTAATAGGACAGCGGTATGTTGGTGTTAGCCGGCGTACCGTTAACAACAGTCTAATAGGACAACGGAATGTTCGTGCTAGCCGGCGTACCGTCAACAACAGTCTAATAGGACAGCGGAATGTTGGTGTTAGCCGGCGTACCGTCAACTACAGTCTAATAGGACAGCGGTATGTTCGTGTTAGCCGGCGTACCGTCAACAACAGTCTAATAGGACAGCGGAATGTTGGTGTTAGCCGGCGTACCGTCAACAATAGTCTAATAAGACAGCGGTATGTTCGTGTTAGCCGGCGTACCGTCAACAACAGTCTAATAGGACAGCGGAATGTTGGTGTTAGCCGGCGTACCGTCAACAACAGTCTAATAGGACAGCGGAATGTTCGTGTTAGCCGGCGTACCGTCAACAACAGTGTAATAGGACAGCGGAATGTTCGTGTTAGCCGGCGTACCGTTAACAACAGTCTAATAGGACAGCGGAATGTTGGTGTTAGCCGGCGTACCGTCAACAATAGTCTAATAAGACAGCGGTATGTTCGTGTTAGCCGGCGTACCGTCAACAACATTCTAATAGAACAGCGGAATGTTCGTGTTAGCCGGCGTATCGTCAACAACAGTCTAATAGAACAGCGGAATGTTCGTGTTAGCCGGCGTACCGTTAACGACAGTCTAATAGGACAGCGGTATGTTCGTGTTAGCCGGCGTACCGTCAACAACAGTCTAATAAGACAGCAGTATGTTCGTGTTAGCCGGCGTACCGTCAACAACAGTCTAATAGGACAGCGGAATGTTCGTGTTAGCCGGCGTACCGTCAACAACAGTCTAATAGGACAGCGGTATGTTCGTGTTAGCCGGCGTACCGTCAACAATAGTCTAATAAGACAACGGTATGTTCGTGTTAGCCGGCGTACCGTCAACAACAGTCTAATAGGACTGCGGAATGTTCGTGTTAGCCGGCGTACCGTCAACAACAGTCTAATAGGACAGCGGGATGTTCGTGTTAGCCGGCGTACCGTCAACAACAGTCTAATAAGACAGCGGAATGTTCGTGTTAGCCGGCGTACCGTCAACAACAGTCTAATAGGACAGCGGAATGTTCGTGTTAGCCGGCGTACCGTCAACAACAGTCTAATAGGACAGCGGTATGTTCGTGTTAGCCGGCGTACCGTCAACAACAGTCTAATAGGACAGCGGTATGTTCGTGTTAGCCGGCGTACCGTCAACAACATTCTAATAGAACAGCGGAATGTTCGTGTTAGCCGGCGTATCGTCAACAACAGTCTAATAGAACAGCGGAATGTTCGTGTTAGCCGGCGTACCGTTAACGACAGTCTAATAGGACAGCGGTATGTTCGTGTTAGCCGGCGTACCGTCAACAACAGTCTAATAAGACAGCGGTATGTTCGTGTTAGCCGGCGTACCGTCAAAAACAGTCTAATAGGACAGCGGAATGTTCGTGTTAGCCGGCGTACCGTTAACAACAGTCTAATAGGACAGCGGTATGTTCGTGTTAGCCGGCGTACCGTCAACAATAGTCTAATAAGACAACGGTATGTTGGTGTTAGCCGGCGTACCGTCAACAACAGTCTAATAGGACAGCGGAATGTTGGTGTTAGCCGGCGTACCGTTAACAACAGTCTAATAGGACAGCGGAATGTTCGTGTTAGCCGGCGTACCGTCAACAACAGTCTAATAGGACAGCGGAATGTTGGTGTTAGCCGGCGTACCGTCAACGACAGTCTAATAGGACAGCGGTATGTTCGTGTTAGCCAGCGTACCGTCAACGACAGTCTAATAGGACATCGGAATGTTCGTGTTAGCCGGCGTACTGTTAACGACAGTCTAATAGGACAGCGGAATGTTCGTGTTAGCCGGCGTACCGTCAACAATAGTCTAATAAGACAGCGGTATGTTTGTGCTAGCCGGCGTACCGTCAACAACAGTCTAATAGGACAGCGGAATGTTCGTGTTAGCCGGCGTACCGTCAACAACAGTCTAATAGGACAGCGGAATGTTGGTGTTAGCCGACGTACCGTCAACAACAGTCTAATAAGACAGCGGTATGTTCGTGTTAGCCGGCGTACCGTTAACAAAAGTCTAATAGGACAGCGGAATGTTGGTGTTAGCCGGCGTACCGTCAACAATAGTCTAATAAGACAGCGGTATGTTCGTGTTAGCCGGCTTACCGTTAACAACAGTCTAATAGGACAACGGAATGTTCGTGTTAGCCGGCGTACCGTCAACAGCATTCTAACAGGACAGCATTTTTATTCGATCGAATCTTAATAAAATCATCTTTTACAATTTTTGTGAAAAACGTTTTTTTTATTTCCGTCAATCACATTCTATGTATAAGTACAGTCACATCTTATTTTACATCTTTCAATATTAAGTAAATACCTCATATCAAAATAAATAATAGTTACTCCTTTTTTCATGATATTGCAGTGTAAGTAATAAATAATAAAACTTGGTCTCACTTTTTTTTATAGGAAATTCTGGGTTTTAGTTATTTCCCTTGTTCCTATTTTGCCTCTAGTTAAATCTATTTTGATTTTTTTAACCATTGATAACATTGGGTGTTCTAAGACCAAAACAATATTTCCTAAAATATTCAGTTCTTAAATGTTAACATTTGCTCTGTTTCCTTACACTGTAATGAATTGCAAAGGCAAATATTGTTTAAAGGGTATAACAACATTTTCAATTGCTATTTTTATTGTGACGTCATTGATTTTATTATCGTCATTACTTAACTAGCAATTCAAAGAATTGTTTAAAGTAATCACACAGAGGGTAACTTTACTCTATCTAAACCGTAAATGTGAATAATTAATTTTAGAAAACATTTGATTTATTGCAATAATAAATCAAATTAAAGAAGTTGATAATTACCATGAATAGTATATACATTTTATAAAATGAATATTTGCAAATTGTATCTTCTTGAATGTGGTATAGCTTTCAATGATATAATTATAGTATATATCAAAATGTTTAATTTTTGTATTCATGGTACAATTGTAGATCATCATATGAAGGCGTTTTGTAATACATCACGTGAACGAAGGGTGAGTTAAACACTGTCTGGGCCGATAGGGCTTGAATATGTGTGATCTACATGTGTCACGGTAAGTAACCTGCTGGACCAATCGGCGTCATGCATTAATCCCTTCTGAACCAATCTTGAATCAAGTATTATCTTTACAATATTTATCCTTTGTCGCCATGGGCGAATAGCTTTATTGTTATAATGATACAAGTGTAAGTGATGAGTCATCCTTATGTAACAGGAGAGGATAAATGCACGACCTGACCGGGGTTCGAACCCGGGACTCCGGACTCTAGACGGACAACCAATTGAGCTGTCTGGTCGCTGACGACCGACCCGGTCTAGATCCGCTACATTCCTCCCTCCTTTAACAAAGTCTTCGACCCCGAAGACATCACTATTAACAATCTAGGTTCAGGTATTCCCTTACGAAGTATAAACCCAGTACTTGAAACAAGGTTTGGTCACAGATACCAAATGTAACAAGAGAGGAAAAATGCACGATGACCCGGTCTAGATCCGCTGCACTTTTACTCGGAGCTTTTTCTAATTTATGTCATTTCAATTTTGATTTTGACAGCATCCAACTCTTAAGTATTTTGACACGGATAGAAGATAAATGGTGGTAGAAGTGTTTCATCGCATTCAAAATATGTTCATTGACTAGATATTGGGCGAATTCCTATATAAGCCGGACGTGTAAAGGTGGATAACTCGCAGAGAGTTACTAGCAACTTCGACATTGACTGGCTTATACATTGACATTGGTGAGTTCTACATATTGGTTCCCACAGCTGGTGTTGTGATTTCTATATATTGGTTCCTACTGCTGGTTACGTGAGTTCTATATATTGGTTCCTACTGCTGGTTACGTGAGTTCTATATATTGGTTCCTACAGCTGGTGTTGTGATTTCTATATATTGGTTCCTACTGCTGGTTACGTGAGTTCTATATATTGGTTCCTACTGCTGGTTACGTGAGTTCTATATATTGGTTCCTACTGCTGGTTACGTGAGTTCTATATATTGGTTCCTACTGCTGGTTACGTGAGTTCTATATATTGGTTCCTACAGCTGGTGTTGTGAGTTCTATATATTGGTCCCTACTGCTGGTGTTGTGAGTTCTATATATTGGTTCCTACAACTGGTGTTGTGAGTTCTATATATTGGTTCCTACAGCTGGTGTTGTGAGTTCTATATATTGGTTCCTACTGCTGGTTGCGTGAGTTCTATATATTGGTTCCTACAGCTGGTTACGTTAGTTCTATATATTGGTTCCTACAGCTGGTGTTGTGAGTTCTATATATTGGTCCCTACAGCTGGTGTTGTGAGTTCTATATATTGGTTCCTACAGCTGGTGTTGTGAGTTCTAGATCTTGGTCCCTACAGCTGGCGATGTGAGTTCTATAGATTGGTTCCTACAGCTGGTGTTGTGAGTTCTATAGATTGGTTCCTACAGCTGGTGTTGTGAGTTCTATAGATTGGTTCCTACAGCTGGTGTTGTGAGTTCTATATATTGGTTCCTACAGCTGGTGTTGTGAGTTCTAGATCTTGGTCCCTACAGCTGGTGTTGTGAGTTCTATATTTTGGTTCCTACAGCTGGTGTTGTGAGTTGTATATATTGGTTCCTGCAGCTGGTGTTGTGAGTTCTAGATCTTGGTCCCTACAGCTGGTGTTGTGAGTTCTATATATTGGTCACTACAGCTGGTGTTGTGAGTTCTATATATTGGTTGCTACAGCTGGTGTTGTGAGTTATATATATTGGTTCCTACAGCTGGTGTTGTGAGTTCTATATATTGGTTCCTACACCTGGTGTTGTGAGTGATATATATTGGTTCCTACAGCTGGTGTTGTGAGTTCTATATATTGGTTCCTACAGCTGGTGTTGTGAGTTCTATATATTGGTTCCTACAGCTGGTGTTGTGAGTTATATATATTGGTTCCTACAGCTGGTGTTGTGAGTTCTATATATTGGTACCTACAGCTGGTGTTGTGAGTTATATATATTGGTTCCTACAGCTGGTGTTGTGAGTGATATATATTGGTTCCTACAGCTGGTGTTGTGAGTTCTATATATTGGTTCCGACAGCTGGTGTTGTGAGTTCTATATATTGGTTCCTATAGCTGGTGTTGTGAGTTCTATAGATTGGTTCCTACAACTGGTGTTGTGAGTTATATTATCTTGGTTAATACAGCTGGTGTTGTGAGTTCTATTATCTTGGTTAATACAGCTGGTGTTGTGAGTTCTATATATTGGTCACTACAGTTGTTGTTATGAGTTCTATATATTGGTCACTACAGCTGGTGTCGTGAATTATAAATATTGGTTCATACAGCTGGTGTTGTGAGTTATATATATTGGTTCCTACAACTGGTGTTGTGAGTTCTATAGATTGGTTCCTACAGCTGGTGTTGTGAGTTCTATATATTGATTCCTACAGCTGGTGTTGTGAGTTCTATAGATTGGTTCATACAGCTGGTGTTGTGAGTTCTATATATTGGTCACTACAGTTGGTGTTGTGAGTTATATATATTTGTTCCTACAGATGGTATCGTGAGTTATATATATTGGTTCCTACAGATGGTGTTGTGAGTTCTATATATTGGTTCCTACAGCTGGTGTTATGAGTTCTTTTTTTTTGGTTCCTACAGCTGGTGTTGTGTGTTCTATATATTGGTCACTACAGCTGGTGTTGTGAGTTCTATATATTGGTTCCTACAGCTGGTGTTGTGAGTTCTATATATTGGTCACTACAGCTGGTGTCGTGAGTTTTATATATTGGTTCCGACAGCTGGTGTTGTGAGTTCTATATTTTGATTCCTACAGCTGGTGTCGTGAGTTCTATATATTGGTTCCTACAGCTGGTGTCGTGAGTTCTATATATTGGTTCCTACAGCTGGTGTTGTGAGTGATATATATTGGTTCCTACAGCTGGTGTTGTGAGTTCTATAGATTGGTTCCTACTGCTGGTTGCGTGAGTTCTATATATTGGTTCCTACAGCTGGTTACGTTAGTTCTATATATTGGTTCCTACAGCTGGTGTTGTGAGTTCTATATATTGGTCCCTGCAGCTGGTGTTGTGAGTTCTATATATTGGTTCCTACAGCTGGTGTTGTGAGTTCTAGATCTTGGTCCCTACAGCTGGCGATGTGAGTTCTATAGATTGGTTCCTACAGCTGGTGTTGTGAGTTCTATATATTGGTTCCTACAGCTGGTGTTGTGAGTTCTATAGATTGGTTCCTACAGCTGGTGTTGAGAGTTCTATATATTGGTTCCTACAGCTGGTGTTGTGAGTTCTCTATATTGGTTCCTACAGCTGGTGTTGTGAGTTCTATATATTGGTCACTACAGCTGGTGTTGAGAGTTATATATATTGGTTCCTACAGCTGGTGTTGTGAGTTCTATATTTTGGTTCCTACAGCTGGTGTTGTGAGTCCTTTATATTGGTTCCTACAGCTGGTGTTGTGAGTTCTATATATTGGTTCCTACAGCTGGTGTTGTGAGTGATATATATTGGTTCCTACAGCTGGTGTTGTGAGTTCTATAGATTGGTTCCTACTGCTGGTTGCGTGAGTTCTATATATTGGTTCCTACAGCTGGTTACGTTAGTTCTATATATTGGTTCCTACAGCTGGTGTTGTGAGTTCTATATATTGGTCCCTGCAGCTTGTGTTGTGAGTTCTATATATTGGTTCCTACAGCTGGTGTTGTGAGTTCTAGATCTTGGTCCCTACAGCTGGCGATGTGAGTTCTATAGATTGGTTCCTACAGCTGGTGTTGTGAGTTCTATATATTGGTTCCTACAGCTGGTGTTGTGAGTTCTATAGATTGGTTCCTACAGCTGGTGTTGTGAGTTCTATATATTGGTTCCTACAGCTGGTGTTGTGAGTTCTAGATCTTGGTCCCTACAGCTGGTGTTGTGAGTTCTATATTTTGGTTCCTACAGCTGGTGTTGTGAGTTGTAAATATTGGTTCCTGCAGCTGGTGTTGTGAGTTCTAGATCTTGGTCCCTACAGCTGGTGTTGTGAGTTCTATATATTGGTCACTACAGCTGGTGTTGTGAGTTCTATAGATTGGTTGCTACAGCTGGTGTTGTGAGTTATATATATTGGTTCCTACAGCTGGTGTTGTGAGTTCTATATATTGGTTCCTACAGCTGGTGTTGTGAGTTCTATATATTGGTTCCTACAGCTGGTGTTGTGAGTTCTATATATTGGTTCCTACAGCTGGTGTTGTGAGTTCTATATATTGGTTCCTACAGCTGGTGTTGTGAGTTATATATATTGGTTCCGACAGCTGGTGTTGTGAGTTCTATATATTGGTTCCTACAGCTGGTGTTGTGAGTTATATATATTGGTTCCTACAGCTGGTGTTGTGAGTTCTATATATTGGTTCCTACAGCTGGTGTTGTGAGTTCTATATATTGGTTCCGACAGCTGGTGTTGTGAGTTCTATATATTGGTTCCTATAGCTGGTGTTGTGAGTTCTATATATTGGTTCCTACAGCTGATGTTGTGAGTTCTATATATTGGTCACTACAGTTGTTGTTATGAGTTCTATATATTGGTCACTACAGCTGGTGTCGTGAATTATAAATATTGGTTCATACAGCTGGTGTTGTGAGTTATATATATTGGTTCCTACAGCTGGTGTTGTGAGTTCTATAGATTGGTTCCTACAGCTGGTGTTGTGAGTTCTATATATTGGTTCCTACAGCTGGTGTTGTGAGTTCTATATATTGGTTCCTACAGCTGGTGTTGTGAGTTCTATATATTGGTCACTACAGTTGGTGTTGTGAGTTATATATATTGGTTCCTACAGATGGTATCGTGAGTTATATATATTGGTTCCTACAGATGGTGTTGTGAGTTCTATATATTGGTTCCTACAGCTGGTGTTATAAATTCTTTTTTTTGGTTCCTACAGCTGGTGTTGTGTGTTCTATATATTGGTCACTACAGCTGGTGTTGTGAGTTCTATATATTGGTTCCTACAGCTGTTGTTGTGAGTTCTATATATTGGTCACTACAGCTGGTGTCGTGAGTTTTATATATTGGTTCCGACAGCTGGTGTTGTGAGTTCTATATTTTGATTCCTACAGCTGGTGTCGTGAGTTCTATATATTGGTTCCTACAGCTGGTGTCGTGAGTTCTATATATTGGTTCCTACAGCTGGTGTTGTGAGTGATATATATTGGTTCCTACAGCTGGTGTTGTGAGTTCTATATATTGGTTCCTACAGCTGGTGTTGTGAGTTCTATATATTGGTTCCTACAGCTGGTGTTGTGAGTTCTATATATTGGTTCCTACAGCTGGTGTTGTGAGTTCTATATATTGGTTCCTACAGCTGGTGTTGTGAGTTCTATAGATTGGTTCCTACAGCTGGTGTTGAGAGTTCTATATATTGGTTCCTACAGCTGGTGTTGTGAGTTCTATATATTCGTTCCTACAGCTGGTGTTGTGAGTTCTATATATTGGTCACTACAGCTGGTGTTGAGAGTTATATATATTGGTTCCTACAGCTGGTGTTGTGAGTTCTATATTTTGGTTCCTACAGCTGGTGTTGTGAGTTCTATATATTGGTTCCTACAGCTGGTGTTGTGAGTTCTATATATTGGTCACTACAGCTGGTGTCGTGAGTTTTATATATTGGTTCCGACAGCTGGTGTTGTGAGTTCTATATTTTGATTCCTACAGCTGGTGTCGTGAGTTCTATATATTGGTTCCTACAGCTGGTGTCGTGAGTTTTGTATATTGGTTCCTACAGCTGGTGTTGAGAGTTCTATAGATTGGTTCCTACAGCTGGTGTTGTGAGTTCTATATATTGGGTCCTACAGCTGGTGTTGTTAGTTCTAGATCTTGGTCCCTACAGCTGGTGTTGTGAGTTCTATATTTTTGTTCCTACAGCGGGTGTTGTGAGTTCTATATATTGGTTCCTACAGCTGGTGTTGTGAGTTCTAGATCTTGGTCCCTACAGCTGGTGTTGTGAGTTCTATTATCTTGGTTCCTACAGCTGGTGTTGTGAGTTCTAGATCTTGGTCCCCAGAGCTGGTGTTGTGAGTTCTATATATTGGTTCCTACAGCTGGTGTTTTGAGTTCTCAATATTGGTTCCTACAGCTGGTGTTGTGAGTTTTATATATTGGTCACTACAGCTGGTGTTGTGAGTTCTATATATTGGTTCCTACAGCTGGTGTCGTGAGTTATATATATTGGTCACTACAGCATGTGTTTTGAGTTATATATATTGATTCCTACAGCTGGTGTCGTGAGTTATATATATTGGTTCCTACAGCTGGTGTTGTGAGATCTATATATTGGGTCCTACAGCTGGTGTTGTTAGTTCTAGATCTTGGTCCCTACAGCTGGTGTTGTGAGTTCTATAGATTGGTTCCTACAGCTGGTGTTGTGAGTTCTATATATTGGGTCCTACAGCTGGTGTTGTGAGTTATATATATAGGTTCCGACAGCTGGTGTTGTGAGTTCTATATATTGGTTCCTACAGCTGGTGTTGTGAGTTCTATATATTGGTTCCTACAGCTGGTGTCGTGAGTTATATATATTGGTCACTACAGCATGTGTTTTGAGTTATATATATTGATTCCTACAGCTGGTGTCGTGAGTTATATATATTGGTTCCTACAGCTGGTGTTGTGAGTGATATATATTGGGTCCTACAGCTGGTGTTGTTAGTTCTAGATCTTGGTCCCTACAGCTGGTGTTGTGAGTTCTATAAATTGGTTCCTACAGCTGGTGTTGTGAGTTCTATATATTGGGTCCTACAGCTGGTGTTGTGAGTTATATATATAGGTTCCGACAGCTGGTGTTGTGAGTTCTATATATTGGTTCCTACAGCTGGTGTTGTGAGTTCTATATATTGGTTCCTAAAGCTGGTGTTGTGAGTTCTATATGTTGGTTCCTACAGCTGGTGTTGTGAGTTCTATAGATTGGTTCCTACAGCTGGTGTTGAGAGTTCTATATATTGGTTCCTACAGCTGGTGTTGTGAGTTCTAGATCTTGGTCCCTACAGCTGGTGTTGTGAGTTCTATATATTGGTCACTACAACTGGTGTTGAGAGTTATATATATTGGTTCCTACAGCTGGTGTTGTGAGTTCTATATTTTGGTTCCTACAGCTGGTGTTGTGAGTTCTATATATTGGTTCCTACAGCTAGTGTTGTGAGTTCTTTATATTGGTTCGCACAGCTGGTGTTGTGAGTTCTATAGATTGGTTCCTACTGCTGGTTACGTGAGTTCTATATTTTGGTTCCTACAGCTGGTGTTGTGAGTTCTATATATTGGTTCCTACAGCTGGTGTTGTGAGTTCTTTATATTGGTTCGCACAGCTGGTGTTGTGAGTTTTGTATATTGGTTCCTACAGCTGGTGTTGAGAGTTCTATAGATTGGTTCCTACAGCTGGTGTTGTGAGTTCTATATATTGGGTCCTACAGCTGGTGTTGTTAGTTCTAGATCTTGGTCCCTACAGCTGGTGTTGTGAGTTCTATATTTTTGTTCCTACAGCGGGTGTTGTGAGTTCTATATATTGGTTCCTACAGCTGGTGTTGTGAGTTCTAGATCTTGGTCCCTACAGCTGGTGTTGTGAGTTCTATTATCTTGGTTAATACAGCTGGTGTTGTGAGTTCTAGATCTTGGTCCCCAGAGCTGGTGTTTTGAGTTCTATATATTGGTTCCTACAGCTGGTGTTTTGAGTTCTCTATATTGGTTCCTACAGCTGGTGTTGTGAGTTTTATATATTGGTCACTACAGCTGGTGTTGTGAGTTCTATATATTGGTTCCTACAGCTGGTGTCGTGAGTTATATATATTGGTCACTACAGCATGTGTTTTGAGTTATATATATTGATTCCTACAGCTGGTGTCGTGAGTTATATATATTGGTTCCTACAGCTGGTGTTGTGAGTGATATATATTGGGTCCTACAGCTGGTGTTGTTAGTTCTAGATCTTGGTCCCTACAGCTGGTGTTGTGAGTTCTATAGATTGGTCACTACAGCTGGTGTTGTGAGTTCTATATATTGGGTCCTACAGCTGGTGTTGTGAGTTATATATATAGGTTCCGACAGCTGGTGTTGTGAGTTCTATATATTGGTTCCTACAGCTGGTGTTGTGAGTTCTATATATTGGTTCCTAAAGCTGGTGTTGTGAGTTCTTTATATTGGTTCGTACAGCTGGTGTTGTGAGTTCTGTATATTGGTTCCTACAGCTGGTGTTGTGAGTTCTATAGATTGGTTCCTACAGCTGGTGTCGTGGGTTCTATATATTGGTTCATACAGCTGGTGTTGTGAGTTCTATATATTGGTTCCTACAGCTGTTGTTGTGAGTTCTAGATCTTGGTCCCTACAGCTGGTGTTGTGAGTTCTATTATCTTGGTTCCTACAGCTGGTGTTGTGAGTTCCATATATTTATTCCTATAGCTGGTGTTGTGAGTTCTATGTATTTATTCCTACAACTGGTGTTGTGAGTTCTATATATTGGTTCCTACAGCTGTTGTTGTGAGTTCTATGTATTTATTCCTACAGCTGGTGTTGTGAGTTATATTATCTTGGTTCCTACATCTGGTGTTGTGAGTTATATATATTGGTTCCTACAACTGGTGTTGTGAGTTCTATAGATTGGTTCCTACAGCTGGTGTTGTGAGTTCTATATATTGGTTCCTACAGCTGGTGTTGTGAGTTCTATATAAAATAAATAAGAGAATACCGAAGCGTCAACAAAATCATAATCCAAACTCAAAATCGATTAAACCAGGGGCAAAATTTGAACAAAGGAAAGATTTACATGGAGACCCGAGTCTTCATTCTCAATCACAATATGTAAGCACACTAACGAGCATATTAAAAAAATCAGAAAATACCAAAATCATAATCCGGTCTCAAAATCGATTAAACTAGGCAAAATAGGAACAAAGGAAAGATTTATATTGAGACTCTCGTAAAAGTACAAGAGAATAAGACCAGGTGTTCCGGAAGAGTAAGTGTCTTCTGCTTCATCGACGACACCTGCCATGTAAATCTTTGTCACATCCAAGTAAACATCAAATTCTCAAAATGAGAACCGAGTATCATTGTCAATCACAACAATTAAACACACTAATGAGCATATTCAAAAACGTCCGTCTTCATATTACTTAAAGATACAGAATATTTCTCAATGAGACAAAGATGGTGACCATAAAACTAGCCCATAGTACTGATCAACCTGCATCTCTCGAATCCTTGTGTTGTTAGTTAGCAGTCGACATCGATCACGAAAATCCCGATATTTAGAGCAAGCCCTGGAATACCGAAACAACTGCGACATGTAAACACCATAGGTTGGAGAAACAGGGATGTTACTATCAAGAAATGGAAAGTTAACGATCGGAAATTTGAAATCATCACGTTTATCGTATAGCTTAGTAGTAAGCTATCCATGTTGATCATAGTTTAAGTAGAGATCGAGGTAAGCAGCTGATGTAGAAGAGTATGTCGTGTCTATTATTTCAAGTTTAGAACGGTATATACGATTGATGTAATCAGCAAACTTCTTGCTGTTTACAGACAACACATCGTCGATATATCTGAAAGTGAAATTAAAAGATTTGGCAAGGTTTTTGTTACCTGTCTTGATTAGCTCTTCCACAAAGTCAGCCTCGTATGAAACAAAAACAGGTCAGCTAAGAGTGGGGCACAGTCTCCTGGAAAATCTTTCCTCCGAGTTCAACAAAAATATTGTCGACCAGGAATTCAATCATCCGTACTATATGGTCTTCAGGATATGTCCTCTTAGCTTTTGTCGATAAAAATGGTGACAATGAATGCATGTCAAACAGGTGTTGTTGCTGTTGGAACCTTATATAAGGGAAGACGCTCAGTCTGAAGACGTTGTGGTTGTTGATGTCATTCATTCAAATGTTTAAATTTGATAGCAATGGAATCGGAAACTATATTGCCAACATATTGTATAACGATTAGGAATTATATTAGACAGATTAGATAGATAATAGTTTATTAAAGTGTAACATATCGATCGATAGTAACACGAATCACAGTCATAAATATACAAGTAAAAAGCATCAATATTCAGTCATATTTGGTTGACTCTTATAATTATGACACATTAAAAAGCAAACAAATTATCATAATCGATTTATACATCTTAAAACTAGTTAATACATGCACATCACAAAAAGGCCATGAAGTAGAAACATCACATCAGAACATATTAAATGAACATGCACTGTATAGAATTATGAACCAGTACCAGTACAATGCGAAATCCGCAGAGCATGAACTAGATAAAATGTCTGTAGACATAACTGCCCTCGTCGCCTGAAACATGGATTCTTCTGCATAAAAAATTGTTAATGAACAAGTTGACGAGTTTATATACCTCACAGCCTTGACTGTGACGTAGGAAACCATTACAAACGTTTTCAGAGATACACTCATATTTTTTTTTGTATAACGTTTGACCAAAATCCGGGGAAAAATTAGTTATTAACTGCTTAAATTGAATAAGATGATAATGTTTTATATAAAGCAACTACAGTTGAATGTAGACTAACGTTACACCCATGTACGTTTGGACTTGGAGTGCACTCCGTTTGGACTTTGGTCATTTGGAGTGCAGAATACCAAAATACAGTCAAACATTGTCTTACATGAACAAACGACGCTACAAATGTGACAAAGATGACGAAACACACACACACATGCTGCACCTCTTAAATTTAGTAAAAAATATAGTATGCCGAAAAATTGAATTGAAATGCATCATACAGCCGTTTCGTTCTCCGATGACTCTTCAGTGATGCTAGGGGCCAAAAGTTAGGAATCCGACAACACAGACAAATCAAACCAGATCCAACAAATGTAAAAAGGGAACCGTGAGCTGTAAACAACAAACAAACACCATGACAACCGCGAGCTGTAAACAACAAACAAACACCATGACAACCGTGCTTGTATAACTCGAAAACCTCGTTTTTGTTGGCAAAACATTTAAACATGGTTAACTCAAATATTCGTATAGCTAGAAGTTTAACACTCTCGTCAGACTTCGAGAACCATCTTCAACAGTATTGGTACCAATGTTGTAATATATAGTCTGTACATACAAAAATATTATAAATATAATTTCTATGTTTCTTTTTACGGCGTAACGAGTACAGCGTAGATCCATCAGCCAGAAGGATGGCCCCAACAGCACGTAACAAAAGCACTGTGCTGCCCAGGCCCAGGGCTCTAGCCGAGGGTCTGTTGTCTTCTGCGCATGAATGTCCCCGAATCCAAGCAGACGTATCGTTTTTTTATTCGAAGATTTGACCTCAGTTCTGCCAGGACCAGCAAAAGTTGGGCAGACGTTAGGTTGTGAAAACGATTATCACCATCAGTACAAATACACATAACATAACTGAAATTGGTTGTCGTCGACAAAACCTGTGTTGATACGTCATCAGTTGTGGTGCCTGTGGTTGATACATCATCAGTTGTGGTAAGTAGTGTTGTTACGTCATCAGATGTGGTAACAATGGCCGACTACGTGGGTTTTCTCCGGGTACTCCGGTTTCCTCCCACAATAAGACCCCTCGCGCGCTAATATCCGGGCCAACAAGAGTGATTAATATAAGTTGTATAACTTGTTTCATAATTGTTGTAAAATAAATAAAGTTTATATAATGGTTGACATTGTCTCTACTGTTGCATCATTCGTCGTTTTAACAGTAGGTCCATCTGTTACCACCACGGTAGTTGTTTCAGGAACAAGTTTACATTCGTCGATTGCTGAAATGATAATTATACAAACCTTCCATATTCATTCTCTCATCGTTAATGCTTATTAGGTACAAATGTATGGAAGATTTACTGGCTTTTTTCGTATGAACAAATTCCTTTCTTAAAACAAAGTAAACGTTTTCATTAGTAGACGGTCTAAGGAAAGAGAAAAACGACTTCAATGGTTGTTCTGTTTACCTACAGTGTCCTCTTCTCGCTGGTAGACGGAGGATTGTATCTGAAGTAAATAGCAAATTAGTTAGAAGTACAGTGTATTGGCGCGTATCTGTTTACTTTTTATCTTTTAATTTTGGCGGGGTTAATGCTTTACAGTGTACGTGATTAGAATAACTATGCGGAATGAAACTTTATGTAACACTGACAAAATAATGCGCTTAAAGGGGATTCGAATAAAAGACCTGACTTTACAAGTGTTTTAATAAAAAAAAAACGTAAGTTGACCTTTTTTCTCTTCGTAAGTCTTTGAAATATTCCTATTATCGATAATTTCTTAATTTTAATTTTCGCCATAACTCGGCTGAACGAAGACATATCAAAATAAATCCCTTGCGAAAAATTAAAATCTTTAGAGCATTAAAGGATTATCCAAAATTCATTAAAAACGAGAAGCTGACAATGATAACATTGTATGTATTAACTTAACTTTGGGTGGTCGGGTTGTGCAGTAGATTTAGCACTTACGTTTCATAAAGGTCAAAATGTACATGTATGGGGTAACCTGCCCAACAGCTTTTTCCGGGTACATTTACTTTGAATTCTTCTACCAATAGGATACCCGTGAACTTATGTCCGGGCAAACAAGAGTGATTAATATGGATTAATTTTTTCTTTCATTCGGGTATTTTATATTGCATATACATTTGTGTATATGCAATATATTATTATATGATATTACAACATGTAGTAACAACTTGATTGTATAGAATAGCAAATAGAATCAAGTATCTGCGACACTTATGTTAATCGACCATCTTAGATAATCGGCTCGTGATTAATGTAAGTTAAATAACTTGTTTCATAATTGTTGTAAAACAAGATAAAGTTTATATTTACTGAATGAGTGAAAATGGTAGTTGCACAATTCGGTCCCATGAAGTTATTCTTATTATACAATTATAGCCATTTGATGAAGCAGGAAATGGTTTTAAGTAAAACTATTCGCCGAGGAAGACATTTTGTCTTTTGAAGAGAACACATACTGAAAACAATTACTGTAGCGATGAACTCTGAACCGGACTGTACGCTAAATTGATGATAGTACACTCTAGATTTCGTATTATATAACCCAATAACATAAATAATTGATTCAAAATAATCCTTATGATTTACTCTATAACCTGCGAAAATGCACTTTATCGATGGACTCTTACAAATTATTACGTTGCTGCATCAGCCAATCAAAAGCGACGTTAGAAATGGTGACATCATTTTTTATGTCATGGGCTGATAACATATTTTAAGCCAATGGAGATGCTTTACTGTATATTAATGAAGAGTGTATATCGATGATACATATTTTGGTTTCATACGAGGCTGAATTTGTCAAAGGGCTTATCAAGACGTGTATCAAAACCTTGCCAAATCTTTCAATTTCACTTTCAGGTATATCGACGATGTGCTGTCGATAAACAACAAGAAGTTTGCTGACCTGGTCGATCGTATATACCCTACTGAACTTGAGACACAACAGACTTTCCTACATCAGCTTCTTGCCTTGATCTTTACTTAAACTATGTCGCAGGTGATTCGTTATTCTAGGTCTTGCTCTGAATATCGAGATTTTCGTGATAGATATCAACTCCTGACGAACAAACTTACGGCACAGGGATCCGAGGGATGCAAGTTGAGGAAGACTATGGGCAAGTTTTATGGTTGCCACCTTGGTATCAACAAGAAATATTCTGTATCTTTGTGTAATATGAAGATGGACATTTTTGAGTTTGCGTATTAGTGTGCTTACTTGTTGTGATTGACAATGATGACTCGGTTTTCATTTTGACAACTTGATGCTTACTTGGATGTGACCAAGATTAACATGGCGTGTGTCGTCGATGAAGCATCAGACGCTTACTCTTCCGGAACACCTGGTCTTGTTCTCTTGTGCTTTTACGAGAGTCTCCATGTAAATCTTTCCTTTGTTTCTATTTTACCTCTAGTGTAATCGATTTTGAGATCGGATTATGGTTTCGTTGACGCTTTGGTATTCTCTGGGAAAACAATCTAATTAGTACTATTTTGAAAATGCCATCCGTCGCTATAATCATTGATATATTTATCAATATCCTCTGCGACCTCCATTAGTGATCTAGGAAGGGGTAAGTAATCAAGTGGCGTCAATGTGTTAAAATGATTTGTAATTACATAGGCTCTGGTCCCTGTTTATTATATATGGTCGTGCTTTTTTGATCTACTCTAAACATATACATTACCGAAGGTCAAATTTTCGTGTTTTTTGTAAAACACATAATTTCATAGTGAACAATACAATATTCTAAGCATATGCATGTTACATGTTAAATGTTTTGCACTTGTTATTAATTCTTGATAAGTTTTATTTCGTAGAATAACTGTACCAACATAGTAATTTTTAAACGCAATCAAAATTTATTAATTTACAGTATACTTACACTTTCGTCGTATGATGCAGGCATGAGTGCAGTGACACGGGTACTATCAGATGACGTACATATTAAATGGCCGCCCACCGCTTTCCCTCCTGTTTCTCTTAGTTTGATATATGTATGGGTCACAGGTAAAGAAATTATAGTGTACAGGTAGTTAGAGCTGGAAACTGTAGTCCATGATTCACCGACAAAGTCCCCATTTATCGTCAGTGTATGTGTGTCAATTGAAGCCGTGGTGACGACCAGGTTACAGGTGTCTACCGTTCGGTAGAGTGGATATGACGTAGTTATCTGAATAATATTTCACAGGAAGTGGATAGTACAACCCTGGGTTGTTGTACAAAATGGCCGACAAGAATATCCGATGTTGACGATATTTGACAGGCGTCACAGTCTAATGTAAATGTGTAGTTATCTTTGGTACGCACGCTGTATGTTTATAGTTGTTACGTCACAAGACGTTATGGTGACGTCAGTATTATTTATAAAGGCTATAATCTTTACATAGTCGGTTTTTTCCGGGGTCGGTTTTTATCAGAACGTACGTTCTTCCCCAGTACGATACGGGCGGCACGGAGTCTGACAAATGATCAATATAATTCGGAGCGTTAACTCTCGTTCTGTCAGCACCGGATATCACACCTATCACGTGATCGGCTGATACAACTGTTCCTGTTAGATCAGACGTGGATACGACCTGAAATGTCTGTAGGTATGACAGATAGACACAGAGAACCTCCCCGCCAGTGTAGTCTTGTCCTTGGTATGTTATAGTTGCGGTAAAGTTTTTAGGTAATATAATTGTAACTGTCGTCAGAACCGCCACTTTCGCCGCTACAATACCTATAAGGCATTTTTTACTCTTTTCACAATGCAATGAGCTAGGGCGCCATACTTCTGTCCCAGATACCCAAGATCACGTGGAATTAAAACATCACAGCTCCTCGCGCCTGAACAGTCGTATCCGAGAATTGCCAGTTCTCCATCAGAGTACACTGTGATACCTTTGTTCTCTATGACTGTCCAGTCGAGTCGACTCAGATCAGGGTCAAGGTTTATCGTGCTGCTCACGCCGAGGTCAAGTAGGAAGGTTTCTGTTGTCCCGAGTATAACCTTCGTTAGAGTGACATTGCAGCCATCAACTTTGTCAACACAGAGCAACAAAAGTTGTGACACCTGTGGGTCAGAATTGAGAAGGTTGTCTAGGAAACATAGAGGATACATGTACCCAGACGTCCCTCTGTAGCCTGCAATCGTAAAAAGGTACATTATGTTAACATATAACTTTATTAGGATATACGGTCGAAACTCATAATCACCAACTTGTATGACTCGAAGAACCCGTTTAAAGTACTTAAGACATGTGGTCGTTTTACCTAGTGGTCATTTTACACCGATGGTATCTTTAAACAGGATGATCTATTTACACGGATAGTCTCTAATTACGATGGTTTCTTATTACAGATGGCCTCTTTACATGGAAGGTCTTTTATTACAGATTGTCCCTTATTACAGATGGTCCCTTATTACAGATTGTCCTTTATTACAGATGGTCCCTTATTACAGATTGTCCCTTATTACAGATTGTCCTTTATTACAGATTGTTCCTTATTACAGATTGTTCCTTATTACAGATTCTTCCTTATTACAGATTGTCCCTTATTACAGATGGTTCCTTTTAACAGATTGTCCCTTATTACAGATTGTCCCTTATTACAGATTGTTCCCTATTACAGATTGTTCCCTATTACAGATTGTCCCTTATTACAGATGGTTCCTTTTAACAGATTGTCCCTTATTACAGATTGTCTCTTATTACAGATTGTCCCTTATTACAGATTGTCCCTTATTACAGATTGTTCCTTTTAACAGATTGTCCCTCTTATTACAGATTGTCTCTTTTTACAGATTGTCCCTTATTATAGATTGTCCCTTATTACAGATTGTCCCTTATTACAGATTGTCCCTTATTACAGATCGTCCCTTATTACAGATTGTCCCTTATAACAGATTGTCCCTTATTACAGATTGTCCCTTATTACAGATTGTCCCTTATTACAGATTGTCCATTATTACAGATTGTCCCTTATTACAGATTGTCCCTTATTACAGATTGTCCCTTATTACATGTTGTCCCTTATTACAGATTGTCCCTTATTACAAATTGTCCCGTATTACATATTGTCCCTTATTACAGATCTTCCCTTATTACATATTATCCCGTATTACAGATTGTCCCTTATTACAGATGATCCCTTATTACAGATTGTCCCTTATTACGGATTGTCCCTTATTACAGATTGTTCCTTATTACAGATTGTCCCTTATCACAGATTGTCCCTTATTACAGTATAGGTATAGGTGGTATATTTATACAGTTGGTCCATCTACATAGGTGATTTCTTAACGAAGGTGATTAAACGAACAGAATAGAATGCAGGATAGGGTATGATCATTTCAATCACGTATTCCTGTTTCGTAGCAAAAACTGGTGACCTTGACAGTGGTATGTGGCTACGATAATCTGCACCCGCCCTTACATCGACGACTTCCGCCACGTAAATCTTTGTCACATCCAGGTAAACATCAAATTCTCAAAACGAGAACCGAGTATCGTTGTCAATCCCAAGTAAACATACTAATGAACATACTCAAAAACGTCCATCTTCATGTCACATAAAGATACAGAATATTTCTCAATTAGACAAAGATGGGGACCATACAACTTTGTTCTGATCAACCTGCATCTCTCGAATCCTTGTGTTTTTAGTTTGTTTGTCAGCAGTCGACATCGATCACGAAAAACACGATACCTAGAGCAAGCCCTAGAATATCGAATCAACTGCGACATGTAAACACGATAGGTTGGAGAACCAGGGATATTCCTGTCAAGAAATGGAAAGTTCATGATCGGAAAATTGAAATCATCACGTTTATCGTATAGCTTAGTAGTAAACTGTCCATGTTGGTCATAGTTTAAGTAGAGATCGAGGTAAGCAACTTATGTAGGAGAGTATGTTGTGTCCTTTATTTTAAGTTCAGAAGGGTATATACGATCGACGTGGTCAGCAAACTACTTGTTGTTTATAGACAACACATCGTCGATATAGCTGAAAGTGAAATGAGTTTTTCCACAAATACAGTCTCGTATGAAAATGAAAACAAGTCAGCTAAGAGCGGGGCACAGTTTGTTCCCATGGAAATGCCAACAGTCTGCTGGAAAATCATTCCTCTGAACTCAACAAAAATATTGTCGACCAGGAAGTCTATCATCTTAACTATATCTTCTTCAGTATATTTCCTATTAGCTTTTGTCGTGTTTTTCACAAAGTATGGTCCAAGATAGCTCACTACCATATATTTGTATCGTCGCCCGCTTTTCCTGGAGAAGAAAGCTCTCATAATGAGAGACCGAAGACGTTCTTTCAGTTTGGTATAGGTATCCAATATAGCAGAGGTAAGTCAGTGTCGTTATCATTAACGCGTATTTTGAATGATTGTAATGTATGGCTGGAAAGTATTTCATCTTTCGGTCAAGGTTTAAGTAGGGTTACTTTGGATATCAAGCAGGTCAAGCTCTTTTTGCAAACAATGAATGTAATAGTGTTTGCAAACCAGGATCCGTATTAGATGTCTTGTCTGCAGACAAAACCACATACTTGCCATGTAGGTCGTTGAGTGTTGTTCGAACATCGGGGTCAAGTAGTATCGATTTGTGTTTAGTTTTCATTTTGTACCGCAAACTGCTTATTCTTTTCTGAATAGAAGACCTGATACATTCTGTAGATTTAGCCCACTCTGAAAGTGAATCCAATTCAGCATGTTCACGGTTAGCCCATTGTCTGGCGTAATCTTCCACAGAGTCCATAAAAATCTTAAACTTCACATTCCATTTGATGGATGGAGACTTCCGATACTTAAGACCTTTCATTAGAAGCTCCCGTAACTCTGTGTTGAGGATGATCGTCAGATTGACAGTTACTATGTGTCCAGCTCGGCTATCCTGAATGCTGAAGGAGGGTTCATTCTAAGGTTATCCATGTTCAACTGTTGCAGTGTTTGCTTGTAATTGAAAAGCTTAGGTGCAATAAGTACAGAATACCTGTAGGAAATGATAGGTGATCTTTTATATCGGAAGTACGGTGGTATGTTAGCTTGAACAGACTATTGATGCAAGATATTGAGGATGTTAATGGCATCATTGCCCTTGTCCAATGTCCTTAAACTTAACATTAAACAAGATATTGCTGATGTTAATGGCACCATTGCCCTTGTCCAATGTCCTCAAACTTAACATTAAACAAGATATTGCTGATGTTAATGGCACCAATGCCCTTGTCCAATGTCCTCAAACTTAACATTAAACAAGATATTGCTGATGTTAATGGCACCAATGCCCTTGTCCAATGTCCTCAAACTTAACATTAAACAAGATATTACTGATGTTAATGGCACCAATGCCCTTGTCCAATGCCCTCAAACTTAACATTAAACAAGATATTGCTGATGTTAATGGCACCAATGCCCTTGTCCAATGCCCTCAAACTTCACATTAAACAAGATATTGCTGATGTTAATGGCATCATTGCCCTTGTCCAATGTCCTCAAACTTAACATTAAACAAGATATTGCTGATGTTAATGGCATCATTGCCCTTGTCCAATGCCCTCAAACTTAACATTAAACAAGATATTGCTGATGTTAATGGCACCAATGCCCTTGTCCAATGCTCTCAAACTTAACATTAAACAAGATATTGCTGATGTTAATGGCATCATTGCCCTTGTCCAATGCCCTCAAACTTAACATTAAACAAGATATTGCTGATGTTAATGGCATCATTGCCCTTGTCCAATGCCCTCAAACTTAACATTAAACAAGATATTGAGGATGTTAATGGCACCATTGCCCTTGTCCAATGCTCTAAAACTTAACATTAAACAAGATATTGCTGATGTTAATGGCACCATTGCCCTTGTCCAATGCCCTCAAACTTAACATTAAACAAGATATTGAGGATGTTAATGGCACCAATGCCCTTGTCCAATGCTCTCAAACTTAACATTAAACAAGATATTGCTGATGTTAATGGCATCATTGCCCTTGTCCAATGCCCTCAAACTTAACATTAAACAAGATATTGCTGATGTTAATGGCACCAATGCCCTTGTCCAATGCCCTCAAACTTAACATTAAACAAGATATTGCTGATGTTAATGGCATCAATGCCCTTGTCCAATGCTCTCAAACTTAACATTAAACAAGATATTGCTGATGTTAATGGCATCACTGCCCTTGTCCAATGCTCTCAAACTTAACATTAAACAAGATATTGAGGATGTTAATGGCACCATTGCCCTTGTCCAATGCCCTCAAACTTAACATTAAACAAGATATTGAGGATGTTAATGGCACCATTGCCCTTGTCCAATGCCCTCAAACTTAACATTAAACAAGATATTGAGGATGTTAATGGCACCATTGCCCTTGTCCAATGCTCTCAAACTTAACATTAAACAAGATATTGCTGATGTCAATGGCACCAATGCCCTTGTCCAATGCTCTCAAACTTAACATTAAACAAGATATTGAGGATGTTAATGGCACCAATGCCCTTGTCCAATGCTCTCAAACTTAACATTAAACAAGATATTGCTGATGTTAATGGCACCATTGCCCTTGTCCAATGCTCTCAAACTTAACATTAAACAAGATATTGCTGATGTTAATGGCACCATTGCCCTTGTCCAATGCTCTCAAACTTAACATTAAACAAGATATTGAGGATGTTAATGGCACCAATGCCCTTGTCCAATGTCCTCAAACTTAACATTAAACAAGATATTGCTGATGTTAATGGCACCATTGCCCTTGTCCAATGCTCTCAAACTTAACATTAAACAAGATATTGCTGATGTTAATGGCATCAATGCCCTTGTCCAATGCCCTCAAACTTAACATTAAACAAGATATTGCTGATGTTAATGGCACCAATGCCCTTGTCCAATGCTCTCAAACTTAACATTAAACAAGATATTGCTGATGTTAATGGCACCATTGCCCTTGTCCAATGTCCTCAAACTTAACATTAAACAAGATATTGAGGATGTTAATGGCACCATTGCCCTTGTCCAATGCTCTCAAACTTAACATTAAACAAGATATTGAGGATGTTAATGGCATCATTGCCCTTGTCCAATGCTCTCAAACTTAACATTAAACAAGATATTGAGGATGTTAATGGCACCAATGCCCTTGTCCAATGCCCTCAAACTTAACATTGAACATGATATTGCTGATGTTAATGGCATCATTGCCCTTGTCCAATGCCCTCAAACTTAATATTAAACAAGATATTGCTGATGTTAATGGCATCAATGCCCTTGTCCAATGCCCTCAAACTTAACATTGAACATGATACTCCATGGTTTCGCCGACTGCGAGATAACGAGGTTTTATTGTTATGTGACAAGACGTAGTTTGGCAATACTGCATGATGAAGAATACATGTAAGGTATAAATAACAGTATAGTATGCCTATTTTAGGATAATAACAACATTCCCATTGTTACACAGTTAAAGTATGGGGTTGAGGGATATAGCAAGTTTCTTGTTTCCCGAGACCAGGTATATTTCCCGAGGCGAAGCCGAGGGAAATAGGCATGGTTGAGTTTTATTAAAACTTTTATAAACACATCACTCCTGTTCTGTATTCATTGCACTAGTTACCTGTACAATACAGGTCAAAATACAACATCTTGGTATACACATACAAGGCACTGGATGGAACAGGTACATACGGGAACTAGTTACCCTGTATCAGCCGTCACGATCACTGAGGTCGGAGACAGAATCACTGTTGTGTGTCCCAAAATCTCGTACTGTGACCTATGGAAACCGGTGTTTTGGGAAAGTTTCGGCCACGTTGTGGAATAGATTACCATTCGCTATCCGAAAAACAAATACTCTGGCCAAATTCAAGAAACATCTGAAGAAGACGTACCTTTTCTGTATATTAGAGTATCAATTTAGACGACATGTATCAACTGACATTTGTTTATCTACAGTAGATGTAGTTCGTATTTATATGCATTTTTTTATATTATCACATTAGTTTAGATTGTAATATCTTCTTTATTTATGCAGTGTAAGTATCAAATTATTATCTACATGTTGTGAAGCGCTTTAGAGTAATTTTACTAATTATATAGAGCGCTATATAAATGTTGTATATTATTATCATTATTATAAACGGTGAATTATAAATTGATTTGTAGTTGTTAAAACAATCAATACAACACCAAGATAACATTCTGCAAAGCTAATGTTTGTTTATTTAATATAAGTAGGACGGTTCTCTCTTTGATAGCCAGTAAACATATCGATATTGTACAGCATTGATTTTTTTTCTCTCAATACAGACTTGTTTATGATCGGCAATGTGGTGCTTTACTGGAATAATTAAGATTTATATTCAATATTTTGATTTCAATATTTACTGATATTATATAATATATCAGCAGAGCGTCAATAAAACCATTAGCCGAACTGAAATAAGATTAAACTACGGAAAATGTGAACAAAAGAAACGTTTACACGAAGACCCTTCAAAGATTACAAGAGGAGAAGACCAGGTGTTCCGGAAGAGTAAGCATATTTAGCTTCATCTTCGACACCCGCCATGTAAATCACATCAAAGTAAGCGTCGCGTCCTGAACGTGAGAACGAGGCAGTTTTCTAAATCCCAATTAAGTACACTAACTTAATATATCCATCATCATATCATACAACATATTTCTCAATGAGATCAGATTGAGATAGTGCAAGGCCGGGCTGTCGTAACAAGTCGCCACATCCGGTGACATGCTGGACCACTTACATTGGCAAAGTTACTATTCTCAAACGACTAGGATGTACATGTACATAATGTGTATGCAATTGTTTAAAATGGCTTTCCGAACATGTACATCAGCCATAAAATCACCTTTATTACCAAATATCTAGACATTTTCATCCTCTCTTCTTCCAAATCATCTCACGTATAGACTCTACACGTTAGGAATCTTGCTATCATCGTACTATTCCCATTTGGAATGGTCGTCCTCCTGACTTAGCAACTTTTTAGAACTAATATGTCAAATATGTCAACTTAAAAATATATATTTATATATCCTAGGGAAAGGGCTTGGTATGAGGCGTTATCTGTACTCATCTAAACTTGTATATTTATATATCCTAGGGAAAGGGCGTGGTATGAGGCGTTATCTGTGCTCATCTAAACTTGTATATTTATATATCCTAGGGAAAGAGCGTGGTATGAGGCGTTATCTGTACCCATCTAAACTTGTATATTTATATATTACAGGGAAAGGGCGTGGTATGAGGCGTTATCTGTACCCATCTAAACTTGTATATTTATATATCCTAGGGAAAGGGCGTGGTATGAGGCGTTATCTGTACCCATCTAAACTTTTATATAAATAACAATGAGATATTTTAAAATAAACTAAGATCATTAGAAAGCAACAGTTTCTATCATCGCCCAATAAAGTAGTTTACACTATATGTGTTATACGTGTGGCTCTTGACAGCAGTCACGTAATGATCACAAATGATCATTAATAGATCATATAGATCATCCATTATAGAAAACTAACTTCGCCTTCTCAGTAACTAAATCAGGTTTTCTATAAAAGTTATAGCTGGTTTGATTAGTATTTCTCTTAAAACATATCTGCAGTTTGTACAATACTGTTGTTTTAACACTGAATCGTGAAAGATTTTTATTTCAGAAACGTTCACTAAATAACAATTTTCTGCAAAATTGAACGTTTTATTTTTTTATTTGTTACGTCTGCCGCTACGTCAATACCATTGTAACATCATCAGTTTGCCACAGACACGACGTTTTCAGCTACAGTTTCAAAATCAGACAAGTACATTTGGAAGAGTGTCAATAAAACTAAAAATAAATGCACTATACCAACTCTCTTTGGGCTCCATAGAACCCTGCTGGGTCAGTAACTTACCAAATATATATCATGATCCCCATGTAGAAGTCATAATTGTTGTCATTCTATTTTTGAGTCAACTCAAGGAATGTTTTTCTTAATTTTCTGAAAGTATTTGATATCAAAATAGACCAGGTAGAAGTGTACACCCTCCTCACTTTGACTCCCCAGTAATCTATGAGCCAACATAAACAGGTGTTTTGAACATACTAGTATCTTCTTGCAAAAAATAGCCTTATCACTGATAGTAAAAAAGACCAATCATGTTTTTGACGAACCTCACGTTTAACGGTGTTGTTTTGACTATCATTGTTGATAGGCCGTTGAAAAAAACAAAACAAAAAAAAAACCCGCACACAAAAGAACTTACCGAAGCCAGTAAGATACAGAGTAACAAGGTACCACAGCCGGTCCATACCTCTCCCTCCTCAAGTCTCCTGGCTGGCTGTATCAGCGCTCGTCTTGGATCGAACTGGACGGTTCGATATATACCGACTACTGTTGGATATAAATTTTATTTACTCATATCTTATTTGTTTTTCAGACATAACGAACTAATACAGCATAATCAATAATGATTAAGGACAAAGTAAAGCCATATTGGTTGTTACCTGGTTGAAAATGGTAATATTGAAATTTCAATGTTTCCTTCCAATATATGGCATAAGCTTTATCCCATTATGTTTAATATTGATATAAAATGCAGTTTAGCCCCCCAAAAAATATCTGTACTTAGTAAAAAAATATTCAGAAAATAATATCCAGATGGGAGTGCGCAAATATTTTTCATATAGTTATTTGAAACTTTTCAAAAAAATAATACAAAGTTACTGCAATGTCCATAGAATGATAACCCAGTGTTAAAATTTCGATATTAGTCTGTAAATCAGAGTATCAGGGAGAAATACACAGGTACCCCCTCTAAAAAAACATGTCGTCCATTGCATGCTGTTTTCAGTTCAGGTAAAAGTAGTTACCTGTATCTCGTGGAGGCAATATAGGGGCATTATTTTATATCAAAATGGGTCATTTGTCATGTAAATGGAAGTTTTGTGTCAAATAAATGTATAAAATTAAAATAATAACACCGACATAACGTAATTTACATTAACGATACAGTTACCTAATTACTAATTAAGTTTGAGAAATGTATTTTGATCCCCATGTGCCTCAACTGCCACACATGTTTACAATGGCAACAGTTTACGCTAGCGATGTTTGACAGGTGCGAAGCCGAGAACGAATCGGTATAATCAGTTAGTTAATACTGTCCGATCCACGCGGAAGTGTATAATATATATGAATCTCTTCAGAATTTATACAACACAAATTAAACTTTGTTGACAATTCTTTCAAAATCATTAAATTACCTGAAAAGACATTGCCGGAAGTCTTTTCACGTGCTTGTACATTCGCCCAAAAAAGGAAAACTAGCAATCGCAAAAAAAAAACATTTATCGTGATAGGAAAGAGCAGTTTTTGCTTTGTGACGATATACCAAATAACATTTGCCTTTACTGCATACTTGAATCCAATTTAATTGTTAATTTTGTCGATGTTTCACCATGCCTCTAAGTCAGGCGTATGAATATCTATCAAAGTAAGTAGTTCAAAATTGAGGGCAGAGGAGTATATTTCGCTACATGCAACGGGAATATGTTTGATTTAAGAGATCTGACATAATGTCATAACTCGTCATTCCGTAGACGGTAAGATTTTTGTTTTGGCTATGTGGCGTGCCACATAATTGTCGATCGGCAATGGAAATTTTAAAAATTTGATCCAGATGTGATCGGTGTTCAGAATGTGCATAAGTGTGATAAGTACGTTCTCTTATTCTACGGTTTTCAATTGAAAGAGGGATTTATTAAAAAATCGAAGGTTCGTCTATCATTCTGTGTATAATAAAGTAACAAAAAATGATATTCATTGTTTTTATTATCTTTCGCAGTATTCTGCAAACGTGCGCGCGTTTTTTGTCATATAACAATAAATATCAGAAAAACCACCAAACGTACCAAAATATGGTTGAAATTATCGATTCTCCACCACAAAATGTACTTTGTGCTCTCTTTTGGCCATGTATTTTGCAGTATTTAGTAAAATGACAAGTTTTGGTAAAAACACCTCCGCCATATTGAATTGTCCTGAACCTAGTCCTTAATGAACATTAATGTTATTGATGATAGAACATTAAGATTGATGAAAAGAATACAATTCAAAATGTCAATAAAACCTAGACATGTAAGACAATGACTAACTAATCCCTCCCGTTACCCGCACCCTTTATATACGTTTATGAGACAATGACTAACTAATCCCTCCCGTTACCAGCACCCTTTAGATACGTTTATAAGACAATGGCTAACTAATTCCTCCCGTTACCCGCACCCTTTAAATACGTTTATAAGACAATGACTAACTAATTCCTCCCGTTACCCGCACCCTTTATATACGTTTATAAGACAATGACTAACTAATCCCTCCCGTTACCCGCACCCTTTATATACGTTTATAAGACAATGACTAACTCATCCCTCCCGTTACCAGCACCCTTTATATACGTTTATAAGACAATGACTAACTCATCCCTCCCGTTACCCACACCCTTTAAATACGTTTATACGACAATGACTAACTAATCCCTCCCGTTACCAGCACCCTTTATATACGTTTATAAGACAATTGCTAACTAATCCCTCCCGTTACCAGCACCCTTTATATACGTTTATAAGACAATGACTAACTCATCCCTCCCGTTACCCGCACCCTTTATATACGTTTATAAGACAATGACAAACTCATCCCTCCCGTTACCCACACCCTTTAAATACGTTTATAAGACAATGACTAACTAATCCCTCCCGTTACCCGCACCCTTTATATACGTTTATAAGACAATGACTAACTAATCCCTCCCGTTACCCGCACCCTTTATATACGTTTATAAGACAATGACTAACTAATCCCTCCCGTTACCCGCACCCTTTATATACGTTTATAAGACAATGACTAACTAATCCCTCCCGTTACCCGCACCCTTTATATACGTTTATAAGACAATGACTAACTAATCCCTCCCGTTACCCGCACCCTTTATATACGTTTATAAGACAATGACTAACTTATCCCTCCCGTTACCCGCACCCCTTTATATACGTTTATAAGACAATGACAAACTCATCCCTCCCGTTACCCACACCCTTTAAATACGTTTATAAGGCAATGACTAACTAATCCCTCCCGTTACCCGCACCCTTTATATACGTTTATAAGACAATTGCTAACTCATCCCTCCCGTTACCCGCACCCTTTATATACGTTTATAAGACAATGACTAACTAATCCCTCCCGTTACCAGCACCCTTTATATACGTTTATAAGACAATTGCTAACTAATCCCTCCCGTTACCCGCACCCTTTATATACGTTTATAAGACAATGGCTAACTAATCCCTCCCGTTACCCGCACCCTTTATATACGTTTATAAGACAATGACTAACTAATCCCTCCCGTTACCAGCACCCTTTATATACGTTTATAAGACAATTGCTAACTAATCCCTCCCGTTACCCGCACCCTTTATATACGTTTATAAGACAATGACTAACTAATCCCTCCCGTTACCAGCACCCTTTATATACGTTTATAAGACAATTGCTAACTAATCCCTCCCGTTACCCGCACCCTTTATATACGTTTATAAGACAATGACTAACTAATCCCTCCCGTTACCCGCACCCTTTATATACGTTTATAAGACAATGACTAACTAATCCCTCCCGTTACCAGCACCCTTTATATACGTTTATAAGACAATTGCTAACTAATCCCTCCCGTTACCCGCACCCTTTGTATACGTTTATAAGACAATGACTAACTAATCCCTCCCGTTACCCGCACCCTTTATATACGTTTATAAGACAATGACTAACTAATCCCTCCCGTTACCAGCACCCTTTATATACGTTTATAAGACAATGACTAACTAATCCCTCCCGTTACCAGCACCCTTTATATACGTTTATAAGACAATTGCTAACTCATCCCTCCCGTTACCCGCACCCTTTATATACGTTTATAAGACAATGACTAACTAATCCCTCCCGTTACCCGCACCCTTTATATACGTTTATAAGACAATGACTAACTCATCCCTCCCGTTACCCGCACCCTTTATATACGTTTATAAGACAATGACAAACTCATCCCTCCCGTTACCAGCACCCTTTATATACGTTTATAAGACAATGACAAACTAATCCCTCCCGTTACCCGCACCCTTTATATACGTTTATAAGACAATGACTAACTAATCCATCCGTTACCCGCACCCTTTATATACGTTTATAAGACAATGACTAACTAATCCCTCCCGTTACCCGCACCCTTTATATACGTTTATAAGACAATGACTAACTAATCCCTCCCGTTACCAGCACCCTTTATATACGTTTATAAGACAATGACTAACTAATCCCTCCCGTTACCCACACCCTTTATATACGTTTATAAGACAATGACTAACTAATCCCTCCCGTTACCCGCACTCTTTAAATACGTTTATAAGACAATGACTAACTAATCCCTCCCGTTACCCGCACCCTTTATATACGTTTATAAGACAATGACTAGCTCATCCCTCCCGTTACCCACACCCTTTATATACGTTTATAAGACAATGACTAACTAATCCCTCCCGTTACCAGCACCCTTTATATACGTTTATAAGACAATGACTAACTAATCCCTCCCGTTACCCGCACCCTTTATATACGTTTATAAGACAATTGCTAACTCATCCCTCCCGTTACCCGCACCCTTTATATACGTTTATAAGACAATGACTAACTAATCCCCCCGTTACCCGCACCCTTTATATACGTTTATAAGACAATGACTAACTAATCCCTCCCGTTACCCGCACCCTTTATATACGTTTATAAGACAATGACTAACTAATCCCCCCCCCCGTTACCCGCACCCTTTATATACGTTTATAAGACAATGACTAACTAATCCCTCCCGTTACCCGCACCCTTTATATACGTTTATAAGACAATGACTAACTAATCCCCCCGTTACCCGCACCCTTTATATACGTTTATAAGACAATGACTAACTAATCCCCCCCGTTACCCGCACCCTTTATATACGTTTATAAGACAATGACTAACTAATCCCTCCCGTTACCCGCACCCTTTATATACGTTTATAAGACAATGACTAACTCATCCCTCCCGTTACCCGCACCCTTTATATACGTTTATAAGACAATGACTAACTAATCCCTCCCGTTACCCGCACCCTTTATATACGTTTATAAGACAATGGCTAACTAATCCCTCCCGTTACCCGCACCCTTTATATACGTTTATAAGACAATGACTAACTAATCCCTCCCGTTACCCGCACCCTTTAAATACGTTTATAAGACAATGGCTAACTAATCCCTCCCGTTACCCGCACCCTTTATATACGTTTATAAGACAATGACTAACTAATCCCCCCCGTTACCCGCACCCTTTATATACGTTTATAAGACAATGACTAACTAATCCCTCCCGTTACCCGCACCCTTTATATACGTTTATAAGACAATGACTAACTCATCCCTCCCGTTACCCGCACCCTTTATATACGTTTATAAGACAATGACTAACTAATCCCTCCCGTTACCCGCACCCTTTATATACGTTTATAAGACAATGGCTAACTAATCTCTCCCGTTACCCGCACCCTTTATATACGTTTATAAGACAATGACTAACTTATCCCTCCCGTTACCCGCACCCTTTAAATACGTTTATAAGACAATGACTAACTAATCCCTCCCGTTACCCGCACCCTTTATATACGTTTATAAGACAATGACTAACTAATCCCTCCCGTTACCCGCACCCTTTATATACGTTTATAAGACAATGACTAACTCATCCCTCCCGTTACCCGCACCCTTTATATACGTTTATAAGACAATGACAAACTCATCCCTCCCGTTACCAGCACCCTTTATATACGTTTATAAGACAATGACTAACTAATCCCTCCCGTTACCCGCACCCTTTAACTACGTTTATAAGACAATGACTAACTAATCCATCCGTTACCCGCACCCTTTATATACGTTTATAAGACAATGACTAACTAATCCCTCCCGTTACCAGCACCCTTTATATACGTTTATAAGACAATGACTAACTAATCCCTCCCGTTACCCACACCCTTTATATACGTTTATAAGACAATGACTAACTAATCCCTCCCGTTACCCGCACTCTTTAAATACGTTTATAAGACAATGACTAACTAATCCCTCCCGTTACCCGCACCCTTTATATACGTTTATAAGACAATGACTAGCTCATCCCTCCCGTTACCCACACCCTTTATATACGTTTATAAGACAATGACTAACTAATCCCTCCCGTTACCAGCACCCTTTATATACGTTTATAAGACAATGACTAACTAATCCCTCCCGTTACCAGCACCCTTTATATACGTTTATAAGACAATTGCTAACTAATCCCTCCCGTTACCCGCACCCTTTATATACGCTTATAAGACAATGACTAACTAATCCCTCCCGTTACCAGCACCCTTTATATACGTTTATAAGACAATTGCTAACTAATCCCTCCCGTTACCCGCACCCTTTATATACGTTTATAAGACAATGACTAACTAATCCCTCCCGTTACCAGCACCCTTTATATACGTTTATAAGACAATGACTAACTAATCCCTCCCGTTACCCGCACCCTTTATATACGTTTATAAGACAATGACTAACTAATCCCTCCCGTTACCAGCACCCTTTATATACGTTTATAAGACAATTGCTAACTAATCCCTCCCGTTACCCGCACCCTTTATATACGTTTATAAGACAATGACTAACTAATCCCTCCCGTTACCCGCACCCTTTATATACGTTTATAAGACAATGACTAACTAATCCCTCCCGTTACCAGCACCCTTTATATACGTTTATAAGACAATGACTAACTAATCCCCCCCGTTACCCGCACCCTTTATATACGTTTATAAGACAATGACTAACTAACCCCTCCCGTTACCCGCACCCTTTATATACGTTTATAAGACAATGGTAATGAGTATCATTTGTTTATCTGCAGATACATCTACACATCGTCCCTAACATCTACACATCGTCCCTAACATATTCCTGTGTAGTCGCATTGTATTTGGTTCTCAGTTTTAGGAGTAATGTTTTGGAAAAATGTTTCCAACAAAAAAAACTGTTAATAGTTACCCAGTTGCCATGGCAACAAAATTTCTGCATAAAATAACCTGCATGGATATATCCACATGGTTTGGAAGGTGTTGGATGGTCAAACTTTTCCGTTTATAGTGACCTTTTACCATGGAAACCTAAAATTCTGATAAATTTGCATGCATATCTACACATAGTCCATAACTTTCCTGCGTAGTTCCATTTAAATCAGTTCAGAGATGTAGGAGGCCTGAAAAAGTTTTCCACAATAACTTGGGTAGTGTAACCTTGTTGCCATGACAATCACAATTCCAATAAAAATTGGAAAATACCAAAAGCGAAACCCTTGTAGTCTGGCAACTTATACCTGATGGAAATGGAACATCACTTATTTTTCTTGTAACGGAGCACATTAATACCATGAAATTTATGTCATATATCTAAAATAAAAGGGTAACGCTACATTGTATTTGAAATTCAAGCATGATGGCTACTATCACATCAGAATCAAGATCATATTTTTTTTTATCTAAGTGGAACAATTGTATGTAACTCAACTGAATTGAAGATATATTTATTTATTTGAATTGTTTCAAACAAACGAATGTGATAACAGGCGAGACTTGTATTACTCGGCTCCCACATGGAGGCAGTCCAATACTGTAATCCAGCCGGCTTTGACGGTTTCCTTGAAAGCACTAAGCAAGGCCCCCTTGATCGTCCAGAATACTTCCAACTTGTCCCTTAAACTCAGTGAACAGAATGAGAGTCCCTCAGACGGGTCTGAGTAACATTTAGGATGAGACGCGAATGCCATGTTCTTTATATCAGCACATGATATATTGACTTCAGGACTCAGAACAGGGGCAAGAACGAGCTGCAAGCATTTCTTCGATGCGTCTATCCATTGTTGACCATATGTAGAAAACATCTGGAAATTTTCAGCATACAGGTCGCAGAACTTTTCCGCATACGTTATGGCGTAAGCAGACTCTGTATGTTCACAAGGATAGCGTTTCTCCAGACATTCCCTGTACCAGGAACACGACGTACCATCAGGGTTGTAGCACCATACAGGTAGCCTCGCCGGGGGACCATCTACATGTCGGCACGAAATGATGTCCAAAGACATACAAAGCACAAGGAGGATGTGTAGTCGAATAAATCCCATAATACGTGACGGTGATGGCACTGATTCTAGGCCCTCTGAGGAAAAGACCAGATAAGGACGCCTTTCAATACGTAATGTTTATAATAATACTGATGACCTACATAGTTGTTGAAGCTTATCGCTGTATACACATTCACTGACTTCTCTATGGTAACGCTGACTGACTATCATAATTTTACATCTCTATTTAGTCGATGTTGTTTATTTTTATACATACTAGTTGTTTACTTGTTATTTAATGAAGATTTACCAGACTGTTCCCGGAAATAGACCAAAGTCCACACATCTCGTTTAATTTGTTTAGTATTTATACAGATACATGTATCGCCAAGGCTTCAGCTTACCCACAGACGCTAATCGGCTAATCTTAAAATAAAAATATTGAAAGAACGTTTATCATCCCCCTTTGTAAATATGTATTGATTTATTATCCGGTACGCCTCGGTAAGTGTAGGAAATATATGCAATGTCAAAGGTGAAAGATTATTAATATTCCCCAAAACAACTGTCTTTTACGTGATATTCAATTAAGAGAAATATGGACGCTGGAACAGTTAAGCCAAATAACCTAAGTAGATTGTTGACAAAACTAGCACAATAGGTTTCTTCCTGTTTTGTGGTGAGAGCTTCTTATATCTACGGAAGCCAAAAAGGACCACTAGAAAATCATAAAATCTCTTTAATAAACTTTTTTTGTTCTCGTATTTACGAGATTATTTCTGGTAATTACAAGCTTATTTCTGGTAATTACAATTTCTTTCTACGAGGTTTTTCTCGTAATAACAAGTTTTTTCCTCATTATAACGAGATAATTTCTCGTAATTTGGAGTTTCTAATTTGTCATAATTACAAGTTTCTTTCTCGTAATAACAAGTTTTTTCCTCATTATAACGAGATAATTTCTCGTAATTTGGAGTTTCTAATTTGTCATAATTACAAGTTTCTTTCTCGTAATAACAAGTTTCTTTCTCGTACTTACATGTTTGAATTTCTTTTCCTGTAATTAGAAGTATCTTCTCGTTATTAGCAGTGTCTTTTTCGTTATAACCAGTTTCTTTTTGTAATTACGAGTTTCTTTCCCGTAATAACTAGTTTTTTTTCTCATAATTAAGAGATCGTTTCTCGTAATTGCGAGATTCTTTCTCGTAATAAAGAGTTTCCGTTTCCTTGACTGATGTGCATGTCAGTGTTTGTTAAATGTGATACATTTTTGTCATTGTTTGTAAAGGTCCTTTAGCTGCAGCAGAGGCAGATGCGCTTGCTGATCACCACAAGATCCCTAAAGTGTTTGGCTTTACGATAGACCAGCAGAGGGAACTTTCAGAATACCCTTTTGATTTTCGCTGAAGATTCAATGATACAGCAATGGGTTTACAAAATTGATAGGAGTGGTTGCATGTTTGGTCAGAAATGTGACCACACAGGGTGCCATCAAAACTAAACAAGTTCAAGATAGTATCGTAGTTCATAGCGACCTTTTTTTCTAATTTGCTTAATATTCCAAAGACATACCTGTGTCCGTATTCATGAAACCGTTCTCATGCTCAAACATGGATTCTGTGCTCAAGCCAGCTTTCTTGAATCTCACCTGAATCATGTCGAATAGTCAACGAATCATTGTAAATGTTGAAAACAGCTTTCGACTTAATGTCTCTTCAACTTTTTACCAAAACTTTGACAAAATTAGATTGTTTGAATAATGTATAGCCATAACAAGAAAAAGGCTTGAGCACAGAATCCATGCTTAGCATGAGAACGGTTTCATGAATACGGGCCCTGTTGTTATGCTAAAATATGAGCAAGAACAATACATTTATCATAAACCATGTTCTAATGCAGTTCTTGTTCATATTTAGGCACAAAATGAGGTACATGTATGTCTTTGGAATATTAAGTAAATCAACAAAATTGGTCACTGTGTTTAATAATAATTTTGACGTTTTACTGTTTTGGAATTCACAATGCATCATAACTATCAAAATCCGACTTCCGACAACTTTATTCGATTCGCTTCAACTGTGACCAAATCACGACTTCGTTATGTTTACTACTACGCGATGCAAACGGCTCTAAAAAAACACTCTCAAAATCCATTTTATACTGGAAATGTATTTCAATCAATTCGTATTGAGAATAAAAGTTTGAGAAGTATGATTAAATCACATATAAAAATAAACAAATAAAAATCTTGTCTCTGGACTACATGTATTCTGTTGCCTAGTGATGAATGAAGCTAGCTATCAGCTGTTCCGCGTATGTACATACATGACGATAAGTGTGCAACAACGTAACAAAAGTGAAACACCGTGTGACACCGGCAGCTTAAAGTGCATGCGAATGGCGGGAAATTTTAAATAGTTAAATATTTACATAAACTTATAAAACCATCAGACATTATTTAATGGTTGGAGACAGTTGAATGAAATGTAGAATATATATAACAGGTAAATGTGGCGTTATTCTCACGGCGTACCCAATATCTCATGTTTTAATCATCTATTATATATTGAGCATTGCAATAGTACATACAAACATTGGTGGTACAAAACATGACCGAATTCATAATTAGCTATAGACAGAAACTACACAAAGCCGATTGTCTGGACAAGGAAACAACTCAACTCGGCTTCCAGGAGCAATAGCTCAACTGCTGCATGTATTGATTATATATTCATCATTTTACATGTTAAACTTTATTTATTTATTATTTTGTTTACTTTGCTTTTGAATCATGTACTGATTAAAGCGGTCTGTAGTTAAGTGTTTTGAATAAAAAAAATATATAAAATTACCTAAGCATCAACAAAGCCTTAGTTCGATTTCAATATTAATTAAACTAGAGGCAAAGTTTAACAAAGGAAATATTTACACAGAGATCCTTGCAAAATTACAAGAGAATAAGACCAGGTGTTCCGGAAGTGTAAGCGTCTTCTGCTTCATCGACGACACCCGCCATGTAAATCAAGTCCTAATAATGAGAACCAAGTCATTGTCAATCACAGCAAGGTAACACACTAATGAGTCTATTCAAAACGCCGACCTTCATATCACACAATGATACAGAATATTTTTTCAATGAGACAAAGATGGCGACCATAAAACTTGCCCGTAGTTGAACATTTTATAATAGACGAGACACTGACATCTGTGCAGCCCTTTCAAGAATGATTTGTTACGTGTCAAGATTGTTGATAATCCATCATGTGATTGAGGACTATGTTGGCCATTTGTTGTTGTTAGTTTTGTTTATAATGTAAACATTTTAATACAGTATGAGATACATATTTTTGAAACATAAAATTAGATATACACGCATATTCAGTAAGTCATGATTAGATTTCTTTTTATTTGGCCATGACAATCTGTCTGTGGATACATTGTACAAATACAGACTGAGGTATTCAGACGTGCAACGCGTCATCATATCCAGCTATAGGTTTTATACTTTGCCAAATCTTTCTTGGTAGTAACATCCCTGCTTCTCCAGCCCATGATGGTTACATGTTCATGTTATTTTTTCACCCTAGTTCCTGTTCTAAATATCGAGAAGTGTGTGATAGATGTCGACTGCTGACAAACGAACGTACAACGCAGGGATTCGCAAGATGTCGGTTGATGAGTGCTATAAGCAGGTATTGGTCTCATTGAGAAATAGCTCGTATCCTTGTTGATGACTCGGTTCTCACCTTAGTGACTTATTGTTTACTTGGATGTGACCTAGATTTACATAGCTGATGTCGTCGATAAAGCAGAAGAGGAACACCAGGTCTCATTCTCTTACTTTTAAAAGAGTCTCTGTGTAAATTTTTCATTTGTTTTACCTCTAGTTTAATCGATTTTGAGTTCGGATTATGGTTATGTTGACGGTTCGGTATTCTTTGATTTAAAAAAAAAATACACTCATACAATAGAAACAAATGAGAATGCACGACGACAAATCTTTTATAACAAGACAAACACCCGATAATTAAACAGGTCGGCCGGACGGCGCAGTCGATAGCGCACCTGCCTTTCACCAAGGCGGCCGGGGTTCGATTTCCCGATTGGATGTACTTATTGGGTCACCTGCCAGATCACGTGGATTTTCTTCGGGTATTGTAAGTATTATATACCACAAGTGATAAACAGTAGAATCTTAAATCAATTATGAAACAAGTTATCAAACTTATATTAACCACACTTGTAGGCCCGAATGTTAGCGCACGAGGGGTCTTATAGTGGGAGAAAACGAAATGGCCGGAGGAACCCACGTTGTCGGGCAGTCGACCCCATACCTTTTACGTCCAGTCGGGGAATCAAACCCCGGTCACCTTGGAAAAAGGCAAGTGCGCTACCCACTGCACCACCCGACCATCCTAATTATAATGATATTGCTAAATTGTTTATTTTTACTCCTGAACTGACACTGATATTTTTCAGACACTACGTATTCTCCTCTCGACATGGAAACCTTCTTATTGGTCTAATTAATCTAATTCTGTGGTACGCATGTATTTCTGACTTGGCGATTCGGTGCCATAGATCGTAGATCGAGGCCTTGTCAAGGCAGGAGTAAAACATTGTCATGTTTCTTTGTTATTTGTCTCATTACTAAATACCAGATACTCTCATATGCACTAATAAGTGATGTCACGGAATTCGAGTCCAGTCCGTGGTGTTGTTTGTAACGTGCTATAACTACATGTAATATGTCCGCATTGCGATCCAGGTGTTCACACCGTCTATAATAGACGATTGTGGCACCATCATCATGTCAGAATACCCGACTGTCTATCCCTGCGAGATCGAAACATTTTTTTGAACGTCGATCGCTATTTGGTGCAGTGGTAGCGAGGCGATTTGGTGTCCTAGATCGTAAGTTCGAGGCCCGAGCAGAGTACGATATAAAACATACAATGTGTTCCTTAATTCTCATATGTGTTTCTACATTGTATACATTGTATATGCTCTTTCGTTGATACGGTCACTCTAAATTTTTGATTTCGGCTAACGCTATCCCAATGGCTTTTTGATTTATAAATTACCGAAATCACTTTATGTAATGTAATTGTTATATGTTTCTTTGCGTCTTGATAAAGGAGCGGATGCTCCGAAAATTTGACAGCACCAGTTTGCCTACACTGTTGGAATTACTTCTTTGCCCTTTATACATTTTTATGTAATTGCTATTTGGAAACTATCGTTGATATTACTTCTTTATATTACTACACACACTAACAATTCTCACATGTATACGTCCCTGCTTTTATGACCATTGAGGGGGATTTTTTTTCGAAAATTGATCTTAACCCCCCAAATGTGTAAAATTATTCTAAACACCCTATTTTAGGTACAAAACTAGCTGTAACAAATTCTCAGGTCCCTGTGATAATTTCCAGTTTTCGACATCTTGGAAGATGATCGTATGATTAATTTCGTTGTGTGTGTTTTATTTTGTATATTGTTTTTTTTAATGAAATAATGTTATCTATAGATTGCAATTAAAACATATTCATATACCTGCAGCTCGAGACGTACGTATTTGTCTCTGATACAATATACATGTGCATGTATACGTACATGAACATCGAATAGCTTAATTTAAGTTATGATTTGAAATGCTCAAGATTTAAACATGTTTCTCTTAATGTCACAAACATGTAGCTGTTAATATCATGTTTTTGTCTGACAAATGCAACATGATATAAAGGTGATGCACTGTATCAGATTTGGGAGGTTATATTATAGGCCTATAGGCTATAAAGTGAATAAAGGGAGGTAATCACATCTGCATTCTTGTGATCGACACGTGCACGGGACTTCATAAACGACAAAAGTCGTTATGAATCATATTGAAGGGGTTTTGTTTAATTACTTGTGATGTTTTGGTTAGGGTTATGTATATTTGGATAAGATTTGGATAGATTTCGGTAAGATTTGGGTAGATTTGATTAGATCGTCACGCAGTTGCAGAGTAGCTTCCCTTTGATGTAGCTCTTGTACGTCTAGAGAGCATAAGTGGTATTGATTTCCTTCTCGCATAAATTGATAATTTTCGGCGACTGAGATAAAGAAATTTGCTGTTTGTGACCCTCAGGAAAGAAAGATGTTAACAGAGCAGTGAGGATCATGAAATGTTTGTCCTCCGAAACGGTATGCATCAACAATTTGTGATCGTTATTTGCAAATTTTCCAGTATGCACAAGAAAATATTCGTCTCGACTCTCTGGAGCCAACTATCCCAAAAGCCCATGGGATGCTACAAACTTTCAACACCTATCGAATTTGTAAATTTACCGACATGCACCTCTTTTCCATTAAGAAAGACTTTGGACAAAGTTAAAATATCTGTTATCATTGAATTTTGTTTCTTTGATCATATGAACTGTTAAATTAATTATGATAATTTGAAATAGATTCTAATATTTTAATCTAAAAATATATGTAAAGCCACAGAGTCTGTTGCTTTTTGAATAACTACTGTATAAATCTCCAAAAGTGTTTAATACTTTGGTATTTTGCACTGTTTTGTATTGAAATAGCTAGGTTTATTATTATTCCCTTTTCAGACCAAGATAAAAATTATATGATAAAGTGTTAGTATAGGCGTAAACTGTAGCTAGATCTACATTTGTGCATTTCTGAAGATTTGTAGTAGACGAAGGAAAACACATTCCTGCTGATGCCCGACCAGGAATCTCACTTGGGTCTTGGGCATACAAATGTATGATACTGTAATCTATGACTCGGCTACCAATTGAGCTAAAGAATCGTGCTCTACTACATGTATAGGGCTGGGCTCAGTTGAGTGACAGAGACTGCATGTAACACAATTAATGTACAAGCCACACTGACTCACTCCTTTTACAGATACTTATATTTTACCTGTTATAGTACATACAGTTTAAACCATCAGATTCATGCTGAGAATTGTACGGTTTCCAGCTGGTAACTGATTCCAGTGTAGCAATATGATAAGCCTGAGTTTCCTCTGTCACCATGACTCCAAGTCAAAGATATATCTAGTACATAGACATTTTGACAGAGAGATGTCTGGTTTGGGATATGGTTTTGGGGCCAGCTAGAAGAAACTCAGGCTACGTAATTAATTTATTGTACAAGAAAATATAAATTATTTTCTATTGACAAAGTAAATCATTTTGTTTATGAATATGAATAACATATTCTGATTATGTTGTAATATGGCATTCAGAGTTCCTATTACCATTTAATTTATTTCATTTATATTTCAATTCAGTAGACATTAAACATTAGGCAAGTGTGTGAGAAAAGTAATCAATCACCCCTGTATAATGTAGACACAGAGAATTTAATCACAACCCTTGGGATCAGTTTTTTTTAATTTCTAACACTGACGACAAAAAAAAAAAAAAACTACTCACAAGGAGATGAAAGATTCTTTTTAATGTGACTGATGAAATTCTTTTATTTTGAGCTAAGAGAAAATTTGATTTGTGAGATAAGATAGAACAAGCACAGTATTTTACTTAACATTAACAATGCTTTATGTTCTTGCAGGTTTCATGGCAAGTGTTATGGATCGAAAGAGAGACAGCTCACCAGAAAGAATTATAAAGGAGATAACTCACTCGAGGGATAAAAAGGGAGATGACTCACTCGAGGGATAAAAAGGGAGATAACTCACCTGTAGGACCTAAAGGGAGATAATCTAACTCACCTGAGAGGTTGAAAGAGAGATCACTTACTTGAAGGATCTACAGGAAGATAGCTCACCTGAGGGATCTAAAGAGAGATAACTCAGCAGAGTGATAGAATGAAAGATAATTCAGCAGACAGACAGAAAGGAAGATAACTCACCAGAGTTAACTTAAAGGAAAACCCCCCGCTGGACAGATTTTAAAAGAGAAAACTCACCAGAGCTATCTGAAGGGAGATTACTCAATGTTGGTAGAATTCCTGTATTAATCTGTAGGTACAATCCAACTGTATAATGGATCAAAGTCTGAAATTAATTTATTCTGGTCAAGGAGCAAGACCAAAGTCCTCAACAAATGTATCGAGAGATGTTTCCAGTGATGACAGTCACGTGTCTGATGACTTTAGTCACAACAAAAAGGTTAAAGTTCAAAAGGAACATGAAATAGGCCAGGAGGTCAAAGTTCATAATGAAGATGATCAAAATCACAAGGTGAAGCCTGATAGAGGAAAAGCATGTTCTAACAATATGGACGCAAATCATGGAATTTCAGAGGATAAAAATCATGTTGCCAAAGGTCACAATGATAAGGATTCTGGGTATGGAGATTGGCTTAATCAGGTCTTAGAGGTCAAAGGTGACATCAGCAAAGGTCATCAGGTCGCAGAGAATGCAGACCTCCTGTGTCACGAGGTCAAAGGTCCAGTCATTGATTCCGGCTTTGAAGATGTTGACGTTTTTTACTCCGGAAGGAACAGCACTAACATAAACAATGCCGATGTCTCTGCTAGTGATATATTTCTCCGCGGAATCAACAGTGTTTGTCAAAATAAGCACTTTGATGACCATGAACAATTTCTCTTGAAGAAATGGCGTGAATCTGGCTTAAAACTGTGGAAAATTCTTCATGAAAGGGAGGTTTGTAGCAAGAAGCAAGATAAGAACCAAGGGAATGCGGAGAAATCATTACCAAACCAGGCTTGTCACCAGACAGGCCCAACACCACAATCCTGTAACAGTAGTAGTGATTGCAAAATGTGTAGTTTGGAGGAATTGGCGTATAGACAAGCTGTTGGATATACCACTAAAAATATAGACAAAACCACTAAACATGTGGACAAAACCACTAAACATGCGGACAAAACCACGGACGAAAACTCGCACGTAAATAACTGTGTTACTAAACACACAAAGATATCCTCGTTAACACATAATGATGTCGTCTCGGGTCCTCCAGAAAGGGAATCAGCTGTGCTGACGCTGGAATCCACGCCCGAATTTTGGACTCTGACTGACAAGGAACATGTTTTAGATTCTACAGAAGGAGAATTAGTGAAAAAATCGAGGTTCATGGAAAGGTTTAATATTCAATCTAGCCAAGACCCTATAAAACCTGAAGAGTGTTTGTTAGATCTGCCTGAGTGTAATGCTGTACTAGAACTCCGAGACATGGTAGAAATACCTGATCTGTCTGAGCGTAATGCTGTACTAGAACTCCGAGACATGGTAGAAATACCTGATCTGTCTGAGTGTAATGCTGTACTAGAACTCCGAGACATGGTAGAAATACCTGATCTGAAGGAAGAACAGTATCCACAACAGAAAGACAGTTCCTCTCCTGTAGACCTTGACTCGTTTGATGTGATCATGGACATTCACTCCAAACTCTGGAGAGATTCTGTAGCAAGTGAAGATGCAAGTAAACCTAATGACAGCAAACATTCACCAACTAAATCTTCCGATAGTTTCCCCCACATTCCGTTCTTCTGTAGTGGACCAGATTCGTGTTGCACTGATCATGTATGGCGAGAACCTGAAGGCACCAACTTTGGGCAAAAACTTGAAAAACGAGTTGAAAATCTTAACAACGTCAACCCAGGCATTCCAAACAGTGGTACACCTCAAAATCGTATTGATAAAAAGTTGTCAGGATTGGAAAAAGTTGTAAAGCTTCAAAGAACAGTTGAGGAACATTGGAAGGAAAAGGGTGCAATAAGTCCACTTAATATGCGTAGATGGTCAAACATTGTGGGAGGCGATAGTATACACAGCAAGAGACCAGACCCCCAGGATCAGTTACAGCTAGACGATGAAGATAATTATAGTGATAGCTATGATGACTCCATAGATTTAGAATTCACGGATAAATCACGATCCATTGTTCAAACTTCGCTTCAGGAAGATAATAATAGACCTCGACCAATGGTTGAACCTTCGAACAGTCAATGTAACTTTAAAGAGCATTTGTTAAAAGCACTAGACCAGCACAAGTCTCCGATATTTTCGTCGGATTCAGCGACAACAGATTTGGACAGAAGCTCCACCAATGACTGGGCAGATGCTGATTCGAGTGATGCGAACATTTCAGTGAGTAATCGCCATGAACAGAATAAGAGGAACAGTTGTCCTGACCCTGGATACAATCGTGACTCCTGCATGTCAAAGTCCTGTGCTAGGTTCTCACCGAAACGATACCGAAAGAAAACCCACTCAAGGTCGAGGTCAATGGAACATGAGGTTGTTATGGACCTCATTCGTAATCGGGTCATTACAGGAAACGGAATCGACTCGGATTCAACCGAGGAATCTTCAGTAGGAGATGTAAAAACGGCACTTATAGCAAAAGATCAGGGTCATAAAACAGCTTGTAAAGCTCCTACTTTACCATCAGAAATTTCTGAACATTCCAATGACCTGGATGAAGATGATCGTGACCACATTGAGAATCATACTGTAGATAGCTGTTCAGAGAGCAGCCAATCAGCGGATGGTCACTGCTACACTGGCTGCGGTCCAGCGACAGGGATCCTAGGTCTGCGTTATGCCATCCCGTATCTGTCCGAACGATTAAAGATGAGTTTGGCTAAGCGAATTGAATCGGGAAAGTCCAAAGAGCAGATCTCGGGCAAACAACGAAGTCAGAGTCAAGGGGATAGGTACGTAGAAGGGAACGAGCCAGGATTCCAAAGTGATCCTGGGTGTTCAACTCATACACTGCAAGTTTTTAATGACCTTGACCAATGCGGGGAATCCAGCATGAAGGCCGTAGAACAGGGACTCTGTCGAAATGTTTCCATCATGTCAGACACCAATGTGCTACAGGCTACAGACCAGGAGGAGATCATTGGTAAACTATGGGGATTGGACGACAGTAAGTCTGGGAGCAAACTTTCAAATATCTCCAATAACATTCCAAATAAATATCAAAATCATGGGCCATACTCTCAAGGTCAAGGTCACATAGTTGTTAAAGATAGATATTTGAAGGGCAGATATGCTTGCCCTGTCTCCAACGATGAAGGTAGCCATGATGAAATTTCTCAAACTGATGAAAGTGAAGGACTTGAAATTTCTCATTCCTTTCAATACATTGACATATCGGATAATGAAATGGACACATTTAGTCATACCCAACTACAGACCGAACTGGTGTCGGGGCAAGGTCAACCAACTCAAGTCTCTCTACCAAGTACAGCCAGTGTAACATATGATGACATTTGTAAGTCTATACAATCTCATATCAACCTCACAAATAAATCAACTCAACAGAGTTATGTCCCTTTAGGAGAACTCTCCCAATCTTTATCACAACCAGATGAAGGGACTACACAACAGTTAAACTCTATATCACATTTAATTCATATTCCTTGTGAGGAGCTCTCCGATTCTAGTCATCTTCCCTGCAAAAATGAACTCTCACAACCTCTTGACCAAATAAATTATCTCCCTTGTGAGGAAATCTCTGAATCTCTGAAGTTGATTGGACAACGTGAGGACATGGAGAACTGTAGTTGTGCGGAGACAGGATTTTTGTCGGCGGACGGGTTAGACCTGGAGGATGTCGAGGAATGCCGAGCCGATTTACAGTTCTTATCCATCGAACAGGATACATCAGATTGTAGCTCCATACGCTCCGATACGGACAGAGTAAGTTGATATATAAAGAATGGGACAATCTAGGATTTCCTAGTAACTTGCTGATTAGTTGAGTTACTCGGCATCTGTTGAAGAAACTGACCAATTAATCAATTACAATGTTCATGTTCGGGTTAACTTGGTTCTGTAGAGTTATCTCCCCTAACATTTTTCAGTTGCAAACTTGAATTGTAAGAGTTAATTCATTTACATATTTGCTATAGACAGTTTATAATACAAAATTCACAGTTACTGTTTCTTCATTGTCAATCGTTTTAAATCAATTGATAATTGATCAATTAATACCAAATGATGATGGATCATGAAAGGGAAAATTACCCTATGACTTAAGGGGAAAGTAAGCACTTTAAAGTGGCTTTTAAAATTCACCAAGTTAGTATTTTTAAACTTAAAAGCACATTTTACAAGACAAATAGCAAAAGGTTATTTAGAAAAAACAAATCTGAAGAGTTTTAGGTAGATATTTACATAAAAATTAAGGAAAATTCAATATTTTATTAAATTTAGCTCAATTCTGAGGGTAAAAAAGAACAAAATTCTCAGGGGATTGTATTGTATTTATAGATTGTATTTTCTATTTATTAAGTGTATTGTCTATTTATAGAGTAAGGTATCTATTTATAGAGTGTTTTCTATTTATAGGGTTTATTGTCTATTTATAGATATATGATCTATTTATAGATTGTATTGTTTATTTATATAGTTTTATATAGGGATTGAAAGTCATTTTTTTAACTTTCATAGTGCTATGAAAGATCAGCCGTTACATCCATATTGAATGAAGCCTATTAAATATGGATGTAACGGCTGACCTTTCATAGCACTATGAAAGTTAAAAAAATGACTTTTACATTTTTACTATAGAACAATTGCTTTACTTCATTGATATTTTTTTCCAATTAACCATTTATTACCTGCGTTTGTATATGTGTCGTCATATTAACAAATTGCCGGAACAGCCCAGCTTGAATAAAATTGGCGCCAATGATAATATTTAATCATTTGAGCGTTTGACGCAAGGGCATTATCCATGTTATTCGAAATGACGCGACAAGACTCTCATTGAACAAGCTTGATCTACGACGTCATAATTAAACCACGTGCTACGTCTCAAGAACCATTGCTATCATACTTTTATGAAAGGCATTTTTGCTGGTGATCTTCATATAGTGGGTTGCCGCGCAAATGTAAATATATAGTTTATTATATAGAGTGTGTTGTCTATTCAATATAATTAAAGTGTGTTTATGGATTGTATAGTCTATTTAAAGAGTATAGTGTCTTTTTATAGAGTGTGATGTGTATGTAAAGTATATTGTATATTTAAAGCGTATATTGACTGTATTATAGATTATATTGACTATATTATAGAATATATTGTCTATTTCTAGAGTATATTGTCTATTTATAGAGTATATTGTCTATTTATAGAATATATTTTCTATTTATAGATTATACAGCCTGTTGATGGATTATATTGTCTTATTGATAGAGTAACCTTAGTGAGGAGCTACCAGTCCGCAGTCTGTTCAGTACACACAGCGAGTCCGACAGTGGAGAAGCTGACGACGAGTTTGAATGCGAGTGTGAACATTGTCTCCAACTGAGGTCGCGGAATGACAGCACCCTTCGAAGTCAAGGTCAAGGTCATGCTCATCCAAGCAGTAGTGACCTCTCTGTGGTTGAGGATGAGGCTCAGGGTCACCAAAGGTCAGTGAGAGGTCAAGGTCAACATGTGTTGAAGTGGTTTGAATATCAAATTATGGGTAAATGTTTATTTTTTCCGATTATCTTATTTTATCGATTATCACAATGTCAGAAAATAATTGCGCTATTACTAGTTTCTGTTAACGCTTTCTCCAGCAAACATTGACTGTAATCCTATACATTTTATATACATTTGTACATTATAAACAACTAAAAAGGGAGATGTGTGATTTAAGGGACCAATGACACCAAGCGTGTGATGATAATATCATTGTTGGTACACAGACAGCACAAAGCCTGTTCCATGTTACAATTCTAGATGTTGATAATGAAGAATTTATCATCGGTTAAATAGAATTGAAAGCAGTCAGCAACTTTGATAGGAAATATAAATATAAACATTGAAGTGTCTTGATATTTTTTTTTATGGTCTTTAAAATTAACAGAGCTTTGCAGGCACTGTTTGCAGGCACTGTTTGCCTGCAAAGCTCTGTCATTTATATCGACCATAAAGGCCATATCAAGGCACTTCAATCCTTAAAAAATCTGCTTCCTCCAAATATGTCTCTATCACAGCTAAAAGAGATAAATCCATTAAAAGTTTACAATTTCTCACTAAACACAACAGTAGGAAAAATATTTCAATGGCATTCTATTCAAATACATATAATAACATAGATGTACACGTATTACAAAAATCATCTTCGCAAGTAACATTAAACTTAAAAGCCACTTAATCATCAACCTTTTCATTAAATGGAGAAACTGGAAAACACCGCAAATTTGAAGTTGAATTTTATCATAACTTTATAAATATAGCAAAATTTTCATTTCAATAGTTTATATGCAGTAACTTAACGCAAAACAGTCTTAACATATATTCAGATTCACAGAAAACTGTACAATTCTATACAAATCAAATTATGTTTGAAAATTAATTAGTTGAGAAAGTTTGGTGGGCGCTATGTTGCGGGACACTTACAGAAGTGATTTGATTACAGATTACCCGAGGGCGAGTTGGAAGAAGGCTTGTACCGAATCAGTATAGCGGAGTTAAGTCCCTTGAGTAGCATCATGAACAGTCGACGGAATGAACTGGAGTTTATGTTTGAGGTAAACAGCTTCACAGTTCATCAAACACATTTTTGAAATGATAATTCCTAAGCTATTTTACCTGAATTTATTCAAACTCTTATGGTTTCGGTGACACCATCAAACTTTTTTTTTGAGAAAAATTTACTACTGAAAAGACTTGATTCAGTATGCTTTGTTAAATATTTAGTCATAGATGTTTTTTTCTTTAATATTAGGACATTAATTTTTAAGCGTCTGGGAACCCCCTCGTCTCGATTGAGACTGTCCATCTGTGGTAATCCAGATGGTTTTCTTTGTCTACAACTTGAGCAGTTTACCCTCTCTGTCCAATAATTTAGCATTTCGTAGTTAATGACATGATGTTTCTGTGCGTCCAGTCTGTGATAGTTAATGACATGATTTTTCTGTGCGTCCAGTCTGTGATTGCAGATTTATTATCTGGGACTCCCACTGCTTCTTCTCCGATTGATTGATCCAAATATAAACAAGTTTACACAATCTCCAGGGAAGGAGTCGGAATACCAGGAAAATAAATCACAGTAGGCCTGTTTTGGTATATAATATTTAGGAACTATTTCACATGGGCTTTACAGGCATTGTTGTATCACCATCAATTAGGGAGACAATTTGAACACATTTAGTTTCAGCCTTTATGTACATACGATTTCCTGGACATTTATGTAATTAAGAGTACATTGTGATCTGTTCACATCTTATTCAGGTAATCAAACCCCGGCCACCTTGTGTTAAAGGCAGGTGTACTATCCACTGTTTTATTTATCTTTATACAGTAAAACTCCTCTTACTCGAGCCAAGTTTACTCGAATACACCTCATTAGTTGAACAGTTGGTTTGGTCCCGACCAAGTTCATACATATGTAACCAACCTTGGACTACCAGAATACCCTGTATTTGTCAAACTATTGACCAGGTCCCTACCAGTTTGAGTAAGTGTGATTTTACTGTATTCCTCGAACTATTGACCAGGTCCCTGCCAGTTTGAGTAAATGGGGTTTTACTGTATTCCACGAACTATTGATCAGGTCCCTACCAGTTTGAGTAAATGGGGTTTTACTGTATTCCACGAACTATTGATCAGGTCCCCACAAGTTTGAGTAAATGGGGTTTTACTGTATTCCACGAACTATTGATCAGGTCCCTACGAGTTTGAGTAAATGGGGTTTTACTCTATTCCTCGAACTATTGATCAGGTCCCCACGAGTTTGAGTAAATGGGGTTTTACTGTATTCCACGAACTATTGATCAGGTCCCCACGAGTTTGAGTAATTGGGATTTTACTGTACAGTGTACCCTTGACCTTTCGCCACCCGAATCTACCGCAACCTCACATACCGCCACCTTATCCTCTAGAATGGATTTCCCTTTTATATAATTCCCTCGTTAAGTTCGCTACCCTCGCATATCGCCATCTTCCACACCCTTTGAAATACAAATGTCCCGAATCGCTATACATTTCCCTCAACGATAACGCCATATTGTTCTGTTTTTGGAGATAGAGGAAATATTTAGTGTTCCATTTGGAATGTCATGCGGCAAAAATAGATCAATAACAATTTTCAGATATAAATTTGGGCCAATGAAGATTTATTTGACGACATAGTACTAAGCTTGTTTTTAATAAAATGTTGGAAATGCAATCTATTATGCAATTTACGCCATAACTGCTGGGGACAAAAGGTGGCGGTATAACGAGGGTACACTGTATATTAATATAGTAATACCTAATGAAGAAATTTGATTTGTTTTTCCAGAATGTAATTCTACAGATGTTAGCTGTCCACCCTGACCTTCTGTCAGATGCCACGCCCCCACCAGCCGATCAGTCTGTCATCAACTCCTTACCGTCACTAGCGGTCAACCAGGGTCATTTAGGTCTGTAATTAAATCTTAAACCTATACAGATAGTTAACCAGGGTCATTTAGGTCTGTAATTAAATCTTAAACCTGTACAGATAGTTAACCTGGGTCATTTAGGTCTGTAATTAAATCTTTAACCTACACAGATAGTTAACCAGGGTCATTTAGGTCTGTAATTAAATCTTAAACCTGTACAGATAGTTAACCTGGGTCATTTAGGTCTGTAATTAAATCTTTAACCTATACAGATAGTTAACCAGGGTCATTTAGGTCTGTAATTAAATCTTTAACCTACACAGACAGTTAACCAGGGTCATTTAGGTCTGTAATTAAATCTTTAACCTACACAGACAGTTAACCAGGGTCATTTAGGTCTGTAATTAAATCTTTAACCTACACAGACAGTTAACCAGGGTCATTTCAGTCTGTAATTCAATCTTTAACCTATACAGATAGTTAACCAGGGTCATTTAGGTCTGTAATTAAATCTTTAACCTATACAGATAGTTAACCAGGGTCATTTAGGTCTGTAATTAAATCTTTAACCTATACAGACAGTTAACCAGGGTCATTTAGGTCTGTAATTAAATCTTTAACCTATACAGATAGTTAACCAGGTTCATTTAGGTCTGTATTTAAATCTTTAACCTATACAGATTGTTAACCAGGGTCATTTAGGTCTGTAATTAAATCTTTAACCTATACAGATTGTTAACCAGGGTCATTTAGGTCTGTAATTAAATCTTTAACCTATACAGATAGTTAACCAGGGTCATTTAGGTCTGTAATTAAATCTTTAACCTATACAGATAGTTAACCAAGGTCATTTAGGTCTGTAATTAAATATATAACCTATACAGATAGTTAACCATGGTCATTTAGGTCTGTAATTAAATCTTTAACCTATACAGATAGTTAACCATGGTCATTTAGGTCTGTAATTAAATCTTTAACCAGGGTCATTTAGGTCTGTAATTAAATCTTTAACCTATACAGATAGTTAACCAGGGTCATTTAGGTCTGTAATTAAATCTTTAACCTATACAGATAGTTAACCAGGGTCATTTAGGTCATTAATTAAATCTTTAACCTATACAGATAGTTAACCAGGGTCATTTAGGTCTGTAATTAAATCTTTAACCTATACAGATAGTTAACCAGGGTCATTAAGGTATTAATTAAATCTTTAACCTAAACAGATAGTTAACCAGGGTCATTTAGGTCTGTAATTAAATCTTTAACCTATACAGATAGTTAACAGATAGTTAACCAGGGTCATTTAGGTCTGTAATTAAATCTTTAACCTATACAGACAGTTAACCAGGGTCACTTAGGTCTGTAATTAAATCTTTAACCTATACAGATAGTTAACCAGGGTCATTTAGGTCTGTAATTAAATCTTTAACCCATACAGATAGTTAACCAGGGTCATTTAGTTCTGTAATTAAATCTTTAACCTATACAGACAGTTAACCAGGGTCATTTAGGTCTGTAATTAAATCTTTAACCTATACAGATAGTTAACCAGGGTCATTTAGGTCTGTAATTAAATCTTTAACCTATACAGATAGTTAACCAGGGTCATTTAGGTCTGTAATTAAATCTTTAACTGATACAGACAGTTAACCAGGGTCATTAAGGTCTGTAATTAAATCTTTAACCTATACAGATAGTTAACCAGGGTCATTTAGGTCTGTAATTAAATCTTTAACTGATACAGACAGTTAACCAGGGTCATTAAGGTCTGTAATTAAATCTTTAACCTATACAGATAGTTAACCAGGGTCATTTAGGTCTGTAATTAAATCTTTAACCTATACAGATAGTTAACCAGGGTCATTTAGGTCTGTAATTAAATCTTTAACCCATACAGATAGTTAACCTGGGTCATTTAGGTCTGTAATTAAATCTTTAACCTATACAGACAGTTAACCAGGGTCATTTAGGTCTGTAATTAAATCTTTAACCTATACAGATAGTTAACCAGGGTCATTTAGGTCTGTAATTAAATCTTTAACCTATACAGATAGTTAACCAGGGTCATTTAGGTCTGTAATTAAATCTTTAACCTATACAGATAGTTAACCATGGTCATTTAGGTCTGTAATTAAATCTTTAACCTATACAGATAGTTAACCAGGGTCATTTAGGTCTGTAATTAAATCTTTAACCTATACAGATAGTTAACCAGGGTCATTTAAGTCTGTAATTAAATCTTTAACCTGTACAGATAGTTAACCAGGGTCATTTCAGTCTGTAATTAAACCTTTAACCTACACAGATAGTTAACCAGGGTCATTAAGGTATTAATTAAATCTTTAACCTATACAGACAGTTAACCAGGGTCATTTAGGTCTGTAATTAAATCTTTAACCTATACAGATAGTTAACCAGGGTCATTTAGGTCTGTAATTAAATCTTTAACTTATACAGATAGTTAACCAGGGTCATTTAGGTCTGTAATTAAATCTTTAACTTATACAGATAGTTAACCAGGGTCATTTAGGTCTGTAATTAAATCTTTAACTTATACAGATAGTTAACCAGGGTCATTTAGGTCTGTAATTAAATCTTTAACCTATACAGACAGTTAAAGAGTAACTGTAGTGCTGAACTATCTTTCGTGTATGGAAAGATTGGTATGTAACAAGTGAGATAATTCTCACGAAAAAATTTTTTTAGTCAAAATTACGAAGTTTTGACCATTTTTCTAAATTCACACCTGAACGCAAATCAGAAAATCCCCGATTTTGCCATACGACCGGAAGTGACGTCACAACGGTGACCGCACTGATAGACTTGAGTAGTCATTATATTAAAATTATATGAATCGTTTCACGACTTGTTATTTGTATAGAGTCTTCTATTCAAGAATATGACACTTATTATATATCAAGGCTGTATGGAGTTCATTAATGACCCTACTGATAATTCCAAGGTGTTGTATATGCCCCAGGGGGTCTTAATTAGTGGTGAGGGGGGTCGCGAATTCCACAGGTGTGCGGCACACGTGGTCATGATCACTCGACCATAAATCAATAACCGCCGGACTCGCTAACATGATTAACAGGTTATTATTTTGTGGAAAAACTTTAAGACTTCAAAACATGCACTTGATATGATTAGGTATTAATTTTCTCATATTTTATTTCATATAACACCGCTAAAACGGCGTGTGTATTCACTGATGGTCACGTTGATTGCATGCACATATCAGCAGGAACTGATCGTAACACCTTTTAAAATGCACGCTGAAAATTTTTAATGCATGCCGGTCGGCTTGATAAATACAAACCTACCTAAAAACAACCTCAAACAAACAGATGAGGAAAAGGATATTTGTGTTGCTTGAGACCACCACATATAATCTAATTCCGTGTATAGACTCAGAACTTCGAAAACCATATATTTTATTGGACTTCAAAGAAGAACAGTTAGTAACGTATATAGAATCACAAGACCAGCCTTTTTATATGTACGATACAATGTACGTATATATTGGAAAATAGAAATATATAACTTTTATCATTTAATTGATGCTTTCGACCTGTATAATCTGTTTTAACGGGTATCACATTTCGACTTCTTTTATCCTTATATGTTCGAGAAATTATAGGTGTGTATCAAAGTTAACAGCTTTCTATCCATTGATAATTTATTTATATCTATGCAGTATAAAGAAAAACATTTCAAATTGCGAATATTGTAAAACAAATGGAATATGAGCGAAATCCTGATGTTACCTGTCTTCAGGCACACACATCGAAATAGAAATCAAGAACAATGTATTTCGAATTCTGTTTGAGAAAAAATAAGATTAGATTTTTGAAAACCCCTGTGTTTTACTGACAAGAAATGAACATGGAACATCTTTTGAAAATAAGATGAAAAGATTACTTAATTGGTTTTAATCACAGGCACTTGTGGCAAGGAGAATAGTCATCTAAATATATAGATAATATAGCAAAATATGAATAATTCGTTGGAAAAGACTAATATAGGCTTAGCCTGTTGTCTAATCCATTTATTGATATAGATGTTTACTAATTCTTTTGTTTTTCTTGTTAATTTGTTTAATGTATCAATAATAAAATATTTTGAAATTGAAATATGAATAATTAAAATAAAATACAAAAACTGAATTTTCGGTTAAATTGCACAAAAAGAGTGTCTGATAGTCGATTTTTTGTTAAATTAAACCGCTTGACGTATGAAGCTCAAATTTGGCAATTATATTCGATATGGTTTTAGATGGTTAATAACATAAAAAGAAAATTGGAAAATTCAGTTTTTATATTTCATTTTAATTATCATATTTCGCTATATTATTTATATATTTAGATGGCTATTGTCCTGGCCACAAGTGCCTGTGGTTTTAATCCTCATTTTATTCATTTATGTTAAAAAAAAATATGAAAAAAACTGTGATACAGACATATCAGGGACGTATATGTGAATATACGTCCCTGAGACATATCAAGCAAGTTTTCAACAGAACTTTTCTCGTTGAAGAGAAGAGTCAAATTCGACAATAAAAAAGTGTCATATACTGTTTGGGTTGACGGTGGGTTATGGAGATTTCAAAAGATACACGTGCACTCGATAGTCTATGTTCCAGTCGATAACTAACTACAGATTAAGAGAACACATTTTGAAGTTATAATGAGGGGATAATAACCGCAACATACTCAACTATTACAATTAAGTTAACTTTGATAGCCCTCACCCCACCCCCCACCCCTATCCAATGTTAATTAATTGCTATTTGAGTTACAAGTTACGCGTGAAGTTATCGAACTGACCAGGTAGATTATCCCCCTAATCCGATTACGTAATATAATGGACACTAACATGAGATGTACAATATTCAAAGGTATTATTATAAGAGTCACTCTTGAATCATTGGATAAATGATATGTAATAACTGACAATATAAATGATACAGAGTATTACACTATGATAGCGCATATATACGGGTCAATTAAAATGAATTTGAACAATCAATAAACACTAAATTTATGAAAGGTTCCAAATAAAGTTATTTCAATGACGATTTCAGATTATTCTCCCGACCCCAATATTATGGTGCGTCCCTTAATTTCATTGTATAATACACTTTGAATCATTAATCAACCAGACGTACATATTACTATTATATAGAGAGACATAGGACCCAAATTCTTGTGTTCCCGTTGTGACGTCACCAATACGTGTGCACAACTTTTAGCGGTTCGCGGTGATTGTGGCAAAACAGGTAAAAAACCAAAGTTTAACCTGTCGTAACTTTGTAACTAGTCGGCCGATTTCGATGCGGTTTTCGACAATGTATTAATGCCGACACAACGAGTCTGATCATTTCAGTTTCTATTTGCACTACAGTTACTCTTTAACCAGGGTCATTTAGGTCTGTAATTAAATCTTTAACCTATACAGATAGTTAACAAGCGTCATTTAGGTCTGTAATTAAATACATAACCTATACAGATAGTTAACCAGGGTCATTTAGGTCTGTAATTAAATCTTTAACTGATACAGACAGTTAACAAGCGTCATTTAGGTCTGTAATTAAATCTTTAACCTATACAGATAGTTAACCAGGGTCATTAAGGTATTAATTAAATCTTTAACCTATACAGATAGTTAACCAGGGTCATTAAGGTATTAATTAAATCTTTAACCTATACAGATAGTTAACCAGGGTCATTTAGGTCTGTAATTAAATCTTTAACCTATACAGATAGTTAACCAGGGTCATTTAGGTCTGTAATTAAATCTTTAACTGATACAGACAGTTAACAAGCGTCATTTAGGTCTGTAATTAAATCTTTAACCTATACAGATAGTTAACCAGGGTCATTTAAGTCTGTAATTAAATCTTTAACCGATACAGATAGTTAACCAGGGTCATTTAAGTCTGTAATTAAATCTTTAACCTATACAGATAGTTAACCAGGGTCATTTAGGTATGTAGTTAAATCTTTAATCCTCCAACACCTGGCACGCCCTTAAATGACCCTGGCTGTTAATAGGACGTAAAACAAAATAAGCCAACTAATATGTCATCTTTCAAGAACCAGTCCTATGTATCTATTATGGATGTAGATATTATAATACAATTACAACGTAATGGAGGATTGGCCCGAAGCTGATTAGACTATCTTAACTCTACTTACGTTTAACATTTAGACTACTTTTGACTTTCTAATGATTGGCTTATTGTTTTATGATCTTGGGACCTAGCTAGTCTCTTTATACTCCGGAATAGTCCCTAGTTTTAGGTCTTAATACTGGGCATAGCATATTGTTTTAAGTCTTAGCATAAAATGTTGGGATAAGATAAATTTTGATTGAATTTCATGAATTTGTTAAAAATCTCATGTAGAAATCAATTAATATAAATCATAATATTCTTTTTTCTTTTTTTTTCCTAGCCATTAATTTGTCGTGTCCTATATGCCTGTGTGTCTGTGAAGAAAAGGAAACATTGAGTTGTCTCCCCTGTCAACACCTCTTCCACCAGCTGTGTATACAAGCTTGGCTTATTAAGGTAAAATATTGAGTTGTCCCCCCTGTCAACATCTCTTCCAACAGCTGTGTATACAAGCTTGGCTTATTAAGGTAAAATATTGAGTTGTCCCCCCTGTCAACATCTCTTCCAACAGCTGTGTATACAAGCTTGGCTTATTAAGGTAAAATATTGAGTTGTCCCCCCTGTCAACATCTCTTCCAACAGCTGTGTATACAAGCTTGGCTTATTAAGGTAAAATATTGAGTTGTCCCCCCTGTCAACATCTCTTCCAACAGCTTGTATACAAGCTTGGCTTATTAAGGTAAAATATTGAGTTGTCCCCCATGTCAACATCTCTTCCACCAGCTGTGTATACAAGCTTGGCTTATTAAGGTAAAATATTGAGTTGCCCCCCCCCCCCCCCTGTCAACTCCTCTTCCACCAGCTCTGTTTACAAGCTTGGCTTATTAAGGTAAAATATTGAGTTGTCCCCCCTGTCAACTACTCTTCCTCCAGCTCTGTTTACAAGCTTGGCTTATTAAGATAAAATATTGAGTTGTCCCCCCTGTCAACTCCTTTTCCACCAGCTGTGTATACAAGCTTGGCTTATTAAGATAAAATATTGAGTTGTCCCCCCTGTCAACTCCTCTTCCACCAGCTGTGTATACAAGCTTGGCTTATTAAGGTAAAATATTGAGTTGTCCCCCCTGTCAACATCTCTTCCAACAGCTGTGTATACAAGCTTGGCTTATTAAGGTAAAATATTGAGTTGTCCCCCCTGTCAACATCTCTTCCACCAGCTGTGTATACAAGCTTGGCTTATTAAGGTAAAATATTGAGTTGTCCCCCCTGTCAACATCTCTTCCACCAGCTGTGTATACAAGCTTGGCTTATTAAGGTAAAATATTGAGTTGTCCCCCCTGTCAACATCTCTTCCACCAGCTGTGTATACAAGCTTGGCTTATTAAGGTAAAATATTGAGTTGTCCCCCATGTCAACATCTCTTCCACCAGCTGTGTATACAAGCTTGGCTTATTAAGGTAAAATATTGAGTTGTCCCCCCTGTCAACACCTCTTCCACCAGCTGTGTATACAAGCTTGGCTTATTAAGGTAAAATATTGAGTTGTCCCCCCTGTCAACACCTCTTCCACCAGCTGTGTATACAAGCTTGGCTTATTAAGGTAAAATATTGAGTTGTCCCCCCCTGTCAACATCTCTTCCAACAGCTTTGTATACAAGCTTGGCTTATTAAGGTAAAATATTGAGTTACCCCCCCTGTCAACTCCTCTTCCACCAGCTGTGTATACAAGCGTGGCTTATGAAGGTGAAATATTGAGTTGTCCCCCCTGTCAACTCCTCTTCAACCAGCTCTGTTTACAAGCTTGGCTTATTAAGATAAAATATTGAGTTGTCCCCCCTGTCAACTCCTTTTCCACCAGCTGTGTATACAAGCTTGGCTTATTAAGGTAAAATATTGAGTTGTCTCCCATGTCAACACCTCTTGTCCTCACCGTGTATACAAGCTTGGCTTATTAAGGTAAAATATTGAGTTGTCCCCCCTGTCAACACCTCTTCCACCAGCTGTGTATACAAGCTTGGCTTATGAAGGTAAAATATTGAGTTGTCCTCCCTGTCAACACCTCTTCCACCAGCTGTGTATACAAGCTTGGCTTATTAAGGTAAAATATTGAGTTGTCCCCCCTGTCAACACCTCTTCCACCAGCTGTGTATACAGGCTTGGCTTATTAAGGTAAAATATTGAGTTGCCCCCTCCCCCCCCTGTCAACTCCTCTTCCACCAGCTGTGTATACAAGCTTGGCTTATTAAGGTAAAATATTGAGTTGTCCCCCCTGTCAACTCCTCTTGCACCAGCTCTGTTTACAAGCTTGGCTTATTAAGATAAAATATTGAGTTGTCCCCCCTGTCAACTCCTTTTCCACCAGCTGTGTATACAAGCTTGGCTTATTAAGGTAAAATATTGAGTTGTCCCCCCTGTCAACACCTCTTCCACCAGCTGTGTATACAAGCTTGGCTTATGAAGGTAAAATATTGAGTTGTCCCCCCTGTCAACACCTCTTCCACCAGCTGTGTATACAAGCTTGGCTTATTAAGGTAAAATATTGAGTTGTCCCCCCTGTCAACACCTCTTCCACCAGCTGTGTATACAGGCTTGGCTTATTAAGGTAAAATATTGAGTTGTCCCCCATGTCAACATCTCTTCCACCAGCTGTGTATACAAGCTTGGCTTATTAAGGTAAAATATTGAGTTGTCCCCCCTGTCAACACCTCTTCCACCAGCTGTGTATACAAGCTTGGCTTATTAAGGTAAAATATTGAGTTGTCCCCCCTGTCAACTCCTCTTCAGCCAGCTGTGTATACAAGCTTGGCTTATTTAGGTAAAATATTGAGTTGTCCCCCCTGTCAACTCCTCTTCAGCCAACTGTGTATACAAACTTGGCTTATTAAGGTAAAATATTGAGTTGTCCCCCCTGTCAACTCCTCTTCAGCCAGCTGTGAATGCAGGCTTGGCTTATGAAGGTAAAATATTGAGTTGTCTCCCCTGTCCTTACCTCTTGTCCTCACCTTGCATACAAGCTTGGCTTATAAAGTTAAAATATTGAGTTATCTGCCCTGTTTTACAGAGTAGGGCTATTAATTGGGGTATCATTATATCCCCGACTAAGGTACGATATATACCTGTAGTAATCGGTAGTCTGTGTGTTTGTCTTTGTGTCCAAGTGTTCGTGTATCTAGACCTCGTGTACAACATTCATAAACTATAAATAAACCGGGTCAGATTTGATTGATATATTAACACCATAGCAACTCACTATCAAGTTCTATTTCTGATTTGGTTTTTGTGGTCTTTTTTTTAATGGTAACCGTTTACCTCTTTTGAAGTAAAAAACAAAACAAAAGGTGCAAGATATCTCATGAATCCCCGGATGGCATTAGTTCATATTCACAACATACAATGGTATCACGGTCACATGTTCTACACCAGATTAATTTGGTGGTCATTAGTCAAGTCTTAATGGTCTACAACTTCACCACTTTGTGGGAAAAGGGTATATCTTTGTGAGCCCTTGCTCATTTTGTTCTTATTTAGCGGAACAATTTGCAAAGGATTCAACGTTAGAAATTAATAATAATGATTTGAGCAATAAGTTTGTGGTTACAATAAATTATAGAAGCTAGAGTGTTTGTAGTTACAATTGAATACAAGAAAGGCATAGTAAACCAATATATTATATGTATACAAAAATGATATATCCTCTATGTTGCATGTTCCATATAAATTAGATAAATAGCAATATGTACTTACAACTAGAAAATGTATTATGAATATAACTTAGTAGACAGGGGGGACAACTCAATATATCAGAGATGATGTTAACTGAGCTACATTAACAGGAACACAGGTAATATACAATTAAACAAGTAGTATCAATAAATGTAGGTAAAACCAATACCTCTGTATCCAAGGGTTACGAAACCAATCCCTTTGTATCCAAGGGTTACGGAACCAATCCCTCTGTATCCAAGGGTTACGGAACCAATCCCTCTGTATCCAAGGGTTACGGAACCAATCCCTCTGTATCCAAGGGTTACGGAACCAATCCCTCTGTATCCAAGGGTTACGGAACCAATCCCTCTGTATCCAAGGGTTACGGAACCAATCCCTCTGTATCCAAGGGTTACGGAACCAATCCCTCTGTATCCAAGGGTTACGGAACCAATCCCTCTGTATCCAAGGGTTACGGAACCAATCCCTTCTGTATCCAAGGGTTACGGAACCAATCCCTTCTGTATCCAAGGGTTACGGAACCAATCCCTTCTGTATCCAAGGGTTACGGAACCAATCCCTTCTGTATCCAAGGGTTACGGAACCAATCCCTCTGTATCCAAGGGTTACGGAACCAATCCCTCTGTATCCAAGGGTTACGGAACCAATCCCTCTGTATCCAAGGGTTACGGAACCAATCCCTCTGTATCCAAGGGTTACGAAACCAATCCCTCTGTATCCAAGGGTTACGAAACCAATCCCTCTGTATCCAAGGGTTACAAAACCAATCCCTCTGTATCCAAGGGTTACGCTCAGTTTCACTCTCTGCACCTCTGTAATATGTCAAAATTGAAGGTTCATTGGGGGACATATTGTTGTGGAACAGGACCACTAGTTGATCTTTTGATATAAATCAGAAGAACGTCACGATAACGATAAAAGGTACTGGTTTTTACCTTGCAGTCACTGCTCCATTATACTAACACCACAAGTGATAAGCCAGGTGTTTTCCTCGCCTTGTCCTAAGGAAAGTAATTAAATTCTTAAAATAACAACTTACTTCTCTTTGGATATTGTCCAAAATTGTCCACACTGTATCCAGGTGAGCAATAAGGCCCACTAGGCCTCTTGTTTTTCTGACACCTGTCAAATGACTATCCTTGTGCCTTGTGATATTGCCCTAACATATAAGGAGTTTGCAGGTAGTGAAAGTGAGCAAAAGTCCTGGATAATGAGGACATTAACTGTCACCCCTGAAATTTTATAATGAACCACAGTAACCTTTGATCTGGAAGAGTTTAAATGTGTCTACAGGGTTTGATGAGTTAAAACCCCGGATGTGGCGGATGTTTAAATCCATATATATATTTTGTGTTTTCAGTCTGGAACTTGCCCTGTGTGTAGACGAACCCTCTGACATCAGCTCCTATAGGGTACCACCTCTTTATATAACCAATCTAGTCTACTACTTATTATATTGTAAGTCACCCAGTACTCGGCATTGTATAGCGTTTTATAACTTAATGTCATCAGTGGTCCATGTCATATCTTTCTCTGTACTAACTCCTTCATCCCTGAAGTTTCAAAGTGAAATATTCCTTCCATTGAATGGGAAGAGTTCAAAGGGGTCTTTAGGGGTGAATGGGTTAAAGCATTTAACCCCTCTGTCAATCTAATAGACTTTTCCATACATTTACCTGGATGGGTTCATTGTGGGGTAGAGGGGTAAAAGGGTAAGCACACGTTATAATTATGACCTTTCAGCCCAGTGATTCAATGTAGGTTTCAATTGTTTCAATTGTGACGTCACGCCTATGACAAGTACATGGTGTCACTGACTTATGCACCGAAGTCAAAATTGCACTCAGATAAATGCATCAAAACCAATTACATGCTATGAGTAGGACTAGTATGATATTGTGTATACATAAATGTCTGTATGAATGTCTATAATCAAATATGTATCAAGTATAACATAAATTCATTAAGATGCAGTAAACCATCATGTAGAAATATGTTTGTTAACAGATATTATTCATGAATCCACTTTCAATTTATACTGACAGGCTACAATATTTATGTATGAATACATGTGAAACCAAATAACTGCAGATTATTTATCCCAAAACTTTCTGACGAAGCTTATCAGAACTCCCTCAATCCGATTGAAATTCTTATTCTCACGCTGTTACTTATCTAACAACATCCCAGGTTATTTACTTATCTAACAACATCCCAGGTTATTTACTTATCTAACAACATCCCAGGTTATTTACTTATCTAACAACATCCCAGGTTATTTACTTATCTAACAACATCCCAGGTTATTTACTTATCTAACAACATCCCAGGTTATTTTCTGATGACCTTTGTAGCCTCTGTGCTTATGACTTGTATCGAATTTTATTAATTAACATTCAATTTCACTAGTGAATGATATCACTTTTTCTGATTTGACCAATCAGAACGCTGCTTACAAACGACATTTGGGAAAATCAAAAGCTGCCACTGTATATTTTGCTACAAAAATGTAATAAACAGATTATCTAACAGTATCTTCAGTAATACCAAACATATTTTACTCGTGTGGCTAATATTTTGATATTTTACACTCGTGCTGTGCACTCGTGAAAAATATCAATATATTGGCCCCACTCGTGAAATATATCTGGTATTACTGAAGACACTGTTAGATATCCTCTATCTCTCTTAGAATGGTTGAAAAATCATCAATGGTGGGCACCCCCCTAAGGTTTCTTGTTATTATACCCCCCACAACGAAGTTAGGGGGCGGGGGGTTATACTGGAATCAGGTTGTCAGTCCGTCTGTAGACACAATGATGTACCAGCTACCCCTCCTAAACTACTGAGGGGATTTCAACGAAACTTGGTGGCAATAATCCTTAAACATTGTAGATGTCCGTAATCAATATGACGTTAAAACATAGTTGCCATGGTAATTAGGTCACTATACAATGCTTTTTTTGGGGGGGATTTTGTTCGACAACTGTTAATAAACCTGTGGACCGATTCAAGTGAAACTACACAGGAACGTTAGGGACCATGTGGTAATGAACTTACATGGTATTTTTCTGCAGAAAGTTTTGTTGCCATGGTAACCAGGTCAAATTATCCAAATTATTGTGGAATACTAATTTGTTAGCGCGACTCCATCTAAACCTATGAACTGATTTCAATGGAACTACACAGGAATTTAAGGGACTATTTGAAGACATGCATGCAGAATTATTTTGTTCTAAGAGAAATTTAGGTTGTCATGGTATCAAGGTCACTATAAATAGGTTTTTGTTGGAAACTTTTGACTGGAAAAATGCTCCCAAACTTGTGAACCAATTTCGATGAAACTACAAAGGGATGTAAAGGATGATGGCTAGATGTTTCTGCAGATTAAAAAAAAATTTCGTCATCAACATTGCCTTATAAAAGTTTTTATTGCAAAGGTGGGGGGGGGGGGGGGGTATAAGTTAGCCATTGGCTTACAGTTCTAGTTGAATTTGTTTTTATAATAATAATAATCCAAGATATTTGCTTGTTTATCTGATATATAATCATTAAGTGTTAAATTTCTCTGAAAGCGGTACTTGTGTATATCACCACTAGGGATTTACTTTCTTTATTAACATTAAGTGCGTATTATCCTTCCAAGTCATTATAATAATGGACGTAACAGTTGGAATATTATTGTGTCCCGTTGTACGTGTTCACTCATCAGCAATGATTTTTTTAGCAAATGGTGTTATGGTCGTATAACACACATTGGTATTGATGTCATACTGAATATACAGTTTGTCAGCAATAGCAAATTATGTTATAGGACCATAACGACATTTGATAAGGTATGCATGTATTTTATTTACATTATGATCAAGCTATGTATTATTAAATGAAATGAAACAATTTTTGAAAAGGAGTGTTGACCATAATTGATATTGATGACGTCATGATATAGATGGATGCCATCACAGTAGTAATTGTTATAGTCTCATAACAACATTCCTGTATAGCAAATGTAAATATTTTAACATGAACACTGTATAGAAACTGTATTCAAAAATTATATGTTACCTCTTACCCATTATTCTCCTGTTGTGGTGAACCAACCTTGTTCTTGAATTGTTATATCAGCTTTAAATTCGTGTGCCATAATTATAATGTTGTTAATGTTTCTTAACACATAACGTAATGTGTTATCCAGTAAATATACCCATGTCATAAGTTTGTGTAATAATCCATCTGACGTGGCTGATCAGCCTTGTGATTGGTTGTAATTTTCAATTGTCAATTGTTTCAATTTTCGGCTTGGCCCTAAATGACTATCGTTGTTGATTGGCCAATAGAAATTGTATGCCTTTGTCAAAAAATTATAACACAGTTATAACAATAACATTCGTCAAAATTCAAATTGTTTATTCGATAGAGGACCCCATCAGGGTAAAATAGCAGCATATGTACAGGTACATTTTATACAAATACGTAAAAAATGGCGGGTACATAAAAAAAACCAGGATAAAACTTCGCGAAGATTAATCACCGCAAAGATTTTTATCAGAGATTTGCCAACAGTAGGAGCCCTGTAGTTTACATAAGATTTACGACAGTATTTAACGCGAAATTTAATCACCACGAAAGAGTAGTTCCATATGAAAACGCGAAATTAAATCGCCGAGAATATAAGTTTGTTTACATTAAGTAGACTTACTTCACATTGATCTGGATGTGCCCTGTGTGTTCTACAGAGTTGGAAGGGATAACAACTCTAGTGTGTTATAATACATGGGGTGTAATTACAGACCACTAGGTATTAATGTTATACATCTAGGTGTAATTACAGTCTACTAGGTATTAATGTTATACATCTAGGTGTAATTACAGTCTACTAGGTATTGATGTTATACATCTAGGTGTAATTACAGTCTACTAGGTATTGATGTTATACATCTAGGTGTAATTACAGACTACTAGGTATTGATGTTATACATCTAGATGTAATTACAGTCTACTAGGTATTAATGTAATATATCTAGGTGTAATTACAGACTACTAGGTATTGATGTTATACATCTAGGTGTAATTACAGTCTACTAGGTATTAATGTAATACATCTAGGTGTAATTACAGACTACTAGGTATTAATGTAATATATCTAGGTGTAATTACAGTCTACTAGGTATTAATGTTATACATCTAGGTGTAATTACAGACTACTAGGTATTAATGTTATACATCTAAGTGTAATTACAGACTACTAGGTATTGATGTAATATATCTAGGTGTAATTACAGTCTACTAGGTATTAATGTTATACATCTAAGTGTAATTACAGACTACTAGGTATTAATGTAATATATCTAGGTGTAATTACAGTCTACTAGGTATTAATGTTATACATCTAGGTGTAATTACAGACTACTAGGTATTAATGTTATACATCTAAGTGTAATTACAGACTACTAGGTATTGATGTAATATATCTAGGTGTAATTACAGTCTACTAGGTATTAATGTTATACATCTAGGTGTAATTACAGACTACTAGGTATTAATGTTATACATCTAAGTGTAATTACAGACTACTAGGTATTGATGTAATATATCTAGGTGTAATTACAGTCTACTAGGTATTAATGTTATACATCTAGGTGTAATTACAGACTACTAGGTATTAATGTTATATATCTAGGTGTAATTACAGACTACTAGGTATTAATGTAATACATCTAGGTGTAATTACAGACTACTAGGTATTAATGTAATATATCTAGGTGTAATTACAGTCTACTAGGTATTAATGTTATACATCTAGGTGTAATTACAGACTACTAGGTATTAATGTTATATATCTAGGTGTAATTACAGACTACTAGGTATTGATGTAATACATCTAGGTGTAATTACATACTACTAGGTATTAATGTTATACATCTAGGTGTAATTACAGTCTACTAGGTATTAATGTAATACATCTAGGTGTAATTACATACTACTTGGTATTAATGTTATACATCTAGGTGTAATTACATACTACTTGGTATTAATGTTATACATCTAGGTGTAATTACAGACTACTAGGTATTGATGTTATACATCTAGGTGTAATTACAGACTACTAGGTATTAATGTTATACATCTAGGTGTAATTACAGTCTACTAGGTATTGATGTTATACATCTAGGTGTAATTACAGACTACTAGGTATTAATGTAATACATCTAGGTGTAATTACTGACTACTAGGTATTGATGTTATACATCTAGATGTAATTACAGTCTACTATGTATTAATGTAATACATCTAGGTGTAATTACAGTCTACTAGGTATTGATGTTATACATCTAGGTGTAATTACAGTCTACTAGGTATTAATGTAATACATCTAGGTATAATTACAGACTACTAGGTATTAATGTTATACATCTAGGTGTAATTACAGTGTACTAGGTATTGATGTAATACAACTTGGTGTAATTACAGACTACTAGGTATTGATGTTATACATCTAGGTGTAATTACAGACTACTAGGTATTGATGTTATACATCTAGGTGTAATTACAGTCTACTAGGTATTGATGTTATACATCTAGGTGTAATTACAGTCTACTAGGTATTAATGTAATACATCTAGGTGTAATTACTGACTACTAGGTATTGATGTAATACATCTAGGTGTAATTACAGTCTACTAGGTATTAATGTAATACATCTAGGTGTAATTACAGTCTACTAGGTATTAATGTTATATATCTAGGTGTAATTACAGTCTACTAGGTATTGATGTAATACATCTAGGTGTAATTACAGACTACTAGGTATTGATGTAATACATCTAGGTGTAATTACAGTCTACTAGGTATTAATGTAATATATCTAGGTGTAATTACAGTCTACTAGGTATTGATGTAATACATCTAGGTGTAATTACAGTCTACTAGGTATTGATGTAATACATCTAGGTGTAATTACAGTCTACTAGGTATTAATGTAATACATCTAGGTGTAATTACAGTCTACTAGGTATTAATGTAATACATCTAGGTGTAATTACAGTCTACTAGGTATTAATGTTATATATCTAGGTGTAATTACAGTCTACTAGGTATTAATGTTATACATCTAGGTGTACTTACAGTCTACTAGGTATTAATGTTATACATCTAGGTGTAATTACAGTCTACTAGGTATTAATGTTATACATCTAGGTGTAATTACAGACTACTAGGTATTGATGGAAGTGACAAACAATGTTGTACTCACTTCAAATGTTACGTGTTCCTTTTCTTCTAATAATTTTACTGATGATTTGTGATAATTGAAATGAAATAAGTTTCTTTCCTGTGATATTTGATTATCTAGACCTCCTGCAAAGGTCATGAAAACAGTTTTTGTGGAAAATTATACTGTATAGTACGAACTGTTCGTGGTGTAAAAATATCTGTGGATTTGTCGTTGATAAAAAAAACCAAAATGATAACATATTCTATACTTGGCCACGGTTTGTTTATATTTGGTATCCCCAACACTTTGTCCTACAAATAGCTGCAATCTTAAAAAGAAATGTAAACATCCTGTTTCTGGCATACCCCTCCCACAAAAGTGACGGGAATTATAGCAAACATTTAAATGATATAGCAGAGCCTTCCTTTGTTAACCATCCATGTTTAACAGTTATAGTCGACACTGGGCCGACAGTTTTTCGAGCTATACGGGTTCAAGATAACGACGTTCGACTGACTAATGCACGTTTCAGTTGAGACGTCATTTCTTACAATTTTAAACGTTATTTTCCTTCCCGATGAAGTTTCCCTCAGTCGCATAAAACATAATCCTGTTATAGTAGGCTTACTTCGTCAAAAGCTTTGGAAAGGTTTGTAAATTGAAAGAAGTAACAAAACTCACATTTATGTTAAAATGTATACCAGAAAATGTGTCGTGATATATGTTATAAATTTTGTTGTAGCACTGTACAGTGTACGAAGCGAATGGCCTTGGCAGGAGGTCTGTGTATTGTTGTCCATCTGTGATATCACTGTAGGTAGTTACGTATGTAGTTATGTGTAAAGTTAAAGAACTTAATGACACTTTACTAGAATGATAAAATATGTAATGAAAATGTAGTTTTGATTGATTTTTGATTTTTGTTTTACCATATTTTTGTTTTTGTTAAATAGTAAACAACGACCGACAGTCTGTTCCTTTTGTTTCTCTTGCGAATGTGAATTAAATCCAGGATTACTTGATAACATTTTCCCTCGTTTTATTCGGTTTTCATAGTCGTTTCCGAAGACACAACTAGCGAACTGAATGATTAATATTTCGCGGTAATGTAATAAATGACTGATATAATGTTTTTTATTGATTGAGAAAGCTGATTCGATGTCCCATTGAGAATCATCTTTATGAAAAAATTCAATTTGAATAAATTGCCCCTTTTTCGCCGATTCAAGCAATAGTAAATGAATCTTTTTGATTTTTCACATTTTTATTCAAATCCATATTAAAAAACGACATTAAATTATGATTGTTTTTATTGTCATACTTTCTTTTTTAAAACATTGGATACTTTTGCATGTAACCGACAAAATGCATTGATGGTATGGTAAGTGCTGCACTAAACATAATGTAGCAATGACCCAGTGAACCAGTAAGGAAGTAACATTCCTTCTATTGTTTGTTGAATCTCAAATGTGTGTATTTGATGTTATGAGTATTGATTATTATATCTGTGATTAGCTTGTACTCCCACTTATTAATATTTAAATGAATAAAATATGTTCAAACTAGATCACCAATGGCTTAAATGTTCAATCGTTTCGTAATGCATTAACAAAACTAGTTTGGTTTTACGGAACTGAAAGCCTGTTGACAGGATGACCTAGATTGTAGAAGTCACAATGGAACAACGAGGACCTAATGTTGACAAAGTGACGTAGATTGTAGAAGTCACAATGAAACAACGAGGACCTAATGTCGACAAAGTGACGTAGATTGTAGAAGTCACAATGGAACAACGAGGACCTTATGTTGACAGAGTGACGTAGATTGTAGAAGTCACAATGGAACAACGAGGACCTTATGTTGACAGAGTGACGTAGATTGTAGAAGTCACAATGGAATAACGAGGATCTTTTGTTGACAAAGTGACGTAGATTGTAGAAATCACAATGGAACAACGAGGATCTTATGTTGACAAAGTGACGTAGATTGTAGAAGTCACAATCATGGAACAACGAGGATCTTATGTTGACAAAGTGACGAAGATTGTAGAAGTCACAACGGAACAACGAGGACCTAATGTCGACAAAGTGACGTAGATTGTAGAAGTCACAATGAAACAACGAGGACCTAATGTCGACAAAGTGACCTAGATTGTAGAAGTCACAATGGAACAACGAGGACCTAATGTTGACAAAGTGACCTAGATTGTAGAAGTCACAATGGAACAACGAGGATCTTATGTTGACAAAGTGACGTAGATTGTAGAAGTCACAATCATGGAACAACGAGGACCTAATGTTGACAAAGTGACGTAGATTGTAGAAGTCACAATGGAACAACGAGGACCTAATGTTGACAGAGTGACGTAGATTGTAGAAGTCACAACGGAACAACGAGGACCTAATGTTGACAAAGTGACCTAGATTGTAGAAGTCACAATGGCACAACGAGGACCTAATGTTGACAAAGTGACGTAGATTGTAGAAGTCACAATGGAACAACGAGGACCTAATGTTGACAGGATGACCTAGATTGTAGAAGTCACAATGGAACAACGAGGACCTAATGTTGACAGAGTGACGTAGATTGTAGAAGTCACAACGGAACAACGAGGACCTAATGTTGACAAAGTGACGTAGATTGTAGAAGTCACAATGGAACAACGAGGACCTATTGTCGACAAAGTGACGTAGATTGTGGAAGTCACAACGGAACAACGAGGACATAATGTTGACAAAGTGACGTAGATTGTAGAAGTCACATAGAACAACGAGGACCTAATGTTGACAAAGTGACGTAAATTGTAGAAGTCACAATGGAACAACGAGGACCTTATGTTGACAGAGTGACGTAAATTGTAGAAGGCACAACGGAACATCGTCGACGTAATGTTGACAAAGTGACGTAGATTGCAGAAGTCACAATGGAAAAACGAGGACCTAATGTTGACGAAGTGACGTAGATTGTAGAAGTCACAACGGAACAACGAGGATCTTATGTTGACAAAGTGACGTAGATTGTAGAAGTCACAACGGAACAACGAGGACCTAATGTTGAAAAAGTGACGTAGATTGTAGAAGTCACAATGGAACAACGAGGATCTTATGTTGACCAAGTGACGTAGATTGTAGAAGTCACAATGAAACAACGAGTACCTAATGTTGACAAAGTGACGTAGATTGTAGAAGTCACAACGGAACAACGAGGACCTAATGTTGAAAAAGTGACGTAGATTGTAGAAATCACAACGGAACAACGAGGACCTTATGTTGACAGAGTGAAGTAGATTGTAGAAGTCACAATGAAACAACGAGGACCTAATGTTGAAAAAGTGACGTAGATTGTAGAAGTCACAATGGAACAACTAGGACCTAATGTTGACAAAGTGACGTAGATTGTAGAAGTCACAACGAGGACCTAATGTTGAAAAAGTGACGAAGATTATAGAAGTCACAATGAAACAACGAGGACCTAATGTTGACAAAGTGACGTAGATTGTAGAAGTCACAATGAAACAACGAGGACCTAATGTTGACAAAGTGACGTAGATTGTAGAAGTCACAATGAAACAACGAGGACCTAATGTTGACAAAGTGACGTAGATTGTAGAAGTCACAATGGAACAACGAGTACCTAATGTTGACAGAGTGACGTAGATTGTAGAAGTCACAATGGAACAACGAGGACCTAATGTTGACAAAGTGACGTAGATTGTAGAAGTCACAACGGAACAACGAGGACCTTATGTTGACAACGTGACGTAGATTGTAGAAGTCACAATGGAACAACGAGGACCTTATGTTGACAGAGTGACGTAGATTGTAGAAGTCACAATGGAACAACGAGGACCTAATGTTGACAAAGTGACGTAGATTGTAGAAGTCACAATGGAACAACGAGGACCTAATGTTGACAGAGTGACGTAGATTGTAGAAGTCACAACGGAACACCGATGACGTAATGTTGACAAAGTGACGTAGATTGTAGAAGTCACAATGGAACAACGAGGACCTTATGTTGACAACGTGACGTAGATTGTAGAAGTCACAATGGAACAACTAGGACCTAATGTTGACAAAGTTACGTAGATTGTAGAAGTCACAACGGAACAACGAGGACCTAATGTTGACAAATTGACGTAGATTGTAGAAGTCACAATGGAACAACGAGGACCTAATTTTGATAAAGTGACGTAGATTGTAGAAGTCACAACGAGGACCTAATGTTGACAAAGTGACGTAGATTGTAGAAGTCACAACGGAACACCGATGACGTAATGTTGACAAAGTGACGTAGATTGTAGAAGTCACAATGGAACAACGAGGACCTTATGTTGACAACGTGACGTAGATTGTAGAAGTCACAATGGAACAACTAGGACCTAATGTTGACAAAGTTACGTAGATTGTAGAAGTCACAACGGAACAACGAGGACCTAATGTTGACAAATTGACGTAGATTGTAGAAGTCACAATGGAACAACAAGGACCTAATGTTGACAGAGTGAAGTAGATTGTAGAAGTCACAATGTAACAACGAGGACCTAATGTTGACAAAGTGACGTAGATTGTAGAAGTCACAACGAGGACCTAATGTTGACAAAGTGAAGTAGATTGTAGAAGTCACAATGGAACAACGAGGACCTAATGTTGACAAAGTGACGTATATTGTAGAAGTCACAATGAAACAACGAGGACCTAATGTCGACAAAGTGACGTAGATTGTAGAAGTCACAATGGAACAACGAGGACCTAATGTTGACAAAGTGACGTAGATTGTAGAAGTCACAATGGAACAACGAGGACCTAATGTTGACAAAGTGACGTAGATTGTAGAAGTCACAATGAAACAACGAGTACCTAATGTTGACAAAGTGACGTAGATTGTAGAAGTCACAACGGAACAACGAGGACCTAATTTTGATAAAGTGACGTAGATTGTAGAAGTCACAACGGAACAACGAGGACCTAATGTTGACAGAGTGAAGTAGATTGTAGAAGTCACAATGTAACAACGAGGACCTAATGTTGACAAAGTGACGTAGATTGTAGAAGTCACAATGAAACAACGAGTACCTAATGTTGACAAAGTGACGTAGATTGTAGAAGTCACAATGGAACAACGAGGACCTAATGTTGACAAAGTGACGTAGATTGTAGAAGTCACAATGAAACAACGAGTACCTAATGTTGACAAAGTGACGTAGATTGTAGAAGTCACAACGGAACAACGAGGACCTAATTTTGATAAAGTGACGTAGATTGCAGAAGTCACAACGAGGACCTAATGTTGACAAAGTGACGTAGATTGTAGAAGTCACAACGGAACACCGATGACGTAATGTTGGCAAAGTGACGTAGATTGTAGAAGTCACAATGGAACAACGAGGACCTTATGTTGACAACGTGACGTAGATTGTAGAAGTCACAATGGAACAACTAGGACCTAATGTTGACAAAGTGACGTAGATTGTAGAAGTCACAACGGAACAACGAGGACCTAATGTTGAAAAAGTGACGTAGATTGTAGAAGTCACAATGTAACAACGAGTACCTAATGTTGACAAAGTGACGTAGATTGTAGAAGTCACAATGAAACAACGAGTACCTAATGTTGACAAAGTGACGTAGATTGTAGAAGTCACAACGGAACAACGAGGACCTAATGTTGAAAAAGTGACGTAGATTGTAGAAATCACAACGGAACAACGAGGACCTTATGTTGACAGAGTGAAGTTGATTCTAGAAGTCACAATGAAACAACGAGGACCTAATGTTGAAAAAGTGACGTAGATTGTAGAAGTCACAATGGAACAACTAGGACCTAATGTTGACAAAGTGACGTAGATTGTAGAAGTCACAATGGAACAACGAGGACCTAATGTTGACAAAGTGACGTATATTGTAGAAGTCACAATGAAACAACGAGGACCTAATGTCGACAAAGTGACGTAGATTGTAGAAGTCACAATGGAACAACGAGGACCTAATGTTGACAAAGTGACGTAGATTGTAGAAGTCACAATGGAACAACGAGGACCTAATGTTGACAAAGTGACGTAGATTGTAGAAGTCACAATGAAACAACGAGTACCTAATGTTGACAAAGTGACGTAGATTGTAGAAGTCACAACGGAACAACGAGGACCTAATTTTGATAAAGTGACGTAGATTGTAGAAGTCACAACGGAACAACGAGGACCTAATGTTGACAGAGTGAAGTAGATTGTAGAAGTCACAATGTAACAACGAGGACCTAATGTTGACAAAGTGACGTAGATTGTAGAAGTCACAATGAAACAACGAGTACCTAATGTTGACAAAGTGACGTAGATTGTAGAAGTCACAATGGAACAACGAGGACCTAATGTTGACAAAGTGACGTAGATTGTAGAAGTCACAATGAAACAACGAGTACCTAATGTTGACAAAGTGACGTAGATTGTAGAAGTCACAACGGAACAACGAGGACCTAATTTTGATAAAGTGACGTAGATTGCAGAAGTCACAACGAGGACCTAATGTTGACAAAGTGACGTAGATTGTAGAAGTCACAACGGAACACCGATGACGTAATGTTGACAAAGTGACGTAGATTGTAGAAGTCACAATGGAACAACGAGGACCTTATGTTGACAACGTGACGTAGATTGTAGAAGTCACAATGGAACAACTAGGACCTAATGTTGACAAAGTGACGTAGATTGTAGAAGTCACAACGGAACAACGAGGACCTAATGTTGAAAAAGTGACGTAGATTGTAGAAGTCACAATGTAACAACGAGTACCTAATGTTGACAAAGTGACGTAGATTGTAGAAGTCACAATGAAACAACGAGTACCTAATGTTGACAAAGTGACGTAGATTGTAGAAGTCACAACGGAACAACGAGGACCTAATGTTGAAAAAGTGACGTAGATTGTAGAAATCACAACGGAACAACGAGGACCTTATGTTGACAGAGTGAAGTTGATTCTAGAAGTCACAATGAAACAACGAGGACCTAATGTTGAAAAAGTGACGTAGATTGTAGAAGTCACAATGGAACAACTAGGACCTAATGTTGACAAAGTGACGTAGATTGTAGAAGTCACAACGAGGACCTAATGTTGAAAAAGTGACGTAGATTATAGAAGTCACAATGAAACAACGAGGACCTAATGTTGACAAAGTGACGTAGATTGTAGAAGTCACAATGAAACAACGAGGACCTAATGTTGACAAAGTGACGTAGATTGTAGAAGTCACAATGAAACAACGAGGACCTAATGTTGACAAAGTGACGTAGATTGTAGAAGTCACAATGAAACAACGAGGACCTAATATTGACAAAGTGACGTAGATTGTAGAAGTCACAATGGAAAAACGAGGACCTAATGTTGACAAAGTGACGTAGATTGTAGAAGTCACAATGAAACAACGAGGACCTAATATTGACAAAGTGACGTAGATTGTAGAAGTCACAACGGAACAACGAGGACCTAATGTTGAAAAAGTGACGTAGATTGTAGAAGTCACAACGGAACAACGAGGACCTAATGTCGACAAAGTGACGTAGATTGTAGAAGTCACAATGGAACAACGAGGACCTAATGTTGACAAAGTGACGTAGATTGTAGAAGTCACAATGGAACAACGAGTACCTAATGTTGACAGAGTGACGTAGATTGTAGAAGTCACAATGGAACAACGAGGACCTAATGTTGACAAAGTGACGTAGATTGTAGAAGTCACAACGGAACAACGAGGACCTTATGTTGACAACGTGACGTAGATTGTAGAAGTCACAATAGAACAACGAGGACCTTATGTTGACAGAGTGACGTAGATTGTAGAAGTCACAATGGAACAACGAGGACCTAATGTTGACAAAGTGACGTAGATTGTAGAAGTCACAATGGAACAACGAGGACCTAATGTTGACAGAGTGACGTAGATTGTAGAAGTCACAACGGAACAACGAGGACCTAATTTTGATAAAGTGACGTAGATTGTAGAAGTCACAACGAGGACCTAATGTTGACAAAGTGACGTAGATTGTAGAAGTCACAACGGAACACCGATGACGTAATGTTGACAAAGTGACGTAGATTGTAGAAGTCACAATGGAACAACGAGGACCTTATGTTGACAACGTGACGTAGATTGTAGAAGTCACAATGGAACAACTAGGACCTAATGTTGACAAAGTTACGTAGATTGTAGAAGTCACAACGGAACAACGAGGACCTAATGTTGACAAATTGACGTAGATTGTAGAAGTCACAATGGAACAACAAGGACCTAATGTTGACAGAGTGAAGTAGATTGTAGAAGTCACAATGAAACAACGAGGACCTAATGTTGACAAAGTGACGTAGATTGTAGAAGTCACAACGAGGACCTAATGTTGACAAAGTGAAGTAGATTGTAGAAGTCACAATGGAACAACGAGGACCTAATGTTGACAAAGTGACGTAGATTGTAGAAGTCACAACGGAACACCGATGACGTAATGTTGACAAAGTGACGTAGATTGTAGAAGTCACAATGGAACAACGAGGACCTTATGTTGACAACGTGACGTAGATTGTAGAAGTCACAATGGAACAACTAGGACCTAATGTTGACAAAGTTACGTAGATTGTAGAAGTCACAATGTAACAACGAGGACCTAATGTTGACAAAGTGACGTAGATTGTAGAAGTCACAATGGAACAACGAGGACCTAATGTTGACAAAGTGACGTAGATTGCAGAAGTCACAATGGAAAAACGAGGACCTAATGTTGACGAAGTGACGTAGATTGTAGAAGTCACAACGGAACAACGAGGATCTTATGTTGACAAAGTGACGTAGATTGTAGAAGTCACAACGGAACAACGAGGACCTAATGTTGAAAAAGTGACGTAGATTGTAGAAGTCACAATGGAACAACGAGGATCTTATGTTGACAAAGTGACGTAGATTGTAGAAGTCACAATGGAACAACGAGTACCTAATGTTGACAAAGTGACGTAGATTGTAGAAGTCACAACGGAACAACGAGGACCTAATGTTGAAAAAGTGACGTAGATTGTAGAAATCACAACGGAACAACGAGGACCTTATGTTGACAGAGTGAAGTAGATTGTAGAAGTCACAATGAAACAACGAGGACCTAATGTTGAAAAAGTGACGTAGATTGTAGAAGTCACAATGGAACAACTAGGACCTAATGTTGACAAAGTGACGTAGATTGTAGAAGTCACAACGAGGACCTAATGTTGAAAAAGTGACGTAGATTATAGAAGTCACAATGAAACAACAAGGACCTAATGTTGACAAAGTGACGAAGATTGTAGAAGTCACAATGGAACAACGAGGACCTAATGTTGACAAAGTGACGTAGATTGTAGAAGTCACAATGGAACAACGAGTACCTAATGTTGACAAAGTGACGTAGATTGTAGAAGTCACAATAAAACAACGAGGACCTAATATTGACAAAGTGACGTAGATTGTAGAAGTCACAATTGAACAACGAGGACCAAATATTGACAAAGTGACGTAGATTGTAGAAGTCACAAAGAAACAACGAGGACCTAATATTGACAAAGTGACGTAGATTGTAGAAGTCACAACGGAACAACGAGGACCTAATGTTGAAAAATTGACGTAGATTGTAGAAGTCACAATGGAACAACGAGGACCTAATGTCGACAAAGTGACGTGGACTGTAGAAGTCACAATGGAACAACGAGGACCTAATGTTGACAAAGTGACGTAGATTGTAGAAGTCATTATGGAACAACGATGACCTAATTTTGACAGAGTGACGTAGATTGTAGAAGTCACAATGGAACAACGAGGACCTAATGTTGACAACGTGACGTAGATTGTAGAAGTCACAACGGATCAACGAGGACCTATTGTCGACAAAGTTACGTAGATTGTAGAAGTCACAACGGAACATCGATGACGTAATGTTGACAAAGTGACGTAGATTGCAGAAGTCACAATAGAACAGCTGTTATGAATAAGTACACTTGTATGCTGCTCATTAACCAAAAAATGATGAGAATAAATTCTGTAGCAATAAGGACGAGGTTAGCCCCCCTTCTGTTTGGCTAAATTGACGTGGCTATAAATAGTCATTTTCTTGCTAACCTACATCCAAAATAAAGGTGATACAACAAGTGAAATCATACACACACGCGCGCACGCACGTTTTTATGTCATGGTTATTATGTTGGAAGTTGGGTGTAGAAATGGTCACGTGGCGGGCTGCATGACCTATCGGCAAGCTTCGGGATGAAACCGACGTGGCCTTGTTTACAATAATTAGACGAGTAACGCAATGTTTTTATCTCGTAAACAGAAACTATACACCAAAAACTGGCTATATGGGTATACGTATACACCAAAACTGGCTATATGAGTATCGTATACACCCAAACTGGCTATATGAGTATACGTATACACCAAAACTGACTATATGAGTATACGTATACACCCAAACTGGCTATATGGGTATACGTATACACCAAAACTGGCTATATGAGTATACGTATACACCAAAACAGACTATATGAGCACACGTATACACCAAAACTGGCTATATGAGTACACGTATACACCAAAACTGGCTATATGAGTATACGTATACACCAAAACTGGCTATATGAGTACACGTATACACCAAAACTGGCTATATGAGTATACGTATACACCAAAACTAGCTATATGAGTATACGTATACACCAAAACTGGCTATATGAGTACACGTATACACCAAAACTGGGGATATGAGTATACGTATACACCAAAACTGGCTATATGAGTATACGTATACACCAAATCTGGCTATATGAGTATACGTATACACCAAAACTGGCTATATGAGTATACGTATACACCAAAACTGGCGATATGAGCACACGTATACACCAAAACTAGCGATATGAGCACACGTATACACCAAAACTGGGGATATGAGTATACGTATACACAAAAACTGGCTATATGAGTATACGTATACACCAAAACTGGCTATATGAGTATACGTATACACCACAACTGGCAATATGAGTATACGTATACACCAAAACTGGCTATATGAGTATACGTATACACCAAAACTAGCGATATGAGCACACGTATACACCAAAACTGGGGATATGAGTATACGTATACACCAAAACTGGCTATATGAGTATACGTATACACCAAAACTAGCTATATGAGTATACGTATACACCAAAACTGGCAATATGAGTATACGTATACACCAAAACTGGGGATATGAGTATACGTATACACCAAAACTGGCTATATGAGTATACGTATACACCAAAACTGGCAATATGAGTATACGTATACACCAAAACTGGCTATATGAGTAAACGTATACACCAAAACTGGCTATATGGGCACACGTATACACCAAAACTGGCGATATGAGTATACGTATACACCAAAACTGGCTATATGAGTATACGTATACACCAAAACTGGCTATATGAATATACGTATACACCAAAACTGGCTATATGAATATACGTATACACCAAAACTGGCTATATGAATATACGTATACACCAAAACTGGCTATATGAGTATACGTATACACCAAAACTGGCTATATGAGTATACGTATACACCAAAACTGGCTATATGAGCACACGTATACACCAAAACTAGCGATATGAGTATACGTATACACCAAAACTAGCGATATGAGTATACGTATACACCAAAACTAGCGATATGAGTATACGTATACACCAAAACTAGCGATATGAGTATACGTATACACCAAAACTAGCGATATGAGTATACGTATACACCAAAACTAGCGACATGAGCACACGTATACACCAAAACTGGCTATATGAGTATACGTATACACCAAAACTGGCTATATGAGTATACGTATACACCAAAACTGGCTATATGAGTATACGTATACACCAAAACTGGCTATATGAGTAAACGTATACACCAAAACTGGCTATATGAGTATACGTATACACCAAAACTGGCTATATGAGTATACGTATACACCAAAACTAGCGATATGAGTATACGTATACACCAAAACTGGCTATATGAGTATACGTATACACCAAAACTGGCTATATGAGTATACGTATACACCAAAACTAGCGATATGGGTATACGTATACACCAAAACTGGCTATATGAGTATACGTATACACCAAAACTGGCTATATGAGTATACGTATACACCAAAACTGGCTATATGAGTATACGTATACACCAAAACTGGCTATATGAGCACACGTATACACCAAAACTGGCGATATGAGCACACGTATACCCAAAACTTGCGATATGAGCACACAACTGGCTTAGTTATCAGTTTTTTATCTTTTATAGCAAAGATTTTTAATTTGCCGTGATGAAGTATGCGGTAATATTTCCTTAAAAAGAAAGGAATTATAAATGTAGAAGCATTAAAGGCCATTTATTTTGGTGTGATTTGATTGTTTATGCTTAAAGTCCTAATACATTCTATATTTACACTTGCTCTGCAATTTTCCATTGACACAATGCTAAGAGGCAGTTGCTGCCATACGCCTATAACACCCAGTGCCTCAGGCTATAACAGCAGTTGGTATTGTGACGTCATCAATCTCTATTGTGACGTCATAAATTTCATTGTTGTCTTCATTTGATCTGCTGATCAAAATTGGTCCAAAGAAACTAAATAAAGCACCATAATTCTATCAAAATGTAAACATAAGTAATGAACATTTTAACAAATATTGTTACAGTCCTATATAACACACATTGCTATTGCTAACAAACTTACATAAAGCCCTACCGGGCTTTATTTAGTTTGTCATCAATAGCAATGTTTGTTATAGGACTGTAACTACATTTGCTAAAACATTCATTGCTTAAATAACCTTGGGTCTAATTTCAAAAAATTACATTCATACTTGCATAACACACATGACCAAACCATGCGTATGAATAAACCACAAATCTACTCATCCGGGACGACCCACTTTAATTCCGAAAATTAAAAACGAAAATATTTCTGACTTTATAGCATATTCATACAATGTATCTGTAATTTAGTTATTCTATAATTACGAATTAAGGACATAATATTATGATTTGTTACTGTAAATTTTGAATAAAACGTACAAGGTCCACACGTTCCATCCGACACGTCGGAATGCTAAATGTCAACATGGCCGCTGGACATGATGACGTTCGAGCTTAGTGTCCCGGATGATGACGTGTCCGACAACGAAATACTAATCATGGCATCCCTACTATAATGAAAGTCGGGGCATGTACTGCGGCGGACCCGGCGATACTGTATCCAAGGGCAACCGATGTATTCCGAGTTGGAGGCTGAAGAAGAACGGAAAACCTTTGAGGAGTCAAATCAGCCATTGACTACCAGGCAAATGTCATCCCCTGACACCATCCATGAGGAGTCAAATCAGCCATTAACTACCAGGCGAATGTCATCCCCTGACACCATCCATGAGGAATCAAATCAGCCATTAACTACCAGGCGAATGTCATCCCCTAACACCATCCATGAGGAGTCAAATCAGCCATTGACTACCAGGCGAATGTCATCCCCTAACACCATCCATGAGGAGTCAAATCAGCCATTGACTACCAGGCGAATGTCATCCCCTGACACCATCCATGAGGAGTCAAATCAGCCATTGACTACCAGGCAAATGTCATCCCCTAACACCATCCATGAGGAGTCAAATCAGCCATTGACTACTAGGCGAATGTCATCCCCTGACACCATCCATGAGGAGTCAAATCAGCCATTGACTACCAGGCGAATGTCATCCCCTGACACCATTCATGAGGAGTCAAATCAGCCATTGACTACCAGGCCAATGTTATCCCCTAACACCATCCATGAAAAGTCAAATCAGCCATTGACTACCAGGCCAATGTTATCCCCTGACACCATCCATGCGTGATGCATTTCTACAAACGATTGTTTAGTAATATCATTATATTGTTACATATGGAAGCACTATCCATTTTTGGTAATATTTTATTAGAGCTTTTATCGAGGCAACATCTTGTTGGTTGATTTCCAATGATCATAAATACAATATGGACACAGACAGCGAAGACTTGTTTATAGTTACAGCGTGACTTGGGATGCTGACCGTGACGGATGGTTCCATGATAGATGTGTGGACCGACATTTTTCCGGTTTTGTTAAATATCAGTCTACACATCTATCATGGAACCATCTGTCACATCAGTATCCCAAGTTACGATGTAATCAAATAATTACAGCTGCGACAATCATCTGCTTCGCAATCAATTAAAACTTATATCAAAATATAAACAAGACTCTATAAACAATCTATGATTGACAAAATCAAAATATTGTAATATTGCGGACGGATATGAATATTCAAGACATCTCATATACATACATTAACATATTTGGCACATTGATGTAATAGACGAGCTGCCGGGCACTAGTCCGTGATTAAGATCCAAAGTTCGACACGAAACTGTTGGTGGTTTCTTCTTCTTTTCTTTTTACATATATATTTTTTTCTTTTTTAAATTTAATAGGAATAGCTTAATTTAATAAACTTCTTTTTTTACAATCTTTCTTTTTTAATTTGATTGAAAAAGAATGTATTGATCGCCCTTTACCAATTGATTATCGTGACCCAGCGTTGGAGGGCTAGTGGTAGCAGAATGTCAAAAAGCCTTAATCACTTGACCATCGCGACCCAGTGTTGGAGGGCTAGTTGTAACAGAATGTCAGAAAGCCTTAATCACTGGACCATCGCGACCCAGTGTTGGAGGGTATACACCTTAACTTCTAAGCCATCCCCAACCCCATCACCAGCCCCATACCACTTATGTGTGTATCTCGGTCAAATTTCACACAACTATATACTACCTGCACAAGTATAGGGTCGGACTACAAAGCCTTATCTATGACCTCTGACCTGGGCTTAGAGATACCACCACTTACAGACCTATACTTCGGCACCGGTAAGTATGTCCAATGTGTAATGTTCCCGCAATTCGATCTTTCAGATTACACAAAAGCTAAAATATAAAATGTTTACCAACAAACAGAATCACAACTATTCTCACCTTTAACCTAGGTATATTGTATATGATATGTCAAATTCCAGATTTCAAACATCAATATAAATTTTAGATGTTTGACAGGCCATATGTTATTTTAAAACAACTATAAGCTCATTCTTAGTTCACCAAGGCGTTTTGCCAACGTGGCCGGGGTTCGATTCCCGGATCGGAAGTGAAAATAATGAGGTCATCTGCCGAATATCGTTGGTTTTCTCTGAGTGCCCCGCGCCCTCTAACGTCCGGGTCGACAAGTTGGATTTATATAAGTTGAATTAACATTAACATTTCTGTACATTGTATTTTTGTATAAATGTGATTTTTAGTGCTGTCTGAATCACATTCTATGATACGCTGGTTCTCGCGAAATTACCCCCCCCCCCCCCCCCCCCCCTCCACTCCCGACTCTATGGTATTGAACATGTAACATCTATGATCGCCTACTTGCATGAACTTGCAAAAGAAATATGCTTTCAAGTTTTGGTTTTGTTATCAACGGTATTCTGTAAACAATCTACGATCAAATCAAAACATTGTTACGTTGTTAAGGCGGATCAGGATATACGTAACATCTCATTAACATGAATGCATTTGTATATGCTCAATGTGGTTCAGTGGAAAAACTGTTGGACAATTGTCCTGAGAGCCGACAGTTCGACACGTACTGAAGCCATTTTCTTAACCTTCATCAATATATATACTGGAAAAGTATACATAAAGTATAAACAATTATAGTATTTCGGTGAGGTCGATACATACTGTATACGGGGAAATTTTCGCCCTCTTTTAATTTTAATTTAATTTTAGTTTTATTAACCTGAGAAAATGTATCGACCGTGGACGCCGAATCGAAGGTCCTTTTAAGCAAAAACAAACATTGTTTGGTGATGTTACATAGATGGTAAATTGACTCAAAAATATCGTAAACAATCTCAGTCCAGCGTCTTCGATAGCTACTGAGCGTATCTACTGTTTGTTTATAAAAAATAATTCAACTGGGGACCCCGAGGAAGCCGGAATCGGTACATTTCTGTCCGACTCTAAGATATATACATTTACAAATACAAATGTTCCTATTTCATCTTTCTTTAATAATGAATAATTAGAGCTGCTCAGATACAACCTACACGGACTTTGATGTCCATAATTACATCCATTTAACTTTAAGCTGACATAATCCACTATCAGATCTAAATACATAGTTGGCTTAATTAACTTGGTAATCTAGAGTTTAAACATTTTAATGATTTCAATACGTTGATAACGTTTTCCGCCGTAATAAAATTTAATTACTCGTAATATTTAAGGAACAAGCATGGGTTGTACTATGTTGTGCTTAAAGCTCTTGTCTAAATCCGCATAAATATGATCCACAGATGCGTCGATTTATCAAAAACTGCAAAGTTTGAAATACTTCCAGATCGGTACTAAAATTTAAACATTGAACTGCTTTCAGTTAGCATTCATTGGTAATATATTTACATTTGTGCTGCAGTGTCACTATACAAACCTAGTAAGTTCGGTTTTGGTTCATAGCACTATGACCCAAACAAGCACAAATACAAACAATGCATATCACGCCGAACTCTCGAGAAATTATAGACAAAGACTTGGTCTTATTTCGTCCACAAGATTTCAAGATTTCAAGATTTTTATTTACACTCACGCCACACGTATACGTGCGTAACAAGAGGTCAAATCTTACACAGTATGCACTGATGGTTATAATGCACATATTATATACAACATATAAAAAGTACAAAATATATACAATATGTAACATCATCCGATTTCAATAATTATTGTTGTTAACTAATTTATATATGTAGTAGCTTGATTACCTTTTGTATAAATTTACTCACTTTTGTTAAAAGTACTGTGTTGCATATTGAGAACATTCCTTTCATTTTTAAATACGATGGGTTGACACAATAATATTTTGGTATATAAATTTGTCTAAAAGTTACAACAGATGGATTAGTGCATTTGTATAAATAGTGAAATTCGTCCCCAACACAGTTATCACAAAGAGGACATACTCTTTCCTGGCGAGGGACTCTTCTCCATCTTCCAGTTTCTATTGGAAATTTTATATTAGATGTTCTAAATTTGCAAATTACTTTTCGTTCGTTATTATAAAGCTTTAAAAGATATCTTCCACGATATCTAGGGGTTACGATCTCCTACGCTCTCTACACCCATGGGTCTTATTTATTCTGTTTAAATTACCGTATTGTATCACTTTAAAAAATAATAATAAAGAAGGCGTTGTCCAAGTACACGCGTTAAATCACTCTTGCTCGCCAAGTACTGTAGATGGTCTCCTCCCTGATTCTCGGAATGTTTGAGACACCTGACGGTAATCTCTGTAATTACTCTAAATAAGAGAGACGACTTTTACAGTATCTAGTACTTCGTTCAGAATGCTGTGGGACATTTGTGTAAATACGGATTTATAAGCGGAACACTTCTTAAATTAATATTACATAAACGTCACATATGATTAAATCAAAAGAACATTATAAAATCATGCAGAATACCCATATATATATAAGGAAGTGAAAATCCATCCAATATGGCTGACGTATATTGTTCGCTTCAAACCAAAGACTTTGAAATATATCTATAAAGCAGCGATCATGATTGTTGAAATCTCACATCTGATTAAAACTCTTTGGCTGCTACAGTAATCGCAACAAAAGTCGTGTTGATAAAAATGCCCCTCACAGCTGATCGCGACAAAATTGTAATTTTCAATCGGTAGTCGGGAATTAAAATCTCCCATCCGCGGTTATATTTGCGTCAAGAAACGAAAGTAGAATACTTCTGATTGGTTCTGACGTCATGACTTTCGATCTTCTGGACAAACGAACAAGCAGGAGAACTCAAGTCGAAGTGAGGTGCAACTTTCCTTCCCTAACGTCAATTCTGATAGTAATAAAGAGTTTGCATGTTGCAAATTAATCAATAATCGATTAGATGTTTCGTAATAAGCAACACTTGAATGAGTTATTTATATTTCCTAAAGCAGGAAATATCGGGCGAACACTCAGACACATGTGACAAAGGAATGCTCGTACATCGGTACCAAACAATGAATTTACCGGTAATTCCCGTTTGGTTCTCAGAAAGGATATGTCTTAACATATTTATCTGTGGTGAAACGTTTATCAAGTCTTGAAGTACTGAAGGAGGCGTTACCCGGATGTTGTGACATGGTACAGGAAGTACTGAAGGAGGCGTTACCCGGATGTTGTGACATGGTACTGGAGGTACTGAAGGAGGCGTTACCCGGATGTTGTGACATGGTAGAGGAAGTACTGAAGGAGGCGTTACTCGGAGTTGTGACATGGTAAAAGTACTGGAGATACTGAAGGAGGCGTTACTCGGATGTTTGGACATGGTACTGGAAGTACTGAAGGAGGCGTTACCCGGATGTTGTGACGTGGTAAAGGTACTGGAGGTACTGAAGGAGGCGTTACTCGGATGTTGTGACATGGTAAAAGTACTGGAAGTACTGAAGGAGGCGTTACCCGGATGTTGTGACATGGTAAAAGTACTGGAGGTACTGAAGGAGACGTTACTCGGATGTTGTGACATGGTAAAAGCACTGGAAGTACTGAAGGGGGCGTTACTCGGATGTTGTGACATGGTAAAAGATTGAAATGTTAAAGGTACAATTTTTTAAATATAAACTGGCTGTAACAAATTCCCAGGCCCCTGCGTTCACTGTGTCAGGATTTGTGCCACCACTCTAATCGGCCAGTTTCTACGATTTAAATCATAGGGACAATACTGAATAGCACGTCGGCCTGTGTTTCACCGTGAAGGAATTTGACAACATTGGTCATTCAATCTGTAGTAGTAAATTGATGGGCGGAGCAAGGTAACGCTGAACTTCTGTACAGTTCCCTGTAAATACATTTTTGTGAAGTTCACAGAGTTTTCAACGATTAAAGTAAGATATACATGTATGTCAGTATCTTAACTGAAAACCATAAAATATACAATAACAGATATTAATCTGATGTCACACAAATTAAGCACAAATCTGTACAAGTTTAACTTTTATATTCTGTGATATAAATAAGGTATTTGACAGGCTCGGCATGTAGGTATTTGTATTTACTTTACAAAAATAGTATAAAAAGGAAAATTATTTGAATGATTAAGAGCTTAATCAATTGATGGATACCAATCAAATACATAATCCATATCTGCAAAGAGTTCCTCAAGGATCTGTTCTTTGGCCCTTTTTATTTCTGTCATTTATTTATATAATAGCTGATGTAACTTCTTATATTAACTTGTTTGCAGTTGATACTTCTCTAAATGTTATTGAAGATAGTGATGGTGACCTTAATACACCTGCTGATCATAAAAAATGATGAAATTTCATCAATCCCTGTTTGGGCTAATCATTGAATGGCAAAATATTTTTAATCCAACTAAACAGTAGCATTAACTTTTACTCTAAGCTTTCTAATCCCCATTCCCCTCTTTTCTTTAATAACCATACTACAGTGTATAACACAGCATGACTGCAACAAACATATTGTTTTTATATATCTTTAAGGCTAAATTAATTTAGATGTCTTTTCAATGATGCAGTTGGTATGTCAGATGTAATAAATTCAATTATACTTAATTATACTACCTCATACATTTATATACATTGTATATAAAGCACTAAAACACTGTTGATGTATAAGTATTTCATATTTTAGTAAGATAGTTCTTAAAATGTAATTTATATAAATCATAATAAAGGTATGAGAGTGTTCGAGAAAGTGATCTTTAATTGATCAAACATACTGCTAAGTTTCTACCACATCGTCATCGAAATAAAATATTGAATTGTCAATGTATATATAAAGGCCACTGGTTATCTTTGTTGGTAAAGATTCAAATAGGCTCAACCTGCTTTCTAATCATTTTATTGATACATTTCTGTACTATTTTTTTATAGTACTTGTTTATATGTCTTGTATAAATGATAACATAATTCGAAATTAAGTATATAACAATAATTTATACAAATCTGAAAATTACATACATATTAAAACATATATGATAATTTACACATAATTTACCATCAGTACCTTTACCATGTCACAACATCCGGGTAACGCCTCCTTCAGTACTTCCAGTACTTTTACCATGTCACAACATCCGAGTAACGCCTCTTTCAGTACTTCCAGTACCTTTACCATGTCACAACATCCGGGTAACGCCTCCTTCTGTACCTCCAGTACCTTTACCATGTCACAACATCCGAGTAACGCCTCCTTCAGTACTTCCAGTGCTTTTACCATGTCACAACATCCGAGTAACGCCCCCTTCAGTACCTCCAGTACTTTTACCATGTCACAACATCCGGGTAACGCCTCCTTCAGTACTTCCAGTACTTTTACTATATCACAACATCCGAGTAACGTCTCCTTCAGTACCTCCAGTACTTTTACCATGTCACAACATCCGGGTAACGCCTCCTTCAGAACTTCCAGTACTTTTACCATGTCACAACATCCGAGTAACGCCTCCTTCAGTACCTCCAGTACCTTTACCATGTCACAACATCCCGGTAACGCCTCCTTCAGTACTTCCTGTACCATGTCCAAACATCCGAGTAACGCCTCCTTCAGTACCTCCAGTACCTTTACCATGTCACAACATCCGGGTAACGCCTCCTTCAGTACTTCCAGTATTATCATGTCACAACATCCGAGTAACGCCTCCTTCAGTACTTCCAGTACCTTTACCATGTCACAACATCCGGGTAACGCCTCCTTCTGTACCTCCAGTGCCTTTACCATGTCACAACATCCGAGTAACGCCCCCTTCAGTACTTCCAGTGCTTTTACCATGTCACATCATCCGAGTAACGCCCCCTTCAGTACCTCCAGTACTTTTACCATGTCACTACATCCGGGTAACGCCTCTTTCAGTACTTCCAGTACTTTTACTATATCACAACATCCGAGTAACGTCTCCTTCAGTACCTCCAGTACTTTTACCATGTCACAACATCCGGGTAACGCCTCCTTCAGAACTTCCAGTACTTTTACCATGTCACAACATCCGAGTAACGCCTCCTTCAGTACCTCCAGTACCTTTACCATGTCACAACATCCGGGTAACGCCTCCTTCAGTACTTCCTGTACCATGTCCAAACATCCGAGTAACGCCTCCTTCAGTACCTCCAGTACCTTTACCATGTCACAACATCCGGGTAACGCCTCCTTCAGTACTTCCAGTACTTTTACCATGTCAAAACATCCGAGTAACGCCTCCTTCAGTACTTCCAGTACTTTTACCATGTCCAAACATCCGAGTAACGCCTCCTTCAGTACTTCCAGTACCTTTACCATGTCACAACATCCGAGTAACGCCTCCTTCAGTACTTCCAGTACTTTTACCATGTCACAACATCCGGGTAACGCCTCCTTCAGTACTTCCAGTACCTTTACCATGCCACAACATCCGAGTAACGCCTCCTTCAGTACCTCCAGTACCTTTACCATGTCACAACATCCGAGTTACGCCTCCTTCAGTACTTCCTGTACCATGTCCAAACATCCGAGTAACGCCTCCTTCAGTACCTCCAGTACCTTTACCATGTCACAACTCCGAGTAACGCCTCCTTCAGTACTTCCTGTACCATGTCACAACATCCGGGTAACGCCTCCTTCAGTACCTCCAGTACCATGTCACAACATCCGGGTAACGCCTCCTTCAGTACTTCCTGTACCATGTCACAACATCCGGGTAACGCCTCCTTCAGTACTTCAGAACTTTAACCTTGTCCAAACATCCGAGTTACGCATCCTTCAGTACTTCCTGTACCATGTCACAACATCCGAGTAACGCCTCCTTTAGTACCTCCAGTACCATGTCCAAACATCCGAGTAACGCCTCCTTTAGTACCTCCAGTACCTTTATCATGTCGCAACATCCGGGTAACGCCTCCTTCAGTACTTCCTGTACCATGTCACAACATCCGGGTAACGCCTCCTTCAGTACCTCCAGTACCATGTCCAAACATCCGAGTAACGCCTCCTTCAGTACTTCCAGTACTTTTACCATGTCCAAACATCCGAGTAACGCCTCCTTCAGTACTTCCAGTACTTGTACCATGTCCAAACATCCGAGTTACGCCTCCTTCAGTACTTCTAGTACTTTTACCATGTCACAACATCCGGGTAACGCCTCCTTCAGTACTTCCTGTACCATGTCCAAACATCCGAGTAACGCCTCCTTTAGTACCTCCAGTACCTTTACCATGTCACAACATCCGGGTAACGCCTCCTTCAGTACTTCCTGTACCATGTCACAACATCCGGGTAACGCCTCCTTCAGTACCTCCAGTACCATGTCCAAACATCCGAGTAACGCCTCCTTCAGTACTTCCAGTACTTTTACCATGTCCAAACATCCGAGTTACGCCTCCTTCAGTACTTCCAGTACTTGTACCATGTCCAAACATCCGGGTAATGCCTCCTTCAGTACTTCCAGTACTTTTACCATGTCCAAACATCCGAGTTACGCCTCCTTCAGTACTTCCAGTACTTTTACCATGACCAAACTTCCGAGTAACGCCTCCTTCAGTACCTCCAGTACTTCGATTGATGACTATCATATATGTCTCCTCAACCAATTCGGATCATTTTGGATGGCTTTCATTTATGGATCTCCCTATTTCTACTAAACCTTCTCCAGATAATTTATATCATATACACTGACATTTAAACGCACTGAAACACCTTAACGTAATAATTCAGTAAATGGAAAGTAGTAATTAAATTACATTACTTGAAAAACAAAATCTCCTTAACCGAATTATTTAAAGCATATTGATAATAAAAAAAACTTTCTATTCATACATGTATGTCAGTATCTTAACTGAAAACCATTAAATGAAAATGCCATATAAAACACACAATAACAGATATTAATCTGATGTCTCACAAATTAAGCACAAATCTGTACAAGTTTAACTTTTATATTCTGTGATATAAATAAGGCATTTGACAGGGTTCGGCATGTAGGTATTTGTATAAACTCTACAAAAATGGTATAAAAAGGAAAATTATTTGAATGGTTAAGAGCTTAATCAATTGATGGATACCAATCAAATACTTAATCCATTTCTGCAAGAGTTCCTCAAGGATCTGTTCTTTGGCCCTTTTTATTTCTGTCATTTATTGATATAACAGCTGATGTAATTTCTTATATTAACTTGTTTGCAGTTGATACTTCTCTAAATGTTATTGAAGATAGTGATGGTGACCTTAATACACCTGCTGATCATAAAAAATGATGAAATTTCATCAATCCCTGTTTGGGCTAATCATTGAATGGCAAAATATTTTTAATCCAACTAAACAGTAGCATTAACTTTTACTCTAAGCTTTCTAATCCCCATTCCCCTCTTGTCTTTAATAACCATACTACAGTGTATAACACAGCATGACTGCAACAAACATATTGTTTTTATATATCTTTAAGGCTAAATTAATTTAGATGTCTTTTCAATGATGCAGTTGGTATGTCAGATGAAATAAATTCAACTATACTTAATTATACTACCTCATACATTTATATACATTGTATATAAAGCACTAAAACACTCTAGATGTATAAGTATTTCATATTTTAGTAAGGTAGTTCTAAAAATGTAATTTATATAAAACATAATAAAGGTATGAGAGTGTTCGAGAAAGTGATCTTTAATTGATCAAACATACTGCTAAGTTTCTACCCCATCTTCATCGAAATAAAATATTGAATTGTCAATGTATATATAAAGGCCACTGGTTATCTTTGTTGGTAAAGACTTAAATAGGCTCAACCTGCTTTCTAATCATTTTATTGATACATTTCTGTACTATTTCTTATAGTACTTGTTTATATGTCTTGTATAAATGATAATATAATTCGAAATTAAGTATATAACAATAATTTACACAAATCTGAAAATTACATACATATTAATACATATATGATAATTTACACATACACATATCTGAAAGAAGGTGTAACCAGGGACGTATATGTCTCACATATACGTTCATGCATGGTGTAATAAATCATTAAAATGATGATTTTCCTAAATGTGCAGCTGTTTATGCAGTACCTATTTATAATTTATTTGGTTGCAAATATCATTAGTTATTGAATACCTGATTAGTTGGTGTGTTCTCCGAACGCCAACATTTTTTTTAACAATAAGTAGGTGTTGTTTTTGGGAACAATGGGAAGTCAATTATATACTGTTTCATATAAACTTTCCTTTTCACCTTGCCTGTGTTTTACCTGTGAACTCACCTTACCTGAGATTTAACTGTGGACAGTCAGCACTAAAAATGCATTAAATTGTACATCCCCCCCTCCTAAATACAAGGGTTCAGATATAAAGGATTAAAAATAAATTATTAAATGAGTATCCAGAGATAAACAAATATTGAAGAAATAAAGAGAAATATAGAAAATTATCAAATGAAGTAATTAGACCTAATTGTTAGAAATTTGTTTTGCATGGTTATCTAGGAATTCTGATGATATATAATGGAAAATTCTGGACAACACAAGAGAAAATAGCTGAACAAGGTCGAAAAGCTGTTTGTACAAGTAAATATTTCAATTTCGAAACCCAACTTAGGCTTTTTGAAACTTTTGTAAGTAGCTTTTTAAAATGGTGATCTGAAGTGTGGGGGTTTCAGAAAGAATATTGAAAAAAAGTGCTTCTATTTTTTTGTAAGAGAATTTAGGGGTTAAGAAAAGTACGCCAAACATCATGATCAATCGTGATTTAGGAAGACTTCCATTTATCATTATGCGAAAGTTTAGAATTTTCAAATATTTGCTTAAAGTTAAAAATTCAGACAATTGCATGTTGCAGTGAAATGGTTGAAAAGGGCCCTGAGTGGATAGATAGTATAAGAAACAAATTGTTAAGAATTATTAAGGTTTGGGATATACAATTGTATGTAGCAAACAGAAAACACAGAGAATGAAGGTAAAGCATAAATCACTATCTAATATAGAATGACAGATATTTTTCAACAACAATGTATTGACTATATAAATGTGTCATCCAAATGTTCTCTTTGAAAATTTATTAGTGGTAGTTTCTGTCTTTAGCCGTATTTAACAAAACCTATTTGTTTAAACAAATCGCAAAAATTAGATTGTCGTCTCATAAACTGAATATTGAAATGGGACAGTTTAATAAAATAGATTTAATAGGATTTGTACATATTGCAGCAGTGGCGGGTACCATTTCATAATAAAATGTCATTATGAAAAACGTTTTATTTTTAATTACCATAGAAAAACTAATATAGAAAAATTCAATTTTGATATTAATTGGCATTAAGAAATTACTAAATTAATCACCTATTATATATGCAAAAACATCATATCTATATTTTTTGCAACAGCCTACCCTTTAAAACTAAGAATTACAGTCATGAAATAATTCTATGATGAATAACAAAGTTGTTTTTATAGAAAAATCTTTAACATTGAATTTAAATTAAATAATCACAAGTCTTATAATAGTTACATTATTTATTACACAATTTAATATTTCTGATCAAAAAAGTACCATGAAGATAATTTCATGGTATATTTTTTTTTTTTGTAATACTTAAGAACAGAACAGAACAGAACTTTATTAATGTCTCAGATCGATACAAACGATACATGAGGAACATACATAATATACAATAGACATTAAAGGAATAGGTAAGTTAGCCTGGAGACTGAAATGTTTGCATAATACATTTAAGAAGCTTGTGTCTGAGTACCAACAGGTAACTTTTACAGGTAAATTTACCTGTTGGAATTGAGACTACTTTAAAGAAAAAGACTATAACCCCGCCCCTATCACAACAAACTACCCTGTAGGCAAATTAAAAATGTTGGCGTTCAGAGATACACCCGATTAGTTACCAGAAGTTGATTTACCTATACAACGTTTCTGCTATAGACTATAACTCACTATCATTACAACTGACCACCTAAATAAACATGTTTTTATAAGCAGAGTTGGTGTTCGGGGAAGTCCCCGTATCAGACCTGATACAGATCCAAGTTCATTTGGAGTCCAAACGGAGTGCATTCCAAGTCCAAACGGAGTGCACTCGGAGTGCATTTTGTGTAAATTTTAGTCTACACTCAACTGTATATACACTTCTGAAATTTAAATAAAGGACACAACAGACCCATCTATATCAACTGCTTACAAAAAATGTACCTCGATCTCTACTTAAACTACGACCAAAATGGACAACGTACTATTAAGCTATACGATAAACATGACGATTTCAATTTTCCAATTGTGAACTTTCCATTTCTTGATGGTAACATCCCTGCTTCTACACCCTATGGTGTTGACATGTTGCAGTCTATTCTCCACCCCTTCCAAATAAAAACTCACAAAGCAAATACAAATTTGCCGTACTGTAGCGTGCCCGTTCGATAGCAGTCGGCGTTTAATGAAAAGTCTGATTTATATGCATATATACAAAATCGTGAAATACACATCGCTCCTAACACAAACTTATGACTGTACAAAATTGTAATACAAGTACCATACTCCCCATCATCAGTTTAACCTGGCGCCCAGAAAAAACCGGAGATAGCCCCCGGAAATCTGCATCCACACGGCGGGAAAACGATTATACCCAACAGGAGAAACCTAGAGGTAACGCAGGGACCTACGTTATTAACAGTGCCCTTTTTTTCATTGGCAACAAAATTGGTACACAAAGCGATTAAAAAAAAAAATAAACATCGACAAATCCAAACCAAACGACTGAGTAGGAATCACACAACTAAATCAGCCTATCACGAAGTGTTTCATACGTTTGTAGTCCTACCGAAAATTTATTCCGGCTAAGTACAGTGATTCTGAATAATCTAAATAGGTAATTGTTGACATATTCTGCATTGAATGAAATCTATAGATATTTAACTTTACAAAAATGTATACTTTTGGTAGATTTTGATATGTGATGGCGGATTGATATGGGGTCAAAAGTCAGAGGGTGTTCCCGTCCCATTTCACTGGTTTGATATGTAAATTTCCAGTTGTCCGAAGCAGACGCCCGTAGCGAGCTAAAATGCCACGAAACTTCTAATAAAATGTCATTTGAAGTCTTTGCCATGTATGTATCTGTGAATCCAGGCAGTTGTCACTAGTGTTGAACTTCAAATATTAAAGTTATTAGCTCTAAAGCTTAGTAATAACATATAGTAAATTATTTAGTTGTGTGAGTCCAGTACATCAAACCTGAACAAAACAAAATATTATCAAAAATAATCAAAAATGTTCGTGTCTACCCTGCTTGAACGGCAGCTAGAAATTGAATTCATAGCCCTATGCCCCGCCCCACATACGGGTACGTACACGTACCCCGACCCGCACAGCACGTGCGCGACGCAACCGTCATACAGTGTCGCTCTAGACAAATAATTCCCGCTATACTAGCGAAACGCGGGAATATTTAAGTCTATTCGATATTCTTTTGCTTGTTCTAAAGATCGTGATTTTCGCGATGGATGTTGACTGCTAGCAAACAAACTAACAACACAGGTATTCGAGAGATGAAGGTTGATCAGAAATATTGACAAGTTTTATGGTTGTCATCTTTTTCTTATTGAGAAAAAATCCGTATCTTTATGTGACATGAATATTGACGTTTTGGAGTATGCTCATTGGTGTGCTTACTTGTTGTGACTGACAATGATACTCGGTTCTCATTTCGAGGAATTAATGTTTACTTAGATATGACGAAGATGTAATTGGCGGGTGTCGTCGATGAAGCGGAAGACACTTACTCTTCCGGAACACCTGGTCTTATTCTCTTGTACTTTTACAAGAGTCTCCGTGTGGATCTTTCCTTTTTGTCGTATTCTGCCCTGGTTTAATCGATTTTGAGTTCGGATTACGCTTTTGTTAACGCTTCCGTATTCTCTATTTTTTTTACATGTATTAGGTTACGTCTTATAGGCTATTATGGCTGGATACTATTTTACAGTCAATTGTATCCGAGACGTATAGAACACAAAACGTCCCTGATTTGTATAATGATGTATTGTGATTTTATGTAAAATATGTGTTTAACACGAAAATAAAATATTTGAATTATGAATCCGAACACCTTCCTTATCCTTGACACTTATCAATGAATCAATTAATGAAATAGAATGCAATTATAACACTAACCTATTTCACGCTTCTAGTTTCCTAGCCTCAGGCCTAGGGCTTTTCATATAACTGAAGGCACTGACACGTAATGACTAGGCGTAATGTCCATTAGCTATATAGCTCCATAACGTCTATCTCTCTCACTCTCTCTCTCTTAAATACAATTATATGCAATAACAGGTTAACTTGTGATTTCACGCTTTTTCATGTTTAGTGCCCTAGCTGTAAGGCTTTCATATAATTAAGGGCGATGACAGGTCATAGTTAGGTGTACTGTTCAATAGCTATAGGGCTTCGCTTTTATATGATACGTGTTATTTTAATCAAATAAAAGAAGAGGGTTTGTATGAAGATTTTGTGTTCATTAATTTCATTACCTAAGACACCGTAATTGCAAAAATGAGTAATTGCAAACAAAATGCAAATAGTCAATATTGACAATTTTCGCAAAATTGCACATCGCTGAAATGACCAGATATACAGTATTATTTTTACTTTCATGTTTTGCTGGGCAAACGTTTATTGTGTTCACACTGTGCACAAAGAGACTTTTGAATAGCAAGCAATGTATCCTCCCTATAACTGCTAAACCTCCCCCGGATACTATTTTGATGACATGATATATGTATCCTCCCTATAACTGCTAAACCTCCCCCGGATACTATTTTGATGACATGATATATGTATCCTCTCTATAACTGTTAAACCTTCCCCGGATACTATTTTGATGACATGATATATGTATCCTCCCTATAACTGCTAAACCTCCCCCGGATACTATTTTGATGACAATATTATATGTATCCTCCTTATAACTGCTAAACCTCCCCCGGATACTATTTTGATGACATGATATATGTATCCTCTCTATAACTGCTAAACCTCCCCCGGATACTATTTTGATGACATGATATATGTATCCTCCTTATAACTGCTAAACCTTCCCCGGATACTATTTTGATGACATGATATATGTATCCTCCCTATAACTTCTTAACCTCCCTCGGACAATATTTTGATAACCATGATATATGTATCCTCCCTATAACTGCTAAACCTCCCCCGGATACTATTTTGATGACATGATATATGTATCCTCCCTATAACTTCTTAACCTCCCTCGGACAATATTTTGATAACCATGATATATGTATCCTCCCTATAACTGCTAAACCTTCCCCGGATACTATTTTGATGACATGATATATGTATCCTCCCTATAACTTCTTAACCTCCCTCGGACAATATTTTGATAACCATGATATATGTATCCTCCCTATAACTGCTAAACCTTCCCCGGATACTATTTTGATGACATGATATATGTATCCTCCCTATAACTTCTTAACCTCCCTCGGACAATATTTTGATAACCATGATATATGTATCCTCCCTATAACTGCTAAACCTCCCCCGAATACTATTTTGATGACATGATATATGTATCCTCGTTATAACTTCTTAACCTCCCTCGGACAATATTTTGATGACATGATATATGTATCCTCCTTATAACTGCTAAACCTCCCCCGGATACTATTTTGATGACATGATATATGTATCCTCGTTATAACTTCTTAACCTCCCTCGGACAATATTTTGATGACATGATATATGTATCCTCCCTATAACTTTTAAACCTTCCCCGAATACTATTTTGATGACAATATTATATGTATCCTCCTTATAACTGCTAAACCTTCCCCGGATACTATTTTGATGACATGATATATGTATCCTCCTTATAACTGCTAAACCTTCCTCGGAAACTATTTTGATGACCATGATATATGTATCCTCCCTATAACTGCTAAACCTCCCCACGGATACTATTTTGATGACATGATATATGTATCCTCCCTATAACTGTTAAACCTCCCTCGGATACTATTTTGATGACATGATATATGTATCCTCCTTATAACTTCTTAACCTCCCCACGGATACTATTTTGATGACATGATATATGTATCCTCCTTATAACTTCTTAACCTCCCCCGGATACTATTTTGATGACCATGATATATGTATCCTCCTTATAACTTCTTAACCTCCCCACGGATACTATTTTGATGACATGATATATGTATCCTCCCTATAACTGTTAAACCTCCCCCGGATACTATTTTGATGACATGATATATGTATCCTCCATATAACTGCTAAACCTTCCTCGGATACTATTTTGATGACATGATATATGTATCCTCCTTATAACTGCTAAACCTTCCTCGGATACTATTTTGATGACATGATATATGTATCCTCCATATAACTGCTAAACCTCCCCCGGATACTATTTTGATGACCATGATATATGTATCCTCCCTATAACTGTTAAACCTCCCCCGGATACTATTTTGATGACATGATATATGTATCCTCCCTATAACTGCTAAACCTCCCCCGGATACTATTTTGATGACCATGATATATGTATCCTCCATATAACTGCTAAACCTCCCCCGGATACTATTTTGATGACATGATATATGTATCCTCCATATAACTGCTAAACCTCCCCCGGATACTATTTTGATGACCATGATATATGTATCCTCGTTATAACTTCTTAACCTCCCCCGGATACTATTTTGATGACCATGATATATGTATCCTCCCTATAACTGCTAAACCTTCCTCGGATACTATTTTGATGACATGATATATGTATCCTCCCTATAACTGCTAAACCTTCCTCGGATACTATTTTGATGACATGATATATGTATCTTCCTTATAACTTATTAACCTCCCCCGGATACTATTTTGATGACATGATATATGTATCCTCTCTATAACTGTTAAACCTTCCTCGGAAACTATTTTGATGACATGATATATGTATCTTCCTTATAACTTATTAACTTCCCCGGATACTATTTTGACGACATGATATATGTATCCTCCATATAACTGCTAAACCTCCCCCGGATACTATTTTGATGACCATGATATATGTATCCTCGTTATAACTTCTTAACCTCCCCCGGATACTATTTTGATGACCATGATATATGTATCCTCCTTATAACTGCTAAACCTTCCTCGGAAACTATTTTGATGACCATGATATATGTATCCTCCCTATAACTGCTAAACCTTCCTCGGATACTATTTTGATGACATGATATATGTATCCTCCCTATAACTGCTAAACCTTCCTCGGATACTATTTTGATGACATGATATATGTATCTTCCTTATAACTTATTAACCTCCCCCGGATACTATTTTGATGACATGATATATGTATCCTCTCTATAACTGTTAAACCTTCCTCGGAAACTATTTTGATGACATGATATATGTATCTTCCTTATAACTTATTAACTTCCCCGGATACTATTTTGACGACATGATATATGTATCCTCCCTATAACTGCTAAACCTTCCCCGGATACTATTTTGATGACATGATATATGTATCCTCCCTATAACTGTTAAACCTTCCCCGGATACTATTTTGATGACATGATATATGTATCCTCCCTATAACTGTTAAACCTTCCCCGGATAATATTTTGATGACATGATATATGTATCCTCCCTATAACTGTTAAACCTTCCCCGGATACTATTTTGATGACATGATATATGTATCCTCCTTATAACTGCTAAACCTTCAATATGTGTCTTCATTTAAAGGACATTGGCGGAACAGCCCGTCTTGAATAAAATGGGCAACAATGATAATGATTAGTCATTTGAGCGTTTGATGAAGGGCATTCTCCATATTATTCGAAGCGGCGCGACAAGACTCTCATTGAACAAGCTGGATCTATGACGTCATAATCAAACCACGTGCTACGTCGCGAGAATCTTTGCTCTCATACTTTTATGAAACGCATTGTTGGTAATGTTCATATAGTGGTTTGTGTAAATGTGTAAATATATATTAATTATGCATACTAATGTTCTAGTGGATAAGCCTTTGGACACGAAAGTTTGACATGCACTGATGACATTGTCGTTTTTTTTTGTTTTTGTTGCTTTTTTGTAAACTTCAGTATTTTAAATAGAAATGAAATAGTATGCATAACGAATAATCATTGATAACTGTTAAATCGTTATACTTAAAATAGACTTGATATTTCTTTCCAATTAATTTGAAGAATATGTTCAGTATCGTTCAAGCAACCATTCATCACGTTACAAATGCCCCTATACCAAAATTTCCAGATATATATCCTCTAACTTAAATACTGGACCATTGCAGCTCAGGTAATCGTCTGATATTATAAGTAAATGTCCATAACTCCATCATACGTCATAACCGTAACGATGAATACATTCCTTAATTTGGAAATCTGTAGGGTTTGAGCACTACATTTATTTAAGTACTTGGTTTAAACGATACATACATTCTGTATCATCATCATCATCATCATCATCATCATCATCATCATCATCATCATCATCATCATCCTGTATGTAATTACAAACTGATAATAAATATGCAATAACTTCTTTGTATCATCTGTATTGCCATTGGTTGATTAATTTGTGACGTCATTCTTCTTGACGTTGGCTTCCAAGATTAAAATTCTTACCATAATTGTCATGCTTGCAATTAGTTTTTGTTTCTTTGGCAGATGACGTCACAAACGTACCTGTTGGTTACTGTCCTCATTCTACCAAGTATAGTCGGTAAATATCTGATATCATAGATACTGTAACATTATATACTTTCGTGGTGCTAAAAATTCGTGTTTTTCAAAATAATTTTTAAATTTCTTGATATTTTAATTCATGGATTTAGTGTACCCAAGAAATGAGCCCGGCAAGAATATCAATTATCTTACAGTAATGTGTTTAGTTTGAAACAGAGACTATGTTCAGTATTTTATCGATCCCCAATTCATTCACGTTACACACAAAGTTGGGTGTTTAAGTCGGAATTTTTCATTACTTAATTTTCCTGGATTGTGAACTTTTTCAAAATCTAAAAATTATATCCACCACAAAAACCGATGAGTTGACAGATAATAACACGGAGCATACTACAACAGAAAAAAACGGTTTCTATTTTTAGAGGCTACCTTGTTTTGTACTACATGTCAAGATGTCGACGACCCTACCACGTGTCCCGGATTTGCTCTTTGTAACCCGGATGAGGTTAAGTACCACGTGATAATAACAGCAGCTGTTGGAGTGCTCGTGAAAAGTATTTCACTGTACGTCATTTCCATTATGACGTCTTTATATTGCTAGGAAACTGACGTATATATGCAGGGAACTATAACATTCGGAATTTCTAGACTGATTCGGTCATCTTACTGTAATCTGGTCCGAATGGGAACTGTAGTTGAGTGAAAACTCCGTTTCCATAGCAAGCTTTTGATGTCACAATGGAAATGACGCGTATACCTACCCAAAGGAGAGACAACTCTTGTTTACGAAAAGAAGAAATAACTTATGATTTCAAACAACTGGGTTTATTGTTAAAGTGGTACAGGTGTCTGACATTCTGCTACCACAAGGGTTGCGATGGCTTAGTGGTGAAGGTGTCTGACATTCTGCCACCACAAGGGTTGCGATGGGTAAGTGGTACAGGTGTCTAACATTCTGCTACCATAAGGGTTGCGATGGCTAAGTGGTACAGGTGTCTAACATTCTGCTACCACAAGGGTTGCGATGCCTAGTGGTGAAGGTGTCTTACATTCTGCTACCACAAGGGTTGCGATGGCTTAGTGGTGAAGGTGTCTAACATTCTGCTACCACAAGGGTTGCGATGGGTAAGTGGTGAAGGTGTCTAACATTCTGCTACCACAAGGGTTGCGATGGCTAAGTGGTACAAGTGTCTAACATTCTGCTACAACAAGGGTTGCGATGGCTTAGTGGTGAAGGTGTCTAACATTCTGCTACCACAAGGGTTGCGATGGGTAAGTGGTGAAGGTGTCTAACATTCTGCTACAACAATGGTTGCGATGGCTAAGTGGTGAAGGTGTCTGACATTCTGCTACCACAAGGGTTGCGATGGGTAAGTGGTACAGGTGTCTGACATTCTGCTACCACAAGGGTTGCGATGGCTTAGTGGTGAAGGTGTCTAACATTCTGCTACAACAAGGGTTGCGATGGGTAAGTGGTACAGGTGTCTGACATTCTGCTACCACAATGGTTGCGATGGGTAAGTGGTACAGGTGTCTGACATTCTGCTACCACAAGGGTTGCGATGGGTAAGTGTTGAAGGTGTCTGACATTCTGCTACCACAAGGGTTGCGATGGCTAAGTGGTTAAGGTGCCTGACATTCTGCTACCACAAGGGTTGCGATGGCTAAGTGGTACAGGTGTCTAACATTCTGCTACCACAAGGGTTGCGATGGCTTAGTGGTGAAGGTGTCTGACATTCTGCTACCACAAGGGTTGCGATGGCTAAGTGGTGAAGGTGTCTGACATTCTGCTACCACAAGGATTGCGATGGCTTAGTGGTGAAGGTGTCTAACATTCTGCTACCACAAGGGTTGCGATGGGTAAGTGTTGAAGGTGTCTGACATTCTGCTACCACAAGGGTTGCGATGGCAAAGTGGTACAGGTGTCTAACATTCTGCTACCATAAGGGTTGCGATGGCTAAGTGGTTAAGGTGTCTGACATTCTGCTACCACAAGGGTTGCGATGGCAAAGTGGTACAGGTGTCTAACATTCTGCTACCACAAGGGTTGCGATGGCTTAGTGGTGAAGGTGTCTGACATTCTGCTACCACAAGGGTTGCGATGGCTAAGTGGTGAAGGTGTCTGACATTCTGCTACCACAAGGGTTGCGATGGCTTAGTGGTGAAGGTGTCTGACATTCTGCCACCACAAGGGTTGCGATGGCTAAGTGGTGAAGGTGTCTTACATTCTGCCACCACAAGGGTTACGATGGCTTAGTGGTGAAGGTGTCTAACATTCTGCTACCCCTAGTCCCCCTTCTAGGTCGCAGTGATCAGGTGGTAAAGATGTATAACATTTTGCTACCAGTGGCCCCCCTTCAATGGGTTGCGGTTCTGGCCCCCCTTCAATGGGTTGCGGTTCTGGCCCCCCTTCAATGGGTTGCGGTTCTGGCCCCCCTTCAATGGGTTGCGGTTCTGGCCCCCCTTCAATGGGTTGCGGTTCTGGCCCCCCTTCAATGGGTTGCGGTTCTGGCCCCCCTTCAATGGGTTGCGGTTCTGGCCCCCCTTCAATGGGTTGCGGTTCCAAGTGGTTATGGCCGACATCTACTACCACTTGTTCTCAAATAACTCGGTCACAGTGACAAAGTTAAGTTGTCTGACATTCTGATACCACTAGCCTTCTATAACTCGGTCACAATGACAAAGTTAAGTTGTCTGACATTCTGATACCACTTGTTCTCAAATAACTCGGTCACAATGACAAAGTTAAGTTGTCTGACATTCTGATACCACTAGCCTTCTATAACTCGGTCACAGTGACAAAGTTAAGTTGTCTGACATTCTGATACCACTTGTTCTCAAATAACTCGGTCACAATGACAAAGTTAAGTTGTCTGACATTCTGATACCACTTGTTCTCAAATAACTCGGTCACAGTGACAAAGTTAAGTTGTCTGACATTCTGATACCACTTGTTCTCAAATAACTCGGTCACAATGACAAAGTTAAGTTGTCTGACATTCTGATACCACTAGTTCTCAAATAACTCGGTCACAGTGACAAAGTTAAGTTGTCTGACATTCTGATACCATTAGCCTTCTATAACTCGGTCACAATGACAAAGTTAAGTTGTCTGACATTCTGATACCACTTGTTCTCAAATAACTCGGTCACAATGACAAAGTTAAGTTGTCTGACATTCTGATACCACTAGCCTTCTATAACTCGGTCACAGTGACAAAGTTAAGTTGTCTGACATTCTGATACCACTTGTTCTCAAATAACTCGGTCACAATGACAAAGTTAAGTTGTCTGACATTCTGATACCACTTGTTCTCAAATAACTCGGTCACAGTGACAAAGTTAAGTTGTCTGACATTCTGATACCACTTGTTCTCAAATAACTCGGTCACAGTGACAAAGTTAAGTTGTCTGACATTCTGATACCACTTGTTCTCAAATAACTCGGTCACAGTGACAAAGTTAAGTTGTCTGACATTCTGATACCACTAGCCTTCTATAACTCGGTCACAGTGACAAAGTTAAGTTGTCTGACATTCTGATACCACTAGCCTTCTATAACTCGGTCACAGTGACAAAGTTAAGTTGTCTGACATTCTGATACCACTTGTTCTCAAATAACTCGGTCACAGTGACAAAGTTAAGTTGTCTGACATTCTGATACCACTTGTTCTCAAATAACTCGGTCACAGTGACAAAGTTAAGTTGTCTGACATTCTGATACCACTAGCCTTCTATAACTCGGTCACAGTGACAAAGTTAAGTTGTCTGACATTCTGATACCACTAGCCTTCTATAACTCGGTCACAGTGACAAAGTTAAGTTGTCTGACATTCTGATACCACTTGTTCTCAAATAACTCGGTCACAGTGACAAAGTTAAGTTGTCTGACATTCTGATACCACTAGTTCTCAAATAACTCGGTCACAGTGACAAAGTTAAGATGTCTGACATTCTGATACCACTAGCCTTCTATCTCAGGCTAGCTCGGGGCCAACGTTGGACAGTTGCCAGGTACTGGCCTTTGGTCTTTCGGGTACTCTGGCTTTCCTCCAACACTTAAATCTGGTTTGACCTTACATGACCCATACTTGTTCATAGGACGTAAAACACAAACGAACTTGGATTGCCCTTGAATGACAAATGTGTGCTTATAATTTAGGACGTAAAACACAAACAAACCTGGATTGTCCTTGGATGACAAATAGGTGTTTATATAATAGAACGTAAAACACAAACAAACAAAACCATAAAGATGTATCGAAGTAGGCTTTCACAATAGATTCTCAGAAAAAGTTAAATCAAGATTATAACAGACCATTTCGAACACATAAACACACAGTTTATGTACGTGATAGTTATATCTGGTAGTGTATAGCTTTGCTTGGCGATATATGACGTCATCACTTTTTGCGTTGTTTTGTAGATAATAATACAAATATGACAATGATCGGTTGTAGGTCTGTAGCGCATTGTCTTATATGGATGAACACTCGCAACTAAAACACACACTCGGATGTAAGTCGGCCTCAGTAAGTATGATTTACTGTCTAACATACAGTACAATCCGATTAATGTATGCATGTCATATTTGAACTTCCTACTCATTTAACATTCTTATATTTGCACTTTAACCCATAATTCTTATGAACTTAACCGGTAGAGATGTAACAACCCTCGCGATACTCTATTTAATACTGCTCGGGACAGCTGGAGTGATGATCCAGATCGACTATTTCTCAATGTTAATCTGTTATTTAAATCGGCAGAATGTGTGAAAAGACGAAGCAAGGAAAAAAACCCTGGTAATTTTGCCAATTTTTATTGTTTAATGTTGTTAAATGAAAATGCAGAGGAGAAAAATGGATAGACGTTTTGGTATTCTCTGATTTTTTTTATCATTTTCTAAACAGGGACCTTTCCAGCATAATGAAAGAAGGCTCCTAGCTTTCCTCTAGTGATATTTAATCGTTTGTATTGTAACAGTCTTGTGGAACTACCAATGGGATCGGATCACTGGTAGGAAGACGCCATCTTGGAATTGAGAGAAGATCTAATGAACAAGAAAGATGTTGTTCAACAACGATGTGTAATCTCAGTCTATTCACCGGTAATATAACTCAGGCATTCTCTCACTCAATAGAACATAGTGATAATATAACTCAGGCATTCTCTCACTCAATAGGACATAGTGATAATATAATTCAGGCATTCTCTCACTCAATAGAGCAAAGTGATAATATAACTCAGGCATTCTCTCACTCAATAGGACATAGTGATAATATAATTCAGGCATTCTCTCACTCAATAGAGCATAGTGATAATATAACTCAGGCATTCTCTCACTCAATAGGACATAGTGATAATATAACTCAGGCATTCTCTCACTCAATAGGACATAGTGATAATATAACTCAGGCATTCTCTCACTCAATAGAACATAGTGATAATATAACTCAGGCATTCTCTCACTCAATAGGACAAAGTGATAATATAACTCAGGCATTCTCTCACTCAATAGAACAAAGTCATAATATAACTCAGGCATTCTCTCACTCAATAGAACATAATGATAATATAACTCAGGCATTCTCTCACTCAATAGAGCAAAGTGATAATATAACTCAGGCATTCTCTCACTCAATAGAGCATATTGATAATATAACTCAGGCATTCTCTCACTCAATAGAGCAAAGTCATAATATAACTCAGGCATTCTCTCACTCAATGGGGCATATAATATAACTCAGGCATTCTCTCACTCAATAGAGCAAAGTCATAATATAACTCAGGCATTCTCTCACTCAATGGGGCATATAATATAACTCAGGCATTCTCTCACTCAATAGAGCAACGTGATAATATAACTCAGGCATTCTCTCACTCAATAGAGCAAAGTGATAATATAACTCAGGCATTCTCTCACTCAATAGGACAAAGTAATAATATAACTCGGGCATTCTCTCACTCAATAGGACAAAGTAATAATATAACTCGGGCATTCTCTCACTCAATAGAACAAAGTGATAATATAACTCAGACATTCTCTCACTCAATAGGACATATTGATAATATAACTCAGGCATTCTCTCACTCAATAGAGCAAAGTGATAATATAACACAGACATTCTCTCACTCAGTAGAGCATATTGATAATGTAACTCAGGCATTCTCTCACTCAATAGAACATAGTGATAATATAACTCAAGCATTCTCTCACTCAATAGAGCATATTGATAATGTAACTCAGGCATTCTCTCACTCAATAGAACATATTGAAAATATAACTCAGGCATTCTCTCACTCAATAGAGCAAAGTGATAATATAACTCAGGCATTCTCTCACTCAATAGAACATAGTGATAATATAACTCAGGCATTCTCTCACTCAATAGGACATAGTGATAATATAACTCAGGCATTCCCTCACTCAATAGAACATAGTGATAATATAACTCAGGCATTCTCTCACTCAATGGGGCATATTGATAATATAACTCAGGCATTCTCTCACTCAATAGGACATAGTGATAATATAACTCAGGCATTCTCTCACTCAATGGGGCATATTGATGATATAACTCAGGCATTCTCTCACTCCATATGGAATAGTGACACATTTAATATAACCCGGGCATTCTCTCTTTTTCTAGGACATCTTTTCAATATGTTTGAGAAATCTAGCGCCTTGTACTTTTGTACCCTCTTGGGTTGATTTCAAATTTGATGACTAGTTCGAGATTGATGGATTTATATTGAAGGATCAACGGCAACCACATCCACAACGACAGTACCACCCAAGACGACACCCGGAGCCATGGCGACCACACTACCAACAGGTGATCAGACAATTACTGTTCCCCCTTTTTACAAAACTATGAATTTAAATCGTCGTTCAACGACCAAAAAAAGAAACAAAAAACAAAAAAACCCACAAAAACATTGATTTATTTCGGATAACAATCTGAAAATGAATGATATAGGGAAAATAATTTGGTGTCATTCAAATCAATTGATGTTATTAAAATGAGAAAATGTTTAAATAGCAATTTTTGCCAGTAGTGTGGTGATTTTTCTAATGAGACGACCCTACACGAAGCTAAAATGGCAATAATACATTATCACACTGTATTTTCAGGGTTTGTTGTGAGAACAATTATACATTATCACACTATATTTTCAGGCTTTGTCGTGAGAACAATTATAGATGATCACATTGTATTTTCCGGCTTTGTCGTGAGAACAATTATAGATTATCACACTGTATTTTCAGGCTTTGTCGTGAGAACAATTATAGATTATCACACTGTGGATAAAATTGAGAGGCTACCTTAGTTGGACTCGACTTTTTATCCACGTGTGAGGGATAAGAAAATTATTCGAACCACAAACCCAGAAAATACTTAAATTTCGAGACTTTGTGACACCACAAACACTCTTTTTTGGGAATATCCCATCAGATCACCCTTAGATACGTAATTCTATTGGGTCACTGACAGGTACATAATGCTGTTAGGTCACTGCTAGGGACATCATGCTGTTGCGTCACTGCTAGGGACATCATGCTGTTAGGTCACTACTAGGGACATCTGTTGGGTCACTGCTAGGGACATCATGCTGTTGGGTCACTGCTAGGGACATCATGCTGTTGGGTCACTGCTAGGGACATCATGTTGTTGGGTCACTGCTAGGGACATCATGCTGTTGGGTCACTGCTAGGGACATCATGTTGGGTCACTGCTAGGGACATCATGTTGTTGGGTCACTCCTAGGGACATCATGCTGTTGGGTCACTGCTAGGGACATCTGTTGGGTCACTGCTAGGGACATCATGTTGTTGCGTCACTGCTAGGGACATCTGTTGGGTCACTGCTAGGGACATCATGCTGTTGGGTCACTGCTAGGGACAATCATGCTGTTGGGTCACTGCTAGGGACATCATGTTGTTGGGTCACTCCGAGGGACATCATGCTGTTGGGTCACTGCTAGGGACATCTGTTAGGTCACTGCTAGGAACATCATGCTGTTGGGTCACTGCTAGGGACATCATGTTGTTGGGTCACTGCTAGGGACATCATGCTGTTGGGTCACTGCTAGGGACATGATGTTGTTGGGTCACTGCTAGGGACATCATGTTGTTGGGTCACTCCTAGGGACATCTGTTGGGTCCTTGCTAGGGACATTATGCTGTTGGGTCACTGCTAGGGACATCATGTTGTTGGGTCACTGCTAGGGACATCATGTTGTTGGGTCACTCCTAGGGACATCATGTTGTTTGGTCACTGATAGGGACATCAAGTTGTTGGGTCACTGCTAGGGACATGATGTTGTTGGGTCACTGCTAGGGACATCATGTTGTTGGGTCACTCCTAGGGACATCATGTTGTTTGGTCACTGATAGGGACATCAAGTTGTTGGGTCACTGCTAGGGACATCATGTTGTTGGGTCACTGCTAGGGACATCATGCTGTTGGGTCACTGCTAGGGACATCATACTGTTGGGTCACTGCTAGGGACGTCATGCTGTTAGGTCACTGCTAGGGACATCATGTTGTTGGGTCACTGCTAGGGACATCATGCTGTTGGGTCACTCCTAGGTACATCATGCTGTTGCGTCACTGCTAGGGACATCATGCTGTTGGGTCACTGCTAGGGACATCATACTGTTGGGTCACTGCTAGGGACGTCATGCTGTTAGGTCACTGCTAGGGACATCATGTTGTTGGGTCACTGCTAGGGACATCATGTTGTTGGGTCACTGCTAGGGACATCATGCTGTTAGGTCACTGCTAGGGACATCATGCTGTTAGGTCTTTGCTAGGGACATCATGTTGTTGGGTCAGTGCTAGGGACATCATGCTATTGGGTCACTGCTAGGGACATCATGCTGTTGGGTCACTGCTAGGGACATCATGCTGTTAGGTCTCTGCTAGGGACATCATGCTGTTAGGTCACTACTAGGGATATCATGCTGTTAGGTCACTACTAGGGACATCATGCTGTTGGGTCACTGCTAGGGACATCATGCTGTTAGGTCTCTGCTAGGGACATCATGTTGTTTTGTCACTCCTAGGGACTTCATGCTGTTGGGTCACTGCTAGGGACATCATGTTGTTGGGTCACTGCTAGGGACATCATACTGTTGCGTCACTGATAGGGACATCATGTTGTTGGGTCACTCCTAGGGACATCATGCTGTTAGGTCACTGCTAGGGACATCTGTTGGGTCACTGCTAGGGACATCATGCTGTTGGGTCACTGCTAGGGACATATGTTGGGTCACTGCTAGGGACATCATGTTGTTGGGTCACTGCTAGGGACATCATGCTGTTGGGTCACTGCTAGGGACATCATGTTGTTGGGTCACTCCTAGGGACATCATGCTGTTGGGTCACTGCTAGGGACATCTGTTGGGTCACTGCTAGGAACATCATGCTGTTGGGTCACTGCTAGGGACATCATGTTGTTGGGTCACTGCTAGGGACATCATGTTGTTGGGTCACTGCTAGGGACATCATGTTGTTGGGTCACTGCTAGGGACATCATGTTGTTGGGTCACTCCTAGGGACATCTTTTGGGTCCTTGCTAGGGACATTATGTTGTTGGGTCACTGCTAGGGACATCATGTTGTTGGGTCACTGCTAGGGACATCATGTTGTTGGGTCACTCCTAGGGACATCATGTTGTTTGGTCACTGCTAGGGACATCAAGTTGTTGGGTCACTGCTAGGGACATCATGTTGTTGGGTCACTGCTAGGGACATCATGTTGTTGGGTCACTGCTAGGGACATCATGCTGTTGGGTCACTGCTAGGGACATCATGCTGTTGGGTCACTGCTAGGGACATCATGATGTTGGGTCACTGATAGGGACATCATGTTGTTGGGTCACTGCTAGGGACATCATGTTGTTGGGTCACTGCTAGGGACATCATGCTGTTGGGTCACTGCTAGGGACGTCATGCTGTTAGATCACTCCTAGGGACATCATGTTGTTGGGTCACTCCTAGGGACATCATGCTCTTAGATCACTCCTAGGGACATCATGCTGTTTTCAATTGATGATTTCAATTTTCCGATCGTAAACTTTCCATTTCTTGATAGTAACATCCCTACTTCTCCAACCTATGGTGTTTACATGTCGCAGTTGATTCGATATTCTAGGGCTAGCTCTAAAATTCGGGATTTTCATGATCGATGTCGACTGCTGACAAACAAACTAACAACACAAGGATTCGAGAGATGCAGGTTGATCAGAACTATGGGCAAGTTTTATGGTCACCATCTTTGTCTCAAGAGAAATATTCTGTATCTTTAAGTGATATGAAGATGGACGTTTTTGAGTATGCTCATTAGTGTGTTTACTTGTTGTGATTGACAATGATGGCTCGGTTCTCATTTTGAGATCTTGATGTTTACATTGATGTGACGGTGTCGCCGATGAAGCAGAAAACGCTTACTCCTCCGGAACACCTGGTCTTATTATCTTGTCTCCATGTAAATCTTTCCTTTGTTCATATTTTGCCCCTGGTTTAATCGATTTTGAGTTCGAATTATGATTTTGTTAACGCTTCGATATTCTCTTATTTATTTCGATTATGCAATAGAAACACTATATTTGATCATGCTCTAAAACACTATATTTGGTTTAGTTATTCTTTATTTAATGACACACATTTGTATCTACTCTGAAATGCAAGATAAGAATTTGTTTTTCTTTGATTTGTATTGTTTTTGTGTTTACTAGGCTCTTGTACTGATGAAGGTAGCCGATGTGGCGATCATGAAATCGCCAGTTTGGTTTGCAGCATTAGTCCACAACTTTGCAGGAAAACATGTGGACTTTGTAAGTTGAGTCAGTTCCCAGTATACAAGTGTTTGATAGCTAAAACATATCATCCCGATATAAGTGCTGGCTAACTGCTTACCCGAGGCCTTTAGACCATGAGCAAACAGTTCTACACGACTTCCCCTACCGGCAATGATACTTTTGGCTCTTCATTAAACATCATTGATAAAATTGTTTTATTACCGAATATGACAATTCAGTGAGTAAAATTTAGAACCATTCCGATTGATACACGGTACAATGAAACCTCTCTATTAAGACCCCATAGTGGTCTTAATAGCGGGATGGTCTTAATACCGAGGGTGCCCATGCACAGATTTCCCTGACAAATCAACTTTTTGACATGTTTCCATGGTCCATTAACTAATATAGAGGCTTTATAAAGTTAAACACACAGCTATTTTAACTGATTAGCCAATTTGACACCATAATACAGCTTACTGATCTGACACTTGACAGGTTTACACAGTAGAATATACACCAGGTGACTTTGTGTTTGGTCGATGGTCTGAATAGTGAGGTGAATCTTAGTGCAAAAGTAATATTTGAGACTTTTCAAAACTGGTCTTGAAAGCGAGGTGGTCTTAATAGTGAGGTGGTCTTAATAGTTAAGCTTAAGATACATACAGAGGACTGAAAGTAAGTGGTCTAAATAACGAGGTTAGTATATTTATGAAGTGGTCTAAATAACGAGGTTAGTATGATTATGAAGTGGTCTAAATAACGAGGTTAGTATGATTATGAAGTGGTCTAAATAACGAGGTGGTTATATTTATGAAGTGGTCTAAATAACGAGGTTAGTATAATTATGAAGTGGTCTAAATAACGAGGTTAGTATAATCATGAAGTGGTCTAAATAACGAGGTTAGTATGATTATGGAGTGGTCTAAATAACTAGGTGGTTATAATTATGAAGTGGTCTAAATAACGAGGTTAGTATAATTATGAAGTGGTCTAAATAACGAGGTTAGTATAATCATGAAGTGGTCTAAATAACGAGGTTAGTATGATTATGAAGTGGTCTAAATAACGAGGTTAGTATGATTATGAAGTGGTCTAAATAACGAGGTGGTTATATTTATGAAGTGGTCTAAATAACGAGGTTAGTATAATTATGAAGTGGTCTAAATAACGAGGTTAGTATGATTATGAAGTGGTCTAAATAACGAGGTGGTTATATTTATGAAGTGGTCTAAATAACGAGGTGGTTATAATTATGAAGTGGTCTAAATAACGAGGTTAGTATAATTATGAAGTGGTCTAAATAACGAGGTTAGTATAATCATGAAGTGGTCTAAATAACGAGGTTAGTATAATCATGAAGTGGTCTAAATAACGAGGTTAGTATGATTATGAAGTGGTCTAAATAACGAGGTTAGTATTATTATGAAGTGGTCTAAATAACAAGGTTAGTATAATTATGAAGTGGTCTAAATAACGAGGTTAGCATAATTATGAAGTGGTCTAAATAACGAGGTTAGTATAATTATGAAGTGGTCTAAATAACGAGGTTAGTATAATAATGAAGTGGTCTAAATAACGAGGTTAGTATAATTATGAAGTGGTCTAAATAACGAGGTGGTTATAATCATGAAGTGGTCTGAATAACGAGGTGGTTATAATCATGAAGTGGTCTAAATAACGAAGTGGTTATAATTATGAAGTGGTCTAAATAACAAAGTGGTTATAATCATGAAGTGGTCTAAATAACGAAGTGGTTATAATTATGAAGTGGTCTAAATAACGAGGTGGTTATAATCATGAAGTGGTCTAAATAACGAGGTGGTTATAATTATGAAGTGGTCTAAATAACGAGGTTAGTATAATTATGAAGTGGTCTAAATAACGAGGTTAGTATAATCATGAAGTGGTCTAAATAACGAGGTTAGTATAATTATGAAGTGGTCTAAATAACGAGGTTAGTATAATAATGAAGTGGTCTAAATAACGAGGTGGTTATAATCATGAAGTGGTCTAAATAACGAGGTGGTTGTAATTATGAAGTGGTCTAAATAACGAGGTTAGTATAATAATGAAGTGGTCTAAATAACGAGGTTAGTATAATTATGAAGTGGTCTAAATAACGAGGTTAGTAAAATCATGAAGTGGTCTAAATAACGAGGTGGTTATAATTATGAAGTGGTCTAAATAACGAGGTGGTTATAATTATGAAGTGGTCTAAATAACGAGGTGGTTATAATCATGAAGTGGTCTAAATAACGAGGTCAGTAAAATTATGAAGTGGTCTAAATAAAGAGGTTGTTATATTTATGAAGTGGTCTAAATAACGAGGTTAGTATAATTATGAAGTGGTCTAAATAAAGAGGTTGTTATATTTATGAAGTGGTCTAAATAACGAGGTGGTTATATTTATGAAGTGGTCTAAATAACGAGGTTAGTATAATCATGAAGTGGTCTAAATAACGAGGTTAGTATAATCATGAAGTGGTCTAAATAACGAGGTGGTTATATTTATGAAGTGGTCTAAATAACGAGGTTGTTATATTTATGAATTGGTCTAAATAACGAAGTGGTTATAATTATGAAGTGGTCTAAATAACGAAGTGGTTATAATTATGAAGTGGTCTAAATAACGAGGTGGTTATATTTATGAAGTGGTCTAAATAACGAGGTTGTTATATTTATGAAGTGGTCTTTAAGCGAGGTTTCAATGTTCTTAATCAGGGGTCTTGAGGGAAACGTCTGCGCAACGAATTTGTGCCAGGTTACAGTTTGCTCTGATCAGGTAGCAGTTTGACTGTAACACTCCTACAGTCGAAATTGTACAAAAATCCAGAAACAACAAGTAACTGCTTATTTAAGTTCTATATAGACAATTGAGTAATAGTACTTACTATTCAATATATTTAGTTACTCAGGTAACAGTTGCGTCCCACGTGGTTGGTATTTACCATTACCATTGTATTACTAGGTAACCACTATCATTAATGCTGATAGGGTTTTAGCGTTTGAATGTACTAAATCAGAATTGCTTTATTTTATTTTGTTGGCGTTTTTTTCTCTTCATGGAATAGGCGGCAACAACGTCCAGGCTACTACTTCAACACCTGTGGTATCACACACATGCGCAGATCCGATACCGGAATGCAGGTGTCAGTACATGGATCGCGAGATATCTATATGCTCTGACCCGGATCATCAGATGAAGATGTTTTGTTGTTATTACTGCAACAAAAAACAAGGCAGATACACCTGTCCTGACACTCAGTGTGACGCAGCGGAACATCACGAGCTTAATTTGTAAATAAATATTTCCTTGAACAAAATTTTCAAACGTACAGTCGAACCTTGTTACTGCGAATGGCTGAGAAACCCCAATAACTTGAAGTATTTAGTTGGCACCGGCCAAACCCATAGCAACATTCGAACTCGATTAATTTGTTTTCAAGTTCACGCCTATTTCGAGATAAGGAGGTTCAACTGTACTTCCAACTCCGCCAGTTCATGAGGGTTTCCATTTAAATCATTCCTTTGTTCCCATTTTGTCTACATATATGTAATTTAATCGATTTTGAGTTCAGATTACTGTTTTGTTGGTATTCTCTAATTTTTTTTATCTACATAGCACAAGACTTTACATACATGTATTCAATATTACAATGTACCACACATTTACTTACCATATATCTCCTTTCTGTTTCGAAATTTCTGCTGCAACAGATTTGTGAATAATGCGCATCACCCACCGGAAGTGTCGTCACGCTGAGAATATCCGATTCTAAAAAGAACAAAAACAAATATTTTCCGACCGAAATAAACATTAAATTATTCATATCTGTTTATAATAGAAACAACACATACACTGACTGAAGTATAACGTACATGCGTGGATGGTTATAAATAATATATAGATATCATTTTTATAACACTATGTTCGTCAAAATAAATAAGAGAATACCGAAGCGTTAACAAAATCATAATCCAAACTCAAAATCGATTAAACCAGGGGCAAAATATGAACAAAGGAAAGATTCACATGGTGACCCTTGCAAAAGTACAAGAGAATAAGAAACTTCGTTATTCAATGTTCGTGTGACATTGGCTTTATTATGGGAGCTCGTCATCACATTAGCAATGTTGAAGTAAGTTATTGCATCGATCTGAGTGGTAAAATAATTATACTGATTTAAAAATACACATATCGCTATCTCGAACTAACAGATTAGAATACCCCAGTTAATTAAAAGTATTAAGTCGGTCTCAGTCAAATCTTATCTCAAACATTTGAACTTGTTTAGCTCGAATATTCCGATAACTCAAGGTTTTCCCAGTATTCAATCAACTTCGTAAATGCGAGGTTCGACTATATACATGTATATATATATATATATATATCTGACTATGCTATCTCTCCGTGTATATCCATTTTTGTAATAGTGCTATCTCTCCGTGTATATCCATTTTTGTAATAGTGCTATCTCTCCGTGTATATCCATGTTTGTAATAGTGCTATCTCTCCGTGTATATCCATGTTTGTAATAGTGTTATCTCTCCGTGTATATCCATGTTTGTAATAGTGCTATCTCTCCGTGTATATCCATGTTTGTAATAGTGTTATCTCTCCGTGTATATCCATGTTTGTAATAGTGTTATCTCTCCTTGTATATCCATTTTTGTAACAGTGTTATCTCTCCGTGTGTATCCATTTTTGTAATAGTGTTATCTCTCCGTGTATATCCATGTTTGTAAAAGTGTTATCTCTCCGTGTATATCCATGTTTGTAATACTGCTATTTCTCCGTGTATATCCATGTTGGTAATAGTGCTATCCCTCCGTGTATATCCATGTTTGTAACAGTGTTATCTCTCCGTGTATATCCATGTTTGTAATACTGCTATTTCTCCGTGTATATCCATGTTTGTAATAGTGCTATCTCTCCGTGTATATCCATGTTTGTAACACTGCTATCTCTCCGTGTATATCCATGTTTGTAAAAGTGTTATCTCTCTGTGTATATCCATGTTTGTAATACTGCTATTTCTCCGTGTATATCCATGTTTGTAATACTTCTATTTCTACGTGTATATCCATGTTTGTAATACTGCTATTTCTACGTGTATATCCATGTTTGTAATAGTGCTATCTCTCCGTGTATATCCATTTTTGTAAAAGTGTTACCTCTCCGTGTATATCCATGTTTGTAATAGTGCTATCTCTCCGTGTATATCCATGTTTGTAATAGTGCTATCTCTCCGTGTATATCCATGTTTGTAATAGTGCTTTCTCTCCGTGTATATCCATGTTTGTAATAGTGTTATCTCTCCGTGTATATCCATGTTTGTAATAGTGTTATCTCTCCGTGTATATCCATGTTTGTAATAGTGTTATCTCTCCGTGTATATCCATGTTTGTAATAGTGTTATCTCTCCGTGTATATCAATGTTTGTAATAGTGCTTTCTCTCCGTGTATATCCATGTTTGTAATAATGCTTTCTCTCCGTATTGTTTTAGGGTACATCATCTACATCTAAATATCACGTGCTAGGACCAGGTCCAATGAGAACAGCCTGTGCTCCTTGTATTTGTTATTAAAATTAATATTTCAAATATATGTGTTTTTACTTTTTTTTAGTTAAAAGCACAGTGTAACAGAAAGGTAATAATTGCAACATTGTCCAGCAATCGAACACAAAAAAAAACAGACCACTGTAAATAAGTTAAAAAAAGACTATTAGTTAAGTAAGTTAATTTTGTGAGTAACGGTGAATATAAAGTCCAGTGGAAGGACGCCGGGCTCGTAATCAAATGGTTACGGCGCTGTGATGTATCTTTGAGTAGGATACAGAGTATTCCAGTCTCCTGTGAATTATATTTGTGAACCTAAATGGCACCACAGGCTGTATGTTACCAGGGAGCTGTGAATGATACTGGCTGGTAGCTTAGACCCTATAACCACTGATAAGAGCATACAAACCATCTTGAGATGATCTACCAAGGGGGCTGTGCTATCCTTGTATATAAAAACTTCAATTTGTATTATTATCATTATCATCATCGTTTAGTTTTGAGCACACCTAGTTTTTAAATGAAATTCATATGTGGAAGCCATTCATACTAAAATCTGATCACGATACTAGATATCATATTGACCATACACTAAATGATAAAGGTAAATGCCCTCTAACTAGAACCTAGAAGACGATGGTAAGCATTTATGAAACACAAAGCCTGACCCTTGGGTGTGCGCCACGTACTCGTGTCCAGTTTACGGTGCATTGTATACACACAGCCGGGCAGTTGAACGCATACAGCGTTTTAAAGTCCTGACATCAGCTGGACTTCTTGACTTATCTGTACCATTGAAGGTTTGTACAGACAACTTTTTGCTTTCGACCAAGTTTACTGATAAAGATGTTTGTTTCATATTTCTCACATTTTTTCCATATACGGTAAGACAATTTAGGTTCTTGTTGTTATATTAGGAATTTTCTTAAATGTTAACTGCTTTGAATGGTATTACATTATATTTACTTGAAGATATCTGCGAGTTTAGCTTGCATTTCTTCACATTTAAAGTTCATGTATTGTCATTTTCATTTTAGAATATTTTAGAGGAAATGGATATTATGTAAAATAGTTCATTATAAATCAAAATTAGGCGTGTTTTGAGAAAAGTAGGGCTAATTAACACCGGACCATTAATTTGAAAAGGCATAATTTTTTTTCATGAATTTCAAGATCAGGTCATTGTGCCCGATATTCATATTTATACAAATTTCAAAATATGAAGCATGATTAAAAGAAAGACATGTATGTGTTATGTAGCTTTCTGGTGATCTACATTTATAGTGAAAATTTAAATAAACTATTTTATGAAAGAGGTATGGCGGAAACAGCCCATATTTCCCTAAGTCATCATGTACGAAAACTGGGGAAACATTGATGAATAAACATTTCTGGTAGCTGAAATGTGTAGTCATTGTATCAAACCAAACGAATATGATTTTTGAACTTCTGTGATATTAGATATTTTTATTATAAATAATCAAATGTAGCCATAATCACTATACATTTATCATAATATCGCTTGACATTACGTTGTCATAGCTAACGCTGCTAGGTCCTAGCCCCGGATGTTAACCTGTACATGTGTATAGCTCTGTTTTTGTAACGGTATATTGCTGTTCTTTACGACATAACACACACAGTTATAAAGGAATTGTAAACACAGTATAGACAGGTCTTCTTTTTATGAACTTGACGTAAATTATATGATAGTAACTTCAATGCGGCAACTTTTTGTGTGAACACATGTTGTCATTTTGTAGTTATCACGAATTCATGCACTAACATACGTAATCAAAATATGATTATTAATCTTTTACAAAAACATGAACAAGTAATGCCGGGATTTAACATTGGTAACATAATTAACACTGTACAATTATGTAAACAAGCATATTTAACATTGGTAACATAATTAACACTGTACAATTATGTAAACAAGCATATTTAACATTGGTAACATAATTAACACTGTACAATTATGTAAACAAGCATATTTAACATTGGTAACATAATTAACACTGTACAATTATGTAAACAAGCATATTTAACATTGGTAACATAATTAACACTGTACAATTATGTAAACAAACATATCACTTGTAAGGACGACGCATTGAGCGATATAAAATAAGAGAATACCGAAGCGTCAACATAATCATAATCCAAACTCAAAATCAGAGAATACCGAAGCGTCAACATAAGCATAATCCAAACTCAAAATCGATTAAACCAGGGGCAAAATTTGAACAAAGGAAAGACTTACTTGGAGACCCTTGCAAAAGTACAAGAGACTAAGACCAGGTGTTCCGGAAGAGTAAGCGTCTTCTGCTTCATCGACGACACCCACCATGTAAATCTTTTGTCACATCCAAGTAAACATCAAGTTCTCAAAATGAAAACCGAGTATCATTGTCAATCACAACAAGTAAATACACTAATGAGCATACTCAAAAACGTCCATCTTCATATCACTTAAAGATACAGAATATTTCTCAATGAGACAAAGATGGCGACCATAAAACTTGCCCATAGTACTGATCAACCTGCATCTCTCGAATCCTTGTGTTGTTAGTTTGTTTGTCAGCAGTCGACATCAATCACGAAAATCCCGATATTTAGAGCATGTCCTGGAATACCGAATCAACTGCGACATGTAAACAGCATAGGTTGGAGAAGCAGGGATGTTACTATCAAGAAATGGAAAGTTTACGATCGGAAAATTGAAATCATCATGTTATTAATACATTTCATACATTGTACATTGTACATAATACATTTCATACATTAATACATTTCATACATTGTACGTATTAAGCAATGAGTTAAGAGTTGGATTAATTACACACTTACTGGTTCTATCCATCTGGAATATTTAATTAAGCTTCAACTGCTGACGAACACACGGCACAGGGATTCGAGAATGCAGGTTGATGAAGACTATGGGCAAGTTTTATGGTCGCCATCCTCATATCATCGAGAAATATTCTGTATCTTTGTGTGATATGAAGATGGGCGTTTTTGAGTTTGCTTGTTAGTGTGTTCACTTGTTGTGATGACAACGATGACTCGGTTCTCATTTTTAGGATTAATGCTTACTTGGATGTGACCAAGATTTACATGGCGGGTGTCGTCGATGAAGCAGAAGACGCTTACTCTTCCGGAACACCTGGTCTTATTCTCTTGTGCTTTTACGAGAGTCTCCGTGTAAATCTTTCCTTTGTTCCTATTTTCCCCCTAGTTTAATCGATTTTGAGTTCGGATTATGGTTTTGTTGACGCTTTGGTATTCTCTGATTTGTTATTTTCACCTTGGTAAGAAAACACTGGTTTGATAATTATGGGATAGCTTAGTTGTCGTTGGGGTCGCGTACAGGTTCACCTATCCCAGGACTTTCCCCTCACTTGGAAGTGCTAACTCTGTGAGCAGAACTTTTTCACAAAAAGCTGGAAGCTTCGGGAGCATGGCTTGGTCCCATAACTTATACCGATGAACTCTTTAAGTATATATTTGAAAGGGATCGAAAGTTCGCACCACACAATCTATCCAGGGGTAGTTACATACAGCAAACCATGGCATTGGTAGAGATAGTCACGCTTTTCTCGCAGATAAAGCTTGCCATGCTTTATTTCTAAACAGAGGGAAAATAATATATGTTAAAATTTATGGTAGCACAAAGGTGTGACAGACTTTGTGAACACTGCCACACCTGGTAGGTAGATATATCTTTGGGTTTGGATTCAAGGAAAGCAGACTTGACTTGTTTTATTGCCAAATTATATATTTCAAAGGGGTTAACATTCACAATTTTAAAAAAATACTATTTCATGGAAACCTGATGTCGTGGATAAAAAACTCTATTAATAGGTTTGAACCTATTTCTACAGTTTTTGAATGAAAACTGTATTATTCTATTGTACTTTCAGGTTGAAACAAAAGAAAAATGGAATTAAGGAGAAAGTTTTGGATTTTTGCCGTCATATTTGGATGTATTCTATTGTGGTATTTTGGTACGCGAGCTGTCACAGTACCATTGGAGACAGACAACCCATTGATCACATCGCGGGACACCTATCCGCATACTGTTAGTACACGTGACGTACCATTAAAGAAAGAAGCTCCTCTAATAACATTGTGTACAACATGGAGCACCTATCCGGAGGGTTTTGTGGTATATAACAACACTTTACGTAACTGGCCTTCACTCCAGCCTCAAGTCAAGATCATACTCTTCACCAACGATGTCATACCAGACGAGATGAAACAATTAGGTTGGATTGTGTTACCAGTTCCACGACAAATCAAAGACCATCCTGTTCTGAAGTACATGTTCATAGAAGCCATGAAGCTACAACCAAATTCAAAGTTATATGGATTTGTTAATGGGGATTTACTACTCACCAATTCCTTGATACACAGCTTACAGGGAATAGTAAGTTCGCCCTTACTTGTCAATAAGAAGTATATGGTTGTAGGGCGACGAATGAACACGCCAAATGTCACGCGCGAAGAAGCAAGTTCATGGGAGACAATCGAAAAAGCTGCAAAAAGGGGAGTATTAATGCCTGACACGTATGGCATCGATTATTTCATCACACGCCCAGAATACCACTGGAAAGACATTCCGGAAGTTCAAGTCGGTAATGCTCATTACGACAATTGGCTACTTTGGGACGCTCGAAGAACGAACCACGAACTTATTGATGCCACTGGGACCCTTCTAGCAGTTCATCAAAACGCGCCTATACCAAAACAACACGGAAGAAAGGACAATAACCGAGACTATATTGATGCACCTCCAAGCTTGCGAGGCAAGGGAACAATCTCGTGCTGTTCGTTGCGTACAGTACGCATAAATGGAAGAGTGATTCTTCACAGACGAACACAGTTAAACGGCTATTGCAAGATGTAATATGATCAGTTTTGTTCAGGTTTAAGTTTGGCCAAGTGTATAAATCCCATCCTCGAACCTCATTTCCTCAACTCAAGGTCGACTTGATAATTTGATAACTTCAAATTCGAACTCCCTCGAAGGCAATAAATAGCGTATTGCCCTATGGTGACCCTCTCAATAATGTGCGCGAAGTTGTTTCCCTTCTGGTGTGTTTACAAAATGACAGACGATCTGGAAGAATCTGAAATTGACAGTATTCTCAAGTTGATGTTGTTTTGGACTAAAGCGAGGGAGATTTTAATGATTTGGCGGCGTTGTTCAGTAAGAATCCATTTAATCGTGAGGTAGTTGCTGTAGATGTGGAGGAAAGTGACACAGACAGAATCACACAAGTGTTGCGACACGTAATACACAAAAGAATAGGTTCCTAGGGTGTTCTTCTTTTAATCCAATGTTTAATGTCACAATCAACATCAATCATATTACTATGTAATTAAGTATAACTGTCAAAACACCAGTTATATTCGGTTACATTGAATACGGTAATAATAAAAAAGTTTTTGTAAACTCAAAAGGTGTAATGCTATTTCTTTCGGTATAATGAACAATTTTTGACCCTAGTGACAGGACTATATAAACGTTTGTTTGCCCTCCGCTGTTATACAAGGATTGAATTTCAAAAAAAAATTTTAATTTTCATAGTGCTATAATTAAATTCTGTGTTACCTTTGTCTATATATCATTAGTAAACCAAATTGTAGTATATCACACTGTATACGACAATTTGCAATGTCAAAGCTTTACACTTCGCCTCAGATTACATGTACAATGGCTTTGAATCAATCGCTTAAATGACACTGATTTAAATCATGCTATTATGACGTCATTTCTGGCGCCATGTTGGACTAGGATACGTCAACGTTTTGCACTCCGTCTCAGATAACCTTTGTAATGGCTTTGATTCAATAGCTTAGATGACATTGATTTAAATCAGGCTCTTTCAGTGAATAACCAAACACGGAAAAGGGGAGTACGTTGACCGACTATATCCCGAATAAACAGACATATACATATTTAAAAAGTATCCTGAATGTAAATATAAGCAATGAACTGTAACCAAATGTAGTATACATTCGATATGAATACAACTTTGGTGACAGATAAATAAACATGTCGCCCTGAGACCATCGTCAGAAACCCACGGTACACTTCTCTGACGTTTGCATCCCGTGGGCCAGAATCGGTATAAACCTTCGTTTCCCCGAATAGAAGTTTATTCGGAGATTTCAACCAATCAAAATGGTCGTTTCTCGTGACACTCTGTTAGATGATTTTACCTTGACCACGACCAGCATATTTCTGTAGGCATGACGCCGATGTCAATCGCCGTAAAGCAGGACCTTATATTTTAATCACAATCGACACAATTATAACACAATCGACAGGTTTTGTTGACAGGCGGTGCTACAAATGAAACGGGATACCCCGGCTTGATGTCCCGGCTGTATGTAGTCACGGATGAAACCATCGATATGATTGGCTACTATTTTAGTACTAAAACGAGAGTTTCTTTCCATTTGAGCCCACGGGATGCAAACGTCAGAGAAGTGTACCGTGGGTTTCCGACGATGCCCTGAGACATTCTTAATATCTGTCACCCAAATTGTTTTATATCGAATGTATACTACATCTGGTTACAGTTCAATCATTAAATGAAATGTCAACCGTTTTCTACGTATTGCATGAAACCCGCCGGGGTTCATACTGAATACATATAACCGCTGTGGTTCATACTGAATACATATAACCACTGTGGTCCATGCTGAATACATACAACCGCTGTGGTTCATACTGAATACATAAAACCGCTGGGGTTCATGCTGAATACATATAACCGCTGTGGTCCATTCTGAATACATACAACCGCTGTGGTTCATACTGAATACATAAAACCGCTGTGGTTCATACTGAATACATAAAACCGCTGGGGTTCATGCTGATTACATATAACCGCTGGGTCATGCTGAATACACATAACCGCTGTGGTTCATGCTGAATAAATCTAACCGCTGTGATTCATGCTGAATACATATAACCGCTGGGGTTCACGCTGAATACACATAACCGCTGGGGTTCATGATGAATACATATAACCTAAACTTACTCCTCTCCAGCCTTGTAGTACGTGGCAAAATGGTCAAAACGATAATGTATTTACGAACTCTCGGTATGAGGAATCGTTTACTTACACACCAAATGATCATGACATTTCACAAGTTTCATTCTATTACCCTCCCAGTAACCCTTCCAACGACATACCTGGTTATCTCGACGAACTAAGATCGATTATAGACAAGCCCCGGTCATTACTGTTGGATCAGATTCGAACCATTACACATGACAGTGAACCTGACCTCGAACAGTTACGTTATGAGCTGTTCAAATTAGCGTCCGCGAGGGAAGATTTCCCAACCAAGGAGGGATATCTCCGTAAATGACTAAAAGCCAGAAGACCTGGAGACCAATCAGTACAGTCAAAATTGGCCAGAGATTGTTTTGTACTTCTTAGAGCTGTTGTTGCAGAATATACAGAAGAACTAAGCGAGGTGGTATCCACGCGAAGAAAACAACGTGAATCTTCCCAGAAAATTCCTGCTACTATAGAGGAAGTGCCCGGTGTTAAAGCTTTGCGGGAAGTTGTTGTGTCCTTACAGGCTGATATACATAGATTAAATATATAAATATCACTGTCATCCGATATTGAAAATGTAAATAAACAACTGAAAACACTTCAGAAGGACAAAGAAAACGCAAAGGATAAAGCAAAGAAGTACACTGAAGAGATAGGAACCATGCACACTAAAATAAACAAACTTGAGAAAGAAAACAACGAGTTATGTGCAAAGGTCGATGTGCAATCAGAAGAATTAAATGATTACAATGAAAACTTCAAGAAACTAGAGAAGACCATGTCAGAAACTTTGAAGGTATCTCGAAATAACAAGTTACGAGTGGACGAAACTTGGGTTAAGATATCTGACTGTGAAGGAATCGCCCAGAAATTCAATGACGATCATTCTAGTGGAATCGAAGGATTCAAAAACAAATTGAAGTACGTTCTCCTGACAGCCAAAAATTGCGTTCATGATGTAAATGTGGCGAATGAAAACATTGAAACGACTTCACGAACAGTTGAACAAAACAGACAGTCAATGGCAGCACTACAAAAGCAAATACAGGACATAAAACGACAGATGAAAAACGGGAAAGAAGGACATACTGACCAGCGAACAAAGGCACCGACAAGTCAGTGCGAATCACCAAAAAGTGCTATAACAATTCCACCGCGCCCAGGTTCGCAGCATCCGAGTGAAATTAGGTCAAGAGATGCTCATAGCATAGTAAATGGGCTACATGCACGAGATTCGGAAGATAAGTCCACTACCAAACCCGTCCCAAAGTATCCACCTCATACGGAAAAGGAACTAATTAAAGGATATTCACAGGAATCGTCAAACCCAATCCCAGTTCATTTTCCTTCTTCTGCATGCGCTTCTGTTAATTTAGAGAAGACTAGCAAGCAGCGTTCGTCTCCTAACCCGTCGCCTGAATCGCGATTTGTTGGTTTTGTTCCTGCAAAGAAAAGAAGAATAAGGAGATATTATATTCATGGAATAGACAAGCAAAAGTCCTCAGTCAATGCCTTGCGCGATTTCCTTCAAGAAAACCTTATCGATTATACCTACCTAAGGTACTTTTCCAGGTCATGGAAACACACTGCGTCAGCTCAACTGAATGTAGTAGACAACGATGAGATCGTGAAATGTATTGAAGACCCCTCGTTCTGGCCATATGGTGTTCATGTACGCGAATGGATGCCTCGTACTGCTTTCCAAAACCAACTCGAGAACAATTACCAACCTTAAATTCAATTTAATGTGTTGGAACATTGAGGGTATTATGGCAGGAATGCACTATCTTCTTGCATGCTTGAATGGCTACAACATGGATATTTGTGCTATCTCCGAACATTGGGTAAGAGAATGTAATATTTCGTTTTTTGATTCCTTTAAGAACTCTGATTACTCATGTATTGTTAAACCTGTTTATGAAGTAGATCCCTTCCGATATAGATGTAACATTAGAGGTGGTGTATGTGTATTGTTTAAAAACAATCTAAAAATACAAGAAATAGCTGTTGACAGTCATAGAATTATAGGACTTGAAGTCCAAATACCAACCAGTAGGCATCTTTATGTATTTTCGGTATATATGCCTGCAGCGTCTATGTCAATTGATGTTTTGATAGAGAATCCGTATACTCCGAGAAAGGTAACGTGGTTATATTGGGCGATATGAACGTTCAAATTCATGGTAGTCGGTGCCAGTTTACCGACAATGACAGATCTCATTTATTTCAGAAATTTCTGGATAATTCAAATATGGTGTCTGTAAATGTGACAGACATATGTAAAGGTCCTAGGTATACATATTTCCCATTGACAGGAAATTTTACTCATATCGATCACATCATTATCAAGTCAAGTTGTCTTGATTTAATAAAGTACTGTGAGGTCGTTGACGATCATGAACTGAACGTGTCAGATCATAGTCCTGTAATTTGTACAATGAATATTCCTAAACAGTTTGATAAAGTAATAAGTCCCAAATGGACTAGGTTTAACTGGGAAAAGGCTGAGACAAATGGGTCTTTAGACATGTATAAGTACTATGTTAACTCTCTCCTTGACAACATAGATATATACCTACATATGACGTAAGTATCAACGATATAGATTTATTTTATGATAAAATTAAGTTATGTTTACTTGATGCATCAGCACAGTCAAACATGAAAAGTTCTTTTAAGAAGTATTTAAAACCTTACTGGAATAGTGAATTATCTATGTTACATGCAGAAATGGTTTCCAAGAGGTCATTTTGGATAACGTCTGGCAGACCAAGGGGAGAAAGTCCTGTATTTTTAGACTATAAACATTTAAAAACGAAATTCAGGCGTTGTCTACGTCAGGCGTTCAATACATACATGAAAGAGCAGTTTGCTGAAATAGACAAATCTGGAGATGTTGACCAAAATCTCTTCTGGAAACTATTTAATAGTCGTCGCCGTAATGTCGGCAGTCGTCAAACTGAAATGAAATATAATGGTACTACCCTTCGCGAACCTGAACAAATTGTAGACGCTTGGGGTGATCATTTTAATAAGCTTTTTAGTAATGAAGAACACGAGTCTTTCCAAGAGGTATCGATTGCAATTGAAAATATACAAGATAAGATAAATCATGACCGAGATATGTTTTTGTCGGAGGTTTTCACTGTTGATGAAATCAGAACAGTGTGTGTACAGTTAAAGAACAACAAAGCTGGTGGCTATGACAGCCTCGTTTATGAACACGTTAAGAATGGTGGTGAGAAGTTATTAAGTTATATTGCATACTTATTTAATCTAGTTGTAAAGTATGACTACATACCAAAAGACTGGAAACGAGGAACAATTTTTACGTTGTATAAAGGTAATGGTAAACCAAAAGATGACCCCAACAGTTATAGAGGTATTACCCTCATACCCGTCTTCTTCAAAATTTTTGAATCAGTTTTGTCTATTAGAATGAATTCCTTGTTGGAATCGGAAACATTTCCAAATAAACAACAATCAGCTTATCAGAAAAATTTATGTAGCTTATGCACTTCTTTTAATTTGCAGGAATGCATCAGATACAATCTAGAAAATGGCTTCGATTCCTTTGTTGCTTTTCTAGATAGCAATAAAGCCTTTGACACTGTTTGGCATGATGGTTTGCTTCTAAAACTGTATAATTTGGGCTTCAAGGGTAAAATATGGACTATATTAAAACAAATGTATACTGGCTTTGTTAGTAATGTTGCATTTCAAGGTCATTTGTCTCCCTCTGTTTTTATGGAAAGGGGTATATTACAGTGTACAAGGTCGGTCATTATCGGCAAAATGTATTTGGTGTTTATTAACGATTTATTAAATGAAATAGAATCATCTGGCAAAGGAGCAATGATTCTTGACTCCAAGGTTAATATCCCTACACAGGCTGGTGATATATGTTTGATTAGTAATACTAGTGTCGGATTGCAAGAATTGGTTAAGATTTGTGTAAGTTATAGTTGTAAATGGAGATTTTTGTTTTCTACAAGTAAAAGTAAAATCGTTGTCTTTACTAAGGCACAAACGCAAGCGTTGCCCCAAAATGTGTATTTATATGGAAATCCTCTACCAGTTGTTGAAACTATTTCCCATGTTGGTGTCCTGTTGAATTATAAATTTTGTTCATCTGACAGAACTGATGTAGCTTGCAAAAAATTAAAATGTGGTACACTAGCTTTTATAAGATCCCGGGCTCACGCAAGAACTCTCAACCCTTTAACCATAGCAAAAATAATTAAGACGAAAGTTTTTCCATCAGCTTTATATGAATGTGAATTATGGCAACTTTCTAGAACAGAAGTGATTAAACTTGAGCGTGCTCAAAATGTTATTGTAAAATCTATCCAAGCCTTCAGTATTAGGACTAGAACTGACATGGCTAACTCATTAATTGGTTGGACTTCAATCGAAGCTTACATAGATTTAAGAAAACTTTTGTTCCTTGGTCGACTTTGCAGAATGCATAAAAAATATTTAATCCATACAATATTTCTAAAACGTCTTCTAATGTATCGTTTGTATAATTTTTGTCGAAGTGGTTTCATTCCTGACATTGTGAGAATACTTCGTAAGTATGATTTGTTCGAGTATATACTAAAGTATATTTCTGACGCTCTTTTTCCAAGTAAATTATTGTGGAAATCACTGGTGTGCCAGGCAGTACATAATAGAGAAGAATTCATGATGCATGAGCGAATGAACAATGACTCTGATTTCAAAAGATTTTTGTTACTTCATGACAGAATTTGTCCCTACACTTTATGGAAATTAGCCTTGAGGTATCCAGAACATTTGCACAGAATTAATAATGTAGTTAAGTTGTGCGTAGACATAAGATCTATCAATGTTAATGAACTGTGTCATTTTTGTGGCATTTTACACAATGATATTACCACGCATATTGTTCTCCATTGTACAAAAACTGAGAAACTTGGAGACGATCTTTGGTGCCTTATCAGTACTAAGTTTGATATAGAGTTAATAGCTTATTGGCACTCCTTGTCAGATTATAATTTAATTCACATACTACTAGGTGGAATTCTTCATTATCAGAGTTATCTCGATTATGAAAATTTCATTTTAATTTGTGCTATTTCTGTTGATAGAATGATGAAATTGTATAAATAATGAAATAGTACACGGCAATTCTGCAAACGAATCACTCTTGCTACATGACATTGTTTTGATTGTGTATATGTTTATCTGTTTATGAATTTACTATTAATTAACGATATTTGATGTTTTGATTGTACATCCTTATATTTGATTATGAATTGACTATGAATTAACTTGTATATATATGCTCTTGTAACTCTTCAAATTGGAGGAAATAAGGAAATAATAATGCTGAATACATATCACCGCTGTAGTTCATGCTGAATACATATCACCGCTGTAGTTCATGTTGAATACATATAACCGCTGTGGTTCATGCTGAATACATATCACCGCTGTAGTTCATGCTGAATACATATAACCGCTGTGGTTCATGCTGAATACATATCACCGCTGTAGTTCATGCTGAATACATATAACCGCTGTGGTTCATGCTGAATACATATAACCGCTGTGATTCATGCTGAATACATATCACCGCTGTAGTTCATGCTGAATACATATAACCGCTGTGGTTCATGCTGAATACATATAACCGATTGGGTCTATGCTGAATACATGAAACCGCTGTGGTTCATGGTGAATACATATAACCGCTGTGGTGCATGCTGAATACATATAACCGCTGTGGTTCATGCTGAATACATATCACCGCTGTGGTTCATGCTGAATACATATAACCGCTGTGGATCATGCTGAATACATATCACCGCTGTGGTTCATGCTGAATACATATAACCGCTGTGGTTCATGCTGAATACATATCACCGCTGTGATTCATGCTGAATACATATAACCGCTGTGGTTCATGCTGAATACATATAACCGATGGGGTTCATGCTGAATACATATAACCGATGGGGTTCATGCTGAATACATATAACCGCTGTGGTTCATGCTGAATACATATCACCGCTGTAGTTCATGCTGAATACATATAACCGCTGTGGTTCTTGCTGAATACATATAACCGATGTGGTTCATGCTGAATACATATAACTGGTGTGGTTCATGCTGAATACATATAACCGCTGTGGTTCATGCTGAATACATATAACTGCTGTGGTTCATGCTGAATACATATAACCGATGGGGTTCATGCTGAATACATATAACCGATGGGGTTCATGCTGAATACATATAACCGCTGTGGTTCATGCTGAATACATATAACCGATGGGGTTCATGCTGAATACATATAACCGATGGGGTTCATGCTGAATACATATAACCGATGTGGTTCTTGCTGAATACATATAACCGCTGTGGTTCATGCTGAATACATATAACCTATGGGGTTCATGCTGAATACATATAACTGCTGTGATTCATGCTGAATACATGAAACCGCTGTGGTTCATGCTGAATACATATAACCGCTGTGGTTCATGCTGAATACATCTAACCGCTGTGGTTCATGCTGAATACATATAACCGATGTGGTTCATGCTGAATACATATAACCGCTGTGGTTCATGCTGAATAAATCTAACCGCTGTGATTCATGCTGAATACATATAACCGCTGTGATTCATGCTGAATACATGAAACCGCTGTGGTTCATGCTGAATACATATAACCGCTGTGGTTCATGCTGAATACATATAACCGATGTGGTTCTTGCTGAATACATATAACCGCTGTGGTTCATGCTGAATACATATAACCGCTGTGGTTCATGCTGAATACATATCACCGCTGTAGTTCATGCTGAATACATATAACCGCTGTGGTTCATGCTGAATACATATAACCGCTGTGGATCATGCTCAATACATATCACCGCTGTGGTTCATACTGAATACATATCACCGATGTGGTTCATGCTGAATACATCTAACCGCTGTGGTTCATGCTGAATACATATAACTGCTGTGGTTCTTGCTGAATACATATAACTGCTGTGGTTCTTGCTGAATACATATAACCGCTGTGGTTCATGCTGAATACATATAACCGCTGTGGTTCTTGCTGAATACATATAACCGCTGTGGTTCATGCTGAATACATATAACCGCTGTGGTTCTTGCTTAAAACATCTAACTGCTGTGATTCATGCTGAATACATATCACCGCTGTGGTTCACGCTGAATACATATAACCGCTGTGGTTCTTGCTGAATACATAAAACCGCTGTGGTTCATACTGAATACATATAACCGATGTGGTTCATGCTGAATACATATAACCGCTGTGGTTCATGCTGAATACATATAACCGCTGTGGTTCTTGCTTAAAACATCTAACTGCTGTGATTCATGCTGAATACATATCACCGCTGTGGTCCATGCTGAATACATATAACCGCTGTGGCTCATGCTGAATACATATAACCGCTGTGGCTCATGCTGAATACATATCACCGCTGTGGTTCATGCTGAATACATCTAACCGCTGTGGTTCATGCTGAATACATATAACCGCTGTGGCTCATGCTGAATACATAAAACCGCTGTGGCTCATGCTGAATACATATAACCGCTGTGGCTCATACTGAATACATATAACCGCTGTGGCTCATGCTGAATACATATAACCGATGTGGTTCATGCTGAATACATATAACCGCTGTGGTTCATGCTGAATACATATAACCGCTGTGGTTCGTGCTGAATACATATAACCGCTGTGGTTCTTGCTTAAAACATCTAACTGCTGTGATTCATGCTGAATACATATCACCGCTGTGGTTCATGCTGAATACATATAACCGCTGTGGCTCATGCTGAATACATATAACCGCTGTGGCTCATGCTGAATACATATCACCGCTGTGGTTCTTGCTGAATACATATAACCGCTGTGGTTCATGCTGAATACATATAACCGCTGTAGTTCTTGCTGAATACATATAACCGCTGTGGTTCATGCTGAATACATATAACCGCTGTGGTTCATGCTGAATACATATCACCGCTGTAGTTCATGCTGAATACATATAACCGCTGTGGTTCATGCTGAATACATATAACCGCTCTGGTTCATGCTGAATACATATCACCGCTGTGGTTCACGCTGAATACATAAAACCGCTGTGGTTCATACTGAATACATATAACCGCTGTGGCTCATGCTGAATACATGAAACCGCTGGTTCGTGCTGAATACATATAACCTATGGGGTTCATGCTGAATACATATAACCGCTGTGGTTCGTGCTGAATACATATAACCGCTGTGGTTCATGCTGAATACATATAACCGCTGTGGTTCATGCTGAATACATATAACCGATATCAATGATATATGATAATTACCAACAGATCACCTCGGTTAGCTCCTTACCATCTTGAATTTGAATATTGGAAGTTATATAAATTGCCTGGTACTTGGGTATTTAGATACTGAGGACACACTGACAAAAAAACTAAGCTTTATTGAAAGTTTTTAGAAATGTAAAATTCTGTACAAATAATGCACTTTTGTCACCACTCCTCTATGGTAACATATTATCGCCACATATAAACGTTCGACTTACAGGTAATGTGTATTACTATTTGTATATGAAGACCCCGCCATATACCCGGCGAGTAGAAATTGGGGGCAGAAAAAGCAGACTTGACTTGTGATAACGTCAAATTATATATTTCCGTGGAACTTAACTTTCGTGGTTTTACTGTATAACGGGGGAACAGGCCGGCCTTGGGCAACACTTCCAGAACACCTGGTCTTATTCTCTTTTTACAAAGGTCCCCATGTAAATCTTTCCTTTGTTCATAATTTGCCCCTATTTTAATCGATTTTGAGTTTGGATTATGATTTTGTTAACGCTTCGGTATTCTCTATTTTATTTTCCCTAGGTCGTCCCTGTTACTTGGGCAAAAATTAAAAATGAATTGAAAATAAATAAGAGAATACCGAAGAATTAACAAAATTTAACAGAAAAGAAAATCTCAACCAAACAGAAAGGCACATTCTGCATACGATCAATGGAAAATTAATTATATATATATAAAGACCCGGATAAATTCTTACCAAGCACATATTGTCTTGGATTATACAGTAACATGTATTCTGGTGTTAATTAATATATCTTTCCGTAATTAATATTGTCTTTCAACTTCATGTTTGGACCATATTCATTTCTAGTTTTGTTTTTGTCTTCAAATATTTTCAACTTTTATTGTTCTACATCAAACCTTTAACATTTCCATAATGTTCAAGACTTTCCGGAATATATGTACCGTATTTTGATTCATTTTTATTACATACAAATCTATGCAGCAAAAAGGTTTGAATCGCTAATGGTACCAGAATAGAAAGTAAGCACAAAAATGACCCCGAATTGTATATCAAACAGAGAATGTGAATTAGGAGGGGTGGTGAGAAGTGATGGAAGATGCAGACTTACATGTGAATTCTATCCAGGGAACATGCAGATTTATGTGTCCAGAGAAAGAAATAGACTTGTAGGTATTCTTGATCAATCACATTGTTCATAGGAGCTGACGATCGGGTTCTCTTACTAGATATATCTACAGTATCATGCGATTTATTTTTAGGAATCACACATAGAAGTCTACATCTGTACATACATCTGTATATCTTTATATGGTCACTTTTTACATATACGGTATATGAAGTCTTCTTCGTTCGTCTTCTTTTAAAGTATTGATGATTACAGGCAAAGTCTGAAGGGTTCTGACTATCTGATTCGCTAAATATACGGCTGTTGGGTCTGAGAGTCAGAATTCCTTTCTATATAGACAGGTTGGGCACAACGCCAACGGCGGATATGGGTAATAATCATGCATTTAGGTAACAGATGGTCCTTTTTCAGTAACAATATTATTACTCATATGGGTAATAGATAGAAATAAAAACATTTAAAATGTTTTTAATTCTTTGAGCAAAAAAAGGCATAATTCTTTTCACTTAATCTGATATGTGTAACAGGAGAGGGAAAATGCACGCCCAGACCGGCGTTCGAACCCAGGACCTTCTGAACTCCAGACGGACACTCAACCATTGAGCTATCTGATCGCCGACGGTCGACCCAGTCTATATATATCCACTACATATACAATACAATTAACACAAAAACCCTTAACAGTCTTAAGTTATAACCTAGAGAATTATCCATAACGGAGCAAAAATGTTTTCTTCAATTTATATAAGTATAAAGAGGTATAAAAATGGTCTGTCTGATTGCATTTGCAAACCCGCTATGGGGCTACTCGTAAGCTACTGGTTTGTTTGTTTGTATTAACAGCTAATAGAATTAGGCTACATGGTCGTTTACGATCATGCAAGGCTTTAGTGGTGGAGGAAAGCCAGAGTGCCTGTAGAAAAACCACTGACCTATGGTCAGTACCTTGGCTATCATTACTGCCCCACGCAATGGACTCCCACCTGCAATCTAGAGTTTGGGGCTGTTGGATGGTCTCTTTTACATGATATGTATACATGTGTCAACTAGCCGACAAAAGTTTCTCGCTCTGTAAAACCTCTCACATTGTTGTAGTACTATAAAACCATTAACTGAGAATTGCAATGATGGAGATCAGCCTGATTTAATCAAGATAACTCTGTAAAAGATATGCATTGGCCTGGTTAGGTGGCTGTAGGAAATTTCTCTTTAGCTCAGTCGGTACCAAGGGGTTGGAGAGCCAACTCGCATTGTAGGGTCACAGGTTCAAGCCCCAAGCCCGGCACTATATCTTTATCACTTTTCCATATCCATTGATGTCCGTAGTGGCGGGAGGTTGGAACAAACATGTGATATTAAAACTTCAGGGATTCTTTATATGTGAAAGGAAAAAGGGTCACGCTTTACTTGATTTGCTGTAGCTTGTCAAGAATCTTACAGAAACTCAATATAATTTATTGTTTCAGGAGAGAGAAAGAAGAACTCTTACATTTCTTGGAAGGCGCTAAGGATGCCTCTACTGGGAGGTGAGGTTTTAATGATTTAACTTATTCACCCTTGATAATAGACTATCCCAACATTGAATTGGAAGAGTTCAAATGTGTTTTTACTGTTTTAGGGATGAATCATTTAAAGTTAGGAACAGATTGAATTGACAGCAGTGTTTGTAAAGTTAATTTATGTATGCAAGATAAAGATTGTTTTACTGGTATTTTCTGGTTATTTTATTAGATTCAGATGTGTGCGCTCTAAGGTTGTAAAGGAATACAGTCGCCCCGCAGCCGGTAAAGAAGACCCCAAGCCTTGTGACCTTCGACCTGCACATGTTCTTAAAAAGACGGTTGATTACCTGTTGGGGAGGTGAGATTTTTGTTTAATTCTTGACTTAATTAAGGCTGTATGCTACCTTAATTTGGTAACTTAGGGCTTTATGCATAATGCTAACTACAATATATTTATGTTCACTTGATGACTTAAGGCTGTATGCTACCTTAATTTGAGAACTCAGGGCTACATAACCATAATATTATATTTTGTATATATAATGCATCCTCGGTATCAAGGGGTTATGTTCACCTACGCTCTCTACACCCTTGGATATATCATTGCAAAACTGAAGGCATGCTCAGGTTAAACAAACTGACCAATCACTTAAGGCTGATGCTTAATTGTCGTTAGAAGATTGCTGCACATATATACTACTTCTATGTATGGATACTGCACAATTACAGTATTTATTTCCATGTTGTCACAGATGTTTTAGTTTATTTATAGACTATATAACCTTTGTAATGATTCATAAAGTCAGTATTATATTTGTAATATTATAACAATTTCTTACACTTTGCATCATGCCTGATGTTGGTTAACTATTTGGCAGTGTTATCTCCAGGACTGTAATATAATCACAGTACCGGTAGAGTATAGATGTAGTCACGATCACTCGACAACAACATGACATCATTTTGGCACCATGTTGAACTTCTCACCTCTGAAGACACCCATTATAGCTTTTACATTAATCATTAAGGTGATTGTGATTTTCAAAAAAGCTCTTCCAGTATGTTAACATACAAGGTCAAAAACCTCTATAAATTGTCATGATTATGTATTACAAAATATCTGAAATGTAAAGATGACTATTGAATGTCCTAACAGATGTCATTCTTTTTGTCTTGCACCCAGGTTGCATTCATATTGGCTATAAATACAATTTGAAAGACGTTCATTGGTTAAGTGTACACGCTAAAATTATATACATATTAATGCCATCAAATACTCGGACAAAAATGTGACACATATAGGATATTCATTATTTTGCCATTTAATATCAAATATGTTTCATGAGTATGGCATATTTTTTTTTATATTTTCATTCAAATATAAAAATAAAAATATGCCATAAGAATGAAACATAATCGATATTAAAGGGCAAACCATTGAATTTTCCATTTATTACATTTTGAATGAGGTCTTTAATCAGGCTTAAAATGCTTTTTTTCTTTATCTACCTACCGGTACATTACGGGGGGTAATGGTAAATAGCTAGGCCAATCAGTCGAACAACAGGAAAGTACACTTACTGTAGTTCCGGCAAAACTTATATTTTCACTGTAAAACCTTATATTTTCACTTCAAAACCTTATATTTTCACTCCAAAACCCTATATTTTCACTGTAAAACCTTATATTTTCACTGTAAAACCTTATATTTTCACTCCAATACCTTTTATTTTCACTCCAAAACCCTATATTTTCACTGTAAAATCTGATATTTTCACTGTAAAATCTTATATTTTCACTGTAAAATCTTATATTTTCACTGTAAAACCTTATATTTTCACTCCAAAACCCTTTATTTTCACTCCAAAACCCTATATTTTCACTGTGAAATCTTATATTTTCTCTGAAAATCTTATATTTTCACTCCAAAACCTTATATTTTCACTGTAAAATCTTATACTTTCACTCAAAAACCTTATATTTTCACTGTAAAATCTTATATTTTCACTCCAAAACCTTATATTTTCACTGCAAAACCTTTTTTTTCACTGCAAAATCTTTATATTTTCATTGCTCATCACTGTTCATAGTGAAAATATAAGTTTTATCAGTTTGATAGTGTTCTATATTTCGCAGAGAGCAATATAACACTTAATTACTCTGTTTCTGTCCTAGGGTTGCTGTCCGAACTGACCGCTCATGGGCAGATCTGTATGACTTTGTTTTTGACCGACTGCGGGCAGTCAGACAGGACATGGTTATTCAGAGTATCGGAGGGAGGGATGGGATTGAAATTCTAGAGAAAATAGTCCGCTTCCACCTCTATGCTGGTTATAGGTAATTACATTTAACTGCTGGGCCCAGTTTTGTTGTGTATCTTTAAGATACATCCATTGAATAAATTACAACTTTCTAGATATGAAAGCAAAGATTCTTGTTTACTGATGATGTCATATCTTGTTCAATGAGAGTCTTGTCACTTTGCTTCAAATAGCATGATTTATTAAGCCACTGCGTCAAATGCTCAGCCATGTTGTTTACATGACGATGCATATATACAAACGCAGGTAATGAACTAATTATTAGAGAATATATTATTGAGATTAAACAATTGTTTTGTAGGTAAAGTACAAAAATATGGATTGAAAGTCATTTTTTTTAACTGTAATTGTGCTATGAAAGTTCAGCAGTTTCATCCATATTTAACACGAAGCCCTAGTAAAAAAATGGCTTTCAATCCTTATATGCAATCAATTTTTGTTTTATATATTTTAACTTAATTCTTAATATATAAAAAAAACCTGCATTTTTTAATTTTAAAATACTTGATGTATTTAATATTTTCAGATTGTGCACACAGCCCATGTCTGTGTATGACCCAAAGATTAACGACCAGCACACTCAGGAATGCCTCAAAAGGCTTATCTCCCTTTATGGAGTTGTCCCCCCTGATCACGCCCACCAGGAGGAATTCGAGAGCCTCTATCTAATGTTTAATCTGGGTCGGACAGACGCTTTGATGCACTTCTACGACCTACCAAAACATGTGAGGTAAATTGAAATTTTTTTTTTTAATTTCTGATCATCAGTCAGGATTGATTAAACTTATTCACCCCTTAATCTCATAATGAACTTTTCCAATCTTTGAATTGGAAGAGTTCAAATGTGTCTTCAGGGGTACATTGATCATGAGCTACTTAACTTTGATTCGACAGCAAGTAATATACAGTAATTCTATTATTTTTCCAGGAAGCTTCCTTTAGTGAATGAAGCCTATAGAATCAGCCTCGCCCATGTTCTAGGAAATGCGGTCCGGAGTCTGCGCCTCATGGAGCCTGAAAAATACAAACGTTATCCTCTCTTTGTGTGTGCAGCTCACCGACACATCAGCAACATCCAAAGGTGGGAACCTAATTTTAAGGATAACATACAAAACATGGAAATCTATTATCATTGAATTATTAGTCATTTATTATACAAGATTTTTGTTTAACAGTTTTGAATTGTACACATCAAATGTTTAATTTCGGAATATTTCAATTATATCTTGTTTTCAAAGTAAACATACCGGTTAGAAGGATATTAATTTTGGGATGTCTGTTTATCCGTCTGTCTGTCTGTCATTAGTTTCCATGCAATTTACCTCGCTAAATGTGAATGATTTCAGTGAAATGGTTTGCAGGAGTATCTTATGTTTCTTAAGCCTGAGTTGGACTACCAACATATTATTATTTTTTTAGACATTTATGCATAATTGATTAAGAAATTAACTGCTAATGATTGGCCAGTTACCTGGGAATTTTCATGTCATAACTTTACAAAATGTAAAAGAATTTTGATCATATAGTGTATCTTTTAATGGTGTTGTGTTAGCGTGATGTTGTATGCATGTTGTTTTTTTATGGGTCGGTATTTCTAATTGCAGAAAAAGATGGTTAGCCAGGAGGTTGTTATATCAACCTTTTTTCGTTTAGTTTATGAGATCGTAAATTGAATGGAGCATGAGGTAAATTGTACATAAACACAAACCTCATGCTCCATTGGATTTATGATCTCATAAACTAAACAAAATCAAAGGGTAACTCTTTATTGTTTTTTTTTTTCATTAAAAGAAAAGATATTGACATTTTGGCCAAGGTTTCATCAATGTTTCTTAACCTAAGGAAATTCCTTAACTAAAAACTGCAAAAGAAAGCATTACGAGTATAAGTTAGATAAGAAAAAAAAAAAACATATTTTTTGGAAATACACAAATACGCATAAGTTCTGTCAGTATTGCTTTTCTAGTTAAGGAAATAACTTAAAATACCATAGGAAAGCATAAAAGAATTAAAGGAGAAAATCTTAAGTTAAGGAACTTTCCATAACTTCTGTAATGCTTTCCTAATGAGTATTTCTAGTTAAGGAATTTCCTAAAGTTAAGGAACATTGATGAAACTAGAGCCTGGTAAATTGATTATATTTTTTATAGTGTATTACTTTTTTATTTTCAGCCAAATCTTACATGTGCTGAGTGCTGGCTTCAACTCTAAGTCCTTCGCCTACCCACTTGTCAAACTCACCAGACTCCTGTGGTACACAGACACAAGTCACGCTTCAGACAGCTGTATACGTCATGGTCTGACGATTACAGATCAGTCAGGTGTCTTGTTTCAGAAAACATCTTTCAGATATCCAGATAAGGTGAGGTATTTAAAATTACCCAGTGGCCGCTATTTTTAGGTCATCTGTCCAAACCTCATATGATAACCTAGGCCTATTGCCATAATGTTTCGTCTGTTGTTGTTAACTTTTTTACTTATTTTCAAGAACCCCTGGTTGGATTTCAACCTAACGTGGCAGGAAGAATTCCCTTGAGAATCAGCTTCAAGTTTGCGAACAAAATGGGTGGGACCTCATTAAGGGGAAAAAGGGGTAAAATTGTCATTGTTTCACTGTGTAGTCTGCCATGTTTTCACTGTGTTGTCTGCCATGTTTTCACTGTGTAGTCTGCCATGTTTTCACTGTGTAGTCTGTCAGGTTTTCACTGTGTAGTATGCCAGGTTTTCACTGTGTTGTCTGTCAGGTTTTCACTGTGTTTTCTGCCACGTTTTCACTGGGTAGTCTGCCATGTTTTCACTGTGTAGTCTGTCATGTTTTCACTGGGTAGTCTGCCATGTTTTCACTGTGTAGTCTGCCAGGTTTTCACTGTGTAGTCTGTCAGGTTTTCACTGTGTAGTCTGCCATGTTTTCACTGTGTAGTCTGCTATGGTTTCACTGTGTAGTCTGACAGGTTTCACTGTGTTGTCTGTCAGGTTTTCACTGTGTTTTCTGCCGTTTTCACTGGGTAGTCTGCCAGGTTTTCACTGTGTAGTCTGCCATGTTTTCGCTATGTAGTCTGCCATGTTTTCACTATGTAGTCTGCCATGTTTTCACTGTGTAGTCTGCCATGTTTTCACTATGTAGTCTGTCATGGTTTCACTGTGTAGTCTGCCATGTTTTCACTGTGTAGTCTGCCAGGTTTTCACTGTGTTGTCTGTCATTGTTTCACTGTGTAGTCTGCCAGGTTTTTACTGTGTAGTCTGCTATGGTTTCACTGTGTAGTCTGGCACGTTTTCACTGTGTAGTCTGCTATGGTTTCACTGTGTAGTCTGTCATGGTTGCACTGTTTAGTCTGTCATGGTTTCACTGTGTAGTCTGTCATGGTTTCACTGTGTAGTCTGCCAGGTTTTCACTGTGTAGTCTGTCATGGTTTCACTGTGTAGTCTGTCATGGTTTTCACTGTGTAGTCTGTCATGGTTTCACTGTGTAGTCTGCCATGGTTTCACTTCGAAGTCTGCCAGGTTTTCACTGTGTAGTCTGCCATTGTTTCACTGTGTAGTCTGCCAGGTTTTCACTGTGTTGTCTGCCATGTTTTCACTGTGTAGTCTGCCATGTTTTCACTGTGTAGTCTGTCAGGTTTTCACTGTGTAGTCTGCCAGGTTTTCACTGTGTAGTCTGCCATTGTTTCACTGTGTAGTCTGCCATGTTTTCACTGTGTAGTCTGTCATGGTTTCACTGTGTAGTCTGCCAGGTTTTCACTGTGTAGTCTGTCAGGTTTTCACTGTGTTTTCTGCCACGTTTTCACTGGGTAGTCTGCCATGTTTTCACTGTGTAGTCTGCCAGGTTTTCACTGTGTAGTCTGTCAGGTTTTCACTGTGTAGTCTGTCAGGTTTTCACTGTGTAGTCTGCCATGTTTTCACTGTGTAGTCTGTCAGGTTTTCACTGTGTAGTCTGACAGGTTTTCACTGTGTTGTCTGTCAGGTTTTCACTGTGTTTTCTGCCACGTTTTCACTGGGTAGTCTGCCATGTTTTCACTGTGTAGTCTGCCATGTTTTCGCTATGTAGTCTGCCATGTTTTCACTGTGTAGTCTGTCAGGTTTTCACTGTGTAGTCTGACAGGTTTTCACTGTGTTGTCTGTCAGGTTTTCACTGTGTTTTCTGCCACGTTTTCACTGGGTAGTCTGCCACGTTTTCACTGTGTAGTCTGCCATGTTTTCACTGTGTAGTCTGCCAGGTTTTCACTGTGTAGTCTGCCAGGTTTTCACTGTGTAGTCTGCCATTGTTTCACTGTGTAGTCTGCCATGTTTTCACTGTGTAGTCTGTCATGGTTGCACTGTTTAGTCTGCCATGTTTTCACTGTGTAGTCTGTCATGTTTTCACTGTGTAGTCTGCCAGGTTTTCACTGTGTAGTCTGCCATTGTTTCACTGTGTAGTCTGCCATGTTTTCACTGTGTAGTCTGCCAGGTTTTCACTGTGTAGTCTGTCAGGTTTTCACTGTGTAGTCTGTCAGGTTTTCACTGTGTTTTCTGCCACGTTTTCACTGGGTAGTCTGTCATGTTTTCACTGGGTAGTCTGCCATGTTTTCACTGTGTAGTCTGCCAGGTTTTCACTGTGTAGTCTGTCAGGTTTTCACTGTGTAGTCTGCCATGTTTTCACTGTGTAGTCTGCTATGGTTTCACTGTGTAGTCTGACAGGTTTCACTGTGTTGTCTGTCAGGTTTTCACTGTGTTTTCTGCCACGTTTTCACTGGGTAGTCTGCCAGGTTTTCACTGTGTAGTCTGCCATGTTTTCGCTATGTAGTCTGCCATGTTTTCACTGTGTAGTCTGCCAGGTTTTCACTGTGTAGTCTGCCATGTTTTCACTGTGTAGTCTGCCAGGTTTTCACTGTGTAGTCTGCCATGTTTTCACTGTGTAGTCTGCCATGTTTTCACTGGGTAGTCTGCCAGGTTTTCACTGTGTTGTCTGTCATTGTTTCACTGTGTAGTCTGCCAGGTTTTTACTGTGTAGTCTGCTATGGTTTCACTGTGTAGTCTGGCACGTTTTCACTGTGTAGTCTGCTATGGTTTCACTGTGTAGTCTGTCATGGTTGCACTGTGTAGTCTGTCATGGTTTTCACTGTGTAGTCTGTCATGGTTTCACTGTGTAGTCTGCCATGGTTTCACTTCGAAGTCTGCCAGGTTTTCACTGTGTAGTCTGCCATTGTTTCACTGTGTAGTCTGCCAGGTTTTCACTGTGTTGTCTGCCATGTTTTCACTGTGTAGTCTGCCATGTTTTCACTGTGTAGTCTGTCAGGTTTTCACTGTGTAGTCTGCCAGGTTTTCACTGTGTAGTCTGCCATTGTTTCACTGTGTAGTCTGCCATGTTTTCACTGTGTAGTCTGTCATGGTTTCACTGTGTAGTCTGTCAGGTTTTCACTGTGTAGTCTGTCAGGTTTTCACTGTGTTTTCTGCCACGTTTTCACTGGGTAGTCTGCCATGTTTTCACTGTGTTTTCTGCCACGTTTTCACTGGGTAGTCTGCCACGTTTTCACTGGGTAGTCTGCCATGTTTTCACTGTGTAGTCTGTCAGGTTTTCACTGTGTAGTCTGTCAGGTTTTCACTGTGTTTTCTGCCACGTTTTCACTGGGTAGTCTGCCATGTTTTCACTGTGTAGTCTGTCAGGTTTTCACTGTGTTTTCTGCCACGTTTTCACTGGGTAGTCTGCCATGTTTTCACTGGGTAGTCTGCCATATTTTCACTGTGTAGTCTGTCAGGTTTTCACTGTGTTTTCTGCCACGTTTTCACTGGGTAGTCTGCCACGTTTTCACTGGGTAGTCTGCCATGTTTTCACTGTGTAGTCTGTCAGGTTTTCACTGTGTTTTCTGCCACGTTTTCACTGGGTAGTCTGCCACGTTTTCACTGGGTAGTCTGCCATGTTTTCACTGTGTAGTCTGTCAGGTTTTCACTGTGTAGTCTGTCAGGTTTTCACTGTGTTTTCTGCCACGTTTTCACTGGGTAGTCTGCCATGTTTTCACTGTGTAGTCTGCCAGGTTTTCACTGTGTAGTCTGTCAGGTTTTCACTGTGTAGTCTGTCAGGTTTTCACTGTGTAGTCTGCCATGTTTTCACTGTGTAGTCTGTCAGGTTTTCACTGTGTAGTCTGACAGGTTTTCACTGTGTTGTCTGTCAGGTTTTCACTGTGTTTTCTGCCACGTTTTCACTGGGTAGTCTGCCATGTTTTCACTGTGTAGTCTGCCATGTTTTCGCTATGTAGTCTGCCATGTTTTCACTGTGTAGTCTGTCAGGTTTTCACTGTGTAGTCTGACAGGTTTTCACTGTGTTGTCTGTCAGGTTTTCACTGTGTTTTCTGCCACGTTTTCACTGGGTAGTCTGCCATGTTTTCACTGTGTAGTCTGCCATGTTTTCACTGTGTAGTCTGCCAGGTTTTCACTGTGTAGTCTGCCAGGTTTTCACTGTGTAGTCTGCCATTGTTTCACTGTGTAGTCTGCCATGTTTTCACTGTGTAGTCTGTCATGGTTGCACTGTTTAGTCTGCCATGTTTTCACTGTGTAGTCTGTCATGTTTTCACTGTGTAGTCTGCCAGGTTTTCACTGTGTAGTCTGCCATTGTTTCACTGTGTAGTCTGCCATGTTTTCACTGTGTAGTCTGTCAGGTTTTCACTGTGTAGTCTGCCAGGTTTTCACTGTGTAGTCTGCCATTGTTTCACTGTGTAGTCTGCCATGTTTTCACTGTGTAGTCTGTCATGGTTGTACTGTTTAGTCTGCCATGTTTTCACTGTGTAGTCTGTCATGTTTTCACTGTGTAGTCTACCAGGTTTTCACTGGGTAGTCTGCCATGTTTTCACTGTGTAGTCTGCCAGGTTTTCACTGTGTAGTCTGTCAGGTTTTCACTGTGTAGTCTGCCATGTTTTCACTGTGTAGTCTGTCAGGTTTTCACTGTGTAGTCTGACAGGTTTTCACTGTGTTGTCTGTCAGGTTTTCACTGTGTTTTCTGCCACGTTTTCACTGGGTAGTCTGCCATGTTTTCACTGTGTAGTCTGCCATGTTTTCACTGTGTAGTCTGCCATGTTTTCGCTATGTAGTCTGCCATGTTTTCACTGTGTAGTCTGCCAGGTTTTCACTGTGTAGTCTGCCAGGTTTTCACTGTGTAGTCTGCCATGTTTTCACTGTGTAGTCTGCCATGTTTTCACTATGTAGTCTGCCATGTTTTCACTGTGTAGTCTGCCATGTTTTCGCTATGTAGTCTGCCATGTTTTCACTGTGTAGGCTGTCAGGTTTTCACTGTGTAGTCTGACAGGTTTTCACTGTGTTGTCTGTCAGGTTTTCACTGTGTTTTCTGCCACGTTTTCACTGGGTAGTCTGCCATGTTTTCACTGTGTAGTCTGCCAGGTTTTCACTGTGTAGTCTGCCAGGTTTTCACTGTGTAGTCTGCCATTGTTTCACTGTGTAGTCTGCCATGTTTTCACTGTGTAGTCTGTCATGGTTGCACTGTTTAGTCTGCCATGTTTTCACTGTGTAGTCTGTCATGTTTTCACTGTGTAGTCTGCCAGGTTTTCACTGTGTAGTCTGCCATTGTTTCACTGTGTAGTCTGCCATGTTTTCACTGTGTAGTCTGTCAGGTTTTCACTGTGTAGTCTGCCAGGTTTTCACTGTGTAGTCTGCCATTGTTTCACTGTGTAGTCTGCCATGTTTTCACTGTGTAGTCTGTCATGGTTGTACTGTTTAGTCTGCCATGTTTTCACTGTGTAGTCTGTCATGTTTTCACTGTGTAGTCTACCAGGTTTTCACTGGGTAGTCTGCCATGTTTTCACTGTGTAGTCTGCCAGGTTTTCACTGTGTAGTCTGTCAGGTTTTCACTGTGTAGTCTGCCATGTTTTCACTGTGTAGTCTGTCAGGTTTTCACTGTGTAGTCTGACAGGTTTTCACTGTGTTGTCTGTCAGGTTTTCACTGTGTTTTCTGCCACGTTTTCACTGGGTAGTCTGCCATGTTTTCACTGTGTAGTCTGCCATGTTTTCACTGTGTAGTCTGCCATGTTTTCGCTATGTAGTCTGCCATGTTTTCACTGTGTAGTCTGCCAGGTTTTCACTGTGTAGTCTGCCAGGTTTTCACTGTGTAGTCTGCCATGTTTTCACTGTGTAGTCTGCCATGTTTTCACTATGTAGTCTGCCATGTTTTCACTGTGTAGTCTGCCAGGTTTTCACTGTGTAGTTTGCCAGGTTTTCACTGTGTAGTCTGCCATGTTTTCACTGTGTAGTCTGCCATGTTTTCACGGTGTAGTCTGCCATGTTTTCACTGTGTAGTCTGCCATGTTTTCACTGTGTAGTCGCCATGTTTTCACTATGTTGTCTGCCATGTTTTCACTGTGTAGTCTGCCAGGTTTTCACTGTGTAGTCTAGCTGTCATGGTTTCTTTCCATCAAGACACCCAGCACTCTTTACATCTGGGCCAACAAGTTGTGATAAGGTGTGGTATAATTGTTCTGATATTCAATACTATATATCATATTATGTGCATGTAAATATCACTTTGTCGTCAAATAATTCTGTTTACATTTTGACAGGAGTCAAGTTAATCTCAATCTTGTTTCTGTTTAAGGTGTTGCACACACATCACCCAAAGATAGACGATATCCTTTCATCAGTTTGTTTAGCCGACATCTTTCTACAAGGGGAGGCCACTCGAGAGGCTTCAGGTCAAGAGGGCATAACGTAGACCAGCTAGTTCAGTGCTTCACCTACATTTTAACATTCAAAATCATCTATTTTTAAAAAGTGATATGGGAGGCCATTTTTGATTTGTATATCTAAGTAACACCACGTCAGATGTATGTTTTGTCCTATATATAGGGTTTAGTGTTAGATGGAGTTTCTCAGTAACACATCCTATGTATGTTTTGTTTTACAGATGGGATTTGTTGTAACTACTGACTAAACAAACATTTTTCTTATTGAAAATATCAGTCAAGAGATTTAGGAATTTACATGACCTTTTAATGGTACTTTCATTAAGCTTTTTACTTGATATTTCTCAATTAATTATTTTACAGATACTAAAGTTTCAACGTATTTTAACTATATTTTGATTTGCTTAAAGGTTTTATGATACAATTATGCATGTAGTGTTTATGTACTTTTCATTCAGTGAATCAAACCTTGTTTTATTATTGCATGTTTTTTCCGAGATTTGTATAACCATTGAAATATACAGAAGGCCTCATCCTTGAAATTTTAACAGTAAAAGGTAATCTTGGATTTTACATTTTTCTGTAAAAATATCATCTGGGGTTTTAGATTTTACATTGAAAATAACATGTTGAATTTTGAAAAATTTATCTAGGATCTTATATTTTTATCGTCTGTCACACTTCGTTTCCGAACAATAACGGCAACAAATATTATCCGATTTACTTAAATTTGGTTACAAGGTAAAATGCCAAAAGGGCTCAGCCAAGTTTGATCGCCACTTCTGGCAGCTGTTATTTGGCCGAGTTATATCCCTTTGATTTATGAAAAATGTCACTTTCTTTCGTTTCCGTGTAATATATGGTAACAAATATTATCCGATTTTCCTTGGTAATAAGGTTAATTGCCTACAGAACTCGGCCAAGTGTGATCGCCACTTTTTGCGGAGTTTATTTGGCAGAGTTATGGCACCTTGATTAACATTTTTTGCAATCACAGCAACAATTTCTGTTTATAAGGCTTTAGTGTTTGTTCAATTTACGTCTTGTGTCAACAGCATGAAAATAACAAAAGATTTTAGATTTTTACCTACAAGATGATTACCCCTCCCCCCCCCCCCCCAATGAAAGGGGGAAAAGTGGGGATATTAATTCTACAAATTAGCTTGTTCATTTTAAACTTCATCACTGCTTTGACATTTTCAGTATGAAGTTAAACCTAGAATAAATTTTGCAGAAGTTAATTATTTCCAGTTTGAAATTTATCTAGAATTTTCAGTATAAAAAAATAAAAAATTTTGTTCAGTTTTCGACAAAATTCAAAAAAACGTTTTGCAGTTAGAGATAGGAAATCAATGTTACAGCTGATATTTATTCTTTCTCCAAAAATACATATATTTCATCTCGGATTTGGTTACTTTATATTTTGTCACTGATATTTTCATCATTTTACAAGAATATGGACAGTTGTGCTAATTGAAACCTATAAAAGGTTCCTAACCTCACTGCCGATACAATCTTGAATCTTTTAACAAGAGACTGTTCCAGAAAAACAAATTTTAAGACACTTAATTTTCAAAATTTCAAATGGAAACTTTTCCCTGTACACTGTTTTAGTAAACAACCCTCTTCCTATTTTTATTGAAGCGAAGAGTGTGCTTATTATGTGGCAGAATGAGTACTAAAAGGTGTTATTATCATGAGAAAGATAGGCAAACGGGTGGATCCATAAAGTCGACCCCGGGAATTCATCTTGCTGTCGTTGTCGAGCATTTCCTGTCAGTTGTTGTTCCATTCCTCTTTAAGGATACTTTAAAGCATGGCAATAATGTGATGAATGAAAATTGTGCCATTTCTTTTAAAATCAATTCATTGTGTTAATTGTGAATTCTGCATTTTACTCCATATATTTGTAATACCTTGGTTTTTTTAAATATTAGGATTAATTCATTAATTTTGAATTTTATTCTTGAATTTTAAATTCAGTAGCTTATAAAGTAATATATATTCATGCTTATTTGGTTATCTTTTAAATATAGAATGTATATGTTAAAATAGAAAGACTCAGGAATAGGCTGAAATTTTATAAAGCATTAATTTTAAAATACAAAAACATGTACACTGTATGTAGATGTTTTAATAACTCTAAAGATATTGATTTAAAATATTACATTGATTAACTGCAATTTGTATATATCAATAATTTGTTTATTAATGATTATAATGTATTTGTAAGTATTGTTCCCAAGCATGTTAAATGGGAAACAAAATGTACATTTTAGCACATACAGTTTTACACTTTTTAATTGCTTTGAAAATGAAAACTGCGTTATGCAATAAAATTATCAAATATTTTCACATCTTTTATTTATTTTCCAAAAAAAAATCAGACATTTCAGAATACTCTGGTGGAAGATAAACAGGAAGTCAGAATACTTCGGTCATTTCAGACAGGAAGTCAGAATACTTGGGTCATATATGACAGGAGGTCAGATTACTTGGGTCATATAAGACAGGAAGTCAAAATAATTTGGTCATTTCAGACAGGAAGTCAGAATACTTGGGTCATATATGACAGGAGGTCAGAATACTTGGGTCATATAAGACAGGAAGTCAGAATACTTGGGTCATTTCAGACAGGAAGTCAGAATAATTTGGTCATTTCAGACAGGAAGTCAAAATATTCCGGTCATATCGGACAGGAAGTCAAAATACTACGGTCATATATGACAGGAAGTCAGAATACTGGGGTCATAATATGACAGGAAGTCAGAATACTTGGGTCATAATATGACAGGAAGTCACGAGTACATGGGTTATAAAAGACAGGAAGTCAGAATACTCGGGTCATATAAGACAGGAAGTCAGAATACTTGGGTCATATAATACAGGAAGTCGAAATACTCGGGTCATATATGACAGGAAGTCAGAATAATTTGGTCATTTCAGACAGGAAGTCAAAATAATTGACTAGAGTACTACAGTCATATGTGACAGGAGATCTGAGTACTCTGGTAAAAAATTTGACAGGAAGTCAGACTACTCTGGTCATATATGACAGGAATTCAGAATACTTGGGTCATATAAGACAGGAAGTCAGAATACTCTGGTCATATAAGACAGGAAGTCAGAATACTCTGGTCATATAAGACAGGAAGTCAGACTACTCTGGTCATATATGACAGGAAGTCAGAATACTTGGGTCATACAAGACAGGAAGTCAGAATACTTGGGTTATTTCAGACAGGAAGTCAGACTACTCTGGTCATATAAGACAGGAAGTCAGACTACTCTGGTCATATATGACAGGAAGTCAGAATACTTGGGTCATATAAGACAGGAAGTCAGAATACTTGGGTTATTTCAGACAGGAAGTCAGACTACTCTGGTCATATAAGACAGGAAGTCAGACTACTCTGGTCATATAAGACAGGAAGTCAGAATACTCGGGTTATATTAGACAGGAAGTCAGAATACTCCGGTCATATTAGACAGGAAGTCAGAATAAACGGGTTATATTAGACAGGAAGTCAGAATACTCCGGTCATATTAGACAGGAAGTCAGAATACTCGGGTTATATTAGACAGGAAGTCAGAATACTCCAGTCATGAGTACTGAGGTCATATAAGACAAGAAGTCAGAATACTGGGGTCATACAAGACAAGAAGTCACTCAGAATACTCGGGTTATATTAGACATGAAGTCAGAATACTGGGGTCATACAAGACAAGAAGTCACTCAGAATACTCGGGTTATATTAGACATGAAGTCAGAATACTCGGGTCATATAAGACAGGAAGTCACTGAGGTCATATAAGACAGGAAGTGAGAATACTGGGGTCATTATAATAAGACAAGAAGTCACTCAGAATACTCGGTGTTATATTAGACAGGAAGTCAGAATACTCAGGTCATATAAGACAGGAAGTCAGAGTACTCTAGGTCATATAAGACAGAAAGTCACTGAGTACCAAGGTCATATAAGAGAGGAAGTTGGAATACTGGGGTCATACAAGACAGGAGGTCAGGACATCCATTGGTCAGATTGACAGCATGTCAGAGATCATGCAAAATATTTAAGTCAGATTAAACAAGTTTTATTGTGTCAAAGGTTTTTGTATTAAAACAAAGCAACAAGATCAAAAATAAATATACACTTTATTCGGAAGAGTTAATTGTACATTGTAGTAACAGGGAAAAATAATAAAATACAATGTACAATTGTTTATAGATTGAACCATATATAATATTTTATTTTGGAAAAGTGATTAACAAATTACATGTATATATAAATATAATTTTTTTTTCAGGAAATAAACAATTAAATGAAAATATGCATGAATCAAGCAGTTATACAAGAACTAATACACATAAAGAAATTTATTTAAAACAAAATGAATAATCATTAATTAATTAATACCAGCTTAATAAATGCAAATATTGACAGGCGATGAACATGCTAATTACATAATTAGGAATATGGAACCTTAAGATTTTCTTTTATACAAGTTAGTTTTATTGATTACGAAAATGCTACAGCAGAGAGCCAAAGAAAAGCTGACTTTTTTATGATCTATTTATTAAATTTCTGCTGTTGTACTATGACAAGGCTCTAATCAATGTCCGTCATACCATTTAACTAAAATTTTCAAACATTTTTGAACATCAGAAAACCTCCGTGTTAGGCTCACTGTGTGACCAAATTAAATATTTCAAAGTTAAATTTAGCCATAATGCTGGAAAATTTAATGGACCTTTACCAATTTGAAACAGAACTTGACCTGCATCTAATAATCATACAGCTACATACAAAATTTTATGGTAGGGGCATAATGACTGATGAAGTATAACCAATAACCGTATAATGAAGATATAGAAATTAAAACTTTGGTTTGGTTTTGTTTTGTTGATTAAAGACGGCCAGGTTTTGTTGATTAAAGAAGGCCAGGTTTTGTCTTTTAAAGACGGCCAGGTTTTGTCTATTAAAGATGGCCAGGTTTTGTCTATTAAAGACGGCCAGGTTTTGTCTATTAAAGACGGCCAGGTTTTGTTGATTAAAGACGGCCAGGTTTTGTCTATTAAAGACGGCCAGGTTTTGTCGATTAAAGACGGCCAGGTTTTGTCTATTAAAGACGGCCAGGTTTTGTCATTAAAGACGGCCAGGTTTTGTTGATTAAAGATGGCCAGGTTTTGTCTATTAAAGACGGCCAGGTTTTGTCATTAAAGACGGCCAGGTTTTGTCATTAAAGACGGCCAGGTTTTGTCATTAAAGACGGCCAGGTTTTGTCTATTAAAGACGGCCAGGTTTTGTCGATTAAAGACGGCCAGGTTTTGTTGATTAAAGACGGCCAGGTTTTGTCTATTAAAGACGGCCAGGTTTTGTCATTAAAGACGGCCAGGTTTTGTCTATTAAAGACGGCCAGGTTTTGTCATTAAAGACGGCCAGGTTTTGTCTATTAAAGACGGCCAGGTTTTGTCGATTAAAGATGGCCAGGTTTTGTCTATTAAAGACGGCCAGGTTTTGTCGATTAAAGACGGTCAGGTTTTGTCTATTAAAGACGGCCAGGTTTTGTCTATTAAAGACGGCCAGGTTTTGTCTATTAAAGACGGCCAGGTTTTGTCTATTAAAGACGGCCAGGTTTTGTCGATTAAAGACGGCCAGGTTTTGTCGATTAAAGACGGCCAGGTTTTGTCTATTAAAGACGGCCAGGTTTTGTGGATTAAAGACGGCCAGGTTTTGTCGATTAAAGACGGCCAGGTTTTGTCTATTAAAGACGGCCAGGTTTTGTCTATTAAAGACGGCCAGGTTTTGTCTATTAAAGACGGCCAGGTTTTGTCTATTAAAGACGGCCAGGTTTTGTCGATTAAAGACGGCCAGGTTTTGTCTATTAAAGACGGCCAGGTTTTGTCTATTAAAGATGGCCAGGTTTTGTCTATTAAAGACGGCCAGGTTTTGTTGATTAAAGACGGCCAGGTTTTGTCTATTAAACACGGCCAGGTTTTGTCTATTAAAGACGGCCAGGTTTTGTCTATTAAAGACGGCCAGGTTTTGTTGATTAAAGATGGCCAGGTTTTGTTGATTAAAGACGGCCAGGTTTTGTCTATTAAAGACGGCCAGGTTTTGTCGATTAAAGACGGCCAGGTTTTGTTGATTAAAGACGGCCAGGTTTTATCTATTAAAGACGGCCAGGTTTTGTTGATTAAAGACGGCCAGGTTTTGTCTATTAAAGACGGCCAGGTTTTGTCTATTAAAGACGGCCAGGTTTTGTCTATTAAAGACGGCCAGGTTTTGTCTATTAAAGACGGCCAGGTTTTGTCTATTAAAGACGGCCAGGTTTTGTTGATTAAAGACGGCCAGGTTTTGTCTATTAAAGACGGCCAGGTTTTGTTGATTAAAGACGGCCAGGTTTTGTTGATTAAAGACGGCCAGGTTTTGTCTATTAAAGACGGCCAGGTTTTGTTGATTAAAGACGGCCAGGTTTTGTTGATTAAAGACGGCCAGGTTTTGTCTATTAAAGACGGCCAGGTTTTGTTGATTAAAGACGGCCAGGTTTTGTCGATTAAAGACGGCCAGGTTTTGTTGATTAAAGATGGCCAGGTTTTGTTGATTAAAGACGGCCAGGTTTTGTCTATTAAAGACGGCCAGGTTTTGTCTATTAAAGACGGCCAGGTTTTGTTGATTAAAGACGGCCAGGTTTTGTCTATTAAAGATGGCCAGGTTTTGTCTATTAAAGACGGCCAGGTTTTGTTGATTAAAGAAGGCCAGGTTTTGTCTATTAAAGATGGCCAGGTTTTGTTGATTAAAGACGGCCAGGTTTTGTCTATTAAAGACGGCCAGGTTTTGTCTATTAAAGACGTCCAGGTTTTGTCTATTAAAGATGGCCAGGTTTTGTCTATTAAAGACGGCCAGGTTTTGTTGATTAAAGACGGCCAGGTTTTGTCTATTAAAGACGGCCAGGTTTTGTCTATTAAAGACGGCCAGGTTTTGTCTATTAAAGACGGCCAGGTTTTGTCTATTAAAGATGGCCAGGTTTTGTCTATTAAAGACGGCCAGGTTTTGTCTATTAAAGACGGCCAGGTTTTGTCTATTAAAGACGGCCAGGTTTTGTCTATTAAAGACGGCCAGGTTTTGTCTATTAAAGACGGCCAGGTTTTGTCTATTAAAGACGGCCAGGTTTTGTTGATTAAAGAAAGCCAGGTTTTCATTCACCAACTCACACCTGACCCAATAGTGGAGGGCTAGTCTTAGCAGACTGTGACTGCAGCCCCTCAAAACTGATTATCAAAGAACATAGAAGTAGTAAATTCAATTAAATACATACAGTACCGTGCCAAAAGTATTCAGTAACATATTTTACAATATATTTCATGCATTGTGACAAATTTTCAATGGTCTTTTAAGAATTTGGTTTTCAAAGGAATTTTTTTAAATTTCACATGCATGTAGAAAATTATTTGCTGATTCCTCCGCTAAAATTTGTATCATTTTCCTTAGCCGAATTCAAGAGATATTGCATGGTAGTTTTAAAATTTTAGCAACAATATTATTGAGTAAGAATGAAGAACAAAACGGCGTGAAACTTTCGGAGCCTTTGCAAGGTATGTAAAGGTTATAGGGTTAAAGAGCTTAATATTATTCTCTACAAGTATGTGCCATTTCAAGAAAAATCTGCTAAAAACAAAACCTATGAAATAGTTTGAGATTTACAAAATGTACCTAAATGCATGAAATATACAGTAAAAACTAATACTTATGGCACAGTACTGTACACATGTAGCTTTATATTTTGTGATATCATTTAAAACGGCAAAACTAACAAAAATCTCAGCCTAGAGGAACAAAACCAAGAAGAGTAGGAGGAAATACACGACTGTTATTGTTCCAGTAAAACAGTTTGAGATTCTAACAAAGTAACAAAAACATGAGTACAACAGGACACAAGATTAACAAAGTTATACAACAATTCAAAGCTACATATGCTACTGAACATACAATGTAAAATAATCCCCTAGATTAATACAACAGTAAATGTGTGTTCATCAACTACAAGACATTGTCATAAATTCTTGTGTATTTTTCTGATGTGTCATCAATTCTTGTGTATCATTCCATTGTGTCATCAATTCTCGTATGTCTCTGATGTGTCACAAATTCTTGTACAGTATAACTTGTCTAAACCAGCCCCTGTCTAATCTGAATCCCTGTCTGTTTGGTCCCAATACTTTCCTCTGAACTCATATCAAACCTCTACAAACTGGACACCTGTGTAAAACCAGGCCAAAAATTTGGTCCCAATGACATACATGTATCCAGTTTAGATTTTAGTACACTGTATATCTATCTAATTGTGTACATTTTCATTGTGTTATGAATTCTTGTTTTTTCCCCAATGACTCATCAGTTCTTGTGTACATTTCTATTGTCACCAATTCTTGTGTACATTTCCAATGTGTCATCAAGCCTTGTGTAATTCTCTACAATGCCCTTTCAGTGAGTTTATACCTGTTCAATATTTTATTTATTCCTTACTGTAATAACAGTATGTTTTAAATATGTTGTCTATTTCTAATGCTATATTATGACATACGTACCCTAACAGGTAAAATAAACTTCATCCATTTAAGACAATGGACATATTTTGAAGCTGGGAACTCTTTTGGATAGGAGATACAAATGATAGTTGTAAAGAAGCAGGTACCCTTAAATATAACAGTCAATATACTTAATGATTACATACATGATGTTGACGGAAATTACTGGATTTCATAATATGATTGTAGGATATAGGAAATTATAATGATTATAGCAATTTTATGGATTTCAAATTTAAACAAACATATATGCATGCTGTCATAAAATACCTCAAAAACGATCTAGAGAGAGGGAGAAAGAGAGAAATCCACCTTCGGGCAAAATATAAAATATTGCTATATATTCTTTTTTTTGGGGGGGGGGGGGGGGGGGGGGGGAGGGTTTAATTGTTAGGATAAGGGGTTTGGTTTGGTTTATTTTGTTTTAGTCCTATTAACAGTCAGGGTCATTTAGGACATGCCTGGTGGAGGAAAACCGGAGTACCCGGAGAAGAACTAAGGGTTAATGCTCACTTGAACGCATATATACAAGCTGGCAATGTAACTAAGTTTACTAAGAAAGCTTTTATGGAAATCAGAAATCAAGGGACATGTATATATGGTAATTTTTTTCAAGAACTGTAAATAACTATACATATTATGTATCTGCGTAGATAGTCAGCAACACTATCATGAAATTGATGTATGAAAGTTTTAGGAATGCAGATGTATTCGAAATACTAATTCACATGTATATAAATCTAGTTTGTATCATCAGTACTTGAAGTTGATGCAATCTGACTGTCTACAATATCCTTATAATATCTTCTTGATGAAAATTACATTCCTAAACTTTTAACATTGCCAGGAGAAGGCTAGCAAAACATCAGGATTGGTTGTTAAAAAATAACCTGACATGTGTATTTTTTATAAGTGATGTTTTACAGTTTAAAATCTCATTCTTGCATCACAACCAAAATGAGTGTATATGCGACATTATAGAATGATATTAAAGGCCCAATATACACAACATTGAGCAAAAATGTTAAGCGAAAAATCAAGCCTTATACTGTAACTTATCATATTTATTGATTTAATCAAGACTTATTAGTTAAGACTTAACTGATATCAGCAATATTCAAGATGAATTCTTACGTGGGTATCCATTTTGAACTGTCGCCTTAACTTCGGCTTGTCCACAGTTTAAGTGGTCCACACCTAAATTATTTTGAATTCTTTGGAATTTTCTGTCAAGAGTTTCTTGGAAGTTACTGCTCAGGTTTACTTTGTTTTGGCCTTATTTTTGCATGGTTATCAACTTTTTCACAATCATGAAAAATTCCTTTAAGATGCGCATATTGGGCCTTTAACTCTGTCACCTTCATCAGACACATGACATGTACACAATACATTATGTACGAGTTGTCAACGAATCAATGTTGATCCGGCTAAACTTTAAGAATATAGGTACAATAACTTGTTTTATAAGTCTATGAGCCCCCTCCTCTCGATTTAAAATGTCATTCTGACAGATTATTTGATTAACGACAGATTTAATGATTACAGTAAAGCAGTTAAATCAACAACATGTAAAAGCTGTTTATGAAAAATTTAGAAGGTGACAAAATGGATTTCATTTTCTTACAACTCATTCACCCTTAAAATTCCTAAATGAACTGTTCCAACCTTTAAATTGGAAGAGTTCAAATGTGTCTTCAGGGGTGAGTGAGTTAAAGTGAACTTGGCAGTATTTTATACAAACATTGAAAATGCATCACTTTGTACAGCTTACTACAATGTACAAGGCAAGACATATTTTGTCATTTGTTTAAATTATTATGATACATAATATGTTTTTATATTATAAGGATACACAATCATACATTTATACATTTTATATATTTCAAAACAAGAAAAGCATGAAAATTATTATACCAGATTCCATAGAGATCTAGGGAGACAACAAAGTCAAACAACACAGACAGAGCAGGGGGGGGCAATAAAAGCAGGGTAGATTATATAAACTAAAACAGGGGACATAGCTAAAGTAGGGGAGATAAATAAAGCAGGGGAGATAACAAAAAAGGGAGATAACTAAAGCAGGCGAGAAAGAAAACAAGGGGAGATAACTAAAGCAGGGGAGATAACTGAAGCAAGGTAGCTTACTATAGCAGGGGTGATAACAAAAAAGGGAGACAATTTAGGCAGGGGAGATAACAAAAACAGGGAGATAACTAAATCAGGGGAGATAACAACAGTATCGGGAATAAATTGAGCAGAGGAGTCAACAAAGTTAAACAAAACGAATATCTCAACAATAGTAACAAGTAAATTTGATGTTAACAATCTTGTATACAGAATAATATATCATAAATATATAGCTATGAAAAGAATTAACATTTGACAAAACAATTACACTTAGCTCAATCACCCCTGTGATTTCATAATGAACTATTCTAGTCATTGAATCAGAGCAGTTTGTCTTTATCTGCAAGGGTGACTGAGTTGAAAGTGAGCTGTCTGATTTAACCTAGGTAAGAAAAAAGATATTCCCAAATTATTATTGAAAATATGTAACAAACATTATTATAAATTTAAATATATTTAAATATTTCATTCCATAGAATCTTATCACTAATATAATACATATAAAACCATATTTTAAAGAATTCATTTCAATATAACAATAGAGTTTTATACAGAAAAAAATACTCATTATCCCAGAAAAGTTTAGAATATACAAATATAGATATATATAATTTCTCCAAAATGTGTTTTACATAAAACATACTTCATATAAACTTTAAGAATTTATATTTAACAGGAATGCATTTTCATAGGTGGTTATTGATTCTTGTAGCAGTGCAAGTGTGATTTTCTTTGTTTGAATCAGTTATTTCCCTTGTACACTTACAAGTACCTGTTTTCAGGGTAAAAAATAACCCTATGCATGTTTCATTTTTTGGAACATTTTTCCTGAAAAAAAATCATTCACATTTTCCTTCTGCAAGAAAAATATTCACAGAGAATAGGATTTTTGTTTTCATGTTAAACACCTAAAGACAGGTAAATATTAACAATCTTTTTTTCAGCTCGTACTCCACATCAAAGACTTTAAATGCTAGTAGCAGCTTTGACGATTTAAGTTTTTCAAGATCTTTTGTTGCAATCTATAAGAAATGCTATCTCGGGAAGCTACTTACGTATTTGAAAAAAAATTCAATGTGTCTTCAGCAATTTGCCCCTGCCTTTTGTGTTATTGTTTTGCGAAAAAATAAAGCTTTCTAGTAAGTTCTACCATAAACTGAGAAGAAAAATATGTTATACGGAAAAGGCCTTATAATATACAAAATGTATATTTAGGCATATAAACAAATGTTTGCTTCATTCTGTCACAAACATTTCTGACACAACCTATTGAAATCGGTTCATAAACATTTCTGAAACAAGCTATAGAAATCAGTCAATAAACATTTCTGAAACAAGCTATAAAAATCAGTCTTTAAATATTTCTGAAACAAGCTATAGAAATCAGTCTATAAATATTTCTGAAACAAATTATAGAAATCCGTCTAGACATTTCTGAAACAAGTAATTGAAGTCATAAATATTTGTAATGATCATATATATGAGTGACGAAGGAGGACAATTGTTGTTGATCAGAAGGTTAAAATGTGAATTTTCTGTCGTAATTGTACCATGCTTAATATATGTAATATTTGTACAATTCGTATCCATGTATGTATATGCATTGCAATCCAGGAGTTCACATCATCTGTAATAGACAATTTGCCACAATGATCATGTAAGAATATGGACTATCCATCACTGTGACTTCAAAACATCCTTTTTTGGAGATGTCGAGTTGGCGCAGTGGTAACGGCCGCAGATATTTCTGGCTAGGCGATTTGGTGCCGGAGATCGTGAGCTCGAGGCCCGGTTAGGGTATGAGTCAAAAATTGTCTTCCTTCGTCATTTGTGTTTCTGTGTTACTTATAATGATCATATGATATATACAAACATGACAATCAAGAGAATCTTATTGCAACAAGTCCTACAGTAGACAAATTTATTTTTTTGTGGGAACAAAAACAAAAATCAATAATCTGATGGGAAATGACTACTTTGTGTGAAATAAAATTCATGGACTTTTTAAACTTAAGCCAGAGAGTAGCAACCAGAAATTGAATAATATTGCCTTAGGACTTTTAAAACACTGATATTCAAGACAAAAACGATGTGTACTATATGTGTCGCCTGCCCGAAATTTTAGGTTTTTACCCAACAATACAAAAATTGTTGAAAAGTGTAATGTATTCAGGTACACATCCCATGATAACGCTTTAACCCCAATTTGGTTACTCTAATTTTATATTTTGTCAGAAACAGCTTAATATGCAAGGGCTAAATTATACAAACTTTAACGTTAATTTTTTAAAGTCCAGAATTTTAATATTTTAACCCAAAAATGCAGGAACTGATGAAATGTTTGAGTGCAGTAGGCTGTACTAACCATGCTACATCAGTGATTGAGGTTTTGTTGGGTAAGCTTTGTCAAGAGCTATAAACACAAAACTTTAAAATACAGTTGACGCCACCGCTGTTGGCATCGGAAAAGCATTGTGCTGCCTTTCTGACATCTGTCAAAAGCGACAGAAAAATTAGGACTTCACTAGCAACAGTTAATTAATAGTATATAATTATATTGAACTTGACCACATCATACAAATGGCTAGCTATCACATTGGATAGCATGGATTACCTCTCCTGAAAATGGATTACTTCCCCTGAAAATGAATTACTTCCCCTGAAAATGGATTACTTCCCCTGAATGGTTGTCAGAGTCACCATAATAGGGTGCATCATTGAACAATTCAAGGAATTATATCCGTTCTGATTGTATTCCACACATCAGAGTTTAAACTTTATCAGTTTTATTATACTGGTTTCTTGAATATGCACACAAAATCCACATTCACTGAAAAACTCTGTTTAAGCAATGCAACTTTTTTTAACACCAAACAACATCCAGTAACAATATTGAATCATTTATTCACAACCTCTATATGTATCAGTTTCATCACATAGTTTTATTTAACATTGAAAACAAACCTAAGACACATCTCAGCAGTCAGTCATGGTTTCACAGTCAAAAGAAAATAATATTTTCTAAATTTATAACTCATTCACCCCTGAAATTTTGTATTGAACTATTCCATTCTTTGAATTAGAAGATTTCAAATTGCCTTCAAGGATGATTGAGTTAAACTCTCATTGTCAATGAACACATAGAAAGTCATTGCTAACTCATTCTAAAGTAAGAAATATAATAAAACATGCCATTCTGAAAAGCGTTATATTGTAAAGCAAATTATTTTGCGGCAACTTAATTTCGCATTTTCGTGAAACGATTATTTCACCACAAATTAATTTCATGATAAATATATGATCATAAATTGTACATAAAATGTATGAACAGTACAGTACTCATATAGCTGGCATACTTCTGATTGAAACTGTTTTGTGGTAATTTATTTTTTGCGAATTTTAATCAACCGCAAAATACACCAAAAAAATAATTGCACACAAAAATAAGTTGGCTTACAATAATTGTATATTGATATACTCAAAATTGTCCTTTATTACCCTTATTAACCCCAGGATGCCGTAACAAAATATTGAATGCTTTAAATATTCTGCCTTGTGAATGTGCAAAGGAAAATTAGACCAATTTGATTTACATCGAAAGAAGTACACAACAATTTCATTTTCTCAAAAAAAAATGAAATTTTTTTTTTTTCGACGCCCCATTAGTGGCAACAAAGCTTTCAAAACAAAATCACTGTACTGACTATGAAGTTTCACCTTAATGCATTACAACCTAAAATTAGTAACTGATCATTTTACACGATGATCAGCATCCGCAACCAGCTCCCTCTCCAGCTTCATCCATTTCATATTTTCCGTGACGGCCGTGACCGTTACGAGCCCCCGGAAGTTGTGATTTGTCGATGCACTGTTCCATACGAATCATGACCATGTCCAGCAAGCACTCCATCGCCTTGGCAACGTTCTGGCCAGTTGCAGCACTCGTCTCAAAGTAGGGAAGCCTGTCGGGATGGTCAATAATTTAAATACTTCCCTTTTTTTAACAGTTTTCAAATAATACATATTTACTACATTTGTGCCTTTGAAATACAGAATATTATCTAGCTGATAAAACTAAAATTTTCACTGCAGTGATAAGCAGTAAAAATATAACATTCTTCAGTGAAAATATAACATTCTGCAGTGAAAATATAAGGGTTTTGCCTTTTCCTGTAGTAGAGGTTAGAGTTATTCCCCTAGCTACTTTCCAGTAGGCAGATAAAGAAAATAAAGAAAAAATAATAAAAGCATTTTAAGGCCTCATTCAAATGTAAAAAAAAGAGAAGAAAATTCAATGGTTCGATATTTAACGGCAAACCATTGAGAACATCCATTTTTTTTTTGTATTTTCAATTTTCAACTTATTTTTTTTAAATAAGTGACAGATATGTCCAATTCAGTGGGGTATAAGTTTTTTAGATTTGATTTTGAATTGCCTCAAGTTTACAATTACCCGAATTTTTCAGCCGTTTCCCGCGCCCGCTCTTCCGACACGGTTCTATTGTCCTCTAGGTCGGCCTTGTTTCCACACAACACGATGTCGGGGTTCTCGCAGTACGCATGGGTCTGTAACTGGGACAGCCAGTTACGAATGTTGGTAAAAGATGTCTCACTCGTCAGGTCAAACAGCAGCAGGAAGCCCATGGCGTCTCGGAAAAATGCTGTGGTCAAGCTCCTAAATCTGAAATTCATAGCGTGCACCTTTCAATAATCTAATATTTAAAGCAAAGAATGTTTTAGCGAATGTTGTTACAGTCCTATAACACACATTGCAATTGATGACCAACTTAATAAAGCCAAGTATAGGCTTATAAATGCAAGTTCATTACTTATATTTACATTTTGATACATATATTATGCTTTGTTTAGTTATTTCAAATTGATTTTGAACAGTAAATTAAGTGTAGACAACAATGATAATGATGACATCACAATAGAGATTGATGACATTACAATAGAGATTGATGACATTACAATAGCGATTGATGACATCAAAATAGAGATTGATGACATTACAATAGAGATTGATAACATTACAATAGCGACTGATGACATCAAAATAGAGATTGATGACATCACAATAGAGATTGATGACATCACAATGGAGATTGAAGGCATCAAAATTGCAAATGTTGTCATAGCATGATGTAACAGTATTGGCTAAGCCACCAAGAGTTATTGCCCTTGATGTGACACTCTCTAATATCTTAGCTTGGTAGAGTTAACTAAAACTACATAGGTTTACCGACTGACCACAGCTGCCCTGGACTGACCTTTCCTGTCCTGCCGTGTCCCAAAGCTGTAAGTGGACACGCTGACTCCGGCCGATTGACCCATCAACCCCTGGGATTCGGTGTACCTGCAGTCACAAAGGTCAAAGTTTAAACCCACTCACTCCTACATATTTAACAGGACTCATTTTGATTAAAATACAGATCCTTGTTCCCACTCCGTTTTACAAGGATCTGACAACATCCCGTTAGAGGTCATGTTCTGGTGACCTTTAATCGTCGCCTCCACTCTAGTAGAATTTTCTAACGACGCTGTCATCTCTGCAGCAAGTCATTTTGTCAAAATAAGTACATTTAGCTTGTGACGAAATGACTTATTTATGTACAACGATACAATTATGCAAGCTTAATGTCGTCTCAAAAACTCACATTTCAGATTTTGAAAGTAGTAATTTGATTGGCTAATGCAAAAGGTCATCTGAACATGACTCCCTATGGGATGTTGTCAGATATTGACACAGCAGAGAGAAGTTTACTTAACGGCACGGAGATCAAGATATGATTTTAATCAGATTGAACTCACTCAGGACTCGTCTGGTGCTTTATTTGGTTAAGTTCAAACGTGATTTTAGGGGTGAATGGGTTAAATGGTTCAACTCGTTCACCCCTCAAGACAGGATTTGAAGTCTTCCAATTCAAAGTTTGGTAGAGTTCATTACAACATTTCGGGGTAAAATAGTTAAATGAACCCCTTTACAAAACATGTTGGCATAGTCAGATTAACAGTAAATGTCAGCTATCAAACAAACATCTAACTGGTCAAAATTCAGATATTGTGTGATTTTGCTAAATTTAGTTTTTATGTAGGTATATTATGATACAAGCACTGGAAGCAGTAATTCAGGACTTCACACACTCTATAAGAGTTTGGGGGACTTTTGTAGCGGCCATGTTTTAATCACAGAACTCAAAAGAGTGTAACATGGTACTTTATGAACTGCCTGAAATACTTATAACAAAAGGTCCAATAGGCCTGAATCACTGAATCACTCACCTGCTATTTATCTCACACTTTTGATCTCAAAAGAGATCTACAATACAGATACAGGCAAATTATTGAGAACAAAGGAATCTATTCAAAGAGTTTAACAAATCAAACCTGTGACCTTGAACATGGGTCAAGGTCATTCATTTGAACAAACTTAATTGGTAGCGATTCATCTCAGCATGCTACATGTGTATAGTATCAGTACCCTAGCTGAGAACCATTTTGTTATTCAGAGAAGAATTTGTTTGAAGATTTTAGGAAATCTGACCCCGTAAAGGTTAAGAGCAGGTCAAGGTCATTCAATTGAATAGATTTGGTAGCCTTAATACAAGCATGCTACATGACATAAGAAGTCATTTGAATGAAACAGTTGACACAGGACAGACACAGCACCTCGGCATCAGATTTACTGACCCTCTGACCAGGTGAGCTAATAATATATGACCACCTGTGTCTGACCTACATTGTAGCTAGGGCACCCCGACATCAGGGTACTGACCATCTGACCAGGTGAGCTAATAATATATGACCACCTGTGTCTGACCTAGCTAGGGCACCCCAACATCAGGATACTGACCCTCTGACCCTCTGACCAGGTGAGCTAATAATATATGACCACCTGTGTCTGACCTACATTGTAGCTAGGGCACCCCGGCATCAGGGTACTGACCCTCTGACCAGGTGAGCTAATAATATATGACCACCTGTGTCTGACCTACATTGTAGCTAGGGCAGCCCGACATCAGGGTACTGACCATCTGACCACGTGAGCTAATAATATATGACCACCTGTGTCTGACCTAGCTAGGGCACCCCGACATCAGGTTTACTGACCCTCTGACCAGGTGAGCTAATAATATATAACCACCTGTTTCTCAATGATGATATTTTAACTATCAACTCATATCTTAACTCCACACCCCTGAAGAAACTGGTAATACTCTTCCTATTCAAAGGCTGAAAAAGTTTATTATGAAATTTCAGGGGTGAGTGATTTAAATGAAACCTAACTACTTTACTTACGACTCGTTTCTCTCGAAAGTCTATGCCAACTGTTGATATAAATCTAGAATTGAACTGTTGGTCCGTATACTGGTACAGGAAACTGGTTTTTCCCACTCCTGAGTCACCTACAAATATAAATCTGGAATTGAACTGTTGGTCCGTATACTGGTACAGGAAACTGGTTTTTCCCACTCCTGAGTCACCTACAAATATAAATCTGGAATTGAACTGTTGGTCCGTATACTGGTACAGGAAACTGGTTTTTCCCACTCCTGAGTCACCTACAAATATAAATCTAGAATTGAACTGTTGGTCCGTATACTGGTACAGGAAACTGGTTTTCCCCACTCCTGAGTCACCTACAAATATAAATCTAGAATTGAACTGTTGGTCCGTATACTGGTACAGGAAACTGGTTTTTCCCACTCCTGAGTCACCTACAAATATAAATCTAGAATTGAACTGTTGGTCCGTATACTGGTACAGGAAACTGGTTTTCCCCACTCCTGAGTCACCTACAAATATAAATCTAGAATTGAACTGTTGGTCCGTATACTGGTACAGGAAACTGGTTTTCCCCACTCCTGAGTCACCTACAAATATAAATCTAGAATTGAACTGTTGGTCCGTATACTGGTACAGGAAACTGGTTTTCCCCACTCCTGAGTCACCTACAAATATAAATCTGGAATTGAACTGTTGGTCCGTATACTGGTACAGGAAACTGGTTTTTCCCACTCCTGAGTCACCTACAAATATAAATCTGGAATTGAACTGTTGGTCCGTATACTGGTACAGGAAACTGGTTTTTCCCACTCCTGAGTCACCTACAAATATAAATCTAGAATTGAACTGTTGGTCCGTATACTGGTACAGGAAACTGGTTTTCCCCACTCCTGAGTCACCTACAAATATAAATCTAGAATTGAACTGTTGGTCCGTATACTGGTACAGGAAACTGGTTTTCCCCACTCCTGAGTCACCTACAAATATAAATCTAGAATTGAACTGTTGGTCCGTATACTGGTACAGGAAACTGGTTTTCCCCACTCCTGAGTCACCTACAAATATAAATCTAGAATTGAACTGTTGGTCCGTATACTGGTACAGGAAACTGGTTTTCCCCACTCCTGAGTCACCTACAAATATAAATCTAGAATTGAACTGTTGGTCCGTATACTGGTACAGGAAACTGGTTTTCCCCACTCCTGAGTCACCTACAAATATAAATCTAGAATTGAACTTTGACCTAGGGCTAAGAACCCTGACTTACCTAGGACTAAGAACCATGACTTACCTAGGGCTAAGAACTATGACTTACCTAGGGCTAAGAACCCTGACTTACCTAGGACTAAGAACCATGACTTACCTAGGACTAAGAACCATGACTTACCTAGGACTAAGAACCATGACTTACCTAGGGCTAAGAACTATGACTTACCTAGGGCTAAGAACCCTGACTTACCTAGGACTAAGAACTATGACTTACCTAGGGCTAAGAACCATGACTTACCTAGGACTAAGAACCATGACTTACCTTGGACTAAGAACCATGACTTACCTTGGACTAAGAACCATGACATACCTTAGGGCTAAGAACCATGACTTACCTAGGACTAAGAACCCTGACTTACCTAGGACTAAGAACCATGACTTACCTAGGACTAAGAACCATGACTTACCTAGGGCTAAGAACCCTGACTTACCTAGGACTAAGAACCATGACATACCTTAGGGCTAAGAACCCTGACTTACCTAGGACTAAGAACCCTGACTTACCTAGGACTAAGAACCATGACTTACCTAGGGCTAAGAACCATGACTTACCTAGGACTAAGAACCATGACTTACCTAGGGCTAAGAACCATGACTTACCTAGGGCTAAGAACTTGATGAGGTAGTCGTACTCTGAGGCGTTGGCAGAACCCGAGTGGGTAGGTGTGGAGTCCCCCATTGGTAGTTACCTAGCAACAAATAACAAAAAAAATTACAATTTCATCAATGAAATCTCATTGGTAGCTGGATTTTACCTTTCTAGCTAAAACATACTCTCATACCTTGAACATTGTTTTTCTCTCATCCTTACCAATTAAGCTGAGATATCACGATAAGCTAGCTGTGTGTGTGACTTTAACTTAAGTTTTTTTTTAAACTAAAATATATCCAATATTTGCAACTTAAATAGGCAGAAGAATTAATCTAATCTTTCTATATGTATAGGAATATCGTTATTAAATTAAAATTTGATCATGTACTGCTCTTTTCTGCATTTAGCATCAGAGTTAAATCCGTGACGTTATGTCATTGTTGATCGAGTCTGACAGTCGGGTCTCGTGACATTAAGGGGGGTTAATCATCAGTGTTTTAAATTAATTTTTTTCTTCAGATGTTTACAGTCAAAGAATTTTGACAAGTGTTATGCATTAATTATTTTTCCTTGTGCCAAAGATGATTGTAAAACTGCATATAATTTCTAATGGTAACAGATCTTAGAATTCTAATGATAATTGACATATCTTTACATGTGACAATTATTTCACTTAATTAATACAATATTTTTTTCCCCTTTTTGCAGAACTGATAAAAGGTATCTTTTGAAGAGTCAGTTACTGTTATTTTTTACTCCAAACTGTGATAATTGGTCCTAGCAAAATATACATTATAATTATAAGGCTGTATCTCAGAGGCGCAAGTTGTACCAAACCATGTGTATATACAGCCAGAAATATCTAAAATGTATTTATACATTTAATACCAGCAGTTATTAATGGTCCAATTTGTTGTTTATAATAATAACGGAAATCAATAATATTCTGGCATCTCAGCAGTATAGCAATTATATATATGTATGTGTAAAGTATGTGTGTTACTCAATATATATCTACACTGTATCATATAGGCAACGGAGAAAAGATGATGAGTTGATGAAGATCATGAGAGAAAACTAAATAATTACTTTCCTCTGGACCACTTCAGTCTAATTTCCTAATTTTGTGCTGATGATATTAAATTTAATTGTAAACACAATGTATATAAATTGTCTATATTACGGTTAGGATTTGGTAGAATTTGGAGAGACTTAATAAACCAAGCCTGAGGTGTACTGACATATAAGCTGAGTGTAACACCAGTAACACAGATATAATGTTGTCTGGCCTAAAGTGTACTGTCTATATAAGCTGAGTGTAACACCAGTAACACAGATATAATGTTGTCTGGCCTGAAGTGTACTGTCTATATAAGCTGAGTGTAACACCAGTAACACAGATATAATGTTGTCTGGCCTGAGGTGTACTGACATATAAGCTGAGTGTAACACCAGTAACACAGATATAATGTTGTCTGGCCTAAAGTGTACTGTCTATATAAGCTGAGTGTAACACCAGTAACACAGATATAATGTTGTCTGGCCTGAAGTGTACTGTCTATATAAGCTGAGTGTAACACCAGTAACACAGATATAATGTTGTCTGGCCTGAAGTGTACTGTCTATATAAGCTGAGTGTAACACCATTAACACAGATATAATGTGTCTGGCCTGAAGTGTACTGTCTATCTATGCTGAGTGTAACACCAGTAACACAGACATAATGTTGTCTGGCCTGAAGTGTACTGTCTATATAAGCTGAGTGTAACACCAGGAACACAGATATAATGTTGTCTGGCCTAAAGTGTACTGTCTATATAAGATGAGTGTAACACCAGTAACACAGATATAATGTTGTCTGGCCTGAAGTGTAAGGTCTATCTAAGCTGAGTGTAACACAAGTAACACAGATATAATGTTGTCTGGCCTGAAGTGTACTGTCTATCTAAGCTGAGTGTAACACCAGTAACACATATATAATGTGTCTGGCCTGAAGTGTACTGTCTATCTATGCTGAGTGTAACACCAGTAACACAGACATAATGTTGTCTGGCCTGAAGTATACTGTCTATATAAGCGGAGTATTAACACCAGAAACACAGATATAATGTTGTCTGGCCTGAAGTGTAATGTCTATCTAAGCTGAGTGTTACACCAGTAACACAGATATAATGTTGTCTGGCCTGAAGTGTACTGTCTATCTAAGCTGAGTGTAACACCAGTAACACAGATATATGTTGTCTGGCCTGAAGTGTACTGTCTATCTAAGCTGAGTGTAACACCAGTAACACAGATATAATGTTGTCTGGCCTGAAGTGTACTGTCTATATAAGCTGAGTGTAACACCAGTAACACAGATATAATGTTGTCTGGCCTGAAGTGTACTGTCTATATAAGATGAGTGTAACACCAGTAACACAGATATAATGTTGTCTGGCCTGAAGTGTACTGTCTATCTAAGCTGAGTGTAACACCAGTAACACAGATATATTGTTGTCTGGCCTGAAGTGTACTGTCTATCTAAGCTGAGTGTAACACCAGTAACACAGATATATGTTGTCTGGCCTGAGATAAGTATATCATGTTGTGGAGATCTAGAGGTTCTGATTAAAAACCTACACAAATCAATCTGGAGTCTGGCTACATTTCAATCCCTCACAATTAGTCAGATTTAAATCGCTCCAGAATCAATTTTACAGAGCTTTGTTCTTCATGTTGGTGAAAGTGAGATATAGATTGCCGATCAAAATGATATAAATGAATAGTTACTTTTTAATTCTATTGCAGCGCTTATAGAAAATCAAGAGGCCCAATGGGCCTTAACGTTGCATGAGTTAAATAGTATTGGCACAAAAAAAGCAAATTTTAGCATGCCAATTAAAATGTGGTCAAGTATAAACATTCAGCCATAAGTAACACCAGTTCAGACTAGATCTGATTGAACGGGAAGCCACGTGTATTAATAAATGGCCCAAAGTGTGCATGTAGGATTATCTCATGTACCTATACCTAATTTTAACCTATAGCCAAGCTAGCTTAGGTCATTTTAATCCATTCAGCTAGCTTAGGTCATTTTAATCTATTCAATTCTTTTGAAGCCGAGACAGGACTTGAACTCTTCCTTCTATTTCAAGGGACAATTTTTTTTTTATTTAAGTTGAAAATTTGGTCCAAGTTTTTTGATACTTCAAGCTAAAATATACCGTTTGACAGATTACCAGGTACTCAAAATTTCACACATTTCCTGCAGAGTGAGGAAGGGATCGTGAAATGTTGAATATTCATGACAGCTTTCGGTTGACTTATTACATAGCTGTACAGCCTGAAGACCAGGCTTCAGTAGACTTATCACATAACTGTACAGCCTGGAGATCAGGCTTCGGTTGACTTATCACATAATTGTACAGCCCGGCGACCAGGCTTCGGTTGACTTATCACATAACTGTACAGCCCGGAGACCAGGCTTCGGTTGACTTATCACATAACTGTACAGCCCGGAGACCAGGCTTCGTAACATCACAGGTATAACATCGACTTTTAAAGCTAGATTATGGACTTTAACTCATTAATCATCCCAATTCACATTGGACTCTTTCTATTCAAAGTTTGGAATAGTTCATTGTGAAATTTCAGGGGTGGAGAAGTTAAAGTAATCCGCATCAGATCTGACACTTCAAAGCTTATATTTCTGCATGTAAATTGCTTTGACAAGTGATATGGATGACTTCAAGCATCAACACAATCCTGAGAGATCAGATCCACATTAAGCTAGCTTTAACTTCCCCACTGTACTGTTACAGTATAAAAGTGGTATCATTCCATTAACCCATTCACCCCTGAAATTTTGTAATGAACTATTCCAACCTTTGAATACGAAGAGTTTAAATGTGTCTTCAGGGGTTAATGGGTTTTGTTTATATTTTTTTATGGCTGTATTCAATCAGCAATTAATAGGTTAACTTTTCTACTTTATGTAAAATTGCTTCATAAAATTCAATATTTTTTTTATGCATTACAATGCTATATTTCTATATATATAATAGTAATGGTGAATTTAGAATTTTTCCGTTATATAAAATGGACACTTCTGCTCCCATCTATAGAGAAACAAAAGAATCTGAATTTATTGGTCTATTGAAACCCAGTACTGAATAGCGTATAATAGTTTTATTCATTTGTATATTTTTAGAAATTGCTGTCAATTAGTCTAACTCTCAGAGTTATTTTTCTTTTTTTTGTGAAGTCATAGTTCTTATGACGTTGTAAAAAAGATTTGAATAAACAGTCTGAAGAGCTCCCTTTGATGGATTGAAAGTACTTTAAAAATGTTTTGACGTTTACATATGTATTTTATATATATATACAGTAAAACCCCACTTACTCAAACTCCTGTGGACCTGTTAAAGTTAAATCTGATCATGAGGTTGGTTGAATATGTATAAATTGTTAGCAATATATTAATTTTATATCAAATCATTTCACAATTAGTCAATATTTCATTTACAGTTTTTGTCGCCTTCTCATGCTCATTATAAAACTGTTAGGAAAGTTCAATCAATCTCAATTTCATATCAATTTTATGTTGAATTTATGCATTTATATTTTTTTTTATAAAAGTGGAACTATTTAATTTAAATTCATTTCATCTATATTCATTTATAATGAGCTTCTGTTACCTTTACTGATGAATTTTTTAAATACCACAGCTTATTTATACCACGAGAATGTTATAACCTCTGAAGACAACTGAACTATCCCAATTCAAAGATTAAACTTATTAGTTCATTATGAAATTTCAGGGTTAACTGAGTAAGAAATATCTAACTGACTTACCAGGCCACGTACTGCAGTGCTTTGTTCCTGCCGTCAGATCTAACGAGATTCTTTGGAATCCTGCGATTAAATCACTGTATTCTAATCAACAGCTCCCGGAAAAGGTCTGTCTAGTGCTCTTCCTCAGGATCCAAGGATACGACTGGGACTTCCGCCTCGGTCTACATGGAAATCACCTTAACAAAGCAATGCATGTCCTGAATTAGCTTAATACATTCAGCAAATAGAACGTATTGAATGCTTGTCTTTTTTTAACAAGAACACAATTACTTTTCCTGTACAAATATTTGGTTTGGTTTATTTTGTTTTACGTCCTATTAACAGCCAGGGTCATTTAAGGCCTTGCCAGGTTTTGGAGTCTCTGTGGAGGAAAGCAAGAGTACCCGAGAAAAAAAAACTCCGACCTACGGTCATGATTTCCTGGGAACTGCGCCACATGGGATTTGAACTCCCAACCCAAAGATGGAGGGCTAGTGGTGCAATGTCGGGATACCTGAAGTTAACTGCTCAGCCCAAAATAAGAATATTACAAACAATTAAGTTTGTCACTGACTATTATTTGGTTCTCATGGAATATTTTATTTGGGCCAAAGCTTAAAATATAGAGCCAAATCTGTAATAACTGAATTACCATGGACACTTTTGTCTTTCCTAAAGTTTTAGAGTCAATTCAGCTAATTTCTGATGCTCTTTAATAATGTTGATTTTTCATAAAATTATACATTTACGGCCCTCTTGGTAGGGCAATATGAAGGTTTGTCTACCTGAAGGGCTTAGATCCAGGTAGACAAACCTTCGTATCACCCTACCAAGAGGGCCATAAATTGTTAATTATACAAAAAACAAAAACAAGTATAAACTAGAACACTGATACATCAGAAAGGGCCCCGCAATATGTCTGATGCTCCAATGAATATTGGTATTTTAGAGTTATAGTACAGTGATGTTAAATTTGTAAGTGTTAGAAAACAATTATAAACAAGATCATTCATTGATAGGAAAATGTCAAAATTGTTTTGACAGCTAAAATCCAAAAGGGTCGATTACCTGGCATTTTGTAGCCTATCCAGGATAACCTTGACCGTTGACCTTTGAACTTGTGACCTTGAACTATGAGTTTGATCATTGTCAGTTAACTCTTGGTTTATTTGTTCACTACTTTGCATAATCGATTAGTGAACAGTTAAAAACAGCAAAGATTCAGTATTTTCATGTTAATGTTAAAATCCAATATGGCCGCCTAACAGCCATTTTGAATCCGATATGCATGAAATACTACACATGTGATCTAGGATGCATGAGGAATCATCAGTTCCAATTTGATATAAATCCTTCATCTCCTGCAAACATTTTTGTGCAGAAGACAAAAAACGGACAGACGGACGGACAACCTGATTACTATATGGCACCCGCATCTCTCGATGCGGGGCCCTAATAAGTCTTATTCAATCAAAAAATCTTGCAAGATTCAGAAAGATTTAAGCCAATCGGGGCATGCATGTGCTCCTGGGAGATACAAAGTTTTGTCAGCCCTAAGGTAAGACAAGATGATTTGTAACACTGTCATTGTGCCGTGTTTCAATGAATCAGCTGGGTTTATATAGAGATGATTATGATTTCGACAGTCGATTAACAAAGATAACATTATGTGGAGACTGATAATTTTGTTTTTAATTACCAGGTATAACACAATTATTGGTCACTTTACATTGTTATGTGTACGCAGGACTTACAGACTACAGTTGCATCTCATGTTGAAACAATTTTAAAGCACTAACCTTCCAAACAATTAAACTATTACTTTACCTGAAATAACACCAGACTGTAAGTGGCCTCAATTTAAGACCTGGCCCCGGTTTCATCAACGTTCCTTAACTTAAGGAAATTCCTTAACTTAAAAATCTCCATAGGAATTAAAGCATTACAGAATTTAAGGGGAAAATCCTTAGTTAAGGAGCTTTCCTTAAATTCTGTATTACTTTCCTATGGAGATTTTTAAGTTAAGGAGGTTCCTTAAGTTTAGGAACGTTGATGAAACCAGGGCCAGAACTTTTATCAAAGCTTAAAAGTTCAAGTTCATAGTTTCTATCATAGTTTCTATATATTACAAGAACTAAGCTGAACCCTATAATTCAAGACCCTTTTTTCTTCCTCAAAAATCTTGTCAATATCTTCATTCACATCACTTGTCAACATGATGATTTGACCTGTACGAAATGTTCCACCCGTAATCCGGGCGTAACAGAGGCGTAATTTACAATGAATTCCAGGCGTGAATATGTTTACGCCTCCAATACAGAATAATGTTGTTGAGAGGCGGAAACCAAGCAGACTTGAGCAGGAAAAGGGGTGTAATCGGGCACTATATGTAGATGAGATGAGGCGGAATATTTTCCAGGCATAACTTTAATCACAGGTTGTAATATCAAAATTCCAGGCGTAAATTCTAAAAATTCCTGGCATCATTGTGAAAATTCCAGGCCGTCATTTTCCTGTTGCTCAGTAATTGTTTATATGGGTGTTCTTCACCAGGAATCTGTAAGAAATGTCCTAAAATTGCCAAAACTAAATCCAGTACCAACATTATCCAGGATTCCATTTTGTCACCATTTACATGTGTATTAATGTTCTCAAAATCACCTCAGCAATTATTATTTCAAAGAAAAATATAATACCCAAGTAAAACAGATCATTATAATAGTGACATTCATTACATGTTCGTAATGGCTCCATTTTACAATTTAAAGATTAATCATACTTTTGCAAATCAAAATACACATTATTTAACAGGAACATATTATTGTTGAATGCATCCAATATACTATATGCTACATATTTAAACAGTTATCCACTCATGTATAATGCAGTCTATATTACCCGGTATATAGTGACCTAGTCGAAAATCCATTTCTGAGTTATAATTATAAATTTTGTGCTTTAGAAAACAATTTACATCAGACAAAGCATGCAATAATACTCTACATTACCTTATTAAACCTAGGATACAATCCCAAGATAAACTACAATCTCCAATTGTACACAATTCCATTGAATTATCTATCACACTCTGCATGCTTTCCATCATGTCAGCCATCTTTGTCAGTTGGGGAAAATGGAGGGAATTTACATCAACAGGAAATTCATCCAAAAGCCCCAAATTCCTTCTCAACTTAAAATGACGCCTAAGTTTCCGCCTCACCCTTTAAAATGACGCCCGTAAAAATTTCCTAGTGGAGTTGTAATGTGGCAGGAATTATTCTTAAATTATGTGTCCTGCTACATTACAATCGTAATTTTGATTTTCCAGGCGGAATCCATCTACTTTCCGCCTGTTTTACAGGCGAAATACGCCTTAACTTTTTATACAGGGACTCAAATTTGCCGAAAGGTATAATATATATCCTACAAACCATCAGAAACTCGCCCACGAAAGACATATCTGAACACTTCCATTTCAGAGATTGGAATAGTTCATTATGAAATTTCAGGGGCGAGTGACTTCAATATCCGTTAGTAACAGAAACATGCACAACTATTTTTATCCAGGCCTACATGATCGGCCCGTTGGAATGTGACAATCCAATAATTCCGTAATTATGTGGACATATTCGTTCCCAGTCTGAAGTATGGAAATAAAGAAGTTTAAAACGTGAGGTGATTAAGTACCGAATCTGTCGATATATCGGCATGGAATGAATCTTCTACCCCTGAATTGCATGATTTTAATTTTTATTCCACTTCCTTTTATAATTTGGAAGAGTTCAAATATGTTTTCAAGGGTGAATGATTTAAATTTAATACCCAGTGTCGACTGTCTCAATTCTCTGTGACCTGCCTGTTCAGACTCAAACGTATCCCCAGACAGTTAACACAAGCACCCAGACAGTTAACACAAGCACCCAGACAGTTAACACAAGCACTCAGACAGTAAACACAAGCACCCAGACAGTTAACACAAGCACCCAGACAGTTAACACAAGCACCCAGACAGTTAACATAAGCACCCAGACAGTTAACACAAGCACCCAGACAGTTAACACAAGCACCCAGACAGTTAACACAAGCACCCAGACAGTTAATACAAGCACCCAGACAGTTAACACAAGCACTCAGACAGTTAACACAAGCACCCAGACAGTTAACACAAGCACCCAGACAGTTAACACAAGCACCCAGACAGTTAACACAAGCACCCAGACAGTTAACACAAGCACCCAGACAGTTAACACAAGCACTCAGACAGTTAACACAAGCACCCAGACAGTTAACACAAGCACTCAGACAGTTAACACAAGCACCCAGACAGTTAACACAAGCACCCAGACAGTTAACACAAGCACTCAGACAGTTAACACAAGCACCCAGACAGTTAACACAAGCACTCAGACAGTTAACACAAGCACCCAGACAGTTAACACAAGCACTCAGACAGTTAATACAAGCACCCAGACAGTTAACACAAGCACTCAGACAGTTAACACAAGCACCCAGACAGTTAACACAAGCACCCAGACAGTTAACACAAGCACCCAGACAGTTAACACAAGCACCCAGACAGTTAACACAAGCACCCAGACAGTTAACACAAGCACTCAGACAGTTAACACAAGCACCCAGACAGTTAACACAAGCACTCAGACAGTTAATACAAGCACCCAGACAGTTAACACAAGCACTCAGACAGTTAACACAAGCACCCAGACAGTTAACACAAGCACCCAGACAGTTAACACAAGCACCCAGACAGTTAACACAAGCACCCAGACAGTTAACACAAGCACCCAGACAGTTAACACAAGCACCCAGACAGTTAACACAAGCACCCAGACAGTTAACACAAGCACCCAGACAGTTAACACAAGCACTCAGACAGTAAACACAAGCACCCAGACAGTTAACACAAGCACCCAGACAGTTAACACAAGCACCCAGACAGTTAACACAAGCACCCAGACAGTTAACACAAGCACCTGTGTTAAATAAAAGATGAGCTGTGGCATGTTTTGCTCAATCTATTTATCATGCAAGTATAGACCTCGGGGTTAAATCTAAGTCTCCTATACTGAGACAGGAGGCTTAGTCTATTTGAATTTTTCGTTATTCTATAATAGGTATATTACATGTATATTAGAAGTCTGGCTTGTTGCCCCATTCATTGCCATTCAATGAATATGATTTTGTTGAAATCAAACAACTGCATGCCTTATGGTGAAGGGCTACAGCGGCATTGAAGCAAAATGCCAGTTATGACCACCTTACCCACTTGGCAACAGTGCATGCAGCCCAGTCAAGGTGGAGGGCTAGCTGCAGCAGAATGTCAGATACCTGAACCTTTTAAACTTAGCTACAGCAACCCAGTGGTGGAGGACTATAATATATATAGTGGCAACAGAATATCAGACATGTAACCACTCGGTCGGGACTGCAGCCAAAATATGGAGAGGGCTTACATAGGCTGTGCCTGTTGCCCAATCCCTTTGACAATTAACATCTGTATGTCAATAAAATCTGTTGAAATGAAATGACTGCAGCCAAGTGGTGGAGCCAAGGACAAGACTGGCAACAGAATGTCAGACACCTTAACCACTCGGTCGGGACAGCAGCCAAGTGGTGGAGCCAAGGACAAGACTGGCAACAGAATGTCAGACACCTTAACCACTCGGTCGGGACAGCAGCCAAGTGGTGGAGCCAAGGACTAGACTGGCAGCAGAATGTCATCTAACCACTCGGTCGGGACTGCAGCCAAGTGGTGGAGCCAAGGACTAGACTGGCAGCAGAATGTCAGACACCTTAACCACTCGGTCGGGACTGCAGCCAAGTGGTGAAGCCAAGGACTAGACTGGCAGCAGAATGTCAGACATCTAACCACTCGGTCTGGACTGCAGCCAAGTAGTGGAGCCAAGGACTAGACTGGCAGCAGAATGTCATCTAACCACTCGGTCGGGACTGCAGCCAAGTGGTGGAGCCAAGGACTAGACTGGCAGCAGAATGTCAGACACCTTAACCACTCGGTCGGGACTGCAGCCAAGTGGTGAAGCCAAGGACTAGACTGGCAGCAGAATGTCAGACACCTTAACCACTCGGTCGGGACAGCAGCCAAGTGGTGGAGCCAAGGACTAGACTGGCAGCAGAATGTCAGACACCTTAACCACTCGGTCGGGACTGCAGCCAAGTGGTGAAGCCAAGGACTAGACTGGCAGCAGAATGTCAGACATCTAACCACTCGGTCGGGACTGCAGCCAAGTGGTGAAGCCAAGGACTAGACTGGCAGCAGAATGTCAGACACCTTAACCACTCGGTCGGGACAGCAGCCAAGTGGTGGAGCCAAGGACTAAACTGGCAGCAGAATGTCATCTAACCACTCGGTCGGGACAGCAGCCAAGTGGTGGAGCCAAGGACTAGACTGGCAGCAGAATGTCAGACACCTTAACCACTCGGTCGGGACTGCAGCCAAGTGGTGAAGCCAAGGACTAGACTGGCAGCAGAATGTCAGACATCTAACCACTCGGTCGGGACTGCAGCCAAGTGGTGAAGCCAAGGACTAGACTGGCAGCAGAATGTCAGACACCTTAACCACTCGGTCGGGACAGCAGCCAAGTGGTGGAGCCAAGGACTAAACTGGCAGCAGAATGTCATCTAACCACTCGGTCGGGACTGCAGCCAAGTGGTGAAGCCAAGGACTAGACTGGCAGCAGAATGTCAGACACCTTAACCACTCGGTCGGGACTGCAGCCAAGTGATGGAGGCCTAATAAGTGGCAGCAGAATGTCAGACACCTTAACCACTCTGCCACAGCAGTCCAGTGATGGAGGCCTAGTAAGTGGCAGCAGAATATGTCAGACACCTTAACCACTCTGCCACAGCAGTCCAGTGATGGAGGCCTAGTAAGTGGCAGCAGAATGTCAGACACCTTAACCACTCTGCCACAGTAGTCTAGTGATGGAGGCCTAGTAAGTGGCAGCAGAATGTCAGACACCTTAATCACTCTGCCACAGCAGTCCAGTGGTGGAGCTGAGGGCTAGTGGCAGCAGAATGTCAGACACCTTAATCACTCTGCCACAGCAGTCCAGTGATGGAGCTGAGGGCTAGTGGCAGCAGATTCATGTCAGACATGATGCATCTGTTCCCCCCCCCCGACTCAGCACAGCAGCTCAGTGATGGTCTATAATGGCTTCTGGTATCAGAATGTTATAGACACCTAATCACAGTCCCTGGAGATCCAGAAACATTTATATGTTATACAAAATTTCATTATTGATATTTCTGGAGCCAAATTTGTAGACCCGTAAAAATTGATTAAATATTGGCCATATCAATATCTAGTAATCCACCCTACTACAGCTACAGACTTTACATCATCAATTATTCAAAAGTTTGATAAAATCAATCAAATTAATGGATATGATCAGTATATTGTTATGGAAATGATGAAATATTGATAATACCAAACAAAGGTTTAAGACCTTGGGAACTACTTGAATGTACTTTCTGGAAGGTGATCAGCTAAACATAAATGGTAAATCTGTTTGAGACCCCTGAATTGTGGTCCCCATAAAACCATTTATTTGTGTCACAATAAGTTATATAATTATATATAGGCCTAAGGCTTATATAACATAAATAGGGTTAATGGTTTCAGTGATTATGAACTTGAACACTTATGGTTTAAGTGATAACTTGAACATAAATTGTTTCAGTGACAACTTAAACACTTTAATTGTTTCAGTGATTACTTGAACACTTATGGTTTCAGTGACAACTTGAACACTAATGGTTTCAGTGACACCTTGAACACTAATGGTTTCAGTGATAACTTGAACATAAATTGTTTCAGTGACAACTTGAACACTAATGGTTTCAGTGATAACTTGAACACTTATGGTTTCAGTGACAACTTGAACACTAATGGTTTCAGTGATAACTTGAACACTAATTGTTTCAGTGACCACTTGAACACTTATGGTTTCAGTGATAACTTGAACACTTATGGTTTCAGTGATAACTTGAACACTTATGGTTTCAGTGATAACTTGAACACTAATGGTTTCAGTGATAACTTGAACACTAATGGTTTCAGTGACACCTTGAACACTAATGGTTTCAGTGACACCTTGAACACTAATGGTTTCAGTGATAACTTGAACATAAATTGTTTCAGTGACAACTTGAACACTAATGGTTTCAGTGATAACTTGAACACTTATGGTTTCAGTGATAACTTGAACACTAATGGTTTCAGTGATACCTTGAACACTAATGGTTTCAGTGATAACTTGAACATAAATTGTTTCAGTGACAACTTGAACACTAATGGTTTCAGTGATAACTTGAACACTTATGGTTTCAGTGACAACTTGAACACTAATGGTTTCAGTGATAACTTGAACACTAATTGTTTCAGTGACCACTTGAACACTTATGGTTTCAGTGATAACTTGAACACTTATGGTTTCAGTGATAACTTGAACACTTATGGTTTCAGTGATAACTTGAACACTTATGGTTTCAGTGATAACTTGAACACTAATGGTTTCAGTGATAACTTGAACACTAATTGTTTCAGTGACCACTTGAACACTTATGGTTTCAGTGATAACTTGAACACTAATTGTTTCAGTGATAACCTGAACACTAATGGTTTCAGTGATAACTTGAACACTAATGGTTCCAGTGATAACTTGAACACTTATGGTTTCAGTGATAACTTGAACACTAATGGTTTCAGTGATAACTTGAACACTAATGGTTTCAGTGATAACTTGAACACTAATGGTTTCAGTGATAACCTGAACACTAATGGTTTCAGTGATAACCTGAACACTAATGGTTTCAGTGATAACCTGAACACTAATGGTTTCAGTGACAACTTGAACACTAATGGTTTCAGTGATAACTTGAACACTAATGGTTTCAGTGATAACTTGAACACAAATGGTTTCAGTGATAACTTGAACACTAATGGTTTCAGTGATAACTTGAACACTAATGGTTTCAGTGATAATATAAAAGCAATCATTTTTGGGTTCTAAAATCCATTCTTGATGTTTTTACTTTTTTTTTCTGTCATTTTAAGGATGATGACAATCAACTCAGCATAGCAAGACGTCACTGACCCCTGAAATTTCATAATGAATTATTCCAATCTTTAACTTGGAAGAGTTCAAACATTTCTTCAGGGGTGAACAACCATTGCCAGGTGCAAACAATCTTGTACCACAGAATCAATAAAAGCTAATTTCATGTATATTATTGTTACTGAGAATTTAAGTCTTATCAAATGTTTTCATTTTGCATCAACTCTTTCACCCCTGAAGAAACATTTTAAACTCTTCTAGTTCAATGGTTTGAATTATAAGTTCATTATGAAATTATGAGGCACATTATACTTGCTTTTTATAGAATATTTATTATATTATATTTATTAAATAACAGATTAAGAAATTTAAGTTTTACTCATATCAGCAGGCCTTACATGTTTGTATAGAATACAGCAGAATGTATATATACATCTGCAGCTCTTTAAAAAGTGAGTCTCGTGTTGTAGATATAATATAAAGCAATATTGTGTTCTTGGGTCAACAACTCGCTGTATGAAAGGCATTACAAATACCTATATACAAATACCAAACAGGTATATCATCCCACCTGTCTATGTTGTACTGTCACAGGTGTGCAGTCCTAGCATCACAGGTAACACATTGTACAGGTACATATGATACAATACAGAAAGAGCACAGGTAAACGTATAGGAGCTGCATCCCAGCTAGTGAACTGACAGCTGTCACCACTCGCATCTACCCATAAAACTTTGTAATGGACAACTCCAACCTTTGAAATGGAAGAGTTCATTTGAAATTTTTCAGGTGTGAACGGCTGTAAGTTAACCAACCGGTGATACTTTTCACCCCTGAAATTATATAATGGAACTAGACCTTGGTGACAGGACCTCCAACAGAACTACACCTTGGTGACAGGACCTCCAACAGGACTACACCTTGGTGACAGGACCTCCAACAGGACTACACCTTGGCGACAGGACCTCCAACAGAACTACACCTTGGTGACAGTACCTCCAACAGAACTACACCTTGGTGACAGTACCTCCAACAGGACTACACCTTGGTGACAGTACCTCCAACAGAACTACACCTTGGTGACAGGACCTCCAACAGAACTACACTTTGGTGACAGGACCTCCAACAGAACTCCACCTTGGTGACAGGGCCTCCAACAGGTCTACACCTTGGTGGCAGTACCTCTAACAGAACTACACCTTGGTGACAGGACCTCCAACAGACCTACACCTTGGTGACAGTACCTCCAACAGGACTACACTTTGGTGACAGGACCTCCAACAGAACTCCACCTTGGTGACAGTACCTCCAACAGGACTACACTTTGGTGACAGGACCTCCAACAGAACTACACCTCGGTGACAGGACCTCCAACAGACCTACACCTTGGTGACAGTACCTCCAACAGAACTACACCTTGGTGACAGGACCTCCAACAGAACTACACCTTGGTGACAGGACCTCCAACAGGACTACACCTTGGTGGCAGTACCTCTAACAGAACTACACCTTGGTGACAGGACCTACAACAGGACTACACCTTGGTGACAGGACCTCCAACAGGACTACACCTTGGTGACAGGACCTCCAACAGACCTACACCTTGGTGACAGTACCTCCAACAGAACTACACCTTGGTGACAGTACCTCCAACAGGACTACACCTTGGTGACAGGACCTCCAACAGAACTCCACCTTGGTGACAGTACCTCCAACAGGACTACACCTTAGTGACAGTACCTCCAACAGGACTACACCTTGGTGACAGGACCTCCAACAGGACTACACCTTGGTGACAGGACCTCCAACAGACCTACACCTTGGTGACAGGACCTCCAACAGAACTACACCTTGGTGACAGGACATCCAACAGGACTACACCTTGGTGACAGGACCTCCAACAGGACTACACCTTGGTGACAGGACCTCCAACAGACCTACACCTTGGTGACAGTACCTCCAACAGGACTACACCTTGGTGACAGGACCTCCAACAGGACTACACCTTGGTGACAGGACCTCCAACAGACCTACACCTTGGTGGCAGTACCTCTAACAGAACTACACCTTGGTGACAGGACCTACAACAGGACTACACCTTGGTGACAGGACCTCCAACAGACCTACACCTTGGTGACAGTACCTCCAACAGGACTACACCTTGGTGACAGGACCTCCAACAGGACTACACCTTGGTGACAGGACCTCCAACAGGACTACACCTTGGTGACAGGACCTCCAACAGACCTACACCTTGGTGACAGTACCTCCAACAGGACTACACCTTGGTGACAGGACCTCCAACAGAACTACACCTTGGTGACAGGACCTCCAACAGGACTACACCTTGGTGACAGGACCTCCAACAGACCTACACCTTGGTGACAGGACCTCCAACAGAACTACACCTTGGTGACAGGACCTCCAACAGAACTACACCTTGGTGACAGTATCTCCAACAGGACTACACCTTGGCGACAGGACCTCCAACAGGACAACACCTTGGTGACAGGACCTCCAACAGGACTACACCTTGGTGACAGGACCTACAACAGGACTACACCTTGGTGACAGGACCTCCAACAGACCTACACCTTGGTGACAGGACCTCCAACAGGACTACACCTTGGTGACAGGACCTCCAACAGAACTACACCTCGGTGACAGGACCTCCAACAGAACTACACCTTGGTGACAGGACCTCCAACAGGACTACACCTTGGTGACAGTATCTCCAACAGAACTACACCTTGGTGACAGGACCTCCAACAGAACTACACCTTGGTGACAGGACCTCCAACAGGACTACACCTTGGTGACAGGACCTCCAACAGGACTACACCTTGGCGACAGGACCTCCAACAGAACTACACCTTGGTGACAGTACCTCCAACAGAACTACACCTTGGTGACAGGACCTCCAACAGGACTACACCTTGGTGACAGGACCTCCAACAGAACTACACCTTGGTGACAGGACCTAAAACAGAACTACACCTTGGTGACAGGACCTCCAACAAGATTACACCTTGGTGACAGGACCTCCAACAGAACTACACCTTGGTGACAGGACCTACAACAGAACTACACCTTGGTAACAGGACCTCCAACAGAACTACACCTTGGTGACAGGACCTCCAACAGAACTACACCTTGGTGACAGGACCTCCAACAAAACTACACCTTGGTGACAGGACCTACAACAGAACTACACCTTGGTGACAGGACCTCCAACAGGACTACACCTTGGTGACAGGACCTCCAACAGGACTACACCTTGGTGACAGGACCTCCAACAGACCTACACCTTGGTGACAGTACCTCCAACAGGACTACACCTTGGTGACAGGACCTCCAACAGAACTACACCTTGGTGACAGGACCTCCAACAGGACTACACCTTGGTGACAGGACCTCCAACAGACCTACACCTTGGTGACAGGACCTCCAACAGAACTACACCTTGGTGACAGGACCTCCAACAGAACTACACCTTGGTGACAGTATCTCCAACAGGACTACACCTTGGCGACAGGACCTCCAACAGGACTACACCTTGGTGACAGGACCTCCAACAGGACTACACCTTGGTGACAGGACCTCCAACAGGACTACACCTTGGTGACAGGACCTCCAACAGACCTACACCTTGGTGACAGTACCTCCAACAGGACTACACCTTGGTGACAGGACCTCCAACAGAACTACACCTCGGTGACAGGACCTCCAACAGAACTACACCTTGGTGACAGGACCTCCAACAGGACTACACCTTGGTGACAGTATCTCCAACAGAACTACACCTTGGTGACAGGACCTCCAACAGAACTACACCTTGGTGACAGGACCTCCAACAGGACTACACCTTGGTGACAGGACCTCCAACAGGACTACACCTTGGCGACAGGACCTCCAACAGAACTACACCTTGGTGACAGTACCTCCAACAGAACTACACCTTGGTGACAGGACCTCCAACAGGACTACACCTTGGTGACAGGACCTCCAACAGAACTACACCTTGGTGACAGGACCTAAAACAGAACTACACCTTGGTGACAGGACCTCCAACAAGATTACACCTTGGTGACAGGACCTCCAACAGAACTACACCTTGGTGACAGGACCTACAACAGAACTACACCTTGGTGACAGGACCTCCAACAGGACTACACCTTGGTGACAGGACCTCCAACAGAACTACACCTTGGTGACAGGACCTCCAACAAAACTACACCTTGGTGACAGGACCTACAACAGAACTACACCTTGGTGACAGGACCTCCAACAGAACTATACCTTGGTAACAGGACCTCCAACAGAACTACACCTTGGTGACAGGACCTACAACAGAACTACACCTTGGTAACAGGACCTCCAACAGAACTACACCTTGGTGACAGGACCTCCAACAGAACTACACCTTGGTAACAGGACCTCCAACAGAACTATACCTTGGTAACAGGACCTCCAACAGAACTACACCTTGGTGACAGGACCTCCAACAGAACTACACCTTGGTGACAGGACCTCTAACAGAACTACACCTTGGTGACAGGACCTCCAACAGGACTACACCTTGGTGACAGGACCTCCAACAGGACTCACCTTGGTGACAGGACCACCAACAGAACTCCACCTTGGTGACAGGACCTCCAACAGGACTTCACCTTGTTGACAGTACCTCCAACAGACCTACACCTTGGTGACAGGACCTCCAACAGAACTACACCTTGGTGACAGGACCTCCAACAGGACTACACCTTGGTGACAGTACCTCCAACAGAACTACACCTTGGTGACAGGACCTCTAACAGAACTACACCTTGGTGACAGGACCTCCAACAGGACTACACTTTGGTGACAGTACCTCCAACAGACCTACACCTTGGTGACAGGACCTCCAACAGAACTACACCTTCGTGACAGGACCTCCAACAGGACTACACCTTGGTGACAGTACCTCCAACAGAACTACACCTTGATGACAGGACCTCCAACAGAACTACACCTTCGTGACAGGACCTCCAACAGGACTACACCTTGGTGACAGTACCTCCAACAGAACTACACCTTGGTGACAGTACCTCCAACAGGACTACACCTTGGTGACAGGACCTCGACAGAACTACACCTTGGTGACAGTACCTCCAACAGAACTACACCTTGGTGACAGGACCTCTAACAGAACTACACCTTGGTGACAGGACCTCCAACAGAACTACACCTTGGTGACAGGACCTCCAACAGAACTACACCTTGGTGACAGGACCTCCAACAGAACTACACCTTGGTGACAGTACCTCCAACAGGACTACACCTTGGTGATAGTACCTACAACAGAACTACACCTTGGTGACAGGACCTCCAACAGGACTACACCTTGGTGACAGGACCTCCAACAGGACTACACCTTGGTGACAGGACCTCCAACAGAACTACACCTTGGTGACAGGACCTCCAACAGGACTACACCTTGGTGACAGGACCTCCAACAGAACTACACCTTGGTGACAGTACCTCCAACAGAACTACACCTTGGTGACAGGACCTCGACAGAACTACACCTTGGTGACAGGACCTCCAACAGGACTACACCTTGGTGACAGGACCTCCAACAGGACTACACCTTGGTGACAGGACCTCCAACAGAACTACACCTTGGTGACAGGACCTCCAACAGGACTACACCTTGGTGACAGGACCTCCAACAGGACTACACCTTGGTGACAGGACCTCCAACAGAACTACACCTTGATGATATGACCTCCAACAGGACTACACCTTGGTGACAGTACCTCCAACAGGACTACACCTTGGTGACAGGACCTCCAACAGAACTACACCTTGGTGACAGGACCTCCAACAGGACTACACCTTGGTGACAGGACCTCCAACAGGACTACACCTTGGTGACAGGACCTCCAACAGGACTACACCTTGGTGACAGGACCTCCAACAGAACTACACCTTGGTGACAGGACCTCCAACAGGACTACACCTTGGTGACAGGACCTCCAACAGAACTACACCTTGGTGACAGGACCTCCAACAGGACTACACCTTGGTGACAGGACCTCCAACAGGACTACACCTTGGTGACAGGACCTCCAACAGGACTACACCTTGGTGACAGGACCTCCAACAGAACTACACCTTGGTGACAGGACCTCCAACAGGACTACACCTTGGTGACAGGACCTCCAACAGGACTACACCTTGGTGACAGGACCTCCAACAGGACTACACCTTGGTGACAGGACCTCCAACAGGACTACACCTTGGTGACAGGACCTCCAACCTGTTGTTTAAATGTTGGTCATAATTAAGTGTTTATAACTCCCAATCTAATGCTTCAAACAAAGGTTGTTTATAACTCCCAATCTAATGCTTGAAACAAAGGTTAATGGCAAATTCGCCATTTTTTGTAAATGTTTTAGTTAGCCAGAACTGGTTTGACTCTGGACCCTCCAAACTCTCAACAAATATTGCATGAGTCTGGTTGGCAACTTTCAACTGCTCCTAAATTCTGCTATATAAACTATACTGAATGCAACAGCTGGGGACATGTATCTGACGTGAACATCTCCTTTCGATACACTGTCCACTGTATTACAAATCAATACATATCACTCTTTTTGATCCGTAGCCACCTCCACGTTTTTGTAACATACATTTTAGCAGGCAATAAATTTACCTTCATTTGAACATACTTAGTAGCCCTTCAAGTTCATCCCAGCATGCTAGACCAAATATCAGTACCTTGCCCCTTTCTGTTATTGAAGAAGTTGCCTTAAAAATTTAAACATGTTTGATCACTGTGACCTTAAAAATAGGTCAAAGCATGCTACAGGCCCAATGGAAGTACCCGGTGACTGCGTGGGCCATTCAGTTATTGACAGGAAGTTGCATGTGTACCAGAATTATACCTGTCTCCCTATTCTACCACATGACTACATACGGCCAAATCACATGACTTTTTTTCCTGAAAGTTGTTTGTCAAATCATCAAATCATTGACAATCAAATCTAAAACCTGATGGAATTTGGAGAACTTCCCGGAAGCCATATAAAACAGTGCTGCGGCAGACCCTCCCTTGGGTTAGCACAAGGACTTCCCTGGGGCCACATAAAATAGTGCAGCGGCAGACCCTCCCTTGGGTTAGCACAAGGACTTCCCTGAAGCCATGTAATCAGTGCAGCGGCAGACCCTCCCTTGGGTTAGCACAAGGACTTCCTTGGAGCCACATTAAACAGTGCAGCGGCAGACCCTCCCTTGGGTTAGCACAAGGACTTCCCTGAAGCCATGTAATCAGTGCAGCGGCAGACCCTCCCTTGGGTTAGCACAAGGACTTCCCCGAAGCCATATAAAACAGTGCTGCGGCAGACCCTCCCTTGGGTTAGCACAAGGACTTCCCCGAAGCCATATAAAACAGTGCTGCGGCAGACCCTCCCTTGGGTTAGCACAAGGACTTCCCCGAAGCCATATAAAACAGTGCTGCGGCAGACCCTCCCTTGGGTTAGCACAAGGACTTCCCCGAAGCCATATAAAACAGTGTCGCGGCAAACTCTCCCTTGGGTTAGCACAAGGACTTCCCCGAAGCCATATAAAACAGTCAGGGATCATTATTGATTTGGACTGCTATAACACTCTCCACACAAATCAGCGAGACATAATTGAGCTTCACACAGAGATCGTATAACCACAGACAAATCGTTGACTTGATCAGTAATCAAATCACAAAAGAACATCCAAGTAATTTAATCCTGCGACGTCAAAAAAGGCTAACGGCTGGACAGTTTATATAATAGTGCAATTGTTGTACATCTATGCTGTAAATATTGTATTGTTTTATGTTGACAACATAATGGGAGATGAGTCTGACTCCATGTGTTATCAAAAAGTCTTAAATAACAATATTTACAGTCTCCACTGACATAAAACTGACATTCACTTGATATATAACCCAGGGTTTTCCCTGGGACCCTCAAATTTAATATAATTAGGAGTCCTGGGACTCCCATAACATATAATATACAGAAACATTTCATCAATTTTGGGAGTCCTTTGACAATTTAAAAACCCCAAAATATGTCCAAAAAAAACTGGAGGCATGCAACTTATCTATCTGATTGGTGTCAGGTAAATTAAACTCCCTGACCAACTTATCTATTTGATTGGTGTCTGAGGTAAATTAAACTCCCTGACCAACTTATCTATTTGATTGGTGTCAGGTAAATTAAACTCCCTGACCAGCTGATCTATTTGATTGGAGTCAGGTAAATTAAACTCCCTGACCAACTTATCTATTTGATTGGTGTCAGGTAAATTAAACTCCCTGACCGACATATCTATTTGATTGGTGTCAGGTAAATTAAACCACCTGACCCAACTTATCTATTTGATTGGTGTCAGGTAAATTAAACTCCCTGACCAGCTGATCTATTTGATTGGAGTCAGGTAAATTAAACTCCCTGACCAACTTATCTATTTGATTGGAGTCAGGTAAATTAAACTCCCTGACCAACTTATCTATTTGATTGGTGTCAGGTAAATTAAACTTCCTGACCAACTTATCTATTTGATTGGTGTCAGGTAAATTAAACTCCCTGACCAACTTATCTATTTGATTGGTGTCGGGTAAATTAAACTCCCTGACCAGCTTATCTATTTGATTGGTGTCAGGTAAATTAAACTCCCTGACCAACTTATCTATTTGATTGGTGTCAGGTAAATTAAACTCCCTGACCAGCTGATCTATTTGATTGGTGTCAGGTAAATTAAACTCCCTGACCAACTTATCTATTTGATTGGTGTCAGGTAAATTAAACTCCCTGACCAGCTGATCTATTTGATTGGAGTCAGGTAAATTAAACTCCCTGACCAACTTATCTATTTGATTGGAGTCAGGTAAATTAAACTCCCTGACCGACTAATCTATTTGATTGGTGTCAGGTAAATTAAACCCCCTGACCAACTTATCTATTTGATTGGTGTCAGGTTAATTAAACTTCCTGACCAACTTATCTATTTGATTGGTGTCAGGTAAAATAAACTCCCTGACCAACTTATCTATTTGATTGGTGTCTGAGGTAAATTAAACTCCCTGACCAACTTATCTATTTGATTGGTATCAGGTAAATTAAACTCCCTGACCAACTTTTTTAATCTATTTGATTGGTGTCAGGTAAATTAAACTTCCTGACCAACTTATCTATTTGATTGGTGTCAGGTAAATTAAACTCCCTGACCAACTTATCTATTTGATTGGTGTCAGGTAAATTAAACTCCCTGACCAACTTATCTATTTGATTGGTGTCAGGTAAATTAAACTCCCTGACCAACTTATCTATTTGATTGGTGTCAGGTAAATTAAACTCCCTGACCAACTTATCTATTTGATTGGTGTCGGGTAATTAAACCCCTTGACCAACTTATCTATTTGATTGGTGTCAGGAAATTTAAACTCCCTGACCACCTCTATTTGATTGGTGTCAGGAAAATTAAACTCCCTGGCCAACTTATCTATTTGATTGGTGACCGGTAAATTAAACTCCCTGACCAGCTGATCTATTTGATTGGTGTCAGGTAAATTAAACTCCCTGACCAGCTGATCTATTTGATTGGTGTCAGGTAAATTAAACTCCCTGACCAACTTATCTTTTTGATTGGTGTCAGGTAAATTAAACTCCCTGACCAACTTATCTATTTGATTGGTGTTGGGTAAATTAAACTCCCTGACCGACTTATCTATTTGATTGGTGTCGGGTAAATTAAACTCCCTGACCGACTTATCTATTTGATTGGTGTCAGGTAAATTAAACTCTCTGACCGACTTATCTATTTGATTGGTGTCAGGTAAATTAAACTCCCTGACCAACTTATCTATTTGATTGGTGTCAGGTAAATTAAACTCCCTGACCAACTTATCTATTTGATTGGTGTCAGGTAAATTAAACTCCCTGACCAACTTATCTATTTGATTGGTGTCAGGTACATTAAACTCCCTGACCAACTTATCTATTTGATTGGTGTCAGGTAAATTAAACTCCCTGACCAACTTATCTTTTTGATTGGAGTCAGGTAAATTAAACTCCCTGACCAGCTGATCTATTTGATTGGTGTCAGGTAAATTAAACTCCCTGACCAACTTATCTTTTTGATTGGTGTGAGGTAAATTAAACTCCCTGGCCAACTTATCTATTTGATTGGTGTCAGGTAAATTAAACTCCCTGGCCAACTTATCTATTTGATTGGTGTCAGGTAAATTAAACATCCTGACCGACTTATCTATTTGATTGGTGTCAGGTAAATTAAACTCCCTGACCAACTTTTTTAATCTATTTGATTGGTGTCAGGTAAATTAAACTCCCTGACCAACTTATCTATTTGATTGGTGTCAGGTAAATCAAACTCCCTGACCAACTTATCTATTTGATTGGTGTCAGGTAAATTAAACTCCCTGACCAACTTATCTATTTCATTGGTGTCAGGTAAATTAAACTCCCTGACCAACTTATCTATTTGATTGGTGTCAGGTAAATTAAACTCCCTGACCAACTTATCTATTTGATTGGTGTCAGGTAAATTAAACTCCCTGACCAACTTATCTATTTGAATGGTGTCAGGTAAATTAAACTCCCTGACCACCTCTATTTGATTGGTGTCAGGAAAATTAAACTCCCTGACCACCTCTATTTGATTGGTGTCAGGAAAATTAAACTCCCTGGCCAACTTATCTATTTGATTGGTGTCCGGTAAATTAAACTCCCTGACCAGCTGATCTATTTGATTGGTGTCAGGTAAATTAAACTCCCTGACCAGCTGATCTATTTGATTGGTGTCAGGTAAATTAAACTCCCTGACCAACTTATCTTTTGATTGGTGTCAGGTAAATTAAACTCCCTGACCAACTTATCTATTTGATTGGAGTCAGGTAAATTATAAACTCCCTGACCAACTTATCTATTTGATTGGTGTTGGGTAAATTAAACTCCCTGACCGACTTATCTATTTGATTGGTGTCAGGTAAATTAAACTCCCTGACCAACTTATCTATTTGATTGGTGTCAGGTAAATTAAACTCCCTGACCAACTTATCTATTTGATTGGTGTCAGGTAAATTAAACTCCCTGACCAGCTGATCTATTTGATTGGTGTCAGGTAAATTAAACTCCCTGACCAACTTATCTATTTGATTGGTGTCAGGTAAATTAAACTCCCTGACCAACTTATCTATTTGATTGGTGTCAGGTAAATTAAACTCCCTGACCAACTTATCTATTTGATTGGTGTCAGGTAATTTAAACTCCCTGACCAACTTATCTTTTTGATTGGTGTCAGGTAAATTAAACTCCCTGACCAACTTATCTTTTTGATTGGTGTCAGGTAAATTAAACTCCCTGACCAACTTATCTATTTGATTGGTGTCAGGTAAATTAAACTCCCTGACCAACTTATCTATTTGATTGGTGTCAGGTAAATTAAACTGCCTGACCAACTTATCTTTTTGATTGGTGTCAGGTAAATTAAACTCCCTGACCAACTTATCTTTTTGATTGGTGTCAGGTAAATTAAACTCCCTGACCAACTTATCTATTTGATTGGTGTCAGGTAAATTAAACTCCCTGACCAACTTATCTTTTTGGTTGGTGTCAGGTAAATTAAACTCCCTGACCAACTTATCTATTTGATTGGTGTCAGGTAAATTAAACTCCCTGACCAACTTATCTATTTGATTGGTGTCAGGTAAATTAAACTCCCTGACCGACTTATCTATTTGATTGGTGTCAGGTAAATTAAACTCCCTGACCGACTTATCTATTTGATTGGTGTCAGGTAAATTAAACTCCCTGACCGACTTATCTATTTGATTGGTGTTGGGTAAATTAAACTCCCTCACCAACTTATCTATTTGATTGGTGTTGGGTAAATTAAACTCCCTCACCAATCACTTAGATACTAATATTAATTAGTCTTTGAGGTCAGCGATCCACGACATTGATATTGAGGAGGGACAACCGTTCACCGACATGGTCCTACTTTCATGTGCATTACATGAATTCCCATATATGCAGTCTGCAGGCCAAATTAAATTGTCTCAAGGTATTATTGATCCAGCTAGACAACAACAATATATATCCCTCTAGTGCAGTGCCAACGTCATGTGACAGCTAACAACCATTGTAATTACACTGATGTCTTCAAATCATTTCCTGGTCAACTTTTGTCAATTTCAAAATATATTCATCACCTAACCCATTTTCTACCACAATAAATTGTGTTATTCCACTCTCAGACCATTGTATAAACATAATGACTGTTGAATAATATTTGTTAATATACCACTAGTCGTGTATGACCTTCCGGACTTTTGATAGGATGAAAAGTTGAACTTTGACAGGAAAACTAGTGGTGCAATGCAGCGACGTGTGGATTGTTGACATCGTCATCACCTGGCAGGATTATATACAAGATGATGTGTTTTCACTCAAATAGTCCAAGGCTCATTCCAAAAAACAGCTGTGACTGCAAACTTGATACCATTGTGGTAGAAACAGATCACACGACTCGTGGTTATTCATAGATATGGAATTTATTTCACTCTTGTTAATTATTTTTCAAAAGTTAAAAAAAGACTTTTAAAAAATAAATAACTTGAGTAAAATTAATTCCATATCCAACAACCACTTGTTGTGTATAACCTCTACCACTCCTAACATTTATGGATTTAATTAAGATTAACTGATAACAACAATATTCAAGATGAATTATTTTGCGGTTTCTGGTACAGCAGCAGTTGAAACTCAGTATTTGTAAACACACGTCCAAATTGAACTGTCTTCTAACTTCGGCTTGTTGTCGAAGTGGGCCACACCTGAATTCTTTCCAATTCTTTGCATTTTTGTGTTAAGAGTTCCTTGTTAGTTATCACTCAAGTTTACTTCATTTTAGACTTATTTTTGCATGGTTATCAACTGGGTTTTTTTCATAATTTTTCAAAATCCCGCAAAAGTGTCCTGAAGTTAAGTATATTGGGCCTTTAAATTAAAATGGGCCAAGCAAATTTATTGTGACTGCTTAAAGAGACCATTCTTAAAAGGGTTCTAAGAGTTCATCAGATTAAAGGTCATCAGATTAAAGGTCATCAGATCAAAGGTTATCAGATTAAAGGTCATCAGATCAAAGGTCATCAGATCAAAACTTTTTGAAAAATGGTTTCCAGGTGATCCCCAGGTTTTCTTTTAGGAAAATTTAATTGGATTTGAATGATCCCTCAGGACTTTTACAATAACTATAAAGTTATATCCAGAATGACCGGGCCTCACATTCTCATTATTTTGTCTAAAAGGGGTTATTGAATTTTTGAGGATGTGACATTTGGTCCCGTAATTCTCTGAGAACATACATATTTAGACATCATGCACAGTTCCATAAATAGATATTCTCATGGTCAATGGAATTATATGTCTACGTTTTGCTGAATTGGTTATCGATGTTGAAACCATATAAAGCCCCAAACAAATTTCCTTTTCCCTTTTTCATTTATCACATACACATTGTATAATTAGACAGGAACTGGTAGGACAATGCTATGCTACTCAGCGAGTATGTAAAGTCATTTTGTAATATACATATGAGCATTCTGTTTCATGTCAGGAGCTTTATAATCACCCTGGAATTCTGCCCTGACCTTTCTCTGTGTCTTTGATCAGCATATAAATGACATATGTGACTTCAGGCAAGGTTAATGCTAACCTCAAATTGGAGAACAGCACGAAAAATCCACGATCCCGGCCGGCTCACCACTAGTAAATCATTGATTGATGGAGCAAAGTTTGTTACATGAATATTTTTTTTTATTTAAAGACACAGAAATCATTGCATGCATATTTCTTCTTCAAAGACCAAGAAATTTTTACAAGAATGTAATTTTCTTTAAAGGACTCACACAACTAAATAATTTACTATATGTTATTACTAAGCTTTAGAGCTAATAACTTTAATATTTGAAGTTCAAGACTAGTGACAACTGCCTGGATTCACAGATACATACATGACAAAGACTTCAAATGACATTTTATCAGAAGTTTCGTGGCATTTTAGCTCGCTACGGGCTTCTGCTTCGGACAACTGGAAATTTACATATCAAACCAGTGAAATGGGACGGAAACACCCTCTGACTTTTGACCCCATATCAATCCGCCATCACATATCAAAATCTACCAAAAGTATACATTTTTGTAAAGTTAAATATCTATAGATTTCATTCAATGCAGAATATGTCAACAATTACCTATTTAGATTATTCAGAATCACTGTACTTAGCCGGAACAAATTTTCGGTAGGGACTACAAACGAATGAAACACTTCGTGACAGGCTGATTTAGTTGTGTGATTCCTAAAGACCAAGAAATCGTTATTTGTGTATTTGTTTCTTTTCCCATCCATTTCAGTTCTGTCTGAGTTATATGCTGCTATATATATAAATACAGCACTCACTAAGTCAGTCAGAACTAGAACTGTAAGCCGATGGCTGACTAATACCCCCCCGCTACCTCTTATTAGAGGTGTCTGACATGTTTTTGAAAAAAACATGATGTAGTACAAGTTGTATATAACATGCATTATATAATGTATTATTTTATATTACTATGTATCACCGCATATCTAAAAAACAAAAACAAAGAAGGCACCTTTGGTCTTACATACATTACAGTGTAGATTTCATATCAACAATGTGGATGCATATGTATGTTTCAACTTGTGAAACTCACTGAATGAATAAAGAAAGGTGATATACATATTAATAAGAAAATTTATGATGCTGATTGTTTCAATACAATGCATCTTACGTTTATATTAATAGTGGTGTAAATTAGCCCATGGGAAAGCCAGTGATATGAGAAAATGGTCCGAGTAGTGCTTTGGAAGAATATCGGCCAGGACACCCCTCATAGGAAAGTTGATGTAGATTTGGTCCAGCAGTCCTCCTCTACGATGTGTTGGTAGACTTATACATGGCTGAAATTTAACCTGTGTATAGTAATCCTCAACATTACTTACTGCGAAGTTTCACTGAAAATGACCCAGTAGTTTAGAAGAAGTTGTCCAGACATCATGTTATTACGGAAACCTGTGTATAGTCACCTCATTACCATGGCAACCAAAATTTTGACAAACGAAACCCTGTATGCAAATCTATACATGATCCCCAACAATACTGCCAAGTTTCACTGAAATTGATCCAGTAGTTTAGGAGGAGTTGTCCGGACAACACATTATAATGGAAACCTGTGTATAGTGACCTGGTTACCATGGCAACCAAAATTTTGACAAACAAAACTCTGCATGCACATCTACACATGGTCCCCAACAATACTGCCAAGTTTCATTAAACTCGATCCAGTGGTTTATAGGAAGTTGTCCGGACAACACGTTATTACGGAAACCTGTGTATAGTGACCTGGTTACCATGGCAACCAAAATTTTGACAAACGAAACTCTGCATGCACATCTACACATGGTCCCCAACAATACTGCCAAGTTTTATTGAAATCGATCCAGTAGTTTAGGAGGAGTTGTCCGGACAACATTTTATTATGGAAACCTGTGTATAGTGACCTGGTTACCATGGCAACCAAAATTTTGACAAACGAAACCCTGCATGCACATCTACACATGGTCCCCAACAATACTGCCAAGTTTTATTGAAATCGATCCAGTAGTTTAGGAGGAGTTGTCCGGACAACATTTTTCTACGGACAGACGGACAGACAGACGGACAGACAGACGGACAGACAAGCTGATTCCAGTATACCCCCCCTAACTTCGTTGCGGGGGGGTATAACTATAATATTACAGCACTTTCAATATAAGTAAGTCAGAACTATAATATTACAGCACTCTCTATATAAGTCAGTCAGAACTATAATATTACAGCACTCTCAATATAAGTCAGTCAGAACTATAATATAATACAGCACTCTCAATATAAGTCAGTCAGAACTATAATATTACAGCACTCTCAATTTAAGTCAGTCACAGCTATAATATTACAGCACTCTCTATATAAGTCAGTCAGAACTATATTACAGCACTCTCAATATAAGTCAGTCAGAACTATAATATTACAGCACTCTCAATACAAGTCAGTCAGAACTATAATATTACAGTACTCTCAATATAAGTAAGTCAGAACTATAATATTACGGCACTCTCTATATAAGTCAGTCAGAGATATAATATTACAGCACTCTCAATATAAGTCAGTCAGAACTATAATATTACAGCACTCTCATTATAAGTCAGTCAGAACTATAATATTACAGCACTCTCAATATAAGTCAGTCAGAACTATAATATTACAGCACTCTCAATATAAGTCAGTCAGAACTATAATATTACAGCACTCTCAATATAAGTCAGTCAGAACTATAATATTACAGCACTCTCAATATAAGTCAGTCAGAACTATAATATTACAGCACTCTCTATATAAGTCAGTCAGAACTATAATATTACAGCACTCTCAATATAAGTCAGTCACAGCTATAATATTACAGAACTCTCAATATCAGTCAGTCACAGCTATAATATTACAGCACTCTCAATATAAGTCAGTCAGAACTATAATATTACAGCACTCTCAATTTAAGTCAGTCACAGCTATAATATTACAGCACTCTCAATATAAGTCAGTCACAGCTATAATATTACAGCACTCTCAATATAAGTCAGTCAGAACTATAATATTACAGCACTCTCAATATAAGTCAGTCAGCATTATAATATTACACCACTCTCAATATAAGTCAGTCAGAATTATAATATTACAGCACTCTCTATATAAGTCAGTCAGAACTATAATATTACAGCACTCTCAATATAAGTCAGTCAGAACTATAATATTACAGCACTCTCAATATAAGTCAGTCACAGCTATAATATTACAGCACTCTCTATATAAGTCAGTCAGAATTATAATATTACAGCACTCTCTATATAAGTCAGTCAGAACTATAATATTACAGCACTCTCAATATAAGTCAGTCAGAACTATAATATTACAGCACTCTCAATATAAGTCAGTCACAGCTATAATATTACAGCACTCTCTATATAAGTCAGTCAGAATTATAATATTACAGCACTCTCTATATAAGTCAGTCAGAACTATAATATTACAGCACTCTCAATATAGGTCAGTCAGAACTATAATATTACAGCACTCTCAATATAAGTCAGTCAGAACTATAATATTACAGCACTCTCAATATAAGTCAGTCACAGCTATAATATTACAGCACTCTCAATATAAGTCAGTCAGAACTATAATATTACAGCACTCTCAATATAAGTCAGTCAGAACTATATTACAGCACTCTCAATATAAGTCAGATCTATAATATTACAGCAATCTCAATATAAGTCAGTCAGAACTATAATATTACAGCACTCTCAATATAAGTCAGTCAGAATTATAATATTACAGCACTCTCAATATAAGTCAGTCAGAACTATAATGTTACAGCACTCTCAATATAAGTCAGTCAGAACTATAATATTACAGCACTCTCAATATAAGTCAGTCACAGCTATAATATTACAGCACTCTCAATATAAGTCAGTCAGAACTATAATATTACAGCACTCTCAATATAGGTCAGTCAGAACTATAATATTACAGCACTCTCAATATAAGTCAGTCAGAACTATAATATTACAGCACTCTCAATATAAGTCAGTCAGAACTATATTACAGCACTCTCAATATAAGTCAGTCAGAACTATATTACAGCACTCTCAATATAAGTCAGTCACAGCTATAATATTACAGCACTCTCTATATAAGTCAGTCAGAATTATAATATTACAGCACTCTCAATATAAGTCAGTCAGAACTATAATATTACAGCACTCTCAATATAAGTCAGTCAGAACTATAATATTACAGCACTCTCAATATAAGTCAGTCACAGCTATAATATTACAGCACTCTCAATATAAGTCAGTCAGAACTATAATATTACAGCACTCTCAATATAAGTCAGTCAGAACTATAATATTACAGCACTCTCAATATAAGTCAATCACAGCTATAATATTACAGCACTCTCAATATAGGTCAGTCAGAACTATAATATTACAGCACTCTCAATATAAGTCAGTCACAGCTATAATATTACAGCACTCTCAATATAAGTCAATCACAGCTATAATATTACAGCAATCTCAATATAAGTCAATCACAGCTATAATATTACAGCACTCTCAATATAGGTCAGTCAGAGATATAATATTACAGCACTCTCAATATAAGTCAGATCTATAATATTAAATTAAATATATTGATGTGATCAGATTTAATTTCAGCGAAATTAAATCTCCACGAATATAAACCATACCGTACACAGTACAAAACAGCATGACTGACAGCGGGAACATTTTGACACCAATAGCAAGAACAGTTTAGAGACTGATCTTGACTTAGCGAAAAATTCCATGTGCGAAAATATCCTAGCAGGCTTCAATCATTCAATATGGATGTAACAACTGACCTTTCATAGCACTATGAAAGTTAAAAAAATGACTTTCAATCCCTATATGTCTGCCATGCATACTGGGTGAACTCATTTCTACCAAACAGAAGATCAATTATTCATTCGTTCATTCATTAAAATCTTCAAGCAAGAGTATACTCATTCATAAACATGTTCACCTTAAGCTTTCATTCTTTATCAAAAGATGATGAATTTATTCATTCATATTTCGACGCGTACATTTATTGCATTTGTTCATTCCAGTCTGTTACACAAATTTGAAAATATATACAAATATCGACATATGTAGACAGTCTACATCTGTTTACACACATAAACCAACTGTTACCTTGGGGATAACTTATTTCATTTATTCATGCATTGATTTGTAAGCTAGTAAATTATTATCAATGCAAGCACCTGTCAATTGACATACCATTCTGGTTCAGATTTAAGTGAACTCCAGAGCATTCATCCTTGAAAACATATTTGTGCTCTTTTAGTTCAAGAAGGTTAGAACTGAGTTCAAAATAAATATGTAATTTCAGGGGTGAATGAGTTCAGTTTATACAAACATATCTAACACATCAATATTTGCAAGCAATAAAGTTTCCCTCTGTTACACAGTAGGACATTCATCTGATTTCTGTCTGCTTTTTATTGTAAGCCATGTACATGTAAAACTACAAGGGCTTTTTCTGGGTAAATTGGGAAAAGGCCCCTGAGTGAAATTGGGGAAAATTAACGATGAATCGAAAAATAATACAATGTAATTTAATCAGATAAAAGCAATAAAATGACAATATTTCTTTTCAAATAGCTTCTTTTTCAACTGATGCAGATGTTCAGTTTTAAAATGCACAAAATGGTTTTTTTTTTTTTTAAAGTAGATCTAACATCAGATTGGAAATAAAGTCCTTTAATTGGGGAAAATGAAGCCTAAATCTCATTGGGAATGGGGCCGAATTTCGGCCCCTGAGAGACCCCAGAAAAAGCCCTGACTCACAGCCCTGAGACACCCCAGAAAAAGCCCTGACTCACAGCCCTGACAGACCCCAGAAAAAGCCCCGACTCACAGCCATGACAGACCCCAGAAAAAGCCCTGACTCACAGCCATGACAGACCCCAGAAAAAGCCCTGACTCACAGCCATGACAGACCCCAGAAAAAGCCCTGACTACAAACTCCTTTTTATTAGAACTCATTCTCCTCTAAAGATCCTGTATACCACATTCAACTTACATCTACAATACTTGTATACTCAACATAAGTCATGTTTGAGAAAGAAATCATGAAGAAACTGTAAATAAAATAGCACAATCATAATTCAGTGCCCAGATGATTTCAGGCTCTCAGCAAAAAAATCTATACAATGAGATTACAATACATGTATACTGGTAAGTTAGACATAATTAATTATGTCATTGCAGTCTACAAATATCTAATTTAGAGCAATATATTAATAAAACAAGTATCATCAATTAAATTAAACGTGAAGCAGGATTTGCGCTCAAAAAACTTTGGGTATTTTATAAATGGGGTCCTGTCCTAAATAAATGGGGCAGTAAATTAAATATCTGCATAGTTTAAATTGGGAATCCTGAAAATTTGAGTGGGGTCCTATTCAGAGATACATAGTGATGACTTTCAATACAAACAGTCTGTACCAGTGATTGTGGTTATGTATATACAGATATTATTGGCGGGTTGGCTTCTTTGAGTCAGGTTCAGATGAAGTAAAGCCTTACATTTCTTACACCGGACTCAATTCGCTGGGTGGCGTTTTTTTGCCCCCCTCCTACAATAGGCATTTAAGTTAGAAATCATTTATAAATTAATGCCTAGATGTATTGTATAACTGTGTGATGGGACATATTTTGTTTTCATGTTACATGTATACTGTATAGTATACATGGCTTTTCCAATTTATGTCGTAAGGTAATAAAATAGATAAAATAAAGAAAGAAAGTCAGTCGTCTTGTTTTTATTTATTTTACCTATCATATATAGCTGGTACCAACTAAATTTTATTCCATTTTCCCCCTCAGAATTATGTTATATTTACTGAAATATTTTGTGTTATACATGTATTTGCTGAAATATTGTATTTTCCCTCATTTTTGACATCATTTTTTACCCTAAATCCTTCAGATTTGTTTTTCTGATTACCCTTTGTTATTTTCACTTGAAAAATGTGCTTTCCAGTTTAAAAAGTGTAACCTATTGATTTTTTTTAATTACCCTTTGAAGAAATAAAATATTTTCCCCTTAAGTCAAAAAAGGGTAGTTTCCCCTTAATCCCTGAAAGAAGGGCCATATTCAATGACAATCTAACATTTAAATTTGGAACAAGGAATTTCACTTTTTTTGGGGAGAGGGCCGGTAGTGAATCACAATTTAGAAGGCCTCCTCTATGATTATCCTGGTCTATATTTATTGATACCATTTCAACCTCCAAGGGAGCAGCCCAAATCATACAACCAACACATCATCCCACTGGTAACCCTATTTATCATATTAAGCTCGCCGACATCGTAATTTTTCTTATAAACCACGATTATATCCCGACAAAATTATTATATCACGATAATGACGAGTAATCTTTGACCATCGCAATTAAATTTTAAGTAAATTAGGAAATTTAGACCGTCGTTGTTTATATTGCGACAACCCTTTAGGAAATTACGACAACCCTTTAGGAAATTACGACATCGTCAATTAAATACAGCCTCAGGCAGTTATCCCAACTCACTTGTTAGGCAGATAATTGACAAGGGGCACAGCGGGTGACTTCACGGTTCAACGCACTGACAGCTCTTACCTCTGTACCTGTGGGCACTGAGCCAAGTTATAGCTGGCAGCTACCTTTGGGCACTGAGCCAAGTTTTAGCTTGCATCCAGCGCCGGCTACCATATCGCTAGAGGGCAAGTAATTAGAGGCTCCATGCTGTGATGACCGCGGGAATGCATGACTGATTAAATTTACCTGTGTTTGACCAGAAGCCCAAAACAATGAATGGCTTTTTATAATTAGGCTTTGCCCCCTCCCTAATCATGTTTTGTCTGTACCTGATCTGATCACAAATGATGTGAAGATTTTGACAGGCTTACACTCGGCCAACTAATTAGATAATGACCCCCTCCGGCCTCAACCCTTCCTGGTCAAAGTTTACCTGTATCAGGCATGAAGATCTGGAGAGAATAACCCTGGGGCCGCTGATTGTTTAGTTGGGAACAGGTCATCACACCTTATATTTATGTTTAATTAAAGTGTCACCTATTTTAAACATATAAAATACATTAAACGTCTAAGTCTAAACAGACTTACAAGACACTATAAGCAATTAATGATTATTTCAATCATAAAATAGATAAATGAAATATGTATAAAATCTTATCTAGCCAAACGTAGCACTGTCATATTTAGTATAAAGATTATAATACTACTTAAATAGCTTACGTTATGGCTTGTATGTGCTTTCTTGAATATATAAATTTGTTAAATACTTGGTCCCTTGCGTATTTCCGTGTATAAAACTTGTTCTGCCGGTTTAAATACGTTTATTTTGATCACTATTGTGGTTTCCTTGTTGATGATCAACAAAAATATCTTTTTGAAAAAAAAACCGGCCGTTTAATAAATACGTTATTTCTGTGTAAAACATGTCAATTGTCTAGAGGTAACGAGCTTATAATATGCTTGTATGTGGACCGCTATTGGTGAGCAATAAAAATATAGGATTGATTTTACTGTAGGTCACGTGTATTGTGATTACATCACAACTTTAATACACTCTATTAATTTGAATTACCGTAATGAAGTATATGTAAAATCGTTGATTCACTTGATCGTAAATTTGTCTGTTGTTTTTTCATCAACTAATTTACACATGCAAATACCCGAAAAACGGCCGTTAAATACCTGGTCGCTTGCATATTTCTGTGTATACAACTTGTCAACTGTCTGCCGGTTTATATACGAGTATGTTGATCACTATTGTTGTACAGTTGTATATTTGATATTGATGATCAATAAAACAATTGCATTGGAATTATATCGATTAATTTTATTGTAGACCGCGTGTAACTTTTATACACGTTTTCCCTCCATATGTATTCTTTTTATTACCGTGACAGCCTAAAGGAAGTAAATAAAATAGTTGATTCACTTGATTGATTATGGGTTTGTTGTTTCTTTCCTTAATATACATATGCAATTATCCGAAAAACGGCCGGCACTTTTTTTTCTGAAATATGCTGATGAGCCGTGAACTAGTTCAATTACATGAAACGGCTTTACTTCCTACTTTATAATTATGTTGTATCTAAATGTCACATTCGCGGACCAAGCTAGAACTTATTTACACACTATTTAGAATTTGTTGTTTTATTGACAAGACGATCAACAATGGGCGCATCGGGTGACTTCACGCCTCGCCGCACATATAGCTCCTACCTGTGTCGCCACTTCTCTGTGGTAACTATGTTTAGCACAGCAGGAGGGGCTTCACCACTACCTGAACTGGAGCGCTATACTTACAAGCGTAACGGAAAGATCAGACACATATTCGTCATTGTTATCATTATTTTATTACAAGTGTCATTTTAATTAGTTATATATAATTAATCACATTAAACAGTAAGATCTCTGCACACGCTGACCAAGAACGGGCTGAATAAATCTTATACCGTTGATGCATGGATGAATTTATACTGACACGGGAACAAGGACTTTCGGATCATATTTGTCGTCCGCATTTTCATACTTAATTTTACTACCGTCTCTGATAGCAATCGTGTTTTCATCAATTGTTATATACACGCAAATACCTGAAAACGGCCGGCACTTTTTCTGAAATATGCCGATAAGTCGTCAGAAATTGGCAACTTCAGAAAACATGTTTATCATTATAACATAACTTGGCTATACACAGTAAATTTATGGGTGCATAGCCCTGGTATGATCGTAAGACATTAAAGAAGACACTTAAAAAATATGATACCAACAACCGTCTTCTTCATGTACACATCTGTACATATTATGAAATTTAGAAATGAATTACATTAAATACTTGATCGTTGATGTGTTTGTTTTTTTTCCATAAACTGTGATGTAAATACACACCCACATATCAGTCATCTGCAGAAACAAAAAATTACCTGGTGTGTAGCGAGCCGTGAACAGCCTACGGCATGTCGCCCATGTCAGATGAACTACTTATTATCGATTTTTTGTTTACTAATAAGAGTATCGGCAGGTCACACGGTGTCGGTTTGCAGTCTTTTGTTCACAGATACGGGTGATCGCCCTTCCAAGGTGGCACATTGACGATAAATACACAAGTCACCGGATTATCTACCTATGCTGGGATATCGTAATTTTTGGTCTTTTGTTTACTAACTATGGTTTTGAAATGTGTCAATTCTGGCTGTTGCTCCTACATACATTCATAACAAATTCCCATCAGTCATCTGCTACAAAAATAAAATTACCTGGTGTGTAGCGAGCCGTGAACAGCTTACGGCGTGTCGACCATGTCAGGTAGACTACTAATTAACGATCTTTTGTTTACTGATAAAATTAAGCAAAACATAAAATAATTACAAAATTCTGCAGCAATATTTCAAAGTGAGCATATTTGCTTTAAAACACACGTGTACTACAGGTCAACGCGGCTTTGCTACAAAGTCACGATGTATATTTTACTTACCTATATGTGGGTGGATCGCAGGACGACTGAATAAAACTTAGTACCGTTGATGCACGGATGAATTTATACTGACACGGGAACAAGGATTTTCGGATCTTATTTGTCGTCCGCATGTTTATACTTGATATTACTGCCGTCTCTGATAGACATGTCAAGTGTCTAATTTGTAGTAGCATTTGTGTTTGTGCTACAAAAAGTGCCAACCGTTTTCAGGTATTTGCGTGTATATAACAATTGATGAAAACACAAATGCTACTTGCTACAGGTAATTTTATTTTTGTAGCAGATGACTGATGGGAATTTGTTATGTATGTATGTAGGAGCAACAGCCAGAAATGACACATTTCAAAACCATAGTTAGTTAACAAAAGACCAAAAATTACGATATCCCAGCATAGGTAGATAATCCGGTGACTTGTGTATTTATCGTCAATGTGACACCTTCGAAGGGCGATCACCCGTATCTGTGAACAAAAGACTGCAAACCGACACCGTGTGACCTGCCGATACTCTTATTAGTAAAAAAAAATTGATAATTAGTAGTTCACCTGACATGGGCGACATGCCGTAGGCTGTTCACGGCTCGCTACACACCAGGTAATTTTTTGTTTCTGCAGATGACTGATATGTGGGTGTGTATTTACATCACAGTTTATGGAAAAAAACAAATACATCATCGATCAAGTATTTAATGTAATTCATTTCTAAATTTCATAATATGTACAGATGTGTACATGAAGAAGACGGTTGTTGGTATCATATTTTTTAAGTGTCTTCTTTAATTTTAAGTCTTACGATCATACCAGGGCTATGCACCCATAAATTTACTGTGTATAGCCAAGTTATGTTATAATGATAAACATGTTTTCTGAAGTTGCCAATTTCTGACGACTTATCAGCATATTTCAGAAAAAGTGCCGGCCGTTTTCAGGTATTTGCGTGTATATAACAATTGATGAAAACACGAATGCTATCAGAGACGGTAGTAAAATTAAGTATGAAAATGCGGACGACAAATATGATCCGAAAGTCCTTGTTCCCGTGTCAGTATAAATTCATCCATGCATCAACGGTATTAAGATTTATTCAGCCCGTTCTTGGTCAGCGTGTGCAGAGATCTGACTGTTTAATGTGATTAATTATATATAACTAATTAAAATGACACATGTAATAAAATAATGATAACAATGACGAATATGTGTCTGATCTTTCCGTTACGCTTGTAAGTATAGCGCTCTAGTTCAGGTAGTGGTGAAGCCCCTCCTGCTGTGCTAAACATAGTTACCACAGAGACGGGCGACACAGGTAGGAGCTATATGTGCGGCGAGGCGTGAAGTCACCCGATGCGCCCATTGTTGATCGTCTTGTCAATAAAAAAACAAATTCTAAATAGGGTGTAAATAAGTTCTAGCTTGGTCCGCGAATGTGACATTTAGATACAACATAATTATAAAGTAGGAAGTAAAGCCGTTTCATGTAATTGAACTAGTTCACGGCTCATCAGCATATTTCAGAAAAAAAAGTGCCGGCCGTTTTTCGGATAATTGCATATGTATATTAAGGAAAGAAACAACAAACCCATAATCAATCAAGTGAATCAACTATTTTATTTACTTCCTTTAGGCTGTCACGGTAATAAAAAGAATACATATGGAGGGAAAACGTGTATAAAAGTTACACGCGGTCTACAATAAAATTAATCGATATAATTCCAATGCAATTGTTTTATTGATCATCAATATCAAATATACAACTGTACCACAATAGTGATCAACATACTCGTATATAAACCGGCAGACAGTTGACAAGTTGTATACACAGAAATATGCAAGCGACCAGGTATTTAACGGCCGTTTTTCGGGTATTTGCATGTGTAAATTAGTTGATGAAAAAACAACAGACAAATTTACGATCAAGTGAATCAACGATTTTACATATACTTCATTACGGTAATTCAAATTAATAGAATGTATTAAAGTTGTGATGTTATCACAATACACGTGACCTACAGTAAAATCAATCCTATATTTTTATTGCTCACCAATAGCGGTCCACATACAAGCATATTATAAGCTCGTTACCTCTAGACAATTGACATGTTTTACACAGAAATAACGTATTTATTAAACGGCCGGTTTTTTTTCAAAAAGATATTTTTGTTGATCATCAACAAGGAAACCACAATAGTGATCAAAATAAACGTATTTAAACCGGCAGAACAAGTTTTATACACGGAATACGCAAGGGACCAAGTATTTAACAAATTTATATATTCAAGAAAGCACATACAAGCCATAACGTATACTATTTAAGTAGTATTATAATCTTTATACTAAATATGACAGTGCTACGTTTGGCTAGATAAGATTTTATACATATTTCATTTATCTATTTTATGATTGAAATAATCATTAATTGCTTATAGTGTCTTGTAAGTCTGTTTAGACTTAGACGTTTAATGTATTTTATATGTTTAAAATAGGTGACACTTTAATTAAACATAAATATAAGGTGTGATGACCTGTTCCCAACTAAACAATCAGCGGCCCCAGGGTTATTCTCTCCAGATCGTCATGCCTGATACAGGTAAACTTTGACCAGGAAGGGTTGAGGCCGGAGGGGGTCATTATCTAATTAGTTGGCCGAGTGTAAGCCTGTCAAAATCTTCACATCATTTGTGATCAGATCAGGTACAGATAAAACATGATTAGGGAGGGGGCAAAGCCTAATTATAAAAAGCCATTCATTTTTTTGGGCTTCTGGTCAAACACAGGTAAATTTAATCAGTCATGCATTCCCGCGGTCATCACAGCATGGAGCCTCTAATTACTTGCCCTCTAGCGATATGGTAGCCGGCGCTGGATGCAAGCTAAAACTTGGCTTAGTGCCCACAGGTACAGAGGTAAGAGCTGTCAGTGCGTTGAACCGTGAAGCCACCCGCTGTGCCCCTTGTCAATTATCTGCCTAACAAGTGAGTTGGGATAACTGCCTGAGGCTGTATTTAATTGACGATGTCGTAATTTCCTAAAGGGTTGTCGTAATTTCCTAAAGGGTTGTCGCAATATAAACAACGACGGTCTAAATTTCCTAATTTACTTAAAATTTAATTGCGATGGTCAAAGATTACTCGTCATTATCGTGATATAATAATTTTGTCGGGATATAATCGTGGTTTATAAGAAATATTACGATGTCGGCGAGCTTAATATGATAAATAGGGTTACCAGTGTCCACATCTGACGTAGTCACATCAGCTGATGTTATTATCCAGTCACTATATATCATTATATCCTTGAATTATAGTATAACAGGAGTGTCAATTACCACGATTCCTGCTGATTACTCATCAACGTTTAACATGGAAAGCCAAATTGACAAGAGTTATTATTCAAACAATAAAACGATATAATGCTATACAAGTGTAGATCCTGTAACAGTAAAATGTTCTCACGTAATAATTACCTTCTGTTAATGATAGTACAGTGGATTCCTGTCTTAATATCACCCCTGTTAATATCACATTCCTCTTAAAGGGGCATCCCGCGAAAGCCTAAATGCCTATTCTTGAATATACATGGCGTCTGCACTACTACTTATACTTTCTTGCTATTCCCAAATTCAAAAGTCCACTCAAAATGTCTATAATGACCACTTGCAAAATCGCTTTCCTCGGGAAAGCCCAGATAAAAATAGCGGGGATGACGCAACGTGACAGGCGTGCCGCAAGTTTCCTGCTCAGTTTGACGGAAGGGGCCATATACGGGAGAGGATGCGTAATGTATACGGCTGATGAAACAGAGACAAAGTCCGTGTATAAACTTATTAAATCACATTGAAATTAGACATGAATTGCACACATACCGATATTCAAATGAAGAATAATTGTCGACATATCGGCACCATATATCGATCGACACCAGGAATTATCTATATTATATTTACCTGACCGAGGCCGGTACACATGGGTACCGAATACGGCCATGGTACAAACCTTAATTTATGTAAAAGGTTATATTCACGAACCAACTTTTCAGATGATTTCATAAAATGTATGTAGCATGCATTGAAAAGTTCGAAAATAAATTACATGAAATGTTTGCGATTTTTTTTTTACAGCTCAATGTCTTGAGGATTTTTTTTCAGACTATATATATATATACAAAGTACATTCATATTCATTTAAAACCTATCCAACTTTCAGCGTCCCCGGGTGTAGATTGTCCGAAAATATTTTCAGTTTTCCGTGGAAATCCATGGAAATCCGTGGAATGCCAGAGAAATTGATCAGAATCCATGGATTTCCACGGATTTCCATGGACATCTTTTATATGTCTTTTATATATACTAATTAACCACAACATTAGACATGGAGATACAAAATGTATATTATTATATACGATCAGGAGCTTTCTCAGACTTACTACTGGATAGTTGACTATTGACATGCATCTTTATATCATAGGAAGGTTGATGCGGGGCAAAAAAAAAGAGGATACTGTAAAAGCTAATATTTCCGCTCGCTAAGTCAGCCTCCAAACTGTTCGCGGTGTGGAAATTTTCACGCTGTCATGCAGTCATTCTGTTTTGTACAGTGTTACTGATACTGTAGAGTTTGAGTCGTGTTAAAATTATTCATGTGTGGATATATTCGCAGAGATTAAATATCAACGAAAATTTCCACACTTCGAACAATTCCACTGTATTCCACTTTTAAGTACAGTATAGCTGTCACAGCCGACCCATTCGTTACTACTAAGCCACTACAGCCTATTCGTATCCAGGTGGTTGACAGGATCTGGTGCTAACTGGGATAGTCACATAAAAACTTGCAAGGTCATGCAATATGAAATTCTGAGGGTTATTTTAAGGGGAAATATACCCCCTGACTGATGCCGATCTGACAGAGACTTTCATCAGTAAAGTGTAGGTTTAAAGTTTGTAACCAACCATCTATATGAAGTTCGGTTTGGTTTCCCGGGTATATATAAATGTCATGAGGGGCATGAGTTAATATATATACATAAGCAGCCTTGAAATGCTTCACATTGGATCATTGTATACTGTCTACAGCTGTCGGGGAATCCACCCGGTATAATCACTGACAGATCTGTTGTACATACTATCAAACTTTACACTTCATCGACCACAAAGAATTGCTCAAGAATGTTTCTAAAGATATATTATGTGACTTTCACTTTGAAACTATTGTGTGAGAAAGTATTGTACTTAAAGCTCAAAGTGACACATACATGTATGTATACATACGGATGTATACACAACATACATACACTCAGTGCTATATCAGCTATCCTGCAGAACACTAGAGACCAGATTCATGAGGTTCAAACCCAATCAAACTTTCCACTCTCAACCGATTTTGAGCCAGCTGGACTCTCGGAGGATACCAATGTTTGTCCCATTCTTAGGCTATAGTTACGCTATAATGCATAACAAAACTATTTCAGGGTTCTCGCTGCTATTTTATAAATGGGGTCCTGTCCTAAATAAATGGGGCGATAATATCTGCATAGTCCTTATAATAAGTGGGGTCTTTTTCAGTTTCTATGCTTGAAAAAGATATATATAGGGAGGGCTTGAACACAAACCCTGAATTTAACCCATAATGTGTACACTACAGGACTAAACATTTGGTAAACAAGAATAATTTATCAAAAGCAATATGTCATCGTGTAGTGAATCTACAGGATGTACATTTTTTACGTGATCATCAATTAATGGAATCTTTTACATGAATTGAAAAATTAATTTGTTACAATTGCAAGCTTTTAACTTTTACAGTTAAGTTGAACATATACATTTATATTAATCATATTGCACAAGTTTGATATTTAAATTCTATAACATTGAAATAAGTGTGAGGGTCTGAGATTTTATTTATCACATAAATTATATATAATTTATAAATGTTCATGAGAAAATACAACAAAGCTCTCAAATTTAATTCCATTTGAATCAATACATTTACGAAAAGCAAATTTCTACTCTGAAGATTTTCGAGATAATTTTGTGATATATATCACATTTCTACCACAATACCCTGTGTTATTCCAGTCTCTCAGAGCATTATATAAATGTGCTGACTGTTGGATAAATATATGTTATATACCTCTAGTGGAATATGACCTTCCGGACTTTTGATTGGTTGAGAAGTTGAACTTTGACCGAAAATCACGTGGTTATATATAAATGCATGCAACGTGGTGATTGTTGACGTCGTCACAATTTGGCGGGAATATATACACGAAATGATGTGTTTTCGTGCAAATATTTCGCGGTTTACAAAAAAAAAAAACAGTGCAAATGCAACTTAATAGCATTGTGGTAGAAACAGGTCACACAACGAGTGGTTGTTGGATATGCAATTTATTTCACTCTCTGTAATTATTTTTTAAAAGTTACAAAAGACACTCGCTATAAAGCTCGTGTCTTTTATGACATTACTTTTAAAAAATAATTAACGAGAGCGAAGTAAATTCCATATCCAACAACCACTCGTTGTGTGACCTCTATATATAATCCATCATTTGTTTATTGATGTCAAAACCATGTTGATTAACATGTCTTACAATATTTGGTATAAACAGACGCTACAAACAGGAACAGAATAGTACACAGCGTCTACCTGTATAAAACAAATCCAGATCTCCCATGACACAGAGAATTACGTACCGCAGAAATGGAACCAGGGGCGGGCTGTATAAATTATATTTTATGTAATTGTTACATGTATATTACTGTAAAATTACAAAACACTTACACCCCGACTAAAACTTTTTAGGTGGTAATTATAATATTAAACTGAGAATTTTTCTACATTCTGTCATAAATACATTTGGGGCTGTTTCTTGATCATGAGTAGCCCCTTAATTTCACTATTTAAAGTACTAGTCCTGCCCCTGGGGAAATATGGTTGCTATTCCCAATGTGTTAAATTTCAAATTTGATATGTACAATATTAATCAATTTGATATGTACAATCAATTTGATATGTACATGTACCATCAATTTGATATGAGCTATCAGGAAAAATGGATCCAAATTTACTAAAATCACGAAGAAAGGAAAAATCTCTGGTATATACTAATACTGCAGCCTAGTACTGAGCTTGCATAATTTGTACTAACTGACTATCTGATCTATCTGACATATGTCTACAAATCTGTATGTGCAAATCTTCACATTCCACAAAGTACCAATGACCCGATGATGATCATATGATTAGATGTAATCAAAAATCTATCTTTCAGATGAGATTTAAATGATGTTATCAGAATTTAAAATCTGCTGTTCAGGAATTTTGTCCAGGCATGAAATACTCTACACTCACATATAAATACAATACCTATATATATATAGGTAAAAACTAAAAAGCAACAGTAGAAATACTGAAATTACGAGTAGAAAATTATTGTACTTGCATTTTTTGGCTCGTGGGTTTAATGTCTGTTGAAAGGTGTATATTATTCCAATCTGTATATATCTAAATTTGAATATCGTTTAAAGCATAAAACGAATCGCGAGATGTAAAATATCCAGAAAAAGATGTCCAGTATTGAGGCCAACTAGAGTAGATATTATTTCTGGATACTTTATGTGATTGGTTGAAAATACATGATATTAAGAGTAATTCACCTCAAAATACATGATATTTAAACATGAAGTAAAGAGGAATGTGATATTACCGTAACAGGGGGGGATATTACTGTAACAGAGGGTGATATTACCGCAACAGGGGGGGGGGGGGGTATTACCGTAACAGGGGATGATATTACCGTAACAGGGGGTGATTTTACCGTAACAGGGGGTGATATTATCGTAACAGGAGGTGATATTACCGTAACAGGGGGGAAATTACCGTAACAGGGGGTGATATTACCGTAACAAGGGGTGATATTACCGTAACAGGGGATGATATTACCGTAACAGGGGGTGATATTACCGTAACAGGGGGTGATATTACCATAACAGGGGGTGATATTACCATAACAGGAGGTGATATTACCATAACAGGAGGTGATATTACTGTAACAGGGGGTGATATTACCGTAACAGGAGGTGATATTACCATAACAGGTGGTGATATTACCATAACAGGTGGTGATATAACCATAACAGGGGGTGATATTACCATAACAGGTGGTGATATAACCATAACAGGGGGTGATATTACCATAACAGGTGGTGATATTACCATAACAGGTGGTGATATAACCATAACAGGAGGTGATATTACCATAACAGGAGGTGATATTACCATAACAGGGGGTGATATTACCGTAACAGGGGGTGATATTACCGTAACAGGGGGTGATATTACCATAACAGGGGGTGATATTACCATAACAGGGGGTGATATTACCATAACAGGTGGTGATATAACCATAACAGGGGGTGATATTACCGTAACAGGGGGTGATATTACCGTAACAGGGGGTGATATTACCGTAACATGAGGTGATATTACCATAACAGGGGGCGATATTACCATCACAGGGGGTGATATTACCATAACAGGAGGTGATATTACCGTAACAGGGGGTGATATTACCGTAACAGGGGGTGATATAACCATAACAGGGGGTGATATTACCGTAACAGGGGGTGATATTACTGTAACAGAAGGTGATATTACCATAAAAGGGGTGATATTACCATAACAAGGGGTGATATTACCGTAACAGGGGGTGATATTACCGTAACAGGGGGTGATATTACCGTAACAGGGGGTGATATTACCGTAACAGGGGTTGATATTACCGTAACAGGGGGTGATATTACCGTAACAGGGGTTGATATTACCGTAACAGGGGGTGATATTACCGTAACATGAGGTGATATTACCATAACAGGGGGCGATATTACCATCACAGGGGGTGATATTACCATAACAAGGGGTGATATTACCATAACAGGGGGTGATATTACAATAACAGGAGGTGATATTACCATAACAGGAGGTGATATTACCATAACAGGGGGTGATATAACCATAACAGGGGGTGATATTACCGTAACAGGGGGTGATATTACTGTAACAGAAGGTGATATTACCATAAAAGGGGTGATATTACCATAACAGGGGGTGATATTACCGTAACAGGGGGTGATATTACCGTAACAGGGGGTGATATTACCGTAACAGGGGGTGATATTACCGTAACAGGGGTTGATATTACCGTAACAGGGGGTGATATTAATAACCATGACATGGGGTGATATTACCATCACAGGGGGTGATATTACCATAACAGGGGGTGATATTACCGTAACAGGGGGTGATATTACCGTAACGGGGTGATATTACCGTAACAGGGGGTGATATTACCGTAACAGGGGTTGATATTACCGTAACTGGGGGTGATATTACCGTAACTGGGGGTGATATTACCGTAACTGGTGGTGATATTACCGTAACTGGTGGTGATATTACCGTAACTGGGGGTGATATTACCGTAACAGGGCATGATATTACCATAACAGGGGGTGATATTACCATAACAGGGGGTGATATTACCATAACAGGGGGTGATATTACCATAACAGGGGGTGATATTACAGTAACAGGGGGTGATATTACTGTAACAGGGGGTGATATTAATAACCATGACATGGGGTGATATTACCGTAACAGGGGGGGGGGGGGGGGTATTACCATACAGGGGGTGATATTACCATAACAGGGGGTGATATTACCGTAACAGGGGGTGATATTACCGTAACAGGGGGTGATATTACCATAACAGGGGGTGATATTACCGTAACAGGGGGGGGGGTGAGGGGTGTATTACCGTAACAGGGGGTGATATTACCGTAACAGGGGGTGATATTACCGTAACTGGTGGTGATATTACCGTAACTGGTGGTGATATTACCGTAACTGGGGGTGATATTACCGTAACAGGGGGTGATATTACCATAACAGGTGGTGATATTACCGTAACTGGTGGTGATATTACCGTAACTGGTGGTGATATTACCGTAACTGGGGGTGATATTACCGTAACTGGTGGTGATATTACCGTAACTGGTAGTGATATTACCGTAACTGGGGGTGATATTACCCATTCCAACTCTAAGTCTATAGAACTTTACACTATGCATAACAAAACTATTTCATGGTTCTCGCTGCTATGTTATAAATGGGGTCTTGTCCTAAATAAATGGGGCGATAATATCTGCATATAGTCCTGATAACAATTAAGTGGGGTCCTTTTCAGTTTCTATATATGCTTGAAATGCTTCTATGCTTCAACATAAACCCTGAATTTAACCCATAATGTGTAAACTACAGGACTTAACATTTGGTAAACAAGAGCAATTCATCAAACACAATATTACATCATGTAGAGTTTAGTTAACTAGTATGATCATCAATGGAATCTGTTACAATTGAATTCAAAAATTAGTTTGTTACAATTAGAGCTGGGTACCACAAAATCAAACGTACCACGGTATTTAGGCAAATACTGCGGTACGTACCACGGTATACCACCTTGATTGAATGTTCGAGCTAGCTAAAGGTCTCTGACTGTATTTGTTCTGAAGCCAATCCACAAGAGGCCTGTCATAAGTTTCTCGTTGTGTTATCCTATAATATTGTTTGAGTGAAGCTATGTCTGTCCTAGTTGATCAGCAAACGTATAGGAAATTTTTATTAAACCATATTGGAATTTCAATTGACCTATGTAACAAATAGTTTTTTCAAATTGATAAGTTAAATGAAAGTCCCCAAAAAACCGGTACAGGACTAATGTACCACGGTACGTACCATCAAAACTTCATACCACGGTATACCGGTATACCGGTAAAACCACCCAGCCCTAGTTACAATTGCAAGCTTTTAACTTTTACATTTGAGTTGAACATATTAATCATATTTCACAAGTTTGATATTTAAATTCTATAACATTGAAATAAGTGTGAGAGTCTGAGATTCTATTTATCGCATAAATTATATTTAATTTATAAATGTTCATGAGAAAATACAACAAAGCTCTCAAATTTAATTCCATTTGAATCAATACATTTACGAAAAGCAAATTTCTACTCAGGATCCAACGATTTTCGAGACAATTTTGTGATATAAATCACATACATAATACATCATTTGTTTATTGTTAATAAACATGTCTTACAATATTTGGTACAAACAGACGCTACAAAAAGGAACAGAAAAGTACACAGCATCTACCTGTTAAAAACAAAACCAGATCTCCCATGACACAGAGAATTACGTACCGCAGAAATGGAACCTGCAGGGCCGGGCTGTATAAATCATATTTTATATGGAATTGTTACTGTAAAATTACAACACACTTACACCCAGACTAAAACTTTATAGGTGGTAATCACATGTATAATATTAAACTGAGGATTTTTCTACATTCTGTCATAAATATACATTTGGGGCTGTTTCTTGATCATGAGTAGCCCCTTAATTTCACTATTTAAAGTACTAGTCCTGCCCCTGGGGAAATATGGTTGCTATTCCCAATGTGTTAAATTTCAAATTTGATATTTACAATATTAATCAATTTGATATGTACATACATGTACCATCAATTTGATATGAACTATCAGGAAAAACGGATCCAAGTTTACTAAAATCACGAAGAAAGGAAAAATCTCTGGTATATAATAATACTGCAGCCTCATACTGAGCTTGCATAATTTGTACTAACTGACGATCTGATCTAACTGACATATGTCTACAAATCTATATGTGCAAATCTTCACATTCCACAAAGTACCAATGACCTGATGATGATCATATGATTAGATGTAATCAAAAATCTATCTCTCAGATGAGATTTAAATTATGTTATCAGAATTTAAAATCTGCTGTTCAGGAAATTTGTGCAGGCATGAAAGTACTCTACACTCACATATAAATATAGTACCTATATATATATAGGTAAAAACTTAAAAGCAACAGTAGAAATACTGAAATTACGAGTAGAAAATTATTGTACTTGCATTTTTTGGATCGTGGGTTTAATGTCTGTTGAAAAGTGTATATTATTCCAATCTATATATCTGAATTTGAATATCGTTTAAAGCATAAAACGAATTGCGAGATGTAAAATATCCAGAAAAAGATGTCCAGTATTTCAACATTGAGGCGAACTAGAGTAGATATTATTTCTGGAAATTTTATGTGATTGGTTAAAAATACATGATATTAAGAGGAATTCACCTCAAAATACATGATATTTAAACATGAAGTAAAGAGAATTGTGATATTACCGTAACAGGGGGTGATATTACCGTAACAGGGGGTGATATTACTGTAACAGGGGGTGATATTACCGTAACAGGGAGTGATATTACCGTAACTGGGGGTGATATTACCATAACAGGAGGCGATATAACCATAACAGGGGGTGATATTACCATAACAGGAGGTGATATTACCGTAACAGGGGGTGATATAACCATAACAGGGGGTGATATTACCATAACAGGAGGCGATATAACCATAACAGGGGGTGATATTACCATAACAGGAGGTGATATTACCATAACAGGAGGTGATATTACCATAACAGGGGGTGATATTACCATAACAGGAGGTGATATTACCATAACAGGGGGTGATATTACCGTAACAGGGGGTGATATTACCATAACAGGAGGTGATATTACCATAACAGGGGGTGATATTACCATAACAGGAGGTGATATTACCATAACAGGGGGTGATATTACCATAACAGGGGGTGATATTACCATAACAGGAGGTGATATTACCATAACAGGAGGTGATATTACCATAACAGGGGGCGATATTACCATCACAGGGGGTGATATTACCATAACAAGGGGTGATATTACCATAACAGGAGGTGATATTACCATAACAGGAGCTGATATTACCGTAACAGGGGGTGATATTACCATAACAGGAGGTGATATTACCGTAACAGGGGGTGATATTACCATAACAGGGGGTGATATTACCATAACAGGGGGTGATATTACCATAACAGGGGGCGATATTACCATCACAGGGGGTTATATTACCATAACAAGGGGTGATATTACCATAACAGGAGGTGATATTACCATAACAGGAGGTGATATTACCATAACAGGAGCTGATATTACCGTAACAGGGGGTGATATTACCATAACAGGAGGTGATATTACCGTAACAGGGGGTGATATTACCGTAACAGGAGGTGATATTACCATAACAGGAGGTGATATTACCGTAACAGGGGGTGATATTACCATAACAGGAGGTGATATTACCATAACAGGAGGTGATATTACCATAACAGGAGGTGATATTACCGTAACAGGGGGTGATATTACCATAACAGGAGGTGATATTACCATAACAGGAGGTGATATTACCATAACAGGAGGTGATATAACCATAACAAGGGGTGATATTACCATAACAGGAGGCGATATTACCATAACAGGGGGTGATATTACCATAACAGGAGGTGATATTACCATAACAGGGGGTGATATTACCGTAACAGGGGGTGATATAACCATAACAGGGGGTGATATTACCATAACAGGGGGTGATATAACCATAACAGGAGGTGATATTACCATAACAGGAGGTGATATTACCATAACTGGTGGTGATATTACCATAACAGGAGGTGATATTACCATAACAGGGGGTGATATTACCATAACAGGGGGTGATATTACCATAACAGGAGGTGATATTACCATAACAGGAGGCGATATAACCATAACAGGGGGTGATATAACCGTAACAGGGGGTGATATTACCATAACAGGGGGTGATATTACCATAACAGGGGGTGATATTACCATAACAGGAGGTGATATTACCATCACAGGGGGTGATATAACCGTAACAGGGGGTGATATTACCATAACAGGGGGTGATATAACCATAACAGGGGGTGATATAACCGTAACAGGGGGTGATATTACCATAACAGGGGGTGATATTACCGTAACAGGGGGTGATATTACCATAACAGGGGGTGATATAACCGTAACAGGGGGTGATATTACCATAACAGGGGGTGATATTACCATAACAGGGGGTGATATAACCATAACAGGGGGTGATATAACCGTAACAGGGGGTGATATTACCATAACAGGGGGTGATATTACCGTAACAGGGGGTGATATTACCATAACAGGGGGTGATATTACCATAACAGGGGGTGATATTACCATAACAGGGGGTGATATTACCATAACAGGGGGTGATATTACCATAACAGGAGGTGATATTACCATCACAGGGGGTGATATTACCATAACAGGGGGTGATATTACCGTAACAGGGGGTGATATTACCATAACAGGAGGTGATATTACCATAACAGGGGGTGATATTACCGTAACAGGGGGTGATATTACCATAACAGGGGGTGATATTACCATAACAGGGGGTGATATTACCATAACAGGAGGTGATATTACCATCACAGGGGGTGATATTACCATAACAAGGGATGATATTACCCTAACAGGGGGTGATATTACCGTAACAGGGGGTGATATTACCATAACAGGGGGTGATATTACCATAACAGGAGGTGATATTACCATAACAGGGGGTGATATTACCATAACAGGAGGTGATATTACTATAACAGGGTGTGATATTACCATAACAGGGGGTGATATTACCGTAACAGGGGGTGATATTACCATAACAGGTGGTGATATAACCATAACAGGAGGTGATATTACCATAACAGGAGGTGATATAACCATAACAGGAGGTGATATTACCATAACAGGGGGTGATATTACCGTAACAGGGGATGATATTACCATAACAGGAGGTGATATTACCATAACAGGGGGTGATATTACCATAACAGGGGGTGATATTACCATAACAGGAGGTGATATTACCATAACAGGGGGCGATATTACCATCACAGGGGGTGATATTACCATAACAAGGGATGATATTACCATAACAGGGGGTGATATAACCGTAACAAGGGGGGGGGGGGGGTATTACCGTAACAGGGGGTGATATTACCGTAACAGGGGGTGATATTACCATAACAGGGGGTGATATTACCGTAACTGGTGGTGATATTACTGAACTGGGGGTGATATTACTGTAACATGGGGGTGATATTACCCTAAAGGGGGTGATATTACTGTAACATGGGGGTGATACTACCGTAACAGGGGGTGATACTACTGTAACATGGGGGTGATATTACCATAACAGGAGGTGATATTACCATAACAGGGGGTGATATTACCATAACAGGGGGGGGGGATATTACCATAACAGGGGGTGATATTACCGTAACAGGGGGTGATATTTCCGTAACATGGGGTGATATTACCGTAACAGGGGGTGATATTACCGTAACATGGGGTGATATTACCGTAACAGGGGGTGATATTACCGTAACAGGGGGTGATATTACCATAACAGGAGGTGATATTACCATAACCGGGGGGCGATATTACCATCACAGGGGGTGATATAACCATAACAGGGGGTGATATAACCATAACAGGGGGTGATACTACTGTAACATGGGGGTGATATTACCATAACAGGGGGTGATATTACCATAACAAGGGGTGATATTACCATAACAGGGGGTGATATAACCATAACAGTAGTTGATATTACAATAACAGGAGGTGATATTACCATAACAGGAGGTGATATTACCATAACAGGGGGTGATATTACCGTAACAGGGGGTGATATAACCATAACAAGGGGTGATATTATCGTAACAGGGGATGATATTACCATAACAGGGGGCGATATTACCATCACAGGGGGTGATATTACCATAACAAGGGGTGATATTACCATAACAGGGGGTGATATAACCATAACAGGGGGTGATATTACCATAACAGGGGGTGATATTACCATAACAGGGGGTGATATTACCGTAACATGGGGGTGATATTACCATAACATTGGGGTGATATAACCATAACAGGGGGTGATATAACCATAACAGGAGGTGATATTACCGTAACAGGGGGTGATATTACTGTAACAGGGGGTGATATTACCGTAACAGGGGGTGATATTACCGTAACAGGAGGTGATATTACCGTAACTGGTGGTGATATTACCATAACAGGGGGCGATATTACCATCACAGGGCAGTGATTTTTTCACATTTTCCTTGAAAGTGCCCATACCTTTTTTCATTGGGAATTTCAACGAAAAAAAATTAAAATAGGGAATTTGTAGACATAAGTAATGTGTATTTGGTTTATGATAAATAATGGACATTTTCATTGACTCCACCTTCGATATTGTTGTGTTTAATAAAAGTATGATATATTCATTGAATAGACAAAAAATTCAATGTAAACTGTTTTAAAATTACCGGTAGTCAGTACACTGATTATCTATCATGACATGGAGCTTCAGACTCTGAACAATTCAGTTTTTCCATCATCTTACTTTATTACATGCATACAAATTGGGAAAATTTGAGTCAATTGGGAAAAATATCTCTAGGGGAAAGTACCTAAAGTCGGCACTTTAAAAGGGTAAAAAAATCACTGCAGGGGGTGATATTACCATAACAAGGGGTGATATTACCATAACAGGGGGTGATATAACCATAACAGGAGCTGATATTACCGTAACAAGGGATGATATTACCGTAACTGGTGGTGATATTACCGTAACAGGGGGTGATATTACCGTAACAGGGGGTGATATTACCATAACAGGAGGTGATATAACCATAACAGGGGGTGATATTACCATAACAGGAGCTGATATTACCGCAACAGGGGGTGATATTACCGTAACAGGAGGTGATATTACCGTAACTGGTGGTGATATTACCGTAACAGGGGGTGATATTACCGTAACAGGGGGTGATATTACCGTAACAGGGGGTGATATTACCATAACAGGAGCTGATATTACCGTAACAGGGGGTGATATTACCGTAACAGGGGGTGATATTACCATAACAGGAGCTGATATTACCGTAACAGGGGGCGATATAACCATAACAGGAGGTGATATTACCGTAACAGGAGGTGATATTACCATAACAGGAGCTGATATTACCGTAACAGGGGGTGATATTACCGTAACAGGAGGTGATATTACCGTAACTGGTGGTGATATTACCGTAACAGGGGGTGATATTACCGTAACAGGGGGTGATATTACCATAACAAGGGGTGATATTACCATAACAGGAGGTGATATAACCATAACAGGAGGTGATATTACCGTAACAGGAGGTGATATTACCATAACTGGTGGTGATATTACTGTTACATGGGGGTGATATTACCGTAAAGGGGGTGATATTACTGTAACATGGGGGTGATACTACCGTAACAGGGGGTGATACTACTGTAACATGGGGGTGATACTACCGTAACTGGGGGTGATATTACTGTAACATGGGGGTGATACTACGTAACAGGGGGTGATATTACTGTAACATGGGGGTGATACTACCGTAACAGGGGGTGATATTACTGTAACATCGGGGTGATACTACCGTAACAGGGGGTGATATTACCATAACAGGGGGTGATATTACCGTAACATGGGGGTGATATAACCATAACAGGGGGTGATATAACCACAACAGGGGGTGATATTACCGTAACAGGTGGTGATATTACCGTAACATGGGGGTGATATTACCGTAACAAGGGGGGGGGTATTACCGTAACAGGGGGTGATATTACTGAACTGGGGGTGATATTACCGTAACATGGGGGTGATATAACCATAACAGGGGGTGATATTACCATAACTGGGGGTGATATTACCATAACAGGAGGTGATATTACCGTAACAGGGGGTGATATTACCATAACAGGGGATGATATTACCATAACAGGGGGTGATATTACCATAACAGGAGGTGATATTACCATAACAGGGGGTGATATTACCGTAACAGGGGGTGATATTACCATAACAGGGGGTGATATTTCCATAACAGGAGGTGATATTACAATAACCGGAGGTGATATAACCATAACAGGAGGTGATATTACCGTAACAGGGGGGGGGATATTACCGTAACAAGAGGTGATATTACCGTAACAGGAGGTGATATTACCGTAACAGGGGGTGATATTACCGTAACAGGGGGTGATATTACCGTAACAGTGGGTGATATTACCGTAACAGGAGGTGATATTACCATAACAGGGGGCGATATTACCATCACAGGGGGTGATATTACCATAACAAGGGGTGATATTACCATAACAGGGGGTGATATTACCATAACAGGAGGTGATATTACCATAACAGGAGGTGATATTACCATAACAGGGGGTGATATAACCATAACAGGGGGTGATATTACCGTAACAGGGGGTGATATTACTGTAACAGGAGGTGATATTACCATAACAGGGGGCGATATTACCATCACAGGGGGTGATATTACCATAACAAGGGGTGATATTACCATAACAGGGGGTGATATTACCATAACAGGAGGCGATATAACCATAACAGGAGGTGATATAACCATAACAGGGGGTGATATTACCGTAACAGGGGGTGATATAACCATAACTGGGGGTGATATTACTGTAACAGGAGGTGATATAACCATAACAGGGGGTGATATTACCATAACAGGAGGTGATATTACCGTAACAGGGGGTAATATTACCATAACAGGGGATGATATTACCATAACAGGGGGTGATATTACCATAACAGGAGGTGATATTACCATAACATGGGGTGATATTACCATAACAGGGGGGGGATATTACCATAACAGGGGGGATATCACCGTAACAGGGGGTGATATTACCATAACAGGGGGTGATATTACCATAACAGGGGGTGATATTACCATAACAGGAGGTGATATTACCGTAACAGGGGGTGATATTACCGTAACAGGGGGTGATATTACCATAACAGGGGGTGATATTACCGTAACAGGGGGTGATATTACCGTAACAGGGGGTGATATTACCATAACAGGAGGTGATATTACCGTAACAGGGGGCGATATTACCATCACAGGGGGTGATATTACCATAACAGGGGTTGATATTACCATAACAGGAGGTGATATTACCATAACAGGAGGTGATATTACCATAACAGGGGGTGATATAACCATAACAAGGGGTGATATTACCATAACAGGGGGTGATATTACCATAACAGGAGTTGATATTACAATAACAGGAGGTGATATTACCATAACAGGAGGTGATATTACCATAACAGGGGGTGATATAACCATAACAAGGGGTGATATTATCGTAACAGGGGGTGATATTACTGTAACAGGAGGTGATATTACCATAACAGGGGGCGATATTACCATCACATGGGGTGATATTACCATAACAAGGGGTGATATAACCATAACAGGGGGTGATATAACCATAACAGGGGGTGATATTACCATAACAGGGGGTGATATAAACGTAACAAGGGGGGGGGGTATTACCGTAACAGGGGGTGATATTACCGTAACAGGGGGTGATATTACCATAACAGGGGGTGATATTACCGTAACTGGTGGTGATATTACTGAACTGGGGGTGATATTACTGTAACATGGGGGTGATATTACCCTAAAGGGGGTGATATTACTGTAACATGGGGGTGATACTACCGTAACAGGGGGTGATACTACTGTAACATGGGGGTGATATTACCATAACAGGAGGTGATATTACCATAACAGGGGGTGATATTACCATAACAGGGGGGGGGATATTACCATAACAGGGGGTGATATTACCGTAACAGGGGGTGATATTACCGTAACATGGGGTGATATTACCGTAACAGGGGGTGATATTACCGTAACATGGGGTGATATTACCGTAACAGGGGGTGATATTACCGTAACAGGGGGTGATATTACCATAACAGGAGGTGATATTACCATAACCGGGGGGCGATATTACCATCACAGGGGGTGATATAACCATAACAGGGGGTGATATAACCATAACAGGGGGTGATACTACTGTAACATGGGGGTGATATTACCATAACAGGGGGTGATATTACCATAACAAGGGGTGATATTACCATAACAGGGGGTGATATTACCATAACAGGGGGTGATATTACCGTAACAGGGGGCGATATTACCATCACAGGGGGTGATATTATCATAACAGGGGGTGCTATAACCATAACAGTAGTTGATATTACAATAACAGGAGGTGATATTACCATAACAGGAGGTGATATTACCATAACAGGGGGTGATATTACCGTAACAGGGGGTGATATAACCATAACAAGGGGTGATATTATCGTAACAGGGGGTGATATTACTGTAACAGGAGGTGATATTACCATAACAGGGGGCGATATTACCATAACAGGAGGTGATATAACCATAACAGGAGGTGATATTACCATAACAGGGGGGGATATCACCGTAACAGGGGGTGATATTACCGTAACAGGGGGTGATATTACCGTAACAGGGGGTGATATTACCGTAACAGGGGGTGATATTACCGTAACTGGTGGTGATATTACTGTAACATGGGGGTGATATTACCGTAAAGGGGGTGATATTACTGTAACATGGGGGTGATACTACGTAACAGGGGGTGATATTACTGTAACATGGGGGTGATACTACCGTAACAGGGGGTGATATTACTGTAACATCGGGGTGATACTACCGTAACAGGGGGTGATATTACCATAACAGGGGGTGATATTACCGTAACATGGGGGTGATATAACCATAACAGGGGGTGATATAACCATAACAGGGGGTGATATTACCGTAACATGGGGTGATATTACCATAACAGGAGGTGATATAACCATAACAGGAGGTGATATAACCATAACAGGGGGTGATATAACCATAACAGGGGGTGATATAACCATAACAGGGGGTGATATTACCGTAACATGGGGGTGATATTACCGTAACATGGGGGTGATATAACCATAACAGGGGGTGATATTACCATAACAGGAGCTGATATTACCATAACAGGGGGGGATATCACCGTAACAGGTAGTGTTATTACTGTAACATGGGGGTGATATTACCGTAACAGGTGGTGATATTATCGTAACATGGGGGTGATATTACCGTAACAAGGGGGGGGGGGGGGGTATTACCGTAACAGGGGGTGATATTACTGAACTGGGGGTGATATTACCGTAACATGGGGGTGATATAACCATAACAGGGGGTGATATAACCATAACAGGGGGTGATATTACCATAACAGGAGCTGATATTACCATAACAGGGGGTGATATTACCGTAACAGGTGGTGATATTACTGTAACATGGGGGTGATACTACCATAACAGGGGGTGATATTACCGTAACAGGTGGTGATATTACCGTAACATGGGGGTGATATAACCATAACAGGGGGTGATATAACCATAACAGGAGCTGATATTACCATAACAGGGGGTGATATTACCGTAACAGGTGGTGATATTACTGTAACATGGGGGTGATACTACCATAACAGGGGGTGATATTACCGTAACAGGTGGTGATATTACCGTAACATGGGGGTGATATAACCATAACAGGGGGTGATATAACCATAACAGGAGCTGATATTACCATAACAGGGGGTGATATTACCGTAACAGGTGGTGATATTACTGTAACATGGGGGTGATACTACCATAACAGGGGGTGATATTACCGTAACATGGGGGTGATATTACCGTAACATGGGGGTGATATTACCGTAACATGGGGGTGATATTACCATAACAGGGGGTGATATTACCGTAATAAGGGGGGGGGGGGTGTATTACCATAACAGGGGGTGATATTACCGTAACAGGGGGTGATATTACCATAACATGGGGTGATATTACCGTAACAGGTGGTGATATTACTGTAACATGGGGGTGATACTACCATAACAGGGGGTGATATTACTGTAACATGGGGGTGATATTACCGTAACATGGGGGTGATATTACCGTAACATGGGGGTGATATTACCATAACAGGGGGTGATATTACCGTAATAAGGGGGGGGGGTGTATTACCGTAACAGGGGGTGATATTACCGTAACAGGGGGTGATATTACCATAACAGGGGGTGATATTACCGTAACATGGGGGTGATATTACCATAACAGGGGGTGATATTACCGTAATAAGGGGGGGGGGGTGTATTACCGTAACAGGGGGTGATATTACCATAACAGGGGGTGATATTACCGTAACTGGTGGTGATATTGCTGTAACATGGGGGTGATACTACCGTAACAGGGGGTGATATTACCATAACAGGGGGGGGGGGGGTATTACCGTAACAGGTGGTGATATTACCGAACTGGGGGTGATATTTTTTTCTAGGTAGTCTAAGTGGTACCCTAAATCTTTATAAATTTATGCGTCCTCACGAGACTCAAACCACACGTTTTATTTGAGAATAAAACAATTTTAGACGTCATCTGTCAATTGAAGGAGTCAAAATACAGGTTTTTAGGGGAGTCAGGGAAAACCCTGTGTTCCAGTTCGGATCAATGTCCCCAAATTAACTAATGTAAAACACATGTCTGGACATATTATATAAACCAAACGCTTAATGACGTACTTTTGCTTGTATCTTGACAGAAATAAATCTACTTGAAATAAGCGAGTCTTCCTCGTGTCTCTACTGTAAATAATCTTTGTATATAAATGACACCACATATTATGATAAAGGGGCAGCTCTATAAAAAAATGTGATCCTCTATAAAATATATCTTAATTCTGTATGGAAACATTTTTATCAATACCAAGGGTGATGATCTTACAATCCTTAAAGTAAATCGGAATTTTATCATACATGGCTATACATCATACATGGCTGTACATCATACATGGCTGTACATCATACATGGCTATACATCATACATGGCTGTACATCATACATGGCTGTACATCATACATGGCTATACATCATACATGGCTATACATCATACATGGCTATACATCATACATGGCTATACATCATACATGGCTATACATCATACATGGCTATACATCATACATGGCTATACATCATACATGGCTATACATTTTGACTTTTAACTTCATATGGGAATAATTTACACACAAAATTATCAAATTGATTTTTGATATCTGAATGTAATATAGAACATCATGCACGAGGAACCCCTCGCTGGTAGGGATTGGCCCAACCGCTTGGTATTAATTTATTAATTATTCCAACTCATACTGCAAATTTTGTAAACTGTATTCGTTTTGTAAAATGTATTATGTCGGTCTTAAAAGCTCATTAGAGCTTGCATTTGTGTTTTTATTGTTGTACCAGACACGCCGACTTTAAACATAACGTATCTTAGATAGCCTCCAAACTTTGACAACTTTGACAATTTATTTGTCCACACTGTTTTTGATATTCACTTCATATATATTTATTTGCATCCAGGGAACATTTAAAATTTGTTCCGACACAGTATATGTAATCATGGTAATATGTATACATACATACATATATATTTACGGTCTGTTTGGAATTGATAGTATATTGCCTATACATTTCTACGAATGCCTACTGAACTTTATTTTCCGATAAAATCAGTGGATCACGCGCCTATTGGCGCAGCGCGCAGTAATACACTCCGTTACGATTTGAACACGACGCCGCGTCACTACTTTCCAGACTTGATCAATATCCTGCCGCGTAGTATGTGTTAATTTATTTAAGAAATAAATAATGAAGCATTTTAATGTTTTTTTAAATACAATAACAGTAACAAAGACAGTATGGTTTGTTTATATATGAACTAATGTGAAAAAACAACAATAAAAAGATGTAATCTTTTGGAACTTTTTTGTTTACTTGTTGACTGAAATTTCGCGGGAGTTCGTCACCTCATAAGGCGGCTGTTTCAACAGTCTACCGAAACCAAACGATACTGTTTGATTTCATCGCAGTAAGTATTATACTATCTGATTAAAGAAATAATTACACACGGGAATATAAGGTCTGGACAGTAAATATAAGGATTAAAGTTTCTTTCTGGTGGTTTTATCAAAGGATAAATTTCAGTAGGATATCGATAGTTGTTTCATGGAACGCTTTCATTCCAACTATCGATATCCTACTGAACTTTATCCTTTGATAAAACCACCAGAAAGAAACTTTAATTCTTAAATAGATGTATCATATACGGGGGATTACCGTCAATATTATCCTTACTAAGACTCTCTATTATATGATTTTGGAGTTTATAAACAAATCATAAGCACACAAATGAAGTGAAAACCAGTTAACATGACGTAAGTCAGTTTTACAAGCAGTCCACTATAGCAGAGTGGCGTCAGACAGCTGCGCTGTCTCTCACCAGGACCGGGGCTGAGCAGGACCGGGGTTGGTGAGGACCGTCAAGATAAGATAACTCGTCATGACTTCGGATGATTGCACGGTCCTAGGCAGGGCAACACAGATTTATCTAACATACATAGTATTAATACATAACTATATAAAAATAAACACATAAAAACAAAATGTACCTAACAATGATTAACAATGCTAGTTAGGAGATTAAATATAATCTATTTAACGAGGAAATGGAATCTCGACACATTAGAAAGGTTGTATGGATTGTACAATAAATATGCCTCTATAGCTGTAGCGGTCCCGAACAGGGCCAAATCCTGATCAGAGAATCCAGTGTTCATTTTATTCGCATTAACGGATTAAAAACATGAAAGTGACAGTGCTTACAGACAAAACAGAAGTAGCGACGATTAAGATAATAATTACACTTTGTCTACATATTAAAGCATTGTATTTCAAATTATATAAGAGTTGTATACTACTACAGAGTGTATATATTCGGTCCTTAGCAGGGATAAGCTAATCATGAAACACAATGGGTAATTTATCTTTAGTTAGGAAATAGCCAACATTTACAAATTAATAACACTGCATCATTGAAGACACGGTTTATCTATACGTGTACTTCTTTTAGCGTACATGTCTAGTTCGGGGACAACATTATCAGGAAATAACATATTGTCCCAATATGTCTTTTAACTTATCCAACAAATATAACAAAATATAAATCTTATAAACTTGTATTAAATGAGGAAAGCGGAACATGTCTCAATGACATAGTCTGCCATTGTAGCTGTAAGCGTATACGGTCCTGAATAATGAAAGTGACAGTGCTTACAGACAAAACACAAGCACAGATAATTAAGACATAATTCAAACATTTTACAGTATTTAATCATTATGCTTGATGTTATATAAAATTTGTATTTTAACAATATAAAGTATATTATATTCGGTCCTGAAAGGTACAATCTGATCAGAAAACACAAAGGGTAATGTATCCGTAATTATGAAATAGCCCACGTTCACAGAGTTTTACGGACAAGAGAATTGTTTTTATGATTTTTGAATGGAAATAACATTGCATGAACAAAGACATGGCTCATACATGCTACACTTTTGTTAGCGCACAAGGTCCACTCGGGGACAACATTTTCAGGAAATAACATATTTTCCTTAATTATTGCTTTTAATATATTGATTATTAAACGTGAATTAAGCTAGCAAAATTTATAGCTGATAGATTTGTCATATAAGATGAGGAAGACGGAACATGTCTGATTAGAATGGCTATATACTATAGTCCATAACACTGTAGCTGTAAGCGTATACGGTCCTGAGCAGGGCCAAATCCTGATAAGATAATCAAGTGTTTATTTCATTCTTATTAATGGATCAAAATAGTGAGAGTGACAGCGCTTACAGAGAGTTTAACTTTGTCTACAGTTTTCTATCATTGTGTTTCTTATTTGATACGAATTGTATTGTAATATAGACTTATCATATTCAGTCCTGAGCAGGGACAAGCATATAAGAAAACACTGAATTATCCATAGTTACCTATGGAATAACCCCCCGTTCACAAAGCTTACGGACAAACAAAAGGTGTCTTATGATTTTAAATGGAAATAACATTGTATGAACAAAGACATGTTTTATATATACATGCTGTACTTCTTTCAGCGCACACGGTCCTAGTCAGGGACAACATTATCAGAAAATAACTTTTTTTTCAATATGTTTTTAATACATTTATTGTTTAAATTCACTACAGATAACAAAATGTATGGCTGATAGATTTGTCATATAAGATGAGGAAGAAACATGTCTGATAAGAAAAGCTATATACTAAAGTCTATAACTGTAGCTGTAAGCGTATACGGCCCTGAGCAGGGCCAAATCCTGATAAGATAATCAAGTGTTTATTTCATTCTTATTAATGGATCAAAATAGTGAGAGTGACAGCGCTTACAGAGAGTTTAACTTTGTCTACAGTTTTCTATCATTGTGTTTCTTATTTGATACGAATTGTATTGTAATATAGACTTATCATATTCGGTCCTGAGCAGGGACAAGCATATAAGAAAACACTAAAGGTAATTATCCGTAGTTACCTATGGAATAACCCCCCCGTTCACAAAGCTTACGGACAAACAAAATTGTCTTATGATTTCAAATGGAAATAACATTGTATGAACAAAGGCATGTTATATATATATATGCTGCACTTCTTTCAGCGCACACGGTCCTAGTCAGGGACAACATTATCAGAAAATAACTTTTTTTTTCAATATGTTTTTAATACATTTATTGTTTAAATTCACTACAGATAACAAAATGTATGGCTGATAGATTTGTCATATAAGATGAGGAAGAAACATGTCTGATAAGAAAAGCTATATACTAAAGTCTATAACTGTAGCCGTAAGCGTATACGGTCCTGAGCAGGGCCAAATCCTGATCAGTGAATCAAGTGTTCATTTCAATCGAAATTGTGAAAGTGACAGTGCTTACAGATAAAACAGAAGCACAGATAATAAAGACATAATTCAAACATTCTACAGTGTTTAATCATTGTGCTTGATGTTATATAAGATTTGTATGGCTCTATGCGATATATAGTCTATCACTGTAGCCGTCAGCGTATACGGTCCTGAGCAGGGCCAAATCCTGATCAGTGAATCAAGTGTTCATTTCATTCGTATAAATGGATCAAAATAATGAAAGTGACAGTGCTTACAGACAAAACACAAGCACAGATAATTAAGACATAATTCAAACATTTTACAGTATTTAATCATTATGCTTGATGTTATATAAGATTTGTATATTACAATATAAAGTATATTATATTCGGTCCTGAAAGGTACAATCTGATCAGAAAACACAAAGGGTAATGTATCCGTAATTATGAAATAGCCCACGTTTACAGAGTTTTACGGACAAGAGAATTGTTTTTATGATTTTTGAATGGAAATAACATTGCATGAACAAAGACATGGCTCATACATGCTACACTTTTGTTAGCGCACAAGGTCCACTCGGGGACAACATTTTCAGGAAATAACATATTTTCCTTAATTATTGCTTTTAATATAGTGATTATTAAACGTGAATTAAGCTAGCAAAATTTATAGCTGATAGATTTGTCATATAAGATGAGGAAGACGGAACATGTCTGATTAGAATGGCTATACACTATAGTCCATAGCACTGTAGCTGTAAGCGTATACGGTCCTGAGCAGGGCCAAATCCTGATAAGATAATCAAGTGTTTATTTCATTCTTATTAATGGATCAAAATAGTGAGAGCGACAGCGCTTACAGAGAGTTTAACTTTGTCTACAGTTTTCTATCATTGTGTTTCTTATTTGATACGAATTGTATTGTACTATAGACTTATCATATTCGGTCCTGAGCAGGGACAAGCATATAAGAAAACACTAAAGGTAATTATCCGTAGTTACCTATGGAATAACCCCCCGTTCACAAAGCTTACGGACAAACAAAATTGTCTTATGATTTCAAATGGAAATAACATTGTATGAACAAAGGCATGTTATATATATAAATGCTGCACTTCTTTCAGCGCACACGGTCCTAGTCAGGGACAACATTATCAGAAAATAACTTTTTTTTTCAATATGTTTTTAATACATTTATTGTTTAAATTCACTACAGATAACAAAATGTATGGCTGATAGATTTGTCATATAAGATGAGGAAGAAACATGTCTGATAAGAAAAGCTATATACTAAAGTCTATAACTGTAGCTGTAAGCGTATACGGCCCTGAGCAGGGCCAAATCCTGATAAGATAATCAAGTGTTTATTTCATTCTTATTAATGGATCAAAATAGTGAGAGTGACAGCGCTTACAGAGAGTTTAACTTTGTCTACAGTTTTCTATCATTGTGTTTCTTATTTGATACGAATTGTATTGTACTATAGACTTATCATATTCGGTCCTGAGCAGGGACAAGCATATAAGAAGACACTAAAGGTAATTATCCGTAGTTACCTATGGAATAACCCCCCGTTCACAAAGCTTACGGACAAACAAAATTGTCTTATGATTTCAAATGGAAATAACATTGTATGAACAAAGGCATGTTATATATATATATGCTGCACTTCTTTCAGCGCACACGGTCCTAGTCAGGGACAACATTATCAGAAAATAACTTTTTTTTTCAATATGTTTTTAATACATTTATTGTTTAAATTCACTACAGATAACAAAATGTATGACTGATAGATTTGTCATTTAAGATGAGGAAGAAACATGTCTGATAAGAAAAGCTATATACTAATGCTATAACTGTAGCCGTAAGCGTATACGGTCCTGAGCAGGGCCAAATCCTGATCAGTGAATCAAGTGTTCATTTCAATCGAAATAGTGAAAGTGACAGTGCTTACAGATAAAACAGAAGCACAGATAATAAAGACATAATTCAAACATTCTACAGTGTTTAATCATTGTGCTTGATGTTATATAAGATTTGTATGGCTCTATGCTATATATAGTCTATCACTGTAGCCGTCAGCGTATACGGTCCTGAGCAGGGCCAAATCCTGATAAGATAATCAAGTGTTTATTTCATTCTTATTAATGGATTAAAATAGTGAGAGTGACAGCGCTTACAGAGAGTTTAACTTTGTCTACAGTTTTCTATCATTGTGTTTCTTATTTGATACGAATTGTATTGTACTATAGACTTATCATATTCGGTCCTGAGCAGGGACAAGCATATACGAAAACACTGAATTATCCGTAGTTACCTATGGAATAACCCCCCGTTCATAAAGCTTACGGACAAACAAAAGGTGTCTTATGATTTTAAATGGAAATAACATTGTATGAACAAAGACATGTTTTATATATACATGCTGTACTTCTTTCAGCGCACACGGTCCTAGTCAGGGACAACATTATCAGAAAATAACTTTTTTTTTCAATATGTTTTTTATACATTTATTGTTTAAATTCACTACAGATAACAAAATGTATGACTGATAGATTTGTCATATAAGATGAGGAAGAAACATGTCTGATAAGAAAAGCTATATACTAAAGTCTATAACTGTAGCCGTAAGCGTATACGGTCCTGAGCAGGGCCAAATCCTGATCAGTGAATCAAGTGTTCATTTCAATCGAAATAGTGAAAGTGACAGTGCTTACAGATAAAACAGAAGCACAGATAATAAAGACATAATTCAAACATTCTACAGTGTTTAATCATTGTGCTTGATGTTATATAAGATTTGTATGGCTCTATGCTATATATAGTCTATCACTGTAGCCGTCAGCGTATACGGTCCTGAGCAGGGCCAAATCCTGATCAGTGAATCAAGTGTTCATTTCATTCGTATAAATGGATCAAAATAATGAAAGTGACAGTGCTTACAGACAAAACACAAGCACAGATAATTAAGACATAATTCAAACATTTTACAGTATTTAATCATTATGCTTGATGTTATATAAGATTTGTATATTACAATATAAAGTATATTATATTCGGTCCTGAAAGGTACAATCTGATCAGAAAACACAAAGGGTAATGTATCCGTAATTATGAAATAGCCCACGTTTACAGAGTTTTACGGACAAGAGAATTGTTTTTATGATTTTTGAATGGAAATAACATTGCATGAACAAAGACATGGCTCATACATGCTACACTTTTGTTAGCGCACAAGGTCCACTCGGGGACAACATTTTCAGGAAATAACATATTTTCCTTAATTATTGCTTTTAATAAATTGATTATTAAACGTGAATTAAGCTAGCAAAATTTATAGCTGATATATTTGTCATATAAGATGAGGAAGACGGAACATGTCTGATTAGAATGGCTATATACTATAGTCCATAACACTAGCTGTAAGCGTATACGGTCCTGAGCAGTATTTACTCATGATATAACCAACGTTCGCAAAGCTCACGGAAAAGAGAAGTGTCATAAAGCTTTTGAAATGGAAAAAACAGATCATCATTGAAGACATGATTTATATAAAACTACACTTCTTTTAATGTACACGATCTAATTCGGGGAAAACATTTTCAGGAATAAACATATTTTCCCAATATGTCTTTTAATTTATTAAGTGTTCAATATCAATAAATATAACAAAATATATAGCTAAAAGACTTGTCGTATTAAATGAGGAAGGCGGAACATGTTTTATGAGAATGACGCTATGCTATAGTCTGCCGCTGTCTGTAGTTGTAAGCGTATGCGGTCCTGAGCAGGGCCAATTCCTGATACGAGAATCCAGAGTTCATTTCATTTGAATTAATGGATCAAAAATATGAAAGTGACATTGCTAACAGATAAAGCAGAAGTAGCGATGATTAAGGTAATAATTAAACTTTGTCTACATTATACAAACATCGTGTTTTATATTATATAAGAGTTGCATAACAGGGACAAGCTGATCAGGAAACACAATGGGTAATTTATCCTTAGTTATGAGAAACAGTCCACAATCACAAAGTAAACGGACAAGAGAATTTTGAAAGGGAAGCAACATTGTATAATTGAAGACATAGCTTAAATACACTGCTATTCTTTTAGTGTACACGATCTAAGTTGGAGACAACATCATCAGTAAAAAAAACATTTTCCCAATATGTCTTTAAATTTAACTAGTGTCACATGTCGATAAATATAACAAAATATATAGTAAATAGCCTTGTCGTATTAAGTGGGGAAGGCGGGACATGACTTATGATAATGATTCAATGCTATAGTCTAACAACTGCAGCTGTAAGCGTATATATACGGTCCTTAGCAGAGTCAAATCCTGATCAGACAATCTATAGTGTTCAACCCATTCGCATTAATGTATCAGAAACATGAAAGTGAGAGTGCTTACAGACAAGACAGAAATAGACTCGTTAATTTGTGTCCACAGTATTGTCTACAGTATTGAATCATTGTGTTGCATACTACATGTATATAAGAGTTTCGTCCTGAGCTGGGACACGCTGATCAGAAAACACAACGGGTAATTTATCTGTAGTAAATTATGAAATAACCCACGTTCGCGTTGTTCTCGGAAACGAGAAGTGTCATAATGCGGGACAACATTTTCAGGAATAAACATATTTTCCCAATATGTCTTTTAATTTATTGAATGTTTAATGTCAATAAATAATAGCTAATAGACTTGTCGATTTAAATGAGGAAGGCGGAACAAGTTTTATGAGAATGACTTTATGCTATAGTCTGCCGCTGTAGCTGTAAGCGTATGCGGTCCTGAGCAGGGCCAATTCCTGATTCGAGAATCCAGAGTTCATTTCATTCGAATTAATGGTTCAAAAACATGAAAGTGACATTGCTTACAGATAAAGCAGAGATAGCGATGATTAAGGTAATAATTAAACTTTGTCTACATTATCAAAGAATTGTGTGTTATATTTTATAAGAGTTGCATACTACTACACAGTATATATATTCGGTCCTGAACAGGGACAAGCTGATTAGGACACACAATGGGTAATTTATCCTTAGTTATGAGTAACAGTCCACAATCACAAAGTAAACGGACAAGAGAGTTTTGAAATGGAAACAACATTGTATAATTGAAGACGTAGTTTAAATACACTGCACTTCTTTTAGTATACACGATCTAAGTTGGAGACAACATCATCAGTAAAAAACATTTTCCCAATATGTCCTTAAATGTAGCTAGTGTTAAATGTCGAAAAGGCGGAACATGGCTTAAAATAATGATTCTTTGCTATAGTCTACAACTGCAGCTGTAAGCGTATACGGTCCTGAGCAGAGCCAAATCCTGATCAGAGAAACTATAGTGTTCATCTCATTGGCATTAATGTAACAGAAACATGAAAGTGAGAGTGCTTACAGACAAAACAGAAGTAGACTCGTTAAATTGTGTCCACAGTATTGTCTACAGTATTAAATCATTGTGTTTCATACTATATAAGAGTTTCGTCCTGAGCTGGGATACGCTGATCAGAAAACACAATGGGTAATTTATCTGTAGTAAATTATGAAATAACCCACGTTCGCAAAGTTCACAGAAATGAAAAGTATAATAACAAGTTGCTGTCCTTTCAAAAAAAGAAAACGATCCTGGGTGCGGCAAACTCAATTTTATATTGAAAGTATTCTCATGTAACGGAGTCCGTGCAATATCATTGCTTTTAATATTTTAACATACATTCTTAAGTAATATGATACATATCAGATATGAAAATGTACTAACTATAATTGTTTTATGTGTTATAGGAGATTGTGAAATATAATGAAAAAATCGGCGAGTAACTTGAAATGTGGTAACTATAAAATAGTTACTTTACAAGATAACCTTAAACTATACAATTAAAATACTGTTTTACTTTAGTGTTTTAAAAAGTAAAAATAGGTTTCTAAAATTATATCTTTATTTGTAAATGAAATGGATATCGCTCCAACTGAAAAACCGGTGGCAGTCATTTGGTTTAGGATTTCAGTTGAATTTAGACTGTCTTTTGAATAAAAACACACATTTTTGAAAATAAATGCCTTTTATTCAGGTTTTGCGACACCTCTATCTTTAATCCCAAGTACACCAGGACCCTGGATTTTCTAAACAATAGCTTGACCTGATTTATGAACGACGATAACGGCAGACTCTTTCAGGTGCTGTTACTGCCGTGAAACTATACAGCATGTATCAAGTTACATCATTAATTACCGTGCCTTTTACCCTGCTGATGCCGGAGCGAATTTTAAAGCATTTACATAATGATTGCGGCTTCTATAGAGTTACACCATTAATCATTTCCCCCAACAGACCAAAACAAACTTGCTGATGTAGTTTACTCCCTGTGTGCATTGGGTGCATTCCGTATTTACTCATGAAATAACCCACGTTCGAAAAGCCCACGGAAAAAAGAAGTGTCATAATGATTTTGAAATGGAAATATCATTTCATCATTGAAGACATGGTTAATATAAACAACACGTCTTTTAGTGTACACGATATAAGTCGGGGACAACATTATCAGGGAATAACATATATTCCCCAATATGTCTTTTAATCATTTAGTGTTTAAGCATAACAAAGTATATATCTAATAGACTTGTCGCATTAAACAAGAAAGGCGGACCATGTCTTATACATGCAAACATTTCATTCGAATTAATGGATCAAAAACATGAAAGTGTCAGTGCTTACAGACAAAGCAGAAGTAACGATGATTTTGGTAATAATTAAACTTTGTCTACATTATTAAAGCATTGTGTTTTATATTACATAATATAAGAGTTGTGTGCATAAATTCGGTCCTGAGCAGGACCAAACTGATCAGAAAACGCAATGGGGAATTTATACGTATTTACTGCTGAAATAACCAACGTTTGTAAAGTTACTGCACTTCTTTTATCGTATACGGTCTAAGTCGGGTACATCACTATTAGAAAATAACATATTTTCCCAATATTTCTTTAAATATATTCATTGATTAATTTTTTTTTTAATTGATAATAAAATATATCGCTAATAGACTTGTATTAAATGAGGAAGGCGGAACATGTCATACAAGAATGACTCTCTGCTAAAGTCTGCCACTAAAGCTGTAAGCGTATACGGTCCTGAGCAGGTCCAAATCCTGAAAAAAACCAAGCGTTTATTCCATTCACATTAATAAATCAAAATAATGAAAGTGATAGTGATTACAGACATAACAGAAGTAGTCTTGTTGAAATTTGTATGTTACTTAAGATTGTATGTTACTAAAGAGTATATTCGGCCGTGAGTAGGCACTTTGTGTTTCAAATTTTATAATAAATGTATACATAAATATTTACAGTCTACGCGTACGTTTACTCGATAAACATTGTCCTATAAACTAGATTTACTATCTTATTTTCATATTTCTAGTGAATTTGAACTCAACATAAGTTTGCCAAAATCTCTCAAGAAAGGTCGGGATATGACCATTATGGTTTCTCGCCCAACAGAAAACGTTTGGGGCATACTGGGAAAATTCTATAGGGATTTTGAGCGAGAACCCAATTTATTTTGAAGCCTAGAACCTACACTACCATATAAAGACGAGGTTTCCCCTATACATATAAACGCATTCAACTCTGGTCCAGCCCATAGAGTATGACGTATTGTACGAAATGTAGTAATGAAATATAAATGTAATTAAAGGGGCTTGAATGTACATGCTGTCTGCACTACCAGATACATTTTCCTGTTATTTCAATATTCAAAGTCCACTCAAAATGTGTTTATTAGCCACTTGCAAAATTGCATTCCTCGGGAAAGCCCGATAAAAATAGCGCTGATCACGCGACAAGTGACAGCGTTTTCGGTCAATTTGACGAAGGGGCCCAAGAGGGGACGCGTAATGTATCTACACATGTACGTCCGATGATGAACCAGACACAAAGTCCGTGTATAAATTTATTGAATCACATTCACATTAATAATCAGACGTTAATTACACACGATATTCATATGAAGAAATTTATGTCGACATCTCTGCATCATTTACCGACATCAGTACCTGACTGAAACCGCGATGCAAATCGCCAGAAACCCACACGACACTGCACTCTTACATTGTACGTTTAACAGTGTCATGTGGGTTTCCGACGATGACAACCATAGGGCAAACCTTAATTTCTGTAAAAAGTTATTTTCACGAAACCTCATTTAGAACCATTTCACTAAAGGTGTGCTTGCATTGAAAAGTACAAAAATAAAATGAAATTATTCCGATTTTTTTTTTATACAACTCGATGTCTTGAAGATTTTTTTTCAGACTATCTATATATTCTATACTCATCTAAAATCTATCCAACTTTTAGCGTCAACATACTTTAACACTTACAATTACATATGTATCACGGAAGTCCGTGCACTCATATGACGCACCGCGCACTAAACATGTAGAATACATGTATAATATATATATCAAATTTGGAACTTGTCGAGAAGATAATTGTCCAATACTTAATCCATTTATATATGTTATGATTCATTTTACTTTTTTTATGTAAATTTAAAGGTTCGGTAACATTTTCAACACAACTGCAGACATGAGACATACATGTATATGATTTTTTTTTATGAATTAATGACTTCACTTATAAAATGCATATATTTTGATTCATATCAAATTGATTACCGGGGTCCAAACCCGATCATATTTGTACAATCCGTATTTTATAGATTAGGTATGACAAACATTTTTTTCCGCGCATGATGACATAAATTTATTCATTTTGTCCAAATTGAATCTGTATACATTAAACTCAATCGCCCTATACCGGCGTTTTACAACGTAACCCCCCCCCCCCCCCCCCCATACGCTTTTTCTTGTATGTTAAAAGGTCTTTCTCTTCATATATATATTTCAATAAGCCGTTTTACTGGAATATTATAAAGGGAATATTACAATACACGGTTTCAAGTTTTACACACGCATTTCATGTAACGGAGGAATGAAAGAGTTATCCCTTGGGAGGCCCCAAAACCAAATAAAAACTGTGTCACCGGCAATCGAGGAGAAAACTGTAACATGTAAACAATTTGGCTGTTAGTCTCTCCCTTGAATACTTCCCATCCCTCATTATGCTTCCGTAATATAATCCTTACGTTAAAGTTTGACCATTCGGCCACTTTTCGCTTGGTAGTTACATGTAGGTCACGCGGATCGCCATTTTTTGTTTACCAATGTAGCTTGTTATGCGCATGCGTAATCATATGTGATGCAAAAAAATTTACATGTCCAAATCGTTGATCAACGAATAGTGATTCCATTTTTTAATTATTAATTAAAATTTTTGAGAACATATTTCAGCGTAAATCGCCCATTAACTTTCCACAAGAGTATACATTTAGTTCATATATACAATAATTCTAAATAAGCATAAAAAATATAGTTTTACCGTGATGCCTCTTTAAACATTTTTAACAGTATTTTATCTTTTAACTATAAATTATTTATAACAGCATATTATACGATCTTGAGCAAAGTACATCTTTATCAGGCTTCAAAACACATCGTTTCTAGATTTAGTTAGAACCTTATTCATTTGAATAACTCCCTATGAATTGAGCTCTGAATTGTTTTGCAAATATTCACAACAAATAATTGTTTAACCCCATTGAACAACAGATAACGCCAAAGTTTAAATGCCTCGTGTTTATTTAAAAGGTCAATAATTCATTATACAAGTCAGCTTTATATGAGTTATCAGATAAGATACTGTCCAGTCTGTGGTTATGAGGGCGATTATTGCTCATGTGGTGAGGCTAATGGCACTTCTGAGATGTGGTTTTCCAGACAGCTAACATCTGGAGATAAAATTACAAACTTTATCAGTGTCTGAGCAGTCATCCTAGTGATCAAACGATTAAAACAATTTCAATTTCCACATTTGTTCATGTCTGAATATGTGACAAGGAAATAAACCCCATTTTATTTCCTTAAAAAGTAATATATAATAATTTTTGCTTGATAAAACGTTCTACATATATCTATATCTTAATGACATACTTATTGATTTATCAGTTGTGTCAACAATATTCTCGTTACTATTCAGTTCGACATATCATGAAAACAAATCCCTGTCAACGTGTATTGTACACATTTGTAACGTAGGTATAGGCATCGGTTTAAACACAGTTGCTTGAGTTTCTGTCAGAAAATAATATGTTATATACATATATTACTTGTTCTAAGACAATCGTGCAGTTCTCGAACTAAACATCGACATTTCCGATAAATTTAGATATTAATCCGTATGGACGGGTTTTTAAGACGAGGTGACCGGCCACTTTTTTAAGCAGTAGGCCATAGCCGTACACATATTTGAGCGTGGTTAGCGGGGTACTGTTTTGGGGAAATAGGCGTAGCGACCCGCCATACCTCTTTACCTTTTTCTGATTAACGTTACTTCACATAAATTACAAGGATAAGCGGATGCGCATAGTCCATTTCCGTCATAGGCAAAATATAAAACGATCACAATTATTAACTTGCCGATGTATTGCATCAGGCCCCAGGGCTTCACTCATTGCACACATTTGTATGGAGCATTATTGGCTATATTTAATACTTCGCGAAAATCATTTTAATATATAATTTCTATTCATATCGAAAATGTGTCTCGCCCTTTGCTACTATTTTCATCCAAGAACAAGTTAATGAGATCTAATGGATCAAATCTGTCCCTGCGTACCTTTCAAGGTTTGTTATTATTAAAGAAATACTACATTTAGGCAGTTATAACAGCTAACCACAGTTGTTTTCTTAAAATTAACCAAAAATAATGTGTTTGTGAGTACATATATGCTGTTTCATATTGTTGACATGATTTTGTTTTTAAAGAAAATGTCAAATCCTTGTGTGTTTTTGTTGATATAAAATGTCTTTAGTTATGATTGTAATAGGTACATGTACAATGTATATGTAATAAGAACACGAAAAAGTGATCAATTATTGAAGTATCTGTAGAGCTAGAGCTGAAGTTTTCCAATTGAACTTAATTTAATTTTCCAAAAATTCTATTATGTTTTGCTATTTTCTCAACTGTGATTGTGCAGTTTTTCAGTTACGATAAAATAGTAATTTCTTTTTCGTTTGTATATTTATATATGATAATGGATATCAACATCGATGTGTTCAGTGGAGCAAAGTACACGTACATTTGTTTGTTATATTTCTATTGTTAATGCATCAAAGGATATGATGATTTTAAATTGATATGCTGCTGAAACAACCATATTCTAAATCTGAGTTCCTCTTAGATACACATACTATTTAATAAGCAGGATATGCTAAGTATGTGGAATACATTGCTAGTTTTATTAATCGATTAATGAATCCTTTAAGAAATGAATGCCTTTTAACAGCATTTAACAGCAATTGATTATTACGTAAACGATACTGCACAAATTCATCAGTGTCGAAATGAATTGGAAAGAAATATCAAAGGTTTGGAAAGTAAAAATATTTAAGAATAAGATTATATTTATAATCATGTTTAACAAAAAAGAGTGTCGAACTTACGATCTTTGTGATTTGTGCCCGACAGCATTTTTTCAAGAATAAAACATTTATTGTTCCCGCCAATAAGTTCCTCACAATACATAATTTGTATTGAACAAATGTGTTTTATATCTCAAAAGATGTAAAATAAATCAAATTTTCAATTAGTTATCATACAATTTCCAACAGGACGGGCATAAAGATGTTTTTTAAAACACGATTTGAATATCACAGTCTTTCAACTGATAGGGTAAGACGAGGAGCTGAACTACTTGATGATGATTGCCTTATTATGCGTGCTGATAAAATAAGTAAGTCTTTAGAATATACTTTACAAAACGTTTGAAAGTAAAATTAAACTAGGAAACACATTATCTGCTTTACACATGACTAGCTTTTTAAAAATAAGCTTACTACATAATGATCCACATTCTTTTAAAGCTGTTAATATTGTCAGCGCTCGCACTAGCAATTTATTTTTCAAGTAAACGATTAGAGAACATTCCAATTATTGACATTCTAAAAACATGTGCTATAAATTTTACGTGACATTTTACTGCTAATTATGACCGACAGCTTATTCACTGTATACACCACCGTGTTACATATAGGCACATTTTGGTGATGCGTCCATAACGTTAAAATATTTAGATTTTGTTAATTATAGATTGTTTATAGAAGAGTATCGTAACGAAAAAATATCAAAGCATTATAAACATTACTTTCTTTTCGTAAATGGAATTTTGCGATCATTCATACCCCAAATATTTTGGCTGATAACACCGGGGCAGGTAAGACTGTGATCACTTAAACTAGAGTATAGGTAACAAAATGTACATGCAATGTATTTTACCTTTCTGTAAAAAAACACATGAAAACACTTGTCTTGACTGTTCGTATCACTTTTTTGAATACGTGACTGCATGTATTTCGATTTCTCGAATTATGAACTGTTCTTTTCTGAATAATAACGTTATAAATGTCGGCTTCTGATAAACATGGTTCGCTTGATGCATGTTGATAAAATTATGGTCGCCATCATGATCTCATTAGGGAATATTCTGTATATGAATGTGGAAGGTTTTTTATTATTTGTAATATGCTCATTAATATCATTACTGTCATGCTGCAAATGTCGAGGTTCTCACTTTAAAGGGGCAATTTAGTGAAGTTTGTTTACTTTTTTATTGTATCACCAAATATTTTAAAAAGATGTAGCTCCTTAATCCTGATGAACTTTTCATACCGATATTTTGACAATATCCGGTGTTTTCATGCATTTTTTTAAAATAAATCGTAGGAAATCCTTAAGCGTACAACAAACACGTAATATGCAAAATATTTACAAACATCTCTGGGCATTTTTACCTCAGTACGCGCATATCTGTCTCGTGGTTGTAAATAAAATGGCTTCGAATCCGAAGTGTAGCCTGTATTTGGATAACGCTTATACGTATAATACTTATCTCATTACATGTTATAGCGCTTTCTTCTATTTTTACGTAGCATCGTACTGGCGAATACGTGCTCAGTTTATGAAATTCCCCTTTAGAGGGGCGTCTTTGTATGTGAGCTTTCAATAATGCATGCCTTTGGCTGATTCTAATTAAACCAACACCACTTCTCTTTGGTTCTAATAATCATAATATATATCATAATTGTTTGCATCGTATTTCCTAAATTTAATATAACTACAAAAAAAGCACATTTGAAATCAAACTTGCCGTGTCACCGCGATCGCTCTGTATATGTGGTCGCGCCAGGGGGCGCGGTAATATTTGCTTTATTGTCGCCATATTTGGCTTTCCCAATAATCAAGCTGACCACACTGGAAATTGACACAGAATCAGACATCAAAGTGATAAAAATTACTAGTTGTTTTTTCTCAATATATCAATATCTGTATACTATTCTAGAGTCGGGGAGGGGAGCAGTCTAGACATCGCCTACGTAATTTATAATGATCAAATACGGATTCTTATGTCAGGATATACGTATTTTCGATTCTAGATGAATTAAAAAATCGTTGGTTGTCTAAATGTGAAGATGGATAAACAAGAAATAATAATCTAGTACAATCGTTTACTATCCCATGAATCTCTTAATCATCTACATAACAGAATATTTGTGAATGTATTCCTATTGACATCGAGACTTCGACATCCATAAAGAAAAGTATGAGTAGTTAGTGGAATAATGTCATTTAGAGCTGAAATAAAAATTCAGGACAATTTGCCTTCGGTTATTAAGCAGAGTACAATGGAGGAAGAAGTTATCACCATCCTCAACGGGAGAATTACCTGAGCATTTCATCATTGAGATAATCTTCAACATATCTAATATTTGGAAATCATCATGACAGTTCCGTCGACCGTTCACATCTATACAGTGTTAAAACAAACTACGAAAATGATTTGTTTTATTTCTAGGCCAGGATGCTACTGCTGATTACCGTATGATGCATACCATCATTGATGTGATAATGTCTATATCTGATCTTATTTCCGGTACTTATCCGTAAATGATCCTGGCTGTTAATAGGACGTAAAAATAAACCAAACCAAACTGTACCTATCATATGGTCTCCTTGAAAGTTTGTTTACTTTTTGTTCATTTTTGTTCCAAACTTAATCAATTTGTAGTTCGGAATATTTCTGTTCGCATTATGGTTTAGTTGAATCTCCGGTATTCTCTAATTCTTTTTTTATTATTATATTTCCTTGTAATGATATTTCCGCTTAGGACCCTTAACATAATAATTTTGAATCATATTGTATAATGAATTTAATCATATTATGTTATGTATAAGGATAACATTAAATATGATGTATCTTTTTCCGGTGTTCATTGCTAGCATTGCTTAAATACCGAGAAACTACGAGTATTTTTACAATTACCATTATCATGATGTCCATGCACAGTTATTTGATGTATATTTTTAGCATTGCTATGCATTAATAAGCCGTTTAATTGACATGATAGGCTCCGCATTCATTTCATCAGCAATAGGGCGTGATCAGTGTCAGATAGTCGGATAGTAACTACGTAGCAGTAAATAATTGTGATTTTGATATAGCTCGGGATCTATAGTTTAGTGTTACCGTCTATTCGTTGGGGAGGCCCAGTCTGTGAGTTAATGCTTATATAAATTAGTGCCACCAGCTGATCTGACTACGGGGTCTATTTCAGCAAGATTTATGATCAGATTAACCTAGTCGTACACGGTCAACAGATGAGAGGTGTGGGCAATCTCGGTAGAGAGTAGTACCTGGAAAAATTTAGGGATTTAGAAATGAAGCGTTGGTGTAATGATTGGAAAGATCGGAGTGAAAAGAAAGAGTTAAAATATTACACAGGTGGCATCAGTGGTTTTATTAAAAAAATAACATAACATTCTCCATCGTTATCTTTAAATATTAAACCTTTAAAGTCATTCAAAAATATCAAAAACAATTATTGCTTATGCCAACTATACAACGACAAACTTTAATTTGATTTCTTGATCAGGACATCCTAGTTAAGTCTGGCATGGAATCGGTCAAAATATGTGTTACAATGATAATAAATGCGAAATCCGTCATATGAACGACGAAATGAGTAATTATGGCATTTGATAGGAAAGACGGTCCTGAGCGGGGACATGCTGATCAGGAAATCAAATTAGGAATATATATCCGTTATTATCGTTCTATAAGTCAAGCTAGGAACACAAAAGATGAATATATGTGTGACAACCATTATAAAAGCGAAATCAGCATGTCCCCGCTCAGGACCGTTTTTCTTTTAACATGTCTATAGTACATATTTCAAAGTAAATATTAAGGATTTCGCTTTTATAATGATTGTCACACATATATTCATCTTTTGTGTTCCTAGCATAACTTATAGAACGATAATAACGGATATATATTCCTAATGTGGTTTCCTGATCAGGATGTCCCCGCTCAGGACCGTCTTCTTTAAAGCTGTCTTTAAAAATAATGTCGTCGTTCATGTTATGGATTTCGCATTTATTCATAATTGTAACACATATTTTGACCGATTCCATGCCAGACTTAACTAGATGACTGGAAATAACGAGAATTATTCCGAATTTGATTTCCTGATCAGGATGTCCCCGCTCAGGACCGTCTTTCTTTTAAGATGTCTATAGTACATATTTCAAAGTATATATAACGGATTTCGTATTTATAATGGTTGCCACACAACCGTCTTTCTCTAAGATGTCTTCAGTACATATTCCAAAGTACATATTACGGATTTCGCATTTATAATGGTTGTCACACATATATACATCTTTTGTGTTCCTAGCTTGACTTATAGAACGATAATAACGGATAGATATTCCTAATTTGATTTCCTGATCAGCATGTCCCCGCTCAGGACCGTCTTTCTTTTAACATGTCTATAGTACATATTTCAAAGTATATATTACGGATTTCGTATTTATAATGGTTGTCACACATATATTCATCTTTTGTGTTCCTAGCTTGACTTATAGAATGATAATTACGGATATAAATTCCTAATTTTATTTCCTGATCAGGATGTCCCCGCTCAGGACCGTCTTTCTTTTAACATGTCTATAGTACATATTTCAAAGTATATATTACGGATTTCGTATTTATAATGGTTGTCACACATATATTCATCTTTTGTGTTCCTAGCTTGACTTATAGAACGATAATAACGGATATATATTCCTAATTTGATTTCCTGATCAGGATGTCCCCGCTCAGAACCGTCTCTCTTAAGATGTCTATAGTACATATTCCAAAGTACATATTTCGGATTTCGCTTTTATAATGGTTTTCACACATATATTCATCTTTTTTGTTCCTAGCTTGACTTATAGAACGATAATAACGGATATATATTCCTAATTTGATTTCCTGATCAGGATGTCCCCGCTCAGGACCGTCTTTTTTAAAACATGTCTATAGTACATATTTGAAAGTACATATTTCGAATTTCGCTTTTATAATGGTTGTCACACGTATATTCATCTTTTGTGTTCCTAGCTTGACTTATAGAACGATAATAACGGATAGATATTCCTAATTTGATTTCCTGATCAGCATGTCCCCGCTCAGGACCGTCTTTCTTTTAACATGTCTATAGTACATATTTCAAAGTATATATTACGGATTTCGTATTTATAATGGTTGTCACACATATATTCATCTTTTGTGTTCCTAGCTTGACTTATAGAATGATAATTACGGATATAAATTCCTAATTTTATTTCCTGATCAGGATGTCCCCGCTCAGGACCGTCTTTCTTTTAACATGTCTATAGTACATATTTCAAAGTATATATTACGGATTTCGTATTTATAATGGTTGTCACACATATATTCATCTTTTGTGTTCCTAGCTTGACTTATAGAACGATAATAACGGATATATATTCCTAATTTGATTTCCTGATCAGGATGTCCCCGCTCAGAACCGTCTCTCTTAAGATGTCTATAGTACATATTCCAAAGTACATATTTCGGATTTCGCTTTTATAATGGTTTTCACACATATATTCATCTTTTTTGTTCCTAGCTTGACTTATAGAACGATAATAACGGATATATATTCCTAATTTGATTTCCTGATCAGGATGTCCCCGCTCAGGACCGTCTTTTTTAAAACATGTCTATAGTACATATTTGAAAGTACATATTTCGAATTTCGCTTTTATAATGGTTGTCACACGTATATTCATCTTTTGTGTTCCTAGCTTGACTTATAGAACGATAATAACGGATATATATTCCTAATTTGATTTCCTGACCAGGACGCCCCGCTCAGGACCGTCTTTTTTAAAACATGTCTATAGTACATATTTCAAAGTACATATTTCGAATTTCGCTTTTATAATGGTTGTCACACGTATATTCATCTTTTGTGTTCCTAGCTTGACTTATAGAACGATAATAACGGATATATATTCCTAATTTGATTTCCTGATCAGGATGTCCCAGCTCAGGACCGTCTTTCTTATCAAAAGTCATAATTACTCATTTCGTTGTTCATATGACGGATTTCGCCTTTATAATCATTGTAACACATATTTTGACCGATTCCATGCCAGACTTAACTAGATGACTGGAAATAACGAGAATTATTCCGAATTTGATTTTCTGACCAGGATGTCCCCGCTCAGGACCGTCTTTCTTTTAACATGTCTATAGATAGTACATATTTCAAAGTATATATTACGGATTTCGTATTTGTAATGGTTGTCACACATATATTCATCTTTTGTGTTCCTAGCTTGACGTATAGAACGATAATAACGGATATATATTCCTAATTTGATTTCCTGATCAGGATGTCCCCGCTCAGGACCGTCTTTCTTTAACATGTCTATAGTACATATTCCAAAGTATATATTTCGGATTTCGCTTTTATAATGGTTGTCACACATATATTCACCTTTTGTGTTCCTAGCTTGACTCCTAGAACGATAATAACGGATATATATTTCAATTTGATTTCCTGATCAGGATGTCCCCGCTCAGGACCGTCTTTTTTTTAAACATGTCTATAGTACATATTTCAAAGTAAATATAAATATTACGGATTTAGCTTTGATAATGGTTGTCACACATATATTCATCTTTTGTGTTCCTAGCTTGATTTATAGAACGATCATAACGGATATATATTCCTAATTTGATTTCCTGATCAGGATGTCCCCGCTCAGGACCGTCTCTCTTAAGATGTCTATAGTACATATATCAAAGTAAATATTAAGGATTTCGTATTTAGAATGGTTTTCACACATATATTCATCTTTTGTGTTCCTAGCTTGACTTATAGAACGATAATAACGGATATATATTCCTAATTTGATTTCCTGATCAGGATGTCCCCGCTCAGGACCGTCTTTTTTAAAACATGTCTATAGTACATATTTCAAAGTACATATTTCGAATTTCGCTTTTATAATGGTTGTCACACGTATATTCATCTTTTGTGTTCCTAGCTTGACTTATAGAACGATAATAACGGATATATATTCCTAATTTGATTTCCTGATCAGGATGTCCCCGCTCAGGACCGTCTTTCTTATCAAAAGTCGTAATTACTCATTTCGTCGTTCATATGACGGATTTCGCATTTATTATCATTGTAACACATATTTTGACCGATTTCATGCCAGACTTAACTAGATGACTGGAAATAACGAGAATTATTCCGAATTTGATTTCCTGATCAGCATGTCCCCGCTCAGGACCGTCTTTCTTTTAACATGTCTATAGTACATATTTCAAAATACATATTACGGATTTCGTATTTATAATGGTTGTCACACATATATTCATCTTTTGTGTTCCTAGCTTGACTTATAGAACGATAATAACGGATAGATATTCCTAATTTGATTTCCTGATCAGCATGTCCCCGCTCAGGACCGTCTTTCTTTTAACATGTCTATAGTACATATTTCAAAGTATATATTAAGGATTTCGTATTTAGAATGGTTTTCACACATATATTCATCTTTTTTGTTCCTAGCTTGACTTATAGAACGATCATAACGGATATATATTCCTAATTTGATTTCCTGATCAGGATGTCCCCGCTCAGGACCGTCTTTTTTAAAACATGTCTATAGTACATATTTGAAAGTACATATTTCGAATTTCGCTTTTATAATGGTTGTCACACGTATATTCATCTTTTGTGTTCCTAGCTTGACTTATAGAACGATAATAACGGATATATATTCCTAATTTGATTTCCTGACCAGGACGCCCCGCTCAGGACCGTCTTTTTTAAAACATGTCTATAGTACATATTTCAAAGTACATATTTCGAATTTCGCTTTTATAATGGTTGTCACACGTATATTCATCATTTGTGTTCCTAACTTGACTTTTAGAACGATAATAACGGATATATATTCCTAATTTGATTTCCTGATCAGGATGTCCCAGCTCAGGACCGTCTTTCTTATCAAAAGTCATAATTACTCATTTCGTTGTTCATATGACGGATTTCGCCTTTATAATCATTGTAACACATATTTTGACCGATTCCATGCCAGACTTAACTAGATGACTGGAAATAACGAGAATTATTCCGAATTTGATTTTCTGACCAGGATGTCCCCGCTCAGGACCGTCTTTCTTTTAACATGTCTATAGATAGTACATATTTCAAAGTATATATTACGGATTTCGTATTTGTAATGGTTGTCACACATATATTCATCTTTTGTGTTCCTAGCTTGACTTATAGAACGATAATAACGGATAGATATTCCTAATTTGATTTCCTGATCAGCATGTCCCCGCTCAGGACCGTCTTTCTTTTAACATGTCTATAGTACATATTTCAAAGTATATATTAAGGATTTCGTATTTAGAATGGTTTTCACACATATATTCATCTTTTTTGTTCCTAGCTTGACTTATAGAACGATAATAACGGATAGATATTCCTAATTTGATTTCCTGATCAGCATGTCCCCGCTCAGGACCGTCTTTCTTTTAACATGTCTATAGTACATATTTCAAAGTATATATTACGGATTTCGTATTTATAATGGTTGTCACACATATATTCATCTTTTGTGTTCCTAGCTTGACTTATAGAATGATAATTACGGATATAAATTCCTAATTGTATTTCCTGATCAGGATGTCCCCGCTCAGGACCGTCTTTCTTTTAACATGTCTATAGTACATATTTCAAAGTATATATTACGGATTTCGTATTTATAATGGTTGTCACACATATATTCATCTTTTGTGTTCCTAGCTTGACTTATAGAACGATAATAACGGATATATATTCCTAATTTGATTTCCTGATCAGGATGTCCCCGCTCAGGACCGTCTTTCTTATCAAAAGTCATAATTACTCATTTCGTCGTTCATATGACGGATTTCGCATTTATTATCATTGTAACACATATTTTGACCGATTTCATGCCAGACTTAACTAGATGACTGGAAATAACGAGAATTATTCCGAATTTGATTTCCTGATCAGCATGTCCCCGCTCAGGACCGTCTTTCTTTTAACATGTCTATAGTACATATTTCAAAATACATATTACGGATTTCGTATTTATAATGGTTGTCACACATATATTCATCTTTTGTGTTCCTAGCTTGACTTATAGAACGATAATAACGGATATATATTCCTAATTTGATTTCCTGATCAGGATGTCCCCGCTCAGGACCGTCTCTCTTAAGATGTCTATAGTACATATATCAAAGTAAATATTAAGGATTTCGTATTTAGAATGGTTTTCACACATATATTCATCTTTTTTGTTCCTAGCTTGACTTATAGAACGATAATAACGGATATATATTCCTAATTTGATTTCCTGATCAGGATGTCCCCGCTCAGGACCGTCTTTTTTAAAACATGTCTATAGTACATATTTGAAAGTACATATTTCTAATTTCGCTTTTATAATGGTTGTCACACGTATATTCATCTTTTGTGTTCCTAGCTTGACTTATAGAACGATAATAACGGATATATATTCCTAATTTGATTTCCTGACCAGGACGCCCCGCTCAGGACCGTCTTTTTTAAAACATGTCTATAGTACATATTTCAAAGTACATATTTCGAATTTCGCTTTTATAATGGTTGTCACACGTATATTCATCATTTGTGTTCCTAACTTGACTTTTAGAACGATAATAACGGATATATATTCCTAATTTGATTTCCTGATCAGGATGTCCCAGCTCAGGACCGTCTTTCTTATCAAAAGTCATAATTACTCATTTCGTTGTTCATATGACGGATTTCGCCTTTATAATCATTGTAACACATATTTTGACCGATTCCATGCCAGACTTAACTAGATGACTGGAAATAACGAGAATTATTCCGAATTTGATTTTCTGACCAGGATGTCCCCGCTCAGGACCGTCTTTCTTTTAACATGTCTATAGATAGTACATATTTCAAAGTATATATTACGGATTTCGTATTTGTAATGGTTGTCACACATATATTCATCTTTTGTGTTCCTAGCTTGACTTATAGAACGATAATAACGGATATATATTCCTAATTTGATTTCCTGATCAGGATGTCCCCGCTCAGGACCGTCTTTCTTTAACATGTCTATAGTACATATTCCAAAGTATATATTTCGGATTTCGCTTTTATAATGGTTGTCACACATATATTCACCTTTTGTGTTCCTAGCTTGACTCATAGAACGATAATAACGGATATATATTCCTAATTTGATTTCCTGATCAGGATGTCCCCGCTCAGGACCGTCTTTCTTTTAACATGTCTATAGTACATATTTCGAAGTACATGTTACGGATTTCGTATTTATAATGGTTGTCACACATATATTCATCTTTTGTGTTCCTAGCTTGACTTATAGAAAGATAATAACGGATATATATTCCTAATTTGATTTTTCTGATTAGGATGTCCCCGCTCAGGACCGTCTCTCTTTAAGATGTCTATAGTACATATTCCAAAGTAAATATTAAGGATTTCGCATTTATAATGGTTGTCACACATATATTCATCTTTCTTGTTCCTAGCTTGATTTATAGAACGATAATAACGGATATATATTCCTCATTTTATTTCCTGATCAGCATGTCCCCGCTCAGGACCGTCTTTCTTGTCAAAAGTCATAATTACTCATTTCGTTGTTCATATGACGGATTTCGCATTTATTATAATTCTAACACATATTTTGACCGATTCCATGCCAGACTTAACTAGATGACTGGAAATAACGAGAATTATTCCGAATTTGATTTCCTGATCAGGATGTCCCCGCTCAGGACCGTCTTTCTTTTAACATGTCTTTAATACATATTTCAAAGTAAATATTACGGATTTCGCATTTATAATGTTTGTCACACATATATACATATTTTGTGTTCCTAGCTTGACTTATAGAACGATAATAACGGATATATATTCCTAATTTGATTTCCTGATCAGGATGTCCCCGCTCAGGACCGTCTTCTTTAAAGCCGTTTTTAAAAAGAATGTCGTCGTTCATGTTATGGATTTCGCATTTATTCATAATTGTAACACATATTTTGACGGATTCCATGCCAGACTTAACTAGATGACTGGAAATAACGAGAATTATTCCGAATTTGATTTCCTGATCAGGATGTCCCCGCTCAGGACCGTCTTTCTTTTAACATGTCTATAGTACATATTTCAAAGTATATATAACGGATTTCGTATTTATAATGGTTGCCACACAACCGTCTTTCTCTAAGATGTCTTCAGTACATATTCCAAAGTACATATTACGGATTTCGCATTTATAATGGTTGTCACACATATATTCATCTTTTGTGTTCCTAGCTTGACTTATAGAACGATAATAACGGATATATATTCCTAATTTGATTTTCTGATCAGGATGTCCCCGCTCAGGACCGTCTTTCTTTAACATGTCTATAGTACATATTTCAAAGTATATATTACGGATTTCGTATTTATAATGGTTGTCACACATATATTCATCTTTTGTGTTCCTAGCTTGACTTATAGAACGATAATAACGGATATATATTCCTAATTTGATTTCCTGATCAGCATGTCCCCGCTCAGGACCGTCTTTCTTATCAAAAGTCATATTTACTCATTTCGTCGTTCATACGACGGATTTCGCATTTATTATCATTGTAACACATATTTTGATCGATTCCTTGCCAGACTTAACTAGATGACTGGAAATAACGAGAATTATTCCGAATTTGATTTCCTGATCAGGATGCCCCCGCTCAGGACCGTCTTTCTTTTAACATGGTCATAGTACATATTTCAAAATACATATTACGGATTTCGTATTTATAATGGTTGTCACACATATAATCATCTTTTGTGTTCCTAGCTTGACTTATAGAACGATAATAACGTCTATATATTCCTAATTTGATTTCCTGATCAGGATGTCCCCGCTCAGGACCGTCTTTCTTTTAACATGTCTATAGTACATATTCCAAAGTACATATTTCGGATTTCGCTTTTATAATGGTTGTCACACATATAATCATCTTTTGTGTTCCTAGCTTGACTTATAGAACGATAATAACGGATATATATTCCTAATTTGATTTCCTGATCAGGATGTCCCCGCTCAGGACCGTCTTTCTTTTAACATGTCTATAGTACATATTCCAAAGTACATATTTCGGATTTCGCTTTTATAATGGTTGTCACACATATAATCATCTTTTGTGTTCCTAGCTTGACTTATAGAACGATAATAACGGATATATATTCCTAATTTGATTTCCTGATCAGGATGTCCCCGCTCAGGACCGTCTCTCTTAAGATGTCTATAGTATATATATCAAAGTAAATATTAAGGATTTCGTATTTAGAATGGTTTTCACACATATTTTCATCTTTTGTGTTCCTAGCTTGACTTATAGAACGATCATAACGGATATATATTCCTAATTTGATTTCCTGATCAGGATGTCCCCGCTCAGGACCGTCTTTTTTAAAACATGTCTATAGTACATATTTCAAAGTACATATTTCGAATTTCGCTTTTATAATGGTTGTCACACGTATATTCATCTTTTGTGTTCCTAGCTTGACTTATAGAACGATAATAACGGATATATATTCCTAATTTGATTTCCTGATCAGGATGTCCCAGCTCAGGACCGTCTTTCTTATCAAAAGTCATAATTACTCATTTCGTTGTTCATATGACGGATTTCGCCTTTATAATCATTGTAACACATATTTTGACCGATTTCATGCCAGACTTAACTAGATGACTGGAAATAACGAGAATTATTCCGAATTTGATTTCCTGATCAGCATGTCCCCGCTCAGGACCGTCTTTCTTTTAACATGTCTATAGTACATATTTCAAAATACATATTACGGATTTCGTATTTATAATGGTTGTCACACATATATTCATCTTTTGTGTTCATAGCTTGACTTATAGAACGATAATAACGGATATATATTCCTAATTTGATTTCCTGATCAGGATGTCCCCGCTCAGGACCGTCTCTCTTAAGATGTCTATAGTACATATATCAAAGTAAATATTAAGGATTTCGTATTTAGAATGGTTTTCACACATATATTCATCTTTTTTGTTCCTAGCTTGACTTATAGAACGATAATAACGGATATATATTCCTAATTTGATTTCCTGATCAGCATGTCCCCGCTCAGGACCGTCTTTTTTAAAACATGTCTATAGTACATATTTGAAAGTACATATTTCGAATTTCGCTTTTATAATGGTTGTCACACGTATATTCATCTTTTGTGTTCCTAGCTTGACTTATAGAACGATAATAACGGATATATATTCCTAATTTGATTTCCTGACCAGGACGCCCCGCTCAGGACCGTCTTTTTTAAAACATGTCTATAGTACATATTTTAAAGTACATATTTCGAATTTCGCTTTTATAATGGTTGTCACACGTATATTCATCTTTTGTGTTCCTAGCTTGACTTATAGAACGATAATAACGGATATATATTCCTAATTTGATTTCTTGACCAGGACGCCCCGCTCAGGACCGTCTTCTTTAAAGCTGTCTTTATTAAGAATGTCGTCGTTCATGTTATGGATTTCGCATTTATTATAATTGTAAAACATATTTTGACCTATTTCATGCCATACTTAACTAGATGACTGTGAAATGACGGGAATTATTCCAAATTTTGATTTCCTGATCAGGATTTCCCCGCTCAGGACCGTCTTTCTTATCAAATGTCATAATTACTCACGTCGTCGTTCATATGACGGATTTCGCATTTATTATAATTCTAACACATATTTTGACCAATTCCTTGCCAGACTTAACTAGATGACTGGAAAATAATGAGAATTATTCCGAATTTGATTTCCTGATCAGGATGTCCCCGCTCAGGACCGTCTTTCTTAAACATGTCTTTAGTACATATTCCAAAGTAAATATTAATGATTTCGCTTTTATAATGGTTGTCACACATATTTTCATCTTTGGTGTTCCTAGCTTGACTTATAGAACGATAATAACGGATATATATTCCTAATTTGATTTCCTGATCAGGATGTCCCCGCTCAGGACCGTCTTTCTTTAACATGCCTATAGTACATATTCCAAAGTACATATTTCGGATTTCGCTTTTATAATGGTTGTCACACATATAATCACCTTTTGTGTTCCTAGCTTGACTTATAGAACGATAATAACGGATATATATTCCTAATTTGATTTCCTGATCAGGATGTCCCCGCTCAGGACCGTCTTTCTTTTAACATGTCTATAGTACATATTTCAAAGTAAATATTACGGATTTTGTCTTTATAATGGTTGTCACACAAATATTCATCTTTTGCGTTCCTAGCTTGACTTATAGAACGATAATAACGGATATATATTCCTAATTTGATTTCCTGATCAGGATGTCCCCGCTCAGGACCGTCTTCTTTAAAGCTGTTTTTAAAAAGAATGACGTCGTTCACGTTATGGATTTCGCATTTATTCTTAATTGCAACACATATTTTGACCGATTCTATGCCAGACTTAATGAGATGACTAAAAATATCGGGAATTGTTCCGAATATTATTTCCTGATCAGGATGTCCTCGCTCAGGATCATCTTTCTTATAAAATGTCTTAATTTCTCATTTCGTCGTTCATGTTATGGATTTCGCATTTATTATAATAATTTTATTGTAACACATATTTCGACCAATTCTATGTCAGACTTAACTAGATAACATGATATAACGAGAATTATTCCGAATTTGATTTCCTGATCAGGATGTCCCCGGTCAGGACCGTCTTTCTTTTTAACATGTCTATAGTACATATTTCCATGTACATATTACGAATTTTGCATTGATAATGGTTGATACACATATTGTCATTTTTTTGTTCTAAACCTAACTTAAAGAACGAGAACAACGGTACATATTCTTAATTCGATTGCCGTATTATGATGGCCCCGCTCAGGACCGTTTGTTTTAATAAAATATTTCTATTACGTATTTCGTTGTTCGTGTTACCTATTTTTTAAATAAACATCAAAAGAAAGCATCATCTCTTGACTGTATTATGAATGAATTAGAAACAACGGATATATACTTTTTCATTCCCTGATCATGTTGTCCCCGCTCAGGATCGTCTTTCTGATCAGAAGTATTAACTATTGTCATCTCGATAGACACATGATGGAAGGGAGGTAACTTTTACATTCCCTCTCTGCATTATAAGTTGTTATACGCCTTTTTGCTATAAAACAATAATAATAATGATTTATATATATATAGTTTGGTAGTTATACTTGTCTTTATATGGGGTTAGGTCCTAAATTGATGCGATTATTTACATATGTTGGGTTAATGAGTGTATGAAAATGGCATGGTGTAACGGTCCTGGTCAGCGACGGTCCCAGTCAGCCCCGGTCTCCGTGAGGGCCGCTCAGCTGTTTGATACTGTTGCTATAGCAGCCTCAGCAAGTAATACGAGTCAGCTATAAATAGAAAACAACCTGTGGAAATTTGAAGCAGACGGAATACTTTACAACAGAGTAAAGCCAGCACAGGGAACCAATGTATGGCTTTCTTAATGATAAATTATCATTATATATGAAAACTGTCATCGATAGAAAGCAAATTATCGTTTCAACTTCTTTCGAACGAGTGCTGTCGTCGATTCAATGGTGACAATATTGTGTCAATTAGACACTTGTCAGTCTGAATCGTCGTCGCCAAATGCGTCTTACCTGGTTTAGAAACCATACGTGCAACGTCCGTTTGTACTTACCTAGTTCTTGTCACCAGATTTCACGGTCAACAGACAATGCCAGTGCTCAGAAATAATCCACAGACATTAAACAATCTCACTGTCACATTTGCTTACAGTCGTCGCGGCGAGTTTCATTCCACCACCATATTGGAAAACACTCACTTTCGATTGGCCGAAAAGTAAATCATGTGACAGGTTAAATTTGGCGCTAAATTCACTTTCAATTTCAAAAACGAAAGTAGACAAGTTAACGTTCGCCACGTTGACAAAACATCTAGACACGGACTAAGAATCTTATTCCGTTATTTAGACAATCATGAATTAATTATTATTTTACTTGAAATGGCTATGAAGAAACCTGACTAGATTCAAATTTGTTGTATTACTTTTTTTTTTCAAATTCAAATTCTTATATATATCAGGGACGTATACGTCCATGTATATATATCAACATCGTTGCATGTGATATACATACAGGCAGGGACGTATACGTGAGATACATTTTCGTACGTCTGATACAGGTCTATAGATACAGAAAATCAAATAAAGATTGACAAAACTCTATAGCGCGTCCATGAATATACAGGTCTGAGGGATGACTGTATTTAATAAATAAATATTTACTTATAATTGTCTTCCTTCGTCATTTGTGTTTCCGTGTTTCTTATAATATATCAGGGACGTATATGTCTCACATATACGTCCCTGAATATATTAAACACAATGTATCATATATACATGTACACTTAGAATTGTTGATCCGAAGGTTAACATGTGAATTTCCAGTCGTAATTGTACCCGTGCTTAATATATGTTACATGTATCTTGTACAATTCGTATCAATGTATGTATATATGCATTGCGATCCAGGTGTTCACATCACTATAATAGACGATTTCCACTATATATGATCATGTCAGAATACCGGACCGTCTATCACTGCGACTTCAAAACATCCTTTTTGGGGGATGTCGAGTTGGCGCAGTGGTGGCGGCCGCAGGTATTTCTGGCTGGGCGATTTGGTGCCGGAGATCGTGAGTTCGAGGCCCGGATAGGGCACGAGTCAAAAAATTGTCTTCCTTCGTCATTTGTGTTTCCGTGTATCATATACACTTAGTGTTGTTGATCCGAAGGTTAACATGTGAATTTCCTGTCGTAATTGTACCCGTGCTTAATATTTAGTTTAATTAAGTATAGTTATTAATGCTTCAAGGGGAATATATATCCTAAACAAATAGGCCTAACTATCAATGGATATGGCTTCAATTTTTCAATATACTTGAATGTTAATTGGTAAATAAATATAAAAACGTTAGAGTCTAATGGTGTAAATTGTGTTTATTAAATTACAAAATATAAGACATCAAAGTTGTAAGTTAAATTATTATTATTATATTATTTATGTCCTGTATACAAGAAATGTTTAGGACAACTCTAACATAATTATCATGATGACACAGTTTATAGTTTTGAAAGAAAGAAAGAAGGTTGTTTGAAAAAAAATAACTACATAACATTAATAAATAGATTTATATATAAAAAATATACAACTGTATTTACTTATGATAAGGCCGGCTTCTAAGTACTACACCGGTGAGGTACAGGTAAGAATCACAAGTAGATGGGACTGCCCATTTACCTGTGAAGGGGTATTTGACCTACAATTATATGGGGTTCCGGGTGTAGTGCACTACTAGTGAACTAGGTGTAAAGGATAGCTTACACTCAACTGTAAGTATGAACGGATATTAATTTTTCGATCTGGACTTGATACATTGTGTACATGTATGTGCATATTTTGTACTTTCACACCTGAAAGTGACGTATCACAGGTAAGTTTATCTCAATGTAACTGGTGGCATAATTACTCAGTTATCTAGGAGTGCGTCTTAATTTTATATATAGCCTCTATTTTTCCCCCTGTAGTGAATATATATAGTCTTTCACACCTTGAGGTGATCGTGCGTATCACAAGTAAATTTAGGTCTTGCGGGTATGTCTATGTCTATAGGCCTAGTGTATTGCCCAAAAAAAGAGAGCTTAAAAACCCTGGTTAAAAAAAGGATACATAATATTGGATTTACTAATAGGCCTGGAGAAGAGCTGCTATGAAAGAATGAAGTTGTTTGTGGTGATAAGGCATTAATTCCAGTCGGTGATTGTTCTGGGAAAGAATAAAAAAAAATCAGTGTGTTTTACATGATAAGATCTGATATGAATCAGAGTGGGAATTTCGAGAGAAACGATTAGGTGGAATGAGTGCTATTTTCTTTACAGCCATTAGATATATATATCCAATATTCGAGAAAATACACAGCCTTTGGCATATTTACAGGAATAAGGATGATTTGGTATAAATAATCGGAGACATTGTCTAACAAACATTTGACTGAGAACATCAAGGACTTAATATCACACAGTTGGAACTCCACGCCAATAATTGACGTATAACTCGAGCTCTATATCTTATTTACTGATTCAATAGCTATTGCTGCATCTACACCGTAATGGCCGCCTTCTTTAAAGGCCCAATATACGTAACTTTCGGTAAAACTTGAAGCAAAAATCAAGCCTTATAACTTTTTATTATTACAGATTTAGTTAAGATTAACTGATATCAGCAATATTCAAGATGAATTCTTTCGCGGTAACCTTACCGGTAACCATTGAAACTCGGTATTTGTAAACACGCGTCCATTTTGAACTGTCTTCTAACTTCGGTTTGTTGTTGAAGTGGGCCCCACCTGAATCATTTTCAATTCTTTGGATTTTTTTGTGAAGAGTTTCTTGTTAGTTACCACTCAGGTTTACATCGTTTTAGGCTTATTTTTGCATGATTATCAACTGGAGTTTTTATCAGAATTTTTCAGAATCACGAAAAATTTCCTGAAGTTACGTATATTGGGCCTTTAAAGGCCCAATATACGTAACTTCAGTGAAACGGTTGACATAATAATCCAAAGAATTGAAAAACGTTCAGGTGGGGCCCACTTCAACAACAAAGCCGTAGGTAGAAGACAGTGCGAAATGGACGCGTGTTTACAAATACCGTGTATCAACTGCTGCTGTACCGGTAACCGCGCAAGATTTCATCTTGAATATTGCTGATATCAGTTAATCTTAACTAACTCTATAAATATAATAAGTCACTAAACTTGATTTTCGCTTCAAGATTTGCCGAAAGTTACGTATATTGGGCCTTTAAATAGAAGATTATGTCATGTGATGATGGTTTGTTAGGCCAAGAGAAAAGATAATAAAAAGATAGTTAAAGGGATATGTTCAAGTATAGATATTTACAAGTACAGATATTTTTTAGTACATATATTTTTAAGTACAGATATTTACAAGTACAGATATTTTTAAGTACATATATTTACAAGTACATATATTTTTAAGTACATATATTTACAAGTACATATATTTACAGGTACAGGTATTCTTAAGTACATATATTCAAAATTGCTTATTCGGGAGTCTGAAGAAGTTATAGAGGTTAATATGTCGTCAGACAGGCTGTTCTAGTCAACACGGATTCTAGAAAAGATGTGTTCGTACCTGTGGTCTACACGAGAGTGTTCGATATGTGTTCTGGTGTGCGTGTCTGGTATGTCGGGATGGAGGTGCGAGATGGTCTTAACTTATGCTTTTTTTTTGGTAGAGTTGCTTCTCTTCTTCCGATATGGTACAACAGCGATAGACAACTGTTAGCGTAAACTCGTATTATACTTATTATATCTTATTAATTGATTTATTTGCTACTTTGCTGACTACATCTCATTTTCATGTTTTAATAATTGATCAGTCTCATTAGAAACATCCTCGATATAAAGGGTTTACGACCACATTCGCTCTCTCCTACCCTAGAATATGTTAAGGCAAAACTGAAGGCATGCTCAGGGTGAAAAAACCTACCAATCGCTAGGCTGCATGCCTGTCCTTTAAATATTACAAAGGAACCACAACCGACTTCAAAGCCTGTCAATTTTTACCGTTATGTGACCACAACATTTTTTTGATGTACATCAAAGAGTCGAACTAGTCAGCTTGTCTCATCAACAGGATGGCGCTCATAGAGCCTTTAGATTAATCATGACATATTTCAGGGGTGTAGAGAGCGTAGGTGAGCGTAACCCCTGGATATCGAGGACAAAAATACAATGAAAAATACGTACACGTAATTACGTTTATATTAGGTAATATCAGATTTCAAAATAATAAGTTGAAAAAAATCGATTCTGATTTTTGTGTTGGTTATTAAAAAAAGTAAGAAAATCCCAAAGCGTCAACAAAACTATGATTCGAACTCATAATCGATTAAACTAGAGGCAAAATACGAACAAAGGACATATCTACATGGAGACCCTATGAGAATAAGACCATGTGTTTCAGAAGAGTAAGCGTCGTCTGCCTAATGACGACACCCACCATGTAAATCTAGGTAAAATCCAAGGAAATGTCATGTCAAGTGAGAACTGATGCACAATTTTCAATCACAACAAGCAGGCATACTACAGATCATATTCAAAAACGTCCATCTTCATAACATGCAAGGAAGTAGAATATTTCTCAAAGGCCACAGTCTCCATCAACCTGTATCTCTCGAATCCCTGAGTCGGAAGTTTATTCGTCTGCAGCTGACATCTATCACGGAAATTTCGATATTCAGAGCAAGCCCTAGAATGATGAATAAACTGCGACATGCAAACTTATAGGATTTAGAATGAGGGATGATACTATAAAGAAAGGGAAAGATCGAAACCATCACGTTTATCATACAGCTTAGTAGTAAGCTGTCCATGTTGGTCATAGTCTATACCTATATATATATATTTTATGTCATGGATTTTACACCGGATTAGCTACGGATACGATTCGGCATCATTCGTGGCAATCTCTCTTGGTCAGTAGTTTAAGTATTGTAGCCGTAGTCATACGTACTAGTACTTAACAATGTATATCCGCGACAATTATGAACATGTTCAAAAATTTGACCATGGATCAAACAACCGTGGTATATCCTTACTAAATCGTATTAGAACGACTGGTCCGTTTCAGTCCCTATTAATCGGTACTTAATACTAATACTAGTAATTACCTACGTATTTGCATACAATACAGTTCGTTACGAATTTGTCAAGGAACGACATAATCTCATTAGTTTAAAACACATTTTATTCATGAAAAATGATATGTACACATCACAATATATATTGCTACCCTGTTGATCAGGAAACAAGTGCTATTGTACTTATACATGGTCTTTCTCATCGAGTATAACAATCTTAGTCAAAATTACATATAAAACTTTGTAGAGATGGTTTAAAAATGTACACAATAAACTATTTTGAAGAAAGATAGAACATGATGTAAAGTAAAGGGAGACACTGGCGGAGTTCTACCCGGTTGGATGGGTGTTTTAGTTTACTTGATACATGTATCAAAGTTTCAAAGTTTATTCTTACACTCCAGACACACAATGTGTGTGTAACAGGAGGTCAATTAATTTAAACACATATGAATGGCAGAACCAAGTAGCTAGTTACATGTACAGTACATGTATCTGAATGTAGTTGCATTCAATACTTGTACATCTTCTTGTTGACTTGATATATTTGTGCGTAGCATTAAATCTGTGAGATTTAATCCGTAGTGGAACCGGCGAGGTGATCAGTGAATGTGTGACATAGACATTAAGTTCAGATCGGGGTAAGAAGCTGATGTTGGAGGGTCTGTTGTGTCTTTAATCACGATCGACTAGGTCAGCAAACGTCTTGTTTTTATAGACAACACATCGTAGATATACATGAAGTGAATTCGAAAGATTTAGCAAGGTATGTGTTTAACCGTCCTGATAAGCCCCTCGACAAATTCATCCTTGCATAAAAACACAAAAAAAATGGGGCACAGTTTGTTCTCATGGGAATGCCAACAGTCGGTTGGAAAAATCTTTCCTCCGAACTCAACAAATATATTGTGTTGTTAGAACATCGGGGTCATGGAATATCGACCTGTGTTAAGTTTTCACTTTGTAACACAAACCGCTTATTCTTTTACTGAATAGAGAACCTGATAGATTTAACCCACTCGGAAATGAATCCGATTCAACATGTTCACGTTCAGCCTATTGTCTGGCGTAATCTTCCACAGAGTCCACGGGCCGAAATACTAAGTAGTCGAATTTCTGTCACACCATATACTACAGTAGTTGTTTGATTCATCTCAAATCTGTAGCCATGGCCAACAGAGGAAACATTATCACCAGTTTGTGAGAAGGACCGGGCAACCCATTCTTCAAACAAAAGCAGAAACTATACTGACAGATCAATCAAAGATACGGCTATACACTTTACTAAGTTCCATTTTGCAGGAACTTTGAGGACTTATAAGAATATATAGAAGTGTATCAGTGTCTTCAGTAATACCAAATATAGTTCACCAGTGTGGCTAGCATTTTGATATTTTTCGTGCGTGCGCAACAGAGCGAAAATCATCAAAATATTAACCACACGAGTGAAATATGGCTGGTATTACTACTGAAGGTACTGTTAGATAGTCTGTTTATTACATGCTGATAGCCAAACCTCCCGTCCAGCTTTTAATTTTCCCCATTGGCGTCTGTAAGCAGCATTTCGGATTACTTTAGTAGTCAAATAAGAAAAAAGTTAAATTTTTCACTGGTGAGAAATATATTTTGTCTGGTGATATTTTTCACTGTATGAATTATTTTCGTTATCTCACTGGCTACTTATACAATTAATAACATTTTTCGTGAGAAATATTTACAAGTCATAAAACTTTTATGTTTATTTTTAAGAAATATATTTGTTTTGTTATTACTGAATTCGGATATGAAAATATGACTTTGACATAACTCCTAGATAATTAGTCATATATATTCTGATCATCTTTGCATACATATACGTGAATCAAACTTAACTTGTTTCAAGGATAGCCTTAAGTAGTTTTGAACATCCGCCATGAAACAAAGTGACTATACTGTCCCTGGATGGAATATATTTCGCTTATCCGTAATTATGATAATTGACTTGCATATTAATTATATGTAAAAACGAGAACACCAAAGCGTCAACAAAACCATAATCCGTATTCAAAATCGATTAAACTAGAGGCATAATATGAACAAAGTATTGTTAAAAGCATTTGTAACTCTCTGGATTAGCATAGTCACGATGGGCAGATCGACATTAAAATTATCATCGCTACAAAGTTGAATTTTCCCAGTATCTTTAAGTGATATGAAGATGGACGTTTTTGAGTATGCTCATTAGTGTGTTTACTTGTTGTGATTGACAATGATATACTCGGTTCTCATTTTGAGAACTTAATGTTTACTTGGATGTGACAAAGATTCACATGGCGGGTGTCGTCGATGAAGCAGAAGACGCTTACTCTTCCGGAACACCTGGTCCTTTTCTCTTGTACTTTTGCAAGGGTCTCCATGTTAATCCTTCCTTTGTTCATATATTGCCACTGGTTTAATCGATTTTGAGTTTGGATTATGATTTTGTTAACGCTTCGGTATTCTCTTATTTATTACCTTGACTCTTAGTGCAATCGTAGCTTACACATGTTGAGGTAAGCTTAGGCCTAACGTTAGTTTCTTCCTGTTGTAGGCTCGATATCGTCTTTAGCGAAACAAAATACAAAAATAATACCCTACATTATAAAAAAATTCTCTTATAAAGTTTCAATACAAGAAAGATTTGAAGTGAATCAGACCCGTTTCTAAAATGCTTTTCCTATCGTAACATCCCTGCGCACATTTGAGGTGAGCTATTGTATTATCGGCGGCCATTTTGTGAATTACGCATTTTGATCAAAATCCATTTATAACTTTATAACTAGTAGTCATTTAAAGGATTTTCCTCTATTGGGACACACCCCCCTTTGGGGTGGTGCCGTCCATCACACCCTGGTACCGTCCGTCACACCCTGGTATCGTCCGTCACATCCTGGTATCGTCCGTCACACTATGGTACCGTCCGTCACACTCTGGTACTGTCCGTCACACCCTGGTACCGTCCGTCACACCCTGGTATCGTCCGTCACACCCTGGAATCGTCCGTCACACCCTGGTACCGTCCGTCACACCCTGGTACCGTCCATCACACTCTGGTATCGTCTATCACACCCTGGTATCGTCCGTCACACTATGGTAACGTCCGTCACACTATGGTACTGTCCGTCACACCCTGGTACCGTCCGTCACACCCTGGTATCGTCCGTCACACCCTGGCATCGTCCGTCACACCCTGGTACCGCCCGTCACACCCTGGTATCGTCCGTCACACCCTGGTACCGTCCGTCACACTCTGGTATCGTCCGTCACACCCTGGTATCGTCCGTCACACTCTGGTACCGTCCGTCACACTCTGGTACTGTCCGTCACATCCTGTTACCGTCCGTCACACCCTGGTACCGTCCATCACACTCTGGTATCGTCCGTCACACCCTGGTATCGTCTGTCACATCCTGGTATCGTCCGTCACACCCTGGTACCGTCCGTCACACCCTGGTACCGTCCGTCACACCCTGGTATCGTCCGTCACACCCTGGTATCGTCCGTCACACCCTGGTACCGTTCCCTGAACAGGAAGTAAACATATAGCATGGAACGAAGTCGGCGAGATCGATGTCAGAATTCTGTGGGTGTATCATTACAAATAAAGAGTGTAATGAGATGTTATTCAAGTTCTACACAACGAAAATACAGTTATGTTTGTAATTAAGATTTCTTTATGATATCTTGAAGTCCGTATACACTAGCTCCTATACTTATATGAGTGTTATATACATATATATAGTATATTTATATTTGTATAACAATCCACATGTGTCACTGTAGTAGTACAAGGGATGTAACTGTCTCCCATGTAGGAACTCCTTATGTTTGAAAAAGATAATAAAGCTGAATGATAAAAAAAGCATACATGTCCTCTCTTTCTTCACACCCAAGCGACCCTAAAACAGTACATTGTGGAGAATCCAAATCGACCAGCATGTAGATTTATGTATTATTTTCACCGATATTTGTCGGTACAGGTGGATTTATTGCTGTGAGTTCATTTTAAAATTAACATTTTCCCATCGCACACCCGGCACGGGCTTGAAAATTGTCGTGAGATCCCGCGACAGTTTTTCTGAACTATTTATTTTGTATCACGTGACGTTAGGCGGCGACCATTTTCAAACAGATGCCAGGAATCTGATTATTTTTTTGAAATTGATGGCGACAGTTGCTTTACAACCTCCTGTGGCTTGATCAAATTTGCAAGTTAGTAGACAAATATCTGTTCTTTCCATTGATACCTCATTTGCATGTGATCGGAAACGTTTCATTTTAGAAAACACAGCTTAAACAGCTACTCATGCACGGGTCGGTAAAATTTCCAGTATTCAAGTAAGGAGGAATTCTGACTCTAACGAGCCGCTAGCCGTCCCAATATTTAAGCGGATCATTGAGTCAGAATTAACCCTTCGGACTGTAAGACACCCAAGGTGTGCAAGAAATCCAACTCATTTACAGTGCCGTTACCTGTTGATAAACAAAATATACCCAACATGTGTAGTAAGAGAAAGGCAATGCCTACACTTTCTGCAAGTTTAGCTGTAATTGAAAGAAACAATGAACAGAAAATGTGTTGTACTCAATGTAGTGTGAATAACACTGTTCTAACTGTGACTTGTGCTTTTCCAATGCCAGTTGTTGTTTCATGTTCCAATTCCAAGTCTGGATCAGTTGTCCATTCAAAGCCAAATACGGAGCCGCGGAAGGTTGTTGATGATGATTTTGGGTGGAACTCTAATTCTTTCGCAAATAAGTCACAAATAAAAATAAATTAGAGAATACCGAAGCGTTAACAAAATCACAATCCGAACTCGAAATTGATTAAACAATGGGCAAAATATGAACAACAGAAATATATGGAGACCCTTGTAAAAGTACAAGAGAATAAGACCAGGTGTTCCGGAAGAGTAAGCGTCTTCAGCTTCATCGACGACACCCGCCATGTATATCTTTGTCACGTCCAAGTAAACATCAAATTGATGCAACATGAACATCAGATGATCTTGTAAAGAACATTGTAACAAGTGTTTTTCAGTAATTTTTATAGTGTAATATTGGAGAAAGATTCATACCTGCTTTGACTCATATTGAAATTGATATGTATAGATTTTTTTTCTCTTTACAAATACATATGTATGACATTATATGAAAGTGAGAAAATTACCTGCATTGTTAATCGACATATGTTTTCTAATGTAGATGTGCACTTTTTTATAATGTTATGTGTAAATCATATATTGTCTCGAGTTAAATTAAGGATTTAGAGTTCAAGTTATGCAAAGATTTATTTTGTCAAGGCATTCTTTATCTTTTGTTTCACTTTTGACACATCTTGATGGTTGTTAGAATAGGGAACCAATTTTGTTTTGTAAGGGGGATATATATATATATGTATAACCATCCACATGTGTCACTTTAGTTGTACAAGGGAAGCAACTGTTGTTTGTCTCTCATTTGAGAACTCTTTTGTTTGAAAAAGATAATACAATTTAATGAACAAGAAAGCATTCATGTCCTCTTTTTCCTTACAGCCATGCGACCCCAAAGCAATACCGGAGGCCTTAGTTTGCCGCATTTAAATAACCCTTAACCAGTTTTATTTATTTTGTTTTACGTTCTATTAACAGCCAGGACCATTTAAGGACGTGCCAGGAGGTGGGGGAAAGCCAGAATACCAGGAAAAAACCACCGACCCATGGTCAGTACATGGTAACTGCCCATGTAGGTTTCGAATTTGCAACCCAGAGGTGGAGGGCTAGTGGAAGAATATCGGGTCTTCTTAACCACACGGCCCCAAAAGTGTAAGGTTTTAATAAGAGCAAAAATACTCTTTTTTTAATGAAATGCTGATTTGTTTTACTGTATAATATTACTGTATTGTTGTTTTGTATTATTTAATGTATTGTAATGCTGCATTATTGTACTGTATTATTAAATTGTCTCGTATAATTGCATTGTATAGTTGTATATGTATTGAATTTTCGTATTGTATTGTATTGTATTGAAGGACTGGCGATGTAATATGACCACGTTTCGTTGAATTACCTAATTATATTGTATTCATAATAGTCATATAAAGTTTGTGTGTTTGTTCGATAATAGAAACTGTTTTGTTTTATTTTAATACATTTAAACAATATAAAGGCAGAGTATATATTTAAGAGGTTCCACCCAAGAAAATGTTTCGAAATTCAGAAGTTTTGCAACTCAAATTACAAGAATATGTTTTAATCTTTTGGTCGAAATACAATCTCCTACCTTCATATTTTTATTTCAGAATCGACTTTAGTGCTTGATTATGACCTGTAAAATTACTGAGGCACACTCACTTTTTAATGTATGTCTTTCAATGTCAGTCTTTCGTCATGTATCGAGGATGTGTCCAAGCTTCTGCCCTTCAAGTAGGCCTACAGCATGTCGTTATAATTATTGTCTATATATAAAGTTGAAATGTGTTCGTTTTGTACGAAACGCAAGAGTGTTCTGTTTTAATAATTGACATACATGTATTCATTTATTAAAATCGAGACCACAAATCTTAAAGATGCCATCTGATTTCTCGCCACCGCGAGATAGAATATGTAAGTTATATTTTATCCTTTATTGTCCCCATTATAATGACCAAAAAAATCAGAGAATACCAAAGCGTCAACAAAACCATAATCGAAACTCAAAATTGATTTAACTAGAGGCAAAATAGGAACAAAGAACGATTTACACGGAGACCCTCGTAAATTTGAGATAGAAAATTGATTAATCAGACGTTAATGCTTACTTGGAGACAATATAAAATAATGGTTGGAACAGTTAGCCTTTGATGCTTCTTGTTTTTGTTGTAAGTGTATAAATGCATGCTACAGTTTCTGTGAACAGTTTAAGTTTTTGTGAAAGATTAAAGTGAATACAGTGTAGCGGATCTGAACCGGGCCGATCGGCGGCGACCAGATAGCTCCATTGGTTGAGCGTCCGTCTAGAGTTCGGAAGGTCCCAGGTTCGAACCCTAGTCTGGCCGTGCATTTTTCCTCTCCTGTTACATTTGGTGGTGCCTGTGACCAAACCTTGTTTCAAGTACTGGGTGCATACTTGGCAATGGGATACCCGTACCTGGGTTGTAAATCTTGATGTTTTCGTGGTCGAAGACTTCGTTAAAGGAGGGAGGAATGTAGCGGACCAAGACCGGATCGATCGTCGGCGACCAGATAGCTCAAGTGTTTGAGCGTCCGTCTAGAGTTCGGAAAGACCCGGGTTCGAACCCCGGGCTGGCCGTCTTTTTTTCCTCTCCTGTTACAAAAGTAAGTTATTCTAATTTTATATATTGTACATTGTACTTGATAACGAAGGACATGAGAAATAACAACTGCATAATTTTAAAGGCCCAATATACGTAACTTTCGGCAAAACTTGAAGCGAAAATCAAGCATAATAACTATTATTATTTGTAGATTTAGTTAAGACAAACCGATATCAGCAATATTCAAGATGTAATCTTACGCGATTACCGGTACAGCAGCAGTTGAAACACGCTATTTGTAAACACGCGACCATTTCGAATCGTCTTCTACCTTCGGTTTGTTGTTCAAGAGTTTCTTGTTAGTTACCGCTCAGATTTACTTCGTTTAAGACTTACTTTTGCATGGTTATCAACTGGATTTTTTTCAGAATTTTTCAGAATCACGAAAATGTCCCTGAAGTTACGTATATTGGGCCTTTAAGTGTTATTAAAAACATCAGAATTACTAGATACACAATATATATTCATTTATATACAATTAAAGTATTTAAATTCATATCATTGAACATTGTTTGTTTGTTAATGCGACTGTTACGTTTCCAAAGTTATCCCAAATGATCAGCCCATCGTTTTCACAAACGTTAGTAAAGTTGAAAAGCATGGATATAAGCATCAGAATTACCAGTAACAGAGACATAAAACCTGTCCCCACAAACAGCTATTGCCCAGGGAGACTTTATTCCATCTGATGACGTCACCAGTTCCCTGACGTGGGTCCCGTCCCCTGACACTTGTACGATGTTGTGTGAACTATGCCCACACACGTAGATGTTACCCTCCATGTCCACGTCTATCCCCCTAGCATCCCTCACGGCGCCGACCTTCATCACATTCGTGTGACGTTTGTCAGCCGACAGTCTGGACACCGCGACGTCCCCCGTTTTCTTGTTACTGACACTGACGAGTGTGTCTCCCTTTACTGGATCACGCTTGAGGCACAGTTATTGAAATAGTTATATAACAAATCAGTTTCTCCGTCCTGTGTCACACTTGATACTTTTCCTTGGTCAATTCCAACGACATACCTCCCGTCTGTATGTGATATACCATAACAGTCTCTACCATTAGACAGGTTGATCTCAGACGACAGGGAGAGTTTGGAGTCCTCGACATTCACGACACGGACACCACCAGGACTGCTGACAGCGACCGCTACGGTATTGTTGTTCACCTGACACATATCCCAGGGAGTACCCCGGATGTTCAACTCGTCCAGGTACTGTCCTTTGTCTGTTAACAGCTTCAGCTTCCTGTTCTTGTTATCACTTACTACTATCTGTTCAGATGGAAGGCATACGACACCATAGACATAACAATTATTTTTATCCGACGGGGACCTGATTTTGAACTTTCCGAATTCTTTTACACGCCGTTTCGACAAGAATGATGTAATACTACTAATTAACAAGGAAACACCTGGTAATAAGGAGATTTTGCAGTTTAACGAGGAAACACTTGGTTAAAAGGAGATTTTACAGTTTAACAAGGTAACATCTGGTATTATATAAATTGTAGCTGTAATCTCAATACAAATATAAAGTAACCGGATATCAACAGACCGGCCACAGGAGAGTCAGGGTCTAATGACATCGAACAAGACTTCCAAGGGCATACAACAGGTATATAGAGACTGATATCAACAGAGAGTCAGCGTCTACTGATATCGAACAAGACTTCCCAGGACATACAACAGGTATATAGAGACTGATATCAATAGACAAACTACAACAGAGTTCAGGTTGTAGAGATAGAATATGTTAATCAGGAATGTATCAGGAATGTTTATCCACTGCTTCCCTTCTGGATTTTTCGAGGCGTACTACAACTTTTTTTCTGACATCAAATCAACGACTTCATAGCTAAAACAAAGTTCTGGTAATATTTAAATATGTGTTTATTGTTTCGTTACAATCATTCTGCTCGGCTGCGTTTACAAGGTGACTTGGTTAATTCTGTAGTAGATAGTTTCAATTGTAACCTGAAGGATTGTCTAGAATGATGCATTTTGCTTTTACTCAACTTATCCTATCAGCGTTTCAGAGTTTGTAACATTGCTTGGAGGGGCCGTATAGTAGCAAAATAGTAGACACTTTTTCCACTTGGCCTAACACGACCGAGTGGTTGAGGGCTAGTAGTAGCAGAATGTCAGACACATTGACCATACTGTCAACACGACCGAGTGGTGGAGAGCAAGCAGTAGAAGAACGTCAGACACCTTGACCATACTGTCAACACGACCGAGTGATGGAGAGCTAGTAGTAGCAGAACGTCAAACACCTTGTCCATACGGCCAACACGACCGAGTGGTGGAGAGCTAGTAGTAGAAGAACGTCAGACACCTTGACCATACGGCCAACACGACCGAGTGGTGGAGACCTAGTAGTAGCAGAACGTCAGACACCTTGACCATCCTGCCACTCCAAGCAATGTTACAAACTCAGTAATAAACACTGATCGGATAAGATTTGATGTCAGAAAAAAAGTTGCAGTATGTCCAACAAACGTTTGTTTTAAAGATAAATGATATAGAAAGGTCCAATGGAGTAGTCTAAAACAGTCTTTACACCCCCCCCCCCCCTTCAATTTTCCAAATACCTGGCAAATATAAAGTTTCACAACTAAGTTTGTGAACTGAACAAGATATACTGGTGGTTAGCGTTTTTAGCATAGTTTCACAATCATACTCTTCGACGCATATCGCATATCTACAAACACGTGTAAGGGCCGCGTCCTGACATTCTACCACTAACCCTCAACCTCTGGGCCGCGGTGGTCGAGTGGTTAAAGTGTCCCGACCATCTACCACTAACCCTCCACCTCTGGGCCGCGGTGGCCTAGTAGTTAAGATGTTCCGACCATCTACCACTAGCCCTCAACCTCTGGGCCGCGGTGGCCGAGAGGTAAAGGTGTCCCGACATTCTACCACTAACCCTTCACCTTTGGGCCGCGGTGACCTAGTAGTTAAGATGTTCCGACCATCTACCACTAGCCCTCAACCTCTGGGCCGCGGTGGCCGAGAGGTAAAGGTGTCCCGACATTCTACCACTCACCCTTCACCTTTGGGCCGCGGTGACCTAGTAGTTAAGATGTTCCGACCATCTACCACTAGCCCTCAACCTCTGGGCCGCGGTGGTCGAGAGGTTAAAGTGTCCCGACATTTTACCACTAGCCCTCCACCTTTGGGCCGCGGTGGCCTATTAGTTAAGATGTTCCGACCATCTACCACTAACCCTCAACCTTTGGGCCGCGGTGGTCGAGTGGTTAAGATGTTTCGACCATCTACCACTAACCCTCAACCTCTCGGCCGCGGTGGTCGAGTGGTTAAAGTGTCCCGACATTCTACCACTAACCCTCCACCACTGGGCCGCGGTGGTCTAGTAGTTAAGATGTTCCGACAATCTACCACTAACCCTCAACCTCTGGGCCGCGGTGGTCGAGTGGTTAAAGTGTCCTGACCATCTACCACTAACCCTCCACCTCTGGGCCGCGGTGGCCTAGTAGTTAAGATGTTCCGACCATCTACCACTAACCCTCAACCTCTGGGCCGCGGTGGTCGAGTGGTTTAAGTGTCCCGACATTCTACCACTAACCCTCCACCTTTGGGCCGCGGTGGCCTAGTAGTTAAGATGTTCCGGCCATCTTCCACTAACCCTCAACCTCTGGGCCGCGGTGGTCGAGTGGTTAAAGTGCCCGACATTCTACCACTAGCCCTCCACCTCTGGGCCGCGGTGGTCGAGTGGTTAAAGTGTCCCGACATTCTACCACTAGACCTCCACCTTTGGGCGACGGTGGCCGAGAGGTAAAGGTGTCCCGACATTCTACCACTGAACTTCCATCACAGGGCGGCGGTGGCCGAATGGTTAAAGAGGCTTTTATATTCTCTGATTGTTATGTGTTATCCACGATCACCGTAATAATGGCAGAATTTTTATTTTTTATATGTTGGATTTCCTGACAAATCGAGGTCACTCTCATGGTCACCCTGTCATTTCAATTGGTTTGTAATTGCTACTCATACAGCATAATACTATCACAATTGTTTAAGTGAGGACATGTATGTCTATACCTATGACTATTGTTAACACCATTCATTACCGTTTAACTTGGTATCCACAATTAACTCATATAAGTTGTGTTATGGTTCATATTCATATTCTAACACGATTTGTTTGTATTGCGTGTTTTGATTGGATACAGACCATGTTCTAATATGCAATATAATCATAATCAATTGTATTAAGCTCCGCCCTTTGAGCTTATGCCACGCCCCGTTTCTATTTAAAAGAAAATGGCGTCAAGTTCGTCTTTCGATGAACATTCCATTGTATGATAGACATACGTCGAGCAAGCAACAGACCAGAGAGGACCGATTGAATGTAGTTGGTAAATAAATTAAGAATAAAACGTAATCATTTATTGTTCTTACCTCGCTTTATTTATTAAACATTAATTCATCCATGTGTACTGTAGTAGGCATCTTTATCCGGAATCAAAACCAACATTTCACTGTAACTGTGTCGTGTGAATATACACAAAACTTTTAACAGATCTTAACACACGATTTTGTCGATACGAACATATTGGCATGCATACTGACACGTCACCAGCCAGGTCACAGAGTACTTTACTACGTATTTGTAGCAAGGAAATACAATGTATCTAAACATATTAGCGTAATAAATTTGTCAAAGAATTTTGTCAATTTGTCTCGACCTATCGGTCTCGAGTTCATACTACATTTCATGCTCTTATCGCCAGTATAGCCACTCAAAACAATGTACTATCCCCTAAATATATACCCCCCCCCCCCCCACCATCACTGAAAAAAAACAACTCCAAAGCAAATCAAGCAAAACAAAAAACCTGATCTTATCCAAATATTTTTGCCTGAATCTTAAGGACGATTTGATCACTAGGGTCAATTTGAAATATGTGTGTTTCATAAATATTTTACTTGGCTAAGTGTTTATTTGTTTGTTTTTGTGTTTGTTTTGTTTTGTTGGATAGAATAGAAGTCACTATCATAGCTACAATTTTATTGCCGAAGTTTGGCGTTACCTCGATAGTCACAGTTATCGGTTGTAAGCAATGTCATGGTGCATGATATACACACTGAACTAGTTATGTATCTGTTGTAAGCAATGTCATGGTGCATGGTATACACACTGAACTAGTTATGTATCTGTTGTAAGCAATGTCATGGTGCATGATATACACACTGAACTAGTTATGTATCTGTTGTAAACAATGTCATGGTGCATGATATACACACTGAACTAGTTATGTATCTGTTGTAAGCAATGTCATGGTGCATGATATACACACTGAACTAGTTATGTATCTGTTGTAAGCAATGTCATGGTGCATGATATACACACTGAACTAGTTATGTATCTGTTGTAAGCAATGTCATGGTGCATGGTATACACACTGAACTAGTTATGTATCGGTTGTAAGCAATGTCATGGTGCATGGTACACACACTGAATTAGTTATGTATCTGTTGTAAGCAATGTCATGGTACATGATATACACACTGAACTAGTTATGTATCTGTTGTAAGCAATGTCATGGTGCATGGTACACACACTGAACTAGTTATGTATCTGTTGTAAGCAATGTCATGGTGCATGATATACACACTGAACTAGTTATGTATCTGTTGTAAGCAATGTCATGGTACATGATATACACACTGAACTAGTTATGTATCTGTTGTAAGCAATGTCATGGTGCATGGTACACACACTGAACTAGTTATGTATCTGTTGTAAGCAATGTCATGGTGCATGATATACACACTGAACTAGTTATTAATCTGCTGTAAGCAATGTCATGGTGCATGATATACACACTGAACTAGTTATGTATCTGTTGTAAACAATGTCATGGTGCATGGTACACACACTTAACTAGTTATGTATCTGTTGTAAGCAATGTCATGGTGCATGTTATACACACTGAACTAGTTATTAATCTGCTGTAAGCAATGTCATGGTGCATGATATACACACTGAACTAGTTATGTATCTGTTGTAAGCAATGTCATGGTGCATGATATACACACTGAACTAGTTATGTATCTGTTGTAAGCAATGTCATGGTGCATGGTACACACACTGAACTAGTTATTAATCTGTTGTAAGCAATGTCATGGTGCATGGTACACACACTGAACTAGTTATGTATCTGTTGTACGCAATGTCATGGTGCATGATATACACACTGAACTAGTTATTAATCTGTTGTAAGCAATGTCATGGTACATGATATACACACTGAACTAGTTATGTATCTGTTGTAAGCAATGTCATGGTGCATGATATACACACTGAACTAGTTATGTATCTGTTGTAAGCAATTCCATGGTACATGATATACACACTGAACTAGTTATTAATCTGTTGTAAGCAATGTCATGGTACATGATATACACACTGAATTAGTTATGTATCTGCTGTAAGCAATGTCATGGTACATGATATACACACTGAACTAGTTATGTATCTGCTGTAAGCAATGTCATGGTGCATGATAATAATACACACTTAACTAGTTATTAATTTGAAAATAAACCATACATAACATTTTGAAAATCCACTGATGCACATCGCCTTCTATTTCAACTGTAGTTATATAGTAAATTGGGTTTCCATCTTTTGTTCTCTAGTATCACTGATAAGCCTAGATGACACAAACAGCTTTTAGGTACATTAAAATATGTTTGGCATGCTGTATATGTGTGTGTCATACGGTCGTCTTTCTGTGAACATTTTTAAATCATGTTGACTAGACATACAGGTTTTGATGTTTTTGTAGTTGAAGTAAGCTATTGCCAAAAGTTTTGTTGAACCTTTGATTCCAACCATTACCTAGTATCCTGGAACTAAAAGAGCTGCTGTTTCCTATGCTTGAATGTTATCTCCGTTACAGGTTCAGTAACAATCACCAAGATGTCTGATCAGGATGAGCTGTACGAGAAGTCTTGGATTCTGTACCACATCCTTGACAGGATCATAGGGAGCCAGGAGATAGTAGCTATCAGGAGGATGCTGACAGTTGTGAAGGATCAGCCAGACCTGTTTATGACCGGAAGTAGAGCGGAAGGAATGGACTTTTATTGGTCAGATGTAGACCAAATGTACATCGACAACTCGATGATAGTACTGTGTTCATACAAGGACATAAATAATCAAATCGACACCGCGAATAAATCAGTTTTGTTGATGAAAGAGGCGAATAGCCGACCTGGTTATGTGAACTTGGAGCTACTTTACTTGGAAAAGACAGATAATTCAGAATTTCTAAAATCCATTGTCGCAGTACGTGACGCATATTTCATATCAAGTGAAATAATTAGACGGGCATATCTTGATATGACGAATGATAAATTTCAGTCAAATACGGAAATTCACGGTCCATCAGTCCAAATGAAGCAAGAATACAACAGCAGAGTATTTGAATTTGATAGCGCATATTCATTTCCTTGTTATAACTGGCCGAGTGAAGCAAACGAGTGGATGAATAGACCACGCTTACATAACTGGCCAGACAAAGCTTTGCGAGATCAGATTGTACAAGGTAGTTGTCATCTAGTCCCGGTAGGGGATAAAACGTCGGCCGACCCTTTCCTCCAGTGGAGGATTTCATTTGCCACTGCAGAAAGGAAACTCATTTATTCTTTATCTCATGTCCAGTTTTTAGTGTATGGACTTCTCAAGACCTTCTTCAAACAAATATCTGGCATCTTGAAACAAATATTAGGTGAAGAAGATGTTCTGTCGTCCTATATTATAAAAACAGTCATATTCCACGCGGTAGAAAACACTCCTGGTTCCTTTTGGCAAGAACAGCATACGTTTCACTGTTTCATGTTTTGTTTGAAGAGTTTGGTTAGCTGTGTGAATGCGGGATTTTGTCCAAATTACTTTATCAAGAAAAATAATATGTTCCTTGGCAAAGTTCATGGTCAAAATCGACAGAAACTTGTCCGTTGTCTCACTGACCTCTATGCTATGAACTGGAGATGTCTTTCAGTTGGAACAGCCATACAAACGACTATAGGAGAGTTTATTCATAGGGTGAGGAATGGAGTGTGGGAATATGTATTTCCTACACCAGCACAGACAGAACGTGAACGCGACCTTGAAATATTTGCATTTTGTGCATTCAGAAGTCCTGCTGTTATTCCCTTATCTCTCTCGCTGAAACTTACTTCATGGTCAAAGTCCGACATAGATGAATTCCTAGGTTACTTCGCTACTGTCCAGGCATTATCTCATACAGGGATGAAGATATTCGGTGAACACATCACTGCTAGAGGTAATAAAGAGAAGTACAAATCTCTCAGAAAATCAAAAAACCTACTGAGGCCATTTTCAACAGTGTCTAAAAGTCCAGGATTAATGAATTTGGGAACATTTTACTACCAGACCGGGAATTCTATGAAAGCATTGGAATTATGTGATAACGTGATCTCTGCTTTAAAAGTTTTCTTTTCCTGGGGTTTTCCAAAACACTATGCAGCCAAGTATGAAAAGCTCTATTGCGGACGTGGACACAATCTACTTTTTAAATGCCAGGCATATGTATCAGATATCACATTAAGTGAAAACGTTTTACAGTTTTACCCATCCCAACTCCACCAAGAGATCATGACACTTGTCGACGCCGTCAACATTGATATCCCTCCAATCCCTTACGCCATGTTCCTGTCCTTTCTGTGTTACCATGACATTGGAGACATGAGGAGACGTGATAGAACATTGAATGAATTTCGGGCTGTGAAGAATGACGAGAGATACTGTAAATACTGGATAGTGCACAATCTCTTGGGAATATGTTATGAAATGATTGGTGACAAACACAGAGCTCTCAGGGAATACAGAAACTCCCTTGGTGTTCGAACCTTTGACGAATATCTAAACCCTGCCAAAGTGAGAATAGAACGTTTACAGGACAACTAGGCAAACATGTTCTAGGCAGCATTTAACGTATGCATTATGCTATTACAGAACCTAGGACATTAGGAGTTTTCTTGGGGTTTGGTAATATTTTACCGAAGAAAACTTTTCCTTTCATACGCAGCACAGCTGGACATAAAGGAAGTATTTTTCTGATCACTATATGTACCAGCAGAACTTATTATAAACTACAAAATGGCGTCCCACATTCCGCATTCGATTTTTTCCAATTTCCTTAGTACATTTCATTGTTAACCAAGCTTGATTTCACGTAATTGTTTAATTGAGTGTATCAATGTTTTACACTACTTTGTTGGCCGTTGGCAGTACTGTCACATGTGTACAGGTATAAAGTTTTAGTGATTTAACCGATGATGACTTACACACTTTAAAGTTGTACACAGGTATTAACTAATTACTGATTTAGCAGTTGTCCTATAGGTAAAATGTAAAACTATGGATGAAAAGTCATTTTTTAACTTTCTTAGTGCAATGGAGGTTCAGACGTTACATCCATATTGCATGAAGCTCGATCAATATGGATGTAGCACTATGAAAGTTAAAAAAGACTTTCAATCTTTATACTTATCAGGTTTGTTTTAAATACGATTTTTCTAAATTAGTATTTGATATAAATAAGAGAATACCGAAGCGTTAACAAAATCATAATCCAAACTCAAAATCGATTTAACCAGGGGCAAAATATGAACGAAGGAAATATTTACATGGAGACTCTTGTTAAAGTACAAGAGAATAAGACCAGGTGTTCCGGAAGAGTAAGCGTCTTCTGCTTCATCGACGACACCCGCCATGCAAATCATTGACACATCCATGTAAACATCAAGTAATGAGAACCGAGTATCATTGTCAATCACAACAAGTAAACACACTAATGAGCATACTCAAAAACGTCAATCTTCATATCACTTAAAGATACAGAATATTTCTCAATATGCAATAAGATTTTTCACAACATCAATATGTGTTACACATCGACAGCTTCTGAACTTGATACTTAATAATGTATATTTCCTGTAACGTCACAATATAAATATGTCCTAACGAGTCTTGTTCAATGAATACTTTTGGGTTTTCATCACAATGCTTTAAAATCGTGGTATACATATAAAAGGTAATCAAAATACATATTTATTTTCCTTAACACTACGCAGTGCTAAGATATCTTAAGAAATCGGCTTTTTTAAAGCAGAGTTGGATAAGCGTTTAGCACTGATTATTATAGGCAAGTACCCGATAAAGGTTCTTTCATTTACTTCTAACTTATACAAATCAAATTCTAGATTCCATTTTTACATCTTATGCCCAATAAATATATATGTAACGAGGTTGAGCTCCAGGTATTTAGTCGACTCGATATGAATGAGAAATGGATGGTTTTACCTAGTAAATATATGCGTCACTACACTTTCACTAGTCTACTGCCTATTGATGTGTACCATCATTAGCCATAGAAATGTTGTGCAGGAAAAACCCAAACTGTTCCGATTAACCGGAACTGATTCACAGTGTTTATCGTGATATACAAACAATTATATATGACGAGCAATGGAGATTAAGTGGAATCAAAGATAATATCATACAATTCTCAAGTACGTGCATCTACAATTTGTACAGGCTAACAAATACTTCCCGCTGGTACTTGTCGTGGGTTTTACCATGTTAGCTCATAAGGCCGTGCTTGCACATCATTTTCCAAAGTATGTGTATTAAAGTCGAGAAAATTCATTTTTAAAACTCAACTGATATTGTAATTCTTTTTTTTGTCGAATCGTCAGATGTTAGCTCTAAATACTTAAACAGAATTTTTTATATAATCATGTCATATTAGGTTTTAGTAAATCTTTATTAGATTTAATATAAAAATGGCCCTTTAATCATTCTAAGAGTAATAAAAGAAGGGTAATTTTTTACTTAATTTTCGGGCAGTTTAAACAAAAAATCACCAATTATACAAATATGTAATGAGCCAGGCCAAAATTCCTAAAGTTAAACATCTCCATAGGAAAGCATAACAAAATGAAAGGAAAATTCATTTGACTTAGGTTTTCCCGTTACTTCTTTAATGCTTTTCTATGGAGAGTTTTAAGTTAAGGAATTTATCAGATTTATCAGATTTGTAAGATTTATCACAACATCAATATGTGTTACATATCGTCATCTTTTGAACTTGATACTTAATAATGTATATGTCCTGTAACGTCACAAAATATATATGTCCAAACGAGTCTTGTTCAATGAATACTTTTGGGTTTTTATCACAATGCTTTAAAATCGTGGTATACATATAAAAGGTAATCAAAATACATATTTATTTTCCTTAACACTACGCAGTGCTAACCCTACTCGATAAAGGTTCTTTCATTTACTTCTAACTTATACAAATCAAATGCTAGATTCCATTTTTACATCTTATGCACAATAAATATATCACTCAATATGAATGAGAAATGGATGGTTCTTGTGTCGCCAGACAAGGCGACATATAGGGATCAATATGTCGGCGTCGGCGGCGGCGTCTGCACCAACAGTTTCCGTGCGATAACTTGAGTTTCCTTGGGCCAATCAAACTCAAACTTCATACTGTGCTTTCTTACTAAAAGTGCTCGTTTGGGATTGCTTTTCAAGGTCGAAGGTCAAAGGTCAAGGTCACTGTTGCTATAAATAGAAAATCCGTTTCAGTGCGATAACTTGAGTTTCCTTTGGCCAATCAAACTCAAACTTCATAGAGTACTTCCTTACCAAATGTATTTACCTGGGATTGCTTTTTAGGGTCAAGGGTCAAAGGTCAAGGTCACTGTTGCTATAAATAGAAAATCAGTTTCCGTGCGATAACTTGAGTTTCCTTGGGCCAATCAAACTCAAACTTCATACAGAGCTTCTTAACCAAAAGTGCTCGCTTTGGACCTTTTTCGGAGTCGAAGGTCAAAGGTAAAGGTCATTGTTGCTATAAATAGAAAATCAGTTTCCGTGCGATAACTTGAGTTTCCTTTGGCCAATAAAACTCATACTTCATAGAGTACTTCCTTACCAGAAGTGCTCGTTTGGATTTGCTTTTCAGGGTCGAAGGTCAAAGGTCAAGGTCCCTGTTGCTATAAATAGAAAATCAGTCTGAGTGCAGTTACTTCAATATCTCCCAACTTGCTGCGCAGGCGACACATCCACTTCCGTAGAATTCTTGTACCTAGTAAATATATGCGTCACTACACTTTCACTGGTCTACTGCCTATTGATGTGTACCATCATTAGCCATAGAAATGTTGTGCAGGAAAAACCCAAACTGTTCCGATTAACAGGAACTGATTCACAGTGTTTATCGTGATATACAAACAATTACAAATGACGAGCAATCGAGATTAAGTGGAATCAAAGATGATAACATACAATTCACAAGTACGTGCATCTACAATTTGTACAGGCTAACAAATACTTCCCGCTCGTACTTGTCGTACGCTTAATCCATAAACTGGCACGAGTTTGTAAACACTCGATTTCATATAAGTACCATTCGTCTCAACCTAGGTAAAAACAGAATTACAATTACCAATAAATAAGTCTGGGAGCTGGAGATGTTTTTGTTGATTTTGGAGTTGTTTGGCCTAGTTTTTTGGGAAAGGCATTGTTTCATTTCTCTATGTTATTTGTACCTAATATTTTCTAGGAATGTTTAAAATCTAAATTTTAGAAAATGTTGTTTTGTCTCCTCAATCCTTAATAGTTGTTTCCACTTCCATCACTGTTAATTGGTAAATATCGTCAAATGACCCGTCCAGGCCCATGGACCTTTTACGGCCATGTATCGCAGTCTTTATAAACTTGCGCAGTCCAAGAATGTTTGAGAACATAATGCTTTTGCTGTGTATTTTGTATTATTATATTCCTCCAACGTTTAGAATAATCAAATTTTCTTGTGAGGAAAGTCTCCCCATAATTCCTTATGAAATCACGAGTAGGTTTCATCAGTAGAAAATGATCTCTCATTGTAACATAAAGCGTATTATATGATGGAAAACACGAGTAGGTTTTATCAGTAGAAAATGATCTCTCATTGTAACATAAAGCGTATTATATGACATAAATCACGAGTAGGTTTTATAAGTAGAAAATGATATTTTATTGTAACATAAAGCGTATTATATGATATAAATCACGAGTAGGTTTTATCAGTAGAAAATGATCTTTCATTGTAATATAAAGCGTATTATATGATAGAAATCACGAGTAGATATTATCAGAAGAAAATTATCTCTCATTGTAACATAAAGTGTATTATATGATATAAATCACGAGTAGGTTTTAGCAGTAGAAAATCATCTTTCATTGTAACATAAAGTGTATTATACGATATAAATCACGAGTAGGTTTTATCAGTAGAAAATGATCTTTCATTGTAATATAAAGCGTATTATATGATAGAAATCACGAGTAGATATTATCAGAAGAAAATGATCTCTCATTGTAAAATAAAGTGTATTTAAGGAATGACCACATTTTTTTAGGGTTATACGGTATATACCGAAATGCACTTATCATAAATCCGCGAAAAACAAATACTCTGGCCAAATTCAAGAAACATCTGAAGACATACCTTTTCACGTCTGCATATTAGAGTACCAACTTAGACGACATGTATTTACTGACATTTGTTAATCTACAGTAGATGTTGTTCGTTTTTATATACTTTTTTTATATTATCACATTAGCTTAGATTGTAATACCTTCTTTATTTATGCAGTGTAAGTATCAAATTATTATCTGCATTTTGTGAAGCGCTTTAGAGTAATTTTACAAATTAAATAGAGCGCTATATAAATGTTGTATATTATAACTATTATTATAGGTTACTATCAAGAAATAGAAAGTTCACGATCGGAAAATTGAAATCGTCACGTTTCTTGTATAGCTTAGTAGTAGGGTTTAAGTTTATGTATATTGAAAATCAATGGACCGTAGAAAGTGTAAGAATGCATACATTTACCAGGACAAAACGTCGGGTCATATTGAAAATCAATGGACCGTAGAATGTGTAGGAATGAATACATTTACCAGGACAAAACGTCGGGTCATATTGAAAATCAATGGACCGTAGAATATGTAGGAATGAATACATTTACCAGGACAAAACGTCGGGTCATATTAAAAATCAATGGACCGTAGAATATGTAGGAATGAATACATTTACCAGGACAAAACGTCGGGTCATATTGAAAATCAATGGACCGTAGAATGTGTAGGAATGAATACATTTACCAGGACAAAATGTCGGGTCATATTGAAAATCAATGGACCGTAGAATGTGTAGGAATGAATACATTTACCAGGACAAAACGTCGGGTCATATTGAAAATCAATGAACCGTAGAAAGCGTAGGATTGAATACATTTACCAGGACAAAACGTCGGGTCATATTGAAAATCAATGGACCGTAAAATGTGTAGGAATGAATACATTTACCAGGACAAAACGTCTGGTTATATTAAAAATCAACGGACCATAGAAAGTGTAAGTATAAATACATTTACCAGGACAAAACGTCTGGTTATATTAAAAATCAACGGACCATAGAAAGTGTAAGTATAAATACATTTACCAGGACAAAACGTCGGGTAATATTGAAAATAAATGGACCATAGAATGTGTAGGAATGAATACATTTACCAGGACAAAACGTTGGGTCATTTTGAATGTTTGAATGTGGAATATTCCGAATGGTGTACTTTGTATCATATACCTGAAAAAACCTGAGGTATATGCCGATTAACTTTGAACTGATTGACACATTACTGCACTGTTTTTCAAAGTAAAGTGATATCAGTGATGGTATCATTCATCTTACAAGTACGTGGTCTCCCCAATATGTTCAGGCTAACAAATACTTCCCGCTCGTACTTGTCGTTGGTTATTACAAACACTTATATAATAATCTAAACTGCCACGAGCTTGTAAACACTTCACGCCATATTTGTGAAATTTTACTCCCACGCACGTGGGCAAAAGTTTAAAAAAGAGTAACATTTCCAAGAATTAACTGGCGTGTATACAATCCCAGCACTCTTCTCGGTGACCTTTATCTTCCTGATATTTAAGTTGTCTCCCCTTTAAACAAACAAGTGTTTTCATCAACATACAAATGTTTCTTTCCTGAAGATATTCCACTTAATTAAGTTAAAGAATTCCTTAAATTATTCCCGTGCAATAGATCATACAGATATTATAATGCGTTACGATATATATATAACATCGATATCTACAGGAACCTTAGAGAAAAGTACACGAATATAGTGGATAACAAGTAACTCATTAGATAAGTGGACATTCGGTTCTATCTTCCTTTTTCATGTTCGATTGTTAGACTCAAATTTCAAATTAAATTAAAACAACGAACTGTATTACGATACAATACACTTCATCATTGTCTCCAAGAACGAACGAACTGTGTAGATTATACAGAGATCAGAATGTGTTACGTTACAATATACGACATCATTCTCTTCATGAACGAACGGACTGTGTAGATTATACAGAGATCAGAATGAGTTACGATACAATACACGACATCATTGTCTCCAGCAACGAACGAACTGTGTAGATTATACAGAGATCAGAATGTGTTACGATACAATACACGACATCATTGTCTCCAGGAACGAACGGACTGTGTAGATTATACAGAGATCAGAATGTGTTACGATACAATACACGACATCATTGTCTCCAGGAACGAACGGACTGTGTAGATTATACAGAGATCAGAATGTGTTACGATACAATACACGACATCATTGTCTCCAGGAACGAACGGACTGTGTAGATTATACAGAGATCAGAATGTGTTACGATACAATACACGACATCATTGTCTCCAGGAACGAACGGACTGTGTAGATTATACAGAGAATAAAATCCCTTCTACCATACCCAGATATGGCTCTATCAAAGCGTACACATTAATTATGTTTTCACCTTGGATTTCAAATGACGACTTTAAAACGTTTTACTCAAATATGCTTACTTAGAGGTTTTTTAACAATTAAAAAGTTTCTTTTGGATACCATTAAAACTTCTGAACAAAGTGAGAAGACTGTTTTCAAGGCAAATGTTCAAAATGTGTAGTTTGAGGCTTTTTTGTTAAGAAATCTGCATGTTTTCCCTTAAAATCCGTGGTTAAGATATTTGTTCTTGTTATGTTCAGAAGTCTTTATAGTTTCTAATAAGAGCATTTCTGATGATTGAAATACCTCCCTTTATACTATTTTTGTGTGACGTCATTCACAATCACCATTTGCATTTCAAGGTCAAAGCTGAATCAATGTGAACGCTATGAAAGAGCTATATCCAGTCAAATAAACGTCCCTATCGTGTGCTATAGAAACCTGAGAGTACAGCGATCGTATTGTTTTTCTGGTTTCATATAGTGTGTAACTTAAAATTATCCCATGCTGCATCTTGCTACAAAGTGACTTTATTAAAGAATCTCTTTTCATGCACAGCTTATGATTGAATATATTAAGAAAGTGCAGGTGATCCCGCACACTTTGGTAGATTACATGACAATATTTGTGCCAAACTTTGTTGTTTTCTATTGTTTTGAAATCCAACATAATTTGCCTATTTAGATGACCCTTAATTTGATAAAATATATTTGAATAATGTTGTATGTATGTAGTACTGGGAAGACGACAGAGGAGTACCGAATAATGTTGTATGTATGTAGTACTGGGTAGACGACAGATGAGTACCGAATAATGTTGTATGTATGTAGTACTGGGTAGACGACAGAGAAGTACCGAATTACGGTACATTTACTGAAATATATTTGAATAATGTTGTATGTATGTAGTACATGGTAAACGACAGAGGAGTACCTAATAATGTTGTATGTATGTAGTACATGGTAGACGACAGAGGAGTACCGAATAATGTTGTATGTATGTTGTACTGGGTAGACGACAGAGGAGTACCGAATTAGGGTTCATTTACTGAAATATATTTGAATAATGTTGTATGTATGTAGTACTTGGTAGACGACAGAGGAGTACCGAATTAAGGTACATTTACTGAAATACATTTGAATAATGTTGTATGTATGTAGTACTGGGTAGACGACAGAGGAGTACCGAATTAAGGTTCATTGACTGAAATATATTTGAAAACGGTTATTGTTACATGTATGTAGTAAGGTATTATAGGAATGTATGTCTATATCCTTTATTAATACGACAAACATATGAACCTGTCATGAACATACCCTTAAAAAACTTCCACTAAATTCTGGGAAAACCCGTCTGCATGTAGTTGTATCTGTACGTTGAAAACGGAATCACGTGTTCTTATGTTCTGGATGTGTATAAAACCCCGGCCAGAAGTAGGCTAGTCACTATCGGGTCGGCGTGTACAGAGATTGGATGTTTAACGAGACATTATCTGATTGATTAGTACACAAACACGTGTATGTAGAACGTGAAACGTGTAAATGCTCATAAGGACTTTAAAACGGTGTTGAATTCGTTGTGAAGACGACCCAATGGTTGAATGTGATAAACTAACATTACCTTAATAACTCATCAGTATCAACAGTGATGTGAACAGTTCACGCCTTCATTCTCTGGATCATCCAAGGTGGCAGGCGTTCTCCGGGTATTCCACATCAAACCAAGTAGATAAATTAGTCTGGTAAGATTTGAATTATCTTTTCTTTTTCGTTTGTAGCACAGTTTTTTTTATCTCTATTCGATTTGTCAACTGGTTTTAGAAACTCTACTAATTGGCGCTAGCTCGATAGGCCATTTATGACCTCATCAAAAGAAGAAAAAAGAGTTATACTTTTTATTGGTAAACTACGAGTAGGTTTCTTGGTGAAGATTATTATCTCAATGTTGAACAAAATTACGCGGTATGTTTCCATACAAAAAATGCGAAACTAAAGGTGTTTCGAACAGCAAGTTTGTGAAAACGAAAACCTCCGCCAAAAAAACCTACCTTCTTTGAAAAAGAATGTTTATGAATGATGAACATTTATATTTGTTTGTTGCATGCGAATTTCTCCTAATTGACGGATTTCCACTAACTGAACGATCCGTTTGTTTCATTACAGAACACTGGTTAAAGCCTTTCAATGTAATAATAGATCTCCAAAGACAGTTGTGAAGTTAATATCGTGATTTTCGTGATCGATGTCGACTGCTGACAAACAAACTCACAACACAGGGATTCGAGAGATGCAGGTTGATCAGAACTATGGGCAAGATTTATGGTCGCCATCTTTGTCTCATTGAGAAATATTCTGTATCTTTAAGTGATATGAAGATGGACGTTTTTGAGTATGCTCATTTGTGTGTTTACTTATTGTGATTGACAATGATACTCGGTTTTCATTCTGAGGACTTGATGTTTACTGATGTGACAAAGATATACATGGCGGGTGGCGTCGATGAAGCAGAAGACGCTTACTCTTCCTGAACACTTGGTCGTATTCTCTTGTACTTTTATAGGGGTCTCCAAGTAAATAATTCTTTTGTTCATATTTTGCCCCTGGTTTAATCGATTTTGTTAACGCTGCGGTATTCTCTTATTTATTTGAGGAGTTATGTTTCTTGAATAGATAACCCGGGGTAACTCTTAGGGTCATGAGGGTCATATAAATTGTTTTACATCTGCTTCTTATTAAGTATCATACCTATCAGAAGATATTTAGTGTAACATTTGATAATCGATGCTATAAGAGGACGTTAAAACCATTCTAAAAAAATCAGAGAATACCAAAACGTCAACAAAACCATAATCCGAACTCGAAATCGATTAAACTAGGGGCAAAATATGAACAAAGGAAATATTACATGGAGACTCTCTTAAAAGACAATAAGACCAGGTGTTCCAGAAGAGTAAGCGTCTTCTGCTTCATCGACGACACCCGCCATGTATATCTTGGTCACATCCAGTATATCTTGGTCACATCCAAGTAAGCATCAATCCTCAAAATGAAAACCGAGTCATCATTGTCATCACAACAAGTAAACACACTAACAAGCAAACTCAAAAACGTCCATCTTCATATCACACAAAGATACAGAATATTTCTCGATGATATCAAGATGGCGACCATAAACTTGCCATACCTCTACCACATAACATTTTGTTATGTTTATGTTGGAGTAAGCTTTTGTCCAAACAAGCTTTCATTTAAAGCAACTTTCATACAAATGTTTGATCAGTCATGAAACTGAAATATTTGTTTTGTTTTAGTTTAAACAATTCAAAGTTGTTTGTTTATTTTATTTTTTTTAGTTTTTGTGACATATCACTGAGATGTCTGACCAGGGTGAGCTGTACGAGATGTCTTGGATTCTGTATCACGTCCTTGACAGGTTCATAGGGAGCCAGGAGATAGTAGCTATCAGGAGGAAGAAGCCAGTTGTGAGGGATCATGTGCTAGGTAATCCACTCGGGAGTGAATATGAATCGTTTTGTACCGGAAGTACAGCAGAAGGAATGGATTTTCCTTCGTCGGATTTTGACATTATGGTGATTGAGAAATCTGTGATAGTTATGTGTCCATATAAGGACATCAGTAATCAAATCGACACTGGAAATAAATCAGTTTTGATGATGAGAGAGGCGAGTAGCCGACCCGGTTATGTAAACCTGGAAGTACTTCACATTGAAAAGCTAAAACTTAATAGTCTAACATTGAGGCAATCTACTGTTGTAGTAAGTGATTCACATTTTCTATCAAGTGAATTATACAAACGGGTTAGGGTTAGGACCCTAACCCATCTATCTTGGTTATTTCCGTCCAGAAGTATGAGTCATGGACCAGCACTTACCACAAAGTATAATCACAAAAAAGGCACTGAAGAATCAGATACTGTATTTAGCTTCCCTTGTTACAATTGGCCGAGTGAAGCAAATGAGTGGGTGGATAGGCCACGCTTACATAATTGGCCTGATAAAAGTTTAAGAGATCAGATAGTACACGAAGGTTGTCATCTAGTCCCTGTAGGGGATAAAACTTCTGCAAACCCATCCCTGCAGTGGAGACTTTCTTTTGCGACTGCAGAAAGAAAACTCATTTATTCTTTATCTCATGTCCAGTTTTTAGTATACGGACTTCTTAAGTACCTCTTAAAACAAATATCTGAAATATTGGAACAAATATCAGGAGAAGATGTTTTGTCGTCCTATATCATTAAAACAGCCGTATTCCATGCAGTAGAAAACACACCTGGATCATTTTGGCAAAAGAAAAATACGTTTCAATGTTTTAGATTTTGCTTGAAGATATTGGTCAATTGGGTGAAGACAGGATATTGTCCAAATTACTTTATCAAGAAAAATAACATGTTCCTCGGCAAAGTTCATGGTCAAAATCGACAGAAACTTGTCCGTTATCTCACTGACCTCTATGATATGAACTTGAGATGTCTTTCAGTTGGAAAAGCCATACAACCGACTATAGGAGAGCGTATACGTGATGTTAGGAGAGGGGCATGGGAGTATGTTCTACCCCAACCAGCATATTTAGAATGTGAACGTGACAAGACAATATTTGGTTTAATTTTTTTTTTTACACGTTTTCCTGTAAACCTTTCAAACTCGTTGCGAGTACTTTTAACGTCAAAGTCGGATATAGATGAACTCCTGGGTTACGTCGCTTTAGTCCAGGCACTATCTACAAAAGGGATGAAGATATTCGGCAAACACGTCACTGCTAGAGGTAATAAAGAGAAGTACAAATCTCTCAGGAAATCTAAGAACCTCATGAGAATGGCTGAAACAGTGGATATAGGTCTATTACGCATGGCAACATACTTCTACCAAACAGGGAATTACAGAAAAGCATTGGAACTATGTGATCAGATGCTGTCTTCGTCAAAAATTTACTTTATTGACTGGAATACCTCATACAAGTATGAACAGCTCTATTGTGGACGAGGGTACAGCATATTGCGCAAATACCAGGCAATTGTAACAGATATCCTCATAACAAAGTCGACTTTACAGTTTTACCCATCCCAATTGCCTTTACAAGAAATAGAAATGAGACTAGACGTGATACCACGCCACCTCTTGCAGTTCACCTCACCTGCTTTTTATCAGTATATGCAGAATATGACTGAGATGTTGTCATTCCCGGTTCCACCCCACCCTTATGCGGTGTTCCTGTCTTTCCTGTGTCACCATGAACTAGGGGATACCAGGAGACGTGACAGGGCGTTGATTCGTCTTCAGGCTGTAAAGTATGACGAGGAACAGGGAGTTAATCACCACTGGATAGTTCACAATATCTTGGGGAAATGCTTCGAAATAGTAGGAGACAGAAGCAGTGCTTTCAGGGAATATAGGGACTATGCCAGTCGACAAAGAAGACCAAATCAAGATACTATGTTGGATATGTTGGGACATCTCAAACAAGCTTTTCAATAACCTTTACACTTCTATTAAGGATGTAGTCTTCTCAGAAATTAAAATTACAAAACATTTTCTCAGATAGAGTTTTGGAAAAGGGAGTTCATGGCATGGGAGAAAAAGCAAAAATAACAGTTTTAAGTGAATTTAGCAGTTTTGCAATGCAATGTCTTCCAAATTTGTAATCCGAAATGTGTGAGTCTTTGTAGGAATTTGAGTTACCTCTACTCCTTCAATTTTAATGAGAAAATCCTCATTTTTTCACCGTTTTTTGCAGCTTTAACGCTTAATAAAAAACGTTCTGCAATGGCCGCCGAATCGGTATTTTTTTAAATTTATGTAAAAAAAAAGTTCTATAAACTGTATTTTTGACACATTTTTCAGATGCATATATGCCATCAAAATTGATCAAAATTTCTTCAATAGAACATAGAATCTTTAAATGAGATTAAAACGAGACTTGAACGTAACTGAAACCTAAGAAGAATACATCCTTCAAGACCAGCTGTCGACAAATGATGTGAGACTTACACCTTTAGCCAGTTCTATACTGCCAGGTGTAGACAAAACTGTTCAGACCGAACTCAGGTCCAGGATCCCTCCCCTAAGCCGTGTTTCTATGTATTTTATGTTTCCACCGGAAACACCATGACACATCCTTGAATCACCTATGGGCTGTGACGTATAACTAGAGACATGGAGTAAGTGAGCACGGGATAGTACACGGTATCTTGTGGACCATCAGTGTAGTACTTGTACATCTGACGTGGAGTTAGTGAGCACGGGATAGTACACGGTAACTTGTAGACCATCAGTGTAGTGCTTGTACATCTGACGTGGAGTTAGTGAGCACGGGATAGTACACGGTAACTTGTGGACCATCAGTGTAGTGTTGTACATCTGACGTGGAGTAAGTGAGCACGGGATAGTACACGGTATCTTGTGGACCATCAGTGTAGTACTTGTACATCTGACGTGTAGTTAGTGAGCACGGGATAGTACACGGTATTTTGTGGACCAACAGTGTAGTACTTGTACATCTGACGTCGAGTTAGTGAGCACAGGATAGTACACGGTATCTTGTGGACCATCAGTGTAATACTTGTACATCTGACGTGGAGTTAGTGAGCACGGGATAGTACACGGTATCTTGTGGACCATCAGTGTAGTACTTGTACATCTGACGTGGAGTTAGTGAGCACAGGATAGTACACGGTATATTGTGGACCATCAGTGTAGTGATTGTGTATCCGACATGGAGTTAGTGAGCACGGGATATTACTAGGTAATTTATATAGAAACACTCTTAGTCGACAAAGACAAAATCAAACATTCAGCCCTTTCGCTGAAGACATACCTTTTGAGACACCAGACTCGCCTTTGTGCTATGACGTACTTATTAGTTATATAGGAACAGTTATCAATTAATTACTGTTTGGTTAGATAGGAAGGGTAATTCATTAATTACTGTTTAGTTAGATAGGAAGGGTAATTCATTAATTACTGTTTAGGTAGATAGGAAGGGTAATTCATTAATTACTGTTTAGTTAGATAGGAAGGGTAATTCATTAATTACTGTTTAGTTAGATAGGAAGGGTAATTCATTAATTACTGTTTAGTTAGATAGGAAGGGTAATTCATTAATTACTGTTTAGTTAGATAGGAAGGGTTATTCATTAATTACTGTTTAGTTAGATAGGAAGGGTAATTCATTAATTACTGTTTAGTTAGATAGGAAGGGTAATTCATTAATTACTGTTTAGTTAGATAGGAAGGGTAATCCATTAATTACTGTTTAGTTAGATAGGAAGGGTAATTTATTAATTATTGTTTAGTTAGATAGGAAGGGTAATCCATTAATTACTGTTTAGTTAGATAGGAAGGGTAATTCATTAATTACTGTTTAGTTAGATAGGAAGGGTAATTCATTAATTACTGTTTAGTTAGATAGGAAGGGTTATTCATTAATTACTGTGTAGTTAGATAGGAAGGGTTATTCATTAATTACTGTTTAGTTAGATAGGACGGGTAATTCATTAATTACTGTTTAGTTAGATAGGAAGGGTAATTCATTAATTACTGTTTAGTTAGATAGGAAGGGTAATTCATTAATTACTGTTTAGTTAGATAGGAAGGGTAATTCATTAATTACTGTTTAGTTAGATAGGAAGGGTAATCCATTAATTACTGTTTAGTTAGATAGGAAGGGTAATTCATTAATTACTGTTTAGTTAGATAGTAAGGGTAATTCATTAATTACTGTTTAGTTAGATAGGAAGGGTAATTCATTAATTACTGTTTAGTTAGATAGTAAGGGTAATTCATTAATTACTGTTTAGTTAGATAGGAAGGGTAATTCATTAATTACTGTTTAGTTAGATAGTAAGGGTAATTCATTAATTACTGTTTAGTTAGATAGTAAGGGTAATTCATTAATTACTGTTTAGTTAGATAGGAAGGGTAATTCATTAATTACTGTTTAGTTAGATAGTAAGGGTAATTCATTAATTACTGTTTAGTTAGATAGGAAGGGTAATTCATTAATTACTGTTTAGTTAGATAGGAAGGGTAATTCATTAATTACTGTTTAGTTAGATAGTAAGGGTAATTCATTAATTACTGTTTAGTTAGATAGGAAGGGTAATTCATTAATTACTGTTTAGTTAGATAGGAACGGTTATTCATTAATTACTGTTTAGTTAGAATGGAAGGGTTATTCATTAATTACTGTTTAGTTAGAATGGAAGGGTTATTCATTAATTATTGTTTGGTTAGATAGGAAGGGTTATTCATTAATTATTGTTTGGTTAGATAGGAAGGGTAATCCATTAATTACTGTTTAGTAAGATAGGAAGGGTTATTCATTAATTACTGTTTAGTTAGATAGGAAGGGTTATTCATTAATTACTGTTTAGTTAGATAGGAAGGGTTATCCATTAATTACTGTTTAGTTAGAATGGAAGGGTAATTCATTAATTACTGTTTAGTTAAATAGGAAGGGTAATCCATTAATTACTGTTTGGTTAGATAGGAAGGGTTATTCATTAATTACTGTTTAGTTAAATAGGATGGGTAATTCATTAATTACTGTTTAGTTAGATAGGAAGGGTTAATTCATTAATTACTGTGTAGTTAGATAGGAAGGGTAATTCATTAATTACTGTTTAGTTAGATAGGGAGGGTAATTCATTAATTACTGTTTAGTTAGATAGGACGGGTAATTCATTAATTACTGTTTAGTTAGATAGGACGGGTAATTCATTAATTACTGTTTAGTTAAATAGGAAGGGTTATCCATTAATTACTGTGTAGTTAGATAGGAACGGTAATTCATTAATTACTGTTAAGTTAGATAGGAAGGGTTAATTCATTAACTACTGTTTAGTTAAATAGGAAGGGTAATCCATTAATTACTGTTTAGTTAGATAGGAAGGGTAATTCATTAATTACTGTTTAGTTAAATAGGAAGGGTAATTCATTAATTACTGTTTAGTTAGATAGGAAGGGTAATTCATTAATTACTGTTTAGTTAGATAGGAAGGGTTATTCATTAATTACTGTTTAGTTAGATAGGAAGGGTAATCCATTAATTACTGTTTAGTCAGATAGGAAGGGTAATTCATTAATTACTGTTTAGTTAGATAGGAAGGGTAATTCATTAATTACTGTTTAGTTAGATAGGAAGGGTAATTCATTAATTACTGTTTAGTTAGATAGGAAGGGTTATTCATTAATTACTGTTTAGTTAGATAGGAAGGGTAATCCATTAATTACTGTTTAGTCAGATAGGAAGGGTAATTCATTAATTACTGTTTAGTTAGATAGGAAGGGTAATTCATTAATTACTGTTTAGTTAGATAGGAAGGGTAATTCATTAATTACTGTTTAGTTAAATAGGAAGGGTTATCCATTAATTACTGTATAGTTAGATAGGAAGGGCAATTCATTAATTACTGTTTAGTTAGATAGGAGGGGTAATTCATTAATTACTGTTTAGTTAGATAGGAGGGGTAATTCATTAATTACTGTTTAGTCAGATAGGAAGGGTAATTCATTAATTACTGTTTAGTTAGATAGGAAGGGTAATTCATTTATTACTGTTTAGTTAGATAGGAAGGGTAATTCATTAATTACTGTTGATATATACAAAAAAAGACATTAGGAATGATTCCAAATCAACCGTCAAAATTGAACCATTTATGCAAGGTACACAATTTACAGTACTGAAGCATTTTCGAAACACTTGTACCTTACACACACCTGAATATACTTGAACATACATGTACAATAAACATTCATGTACATTAAGAATACATGTACAATGAGCATACATGTACTACGAGCATACATGTACAATGACAATACATGTACAATGAACATACATGTACGATGAGCATACATGTACGATGAGCATACATGTACAATGAGCATACATGTACAATGAACATACATGTACAATGAGCATACATGTACAATGAATATTCATGTACAATGAGCGTACATGTACAATGAGCATACATGTACTATGAGCCTACATGTACAATGAACATACATGTACAATGAGCATACATGTATAATGAATATTCATGTACAATGAGCATACATGTACTATGAGTATACATGAACAATGAACATACACATACAATGAGCATACATGTACGATGAGCATACATGTACAATGAACATACACGTACAATGAGCATGCAAGTACAATGAACATACATGTACAATGAACATACATGTACAATGAACATACATGTACAATGAGCACACATGTATAATAAACATTCATGTACATTAAGAATACATGTACAATGAGCATACATGTACTATGAGTATACATGAACAATGAGCATACATGTAAAATGAACATACACGTACAATGAGCATACATGTACAATGAGCATACATGTACAATAAACATGCAAGTACAATGAACATACATGTACAATGAACATACATGTACAATGAAGATACATGTACAATGGACATACATGTACAATGAACATACATGTACAATGAGCACACATGTAGAATGAATATTCATGTACAATGAGCATACATGTACAATGAACATACATGTAAAATGAGCATACATGTACAGCGATCGTACATCTACAATGAGCATACATGTACAATGAACATACATGTACAAAGAGCATACACATACAATGAGCATACATGTAAAATGAACATACACGTACAATGAGCATGCAAGTGCAATGAACATACATGTACAATGAAGATACACGTACAATGAACATACATGTACAATGATCATACATGTACAATGAACATACATGTACAATGAACATACAGATACAGTTAGCATACATGTACAATGATCATACATGTACAATGAACATACATGTAAAATGAACATACATGTACAATGAGCATACATGTACAATTATCATACATGTACAATGAGCATACATGTACAATGAGCATACATGTCCAATGAGCATACATGTACAATGAGCATACATGTACAATGAACATACATGTACAATGAGCATACATGTACAATTATCATACATGTACAATGAGCATACATGTACAATGAACATACATGTACAATGAGCATACATGTACAATTATCATACATGTACAATGAACATACATGTACAATGAACATACATGTACAATGAGCATACATGTACAATTATCATACGTGTACAATGAGTATACATGTACAATGGACATACATGTACAATGAGCATACATGTACAATGAACATACATGTACAATGATCATACATGTACAATGAACATACATGTACAATGAGCATACATGTACAATGAACATACATATACAATGAGCAAACATGTAAAATGAACAAACATGTACAATGAACATACATGTACAATGAGCATACATGTACAATGAACATACATGTACAATAAGCATACATGTACAATAAACATACATGTACAATGAGCATACATGTACAATGAACATACATGTACAATAAGCATAAATGTACAATGAGCATACATGTACAATGAGCAAATATGTACAATGAGCATGCAAGTACAATGAGCATACATGTACAAAGAGCATACATGAACAATGAACATACATGTACAATGAGCAAACATGTAAAATGAACAAACATGTACAATGAACATACATGTACAATGAGCATACATATACAAAGAGCATACATGTACAATGAACATACATGTACAATGAGCATACATGTATAATGAACATACATGTACAATAAACATACATGTACAATGAGCATACATGTACAATGAACATACATGTACAATAAGCATACATGTACAATGAGCATACATGTACAATGAGCAAATATGTACAATGAGCATACATGTACAATGAACATACATGTACAATGAACATACATGTACAATGAGCATACATGTACAATGAACATACATGTACAATGAACAAACATGTACAATGAGCATACATGTACAATGAACATACATGTACAATGAGCATACATGTACAATGAACATACATGTACAATAAGCATACATGTACAATGAACATACATGTACAATGAACAAACATGTAGAATGAGCATACATGTACCATGAACATACATGTACAATGAACATACATGTACAATGAGCATACATGTACAATGAACATACATGTACAATGAGCATACATGTACAATGAACATACATGTACAATGAACATACATGTACAATGAGCATACATGTACAATGAACATACATGTACAATGAACATACATGTACAATGAGCATACATGTACAATGAACATACATGTACAATGAGCATACATGTACAATGAACATACATGTACAATGAGCATTCATGTACAATGAGTATACATGTACAATGAACATACATGTACAATGAGCATACATGTACAATGAGTATACATGTACAATGAACATACTTGTACCATGAACATATACACTGACATTCAAATTTTCTATTAACTTTAATGCAAAATTTTGAGAAATTCAGCAAGGCAAATTTTGAAGTTTGTATTACAATTTGTTGATTTCATTACTTCTTAGGAAATTTTTGTTCATTTTTCATTATTTTATTTTCAACAGGATAGGATTTTGACACAATTCAAATACTAAAAATGCAATATGTTTTTATACATACGCTTCAACAGGAGTTTTTTTTTATATTTTTGACAGTGAATCATTGTATCAATGCCATCTGATTATTCAATTTAAAAAAAAAAAAAATTAATATTCATTTTAAACAATATTGAAAATAGGCCCCTCCCTTCAACCTCTCTCCTATTTCAGACTTAGGAAATTTTGAAAATAAAATCCATTTGTCACTGACAAATCGACTTTCTTTAGGTAATTGCAACAAATTTTGTGTTGGTTAATTAACCACTTAAAAGTTACACACATTTTATATATGTACAATAGACATTGAGTTTAATTACTAGTACATGTATTTATATTTAATGTCGTTTAGAGATTAAAATATCATATTTATCAATTGTTGATGTTTATATGTATCAATGTATACTTTATATGATGCCGTAATAAAAATAAGTCCTGAGGGGCCTAAATGGACGAAAGAGTCCCGGGACTACAATATTAAAACTTGTTATTCATATTGTTTGTTAAAATTATATATCTTCATTTCTACTCAACATCAAGCTTAAACGTCACAAGACGAAACCGCCTTTACAAATTCGTGAAAGCAATTTGAACAGTCATGATGAAAATATCATCCCGCCTCGAATTATCTGAGACAAACACAGCTTTAACGTAAGGCTGTTCCAGAAATCTGGTTTACACGGACGATATATACATATGATACCGATCATATAAGTAAACATCTGTATTTGGTCATTAGTAGTTAACTAGCTTCATGAAATTGTCGCAATACAGAAAAATCGGCACGCGCAATATACACAAAAAAGTCGGCCAATACGGAAAAAAATCGGCCAATACCAGAAAATGTCGGCCAATACAAGATTTGGCGCGAATTATGTACGTTTACGACGCCCTAAAATCGCGTCAAAGACGTCACCACCTCGCCCCAGGAAAAACGTTTACGACGTACTAAAATCGCGTCATAGACGTCACACCTCGCCCCAGGAGTAACGTTTACGACGTACTAAAATCCGGTCATAGACGTCACACCTCGCCCCAGGAGAAACGTTTATGACGTACTAAAATCGCGTCAAAGACGTCACAACCTAGCCCCAGGAGAAACGTTTATGACGTCCTAAAATCGCGTCAAACACGTCACAACCGAGCCCCAGGAGAAACGTTTACGACGTACTAAAATCGCGTCATAGACATCACAACCTAGCCCCAGGAGAAACGTTTACGACGTACTAAAATCGCGTCAAACACGTCACAACCTAGCCCCAGGAGAAATGTTTACGACGTACTAAAATCGAGTCATAGACATCACAACCTAGCCCCAGGAGAAACGTTTACGACCTCCTAAAATCGTGTCACAGACGTCACAACCTCGCCCCAGGAGAAACGTTTACGACGTACTAAAACCGCGTCATAGTCGTCACAACCTATCCCAGCATAAACGTTTACGACGTTCTAAAATCGCGTCATAGACGTCATAACCTAGCCCCAGGAAAAACGTTTACGACGTACTAAAATCGCGTCATACACGTCACAACCTAGCCCCAGGAGAAACGTTTATGACATACTAAAATCGCGTCAAAGACGTCACAACCTAGCCCCACGAGAAACGTTTATGACGTCCTAAAATCGCGTCAAAGACGTCACAACCGAGCCCCAGGAGAAACGTTTACGACGTACTTAAATCGCGTCATACACGTCACAACCAAGCCCCAGGAGAAACGTTTATGACGTACTAAAATCGCGTCAAAGACGTCACAACCTCGCCCCAGGAGAAACGTTTACGACGACCCATAATCGCGTCATACACGTCACAACCTAGCCCCAGAAGAAACGTTTACGACGTCCTTAAATCGCGTCATAGACTTCACACCTAGCCCCAGGAGAAACGTTTACGATATACTTGAATCGCGTCATAGACATCACAACCTAGCCCCAGGAGACACGTGTATGACGTCCTAAAATCGCGGCAAAGACGTCACAACCTAGCCCCAGGAGAAACGTTTACGACGTCCTTAAATCGCGTCATACACGTCACAACATCGCCCCAGGAGAAACGTTTACGGCGTTCTAAAATCGCTTCATAGACGTCACACCTAGCCCCTTGAGAAACGTGTACGACGTACTAAACCGCGTCATACACGTCACAACCTCGCCCCAGGAGAAACGTTTACGACGTCCTAAAATCGCGTAATACACGTCACAACCTAGCCCCAGAAGAAACGTTTACGACGTCCTTAAATCGCGTCATAGACTTCACACCTGGCCCCAGGAGAAACGTTTACGATATACTTGAATCGCGTCATAGACATCACAACCTAGCCCCAGATGACACGTGTATGACGTCCTAAAATCGCGTCAAAGACGTCACAACCTAGCCCCAGGAGAAACGTTTACGACGTAATAAAATCGCGTCATACACGTCACAATCTCGCCCCAGGAGAAACGTTTACGATGTACTAAAATCGCGTCATAGACGTCACAACCTAGCCCCAGGAGAAACGTTTATGGCGCCCTAAAATCGCGTCATACACGTCACAACCTAGCCCCTGGAGAAATGTTTACGACGTACTAAAATCGCGACATACACGTCACAACCTCGCCCCAGGAGAAATGTTTACGACGTACTATAATCGAGTCATAGACATCACAACCTAGCCCCAGGAGAAACGTTTACGACCTCCTAAAATCGCGTCACAGACGTCACAACCTCGCCCCAGGAGAAACGTTTACGACGTACTAAAATCGCGTCATAGACGTCACAACCTATCCCAGCATAAACGTTTACGACGTTCTAAAATCGCGTCATAGACGTCATAACCTAGCCTCAGGAAAAACGTTTACGACGTACTAAAATCGCGTCATAGACATCACACCTCGCCCCAGGAGAAACGTTTACGACGTGCTAAAATCGCGTCATACACGTCATAACCTAGCCCCAGGAGAAACGTTTATGACGTACTAAAATCGCGTCAAAGACGTCACAACCTAGCCCCAGGAGAAACGTTTATGACGTACTAAAATCGCGTCAAACACGTCACAACCGAGCCCCAGGAGAAACGTTTATGACGTACTAAAATCGCGTCATACACGTCACAACCTAGCCCCTTGAGAAACGTTTACGACGTACTAAAATCGCGTCAAAGACGTCACAACCGAGCCCCAGGAGAAATGTTTACGACGTACTAAAATCGAGTCATAGACATCACAACCTAGCCCCAGGAGAAACGTTTACAACCTCCTAAAATCGCGTCACAGACGTCACAACCTCGCCCCAGGAGAAACGTTTATAACGTACTAACATCGCGTCATAGACGTCACAACCTAGCCCTAGCATAAACGTTTACGACGTCATAAAATCGCGTCATAGACGTCATATCCTAGCCCCAGGAGAAACGTTTACGACGTACTAAAATCGCATCATACACGTCACAACCTCGCCCCAGGAGAAACGTTTATGAAGTCCTTAATCGCGTCATACACGTCACAACCTCGCCCCAGGAGAAACGTTTACGACGTCCTAAAATCGCGTCATAGACGTCACAACTTCGCCCCAGGAAAAACGTTTACGACGTACTAAAATCGCGTCATAGACGTCACACCTCGCCCCAGGAGTAACGTTTACGACGTCCTAAAATCGCGTCATAGACGTCACAACCTCGCCCCAGGAAAAACGTTTACGACGTTCTAAAATCGCGTCATAGACGTCACAACCTCGCCCAAGGAAAAACGTTTACGACGTTCTAAAACCGCGTTATACACGTCACAACCTCGCCCCAGGAAAAACGTTTATGACGTACTAAAATCGCGTCAAAGACGTCACAACCGAGCCTCAGGAGAAACGTTTACGACGTCCTTAATCGCGTTATAGACGTCACAACCTAGCCCCAGGAGAAACGTTTACGACGTACTAAAATCGCGACATACACGTCACAACCTCGCCCCAGGAGAAATGTTTACGACGTACTATAATCGAGTCATAGACATCACAACCTAGCCCCAGGAGAAACGTTTACGACCTCCTAAAATCGTGTCACAGACGTCACAACCTCGCCCCAGGAGAAACGTTTACGACGTACTAAAATCGCGTCATAGACGTCACAACCTATCCCAGCATAAACGTTTACGACGTTCTAAAATCGCGTCATAGACGTCATAACCTAGCCTCAGGAAAAACGTTTACGACGAAATAAAATCGCGTCATACACGTCACAACCTAGCCCCAGAAGAAACGTTTACGACGTCCTTAAATCGCGTCATAGACATCACAACCTAGCCCCAGGAGACACGTGTATGACGTCCTAAAATCGAGAGCATAAAATTGCTCTGAACAACCTAGTCTAAGTCCAAAACTAGCTGTAACAAATTCTTAGGTCCCTGTGATCATGACACGTCTCTGTTAATATGATTATTTCAACTCAGAGAGTAAAAACTCTGGCTTGTTTTCTGATGCATAATTTTGTGCAATTCGAACAGGCCAAATTTCACGAAAGTTCCTCAACTTAAGGAATTTCCTGAGCTTAAAAATCTCCATAGGAAAACATGACAGAATTTACGGTAAAATCTTAAGTTAAAGGAATTTTCCTTAATTTCTGTAATGATTTCCTATGGAGATGTTTAAGCTAAAGATTTTTTTTAATTTCTCGACTTTAATATACACACGTTGGATAATGATGTGCAAGCACGGGCTTATGTGCTTACATGGCAGCTACGCCCCTGCTGTACTGACATTAAACAGTACAATCCACTTAATATCACATCGGTTAATGTCACATTTTCGATTAACAAATTATTATATTACTTCTTCATACACTATTTTTGCTGGTGTTCTTTGTAATGCAATTCTTTTTTTCATTATTTGTGTAGGTCAATATTACTTACAATCATATTAATCTGGACACTCTCACCAAAAATAAAATTGGTAAGTGATTATATGGATCAATGATTTATGTGACCAAGATTTACATGGAGGGTGATGTCGATGAAGCAGAAGAAGCTTACTCTTCCGGAACACCTGGTTTTATTCTCTTGTACTTTGACAAGGGTCTCCATGTGGTTCTTTCCTTTTTTCATATTTGCCTCTAGTTTAATCGATTTTGAGTTCGGATTAAGGTTTTGTTTACGCTTTGGTATTCCCTGATTTTGATTTCGGACTATGGTTTTGTTGACGCGTTTGTATTCTCCTATTTTGGGTTCGATTATGGTTTTGTTGACGCTTTGGTATTCTCTGATTTTGAGTTCGGACTATGGTTTTATTGACGCTGTGGTATTCCCTGATTTTGAGTTCGGACTATGATTTTGCTGACCCTTTTGGTATTCCCTGATTTTGAGTTCGGACTATGGTTTTATTCTTGCTTTGGTATTCTCTAATTTTGAGTTCGGACTATGGTTTTGTTGACGCTTTGTTATTTTCTGATTTTCTTTACACCCCCGGGTCTAGTGACACACCTGGATGCGTGATGCAAACAATGGCTTGACCTTTCAGTGTCCCTTTTCACACCTGGCTGACCCCGAACAATTGCCTGACCCTACTTAGATGTAGAGATCACTTCTTTCTTAGAGTCGGAGACCTGAGAAGAAAGTTCAGAAAACAACAAAGCCATAAAGCATACAAATATATAAGATTTATTCCACTTAAAGAGTTCTATTTAAAAACAATCTTAAAGAAATAACACCCCCATATTTTGCCATCGTCGAAAACCCATGGTACTCTTCGAATTCCCTAAGAGTACACACATGTTAGAGAAGGGTACCCTAGGTTTCCCACGATCACATACTGCATATACCAATGTCCCTCCTTAATTTGCTGGTCTTACTAATAACCCGTCCCTATCAACAAAAGGAATCTATATTTAAACCCTAAAATATGGCATTTTTAATTACTATCCCTGTTTACAAAAAACTGATGATTTCACTCTAAAGAACTGTCCAAGCCGTGCCACTGTTATCTTTATTTCCCTGGAGGTTTACATACATGCATTGATCTGATGAACTGCCTTATAACGAAATTTTCAGTGATGGCGGCCTAAATATGCCTATTCAGCACAACCTTTAAGTGTGATCTTTACTAAAATGGCTTCATCTTATGCGATATCCCTCAAAACAAGGGGATAGACACCAATATTATTTTGATACCATGCATAATTACTCAGATATTAACGAAAATAAGATTTTAAGTAATGGCGGCCTTAATTTGCATGTTATGCGGATTGCCCAATGATGACAGAGTGGCATCATTCAGATTCTTAAAGAGCACATCTCAGAGGTTTAGAAACAGCAAAAAAACTTTGTACGAACCGTATTGCATGCTTGTCGGTACCTGCCACCAGACTATTAAAGCCAACAACGTTGGTTTTCACCAGGTGTTTAGTTTATAAGCCAACAACATGGGTTTTCACCAGGTGTTTAGTTTATAAGCCAACAACATGGGTTTTCACCAGGTGTTTAGTTTATAAGCCAACAACTTTGGTTTTCACCAGGTGTTTAGTTTATAAGCCAACAACGTTGGTTTTCACCAGGTGTTTAGTTTATAAGCCAACAACGTGGGTTTTCACCAGGTGTTTAGTTTATAAGCCAACAACGTGGGTTTTCACCAGGTGTTTAGTTTATAAGCCAACAGTGTGGGTTTTCACCAGGTGTTTAGAGGTCCTCCCGCACATCGTGTGTTTAATATACAATGTACGTTTTTAAAAAAAATTGTAAAATAAATGAAATAAAACGAAGTTAATTTCTGTAAACATAATTGTCATCTAAAACATTTCTTTTATAAGTTTGTCCTTTGGAATTTGAAGCTTTTAATTCACCCCTAGGTAATCTATAATTCACCCCTAGGTAATCTTTAATTCACCCCTAGGTAATCAATAATTCACCCCTAGGTAATCAATAATTCATCCCTAGGTAATCTATATTCCACCCCTATGTAATCAATAATTCACCCCTAGGTAATCTATAATTCACCCCTAGGTAATCTATAATCCACCCCTAGGTAATCAATAATTCACCCCTAGGTAATCTATAATTCACCCCTAGGTAATCTATAATTCACCCCTAGGTCATCTTTAATTCACCCCTAGGTAATCTATAATCCACCCCTAGGTAATCTATAATTCATCCCTAGGTAATCTATAATTCACCCCTAGGTAATCTATAATTCACCCCTAGGTAATCAATAATTCACCCCTAGGTAATCAATAATTTACCCCTAGGTAATCTATAATTCATCCCTAGGTAATCTATAATTCACCCCTAGGTAATCAATAATTCACCCCTAGGTAATCAATAATTCACCCCTAGGTAATCTATAATTCATCCCTAGGTAATCTATAATTCACCCCTAGGTAATCAATAATTCACCCCTAGGTAATCAATAATTCACCCCTAGGTAATCTATAATTCATCCCTAGGTAATCTATAATTCACCCCTAGGTAATCAATAATTCACCCCTAGGTAATCAATAATTTACCCCTAGGTAATCTATAATTCACCCCTAGGTAATCTATAATTCACCCTGAGGTAATCTATAATTCACCCCTAGGTAATCTTTAATTCACCCCTAGGTAATCTATAATTCACCCCTAGGTAATCAATAATTCACCCCTAGGTAATCTATAATTCACCCCTAGGTAATCTATAATCCATCCCTAGGTAATCTATAATTCATCCCTAGGTAATCTATAATTCACCCTGAGGTAATCTATAATTCACCCCTAGGTAATATATAATTCACCCCTAGGTAATCTATAATTCACCCTGAGGTAATCTATAATTCACCCCTAGGTTATATATAATTCACCCCTAGGTAATCTATAATTCACCCCTAGGTAACCTATAATTTACCCCTAGGTAATCTATAATTCACCCCTAGGTAATATATAATGCACCCCTAGGTAATCAATAATTCACCCCTAGGTAATCTATAATTCATCCCTAGGTAATCTATAATCCACCCATAGGTAATCTATAATTCACCCTGAGGTAATCTTTAATTCACCCCTAGGTAATCTATAATTCACCCATAGGTAATCTATAATTCATCCCTAGGTAATATATAATCCACCCATAGGTAATCTATAATTCACCCTGAGGTAATCTATAATTCACCCCTAGGTAATATATAATTCACCCCTAGGTAATCAATAATTCACCCCTAGGTAATCTATAATTCACCCCTAGGTAATCTATAATTCATCCCTAGGTAATATATAATCCACCCATAGGTAATCTATAATTCACCCTGAGGTAATCTATAATTCACCCCTAGGTAATATATAATCCACCCATAGGTAATCTATAATTCACCCTGAGGTAATCTATAATTCACCCCTAGGTAATCTATAATTCACCCCTAGGTAATCTATAATTCACCCTGAGGTAATCTATAATTCACCCCTAGGTAATCTTTAATTCACCCCTAGGTAATCTATAATTCACCCCTAGGTAATCAATATTTCACCCCTAGGTAATCTATAATTCACCCCTAGGTAATCTATAATCCATCCCTAGGTAATCTATAATTCATCCCTAGGTAATCTATAATTCACCCTGAGGTAATCTATAATTCACCCCTAGGTAATATATAATTCACCCCTAGGTAATCTATAATTCACCCTGAGGTAATCTATAATTCACCCCTAGGTAATATATAATTCACCCCTAGGTAATCTATAATTCACCCCTAGGTAACCTATAATTTACCCCTAGGTAATCTATAATTCACCCCTAGGTAATTATAATGCACCCCTAGGTAATCAATAATTCACCCCTAGGTAATCTATAATTCATCCCTAGGTAATCTATAATCCACCCATAGGTAATCTATAATTCACCCTGAGGTAATCTTTCATTCACCCCTAGGTAATCTATAATTCACCCATAGGTAATCTATAATTCATCCCTAGGTAATATATAATCCACCCATAGGTAATCTATAATTCACCCTGAGGTAATCTATAATTCACCCCTAGGTAATATATAATTCACCCCTAGGTAATCAATAATTCACCCCTAGGTAATCTATAATTCACCCCTAGGTAATCAATAATTCATCCCTAGGTTATCTAAATAAACTCTACCAAGTACAGATCTAGAGGAGACCATTTCTATTTTTCGTGGTGTAAATGGTTTCATGGCGACTTTTTGTAGATCTGAGCAAGATTAATGATTATATAAGAAACCTGATACAATAAGACAATAACCCCAATATTTGCCAACTTTTTGAAACACTTGTGGGGGAGATATTATGCGTACTTGAATTCAAAGCATAGATAATATATGTATAATTATGTCTATGTACATGAACCAAAGGAAAAATGACAGCTTTAAATCATGGCTTCTTTAAGATGAAATTATCAAATTTTATAGTTATTAATAAGCAAATTCTCTGTTTGAAAATGCAACATTTTAGGGCCCAACATGGAGAGTCTTTCCCCTAAATATGGCGGGTTGGCAAGTATGAAGCCCATAGTTTATAATATAAAAAGTTTAAGACACCAAAAATTCCACAAACAATTTACAATAAATGATTACCCCCAGGACTGGTTTTCGACTGTTCTTGTGTATAATGCACACCTCTTTCCTGATATTATCATTTCTATCAAAAGTGTGCATAGTACACAAATTTAACAGGTAACATATATAAGGTAAGTAGATTTCTATATGTAAACTAGTAACACAAAATACAAACAATTTACAATAAATGATTACACCCAGGACTGGTTTTCGACTGTACTTGTGTATAATGCACACCTCTTTCCTGATATTATCATTTCTATCAAAAGTGTGCATAGTACACAAATTTAACAGGTAACATATATAAGGTAAGTAGATTTATATATGTAAACTAGTAACACAAAATACAAACAATTTACAATAAATGATTACACCCAGGACTGGTTTTCGACTGTACTTGTGTATAATGCACACCTCTTTCCTGATATTATCATTTCTATCAAAAGTGTGCATAGTACACAAATTTAACAGGTAACATATATAAGGTAAGTAGATTTATATATGTAAACTAGTAACACAAAATACAAACAATTTACAATAAATGATTACACCCAGGACTGGTTTTCGACTGTTCTTGTGTATAATGCACACCTCTTTCCTGATATTATCATTTCCCCGTAAATCGAGTATTTTACACACATTTAACAGGTGACACATATAAGGTACAATATTCGCCATAATTAGCGCCCAGGGGGCCTGAAACAATGGTTCCAAAAAGGGACACTTAATAGACTTGATAGAATAACAATATTAGGATCTACACGAAAAATGTCATTTTTATGAAGTCAATAAGTATGATGTATTATGACCAGAATGAGTAGTTCTCATGATATGCCACATTGTTGTCATACGTTTCAGACAATTTGTATACATATTACCGATATTTCTGGGTTTTTTTCTTGTGAACATGAACATGAACATGAGGTTTACCGCACGGTTACATAGAATCCCTCGGTCAAGATTGGGGGAGCGCTGATTAATTCAAATACCTACGTAGAAGGGGGGAAGGGCGCTAATTACAGCGAATATGGTACGTAAGTTTCTATAGAAGATGTTCATACATAAAATACAAACGATTCATTTGAGAACACAACCGAGTTTTGATGATAGGAGGTCAGTACCTGACTGAATATATAAGATCAATAATAATAATGTTGATAATTTGATGTTTTTATATATCGCTTTATCACAACCTAATTTACTTGTTGTATGTAGTCTCAAAGTTGTCCTTGGATTGTTATCTTCGTTAATAGGGCCTTAGCAACAAGCCAATATCATTCTCAACTCCCTGGGGAACATACAGCCAGTGCTGCCATTTCGGCGCTCACAGCTAGCATTCTACAATTTAAAGCAATGCCCATCCACATACTCATTTACAACTGTGTAGACTGAAATAATAGAGTCATTTAGTACCAAGATACAACTTGATGGGTGGGGTGGAGTTCCCTTGGATGGGGTGGGTTCCCTTGGGTGGGGGTGGGGTGGGGTTCTCTTGGGTGGGGTGGGTTCCCTTGGGTGGGGTGGGGTTCTCTTGGGTGGGGGTGGGGTGGGGTTCTCTTGGGTGGGGTGGGTTCCCTTGGGTGGGGTGGGGTTCTCTTGGGTGGGGTGGGGTTCCCTTGGATGGGGTGGGTTCCCTTTGGTGGGGTGGGGTTCCCTTGGGTGGGGTGGGGTGGGGTTCTCTTGGGTGGGGTGGGTTCCCTTGGGTGGGATGGGGTGGGTTCCCTTGGGTGGGGTGGGGTGGTTCCCTTGGGTGGGATGGGTTGGGGATCCCTTTGATGGGGTGGGGTTCCCTTGGGTGGGGTGGGGTTCCCTTGGGTGGGGTTCCCTTGGGTGGGGTGGGGTTCTCTTGGATGGGGTGGGGTTCACTTGGGTAGGGTGGGTTCCCTTGGATGGGGTGGGGTTCTCTTGGATGGGGTGGGGTTCTTTTGGGTGGGGTGGGATTTCCCTTGGGTGGGGTGGGGTTCCCTTGGGTTAGATGGGGATCCCTAGAAAAGAGCCTCCTGCTCGGGGCCCTCCCAGATGGTTAATTCTGGAAAAAATCTAAATAGAAATTCTCCCGATAGTTAAGAATCGGCTAATATTTTACTAGGGTGACATATATATACATGTATTGATAAAATCTGAAAAACATAGTACTGTACACAAAACCACATAGTATATTATTCTCCTCGACTAAATCGTAAAAAATCCCATATGGTTAATTCTGAAACAACCCTAAATAGAAATTCTCCCGATTCATAGGAATCAGCTAAATATTATTTTACTAGGGAACGACATACCCAGGTATACAATCATCAAATCTCAAAGATAAAGACAAAATTATATTTCATCAGAGTGCATAATTATATTAATAAAATCTATAATATACATAGAACTGTACACAAGTTTTAATCTTCTGAACTTAATCATAAATAACAAATAAACATGTTTATGATATGTGGGTGCTATACCGTGATGATCTTTGTATCAATTTTACTCCCTTCATTTAGATTTTTCTCCTCTTTTCTGTCTTCCCCTAGAGTATGACAGCTATCAAACATATTTTTCTCCATAACTGACAATTAAACTATGCAGGAACTTATTTGGAAAGATGAGTGTACATGCATATGTGAAATACAGTTTTCCAAAACAGGTGTTTCACATGACAATTGCACATATTGAACAACAAGTTAGAAAAATATTTCAGAAATAAACCGCCTTAATTGCATGAGTTGTCCCTTATATTTCCGTAAATGTGTCTATATTTTGGTGCACACAAATAAGCGAATAAACAAAATGAAACAGATAGTGTCATGATGAACCCACAAAACATGCCATATACTTTTATTAGCACAAACATAACCTAGCAGAATGTTACAGCACAGAAATTGCTAAAATAAGATTAAAACTGCTGTATGTTGAGGTTTAACAATTGTGAAAACACTTAAACTAATACTTCTTCCTGAGTTTCGAGTGTTCCTTTAGGGAAAGCATTGCAACATTCAAAATAACATCACAACACTGAACATTAGGGAAAGCAATGCAACATTCAAAATAACATCACAACACTGAACATTAGGGAAAGCATTGCAACATTCAAAATAACATCACAACACTGAACATTAGGGAAAGCAAAGCAACATTCAAAATAACATCACAACACTGAACAACATTAGGGAAAGCAATGCAACATTCAAAATAACATCACAACACTGAACATTAGGGAAAGCATTGCAACATTCAAAATAACATCACAACACTGAACATTAGGGAAAACAAAGCAACATTCAAAATAACATCACAACACTGAACATTACAGAAAGCATTGCAACATTCAAAATAACATCACAACACTGAACATTACAGAAAGCAATGCAATATTCAAAATAACATCACAACACTGAACATTAGGGAAAGCAATGTAACATTCAAAATAACATCACAACAGTGAACATTAGGGAAAGCAATGCAACATTCAAAATAACATCACAACACTGAACATTAGGGAAAGCAATGTAACATTCAAAATAACATCATAACACTGAACATTAGGGAAAGCAATGCAACATTCAAAATAACATCACAACACTGAACATTACAGAAAGCAATGCAACATTCAAAATAACATCACAACACTGAACAATATTAGGGAAAGCAATGCAACATTCAAAATAACATCACAACACTGAACATTAGGGAAAGCTTTGCAACATTCAAAATAACATCACAACACTGAACATTAGGGAAAGCAATGTAACATTCAAAATAACATCACAACACTGAACAACATTAGGGAAAGCAATGCAACATTCAAAATAACATCACAACACTGAACAACATTAGGGAAAGCAATGCAACATTCAAAATAACATCACAACACTGAACATTAGGGAAAGCTTTGCAACATTCAAAATAACATCACAACACTGAACATTAGGGAAAGCTTTGCAACATTCAAAATAACATCACAACACTGAACAACATTAGGGAAAGCAATGTAACATTCAAAATAACATCACAACACTGAACATTAGGGAAAGCAATGCAACATTCAAAATAACATCACAACACTGAACATTAGGGAAAGCAATGCAACATTCAAAATAACATCACAACACTGAACATTAGGGAAAGCAATGCAACATTCAAAATAACATCACAACACTGAACATTAGGGAAAGCAATGCAACATTCAAAATAACATCACAACACTGAACAATATTAGGGAAAGCTTTGCAACATTCAAAATAACATCACAACACTGAACAATATTAGGGAAAGCAATGCAACATTCAAAATAACATCACAACACTGAACATTATTAGGAAGCTTTGCAACATTCAAAATAACATCACAACACTGAACAATATTAGGGAAAGCAATGCAACATTCAAAATAACATCACAACACTGAACATTAGGGAAAGCATTGCAACATTCAAAATAACATCACAACACTGAACAATATTAGGGAAAGCATTGCAACATTCAAAATAACATCACAACACTGAACATTAGGGAAAGCAATGCAACATTCAAAATAACATCACAACACTGAACATTACAGAAAGCATTGCAATATTCAAAATAACATCACAACACTGAACATTACAGAAAGCATTGCAACATTCAAAATAACATCACAACACTGAACATTAGGGAAAGCATTGCAACATTCAAAATAACATCACAACACTGAACATTAGGGAAAGCAATGCAACATTCAAAATAACATCACAACACTGAACATTAGGGAAAGCAATGCAACATTCAAAATAACATCACAACACTGAACATTACAGAAAGCATTGCAATATTCAAAATAACATCACAACACTGAACATTAGGGAAAGCAATGCAATATTCAAAATAACATCACAACACTGAACATTACAGAAAGCATTGCAATATTCAAAATAACATCACAACACTGAACATTAGGGAAAGCATTGCAACATTCAAAATAACATCACAACACTGAACATTGGCGTCATTCAACTCATCCTCGATATCCAGGGGTTACGATCACCTACGCTCTCTATACCCCTGGAATATATCATGGCAAGACTGAAGGCTCTGTGTGCACCAACTTTGTTGTTGATAAGGCAAGAAGACTGGTTCGACCACAAAACGGTAAAACTTGACAGGCTCTGTTGTAGCTCCTGTAACCTTAAATTAGGACAGTCGTGCAGCCTTGCGATTGGTCAGTTTTTTTTCCTGAGGGTGCCTTAATTTCAGTTTTGCCATGATATATTCCAGAGGGGTAGAGAGCCTAGATAATCATAAGCCCTGGATATCGAGGATGATTCCAGGTGTGTAGAGAGTGTAGGTGATCGTAACTCCTGGATATCGAGGATGATTCCAGGGGTGTAGAGAGCGTAGGTGATTGTAACCCTATGGATATTGAGGATGATTTCAGGGGTGTAGAGAGCGTAGGTAATCGTAACCCATGGATATCGAGGATGATTCCAGGGGTATAGAGAGCGTAGGTGATTGTAACCCCATGGATATCGAGGATGATTCCAGGGGTGTAGAGAGCGTAGGTAATCGTAACCCGTGGATATCGAGGATGATTCCAGGGGTGTAGAGAGCGTAGGTGATTGTAACCTGTGGATATCGAGGATGCATTCAACTTAACATATCACACAACACTGACTATTTCTTGCCTCCCCCTGGATTACTTTTTAAACATGTATACTCTACAGTGTTTAAACACAATAACAAAAGTAAAAGGTAAATATATCTAAATGTATTGTTTCTGCATATTAATATAAAGCACACAATATATACATGAAAACAATTAGCACTTGGTGCAAACCAACGATTTTAACTCATGACAACCCTTAGAGGCGAGTTTAAACAAGTTGACACAATGACATATATAAAACAAGTGGTCCCATGGGCCTGCATCACTCGACCTGTCTTGAAGCTAGGCAAGTGTTACTTACTGTAAACCAACTTATTTTCGCATGTGATTAATTTTCACGTATTTTGCGAAAATAAAATAAATACCAAACATAAAACAAGTGGTCCGATGGGCCTGCATCTCTCATCTGTCTAGAAGCTAGGCAAGTTTAAACAGATTGGTCGAGTGGTTAACACTCCAGCCTTCCATGCAGGCGGCCGGGGTTCAATCCCCATAATCGTCATACGCATGGAACATTCCGAGAAAGTGTTTTTCTCCTGCCCACACAACTCCAACAACCCAGGTGGAGTATAAAACGGTCTGGGGTGGGTGTTGCAGTATCTGTGCTGTAGCTTTCAAGTGTGGTGGCACTCTAAAAGATGCCGTTGGAAACACGGTCCCACTACAAACAGAACTCAATTCATCTCCAGCACACACACATACATACACACACATATGGAGATATTAGCCAGGTAGTATAGGACAAGTAGTTAGCGCCTGATAAGGCAGCTCCTGCAAACTCCTCAGAATTGTACATGATAGAACTGTATGTGTTAATTGTATTGATTGTATGATAATTGTATATCTATGTGCTGTACAGCGCTTTAGAGTGGCTTATGTTAGCTAGATAGGGCGCTATATCAAATGTTGTATATCATTATTATTAAACAAGTCAACACAAAGACATACTATACAAAACAAAGTAAAAGAGAGATTAAAATACTACAATACAGCATATATTATAACACATATTCACACATTCTTGAAGAGCCCCGAAGAATCTTGTTTTTATTATTTTAATTTTATACCTACACATGTACATGGAAACATTTCTTTTTTTACATTACAGCATATATTATATTTATATTTAAGCATTGATGACAATTATTTTTAGTTTCATTGGGGTATGAAAACATTTTGTTTGGAAATTGTATGAATCCGCGTAGCGGATTCTTACAAAAGTTTGCAAACAAAATTTTGTTTATAACCATATGAAACTAAATAATAATTGACATATATGCGTATAATTACTTTTTTGAAACTTATTTTCAAATTTAAAACATGTTTATATACAATTTGACTGATCTATTAACGGATTCTTTTTTACAAGTCAATACACAACGTCAATCGCCGTATTGTGACATCAAATTTTTCGCGCCAATTTCAGGTCTTTTTCATAGAAGTATGAAAAGAAAATCTCAACCGATCAGAAAGCTGCATTCTGCATACAATCAATGGAAATTAATTATAAATCTTTGTGGACAATTCAAATTAATATTAACAGCAGGTTTTAGCAGATACTGCATAAAGGTTGTTAGTGTGTAGACAGAATATAACAATATTTTGTAACTATTATATTCATGATGTAGTAACATTTGTTACTGATATGTTCAGTGTGTAGATATGATGTAGTAACATTACTGATATGTTCAGTGTGTAGATATGATGTAGTAACATTTGTTACTGATATGTTCAGTGTGTAGATATGATGTAGTAACATTTGTTACTGATATGTTCAGTGTGTAGATATGATGTAGTAACATTACTGATATGTTCAGTGTGTAGATATGATGTACCGTAGTAACATTACTGATATGTTCAGTGTGTAGATATGATGTAGTGACATTTGTTACTGATATGTTCAGTGTGTAGATATGATGTAGTAACATTACTGATATGTTCAGTGTGTAGATATGATGTAGTGACATTACTGATATGTTCAGTGTGTAGATATGATGTAGTGACATTTGTTACTGATATGTTCAGTGTGTAGATATGATGTAGTAACATTACTGATATGTTCAGTGTATAGATATGATGTAGTAACATTTGTTACTGATATGTTCAGTGTGTAGATATGATGTAGTAACATTACTGATATGTTCAGTGTGTAGATATGATGTAGTAACATTTATTACTGATATGTTCAGTGTGTAGATGTGATGTAGTAACATTACTGATATGTTCAGTGTGTAGATATGATGTAGTAACATTACTGATATGTTCAGTGTGTAGATATGATGTAATAACATTACTGATATGTTCAGTGTGTAGATATGATGTAGTAACATTACTGATATGTTCAGTGTGTAGATATGATGTAGTAACATTACTGATATGTTCAGTGTGTAGATATGATGTAGTAACATTACTGATATGTTCAGTGTGTAGATATGATGTAGTAACATTACTGATATGTTCAGTGTGTAGATATGATGTTGTAACATTACTGATATGTTCTGTGTGTAGATATGATGTAGTAACATTACTGATATGTTCAGTGTGTAGATATGATGTAGTAACATTACTGATATGTTCAGTGTGTAGATATGATGTAGTGACATTTGTTACTGATATGTTCAGTGTGTAGATATGATGTAGTAACATTTGTTACTGATATGTTCAGTGTGTAGATATGATGTAGTAACATTACTGATATGTTCAGTGTGTAGATATGATGTAGTAACATTTGTTACTGATATGTTCAGTGTGTAGATATGATGTAGTAACATTTGTTACTGATATGTTCAGTGTGTAGATATGATGTAGTAACATTTGTTACTGATATGTTCAGTGTGTAGACATGATGTAGTAACATTAATGATATGTTCAGTGTGTAGATATGATGTAGTAACATTTGTTACTGATATGTTCAGTGTGTAGATATGATGTAGTAACATTACTGATATGTTCAGTGTGTAGATATGATGTAGTAACATTTGTTACTGATATGTACAGTGTGTAGATATGATGTAGTGACATTACTGATATGTTCAGTGTGTAGATATGATGTTGTAACATTACTGATATGTTCAGTGTGTAGATATGATGTAGTAACATTTGTTACTGATATGTTCAGTGTGTAGATATGATGTAGTAACATTTGTTACTGATATGTTCAGTGTGTAGATATGATGTAGTAACATTACTGATATGTTCAGTGTGTAGATATGATGTAGTAACATTTGTTACTGATATGTTCAGTGTGTATATATGATGTAGTAACATTTGTTACTGATATGTTCAGTGTGTAGACATGATGTAGTAACATGTGTTACTGATATGTACAGTGTGTAGATATGATGTAGTAACATTACTGATATGTTCAGTGTGTAGACATGATGTAGTAACATTTATTATGAACATATTAAGTTACAATCATTTTAACAATGTGTATAATATATAAATATGAAAAATTGATATGTAAATTTCTGAACACTTTGTTCACTAAACAAATATTCTTAGTAAAACATCAAATCAGCTAAATCTTCATTAATAAATGATATAAAGATACATTTCTTCTCCAATCACAGACATACACCTCAATCAGATTCAACAAAATGCTTACAGACATAGCAAACATCTACAGCATTTAAAACACACTCATAACCATGATAAGCAGCATACATGCACATGTTACACAAACATAATCATGTGAAGTCATCAAACTTTGGTCCCAATCAAACCTTAGATAACCATTTCCCAACTGAATATAGAAATCTTATGTGATTTTAGAAATCAATTAAGAAATCAAAGTATTTTTAATGAAGATGATTTGTGGTGGATTTCTGGAGAGTAATTTCTCTTGAACTGTCCACCACCCTGACACGAGATCTCACGGAGCTTAAACAAAACGTCAGTGTTGTTCCTTCACTTTGTATCTAGAGAACAATTCCCTTCTTGTTGCAGTGACTGTAGGACATATAAACACCACATTTCACTACAATTTCCATGGTTCCACTGGTTTAATGGTGATCCATGGTTCCTATGGTTTAATGGTGTTCCATGCATGGTTACCATGATTTAATGGTGTTTCATGGTTACCATGGTTTAATGGTGTTTCATGGTTACCATGGTTTAATGGTGTTCTATGGTTACACTGGTTTAACAGAGTTCCATGGTTACTATGGTTTAATCAGATTCTATGTATGCTACCATAGTTTAATGGGGTTCCCAGGATACCATGCATAAACAATGGGTTTCCATGGTAACCTATAAGAGTCTCCCCTGACAACACTTACATCACTACCTACATCTCCCTCATCTATTGTTGTCTGCCAACTTTATCCATCATGGATTTAATAAACTTTTGAGGATCTTTATCTAATTGGTTTCTAGTTTTATCTCCTGACTGGAGTAGCTTCCCTTGAGCTTCTTCCACCATCCCTTGCTGGATTTTACCAGACTGCAAGGGTTTATCAATGTTAGCAGCCATTTCTGGCTGTCCCCTCAAGGTTTCCTTTAACTTGTCTTGGACAGCTCGCAGGTTTGCTTGGTGAAGTTCATGCTCTAAGAAGTTATTGATTTCCTTTGTTTCTGACAGGTTCTCCCCGACGTTTGAAGACTTGGTGCTAAGTTTGAGGTTAGATTCACCAGGAGCTTTCTCCTTTACTACAGCATCTTTGTTTCCCTGTAATGCCTTCAGCAGTGTCTGTTGTTTAGATGTCTCAACAGGTCCTGCCAGGTCTTGTTGTCCTCCCTGTTGTTTAGATGTCTCAACAGGTCCTGCCAGGTCTTGTTGTCCTCCCTGTTGTTTAGATGTCTCAACAGGTCCTGCCAGGTCTTGTTGTCCTCCCTGTTGTTTAGATGTCTCAACAGGTCCTGCCAGGTCTTGTTGTCCTCCCTGTTGTTTAGATGTCTCAACAGGTCCTGCCAGGTCTTGTTGTCCTCCCTGTTGTTTAGATGTCTCAACAGGTCCTGCCAGGTCTTGTTGTCCTCCCTGTTGTATAGATGTCTCAACAGGTCCTGCCAGGTCTTGTTGTCCTTCTTGTTGTTGTTGAGATTTCTCACGTTGTCCTAGTAAAACTTGTTGTTTTTGTCCAATCTGAGCCTGAAATTGTCCAAGTAGTTTTTGTTGTTTAGATTTTAAGTCCCCGATCTGTTGTTCAGGTTGTCCTGGTAAGATGGGTTGTTTAGATTTTAAGTCCCCGATCTGTTGTTCAGGTTGTCCTGGTAAGATGGGTTGTTTAGATTTTAAGTCCCCGATCTTTTGTTCATGTTGTCCTGGTAAGATGGGTTGTTTTTTCCCAATCTGCGCCTGAAATTGTCCAAGTAGTTTTTGTTGTTTAGATTTTAAGTCCCCGATCTGTTGTTCAGGTTGTCCTGGTAAGATGGGTTGTTTCTGTCCAATCTCCGACTGAACTTGTCCAAGTAATTTTTGTTGTTTAGATTTTAAAACTTCAATATGTTGTTCTGATTGTTCTGGTAAAGTTTGCTGCGGAAATTTTCGCTGTCCTAACAGTTGTTGTAATTGTTCTGGTACAATTTGTTTTTGAGATTGTCCCTGTCCCAACAGTTGTTGTAATTGTTCTGGTACGATTTGTTTTTGAGATTTTCCCTGTTTAATCTGTTGGTGGAGTTGCCCAGAAATAATCTGCTGTTGAGATGGTCCTAAACCTATACTATTTTGTTGCTGTGCTGGACCCTTAATTTGTCCATCCATAGCCCTCTGTCTGACCTTGACCTGGTCATGATCATACTGGAGCTTGATAATTCGACTCCATCGTGTCTTGTCAGTTGACCTGTAATACAAACACAGAGAAGATACAGATTGATTTCATGTTTCTCTAAGGTATTTGTGTACCTATTGGATGTATCGCCTTGTCAACAGCAAACATCGCTTTAAGTTTTACATGTGATGCAGACCCATCAGATTTTTTAACAAAAGGCGCAATAGGCCTGCTACCAACACCAAGTAATCATATCACAATTACAACTAAAAACAAACCACTTTAATAACACTATCCCGATTCAATTGTCATTCAAAATAACCTGTTGAAAGATATTCGACCTCTAGCTGACATTGAAAGTCAAGCACAGACATTAAGTTGAACAAACTTTAGAGCCCTTCATCTAGAAATGAAACATATTTTAAGATATGCATGTAGATGATATTGTTTCAGAAAGAAAAGATGCAGACTAGCATATATATAGAGAGCAATATTCAGTTTTGGTTTAAAGTATGTTTGGACCCCTCAATCTATGAGTGCCAAATTTTCCCGGAGACAGCCTTGGTTCAAATCTGTAAATGATGTTCTTTCAGGTTCACCTGTTTCAACCATTTCAGCTCCGACTGTCCATGACATTAGGTCGCAGAACTACGGCCCTTTTCTTAAAACAGTTGAACCTTGTTAAGTTGAACTCGGGGAACTTAAAGACCTCATTTAATTTGAAGTACATTTTGTCAGTCCTGGCTAAATTTCAAAAACATTTTTTGAACTTTTGAACCCACTTAACTCGAATACTCTAATAACTCATTAACTCATAAATAATATTTACAACTCCCTCCCCCCCCCCACCCCCCTTCCCCCTCCCCTCACACACACACACTTCAAGGTAATGAATTTCAAGATATTGAGGGAGATAACTCTGAACCAAATACATGTACAGCTCTAACACACTTACATTGTCCTCAGGAAGATGGTAGCGTCTCCGGTGAGCTCCGGTCCTCCTCTCGCGTCATTCCATGTTGTTCCAAAGTCAAGGCTATACTGGATCTCAAGACCAGGCGCTTCACTATTCACCAACAATTTCTTTTCTTGCACCCTGGAAAATTATGTTATAAGTTCATTAAAGGCCCAATATATGTAACTTTCGGCAAAACTTGAAGCTAAAATCAAGCCCTATAACTTATTATATTTATAGACTTAGCTAAGATTAACTGATATCAGCAATATTCAAGATGAATTCTTTCGCGGTTACCGGTACAGGAGAAGTTGAAACTCTGTATTTGTAAATACGCGTCCATTCGAACTGTCTTCTACCTTCGGTTTGTTGTTGAAGTGGGCTCCACCTGAATTATTTTCAATTCTTTGGATTTTTTTGTCCAGAGTTTCTTGTAAGTTACCGCTCAAGTTTACTTCGTTTTAGGCTTATTTTTGCATGGTTATCAACTGGGTTTTTTTCAGAATTTTTTCAGAATCACGAAAATTTCCCTGAAGTTACGTTTATTGGGCCTTTAAACACTGTGAAAAGATTATTTTATGGGACCTCAAATTCTATTTGTATACTGTAAAATTTAATGTACTTTTTTTAGTGGTAATTTTATTTTAGTGATTAATGAGTTAGAAGTCATTCCATAAGATAATAATTGCAATAATCACAATTTCTGTTTATTGATTTCTACAGTTAGTGTAATGCTTAAGTGTAACAGGAGAGGAAAAATGCACCGCCAGATCGGAGTTCGAACCCGGGACCTCCTGAACTCCAGACGGACACTCAACCAATTGAGCTATCAAGTCTCCGAAACTTGACCCGGCCTAAATCTGCAACAGCTAGTAAATATTTTGTGAGCATGCCAATTCATCATTGTCCCTATTCATTTGTTGGCATTGTTAAAACGCTAAAATTTGAGCTCACCAAAATTAGTATTTTTACAGTACCCGGGTATGTCACTGTTCACCTCTCAAGTATTGATCATGGAATTGTTATAAGAACCATAATTATGGTCATTCAATACAGTGCATTCCTCTTTATATCATGTTGTATTTGTCAGACAAAAACATGATATTAACAGGAATGTGACATTAAAGAAATATGTTTTTCTACCAAAGTTAGTGCATTTCCAATATCCATACCTAAAAGTTAAGCTATTCAATGTACATATGAAGATGTTTCAATACATAGACAACATTATTTCATGTTATTTTTTTATTATCAATGCAATATTTTGTACAAGTTGTATCTAAAATCAATGGAAATTACATAATTTCCTGGACATTTTGTGTGATTGGTTAAAAACACATGATATTAAGAGGAATTCACCTCAAAATACATGATATTAACCAATTTAATTACATCTTAGATTATGTAATGGAAAAAATGGTGTTTAGGAAAAATGTACATGATATAAAGAGGAATGTGATATTAACAGAAGTGATATTAAGTGGAACCCACTGTATTATGTAAGCATGCAGTCACTATTATAAAGGAACTTATATTAACATGTGTTAGTCCTGTTCCATCTTGCAGGAATTTACTTTTTATCGGACAGAATAATCACACAAGTATAAAATAATTTCAGCAATTCTCTGGTGAGTTAAAATGAAGGAATTATATCAGGTTTCACAACCTTATCTCGTTCACCCTTGAAAACAAATTTGAACTCTTCCAAATCAAAGACCAGAGTACTGTGAACCAACTTATCTTTGCGTGCGATTAATTTTCGCATATTTTGCAGTTGCTTAAAATTCGCGAAAATTTTTCAATAAGTAGGAGTATTATACTGTGTTGTTCATAAGATTTGTGGCCGTATTTACCGCTAAATCATTGCGAAATAGACGCTTCATATTAAAACGCAAATCCAGGTGGCCGCAAAAATAAGTTGGTTCACAGAAGTTCATTATGGGGTTTCCAGGGTGAATGATACTTACACAGCCCCAGGTGGTGGGATTCGGTATTTGATACCGAGGCTGTCCAAGTACGGATATTCCTTGTACCCGACGGTGTTCGCAAATCTCAGCCAATCAGCATCTGTTTTAGCCCGTCGCGCTGCTACGTCACCCTCGCTCTCCCACCGGGCCTGGTGCCACGCTCTCTCCGCCATGGCGATGACCCGAGGAAACGTTTGATGATCTGTGATGTCACGTGACCTCAACAATTCTCCCCATAGATGGCACTCCATACCTACAGCACAAGGTCAAGGATACATACATTAGGTTAAGCTCAAGGTCAACTTCAATAAAGAAGAAACTCTATGGAAACAAAACATCCTATCTGGAGGAGGATCATATATCACCTAAGTATAGTACAAATGACTTCCTAGTCATAATTCAGCTAACGAACAATTTTTTTAAAAAGTCATTCAATCAGAAAAAAGGGGTGTGACCATATGATGTGTATAAAAAGGGGTGTGACCATATGATATGTATAAAAAGGGGTGTGACCATATGTTATGTATGAAAAGGGGTGTGACCATATGATATATATGAAAAGGGGTGTGACCATATGATATGTATAAAAAGGGGTGTGACCAAATATGTGTATAAAAAGGGGTGTGACCATATGATTTGTATAAAAAGGGATGTGACCATATGATATGTATGAAAAGGGGTGTGACCATATGATAGGTATGAAAAGGGGTGTGACCAAATATGTGTATAAAAAGGGGTGTGACCATATGATATGTATAAAAAGAGGTGTGACCATATGATACGTATGAAAAGGGGTGTGACCATATGATATGTATAAAAAGGGGTGTGACCATATGATGTGTATGAAAAGGGGTGTGACCATATGATGTGTATAAAAAGGGGTGTGACCATATGATATGTATAAAAAGGGGTGTGACCATATGATATGCATAAAAAGGGGTGTGACCATATGATATGTTTGAAAAGCGGTGTGACCAAATATGTGTATAAAAAGGGGTGTGACCATATGATATGTATGAAAAGGGGTGTGACCATATGATGTGTATGAAAAGGGGTGTGACCATATGATGTGTATGACAATGGGTGTGACCATATGATGTGTATGAAAAGGGGTGTGACCACATGATGTGTATGAAAAGGGGTGTGACCAAATGATGTGTATGAAAAGGGGTGTGACCATATGATGTGTATGAAAAAGGGTGTGACCACATGATGTGTATGAAAAGGGGTGTGACCACATGATGTGTATGAAAAGGGGTGTGACCAAATGATGTGTATGAAAAGGGGTGTGACCACATGATGTGTATGAAAAGGGGTGTGACCACATGATGTGTATGAAAAGGGGTGTGACCAAATGATGTGTATGAAAAGGGGTGTGACCATATGATGTGTATAAAAAGGGTTGTGACCATATGATGTGTATAAAAAGGGGTGTGACCATAAATTAAAAAAATTAATCCATTGGCCTTTTGGTTATTGAGAAGAAATTGTATGAAAATGTTTAAATGGATTGACTTGTGACCTAGAAAGTGCATCAAGGTCATTTATTTTAACAATTATGCTAGACCTTCACCCTAGGAAGCTACAGGCCCAATATCAGTATCCTGGGCCTTGTGGTTATTGAGAAGACGAGGGATGACAAATGATAGACGACGGACACAGCACCATGACATAAACTCACCTGCGCTTTGATAATAAAATACAAGCTAAAGTCAAAATGAATTAACATAAATCACAAAATTGTAAAAACAGATGCTTGTCACAACTACATCCTTAAATGAGTCAAGAAAAACATCCCAGAAATCAAGGGGAGATAACCAGACATACTCACAAAGTTTCCCGGCTTTTTCAGCGTAAACATGAAAACTCCATGATGGCGACTGATAATGTTCGTCACAATATTGAAGCCCAAATCCGGCAATAAGCCCATCCCCCCCTCCCCCCCACCCACACACACACTTTTGACTTTATTGAAAGGCCCAATATACGTAACTTTCAGCAAAACTTGAAGCAAAATCAAGCCTAATAACTTTTTATATTTATAGATTTAGTTAGGATTAACTGATATCAGCAATATTCAAGATAAATTCCTTCGCGGTTACCAGTACAGCAGCAGTTGAAACACGCTATTTGTAAACACGCGTCCATTTCGAACCATCTTCTACCTTCGGTTTGTTGTTGAAGTGGGCCCCACCTGAATTATTTTCAATTTTGGAGTTATTTGTCAAGAGTTTCTTGTTAGTTACCGCTCAGGTTTACTTTGTTTGAGGCTTATTTTTGCATTATTATCAACTGGATTTTTTTTCAGAATTTTTCAGAATCACGAAAATTTCCCTGAAGTTACGTATATTGGGCCTTTAATGCACTGGCCCTCTGGACTTATTGCTGCAGAAATACGGTACATAAACAAAGGGAGATAACCAGACATACCAACAATGTTTTCTGGCTTATCCAGGGTTAAACACTTTCCCCAGTTACAGATCTGATCCTTCGTTAGTTGTTGCCCCATCCCGGTGAGCTCCGCGTTCCAGTAGATTTGCTCGGGGTTGAACGAGAACACACTGTGGAGGTCGATGTAGCGTGTGGCCCAGTAGAGACCAACCTCCTCTGGGTCTGGTTCGTGGGCGTGGTCGAAGTACAGGCGGGTCCCTAGTGACATCACAACCTGGAAACATGCAGGAGAAACGTTATGAGGTGCCAGAGAGGGTCAGAGAAACGTCACGAGGTACCCGGAGAGAGTCAGAGAAACGTCACGAGGTACCCGGAGAGGGTCAGAGAAACGTCATGAGGTACCCAGAGAGGGTCAGAGAAACGTCACGAGGTACCCGGAGAGGGTTGATAAACATCACGAGGTACCCAGAGAGGGTCAGAGAAACGTCATGAGGTACCCAGATAGGGTTGATAAACATCACGAGGTACCCAGAGAGGGTCAGAGAAACGTCACGAGGTACCCAGACAGGGTTGATAAACATCACGAGGTACCCAGAGAGGGTCAGAGAAACGTCACGAGGTACCCAGAGAGGGTCAGAGAAACATCATGAGGTACCCAGAGAGGGTCAGAGAAACGTCACAAGGTACCCAGAATGGGTTGATAAACATCATGAGGTACCCAGAGAGGGTCAGAAAAACGTCACGAGGTACCAAGAGAGGGTCAGAGAAACGTCACGAGGTACCCAGAGAGGGTCAGAGAAACGTCACGAGGTACCCAGAGAGGGTCAGAGAAACATCACGAGGTACCCAGAGAGGGTCAGAGAAACATCACGAGGTATCCAGAGAGGGTCAGAGAAACGTCACGAGGTACCCAGAAAGGGTTGATAAACATCACGAGGTACCCAGAGAGGGTTGATAAACATCATGAGGTACCCAGAGAGGGTTGATAAACGTCACCAGGTACCCAGAGAGGGTCAGAGAAACGTCACCAGGTACCCAGAGAGGGTTGATAAATGTCACGAGGTACCAAGAGAAGGTTGATAAACATCATGAGGTACCCAGAGAGGGTTGATAAATGTCACCAGGTACCCAGAGAGGGTTGATAAACATCATGAGGTACCCAGAGAGGGTTGATAAACGTTACGAGGTACCCAGAGAGGGTCAGAGAAACGTCACGAGGTACCCAGGGAGGGTTGAATATTTTACGAACAATACTACAAAATCAATGTGATGGAATATACGACACGACAAGTGTTTTATGTAGAGATTATTTTACACAACCAATAAATGTTTTATGTATCGACCAATTGTACCAAATCATGCGTGTGTGCGATTCTAATCGCACACATAAACGCACAATCTTTAGATCGCCCAGTTGTGCGCACCATGGGCGAACGATGTGTACACGATGTATGCATGATGCACGCACTGAGATTTTGGTGCGTTGTGCGATACCACAACTGTAATGTTTATTCTGTCATATCAAATTTTGTAAACATTTTCTCCTGGTTGGAAAGTCTAAATTATGTAAAGATTATTTTACACAACCAATAAAATGTTTTATGTGACGTTTTGATGACTAGTACGATGTGTATGTAGTCTGTCACCTTCATCAGACAAATGACCAGCAAAGCGTTTGCACCCAAAGGCGTACAACTCGTACACAATTAACACTTTGTGTGCATACACTTTGTTGGCCATTAGTTTGATGAAGGTGACAGGGAACACATCATACAAGTCATCGAAACGTCACATGAAAACATTTATTGTTGTGTAAAATAATCTTTACATAATTTATACTTTCCAACCAGGAGAAAATGTTTACAAAATTTTATGCGACAGAATAAACATTAAGTATCTTGACAAACCAGATCTGTCACTACGCAGCCAACGTAACCCTTCAATGATAACTAGGGGTTGTTTCTTGACAAACCAGATTTGTCACTACGCAGCCAACGTAACCCTTCAATGATAACTAGGGGTTGTTTCTTGACAAACCAGATCTGTCACTACGCAGCCAAACTAACACTACAATGATAACTAGGGGTTGTTTATTTGACAAACCAGACCTGTCACTACGCAGCCAACGTAACCCTTCAATGATAACTAGGGGTTGTTTCTTGACAAACCAGATTTGTCACTACGCAGCCAACGTAACCCTTCAATGATAACTAGGGGTTGTTTCTTGACAAACCAGATCTGTCACTACGCAGCCAAACTAACACTACAATGATAACTAGGGGTTGTTTATTTGACAAACCAGATCTGTCACTACGCAGCCAACGTAACCCTTCAATGATAACTAGGGATTGTTTCTTGACAAACCAGATTTGTCACTACGCAGCCAACGTAACCCTTCAATGATAACTAGGGATTGTTTCTTGACAAACCAGATTTGTCACTACGCAGCCAACGTAACCCTTCAATGATAACTAAGGGTTGTTTCTTGACAAACCAGATTTGTCACTACGCAGCCAACGTAACCCTTCAATGATAACTAAGGGTTGTTTCTTGACAAACCAGATTTGTCACTACGCAGCCAACGTAACCCTTCAATGATAACTAGGGATTGTTTCTTGACAAACCAGATTTGTCACTACGCAGCCAACGTAACCCTTCAATGATAACTAGGGGTTGTTTCTTGACAAACCAGATTTGTCACTACGCAGCCGACGTAACCCTTCAATGATAACTAGGGATTGTTTCTTGACAAACCAGATTTGTCACTACGCAGCCAACGTAACCCTTCAATGATAACTAGGGATTGTTTCTTGACAAACCAGATTTGTCACTACGCAGCCAACCTAACACTACAATGATAACTAGGGTTTGTTACAATTCCATTATGAAATTATCAATTGTGAAAGTAAACACCACAAACAAACATGGGATCTGATGGAAAATTGTTCATAGTATTGCCAAGCTATAAATAGTCATGTTTTCTTTGGCACATTTTGGAGAGATAATGCTTATAATGAAAAATATCATAGACCAGAAATGTGGCCAGGGTGACTATCTAATACTCCCTGCCATTCACTGGTAATGATAAGGAGAAAATCTCATAACCTCTTACTGGTACTATACACAAGATAGATACTGCCCATCTGAAAAATCGCATATATTTTTGCATAAATTGATCCATATTTTAGTATAATTTGTCAAAATCCCCTGCCACCCCTCTGAAAACAGGGGGGAAATGCAACTATTATTTCAGGGGGCACATCTTCACATTCTCACAAAATTTTTAAAAAAACCTGTTACAAACTATTGCAAAGCCAGACATAATTGTAAACGTTTTTTTTTTTTTTACATAAAAGGGGGATAACTATTTGAAAAGGGGGGGTGTGAAAAGTCACTCAGGGGGCTCATCTCCATATATTAATGTACTGGCCAATCTATCAATTTTTGACAAAATTGTGCTCATTTCTTATACAAAAGGGGGATAATTCTCTGAAAAGTGGGTGGGGGAGGAACTTTTCAAGGAAAATCTCCATATTTTACTGCTTATTCCCACATTACTAACTGCAACTTTAAAGCCAGCACAAACTTAATTTAAATCCAGCAACTGTTTCCAGGCAAACAAAGGTAACACTATATGTCCCCCCCCCCACCCCCACCAAAACATTTCATGGCTGGACTTTAACTAGTATAACTGTCAAAACTGAAGACATATTTGTTATCTCTTACCTTATAACCTGCGTTGGCGAGTTTGTAAGCCTCATTCCCAATTCCGTATTCCCATTTATTGTTCCATGGGTAAGTGTAGATATTCCTGTACAATAAACATTTTACTTCATCTTTACCAACGAAATATCAAAACTTATTCATTCTATTTATCAACCATTAATCACTAGAAAGGAATATGATATTTTTTATTAGTGAAAAATATCACTTCTACATCTTTGACCAATCAAAACGCTGTTTACAAATGAATGGGGAAACTAAAAGCTGCCTTGGTAGTTATTGCTATAGAAATACAAGAGATCCAAGAGAGATCTTGGTGCCCACCGTAAACAATCTTGATTTGTTCTTTAATTGTTGGATCTTTTCCTTTCTTTACTCTTACAAGTATCTAATTTTAGATCAATGAAATCTAAGAATTCCTCTTACCTGGTAAGAAAAGACAACATTAATTGAAAGGTGGTAGTCTATTAACATTTCTTTTTTTTATTAGTCCCAAATAAAAATAGAACAACAAAAACCAGCAGATTTACCCACATATAAAACAAGAAGTTTTCATTGTCAAAATCCAAGATGGCCATCTGTCAGCCATCTTGTTTTTTCTGATCAGTCCCAAAATCAAACAGACACTACTAAACACCAAGGGAAACACAGATATGGAATTTGAGAAAGATCCTTTCAGTATTTCTTAAGAAATAGCAATACATTTTCAAAGTTGAAATCCAAGATGGTGTCTGTCCGTTTTGATTTTCTGATCAGTCCCAATAACATACATGCACATTTAGCACCAAGCAGAAACTACACATGAAATGTGGGAAACATTCATCTGGTACTCATCAAGAAATACCGATAACAAACTATTTCTATCAAATTCAAGATGGACGCCTGTCGGCCATATTGTTCATCAGATCGGTCTGAAAATGGACCATGCACAATTAAGGCCAAGGGGAATCAACAGATGTGATATGAGAATGATCGCTCATTAGTACTTCTCAAGAAATAACAATAACAAACTATTACTTACGAATCCAATTTCAAGATGGCCACCTGTCGGCGGCCATATTGTTTATCAGATTAGTCCCAAAATGAACTATGCACAACAAGGGACTAAGAGGAACCAATATAATCTGAAATTTGAGAATGATCAATGAAGTACATGTCAAGAAATAATGATAACAAACCTATTACTAACAAATGCAAAATGGCTGCCTGTCAGCCATATTGTTTATCGGAAATGTCCAAAACTGACCAATACACAACTAAGAAACTAGGGAACCTACAGATGAAAATTGAGAATGATCCATTCAGTACTTCTCAAGAAATAGCGATAACAAACTATAACTACCAAATTCAAGATGGCCGTCTGTCGGCAACATTGTTTATCGGATTTGTAGGACAATGGACCATGCATATCTAGGCACATAGGGGAACATTCATACGCAGGTACTTCTCAAAACATACCCTGACATTGAGTGTAACATACCCTGACATTGAGTGTAACATACCCTGACATTGAGTGTAACATACCCTGACATTGAGTGTGACATATACTCTGACATTGAGTGTAACATACCCTGACATTGAGTGTAACATACCCTGACATTGAGTGTAACATACCCTGACATTGAGTGTAACATACCCTGACATTGAGTGTAACATACCCTGACATTGAGTGTAACATACCCTGACATTGAGTGTAACATACCCTGACATTGAGTGTAACATACCCTGACATTGGGTGTAACATACACTGACATTGAGTGTAACATACCCTGACATTGAGTGTAACATACACTGACATTGAGTGTAACATACCCTAACATTGAGTGTAACATATACCCTGACATTGAGTGTAACATACCCTGACATTGAGTGTAACATACCCTGACATTGAGTGTAACATACCCTGACATTGAGTGTAAACATACTCTTATACTGAGTCTAATATACCCTAACATTGAGTGTAACATACCCTGACATTGAGTCTAACATACCCTGACATTGAGTGTAACATACCCTGACATTGACATTGAGTGAAACATACCCTGACGTTGAGTGTAACATACCCTGACATTGAGTGTAACATACCCTGACATTGAGTGTAACATACCCTGACATTGAGTGTAACATACCCTGACATTGAGTGTAACATACCCTGACATTGAGTGTAACATACCCTGACATTGAGTGTAACATACCCTGACATTGAGTGTAACATACCCTGACATTGAGTGTAACATACCCAGACATTGAGTGTAACATACCCTGACATTGAGTGTAACATACCTTGACACTGAGTGTAACATACCCTGACATTGAGTGTAACATACCCTGACATTGAGTGTAACATACCCTAACATTGAGTGTAACATACCCAGACATTGAGTGTAACATACCCTGACATTGAGTGTAACATACCCTGACATTGGGTTAACATACCCTGACATTGAGTGTAACATACCCTGACATTGAGTGTAACATACCCTGACATTGAGTGTAACATACACTGACATTGAGTGTAACATACACTGACATTGAATGTAACATACACTGACATTGAGTGTAACATACACTGACATTGGGTGTAACATACACTGACATTGGGTGTAACATACCCTGACATTGAGTGTAACATACCCTGACATTGAGTGTAACATACCCTGACATTGTGTGTAACATACCCTGACATTGAGTGTAACATACCCTGACATTGAGTGTGACATATACCCTGACATTGAGTGTAACATACCCTGACATTGAGTGTAACATACCCTGACATTGAGTGTAACATACCCTGACATTGAGTGTAACATACCCTGACATTGAGTCTAACATACCCTGACATTGAGTGTAACACACCCTGACATTGAGTGTATTACATACCCTGACATTGAGTGTAACATACCCTGACATTGAGTGTATTACATACCCTGACATTGAGTGTAACATACCCTGACATTGAGTGTAACATACCCTGACATTGAGTCTAACATATCCTGACATTGAGTGTAACATACCCTGACATTGAGTGTAACATACCCTGACATTGAGTGTAACATACCCTGACATTGAGTGTAACATACCCTGACATTGAGTGTAACATATCCTGACATTGAGTGTAACATACCCTGACATTGAGTGTAACATACCCTGACATTGAGTCTAACATATCCTGACATTGAGTGTAACATACCCTGACATTGAGTGTAACATACCCTGACATTGGGTGTAACATACCCTGACATTGAGTGTAACATACCCTGACATTGGGTGTAACATACCCTGACATTGAGTGTAACATACCCTGACATTGAGTGTAACATACCCTGACATTGGGTGTAACATACCATGACATTGGGTGTAACATACCCTGACATTGAGTGTAACATACCCTGACATTGAGTGTGACATACCCTGACATTGAGTGTAACATACCCTGACATTGAGTGTAACATACCCTGATATTGAGTCTAACATACCCTGACATTGAGTGTAACATACCCTGACATTGGGTGTAACATACCCTGACATTGGGTGTAACATACCCTGACATTGAGTGTAACATACCCTGACATTGAGTGTGACATACCCTGACATTGAGTGTAACATACCCTGACATTGAGTGTAACATACCCTGACATTGGGTGTAACATACCCTGACATTGAGTGTAACATACCCTGACATTGGGTGTAACATACCCTGACATTGAGTGTAACATACCCTGACATTGAGTGTAACATACCCTGACATTGAGTGTAACATACCATGACATTGAGTGTAACATACCCTGACATTGAGTGTTACATACCCTGACATTGAGTGTAACATACCCTGACATTGATCCGAGTTGATTGGTTTCATAAGGTTCCTTTGTCTTCTGATTTATAATACCATCTTCCCACACTCCAAGTTTTAGATTTTCTTGTTCAGCCATCTTAGAAATCCGCTTCAGGAAATACTCTTTCCATTTCTGAGGATCATGAACGTCTGGCTGTAATTAAGGGAGGTAAATCTTGCTGTTAATCTCGAAAATAAATATTTATGATTAGAGTAAGTGAACATCCAAATGGAATCATTATAATTATATGCTGGGTAAAAGTTTTATTAAGATTGAAACAGGATTTTAGTTAATGGTGACATAACAAAGTTTTACTGTATAATGGTGACAGTATAACAAGGTTTTATTGTATAATGGTGACAGTATAACAATGTTTTACTGTATAATAGTGACAGTATAACAAGGTTTTACTGTATAATGGTGACAGTATAACAAGGTTTTACTGTATAATGGTGACAATACAACAAGGTTTTACTGTATAATGGTGACAGTATAACAAGGTTTTACTGTATAATGGTGACAGTATAACAAGGTTTTACTGTATAATGGTGACAGTATAACAAGGTTTCACTGTATAATGGTGACAGTATAACAATGTTTTACTGACTAATGGTGACAGTATAACAAGGTTTTACTGTATAATGGTGACAATACAACAAGGTTTTACTGTATAATGGTGACAGTATAACAAGGTTTCACTGTATAATGGTGACAGTATAACAATGTTTTACTGTATAATGGTGACAGTATAACAAGGTTTTATTGTATAATGGTGACAGTATAACAAGGTTTTACTGTATAATGGTGACAGTATAACAAGGTTTTACTTAATGGTGACACTATAACAAGGTTTTACTGTATAATGGTGACAGTATAACAATGTTTTACAGTATAATGGTGACAAGGTTTTACTGTATTATGGTGACAAGGTTTTACTGTATAATGGTGACAAGGTTTTACTGTATAATGGTGACAGTATAACAAGGTTTTACTGTATAATGGTGACAGTATAACAAGGTTTTACTGTATAATGGTGACAGTATAACAAGGTTTTACTGTATAATGGTGACAGTATAACAAGGTTTTACTGTATAATGGTGACAGGATAACAAGGTTTTACTGTATAATGGTGACAGTATAACAATGTTTTACAGTATAATGGTGACAAGGTTTTACTGTATAATGGTGACAAGGTTTTACTGTATAATGGTGACAGTATAACAAGGTTTTACTTAATGGTGACACTATAACAAGGTTTTACTGTATAATGGTGACAGTATAACAATGTTTTACAGTATAATGGTGACAAGGTTTTACTGTATTATGGTGACAAGGTTTTACTGTATAATGGTGACAAGGTTTTACTGTATAATGGTGACAGTATAACAAGGTTTTACTGTATAATGGTGACAGTATAACAAGGTTTTACTGTATAATGGTGACAGTATAACAAGGTTTTACTGTATAATGGTGACAGGATAACAAGGTTTTACTGTATAATGGTGACAGTATAACAAGGTTTTACTGTATAATGGTGACAGTATAACAAGGTTTTACTGTGTATGGTGACAGTATAACAAGGTTTTACTGTATAATGGTGACAGTATAACAAGGTTTTACTGTATAATGGTGACAGTATAACAATGTTTTACTGTATAATGGTGAAAATACAACAAGGTTTTACTGTATAATGGTGACAGTATAACAAGGTTTTATTGTATAATGGTGACAGTATAACAAGGTTTTACTGTATAATGGTGACAGTATAACAAGGTTTCACTGCATAATGGTGACAGTATAACAAGGTTTTACTGTATAATGGTGACAGTATAACAAGGTTTTACTGTATAATGGTGACAGTATAACAAGGTTTTACTGTATAATGGTGACAGTATAACAAGGTTTTACTGTATAATGGTGAAAGTATAACAAGGTTTTACTGTATGATGGTGACAATATAACAAGGTTTTACTGTATAATGGTGACAGTATAACAAGGTTTTATTGTATAATGGTGACAGTATAACAAGGTTTTACTGTATAATGGTGACAGTATAACAAGGTTTTACTGTATAATGGTGACAGTATAACAATGTTTTACTGTATAATGGTGACAATACAACAAGGTTTTACTGTATAATGGTGACAATACAACAAGGTTTTACTGTATAATGGTGACAGTATAACAATGTTTTACTGTATAATGGTGACAGTATAACAAGGTTTAACTATATAATGGTGACAGTATAACAAGGTTTTACTGTATAATGGTGACAGTATAACAAGGTTTTACTGTGTATGGTGACAGTATAACAAGGTTTTACTGTATAATGGTGACAGTATAACAAGGTTTTACTGTATAATGGTGACAGTATAACAAGGTTTTACTGTATAATGGTGACAGTATAACAAGGTTTTACTGGGTATGGTGACAGTATAACAAGGTTTTACTGTATAATGGTGACAGTATAACAAGGTTTTACTGTATAATGGTGACAGTATAACAAGGTTTTACTGTATAATGGTGACAGTATAACAAGGTTTTACTGTGTATGGTGACAGTATAACAAGGTTTTACTGTATAATGGTGACAGTATAACAAGGTTTTACTGTATAATGGTGACAGTATAACAAGGTTTTACTGTGTAATGGTGACAGTATAACAAGGTTTTACTGTATAATGGTGACAGTATAACAAGGTTTTATTGTATAATGGTGACAGTATAACAAGGTTTTACTGTATAATGGTGACAGTATAACAAGGTTTTACTGTATAATGGTGACAGTATAACAAGATTTCACTGTATAATGGTGACAGTATAACAAGGTTTTACTGTATAATGGTGACAATATAACAATGTTTTACTGTATAATGGTGACAGTTTAACAAGGTTTCACTGTATAATGGTGACAGTATAACAAGGTTTTACTGTATAATGGTGACAGTATAACAAGGTTTTACTGTATAATGGTGACAGTATAACAAGGTTTTACTGTATAATGGTGACAGTATAACAAGGTTTTACTGTATAATGGTGACAGTATAACAAGGTTTTACTGTATAATGGTGACAGTATAACAAGGTTTTACTGTATAATGGTGACAGTGTAACAACATTTTACTGTACAATGGTGACAGTATAACAAGGTTTCACTGTATAATGGTGACAGTATAACAAGGTTTTACTGTACAATGGTGGCAGTATAACAATGTTTTACTGTACAATGGTGGCAGTATAACAAGGTTTCACTGTATAATGGTGACAGTAAAACAAGGTTTAATCATCTTTGTAATAACAATAATAATATAAAGTCCATATTTCAACTGCTTATCTGGCCTCAAATATCCGAAATCCTCATGGCATTTTGCTTTAAATGTTCTAATACTTTCATGTTTTGCATTAGTAATGGGAAATCCTCCAGGCTTACATTTATTGGAGCTGTCTGTTTATTTCTATCGCGTCATCGGAGTTTGGGCAGACTTAAGCTAAAACTTGCCTCCTCCGTTTTGTTTGAGTATTATTCTTGGTGTTTGAGGCGCTTTACTAGATAGACAAGCGGTCAGTATTAAAGTGTTTTCATGAGCAAGACGACCAACTGACAAAATCGGAAAACCCCTAGTGACCACAGCGCATTATCAACTTTTTCAAGTCATATTTAAGCAAAGTGAAATTATATAAAATTATTATAAGGTCATTTTGAATACATGGGTGAAAGTTGAAATTTTTTAAAAACCTGAAACCAAAGTTGGGGGCCTGGGGGCCGCTAGGGCCCCCGGTGGGTCCAGGGCAAAGCCCTGGACAGGGGTCCAGGGGGCCGAAGGCCCCCGGAAGCTCATGGATTTAGACACATTTAAACAACAAAAATGTATGATTTTGATCACACAGATTCTGTTTATTGTCAGTATTTACATTACCTTCAAATGATGATCTTGATGTTTTCAAACACTGAATCCTTCACAAATATCCATAATAGGTACATTGTTGTTAAAAAAAAATTGTTGTCAAATTGATAATAGCACTAAGATCGTTGGCGTGATGTTTTAGTCCTTTCTCCCACTAGATCCGTATTTTATCGTCTTACGGCAACATTCACAAAATGCAACTCCAGCGATATCTGGCTTTCGTAACAAAACACTCCAATTATCGCCATTTTGGTCTGTCTCTGAAAGCCATTCCCACCGCCATTTGTTCTTGGTAGCTTTCTCCAAGTCTTTTACGTTGAAACCAGCCGGCAGAAACTTCATTTTTTTATATTTTCACGCAACAGTGGCTACGGTTGTAAACATGTGTTTTTTTTTGCTTCTTTTACAAGTACTGTTAAGACCGCGATTCTGATTGGTCCGTTTGAGACCGGCGACCCAATCAGCATGCCGTTTACAAAGTAGAAAGAGTTCCGAGTTTCGATAACAAAGTCTCTCCGATAACATTCGATAGTATTCCGAATGCTACCGATCTCCTAAGATCTTGTAAGACGTTTTTCGACAATGGAAATACGATTCCCAGCGATTTGTTTTAGTATGTTTCTGGATTCAAAAGCCGTTTTTAGTAACGGAAATATGTCTGTATTTAGAAAATCTGGTGATGAATTATTTTAATAAATTCCGTCTTGAACCAGACCTCACCCCCCTCTAAAAATCTCATCGGATTTGCACGAATTGGAAAAATGGTCCCCAGCAAAATTCAAAAACCGGAATTTCCGGCACATGCCGGAAAACTTTCACCCATGTGAATATGAGACATATTTTTGGGGGGGTTCAGGTCACATAAGGCAGCCAAAATCTGTACGTGATCTTTTTAGAATATGCGTGAACCACGCACATTTCTAAGTGAATGGGAACACCCCTCCCCCCCCCCCCCAACCCCCCCCCACCCCCCCCCCCCCCAGGGACCTCATTACTTACCTGTAAAGAGCTTTTGGCACAGGCAGTAGAATTGACCCAGGCCCCCTTTGGAACCTCATCGCCTCCAAAGTGGTAAAAGGTCAAAGGTTGAATGTCGGAGTGCATGACCTTCAGTGACATCATCACATGTTGTAGGAAACTGTACGTGGACTCAAGGCACGGATTTATAGCGCAGTTTTTAAATGCCTGTACAGACATGTACTCTGACCTAACAACAAGAAAAAACAAGAAATACATGCAAAAAGCTGACCTACTACCTACAGAAACTTGCCCAATTCAAAAGTTTGAATTAAAGTGTAAATAGTTCATTACATAATTTCAGATGTCACCCCATGGCATACTAAGCACAACAGTTCCCCAAAGTATGTGACAGAGCTAAAATCTGTAGGGGTAATTTTGATTTTTGACACTGTATAAAGATTTTAGAAATATTTGACATGTTGGTCAAGGTCAGACATTTAAACAAACTTGGTAGCCTTTCATTCCAGAAACCTACAGGCCCAATATTGGTACCCAGGCATCTCAGCCAATGAAAAACTTTGCTTAAAGATTTTAACATATATAACACCTGTGACCTTGAAAGTGAGTCAAGGTCATTCATTTGAATAAGTTTGATAGCCCTTGTGAAGATGTTGCTTATTTGTTTTTCAAGTAAATGCCTCAGTTAAATGCAAATGACCAACCTGACCTGGATCTTTTTACCACAGTAACATCGTTGCTAGATCTGGACATTTCCCTACCTGCACGCCATGTTTCCCCTTTAGACGGATTGACATGATAGATAAAGTGCCATGCTAATTTTGAATTAGCTTCCAAACATGTTACATACTGTTGATTAGTTGTTTTGATTCCTCATTTTTGATAGGCATCAAGTTTTACTTGGAAATGATCCCCCACGTCTCGTAATCACTGCCATTTGCATTAGTCACGGTTAGCCAGCAGCTTGATAATAAGATGTGCAGACAACAAGAGTCTATTGGACCGAGAGTACAGTATTTTGCAGTAATTTAATGAGTAATTTTTTAAGTGAACCTAAATGCGGAATATACGAACCGAAAACCGAACCAACATTTTTGAACCGCGGTTCATCGGTTTTTAACCGAACTGCCCAACCCCTAGTCACTTGAGACTTTATCTCAGGTGACCTAAAATTATTGGACGTTGGACAGACAGATAATTACAGAAGAAATCAGTCCATGGCGGATGTGCTGAAATCTAGCAACACTTTTAATGTTTTATCTGCAGTTAGACATAAGTTTTTATTGGTTTAACCTATATCCCCTGTGTAACTTAAAGGCCCAATATACGTAACTTCAGGGAAATTTTCGTGATTCTGAAAAATTCTGAAAGAATATCCAGTTGATAACCATGCTAAAACAAGCCTAAAACGAAATAAACATGAGCGGTAATTAACAAGAAACTCTGGGGGAAAAAAACCAAAGAATTGAAAATAATCCAGGTGGGGCCCACTTCAACAACAAACCGAAGGTAGAAGACGGCTCGAAATGGACGCGTGTTTACAAATAGCGTATTTCAACTGCTACTGTACCGGTAACCGCGAAAGTATTCATCTTGAATATTGCTGATATCAGTTAACCTTAACTTAATCTATAAAAATAATAAGTTATAAGGCTTGATTTTCGCTTCAAGTTTTGCCGAAAGTTACGTATATTGGGCCTTTAAATAGACTGTTCTGTACATTGTTTTAAGGATCAAGGGGTCCATACCATGCTGCAGGGGTGAAAGTGTTGAAGGGCAATAAATCTTACCATTAATTATGACAGTTTAGCATGCGAGTCTGACTTACTTATCCGAGAGGTCAGTGAGTAGGTACTGTCGGGCCTCTAGTCTGCGACCTTTCTCTTGAAGGTCGTGATACCTTGCCTCCATTGCCTTAATAGCCGCCTGGCTATGTCCCGGCATGTCAATCTCAGGGATAACTTGAATGTGGAGGCTTTCGGCTCGTTTCAATATTTCTTGGTAATCTTTGATGGTGTAGTGCCCCGTTCCAGGGTATACAGCCTCGGGGCCTGACCCTAACTGGGGAAACAGACATGTACTGTCTCCATGGCAACGTCTTGATCCAACCTATACAAAAATAGGAACATACACTTACTGTTACCATGGCAACATCTCAATCCATGCTATACGAGTGAGTTCTTAAAGTCTCCATACCTGAGTGAGCTCTTAAAGTCTCCATACCTGAGTGAGCTCTGAAAATCTACCTACTTGAGTGAGCTCTGAAAGTCTCCCTACCTAAGTAAGATCTGAAAGGCCCCCTACCTAAGTGAGCTGAAAATCTCCCTTACTGAGTGAGCTGAAAATCTCCCTTACTGAGTGAGCTGAAAATCTCCCTTACTGAGTGAGCTGAAAATCTCCCTACCTGAGTGAGCTCTGAAAATCTCCCTACTTGATTCTGATTCCAAAACTCTCCCAACTTGAGTGAGCTCTGAAAGTCTCCCTACCCAAGTAAGATCTGAAAGGCCCCCTCCCCTACCTAAGTGAGCTATGAAAGGCTCCTACCTGAGTGATTTCTTAAAGTTTCCCTACCGAAGTAAGCTCTGGAAATCTCCCTACCTGAGTGAGCTCTGAAAATCTCTCTACCTTAGTAAGCTTAAAATCTCCCTACCTGAGTGAGCTTTGAAAGTGTCCCTACCTGAGTGAGCTCCGGAAGCCCCGGTATTTCTATCCTCCATCCTTCGTCGTCTGACAGATGAAGGTGAAGTTTGTTCAACTTGTACATCGCCATGACATCCAAAAGTCGCAAAATTTCCTCTTTACGACGGAAGTTCCGTGCTACATCCAAATGCAGGCCACGATGACCAAAACGAGGCTGATCTGTGACTTTTCCAGCGGGGACTTCCCACATTCCTGTATCGACATGATTTGTCAGTCTATAGAAAGAGACAGCCCCATAAAATGCCCCCGCCGCATCACTGGCTGCTATGGTTACGGCCTTTGGGCTGACCTTCACTGTGTACGCTTCCTTCACTGTAGTGGGGGCATGTTTCAAGGGGAAAACCGTCTCCTCCACAATCTGTATGTACTTAGACAATGGCTGTACACTGGTGATCTCCATTTTAAATAGATCTAGAAATCAGAAGGGACTCGTTTCATCAACAGTACATCTCCGATAGTATGTTAACTCGTTCACCCCTGAACTTTCATAATGAACTGTTCCATCCTTTGTATTGGAAGATTTCAAATTGTGTCTTCAGGGATGAATGAGTGTATAAAGTTTAAATAGCCTACAGTGCCTCATTTAAGTGGGCCATTAGACTTATCACAGATTTCTAAACAGACCATGGCAACGTTTGTATATAATTAACTTTTACTATTTGACAACAATTATGAAACAAGTTATACATTAAACTTATATAAATCACTCTTATTGGCTGGGATACTAGTGTCTTATTGTGGTCAGGTCAGGTCCAGTCGGGGAATCAAACCCTGGCCGCCTTGGTGAAAGACAAGTGCATTATTCACTGCACCACCTGACCACCCATTTGTATCAGGAAAGAAAATAGTGTACTTCCACAGAGGACCAACCCCATGATCTTTAGGTTCCCAGTCAAACATTCTACAACAAAGCTAAATGTTTGATTTGGTTTTATTAAGTTTAACCTCTCCTATTAACAGTTAAGATCATTTAATGGAAATTCCCTCTAACTTAAGTTAACCATGATCTTATATACAAGTTTAACGTAATCTTATATACAAGTTTACCGTAATTTTATATACAAGTTTACCGTAAGCTTATATACAAGTTAATCATAATCTTATATACAAGTTTACCGTAAACTTATATACAAGTTTACCGTAATATTATATACAAGTTAACCGTAAACTTATATACAAGTTTAACGTAATCTTATATACAAGTTAACCGTAAACTTATATACAAGTTTAACGTAATCTTATATACAAGTTTAACGTAATCTTATATAGAAGTTAACCGTAAACTTATATACAAGTTTAACGTAATCTTATATAAATTATACAAGTTTACCGTAATATTATATACAAGTTAACCGTAAACTTATATACAAGTTTAACGTAATCTTATATACAAGTTAACCGTAAACTTATATACAAGTTTAACGTAATCTTATATACAAGTTTAACGTAATCTTATATACAAGTTAACCGTAAACTTATATACAAGTTTAACGTAATCTTATATAAATTATACAAGTTAACCGTAATCTTATTTACAAGTTAACCGTAAACTTATATACAAGTTTAACGTAATCTTATATACAAGTTTAACGTTATCTTATATACAAGTTTACCATAATCTTATATAAAAGTTTAACGTTATCTTATATACAAGTTTAACGTAATCTTATATACAAGTTTAACGTAATCTTATATATACAAGTTTACGTAATCTTATATACAAGTTAACTTTGATCCTATATACAAGTTAACTTTGATCCTATATACAAGTTTAACGTTACCTTATATACAAGTTAACTTTGATCCTATATACAAGTTAACTTTGATCCTATATACAAGTTAACTTTGATCCTGTATACAAGTTAACTTTGATCCTGTATACAAGTTAACTTTGATCCTGTATACAAGTTAACTTTGATCCTGTATACAAGTTAACTTTGATCCTATATACAAGTTAACTTTGATCCTATATACAAGTTAACTTTGAACTTATATACAAGTTAACTTTGATCCTATATACAAGTTAACTTTGATCCTATATACAAGTTAACTTTGATCCTATATACAAGTTAACTTTGATCCTATATACAAGTTAACTTTGATCCTATATACAAGTTAACTTTGATCCTATATACAAGTTAACTTTGATCCTATATACAAGTTAACTTTGATCCTATATACAGGTTAACTTTGATCCTATATACAGGTTAACTTTGATCCTATATACAGGTTAACTTTGATCCTATATACAAGTTAACTTTGATCCTATATACAGGTTAACTTTGATCCTATATACAGGTTAACTTTGATCCTTTATACAGGTTAACTTTGATCCTATAAAAAGTTAACTTTGATCCTATATACAAGTTAACTTTGATCCTATATACAAGTTAACTTTGATCCTATATACAAGTTAACTTTGATCCTATATACAAGTTAACTTTGATCCTATATACAAGTTAACTTTGATCCTATATACAAGTTAACTTTGATCCTATATACAAGTTAACTTTGATCCTATATACAAGTTAACTTTGATCCTATATACAGGTTAACTTTGATCCTATATACAAGTTAACTTTGATCCTATATACAAGTTAACTTTGATCCTATATACAAGTTAACTTTGATCCTATATACAGGTTAACTTTGATCCTATATACAATTAAATTTGCCGCGTTTCCATGGTAATGCCATATTTTCAGAAATCTGTTCAGTCTTACCTGCAAGGTACCTGATTTCCTTTGGGAACTTTCCATTGTTGTAAATCTGCCAGGTCTTCGTATCCAGGACAACCTTTTTGATTGGATCAAAGTTCACCTGAACAGGCGTCGGAATGAGGTAGGAACCTTGATGTCCGAGGTCACGTATTACTAAATTTCTATTGAAACGATCTTCGGCGGTAAATGGATTATACTGGTCATGTTCACGCCTCTTCCATTTACTGGACGTGTCAAACGGTTGGACGAACGAGAGAGTGTCGTCTACAGTGGATTGTATAAGGAGTGGTTTAACCTTGGGTGCCGTAACGTACCAATTAGGAAAAAAGTCCGATCGTGAGATTAAGAAGGCCTTGGCCTCCAGGTGAAGTGATATTTCTTTACCCGCAGGCCAATTGATAAATATACCGTTCTCCGGGACGAGGCGATACAAATATCCTTGTACATGAAATAAACGGAAGGCAGTGTCTTTGATAAGTAAACCTGACGGGTAAGGATAATCGTTTAACTGCAGGAAGCGAATGCTTTGAAAGTATATCTCCCACTTCCCGTACGAAATAGTTGCCTTTCCGTTGTTTTTCAGTGTTATCTGTAACCAACATGTCCGATTGCTCTCCATGTTCGTCAGAACCCCGATTTCCACCGTAATCTTTGTTGCGATATATTCCACCATAGCCTCGTCCTCCTTGGACTTCTGGACGTGATCCCCGTGACTGTGGAGTGCTAACATCGGGTGTTCCATTGGTCCTCGTGCCTCTGCTAATTTGGCCATTACTTTACTTTGGTCAACCGGTTTAACATACTGACCTTAAAATAAATATGAATATATTAACTTAAAGTAAATAAAATATTTGTAAACATTTTCTTTAAATTGGAAAGTATTAAATGTTTTATGTAAAGATTATTGTACACAACCAACAAGAGGCCCAACGGGCCTTAACGGTCATCTGACTACCAATTGTAAAATCACTATGAAAATACGTGTAGTCATTAAATCAAGTTATAATATGCCTGTATAGATTGCCAAGTTCAAGATAGTGGCCTTCTTGGATTTCTGATGGGCTTGAAAAATAACAACACTTTGTTGGGACCATCTCAGGATATCATTTCTGGCAAGTTTCAGCTCAATTCCACTGGTAGAACTTGAGAAGTTTAGAATGTGTTTTCAAAATGGCCGCTGTGGAGGCCATCTTGGATTTTTGACTACACGAAAAATAACAACAGTTTCGTTTTGGCCCCAGTGACCTTGAAAGAAAGTCAAGGTCATTTCTTTGAACAAACTTGGTAGCCCTTTATCCCAGCATGCCACAGGCCCAATATTAGATCTCTGGGCCTTTTGGTTATTCAGAAGAAGTTGTTTAAAGATTATGACCGTTTTGGTCCCTGTGACCTTGAATGAAAGTCAAGGTCATTTCTTTGAACAAACTTGGTAGCCCTTTATCCCAGCATGCCACAGGCCCAATATCAGGTCTCTGGGCCTTTTGGTTATTCAGAAGAAGTCGTTTAAAGATTATGACCGTTTTGGCCCCTGTGACCTTGAATGAAAGTCAAGGTCATTTCTTTGAACAAACTTGGTAGCCCTTTATCCCAGCATGCCACAGGCCCAATATTAGGTATCTGGGCCTTTTGGTTATTCAGAAGAAAATGTTTAAAGATTATGACCGTTTTGTCCCCAGTGACCTTGAATGAAAGTCAAGGTCATTTCTTTGAACAAACTTGGTACCCCTTTATCCCAGCATGCCACAGGCCCAATATTAGATCTCTGGGCCTTTTGGTTATTCAGAAGAAAATGTTTAAAGATTATGACCGTTTTGGCCCCAGTGACCTTGAATGAAAGTCAAGGTCATTTCTTTGAACAAACTTGGTACCCCTTTATCCCAGCATGCCACAGGCCCAATATCAGGTCTCTGGGCCTTTTGGTTATTCAGAAGAAGTTGTTTAAAGATTATGACCGTTTTGGCCCCTGTGACCTTGAATGAAAGTCAAGGTCATTTCTTTGAACAAACTTGGTACCCCTTTATCCCAGCATGCCACAGGCCCAATATCAGGTCTCTGGGCCTTTTGGTTATTCAGAAGAAGTTGTTTAAAGATTATGACCGTTTTGGCCCCTGTGACCTTGAATGAAAGTCAAGGTCATTTCTTTGAACAAACTTGGTAGCCCTTTATCCCAGCATGCCACAGGCCCAATATTAGGTCTCTGTGCCTTTTGGTTATTCAGAAGAAGTCGTTTAAAAATTATGACCGTTTTGTCCCCTGTGACCTTGAATGAAGGTCAAGGTCATTTCTTTGAACAAACTTGGTAGCCCTTTATCTCAGCATAACACAGGACCAATATCAGGTCTCTGTGCCTTTTGGTTATTCAGAAGAAGTTGTTTAAAAAGATTTTGACCTTTTTGGCCCCTGTGACCTTGAATGAAGGTCAAGGTCATTTGTTTGAACAAACTTGGTACCCCTTTATCCCAGCATAACACAGGCCCAATATCAGGTCTCTGGGCCTTTTGGTTATTCAGAAGAAGTCGTTCAAAGATTTTGACCTTTTTGGCCCCTTTGACCTTGAATGACGGTCAAGGTCATTTGTTTGAACAAACTTGGTAGCCCTTTACCCAGCATGCCACAGGCCTAATATTAGGTCTCTGGGCCTTTTGGTTATTTAGAAGAAGTCGTTTAAAAATTATGACCGTTTTGTCCCCTGTATCCTTGAATGAAGGTCAAGGTCATTTCTTTGAACAAACTTGGTAGCCCTTTATCTCAGCATAACACAGGACCAATATCAGGTCTCTGGGCCTTTTGGTTATTCAGAAGAAGTTGTTTAAAAAGATTTTGACCTTTTCGGCCCCTGTGACCTTGAATGAAGGTCAAGGTCATTTGTTTGAACAAACTTGGTACCCCTTCATCCCAGCATGGCACAAGCCCAATATTGGGTCTATGGGCCTTTTGGTTTATGAGAAGAAGATGTTTAAATGGAAAAGTTTACGGACGGCGCACGGCGCATGACGCACGACGCACGGCGCACGACGCACGGCGCACGACGCACGGCGCACGACGACGGACGAAGCATGATGACTATAGGTCATCCTGACCCTTCGGGTCAGATGACCTAATAAATGTTTTATGCGACCTTTCAATGACTACTACGTTAATTGTTATGTACCTTGTCACCTTCATCACACTAATGACCAGCAAAGCGTATGTACACAATAGTTGTAAATTGTGCAAGAGTTGATAACGACAAATCGGTCTATGTACAATAGTTAAGTTATTGTACGGAAATGATTCAGCTCCTCTTTGTTTATAAAGGTGAAAGGGTTCATATAGTACTTAGTCAACGAAACGTCACAGGAAACATTTATTGGTTGTAGAAAATAATCTTTACATGAGAAAATAAATATATAAATATGCACAATTGATATAGCACTTATCTAGCTTGTGTAAAATAGTCTTTACATGAAATCAAAACACTGAAAGCTAAGGCGTAAATATGATATTTTGGATTTGGAGTACAGAATAGAAATAAAAGAAATTTCCAAACTAAAACAGAAAATTCATTTGTGCAGCTAGCTATTGTCAGGTTTGTATGAATGTAAACGATATAATTGTAAGATTAACACCAACCTCCTGAGGGTCATCGCAGATAGAATACATAATGTAGATTTCAAATATTTTTTTAATTATTTAACTATCCTAAACTTTGAATTGGAAGAGTTCAAATGAGTCTTCAGGGGTCACGGTGCATTCCTTAATCACTCATTTCAGAATTAGACCCATACAATTTCTTTACTTGATGTTTTTGACAGTGACCCCCATGATCTCTTTTTCTCCAACACTTCACAGATTCGTTACCATTTTTACTAGGGAAAGGATAAACCTGTCCTTTTCCTGGGAAGGGAAAAGACAGCTCACATGTGCGCTATTATTCTAAAACGTCCCTACCGCGTCATCACTTTATGCAGCGTAACCAGAGAAACGTCACTACCGCGTCATCACTTTCTGCAGTGTAACCAGAGAAACGTACGTCACTACCGCGTCATCACTTTATGCAGTGTAACCAGAGAAACGTCACTACCGCGTCATCACTTTATGCAGTGTAACCAGAGAAACGTCACTACCGCGTCATCAATTTATGTAGTGTAACCAGAGAAACGTCACTAACGCGTCATCACTTTCTGCAGTGTAACCAGAGAAACGTTACTACCGCGTCATCACTTTATGCAGTGTAACCAGAGAAATGTCACTACCGCGTCATCACTTTATGCAGTGTAACCAGAGAAACGTCACTACCGCGTCATCACTTTATGCAGCGTAACCAGAGAAATGTCACTACCGGGTCATCACTTTATGAAGTGTAACCAGAGAAACGTTACTACCGCGTCATCACTTTATGCAGCGTAACCAGAGAAACGTCACAAATTCGCCACACATTATATCTGCCATTGGTGACAGCGTGATGTACCAAGCTCACATTACAACTAATTTAACAATGTGTTTTCAGAGGTGAACGAGTTAATCAATTTCAGTCACCTTTGACCTCTGTATGACCTATGACATGTTGCAGATGACCTACCTTTGGGTCGGACCGCTGGAATGAGGAATAAATCCTTGTTATGTGCAGGATTCCATCTGGTAACTTTCTCTACAAAGACAATTATTACACAGTGTGGCTTATATAATTACAAACACCAGACATAAAACCTTTTTTCAGATTTCTGACTCTTGCGTTCTGTACGTTTTTTCCTGATCTTTTTTTTATATATATAGTTAAACATTCTTAATTGAATACATTTATAATGCTTATTCGTACAATACATATTATAGGCCTATCTCAAAAGTGTTGTTATCTCCCTTGTTTACCATAGCATGGCTACATGGGGAAGTGTTTTTGAAAGCAATTGGCGCCATGTAATTATGATGTCATAATGGGAACAACGTCATCCAATTGTCACATGGTGCCAAATCATCACAAATACACTTCCCGGAAGTCCATCTTGTATCCACCATTGTGGCCTATCGAGGGGAATAACAACACTTTTAAGAAAGGCCTATACACTCAGGTAATATGTAAGCATGGCTAAAATTATATAGGCATGTCTGATAATATGCCCACTCACTACTTTTGAGTTCCCCCTATATATATAGCCATGTGTGATAATATACCCACTCACTACTTTTGAGCCCCACCTATATATATAGCCATGTCTGATAATATGCCCACTCACTACTTTTGAGTTCCCCCTATATATATAGCCATGTCTGATAATATGCCCACTCACTACTTTTGAGCTCCCCTATATATATATAGCCATGTCTGATAAAATGCTCGCTCACTACTTTTGAGCTCTCCCTATATATATAGCCATGTCTGATAATATGCCCGCTCACTACTTTTGAGTTCCCCCTATATATATAGCCATATCTGATAATATGCCCACTCACTACGTTTGAGTTCCCCCTATATATATAGCCATGTCTGATAATATGCCCACTCACTACGTTTTAGCTCCCCCTATATATATAGCCATGTCTGATAATATACCCACTCACTACTTTTGAGCTCCCCCTATATATATAGCCATGTCTGATAATATGCCCTCTCACTACTTTTGAGCTCCCCCATATATATAGCCATGTCTGATAATATGTCCACTCACTACTTTTGAGTTCCCCCTATATATATAGCCATGTCTGATAATATGCCCACTCACTACCTTTGAGCTCCCCCTATACATAGGGGTGGGCTTTTTATTGGACATTCCCTTTGTATTGGGGGGGGGGGGGGGGGGGGCTCAAAAGTAGGGGGGTCTGGTAATAAGCCCACCCCTACTTTTGTTATATAACTATGAATTTTTCTTTATCCTTAACCCATTCACTTCTTTAATTTCATAATGAATTATTCCAACCTTTCAATTCGAAGAGTACATATGTGTCTGCACTGAACGAGTTGGCTTTGATAGAAACATTTATCAAATCATAATGCAGATTGCGGACTTGAACAGGCCAAGTGACAAAAAAAGAATCTCAAAACTTACCTGTCTTATATGGAACTTTTGCCGGCCTAGGGCTACTGGAAAACAAAATGATGGTGTTAATATCAATGAAAGTACGGAAGTACATCATAAATTATCAATTTGTAATTAATCACTTTTTTAGCATTTGGTTTCATTGTGACAACATTTCACTATAAATACCTTAATTACCCTCTCTCGTTTATCTACTTCCCCCTTAATTACCCTCTCTCGTTTATCTACTTTCCCCTTAATTACCCTCTCTCGTTTATCTACTTTCCCCTTAATTACCCTCTCTCGTTTATCTACTTTCCCCTTAATTACCCTCTCTCCTTTTATCTACCTTCCCCTTTATATTGTTCTCCACTCAATGCAACACATACAATCCCTTAAATGTCAAATTTCTCTTAATGTCACTATTCTCTTAATTTACTTCATTTTTTTAAGTATTCCAATCTCAATGTCAAATTCTTCCATTACCATATACACCATAATTAGCACCCAGGGCACCTAAAAAATGGTCCAAAGGGGGCGCTTAATATGATAAAAAATGGTCCCAAAGGGGGCGCTTAATACGATAAAAAATGGTCCCAAAGGGGGCGCTTCATACGATAAAAAATGGTCCCAAAGGGGGCGCTTAATACGATAAAAAATGGTCCCAAAGGGGGCGCTTCATACGATAAAAAATTGGTCCCAAAGGGGGCGCTTAATATGATAAAAATTGGTCCCAAAGGGGGCGCTTAATATGATAAAAAATGGTCCCAAAGGGGGCGCTTAATACGATAAAAAATGGTCCCAAAGGGGGCGCTTAATACGATAAAAAATGGTCCCAAAGGGGGCGCTTAATACGATAAAAAATGGTCCCAAAGGGGGCGCTTCATACGATAAAAAATGGTCCCAAAGGGGGCGCTTCATACGATAAAAAATTGGTCCCAAAGGGGGCGCTTAATATGATAAAAAATGGTCCCAAAGGGGGCGCTTAATATGATAAAAAATGGTCCCAAAGGGGGCGCTTCATACGATAAAAAATGGTCCCAAAGGGGGCGCTTAATATGATAAAAAATGGTCCCAAAGGGGGCGCTTAATATGATAAAAAATGGTCCCAAAGGGGGCGCTTAATATGATAAAAAATGGTCCCAAAGGGGGCGCTTAATATGATAAAAAATGGTCCCAAAGGGGGCGCTTAATATGATAAAAAATGGTCCCAAAGGGGGCGCTTAATACGATAAAAAATGGTCCCAAAGGGGGCGCTTAATATGATAAAAAATGGTCCCAAAGGGGGCGCTTAATATGATAAAAAATGGTCCCAAAGGGGGCGCTTAATACGATAAAAAATGGTCCCAAAGGGGGCGCTAAATATGATAAAAAATGGTCCCAAAGGGGGCGCTTAATATGATAAAAAATGGTCCCAAAGGGGGCGCTTAATACGATAAAAAATGGTCCCAAAGGGGGCGCTAAATACGATAAAAAATGGTCCCAAAAGGGGGCGCTTAATACGATAAAAAATTAGGATCTGGACAAAAAATACCATTATTATAAAGTGAATAAGTATAATGTATTATGACAAGAATGTGTAGTACTCACGATGTGCGACATTATTGTCATCAATTTTAGACAATTTGTACACACATCACAAATGTTTGTGTTGTTTTTTTCTTGTAAACAATTGCGCACAGTGAGGTTTCCTGCACTGTTGAATCATTTAGTTGTGTCACGATTAAAAGGGGCGCTTACAGCTGTATATCATTTTTAATATCTCCGTAGAAGTGGGGGTGGGGGTGTATAGAGGGAGAGGCGTTAATTACGGCAAATTAGGTCATTCATTTTTTTTCCATATTTGAAGGGACAATTAATTGTTTACTCTTTTATAATATCACTAAATATTTTATACAATTGTAGTTTGGTAGTCCTTGTGAACTATTCATACCCATATTTTGACAAAACTTGATGTTTTCCATGCGTTTTTCAATTAATAATAAGGAAATCCTTAATCGTCCAACCCATGCAAATGAGACATATGTTTACGAACATCTCTGAGCACACTGACCCCATGGAGCATGCGTGTGTTCAGGTGAACAAATTTCCCTTCAGAGGGCCCCTGTGTGTGCGAGCTTTCAATAATATCTGCTTTTGGTTAGTTTGAAGTATACCAACATAATTTCTTGTGGGATCTAATGATAATCATATATATCATAATTGTTGACAACGTATTTCGTTAATCTAACATACACTGAAAGAAGTACGTTTGAAATCAAACTACTCCTGTTCTCGCGTCCAATTGTTTACAACACACATACATGTGGTCGTGCCAGGTGGTGCAGTTCTATATTTTGATGTTGCTATATTTGGCGCAGGCTTTCTCAATAATAAAACTGACCACATCGGACATCAGCTACACGGTATCTAAGTATTAAGTATGAATTCCTTTTTCTAAATATAGATATTTATCATTCTGATTCATTTTTAAAAAATGCAGATTCACTAAATTGCCTCTTTAATTTGATTTAACATAATTACCCCTGATGACAAATTTGAGCTCTTCCAATTCAAAGGATGGAATAGTTCATTGTGAAATTTCAGGGGTGAGTGAGTTAAACAATGCCAATATTAAATGAAGAGAAATGTGCTAAATATTTTGCCAACAATTCAACTTATATTGATACCCATAAACAAGAAACTGATGTTAGGGATTTTCCTAAACAAGAGCTATCTTTCTTCCCCTGTTTCTTTTCTTCGGATGAAACATTGCAAAAAATATGGGAAAATTTCATCTTTGAAAGAAAAAGATATCTTACTGAAGATAATCTCTGGCAGCTAGCAAAATTGCTATGGCAACGATGAACAAGATGGCCGCTCTGATGTTTCTACTCCCGACATGGTAGAGATATGATCGACAGGACCGTGCAATCATAGCTGATGTTGTAACAGTTCGTCCATATGTATTCAAATCTTCAACAGGACTGCAAGAAAAGGGATATAATTCAAACAAGGTGCAGCAACAACAATTAACATGTATTGAATTCATAACAAAGAAAATTAAAGGCCCAATATACGTAGCTTCAGGAATTTCTCGTGATTCTGAAAAATTCTGACAAAAAATCCAGTTAATAACCATACAAAAATAAGCCTAAAACGAAGTAAACCTGAGCAGTAACTAACAAGAAACTCTTGACAGAAAAATCCAAAAACTGCAAATAATTCAGGTGTGGCCCACTTCAACAACAAACCGAAGGTAGAAGATGATTCAAAATAGACGCGTGTTTACAAATACCGAGTTTCAACTACTGCTGTACCGGTAACTGCGTAAGAATTTGTCTTGAATATTGCTGATATCAGCTAATCTTAATTAAATCTATAAATATAATCAGTTATTAGCCTTGTTTCGCTTCAAGTTTTGCCAAAATTACGTATATTGGGCCTTTAATATGAAAACAGTTAATATCGGTAATCTAAAAATATAAAGAACAATTATCACGAAAAATAAAAAACATTTTTTTTTAACCCATTCACCCCTGAAGACACAATTAAACTCTTTCAATCCAATGTTTGGAATGGTTCAATATGAATTTCAGGGGTGAATGAGGCTTCCTTAAAATGAAACTGTTAACACTGGATCAGCTCAAAACTGGACAATGCACAACTATAGGGACCAAGGTACATAACCTGCATATAAAATTTGGGAATGAATCTCCCCTAATACTTCTCAAGATATAAAGATCACAAGAAATGTTAAAGGATGGACGGACAACGGGCGAGGGACAGACGATTGATGACAGACGGATGGACGGACCATGTAAAGAGCTCACTATCTAATGAGAGTGTACCAAGGGAAAGAGAAAATGTTGCGGCCAGACCCGGGTTCGATCCCAGGACCTTTCAAACAAAAGACCTACACTCTACCAATCAATTGTCAACCAGTATAAATGTCACCTCCAAAAACAACTGATTGTGACAGCTGCACTCATACCTACAGAAAACAAAAGGACTTATTTGGTAATGCTCAGATGATCGTTGACCCTGGAGTCCATGCAGTTCTGACTGCCACTACATTAATTGGTCCCTGCTTCTTTTTCTTTTCCTTAAGTTAGTTCAACCCCCCCCCCTCCCCCCATAAAGACTTTTTATAACACAAGTATTGCATACAGCCTTGACTTAATTTAATCCGAGTTTCCTCTGGCCCCAACATCATATTGGGTTTTGGGCCAGAGCGCAATGCAATCAAATGTAGCTGAACTAGACTGGGTCGATCATCAGCGACCAGCTAGCTCAGTCCGAACGCTACATTTCTCTTTCTCCTGTTACAAAATTGGCGAGCTTGCCAACCCTTGTTTATAATGTTTAAAGCATTGAGAGTAAGCTTAGCAAGGGGATATACGAACTTGGAAATAGTTATCTTCAGGGGCAAAGGCTTGGAGAAAAGGAGGGAGGAATGTAGGTGAACTGGACATGGTCGATCATCGACGACCAGCTAGCTCAGTTGGTAGAGTGTTCGTCTAGAGTTCCCAAGGTCCCGGGTTGGAACCCCAGTCTGGACGCTACATTTTTACTATCTCCTGATACACAATGAACAGACACCTATGCTAACAGGAAATTTTATCAAGAACAATATCTTCCATTCTCAATCCAGATAAGTACTTTTTGCGGATTAGTCTGACTTGGCTTCTCAGAACTCTCGCAACTACCAAACGTTATAATAGGAATGTGATATGGCCGCAGTCACCAGACATTTTAAAGGCCCAATATACGTAACTTTCGGCGAAACTTGAAGCGATAATCAAGCCTAATAACTTATTATATTTATAGATTTAGTTAAGATTAACTGGTATCAGCAATATTCAAGATTAATTCTTTCGTGGTTATCGGTACAGCAGCAGTCAAAACAAAGTATTTGTAAACACACGTCCATTTCGAACCGTCTTCTACCTTCGGTTTGTTGTTGAAGTGGGCCCCATCTGGATTATTTTCAATCCTTTGGATTTTTTTGGAAAGAGTTTCTTGTTAGTTAACGCTCAGGTTTACTTCGTTTTAGGCTTATTTTTGCATGGTTATCAACTGGATTTTTTTCAGAATCACCAAAATTTCCCTGAAGTTACGTATATTGGGCTTTTAATTATAGAGCTACATATATGTATATCTGTCAAAATGTCTAAGTCTGGTAACGTCAGGGCCAGAGGCAGATCTACATAATGTAGCTACCCCTTAATATTTAGCAAACTCCGAATGCCTTCCTTAAACAAGGTTGGTAAGTCGCCTGTGATTTCTATAACCGCTAAGAAAGAGAAATGTTAGCAGGATCAGACCTGACAGGTCCGAGTTCAAAAGCTGTGTCCAACTTTAGAGGAACACTAGTACTTTACTAATTACAACTGTCTACTTATGTGGTAGACTTTAACTGTACATAGGATTTAAGTCGCCTTCTTTGGCTCAGTGGTAGAGCGTCCGGCTAGGAACATGGGGATCAAGAGTTTAATTATCCCCAGTGGAAGGCTGGAAGCACACTATTAACTTTCCTGTTACACTGAATTGAAAGTCGGTTATTTATAAATATAGACCAAGTCTAGTTCCCAACCAAGAAAATGGAAACAAATGATGAAACAAGCCCTGTGATCATGATCTCACAATAATCATTATAATATAGCCGCATTGTAACACAGGTGCCTGAGAATTTGTCACATATTTATATTTTTATCTAAACTAAGGCGCTCAGCTCAGAGTTATTATATTAAACCTTTCGAACCAATGTAGTAGATCAATTTTCGATAAGAATGCCACACTCTAATGTAGACCCACTCTAAACACTTAAGTTTATTTCAAAATATATCTACAAAATGTATGACAAATTCGCAAGCACCTGTGTTCGTGCTAGCACTTCATGGTATCATCTTGCCTGACGTTATGATGCTAACTCGTTTCTATGTTGACATTGTCAGTTAAGTAAGACAATGTCCGTCACCCCTGCACAAAATAGCATTTCATTCTTTAGGTAAACTGTGAATTTATTTACCTGTCTTTACGACGTGGCTTACCCTTCTGTTATGGTCGGGTACGTAGCTCTCCTGACCCCGAAAAGCAGTTCCGGTTCAGGTTATTGTTTACCACGCGACAGTATCTGTGTCAACAGAAATTTCACCCCGTACAAAATGACCGGGTACTATATACACCGGAAGCATTAAAATATACGTTACACAGATCTAGATATTGCCACGTGCACAGGGGCATGGTTTCTGGATTTTGAGTGATGGCATAAATCCTCGTAATTTCGCTTAATAATAAGGTCTGCACACCAGTAAATAATATAAACACTAACCTGCTGTTAATACATATTCTTAAACCTTGTAAAAGTTAAGTCACCTCGATAAGTGTTTGTGTATATGTGCAGACCCTATATATAATTAATTAATTCATTAAGCGGAATTATGAAGATTTACGCCATATATAAGGTTATATCACGGACTTAGATAGCAGTATCCCTCTATTCTAAGTCCGTGGTTATATATATATTAACAGTTAATGAAAACTAATCAAAAGTTTTTCTCTTTTTTTTATCTCTATTTTTAAATCGATTTCACACGAGGCAAATTTACACAGGTAATGAACTAATTATTGGAAAGAAATATATAAACAAAATTAAACACTGTCTGAAGTAAAATATTTAAATATATGAATAAAAGTCATTTTTAACAGACGATCTTCGTGCAAATCCTTAATTATTGCCGCTGAATCAAAGGCCCAATATACGTAACTTTCGGCAAAACTTGAAGCGAAAATCAAACCTAATAACTTTTTACATTTATAGATTTAGTTAAGATTAATTGATATCAGCAAATATTCAAGATGAATTCTTACGCGGTTACCGGTACAGCAGCAGTCGAAACACAGTATAAAACACGCGTCCATTTTGAACTGTCTTCTAATTAACCTTCTTGTTGTTGAAGTGGACCCCACCTGAATTATTTTCAATTCTTTGGATTTTTTTTTCAAGAGTTTCTTGTTAGTTACCGCTCAGTTTTACTTTGTTTTGGGCTTATTTTTTTTTCATGGTTATCAACTGGATTTTTTTCAGAATTTTTCAGAACCACGAAAAATTTCATGAAGTTTCATATGTACGTATATTGGGCCTTTAAGAAATAAGAACTCATCTTTACCAAAATCAGAAATCGCTTTGAATTTCAACCTGTATTATCTGTATTTATTGCGAAATTAATTCGTGTGATAAAAGCGAAGAAAGCAACAGCTTTTCCAGAGCCTGTTGTACATAATCAAACTGAAATCAAATGAATTTCGCTTTGTGAAATCTTGTTAGCCATTGCATATATAGAGGATCTTAAACGAGTATCGATGTAATATGGAATTTATTAAACGAGTTAGATAATTTAATATGTCACGAGCCTTTCGGCGAGTGACATATTAAACTATTTAACGAGTTTAATAAATTCAATATTAAATTGACGCGAGTGTAAGATTCTATGTATCACATAACTTATATTTCTTCTGTGACCGTACGATTTTTCACTACCGAGACAAGTATATGACGTCATTTGTTTATGGCGTCACAATAGTGTTATTACACGTACATGTGTAATACCATTTATATGACATGTCCGTATGACATGACTGAACGGATCAGTTATGTGATAAAAGGGAATACCTTTCCCGACAGGCTAAAGGGAGCTCAGGTTGTACCAGTTCCTAAGAAAAAATATGATTTAGACAAACCAAACTATACACCATTTTATCAAGTATTTGAAGTATTTCAAGTGTTTGAGAGAGTTTTAAGTGATCAGCTAGCTATACGTCAGACTTCTAGTCAGGATTTGGATGTCAGTCAATAGACTTGTGAGGGATTGCCACAATTATGGCCTTAGGAACAGGCACTTGTGGTCAGGAGAATATCCATCTATATAGAATATAGCGAAATTTGAAATATTTAAATAAAATATATAAGCTAAATTTTCAAATTTTCTTTTTATGTTATTGATCATCTAAAACCAATAATTGCCAAATTTCAGCTTGATACGTCAAGCGGTTAAATTTCACAAAACTCTTTTTCAGTGTCTGATAGTCGATTTTTTGTGAAATTTAACCTCATATAATTTTTTTCAAATTTCGCTATATTCTATATATTATATGTATGGATGGTAATTCTCCTGGCCACAAGTGCCTGTGGCCTTAGGGCGCCATATTGATGGATGTCTTCCACATGACCTGCTGATCAGCAAGCTCGAGGCCTATGGTCCGGGAAATGGCGCTGTGGAGTAGCTATATATCCAACTACCTGACCTGCAGCCACAGGTTTCATCAACGTTCCTTAACGTAAGGAATCCCTTCACTTAAAAATCTCCATAGGCAAGCAATACAGAATTTAAGGAAAGTTCCTTAACTAAGGATTTCCCCTTAAATTCTTTAATGCTTACCTATGGAGATTTCATAAGTTAAGAAGTTTCCTTAGTAAAGGAAGGTTGATGAAACCGGGCCAACAGGGGCAACAGGTAAGACTTGGTCAAAATACCGTGACCGAGTGAACGTGCTAAAGGGGGTACCACAAGGTTCAAGCATTTACAAATATTTGATTTATTGGTATCGAGATAATCAAATGAAAGCCTCGGTAGCTGAGCGGTCTAGACCGCTGGACTAGATCGTGTTGACGTGCCGTGTGCGGGAGGTCGAGGGTTCGCGGCTCGGCCGGCTCTCAGTAGAAAGTTTCTCTCACCCGAAGGCTTCGCCCACGGTCTCTTCTCTTTCGAAAGGAGTTTAAAAATCGCGAAGTACCAGTTAATGACATAAATACAAGAAAATTTATCAGGCCCCAGCATCAAAATTTCAGACGTGGCAGCAGTAATCATAAGAAGCCAAAGGCTTAGTCCCTGACGGGTTTGCCGAGCGTCTATAAATAACTGCCATATATAAAGCAAATCCAGACAACTTTTAGTCAATATGTATTGGGGAAAGATCATTTGATGCTAACATTTCAATATTTTAATAGGTGATACAAGTATCGATTTTAAATCAGAAAATGACGACTAAGGGCAAATTTTATGTGTTTTTGAGACATATTTTACATCTTTATATGATATGAAGGTTGACGTTTTTTGAATATTTTCATTAGTATGCCTGCTTATTGTGCTTGTGAATTATGCCTCAGTTCTCGCTTTGGGGGCATGACATTTAGATTTACATGGCAGGTTGTCGTCGATGAAGAAAAAGACGCTTACTCTTCCGGAACACATGGTCTTGTTTTCTTGTGCTTTTACGGGGGTCTCCATGTAAATTTTTCCTTTGTTCCTATTTTACCTCAAGTTCTATCGATTTTGAGTTCGGATTATGGTTTTGTTGACGCTTTGGTATTCTCTGATTTTTTTTCTTTCACTGTTTATGATGCAAATATCATCCTCGATATCCAGGGATTACGTACATCTTTTGATAAAGACTAAGACCAAGTTTTCATTCATGATCGCCATCTTGGTCTCATTGAGAAATAGTCTACATCCTTGTATGATATGAAGATGGACGTTTTTGAATAGGCTCATTACATTTTTGTATTATGACGACTTGTTGTGCTTCAGTTTTCATTTTGAGGCCATGCCATTTACTTTTTGACATGACGAGTGTCGTCGATGAAGCAGAAGACGCTTACTCTTCCTAAACACCTGGTCTTATTCTTTTGTACTTTTACGAGGGTATCCATGCAAATCTTACCTTTGTTTATGTATCAAACCAGAAAATGTCGTCCATTTTGACTCAATACTAATTTTTACTTTTCCATTAGAATTTTATGAGCAAAAGCATCAGGATAATTATCAGTTCTTAAACGCATTGGATCTTCTTTTACCAAGAAGGGAAGAAGTGTTACCTATCATTCATTAGCTGTTTCCAATATGAACGACTGTCTTCGGTACTTCACAGCCATAACAAATATGAACGACTGGCTTCGGTACTTCACAGCCATATCAAATATGAACGACTGTCTTCGGTACTTCACAGCCATAACAAATATGAACGACTGGCTTCGGTACTTCACAGCCATAACAAATATGAACGACTGGCTTCGGCACTTCACGGACATAACAAATATGAACGACTGGCTTCGGCACTTCACAGCCATAACAAATATGAACGACTGTCTTCGGCACTTCACAGCCATAACAAATATGAACGACTGGCTTCGGCACTTCACAGCCATAACAAATATGAACGACTGGCTTCGGCACTTCACAGCCATTACAAATATGAACGACTGGCTTCGGCACTTCACAGCCATAACAAATATGAACGACTGGCTTCGGTACTTCACAGCCATAACACATATGAACGACTGTCTTCGGTACTTCACAGCCATAACACATATGAACGACTGGCTTCGGTACTTCACAGCCATAACAAATATGAACGACTGTCTTCGGCACTTCACAGCCATAACAAATATGAACGACTGGCTTCGGCACTTCACAGCCATAACAAATATGAACGACTGGCTTCGGCACTTCACAGCCATAACAAATATGAACGACTGTCTTCGGCACTTCGCGGACATAACAAATATGAACGACTGTCTTCGGCACTTCGCGGACATAACTGAGTCATCCAATTCGTCTGTCTGCAGCACCGTAATACGTGTTTTTATTATTGTTTTATTGCTTATACATCACTTGTTATATCACTTTACATTTGAATTGAAATTGTTAGTTTATGTCCTTAATTGTGATTTAAATGTGCATTTTTGTACTTTGCCTTTTTTCATAATTTTCAGCTTTATATCTTGCTTAAATTTAGTACATTTTTCTTAATTCCTCATTATGACTCTTTTTAATCAGACTATATTAGTGTACATTCAGTAAAATTTTACCTTTTGCTATATAAAGCATACTGTATGTAAATTATACTTCTCGAGATATTGTTTTAACCTTGCTTGTACGAAACAGCTGTATGATGCCGTGTTATTATTTTTTTTCGGCATACTGTATCTATTACTCAATCTAAACGGTGCAGCATGTGTGGGTTACGTCATTTTTCATGATATTTTTAGTCCTCGAGGTTTGCTGGAGCCTCCATAGCCACAGTTATCTCATTTGAGTAGTGACATGGTACTTATTATGTATATTTTCGTAGCACACGATTTGAAATTATACAGTTCTTTTTTAATTCTTTTTCGAAATTGATTAATGAAATGGATTTTACGCACTTGACCCTTCTGCTTCTACATTAGTTTACAAAATTCCGATTCCCAACTTTTGGCCTTAGGCCATACCAATTTGATTTATTGTTCTTCGGAAAATGAGATTTCAAAATTGGAGCGAGCGGGCGCAATTATTTTGTTTTTACAAAAATTTTGAATTCCTTAAAATTTCGAGCGAGCGGTAGTTTTCAAAAAACTAAATGTCAGAATACTTGTTTGACGATTAATATAATGCATCACCAAATAGTACACGTATTATAACTGTGGTAGCGGGTTTTTTTTAAAATAATTTCCATGGTACAAACTACTTGCATAATGCTGTGCAATAAAACAGCAATTGAGAGAAAAGTTTTCTTGAATTACCTTCTTAATAGAAGACCCAGGGTCATTCATTCAAGTTTAGTGATTGAACCAAAGCCGTAGGAAACACCTTTTAGCAATTATTTTTTTCTTGTAGGTATTTAGATGCTTCTATTCATGCAGAATGCATATTTTATTGAATTGATATAAAATAATGATGACAAAATATATGTATGATCACGGACTTAGATAGTCTAATCTAAGTCCGTAGTATGATGTACCGCTATATAAAACAAACCCTGAAGGCTAGATGTATGACACTAGGTGTTTTGCTGACATAACCTTTAGGTTGCAATAACATTAATAATAATAATAATAATAATAATATACAACATTTATATAGCGCTCTATATAATTTGTAAAATTACTCTAAAGCGCTTCACAACATGTAGATAATAATTTGATACTTACACTGCATAAATAAAGAAGTTATTACAATATAAGCTAATGTGATAATATAAGAAATTGCATATAAATACGAACTACATCTACTGTAGATAAACAAATGTCAGTATATACATGACGTCTAAGTTGTCCCTAATATGCAGACGTGAAAAGGTACGTCTTCAGAAGTTTCTTGAATTTGGCCAGAGTATTTGTTTTTCGGATAGCGGATGGTAATCTATTCCACAACGTGGCCGAAACTTTCCCAAAACACCGGTTTCCATAGGTCACAGTACGAGATTTTGGGACACACAACGATGATTCTGTCTTCGACCTCAGTGATCATGACGGCTGATACAGGGTAACTAGCTCCCGTATGTACTGGGGAGCTGTTCCATCAAGTGCCTTGTATGTGTACCTTTATTTCAAACATTCGAATGATCCGAAATGGCGTTTTCTAAATTTTGAACCATTGTAAAATATATCCAGATTCGTCATTTTTCATTGACGCTAAAATTGGAACGGTAATATTTTACTTTTACTTTTATTTTATTTTTCCAAAACAGGAGCGGTAAATCCGACGAACAATAAATCAAATTGGTATGGCCTTAGCATCACTCACGAGCACTAGAAGAACGAAACAGCTGTATGATGCAGTTTAATAAAAAAAAATCGGCATACTTTTTCTATTACTAAATTTAAAATGTGCAACATATGTGTATGTTTCGTCATCTTTTAAAAAGCATGTCTTTCCATTCTAACTTTGTGATAGTCACAAAGGTGTTTACTCTAATCTTAACCTTCATTGTTGTTGTTTATACTTATATCCAATGTTTTGTCGCGATAATAGCTCTCATGAGCTTATGTTGTCAGTAATGATATATGAGACTCTAAATAAAGTGTATTGTATTGTAAACAAAAAAAAAACATTATATGCATGAACTACATATCTAATAAAAAGATTGTGTGTCCGCGTAATAAAAGCATTTGAAAAAAGGTTCACATTTTGATTTTTTTTTATTTATCCAGTGAAATGTCATTCACTACCTTTATCCTTGAATTTGCTCTAATTATTTCATTTTTGAAGCCCCAATATACATACTTTCGGCAAAATTTAAGCGAAAATCAAGCCCAATAACTTATATTTATAGATTTAGTTTAGATAAACTGATATCAGCAATATTCAAGATGAATTCTCACGTGGGTAACGGTACAGCAGCAGTTGAAACATGGTATTTGTAAACATGCATCCATTTTGAACTGTCGTCTACCTTCGTCTCCAATCTTTGTCTCATTGAGAAATATTCTGTATCTTTTGGTGATATGAAGAAGGACGTTTTTGAGTATGCTCATTAGTGTGTTTACTTGTTGTGATTGTCAATGATACTCGGTTCTCATTTTTGAGAACTTGATGTTTGCATGGATGTGACAAAGATTTGCATGGCGGGTGTCGTCGATGAAGCAGAGACGCTTACTCTTACGGAAAACCTGGTCTTATTCCTGTACTTTTACAAGAGTCTCCATGCGGATCTTTCCTTTGTTCATATTTTGCCCCTTGTTTGATCGATTTTGAGTTTGGAATAGGATTTTGTTAACGCTTCGATATTCTCTTATTTATTTTTGGCTTGTTGCTTTAGTACGTAGGCCACACCTAAATTATTTTCAATTCTTTGGATTTGTCTGTCAAGAGTTTCTTGTTAGCTACCGCTCAGGTTTACTTTTTTTAGCCTTAAGTTTACATGGTTATCAACTTGATTTTTTCAGAATTTTTTCAGAATCGCTAATAATTCATTGAAGATGCATATGTTGGGCTTAAATATTTAAAAGTACTTTTACTGATATGGAGATAGCGACGTGTAGCTTGCGTCCATTATATATATATAGAATTAAACACTACTGATGTATATGAATACGAACATTTATTTCAATTTTGCCTGTGAATATAGATAATTTTTCAAACTGATAAAACATATATGTTCATTGCAGTGATGAGTTGTGAAAAATTAATAGAAGATTTTGCATCGAAAATAGAAGATTTTACATTGAAAATATGAAAAAATCCTCTTTGGACTTCATATGAGGCCTTAAATTTAAATCTAAAATTAAAATCAAAAGAAGTAAATGAAAAGCATTTTAAGGCCTCATTGGAAATGTCATCAAAAGAACATACGCACACGTGAAAATATAAGAAATCAACCATACTCGTGAAATATATTTTATATTGAACGGCAAACCATTGGATAACCTCTATATATTGTACCTTGCTATCTTTTTAACCACTAGGTCCGCTGGTCGTTGACAATGTACAGTGGTTTAAAAAATAAATATCCTAACACATAATATTTTCATTGGATATTTCATGTAAATTGACAAAATTTGATTTATTAATGACTTTGTTTTTCAATGGATTTGCTTGAAATTCCATATGCATGATTGTAGAGAAAGATTTGCTCATCCCTCCCACGATAGTTGTATACTTTTCTTCGGACGATTTTAAGAGATTTTTGCACATCTTAGTTTTAAGATTTAAACAATGGTATTATATTAGGTAAGAACAAACAGACGCCACACTTAATGTGCAGTCAATGTATTCGTTTAATGCAGGGAAATCAATCACTAGAAAAGCATTTTTTTAAAATTAGATGAAATATGTATTTGGGAGTCCGCGATATGTCCACTCTCCAAGGGGTTAAGCTCACCTTCGTTCTCTACACACCTGTAACATGACATGGCAAATCTGAAGGCATGCTCAGGCAAAACAAACCTGACCAATCGCTAGGCTGCAAGCCTGTCTTTTGAAGATCACAAAGGAGCTGCAACCGACTTCAAAACTTGTCAATTTTAACCGTTATATGACCATGGGATTCTTTCTATGTACATCAATGGGTCGAACTTGTCTTCTTGTCCCATCAACAATGCGCATGAGCTTTAAGTGTTACCATGGCATAATCCAGAATCCTCAGAAATTCATTTTCAGGTAAAAGTTTTTGTAAGTCATAATCTACATTTTTATTGTTTTACCACCATATTAACTTAATTGAAAGGTCATGTTGTGTTAAAATCTACATTTTTATAGCTTTAACCTAAAAACTACATTTCTTACAAACCTAATGGGTATAACAACACGATAAGACGAAAATGTAAGTACCTGTCATGCAGTCGCTATGGTATTAGTTATCACTGGGCTTCATGAAGGGGTCCAAGTCAGATCCAAATCAAATCTTTTTTGTCAAAAATGCTTTCAAATCAAATTTTAAGCAATATAAGTGTCCACATGGCATTTATAGCAAGGGTGAGAATACATATCGACGCACCATTTTCTGTCCATGCGTGCTTCCTTATCTAAGATAGCACTAGCAAAACGTTATTCGTTAGTGCCAGTTAGAGTTATCTCCCGTCGCACGTTCTTTACGGCCAAAGAAATATAGTCCTCGATATCCAGAGGTTACGAACACCTACGCTCTCTCCACCCCTGGGGTATGTGATGGCAAAACTGAATCCTTCGTATGCGCAACCTTGTTGATGAGTGGAAAAGACAGGTTCGACTTTTTGATATACATCAAAAGAATTCCGTTGGCACATACCGGTAAAAAATAACAGGCTTTGAAATTGGTTGCGGCTCCTTTGTAATCTTCAAAAGACAGGCATGCAGCCTATAACGATTGGTCAGGATTTTTTACCTGAGCATACCTTCAGTTTTGCCATGACATATTTCAGGGATAAAGAGAGCGTACGTGATCGTAACCCCTGGATATCGAGGATATGGTGTTACAAATTAGGGCGACAAAACATATTAAACGCTATGTATATTAAAACTAGGCAATCTTTATGTGATACCTAACGGTCGCTAAATAATCCCTATTTTGTTATCTGTCAATCGCTATATCAAACCTTTCAATCCCAATATTTAAACCTGACTAAGTGTGATTGATAAGTTTTAATACGAGGAGGACAAAAACGTTGGTATGTACAATCATAGCTGATTCAATCAAGAAAGATGATACAATATTAAGTTTTTGATAGACTAAAGTAAGTATTAACACTTTTGAATTCTTTTATTCATCACTCAAACAGTTCACAATATTAAGAAGAGTACAATCGGCCATAAAGTATACACACTGCCCGGTCTCTCTGGCTATCCTTAGTTAGCATCACATGCGGTTCCACCCTTAGATATCTACAAAACAAGAATAATAAAAATCACATGTATGTCGTGTTGTATAGTTGATACAATATTTATCATATTTTGTCTCTATTACACATGGTTTACATCACCTATCTGTCTGGTGATTGGTTTAAGTTTTTCAATGGTTCTTATTGTGACGTCACGCCAATGGCTATTGTATGACGTCATCGACTTCCGCAGTGGAGTCACAAATGACGCATTTGAAATAATTTGAAATAGTTAAAAATAATTGTCTTACATACATGTACCGTACTATCCTATCGTTTCAGCATGTTATCCGAGACAAAAACATTTGTTTACCTAACAACATTGTCTCCACATAGAGTATAAGACTCTTTCATGACCAGGGATTTAAGATAGGGAAATTCACCCCAATGGGTGAAATTTAAAAAGCCAAATCTGAAAACCCCTCGGTTGAAATTTCCCTATCTTACACCTTTGGCCATAACAAAAGTATTTTTTCTCTCATATCAACTACCCGAGTAAGCTCAAAAATCCATGAAAACAGTTTTGACTACCATTTTGAAAATTTCAACTTCTTCGTTGAGCTTAAGCATATCCCATATTTGCAATTATCGTTTGTACAGAAAAGAATATTCTCACCTTTTTAGTGTTTACTGATAAAAAAAATGTGAAATGTTTTAATTTCTTGCGTCGTCTTTTTCTATTTTCGGCATCACTTTACCTTTTTCGTGACGTCACGTCATAGTTGAGCCATTGTGACGTCACGTCGCGTGATATGCTATGCAAGATTAGAGAGAAGACTCATTCATGGCCAGGGGTGTAAGGTAGGGAAATTCCACCCGAGGGGTTTTCAAATTTGGTAAAACCCTAGGCTTTGCCGATGTTTTTGCCTAATTTTTGCCTAATTTGAAAGTTTTGCCTAATTTGAAAAACCGCGCATATCAAGGTCAAAAACGAGAGAAATTCACTTTCCAATAATTGTTTTCTCAGCCCTGTGATTTACTGATAAGTCACCCTCTAGCTAATATGTCTACCAACCTTAGTCGTCCTCAGTTACGGCTTGCCCGATCCGGATGCTCTGGTCACGTGCAGCCATAATTGGCCACATAACTCCAGTTACACAAAACACCAAGTAAGCAAATGTGAATGTAAGTTTGTTGAACTTTCCCTCGACTATGAAAGGTAACGTCTGAAACAAAAACAGGAAGCGTTCAACAAAACATATATTGAAGAGAATTTATCTTTTTCTATAGCAAGTGAAGGAGGCCAATTTCTACCACAATACCCTGTGTTATTCCACTCTCAGACCATTGTATATACGTATCTCAACCGATCTTAAACTTTGTCCGGAAATCACAAGTAGTGACAGAAAGTAGTGAACTGTATCTGTTCATATTTCCGTACCTTCCGTAGACTTTTCTCTATATTTACAAAGGACCTCTTTCACAAACAACGGGATTTTGCCCAATATCTGATTTAATCCAAACTAGGTGTCATGTAAAGCATCCCAGCATACTCTCCTGAAAAAGTGTTTCAAAAATTCAAAGGTCCACGGGGCCTGAATCTTCTTTGTGACGTTTAGTCATGGTGTGTGACAAGGTTCAGGGCCCAGGTGTTCAAAAGATGATTAGCTTAACCAGTAATTAGTGCATATTTCCATTTTCCTGTAACTTTAAAACTAAACCATTGAATAAGTTACATCTTTCCAGATATCAAATATCTAGTACAGTCAATTTACATGCAAACCTGTGGGAATGTACTTTGTTTATTGAGAGAATTATTAAAGGTTGAAAAAAGCTGTTAAATGGTGATTAATTAAATATAAGTCAATCATTTTTGAACAACTCGGTCCAGAAATGACTCAATAATGGTAACACAGAATTATCACAGAGCACCATATTATGTATCTTTGTGTAATATGAAGGTGGACGATTTTGACTTAGTGTGTTTACTTGCTATCATTGACAATGATGACTCGGTTCTCATGTTGAGGATTGATATGCTTACTTGGATGTGACCAAGATTTACATGGCGGTTGACGTCAATGAAACAGAAGACGATTACTCTTCCAAAACACCTGGACTAACTCTCTGTTGCCCCTCGTTTAATCGATGTTGAGTTCAGATCATGATTTTTTTTAAAGGCCCAATATACATAACTCCGGAGAAATTTTCGTGATTCTGAAAAATTCTGAAAAAAATCCAGTTGATATCCATCCAAAAATAAGCCTAAAACGAAGTAAACCTGAGCGGTAACTAACAAGAAACTCTGGACAAAAAAATCCAAAGAATTGAAAATAATTCAGGTTGGGCCCACTACCGAAGGTAGAAGACGGTTCGAAATGGACGCGTGTTTACAAATAGCGTGTTTCAACTGCTGAATTCATCTTGAATATTGCTGATATCACTTAATCTTAACTAAATCTATAAATATAATAAGTTATTAGGCTTGATTTTCGCTTCATGTTTTGCCGAAAGTTACGTATATTGGGCCTTTAATGCTTCTGTTTCTCTTATTTTTTTCAAAAAAGGGTGTTATTTTACCAGTAAGTTGAACCTCCTCCCACAGGGGTAGGGAGAGCATGGCCCTCAAAAATAATTAACACACATGATATATGCAGAATGCTCAGGCCTCTATGTTCACTGTGAGAAAATGTCGGTTATCGGTTCAATCAAATGTATGCTAGACTGAAAAAAAATCCAGCTCGTATACGAAGCTAGTTTAAAACATGTAACGTCCTTGATAAATGAGCTGAAGTTAAACAAACACTGTTCCGGCTATTTATAAATCCCTACAAAAGAGACTAGGTTCAGTATTATAATGCAATGTGCATTGGATTGTGGCCGTTGTGCATTATCATTACAGAGAAACCTCGATTAAAGTCCCCCTCAGAATTAAGACCACCTCGCTATTCAGACCACTTCATTTCAGTCCCGAAAAAATCATATCTATATATCTTTGTATTTTAAGCTTCACGATTAAGACCACCTCACTATTAAGACCAGTCCCAAATATCATTCTTCACCTCACAAACCATAACACACAGTTACCTGGTGTGTATTCCACTGATAAGTGTCAGATCAGTAAGCTGTATTTTGTTGTCAGATTGGCTAATCAGATACCATAGCTGTGAGTTTAACATTATAAAGCCTCTATATTAGTTAATGGACCATGGAAATATGTCAAATAGTTGATTTGTCAGAGAAATCTGTCTGCATGCGCACCCTCGGTATTCAGACCACCCAACTATTAAGACCACTTTGGTGCAGTCCCTAAGGTGGTCTTAATACAGAGGTTTCAATGTACCTGACATTTCTTGGTGTAATTTTTTCTTGTATGGCGGCCATGTTTTAGGCCCCAGCTTATTTCAATAACTTAATTCAATTACTCCCCCTTATTTCATAATTTTTATATGCATGCAGGGTTGAATGAAATGAAACCCTATTATACATTACCGAATATTTTAACATGCAATTTGTAGCAATGCATACAGATCATAAAAAATAGTAAAATAGTGAAATTCTCGATATGGTTTTAATTGGAATAAAGTACATGTTATTCTATTCTATAATGTATTGTTTTTTATTTACATTAGCTGTCTGCAAGCAAATGTTTATATCTTGAATCACTCCGTCTTCTATTTTAAATGTGTCTACAATAGACAAAATCAGATATGCATGTGTGCATTATAATAGTATGTATCTACATGCAGGAAACTGGGTTAAACATACGCACTATGTTGAACCTGGTAGAGAACTAAAAGGCGACAGAATAATAACAGTGTAAAATTGAAGGTTGGTACCTAGCATTACTGACGAGTCCTAGACGCTGAAAGACACAGTTTATTTCATTTTTTCGGCATTCGGTATCTATTACTAAATTTAGAAGGTGCAGCATATGTGTGTGTTACGTCATCTCTTATAAGGAGGCAAGGGTCAGTTTGCTGTTCCTATGGCAGCTTAACAGTGGTGTCAATTCAAGTTATGTTTTACAGTCCATGTTTTCACGAACATAGCCATTCGATTTTTGATGGGTACATATGTATGTGTGTTTAATGATAAGCATAATTAAAGCAGTTTTATGTTATAAATTTGTTGGACAACCGATAAATTTATTGATACGGCTATGGCTAAAACTCTGACTAATGGCATGATAAAAACTCCAATAGAACGCCTGTAAATAAATCAGATTGCAGTATTCATTCTACAATCATTTTTCATGGATAGTTTTCATTGCCAAAACAATAGGCCCCACAATGTTAAATTTTACCATTTCCGGAAATTCAATGGGTCCATGAATACAGGATGCAGGGTTCGAACGTAGCTTTATCACTGGTATTTTTATCCTCTTCCATACATAGGTTGATGGCTGCACATGGCTTGTGTGTTTATTGGGTAATCGGTGGTAACGGAGCGTACACCAATAAAACGTACCACTATATGATGACATATAAACGTAAATAGTAGATAAGCTGCCTAAACACTAGTACACCATATCACAGACAGTAGAACACTTTTTTTCAAACCAAAAATGTCAAGCATGATTTATGCTAGATTCGAAGGTCATTGCGACATACCTAGAAGGCTTGGTTCGGTTGGCCGCCATGACAAAACAACAGACTGCTTTGAATCAACTTACATCGTTGGGAAGCCCTGGGGGATGGTGGCGGAGGGGTAATCCTGTCGTGAATGTCCGGCGGGGGACAACCGTGTTACGGAGAGTCCAACATAGTTTCCTCATTGACGCCATGTTCACAACGATAAGAATCTCAGTACGGCTGACAAGCAACTTGCACCCACGCCAAGTCGGTAATACTTCTATCGACTGCATTAACCTGATATAATAGTTGTGTGTCAGATGGGGCCTAGACGTCCACAATGACTACACGAAAAAAATGACTGATTAAGGATAATTGATTGAATATTTCTCCTTTAATATAGCTTATAAAATGTCGACCAAGAGAAAAGACGCTTCCAATTTTTCAAAATATCATTGTAATCCCAGTAAATGAACACTCAGGAAAGTTATCGATTTCATATTTCGAACTCTAAACCAATTAAATACGAGACTAAATGTGAACAAATGACAGATTAAACAGGGACCATTGAACAAAGCAAGAAAATAAGACCAGGGGTCGCGAGAGGGTGAGTGTTTAATACGTTTGTGACGTCGTTGTGTTCCTCATCGGAATCTGTGATGATGCTATGTTATTCGTCAGAATCTATGATGATGAGCTCCTCGTCAGATTCTGTGGTATTGTGGTCTTCGTCAAATTCTGTGACGATATTGTGTTCCTTGTCAGAAACTTTGATATTATGTTCCTCGTCAGAGTCTGTGACGTTGTTGTGTTCCTCTTTAGAGTCTGTGACGATATTGTGTCTTTGTCATGAGTATGTGGCGTTGTTGCGTTCCTCGTCTAAGTCTGTGACGTTGTTGTGTTCCTCGTAAGAGTCTGTGACGTTGTTGTGTTCTTTGTCATAGTATGTGACGTTATGGCGTTTCTCGTCAGAGTCTGTGACGTTGTTGTGTTCCTCGTCAGAGTCTGTGACGTTGTTGTGTTCTTTGTCAGAGTCTGTGACGTTGTTGTGTTCCTCGTCAGAGTCTGACGTTGTTGTGTTCTTTGTCAGAGTCTGTGACGTTGTTGTGTTCCTCGTCAGAGTCTGTGACGTTGTTGTGTTCTTTGTCAGAGTCTGTGACGCTTTTGTGTTCCTTGCAGAGTCTGTGACGTTGTTGTATTCCTCGTCATAGTATGTGACGGTGTTTTGTTTCCCTTCCCTGGTTTGGGGTTTAACTTTGCGTCTGTGGCAATGTTATGCTTAAATGCTTGGGTCCAGAAATAAACGAATAAATGTTTGGCCCCTAGCATCACTGAAGAGTCTATGATGACGAAACAGCTGTATGATGCAGTTTAATTCATTTTTTCGGCATCCTGTATCTATTACTAAATTTAAGATATGCAGCATATGTGTGTGTTACGTGATCTTTATGATTGGCTGGAGCCTCCATAGCCACAGTTAATCTCACTTTATATACACATTTTCGTAGTACACGATTTGAAATTATACAGAACTAGTTTAATTTTACTTCTAAATTAATAAATTAAAGGGTTTTACGTACCTGACCCTTCTGCTTCAACATAAGTTTAGAAATGTTGGATTCCTACCTTTTGGCCCCTAGCATCACTGAAGAGTCCAAGGAGGATGGAACAGCTGTATGATGCATTTTAATTCATTTTTTCGGCATACTGTATCTTTTACTAAATTGAAGAAGGGCAGCATATGTGTGTTACGTGATCTTTAATCATCTGAATAATAAAACACGAAAATAAATTGTATTTGTTTAAGTTTGAACGCGTACAGTGATGCGTTTAACATTAACTTTGAATGGGAAACGATTAATGTAATTGATTTACAAAATCAAACAGCAATTCCTTTACAATAAAATTACATATCTGCAAACAAGAGTTGCCTCCCATTTGGGAAAGTATACACACTAAAGTTTAACGCCGTTTCTATGGCAAAAAAACAGAGAATACCAAAGCGTCAACAAAACCATAATCCTAACTCAAAATCGATTAAACTAGGGGCAAAATAGGAACAAAGGAAAGATTTACATGGAGATTCTCGTAAAAGCACAATTTAGAGAATAAGACCAGACGACACCCGCCATGTAAATCTTGGTCACATCAAAGTAAGCATCAATCCTCAAAATGAGAACCGAGTCATTGTTGTCATCACAACAAGTAAATAAAACTAAGAAGCAAACTCAAAAACGTCCATCTTCATATCACACAAAGATACAGAATATTTCTCGATTATATCAAGATGGCGACCATAAAACTTGCCCAAAGTCTTCATCAACCTGCTTTTCCCAAACTAAATACGTCACAGTGATATTGAAGGGGATCAACATAAAACCGGTGTTTTAATAGATTAAATGTGGTAAAACATTTGGATTGACAAAAAACATCCTACTTGTCAGTATTAAGTGCATAAGACTGGAAGTTATGCAATGGCCTACTCTGCACCGCTACCTCCTGTGACGGTCAGTCACGTAGGCAGGACGTATGTTTACATACAATAAGCCTCATATGTTACACAATGAGCTGTGCAAGTGTGCACACAGTCACATAATACTAAAACAGAGGGCCGACACACAGTCGACGCCCTATATCATTCCTGTCCATCACCCCTGGCACATGTGATAAGGAGAATAACAGTAATATAAATAGCATAGTGAAATTTAAATTAAAAAAAGACAAGTTTCAAATTGTCTTTTTATATTATTAATTTTTAGTAAAGCCATAATAAAAATGATAGTAAAAGTGGTTAGTTTTCACAAAACATCGACTATATTTACGACACTGCAACCCTGGAATATGAGCCAAAATAATGCTTCACACAGGTATGTTTTATTTAGCAAATCTTCTTTTACGACAAATACCTTGCCTATAATTAAGCATTGATGCCATTTTTTTTTAGTTTCATTGTTTGCAAACTGTATGAATCTTACAAAAGTTTGCAAGCAACATTTTTTTCATTGATTTGACAATTCTCAAAAGGGTGACAATCTATTTGTTAATTTAGCGAAATTTAAATCCTCGCGAGTATTAGAAACTATACAATAACAACCACCACGTGACCGACGTTAAGATCGTTGTATCACTATCAAACATATTAGCGTACTTCACCTGCATACTAATCTGAACCAAGGCATTGAGAAAGACGACGACCTACCTCGTCTGTTGGATACTGAACGATTACGTATAATTTCAAATCGTGTACTACGAAAATGTGTATATTATGTACCGTGCCACTACTCAAATGTGCAAACCTCGGGGACTAAACAATTCACCAGCAGAATCTACCACCACCTATCATTAAAGATGGCGTAACACACGTATATGCTGAAACTTTTAAATTAAGTAATAAATACAGTCTGCCGAAAAAAATAAACTGCAACATACAGCTGTTTCGTCCTCCTACACAAACTAAAACTACACAAAGAATCCATATAAGCAACGTTTTATTGCTAGCTCTGCTAATTGTTCAACCAAGCTTTTATGAAATTTGTAAGTACCATAAAAAGAAAGATCTCCTAATCAATCTTGAACTCCCCTCCTCAAAAATGTTTCGTCAATCAAAACATTTGATTTTTCCATCCTATACACTACCATACCTAATTCTTGACTGAAATAATGTTTTCTCTCATAATTGGAGTTTGTTTCAAGAAAGGTGACTGTGAACTATTTTGGAAGTAAAGCTAAGATGAAATATATTTTGAAGAACATATTGTACGAATGACAATTTATCTATTGAGCTTAGAGGAAACATTTCCGACCAGATTGTTGGCATTCATTTGGGAACAAAGTCAACAAGCTGCATGTGTCCCATTCTTTGCTGGCTTGTTTTTGTTTTCCTACGAGGCTGATTTTTTTAACGAGCTTGACAGGTAGCAAAAGCATTGCCAAAGGTCCAATTTCAATTTCATATATATCGACGATGTGTTGTCGGTCATAAACAACAGGAAGTTTGCTGACACCGTCTACCGTACAAACCCTTCTGAACATGAAATAAAGGATACAACAGACTCTTCTACACCAGCTGCTTACTTCTTCTATCTCTACGTACTGAAACTATGACCAACATGAACAGCTCACTACTAAGCTATACGATAAACGTAACGATTTCAATTTTTCGATCATGAACTTACCATTTCTTCATAGTAAGTGGTGTTTATATGTCAGTTAATTTGTTATTATAGGGCTTGCTCTAAATATCGAGACGTCCATGATAGATGCCGGCTACTTTGACAAACAAACTTGAGACAAAAGGATTGGAGAGATGTATGTTGATGAAGATATGAGCAAGTTTTTTGGTTGCCAACTTGGTCTCTATCCTCCTTGTAAGATATGAAGATGGACGTTTTGATATGCTCATTAGTATGCCTACTTGTGTTAGAAAGATGCCTTAGTTCTCATTTTGAGGTCTTGACATTTACTTGGATATGACATAGAAAATTGAAGATGCTAATTACTTCTCCGAAACATCACGTTTTTAATTCGCCTGTACTTTTTCTAGAGTCTCCGGTTTTCATAGTTTGCTCCTAGTTTAATCGGTTTTGAGTTCAGATTATAGTTTTGCTAACGCTTTGGTATATTTTAATATTCACAATACCTGTTTTAATTACATCAGTATGTCATTTATTAGCATTAAGTATTAATATTTGAAACAATGGTTAGATATAACAACGATACCAACGTGTTTTCATTTGTGATAAACGTATCAAACATATTTTTGTTGCTACAGCATGTATTTTTCCCTGATAAGTACTAGCACTTTCTCATTAATACGTAATTAATCAGTTATTGCATTTGGATAAAAGCTTGGAAGTCAAGTTTCCACCCTAAACTATAACTTTTTAACTTTACTATTATATCAGGTTAATGCAGTCGATAGCAGAGGTATTACAACAGAGGACTTGGCGTACGTGCTGCTTGCTTGGTAAGGATATGGCGTCCCCGGGAAGGTTACGCTGTACATTCAGCAACACAGAGTGATCCTTCGTCGGATTTCCATTTCAGGGAAATTCTTCCAACCAGTGGAAATTTCAATGGACGTAAGTAGGGCAGATAATTTTGCACAATTATGGCGTCAACCGAATCTTGTAACATTCTAGGTATACAAACTGACCTAATTCCAGCGCTGCACAAATCCCGCATGCATAATTCGTTTAAACAATACCTTTAAAATATATAGTGCATACCTGTCTCCAGGTGTACTACCTATAACATGTACAGGTTGTTTTTACTATTTATGTAGCGGTACAATATCTTAATCGATACAAGCTTATGATTACCACTTTTACCTAATAACTCGTTTGCGTAAAAGCAATATATTATTTACCCCTGATAACACATTGGAATTTTTCGAATTCAAAAGTTGGAATAGTTCATAATGAAATTCATAGGTTGAATGAAATAATTATGGAAATTTTGTAATATCAGGATAAGTCATGATAATCGGTCATAATGCTAGCTTTAAAAAAAAACAATGATAAAATCGCTTGTCAACGACCACTCAAAAACCCGCCAAAACTAAGAGGGGGGGGGGGCGATATAAGGGGGCAAAACTTATTTTCCAGAAAGGATGAAACATGACTGAGGAGCATACACATTTTGATTTTTATTCCCCAAAACGTCTTCTTAATGTTTCTATGCACATAAAAAACATTGTCGATTATAAACTATTACATCTAATCAATCATTGAGCCAGGGCCCCTCTCTATCTAGATTTTGACATTTCTTTCGGCATATTTTGTTTCCTCGGCCGCCTACTACACTTCACTTTTAGACCCTTGCTTAGCATCACGGACGATTCCTGGTAGAACGAAACAGCTATACGATATGAACAGTTTATTTGACTCAACTATCTTTTGTGCAATCCATATAGAGAATAATGGTGCCCACGGACAGGATTAAGTGCTATTTATAACTCGTTCAACACCGAAGACACATTTGAAATCTTCCAATTCAAAGATTGGAATAATTCATCAAGAAATTTCAGAGGTGAATGAGTTAATGCCTGACGTTAATTACTGCGCACTACAGGTCCACGCAAGTATTGTGCACATGTGTATTATGGACTTTTTTGTCGGTATTTATAAATAGACTCTAGCCGGAGTAGCGTCCTAGATAACCGTGTTTGTTTACCGTCAGCTCATTTATCAAGGACATTGTGTGTTTCCAGGTAGCTTTGTTTGAGTTGTGTTTACATGGTCTTGCACCTCATAGGCACAGGTATGCTACAAATGGCAATGAGACTTCTGTACAAACGGGTACCAGACACGATGAATAATACGCAACAAGTATTCTTCACACGTGCGTACGTGCAATTTGTATTAAATCATATTTTAGCTTTGAATACTTCAAGCTTTGTCGCGTTGGTCTGTGTGTACGTTCTAGCGGAAGAAACGAGGCATGAACAGTGTGATGTAACTACTGGGTTTGTTTGAAACTTCAGTAGCACCATTATTCTACACGCCTAATAAAAACAAATTCTGGTGACAAATACGATATTTAGGTCACGTAGAAAGACTAAATGTAAATTGTATTAATGCAGGCCTATTTACCGATTTGCAAATACAGCCAAGTTGTTGTTTTTTTACAAGAATTCGCTATTTCTTAATAGGAAAAGTGTGTCCCCTTCAATCTGGAACGCAATACCATGAAGTGGCTTTGTTTGTCGTTTCCCTCTCGCTTCAAACTTCAGTTAAGTCCGTTGATCCAACCACAGCATCGACTGAAATTATATCAAATAAATTCAACTTGCTCTACAAGTTGATGTCAAACTTTCACGGATTTGATGTGTTGGTGGGCTTTCTATCATAATGTTCTGTTGGTGGGGCTTTGTGTCCTAATGTTCTGTTGGTTGGGCTTTGTGTCATAATGTTCCGTTTATGGGGCTTTGTGTCCTAATGTTCTGTTGGTTGGGCTTTCTATCATAATGTTCCGTTGATGGGGCTTTGTGTCATTATGTTCTGTTGGTGGGGATTTGTGTCATTATGTCTGTTGGTGGAACTTTGTGTCATAATGTTCTGTTGGTGGGGCTTTGTGTTATAATGTTCCGTTGTTGTGGCTTTATGTCATTATGTTCTGTTGGTGGGGCTTTGTGTCATAATGTTCTGTTAGTGGGGCTTTGTGTCATTATGTTCTGTTGGTGGGGCTTTGCGTCATAATGTTCTGTTGGTGGGGCTTTGTGTTATTATGTTTTGTTGGTGGGGCTTTGTGTCATTATGTTCTGTTGGTGGGGCTTTGCGTCATTATGTTCTGTTGGTGGGGCTTTGTGTTATTATGTTTTGTTGATGGGGCTTTGTGTCATTATGTTCTGTTTGTGGAGCTTTGTGTCATTATGTTCTGTTGGTGGGGCTATATGTCATAATGTTCCGTTGGAGGGGCTTTCTGTCATAATTATGTCACTTTTTCCAGTATCAATATTTATGGGAAGTTTTCTTTAGCAGTCGATATAGACTCCATTACAAAGGCCGTTATCGTCTAAAATGTCCTTGACATTCAAAATGTTGTGCCCCAATTCCGGTTTTACACCTGGAATACCCTCGTGTTAGATTTCTGCAGCTGAGAAACAAACTTATTATAGATGAATTCGAGATGCAGGTTGATGAGGACTATGAGCAAGTTTATGACCGCCATCTTGGTCTTGTTGAAAAATAGTTTGTATCATTGTACGATATGAAGGGTTGAGTTTAATTTTTGAATATGCTCATATGTGTGCTTACGTGTTGTGGTCGACAATGACAACTCTCACTAGAGAACTTGATGTTAACTCAGATGTGACCAAGCTTAAAGATTTACATGGAGGGTGTGGTCGATGAAGGAGAAGACGCTTTCACTTCCGGAGGACCTGGCCTTTTTTTCTTGTACTTTTACAAGGGCCTCCATTTGAAATCTTTCCTTTGTTCATATTTTGCCCTTAGTTTAATCAATTTTTGATTTCGGATCATGGTTTTCTAACGATTTGTAACATTTTAATCTAATCAAATAATATCTGTTGTTTGCATCAAAAGAGTCGGTAGTAAAAAAATAACATTCTAATTCCTGGCCAGAGTCTCTGATTCATGAACATTTTCAAAGGGATTCGGGAGATATTTTGCCTCAGGTCTCAATTTTAGGCCCCGACATTTACTTGGATTGGACTTAAGATTTACATAGTGGGTGTCGTACTCGTCTATGAAGCATAAGACACCGCTTACTCTTCCGGAACACATGGTCTATTCTCTTGTACTTAAACAAGAGTCTCCATGTAAATTTTTCCTTTGTTACTATTTTGCCTCTGGTTAAATCTATTTTGAGTTCGGATTATGGTTTTTGTTGACGCTTTAGTATCATGGTTTTTTTTCTTATATTTACACTTAAAAATTCCCATAGGAAAGTGTTACAGAAATTAAGGAAAGCTTGATTGCTTATTTAAGACTTCCAACTTAAATTCTGTAATGCTTTCTAATGGATACTTTTTCAGTTAAGAAGTTTCCTTCAGTTTATATAAGAAACGTTCATGAAAAGCAGGGCCTGGCACTCATTACTGACAAAGAAATATGGTTATAAAGACTATGCTGAATGACTTGAGTATACATTTCAAATAATTTATTCACAGTTCAGACAATAAACTTTCACTTAAAACGAGGGATCCTGCCAAAAAATATAAAAACAAAAATTAGGACACTCTGACCACACAGCGGTCAAAGGTCGGTTCTGCTACTGCAGGTCGATAAATTCACAGAGCCCAAAACATCTTACGGCAAAAACTAATAAAGACGGATCCAGCCAATATCCAAAGTCCCAGTCTCGCTGGCTACAGTCCCAGTCTCGCTGGCTACAGTCAGTTGTCAACAACATAGGATCTTCTCTAGGAGACCTACAACATAACAATACTACAAATCCTCAGAATTGTGTCAAAACAATTTTCACATTAAATTTTACTTTTAATTATTTACACCTGACGTTTCATAATGAGCTATTCCAATCTTTGAATTAGATTCTCATATATATACCACAGGCACTAGCCTCGTATGTTAAACATCTATAATTAAAACATGGTCAGGAACTCCATCGCTCTGGCAACACGACGTAATTATGAGAAATATCTGATTTTGACATAACCGTTCAAGATATCTCACTGGTCCTGATCGACAGATAAATAATTTCCTTTTAAATTCATATTATAGGTTTTGATAGAGGAGGCTAACTAGTGCCTGTGCATACAGTGATAACAAAATTCAGAGAAAACCAAAGCGTCATCTACATATTGTACAATGTACGTGCACATTTGGAGTCCAACAGTCGTATTCATGAAACCATTCTCGTGCTCAAGCATGGATTTTGTGCTCAAGCCCAATTTAAAAACTATTATTTTGTCAAAGTTTTTGGGGGAAATGAAAGAACCGTAAAACTGAATATTGTTTCTAATACTTACAATTTACTGTTTGATCATTAACATTAGTTACCTGAGTTTTAAGAAAGCTGGCTTGGGCACAGAATCCATGCTTGAGCATGAGTTTTAGGAAAGCTGGCTTGGGCATAGAATCCATGTTTGAGCATGAGTTTTAGGAGAGCTGGCTTGGCACAGAATTCATACTTGAGCATGAGTTATAGGAGAGCTGGCTTGGGCACAGAATCCATGTTTGGGCATGAGAACAGTTTCATGAATACGGGCCCCGTACTCACAGAATTTTGAATTTCAAGAAATGGTGAAATCTAACATTGTGGTACCCATCGTTTAGAAAATGAAAAGGACACATAAAAAATAATTGTAGATTGATCACTGTCATAAATTTTTCTCTTTTTTTTGATCACTTTAAAATGGAAAGACTCGCCTGTTTTAACATAATATCCTCAGTACTAAATATAGTAAATAATCATTGTCAGATTTTATACCGGAAGTGAATAAAATACCAATCATCCAGCTTTCAATTTTTTTATGACAAACAGTCGAAATACCATCAAGTAATCCAAGTCTGCGAGACCACAGGAAAATTTCTAGTAATTTGAGTGTTCGAGTTGAAAGTTTGATTTTTTAAAGTTTTATCAGGTGCAAAGAAATACTTCAAATCAACCGCCTTAATCTGTTTAATATTATTAGATTCTCCTATTACCTGGTAAGTCCCAAGATACTAACTTTCGGCAAAAGTTTCAGTGGAAATCAAGCCTAATATCTATATCTATAGATTTAAGTTAGGATTAAATGATATCAGCAATATTCCAGATGAATTACGTGGGTATCAGTACAAATTGGTATTTGTAAACACGCGTCCATTTGAACTGTCTTCTAACTTATCAGGGCTCGACAATTACGCTTGTCCGACTTGTCCGTACCAGTACAAATCTCTGTCGGACAAGTACATCAGGATACTCACTTGCCCGCTCGGACAAGTGATTTTTAGCAGAAACTATGTTTTTAGAAATGGCAAAAAAGATTAAAATGTCTTTCTTACAAAATTCAAGAGTTGTTCATTTCGTTTTTCAATAAAATGTGACTTCAAAGAGATCGATTGAACTACGATGGCCACTTTCGGATTCCCGGAGGTAAGCTATTGGTATGTTATTTAAAAACCCAGATGTGTTCCGAATATGATAATCTGAATCGCTGTTGTGTTTGTATCAAAGAGATCGGGGTAAACCCAGATGTGTTCAGAACATGAAAATCTGAATCGCTGTTGCGTTTGTATTTAAGAGATCGCCCTATGTATATGCGTTTACATGACAAAGACTGATCTGACTGTTTATAATTTGAAACACGCTGACAGGTGTAATATGGATATGACGAAATTCAGTTTGTAAGAGTTAACTTAATTTATTTTATTATTATAATATGATTATCATAATGGCAATCATTTTTCTGCAAGTTAGTGGGAAAAGTTTGGACAAGTGCATTTGCCTGTCGGACAAGTAGATTTAAGAATTACTTGCCCAAACGGACAAGTGTGAAAAAATAATATTGTAGAGCCCTGCTTATGCTTGTTTTAGTGGTCCACGCTTAAATTAATTGAAATTGTCTGTCAAGAGTTTCTTGTTAGTCACCACTCAGGTTTACTTTATTTACGTCTTATATTTGCATGGCTACCAACTACATTTTTTTCAGAATTTTTCAGAATCAAGAAAAATTCCCTGAAGATACGAATATTGGGACTTTAAACTTTTAGCGTGTTCCATTTAGCGGAACGTTCCGGTTGTGCCAACTTGGAACTGGTCTGCTAAATGGAACAGAACGTGCCGAATTCCGTTCCTGCAGGTGAAAATCTAATAATCTAAATGAAAAAGTAACAACTTTTCCAGAAATAAGCAAAACGGTTCCGTCATAAAATCCGCAAAACAATGCGAGTAATTCCTTTTATTTACAAATTTTACACACTTTGATGCCACTTGGAGATGGTAGTGATATATTTTACAGGTGAAATGTTGTTTAACTGGTTATAGTTAGGTCTATTTACAATTTATTGAACATTTGAAACGAAAACCTTTCACTGGCCGCCATATTGGATCCAACTTAGTACCCTCAAATGAGACGTTCCAGACGAACTGGTTCGTTCCTGCGGAACGTCGTGTACCATTTAGCGGAACGTCTGGTTCGTTCCGGAACAACCGGAACGTTCCGCTAAATATAAATGGAACATGCTATTAGTGTCTAGGTACTCACCTCATTCCTCCTCAGGGACCTCCACGGCCTGGCCTATCCTGATGGCTTGATCCCGGGCAGCCATGATCGGCCATATTAGTCCCGTAACACAAAACAATATATATCCAATTGTGAACAATGGTTTACTGATCTTGTCTTGTTCAGCCAGGAAGGGCATTGTCTGAAAAACAAAGAAGCTGGACGTGAAACAATGGATCTAGAAGGGCTGGGGATTAATTTTGGTCGGTTTCAGACAAAAGATTATAATTCAAGATCACTGAACATTTTATCTCACTTTTTTACTTATATTATAATTAACTTGTTTTATTTTACATCTGAAAAAGCATTTGAAAACTTCTCCAATTCAACAGTCGGAATAGTTCATTATGAAATTTCAGGGGTGAAAGAGTTTAACCAGGTATTAATATTCATAACATAATCCTAGTATCATTTTACACTTTTATGTACATATTCTGTTCATGTAAATCATTTTTAATAGCAGAAAATGTTCAGGTTTTATATGACATTAAAATGCAATAAATCATACACTTTCATTATTAAAACAGATATACATATAATGTACATACCGGAGGTAGATCTATACCAATATATATAACTCTGAACAGAAGTTACTTTACAATATGATATCATTCACTTATTCAATTTCATGAGTTATGAAATGAGTCGGACAATTTTTTTTATTTTAATCTTCGTGCTAAAGGAAAAACTCATGAGCTTCAGAAATCTCCCATGAAATGAAACTAAGCACTTACAATGCATACTATTACTTATCAGGATAAGAAACTAACTTTTCAGTATATTAGTTCAAAGGACTAGTAAAACTGTTTTTAAAAGATACTAGTCCTGTGCCACAATGGTATTGTGACTAGTACTGAGGGTTTTGGCCTCAACTGAGTCACAAAGTGGCGAAAAACGAATCGCAAAGCAATGAGCTGGGGGCCGGGCAGGTGCAGAAGGGGCGGTTGGGGGGGGGGGGGGGGAGGGCGGTTACAGGGGTTCTCCTGTCCTTTCAACTAACTCATAATCAATAACCAATATAAGTTATAGATAACTTAGAACAACATACTTTGCTTTACTATCATTCTAAAAAAAAACACTTAAAGATTTATTTGCATAAGAGCGATGAGAGGTACATGTAAATAAAATGCTTTCTGATTTGGTGTTCAACAATTATATAATACAGGTACCCGAACCCACTCTAATCTATAACCTATGGCTATAACACAACAGGATCTTGTGTTAGAATTTTTTAATTAACTTAATTATTTTTCCTGAATTTTTTGCAAAAAAAAAAAGTTTTATTATTTATTTATTTTGAGAATTTTACGTCCTCAGATGGCCTTACAACCTTCGGTGGAAGGCAATAAAACTCCATTGACTTTAGTGGAGTAGAGAGTATTGCTATAAATAGAATGTCAGTTTACCTGTGGGATTTGCACTGAATGCTCCCATACACAATGTATAACAGCTGAGCACCGTATGTAGTCTGTAGTTATGACAAAGTCATCAGAGTACAGTACACGGTATATCATACTGCGGCCATGAGGGATATTTTTGTGCAATGAACCCCTATAATATCACCGTTTAACCACATGTACTTGTGCCAGCTAGCTAGGACAGAAAATTGAATGTGATTTGTTTTTTCATTAAAATGTCCATACTACTTGATTAAACCTTGCATGGTTTTTAGTTTGATGTACGAGTACTATGGCAGGGTCAGGAGACGAGAGCTAGAATTTACCAGGGTTACTTATAGTATTAGTCTGAAGGTTTCTGACTCTGACCCGCTAAATATTTGGACAACAGGCGGGTGCAAGAGTCAGAATGCCTCCTTAGTTAAAAGTGAACTGTGCATGTGTCATATTGTTTAAGCTGTATTTAATTATAAATTAAGTAGCAATGGAAAGAACAGATATTTTTCTACTAACCTACCAGTGATCAATCTACATGCGCGTCCCGAGTCCAGTACTCATAAAATTATGAAAGGACTCATAGAAATTCTGGAAATACTTCAATTTAACATTGTGGGACCCATATTTTTTGGCAATATTTACAAAAAGGACCCATGAAGATAAATTGTAAATTGATCGATGCCTACACATTTAATCAAGTCACAGGAGAAAGTGTTTGAAAAAACATTATATACGGTCTGCATGGCCAAATATGGAGTTACTACGGTTTACTTCGACTTTCTTATTTGGTCTGCATGCGAATACATTCACAAATTTAGAGGAACACTTAAGAAAAGAAACCAAGAAATTTACTGAAGTCTTAATCATGGCTGCCGCTACTCATTTCAATTTATGCTTTGTTACGTAAACTTGATATTTAACGATATCACACCGGGCTTGCTCCATTACAAGGCATGGGACCGATTTAATACCCGGCCGAGGCAGAGCCATAGGAGGCCAGGTATTAATATTAATACTAGTATCTAGCAGCCTCAATATTTATCGGATCAGAGATCTAGAGTCGAAAACCATCGGACTAGGATCCACAAGCACCTGTTCGAATGCCCTGTACTCCAACAATGTTAGAGGTTTAACACGAGATTTTTTTTATAGTCAGCAAAAACATATCCGATAGAAAAAGGTCGACCAGCGGCCTTATAGGAGTTAGGCCCACAGGCACTAGCCTCGTCTGTCAAACACCTATAATATTAACGTTAATATTATAGGTGTTTGACAGACGAGGCTAGTGCCTGTGGTTAGGCCTATACTACTGATCGCGACTCGGGTGGGGGGGGGGTAATTTTGCCGGGTGTTGATATTAAATTTGTTTCCAGTCCTGGTCATCAGAAGTACATGGCTTTGTTTACACTATCACATGCCCACCATTATATCAGGCTCTTACTTATTTCATAGATAATCAAACCAGATGTGGCCACGCTGGGTCATAATGTCGACTTCGAAGGTCATTTAGCATTACTGAAATAAGCCTTCGTCCGTCTGTCGGCTCCACACCTTGGTTGTGCGAAATATTCATTTTATAATTCTCTTACGTCATTTGGAAGTCCAGATGGGTGACTACGGAGGACCTTTCCCGAGGTGAAAGTCCGACGAGGGACAACTGCCCTGGAGACGACCGAGCATAACCTTCCAACTGACGACGCCATTTTGTTGATGATCACGATGTCATGAACTATTCACCCCAAAGGACCGAGTCCTACCGACACGGACCGAAAACACGAAATCTCAATTAAAGTGTATCGACGAAACTAGATGCTTTGCTATATGTAATGATAAAACAGTGACGTGCCTTTTGTTTTTAATTTTTCTTTCATCTTTAATTTTTTTAACTTTTTCCTGACTTTGTTTATGGATCATTTTTAATGAACTTTTGTAGACTTATAAAGGATTGTTCATAATATGTTCACTGCTTTTCAATGTGTATGACCAGGGAAATCATAAAAAATGTACGTTATTTTGGTAGTATCATATTACTCTATATATCTATAGAGAAATGTTGTTGCACGGAAAATAGCAGTAGGCCTATATAAGATGTATTGCTCCATGAATACATCACAGAGAATTTAAGAAATACACTGAGAAAAAACTGTGAATATTGTCAAAACCGTCCATAACAAAGTCAGGAATATTCACTAAAAAAAATGTTGTAATGGTTATATGCAAAAAATATAGAGAAATTTAAAAATAAAAAAAGAAAGACTTGTGGGTGGTGACTGTAACTTATCGCGGAATTAACGACCATGTGAGTTTAGACCTGGCTATAAAACCAATATTAAGTCAATTTCAATATTGTACGTGAATAATATGATGCGCTATTTCACATTTGCTGAAGTTTCTATCGGTAAATAAAAAAAATGTCAGGGCCTCTGGCCCTTGTATTTAAATAGTTCTTTTAATGTAAAGCCGTTTTCCCAGAGACTATTTCCTTGGGTTAAACATTGATATCGTAATGATAAGCTACATTTTATAAGTCTGATCATCGTATTATGTCAGAGACGTATACAGTTATGCAAGTCTCTCATTGTATTAAACTTTGCAAAAACCTTTTTTTTTATCGTGAAAGCCTAGGGAAGTATATACTTCCAACCCAACAATGAATTTTCATATACCGTTACGGGCCAAAAGTCTTTCATTTTCTTTTATTTTTCTATATATTTTTTTTATTTCCAACTTTTTTCAATGAATTTTCCTGACTTGGTTTATAAATGGATTTTGACAAGTTTTTGTCATTTGGTACATAAATATCTAAGGTTTCCTCTCATATTATTCATTTAATTTTCCGTTGTGCATTTATGGAGCTATACAGAATTATCTACACTGCTAATTTCCATGTGACGCCATTTCTCTCTATATATAACGCTACCAAAATGACGTCAAAATGGCGTCCCTGATTTCTCTGGTCATACAAAACGGAAAACAGTGAATATATTATGAGATGAAACAGGGAAACAATTCTCTATAAGTACATGAAATATCATTAATTTCGATTTTTTTTGTGAAATTTAACCGCTTGACGTATCAAGCTGAAACTTGGAAGTTATTTTAATTATGGTTTGAGATGATCTTTTCAAATTTCGCTTTATTCTATATATTATATATAGAGAAAAGCTAACCTACACATTCCCTAAGTCTTGAATAACTACATTCTATGTACAGTTAACCACAGGGGACCCAGAGAATGTTTACAGCTGGTTTTTAATCAAACTAAAGTGTGTAGAATATACTTTTGGAGGTTTAGTTAAATTTTTCGGTAAAAATGAACCCCTCCAGCCCCCTACCCCCTCCCCAACCCCCCAAAATACTCTAAACACCTTAGTTTAGGTTAAAAAAACAGCTGTAACAAATTCTGAGGTCCCTGTGATTCTAACCGCTTACAATAAAACAATATTGACATTAGTTTGTGATCGTTAAATATCATGTCCCAATGCTCATAATAGTATACAGATGTAATGATACAGGTAAAAATGCGGATTCAATTTTTTTTATTTCATCTTGGCCATGTACGTCTCATCGATACGATTGAAATATTTAAAGGATTGGGTTGTCGTATTTTTAATATTCTGGTGTGTAACATACATTTGCGCACCTACATATCGAATGGTGGGCGCAACCTCAGTGCATCGTGTTGTATATGTATAGGTAAGCCAATCAGCCGCGGATGCAGGATTTTCGGAAGGATGGAGTCCAGCTTCAATGATACAACGGAAAACTAGCATTTTTAAGGCTATTAAAATGTTCCTCCACCGAAGAGGGGGGGGGGGTCCTTACACCTAAGACCCCCCCCCCCCCGGATCCGCTAGTGCCAATATACAATGTATGTTACACACCAATGAATGTCAAATTTATGACAACCAATAATTATGTTTACATTGGTAGTTAACCAACGCACAGTTGATGATACAGACATGTTTCATCGTCAGGGTAAATCCTAACAGAGAACAGCCACCCGTTGACAGTGGAGCAGTGCAGTCTCCCACACTACAATTATGACGTCATTAGCATTATGACATTTGATGTCATATTCTAAATGATGCGATTTGATTATTTAGGCATTGATGACAATATTTTTAGTTTCATTGGGGTATGAAAAAAATTTGTTTGCAAACTGTATGAATCCGCATAGCGGATTCTTATAAAAGTTTGCAAGCAAAATTTGTTTCATAACCCTATGAAACTAAAACAATAATTGACCTCAACGCTTATAATTAATTTTTGAAACTTATTTTCAAATTCAAAACACGTTTATGTACAATTTGACTGATCTAGGCCTAAAAACAGATTCTTTTTTACAAATAAATACGCAAAGTCAATTGCCGTATTGTGACGTAACATTTTTCGCGCCATTTTAGGATTTTATTTCATAGAGGTTTGAAAAGAAAATCTCAACCAATCAGAAAGCCGCATTCTGCATACAATCAATGGACAATTAATTAAAGGGGAGTGAGACTGCCGTTTTGAACAAAAATATGACAATCGGGGTGACATCTTAAACGAAAATTGATCTTAATCTTTCCAAAGGTATACACTTACTCTAAACACTCTAGTCTAGGTTCAAATATAGAAAATTTGTGACACTTACTCGTGCACCTGTAGTGGATTTTAGTAGTCGGTGCTAGGTTCAAATATAGAAAACATAATAATATAAAATAAACTTTATTTATTTTACAACAATTATGAAACAAGTTATACAACTTATATCAATCACTCTTGTTGGCCCGGATGTTAGCGCGCTTGGGGTCTTATTGTGACAGGAAACTGGAGTACCCGGAGAAAACCCACGTTGTCGGGCAGGTGACCCCATACCTTTTCGCATTCGGTCGGGAAATCGAACCCCGCCCGCCTTTGTGAAAGGCAAATCCGCTATCCACTGCAACACCCGACCACCCAAAAATAGAAAACTTGTGACACTTCCTCGTGCACCTGTAGTGGATTTTAGTCGTCGGTGCGAGTAGTGTCCACACGGAATTAGTCCACTCTACGCGTCAATATATGGATATGCCAGCAGTCATAAGGTATTTAATCATTTAAGTGTCTTGATATGGTCTTTATGGCTGTATGTTTGCCAGAGCTTTGCAGGCAAACTGTCTACGCATTTAGCGCAATATAGACTGTTTGCCCGCAAAGTTCTGTCATTTATAACGACCATAAAGACTTATAGAATATCACCTTCTTGTGGGAGATAGGAGGATCTCAACCCGAGGGGGAAGTGTCCCTGTCAAACACGAGGCTTTCCCGAGGGTTTGGTTACATTAGACTTTTCCTCGAGGGTTGTGATTTCCCTTTCCATATCTTTCACTAAAGTCTAGATGGAGGAATCCCTTACTCATCACAATGGTATATTTACATTTGCTCTGTAATTTTCCGTTGACGCAATGCTAAGAGGCAGTTGCTGTCATAGGCCTATAAGACCCAGTGCCTCAGACTATAACAGCAGTTGGCATTGTGACGTCATCATTCTCTATTGTGACGTCATCGATTTCATTGTTGTCTTCACTTGATTTGCTGTTCAAAATCGGTCCGAAGAAACTAAATAAAGCACAATTATTATATAAAAATGTAAATATAAGTAATGAACATTTTAGCAAATATTGTTACAGTCCTATAACACACATTGCTATTGCTGACAAACTTACATAAAGCCCTACCGGGCTTTATTTAGTTTGTCATCAATAGCAATGTGTGTTATAGGACTGTAACAACATTTGCTAAAACATTCATTGCTTAAATGACGTCACATTAACAATACCATGACATCACGTCAACTTATCAGCGTCACGCCAGTCGTATGCCGGAAACTTACACATTACGTCATGCATGTTAACCCTCGGGAAAGATTCTCCTATCTCTCCAGGGGTAATATATATTCTGTTAATCTAGTACTGGTAAAAATATGGATACGCCTGTCCAGGGTAAGAGAAAACATCGACATCACGAGGATTGAACGTCACGAGACTGATGGATCCGGCTGATGACTAAAATAAGGAAGCTGACTTATGAGGATTTGAACAATTAACTTTTCTTGAAATATTTTTTCCAAGACCTCCGACTGTCAGCCATTTTTGTTTTTCGGATCAGCTAAAAAAATGGACAAACAGAATTAAGGGTCAAGTGGAACCTTCGTAGGAAATTTGAGAAGGATTTTCCCCGTAATTCTCATGAAATAACTATCACAAACTATTACTGTCAAAATCCAAGATGGCCACCTGTCGGCAATACTGTTTTTCGGGTCAGTTAAAATACTAGACAATGCACAGCTAGGGATCAGGGAGGGGGATGCATATTAAATTTGAGAAGAATACATTCAGTTCTTTTCATGAAATAGCGAGCACAAGAATTGTTCCAGGACGGACGGACCACGGACGCAGAGCGATTTGAATAGCCCAATATCTAATGATGGTGGGCTAATAAAACATCAGAAATGAGCAAAGTAGGAGCCCTTCAACCAAGTATGCCACAGGCCCAATATCTGTATCCTATGCCTTTAAGTTATCCAGAAAATGTTGTTTGAAGATCTTTTACACATTTGACCCACGTGACCCTGAAAGTGGATCAGGTAATTTATCTGAATAGACTTGGTAGTCTTTTATCCCAGCATGCTGCGGACCGGATATCAGTACCAGGTTGGGGGGGGGGGGGGGGGCTTCCGGTTATTGAAAAGAAGTCCATGGACAAGTTCTATACATTTGACATGTTAACATATGACCTTGAAAGTAGGTCAACGTCATTAATTTGAACAAACTAGGAAAACCCTCATCTCGTCATGCTAAATAATCAATATTTGTACCATGGACCTTTTTGTTATTAAGGAGAGGTCGCTGGAAAATTTTAGCATATTGCTTCCTGTTACCTTGAAAAAGGTCAAGGTCATTTATTTTAACAAACTTCGTAGCACTTCATCCTAGCATATTGCAGGCCAAATATCAGTATCCTGGGCCTTTTGGTCATTGAGAAGATGTCATTGGAAGATTTTAAGACAGTAACCACTGTAAACTTGTATGTGGGTCAAGGTCATTCATTTAAACAATATTGGTAACCCTTTCGCTTAGCATGCTACGAGCCAATATCAGTACCCAAGGTTATTGGGAAGTTTATTGAAGATTTTAAGACATTTGCTTCCTATTACATTGAAAGCAGGTCAAGTCATTCATTTGAACAAACTTTATAGCCCCTTATTAAAACATGCTAGAAGCCGAAAAAGTGCCTCAAGCCTTTCGGTTTTTGAGAAGTTCCATGAAGAATTTAGACATTGAACTCCTGTGACCCTGAAAATAAGTCAAGGTCATCCATTTGAATAATATTGTTAGACCTTTATTCAAGCATGCCAAATATCAGTTCCATGTGCCTATAGTTTGTGAGACGTTTATTTAATGTTTTTTACAACATTTAACACCTGTGACTTTGAACGTGGGTCAAGAACATTCATTTGAACAAACTTTCAACCTTTTATCCGAGCATGTTACTTGCATAATGTGCCTTACGGCTATTGAGAAGAAGTCATTCTAAGGAAAGTTTAAGCACGGCGGGCGGCAAACGATGGACGAAGCATGATGGCTATAAGCCAGATGACCGAACAATGATCCATGGAAGAAGAATAAAGAAAAGGTATATCAAAGTAAACTTCTTCTTTTCGCACGTAAGGAATTTGCCTCCTAGTATAGAGCGATTATTGTACATGTAAAGTCTTGTGTTATGATAAAAACAAATCAGAGAATACCAAATCGTCAACAAAGCCATAATCCCACAATCGATTTACCTAAAGGCAAAATATGAACAAAGGAAAAACCAACATGTAGACCCTTGTAAAAGTACAAAACAATACGACGGTGTTCCAAAAGAGTCAGCGTATTCTGCTTCATCGGCGACATCCGCCGTTGAAATCTAGATCAGGTCCACGTAAATGTCATGGCATCAAAGTGAGAGTTGAGGCATAATTCTCAATTACAACAAGAAGGCATACCAATGAGAATATTCAAAAACGTCCATCCCATCATACAAGCCTATAGAATATTTCTCAAGGAGACCAAGATGTCGACCTAAAAACTTGCTCATAATCTTCGTCCACCTTCAGCATCTCTCGATATTTGACCATTAGTCTGGAACGTTCTAAGCCATGTATGAGACTCCAGATATTGAAATACTGACCATCTATGTTCCCGATATATGTCAACGATCTGCCTAAAGTGATTGATTTACCTACGAGGTTAGTTCTAATTCGAATCCCAGCCACCTAGGGAAACTAGCAATAAAATATTAATGTAATCCATTAATAAGTTTTATGCTGTATGATGTAGTTTAATTCATTTTTTTCGGCATACTGTATATATTACTAAATTTAATAGGTGCAGCATATGTGTGTGTTACGTGATCTTTATGATAGGGGGTGGCAGACTCTGCTGGTGGATTTTTTTAGTCCCCAAGGTTTGCTGGAGCCTCCATAGCCACAGTTAATCTCATTTGAGTAGTGGCACGGTACTTAATACATATTTTCGTAGTACACGATTTGAAATCAACAGAACTAGTTTAATTTTACTTCTAAATTCATAAATTAAAGGGGTTTTACGCACCTGACCCTTCTGCTTCCACATTAGTTTAGAAATTTTGGATTCCTACCTTTTGGCCCCTAGCATCAATGAAGAGTCCTAGAAGGACGAAACAGCTGTATGATGCAGTTTAATTCATTTTTTCGGCATCCTGTATCTATAACTAAATAAGAGGTGCAGCATATGTGTTTGTTACGTGATCTTTTAGAAAGGAAGTCGTAGATATTAATTGCCAAATTAATATCCAGAGACGCAGGTTGATCAGAACTATGGGCAAGTTTTATGACCGCCATGTTTGTCTCATTGAAAAATATTCTGTATCTTTGTGTGATATGAAGATAGACGTTTTTTTAGTATGCTCGCCAGTATGCTTACTTGTTGTGATTGACAAAGACTCGGTTCTCATTTCGAGGACTTGATGTTTACTTGGATGTGACCAAGATTTACAAGGCGAGTGTCGTCAATGAACAGAAGACGCCGAATCTTCCGGAACATCTGGTCTTATTCTTATAGGATTATGATTTTGTTAACGCTTCGGCATTCTTTCATGTTCCCCCTCCCTTCGGCCCCAGCTTAATCAGTCACAATTGATGCAAAATCTGTTCCCTCCTCCAAAGGATGTTTCTGGCCATATTTGATTAAAATTCATTCAGTACCTGATGACTAGTAGCACAGTTGCTTGAGTTTCTGTCAGTATATAAAAAAAAATGTTTATATATATCATGGAGCCGCGGCCCATTACATTAGTGTAATAGGAGGCTCATTTCACACAAATATATTTATTATTTACTGACAGAAACTCAAGCAACTGTGTTAGTAGTGATTTAAAGGACTTCCCTCTATTTACCCTATTGGGCCCGCCCCTAAGGGAGCAGAGTCACCATTTATGCAAAAACTGCCCCCCCCCCCCTCCTTCCCCGAAGGATGTTTCTGACCAAATTTGGGTAAAAGCAATGCAGTACTTATTATTATGACTAATAGGAATCTAAAGTTGACGGACGCCTAGACATGACATCAGCTCACCGAACCTTCGGGCCAGATGAGTTAAAAATAAGAGAATGCCGAAGCGTCAGCAAAAACAGTAATTCGATTTTACAATCGATTAACTAGGGGCAAAATAAAGCAATGCCTCACCAAGGTAAACCCATACCCCTAAACGGAAATTGCAGAGGAAAAGAGGTGAAGGTAATAGAACCCACAACTTTTTCTTTGGTATAGGTCAAAGATCAAAATATAGGTCACAGTGACCTACTTTTGACACATGACACACTACACCACCAATGTAAACCAGTATCCGAAGTATGAAGTTCAGTGACTTGAAGTGTGTGATATAAAGTCTAAAGAAATTCTTATATGTTTGTCAAAGGTCGAAATGAAGGTCAGTTTGACCTTATTTTGTTATATGACACACTTCCCCACCAAAGTGTAACCATATACCAAGTTTAAATATCTGGTGACTTAAAGTGATGAGATAGAGCCCGGAAATACGTATTCTTTGATATAGGCCGAATATCAAAATGAAAGTCAGGGTGGGTTGTTTTGATTCATGACACACGGCCTCACCAACTTGAATAGATCTATACCAAGTCTGAAGTTCAAGTGACCAGGCTGTATATATGTAGGAAACGGGCCCGGGCCAAAATGTGGAAGGACGGATGTGAGGATGGGACGACGTTAAGACGGAAGGACGGATGTACAGAAGAACACAACGCAAAACTAGAGCCATATCGGTTCCCAGTGGAGTACTAATAAGACCATACGTTCCGGAGGAGTAAGCGTCTTCTATTTCATATACGACACCCACCATGTAAAAATCGAGGTCACATCCAAAAAATATCAAGGGCTCAAAGTTAAGGATACAGAATGTCTCTCAATCATAAGATATGGTGTCCATATCCAACTTTATCAGAACTTGAACTTGAAATAAATCTACAAATCTATGACGCTTACAACGATGTGGATAACGTTTTCAGTGTTTGATATTTTATTTTTTAATAAATTTAACCGCTTGACTATTTCAAGCTGAAATTTTGGTAAAATTTTCATTGGGGTTTTACAAATGGAATAATATAAAAAGAAAATTTGAAACATTTGTTGTGATATATTTTTCAATTATTTAAACAGTGACGTGCCAAAAGTGTTTCTTTTTTTTTTTTTTATTTTGCTATATATTCTTTGTATTTCCAATTTTTTCAATTAATTTTCCTGACTTCGGTTATGGATGGATTTTGACAATATTTTGTCATTTGGTACAAACATATTCCAGGTTTCCCCCATAATATTTATTTACTTTTCCGTTATGTATTTATGGAGCTATACAAAATTGTCTACACTGCTAATTTCCGTGTGACGCCAATTTCCCTATATAACCACGGACTTAGATTAGATTGCTATCTAAGTCCGTGATATAACGCTACCAAAATGACGTCAAAATGGCGTCCCGAAAATTGGATGTTGTAAATAAATTATGATTTCTCTGGTTATACATAACGGAAAACAGTGAAAATAATATGAGATAAAACAGGAACAATTTTTTTAATAAGTACACAAAATTTCATTAAAATTGGTCCATAAACAAAGTCGGGAAAATTAATTGAAAAAAAGTTTAAAATAGAAAGAATATATAGCAAAATAAAAAAAAAAGACTTTTGGCACGTCACTGTATATCACGATGTTGAGACCTATATAATAATTATTGTGATTATTCCCCTGACCACATTTGCCTGTGAGCGAATCAGTTTCCCCTGATTACAAGGTGAGCGATACAGGACCTCTAGGCCTCTTGTGTATATGGTGTGTGAGTTAGGGGAGATAACTCCTCATAAAAATGTTCGTTTACATGTTATCTTCTAGACCTAGTCCCATTGAGGAGGTCTAGCAATGGTTCTGTTGATTTATCACTAATTGTGTCATCTTGTCCATCTATTTGTAAAATAATGTACTTAACATCTGTTTATCAAGTTTCGTTTCGTTTCGTTTGATTGTGTAATTTTGTTTGTCGGAATCTATCGCAATTTACTTCAGATAAAATGAAGGAAGAAAAGAGGTGCCGAACAAGACATGTGACGTCACGATAGTGCTTGGTATATAAACAAATTGATCGCCGTATCGTATCAGAGTTGAACACACTACGTTTGGGTCGATCCCAGACCTGAAAAGTTATGTTGAGGGCCGCTGACGCGATCGTTGTAGACGAAAACTTTGGCCCGAAAGCGCAAGAGAAAAAAGAAAAGATGCCTGCTTTACAAAGCACAAATATGTGAGTAAAATTTTCCTGATAAACGGAGGTTGGAACAGCTGATAAACAAAAGCTCTGTTTGACGTAGCAAATATGCACGGCCGCCATTGTTGATTAAGGAAATTTTCCGTCGTCATTTGTGGAAATTCCCATTTTCTTGAAAATAGTCCAGTCTGTTTCTTGTCTTGGTGTTTTTAATAAAATGCAGTTGTTTAATAATGAAGAGACGACAGTAATCCGACCACATATTCGTTCTTGTGTATTCGGTCGTTTTTGGATCACACGAACCTGTGAATGATAAATGATAAGTCAATTTGTTTGACTTAATTGATTTTGATAATAATTGTGACATGTATCACCACCTGTTTACCTGTAATCCTTGTCATTACGCAATGAAACGTTTATCAGCCACAATCAAGATGTGTTTACCAGCCGCATGTGATTGCCCAAGGCTAGGCTATACAACATCTGCTCCTATCCACAAAACTACACCTTGATTTACTTGACCATGATCATGAGTCCATGCCAGGACTGCTATATATATATATATATAGCTAGCTTTCAAGCTGCACAAACCCAAAGCTGTGACAAACTCTTCAGTTTGTTGAAGGCGGTCACTATATGGTAGAAATAGAATAAAGAACTTAAGGATGAATTGACATTCTTACTCATTCGCCTTTAAACTTTGTAGAGGACTAAGTCATTGAACCTTTGATTATCTAGTACATTGACCCATGAAGGTAACAAAGCTTGTCTGCTTTAGTTGTGTCTTACTATGCCAAATTACAGAATCCATTATCAATTTATCTGTTCCTTATTAGAATAAGTGTTAAAAATCTTTTTGATGTAGAAAATATTTTTTATGATTTTTTGGCCATGATTGATGAAACTGTATACAAATTAGTTGATATCCTTTCATTATTTAAACAAACAAAACAAACAGTGGGTTCCTTTTTACATCATGTTGCATTTGTCAGACAAACACATGATACTAACAGGTATGTGACAATAAGAGAAACATATTTTTACACTCAATATAGTACATTTCCAATCTCCATAACTCAAGTAAGATATCCAATGTACATATTAAGTTATTTAAGTCTATAGATAACATGATGAAAAAAATCATCTTTCTTTTGTTATTTGTTATTTTCTGCATAATATTTTCTAACAGTTTTTTTCCGAAATGAATTGAAATGGCATCATTTTCTGGATTTTTTATGTGATTGGTTAAAGAAAAGATTTTATTAAGAGGAATTCACCTCGTCATACATAATATTAACCAGATGCAATTACATAGATTATATAGAGGGGGGAAAAGGTGTTTTAGAAAAACTTGATAAAAAAAGGAATGTTATATTAACAGGAGTCACCCGGTGATATTAAGTGGAATCCACTGTATAATGATAATAACATCATCTTTTGTTATGGTAGTATTTTATTTAGGTATTCAATCTCATAAAATTATGAACCGATTATTCAATAGATCACCTATCAGTTTGCTACTTCCAATTTTAAACAAATTATCTATTTTAATTTTTAACCAATTGCCCATTGGTGCTTTTCTTTAACGTGTGATTTTGTTTTTTTAGCCTGTCCCACCAGCGGTACTCTATATCGCTCGGTCCAGGGCCTCAGTGGTGCTCCTGATGAGCCCCGCGCCGCCTGTGTGTCATTCGTGGCAGAGGGCAGCGGCGTGGGGGTTATAACAGAGCCCCCTGTCAATGCCAAAAGCCTGTTCACCAAGGGAGAGAACTCATCCATAGATGAGGACAACCACCAGTCTCTAAACGTCAACGTGAACACTTTGGTAGGATCAGCTCACCTCGCATCGAGTGTGAGCTTTGTGGTAACGCTAGCCGAACAACTTCAGGTCACCTGGGAAACCCTTCTCACCAACGGGAAGATGTACGTGGAGGTGCCACCCGGAATCCTTCCGGAGGGATCCAAACAGAGGTCAGAGGTCGTTTGATTTGTTTGTAGGGTAATTTAAAGCTTGCAGGGATTTTGTCGTGTATTTTGGGAATGAGGCCCTTGTCCTGTCGCAGGACTAAAGTAGTTTAGAGGCCAGGAAAACAAAGTTCGCTATAGTATTACCTTTAAATATTATTTATTGAACATTTTGAGGGAATGTGCAAGTTTGTGCTGAATTTATCTGTGATCGTATAGTATTTAGGAATAATGGATGAATTGTGTTATTAATTTGAAGCCTTGCATCTTTCTGTTCTTAAATAAAAATATTTGTTCTTGAATTTGTTAGTAATATTGCTAAATTGTAATATGTTGGTGTTACAGCTTGGTCACCTTGCTCGAGTACGCCGAGGAGAAACTGCACTGTGAACATGTGATTCTGTGCTTCAGGAAGAACCGCCAAGATAAGGGTAAGTCTACCACTGTATAATCTAATGAACTCATCTCAATAATTGGGTGGGAGGGTCCACTGACATTAACCAGGGGTGTAAAGAGTGAATGTTTGATCCAGAAAAAAACCTGTTTGAATTACTCTCGGTAACATTTAGGGGCTGCAATACTGTATAAACGTTTTTTTCGCCTGAAATCCACATGGAATTTGAACGAAAATATATGAATATAAACATCAGCTTAATAATTAAATTCACGTGAAAACCGTATAATGAATTAAGCATTTAGAGAAATATCTGAAATAAAAAGTCAAATGAAACTTGAGTTATAATAAAGTAATAAAGTACAGAAATTTTGCTTGAGTGGTACCATGAATACTTTTCTGGGTGTTCCACTCCCTCTTGCATTAATTAGAGAAAATTTGTAAGTATTTTCTTTAGGTCGGAAGATATGTTTTATGTAATGGTTAGGTTATACAATATAATTTTTTTTATTTGACTTTTCGATAACTACTACCTTAATCGTTATGTACCCTGTTGCCTTCATCAGACAAATGACAAGCAAAGCTAATGCACACAAAGTGTAAATTGTGCATGAATGAAGAATTGGTTGATTTCCTCTATGCTGGTATAGAATTTGTATTGTACCAAAATTGATTATCTCGATTAGGCTATGTTCGAGACTTATAGAGAATGTGTTCGTACAAATATTCAGGTGGGGTATACAGCCCCTTCAGGCTCATGATTCTAAAAAAGGATTTAACAACAAGATGATTTTGAGTAAGGGCTATTCCAGAATTAACCCTGTGGGAGGGACAGGTTTTTTTTTTTCAAGGACCTCACCACCCATCAAATATTAATTGTGATCTTGTTTTAACCCTACCATCCCGGATATATCGATACAGCTACCTCCCACCTCCCCCACACGATTAATAATGGAATAGCCCTTAGTCAATTTTCTTGTGCTTTTAGTGAATTATTTCTACCTTTGTGTTGCAGCATCCCTGATCAGGGCCTTCATGTTCATGGGGTTCACCATGGCGACTCCGGGGGACCCTCTGGTTCCCAACGTGGCGGACCTTCTCTATATGGTCTACACAATCGAACCCGACGACCTCGGCTAGACGAAATCCGATTGGACAGCCCAGGACACATGATGGCATACGATTGGTCAGTCTTCCCTGATGCCAGTCAGAAGTATTCTGATTGGGGGAGAAATTCCTGTATGGAGGGAGTTGATTGGACAATTCTGTTGCCTCTGTAGAATTGGCTTTTGGCATTATGCTTATTCTGCCCCCCAAAAAAATAATTTTCTTTTAATGTATTTTATATTGTCGAGTTTGTATTATTTTCTTCTATGTTAATCAGAAAATACCTGTCTCGTTCTGTGTAAATCTGGGCACAGAGCAGAAAAGTGATTAATTCACCCCTGAACACACATTTGAACATTTGAACTTGTCCAATTCAAAGGACAGAATACTTCATTATGAAATTTCAGGGGTGAATGAATTTAAGGCAAAATTTCTGCAGCAGACCAAAAAAGTCAACTATATATTTACAAATGAACAACTCTTTGTTTTTAACAAACAACATGTATGATAAATCCAGAACATGTGTATTTGAGTATAAACATTGTTTGTGTGAAAATAAGATTGATTCTTATACAAAGAGAGGGTTTTAGTCGCGTTGGGGACACAAAGTTTAATTTTACATTAAAATGATCAAAAGCAGAGAGACAAATGGGAGAACATTATTTGGTCGTTTCGTAAACAAGAGTTGCCCCCTTTTGGGGCCATTTCCATTTCGACGTTAACATATTGCCAAGAAATCAATTTAAATATGCTGGAAAACTAGACTGAAAACGCTCTTTCCTGATCATAAAAATGATGTCACTATGGTATTTACCAAAAGGAGGCAGCTCTTGTTGACAAAAAGACCCATTATAAATACTTCGTCTCCGAACAAACTGTTTCAGGAATAAAAGTTTTTGAAATTTATGTCCATTGATAAATAACGTAATATGAAAAAAAAAGATCAAATGCCCAAGATTTAACAGATGTTATTAACCTTTTGTTTCTGTTGTCCTTTGTCACGAGTCGACACACATTCTATATATAGATTTTAAAAAATACAAAAAAAGTGAAAAAAATATATAAAAATGTAAAAAAAAAAATGAGCAACATTACAGGATACGACTTCTTTGTAAAGCAGGCATGGAGGACCATGTCAGCACATTGTCATTTTTTTATCGTAGAATTTTTTTTCATTCACATTTTAAATTCATTGTTATTTGATGTCTCGAAAACCTGTAAGATACAAATTAGTAGTGACTGTGGGGAGAACAAATCTGTTTATTTATATTTTAGATTAAAAGTTGAAATCTTGTCCTGAAAAATATCTCATTAACCCCAGATGTCAATAAAAAATGGCGTCGATTTAAATTGGTTTATTGCACAGTAGGTTTGTTGAATTATTCATATCATCATTCCAATGTTGATAAAGAAATTTATATATATATTTGTAGTTTTGAGTTCGCTACTTAGTTTTATGAAGCCATATTATTTGATACAAGATTTGTCCCAGAAATTGAACTCACTTTGCCGTTGTTTCAAGTGAAAATACCATCTTTAGACTTAATCATCCATCTACCAATGTTTTTATGTGAAATTTTCAGTGTAATAAAAATCGGAAAATGTCTGCTTTTATTTTTGTTGTTTTTGTCGAACAAGTCATGCACTATCTTTTTGTATGATATAAACTGGCCCCTGTTTCGTCCAAGTTCCTAAACTCATTCACCCCTGAAGACACATTTGAACTCTTCCAATTTAAAGGGTGGAACAGTTCATTATAAAACTTCAGGGATGAATGGGTAAACTTTAGGAATTTTCTTTACTTTAAAGTCTCCGCCAAAAAAGTATTACAGAATTTAAGGAAAGTTCCTTAACTTTAGGTTTCCCACTAACTTCTGTAATGCTTTCCTTTGGAGATTTTAAATTGAGGTATTTCCTTAAGTTTAGTAACATTTATGAAACCAGCACCAGGTGCTATTTCTGATGCTTTGGTGTCATTAAGGGCTGTTCCAGAATTACTAATGAAGGGGACAGGAGGCATTTTTTCAGAGCCCCCACTACCTAGCAAATATTGAAAGTGATTTGATCTAAAGAATGGTAGGCAGATCTGGTTTTAACCCTACCACCCATGATAAATTACAGGTTCCACCTGCCTCACCACAAAATTAATTGTGGAAAAGCCCTCATTGGAACATTTCAGTTAGTATGCTCTCTTGAGAAAGTCGGCTGAATGTTATAGAATGTTCAAAATAACACTCCTGCTGTTAAAAAAGGTTCATAGTCCAACTTCTTATAAAGGACAGACTCATCAGACCCACTCAGTTGAGAACAACAGTGGAGGGTCGACCTAAACGGATATGAAGAGATTCATGATCGATATAGTAAAACTGTAGGAGAAGGGTGGTGTTGTTGTACCTGTACTCGCCTGATAACACGACAGCAGTGTCTAGATACCCTGAACGGTTATGAAGATATTTGTTATCAACTTAGAATAAAAATTGTAAAAAAATAATAAATGGCGCAGTGGTAAGCGTCCTCGCCTGCCAAAAGACAGCATGCAGTAGCGGCCAAGGAGGACTTGAGTCAACAGCTTATATGACCCTAATCATTTGCTTTGGCTGTTTCTATGATCCTCGCCAACAGTAGTTTACGAGGGTCTTTATAATATACAACTAGTATTAGATATTTGAAAGTAAAACTGAACAGGAAAGTAAATCTTTTCAGCCTTTTTCGTTTTGAGCCTTAAACATTTTTCTAAAAAAAGAAAAAAAAAATCAAAACCTAGCGAGCTGGCAGGCAAAGAATATTAAAATGTTTCCAACATAATCATATTGTACACTTTCCTGTGAGCTGTCGTTATTACGGATCTCTACTCGTGTCCTGTATCTCCTGAACTTTGGTTGATATCAGGCTATTACAAGATAACATTTTATCTTATTTACTGAACTTCACCTATGTTTTTGTATCTCGATGTCCTTCGCTCCAGTTGTTACCCAGGTATTTAGAAATTCTGTTGAATTCAATAGGCCATGATGGCCAAGTGGTTAAGGTGGCTGACATTCTGCCACCGCTAGCCCTCCATTATACTGAGAAAAGTTGTTAAGGTGTTTGACATTCTGCTACCACTAGCCCTCCCCTATACTGGGGAAAGCGGTTAAGGTGTCTGACATTCGGCTACCACTAGCCCTCCACTATACTGGGGTTAAGTGGTAAAGGTGTGTGACATTCTACTACCACTAGCCCTCCACTATACTGGGGCTAAGTGGTAAAGGTGTCTGACATTCTACTACCACTAGCCCTCCATTATACTGGGGCAAAGAGGTTAAAGTGTCTGACATTCTGCCACCACTAGCCCTCCATTATACTGAGAAAGGTGGTTTAAGGTGTTTGACATTCTGCTTCCACTAGCCCTCAATTATACAGGGGCAAAGTTATTAAGGTATCTGTCATTCTACTACCACTAGCCCTCCATTATACTGGGGCAAAGAGGTTAAAGTGTCTGACATTCTGCCACCGCTAGCCCTCCATTATACTGAGAAAAGTGGTTAAGGTGTTCGACATTCTGCTACCACTAGCCCTCCATTATACTGGGGCAAAGAGGTAAAGGTGTCTGACATTCTGCTTCCACTAGCCCTCCATTGTACTGAGAAAAGTGGTTAAGGTGTTCGACATTCTGCTACCACTAGCCCTCCATTATACTGGGGCAAAGAGGTAAAGGTGTCTGACATTCTGCTACCACTAGTAATTGTTATTATGACATCATAATTCTTACGTTGGACGCTTGGATTCACCCTTCCAAACCTTTCGGTGAGGAATATTCGTTGAACAAGCTTACTTGATAATTCTTTGAACTTACTTCTGAAAAAAAGGTAAATATAAGCATGAACTGCTCTCAGGTGGCATTCATAGGCAGTATGAATGCCAACATGACAAAGGCATTCCAACATTGAAGCTCTAGCACACTTCATTTAATTTACCTTTGTTTAGAAAGAATTGGCATCATACTGCCTATGACCGCCAACTGAACACAGTCCAACATTAACGTTGAACTGTACATATACATGTACACGATATCCAAGATATTTGTTTATAAAGTTGCTAAATGTTAGGAAGCTGGTTGAATTATCAGGATTTGTGAAATCATCTTTCATTACAAGCAATTAAATCATTTTTATCGACATCATAATTATATGACACATCAGAAATAAGCCTAATTATTGATAAGTCATTGGGCTAATTTCGAAGATAAAATAGTTTTAAAATCTGACAGGAAAAAAGGCCTTTTATAAGAAATATTCTTGGGAAAATCATCACTTTTTGAAAGTTGGGAAAAAATACATAGGAATAATTTTATTTTGAAAAATGGGAGTCCGATGATTATCAAAAAACTTTGAGAGAACAATATTGGTCACTTGGTAATTTGTTAACACGTGTCGGAAAATGTAAAAGATTCAATTGATCAATTTATTGAAAAGGCAGAGCCAACTTCCATAACTAATACGTAAAGCTTAGAAGATATTAGGTCGGGGATATAAAGTCTACGAGATAAAACTGACATACTAACATCATAAAGCATTGTTAGTTTACATTATTAAGTTAAACTGGAAATATGCTATTTAAATAATCAGTGTACAAAAAAATTCATTTTATACAACTTTGAAAATTTATACAATAGATTTACAGTAAAACCCCAATTACTCGAACCCGGTTTACTCAAATACTCCTCATTTGTCGAACAGTTCGTTTGGTCCCGACCAAGTTCTTACCAACCTCGGATTACTAGAATACAGTATCATGTATTCCTCGAACAATTTATCAGGTCCCACGAGTTTGAGTAAGTGGGGTTTTACTATAATAGTGATTCTTTTAAGTTAAGACCCAGGGCCTATTTATTTACACAACTGATAACAAATTTATTTTCATTTGTTATCAAGCTAACAAGTACATTTTATAAAAGTTAATGTCGATCACCTGGTGTACATGTAGGTCAAAATCCTGTCATGAACCACACAAATATCTATACATTCCGAATGTCGACCCCTGAAAGTTTTATAAACACTGCCTTTTACTACACATTTTGGAGTTAAATGCTATACTTCTAGTCAACATGAAGCTCGGCTAATATTAACAGAGGGTTTTATAAGGATCTTAGCTTGGGACTTTTATAAGGATCGAACACAAGCTTTTATAAAGATATAAGCTGAGAGGTTTTATAAGAATTTTAGCAGAGGTGTTTTAAAAAGATCTTAGCAGAAGGCTTTTATAAGGATCTTAGAAGAGGGTTTTTAAAAGGATCGTAGCAGAGGGTTTTATAAGGATCTCAGCAGAGAGCTTTTATAAGGATCTTAGTTTTGGACTTTTATAAGACTCGAACACAAGCTTTTATAAGGATCTTAGCAGAGGGATTTTATAATGATCGAACAAAAGCTTTTATAAAGATCTTAGCAGAGACGTTTATAAGGATCTTAGCAGAGGGTTTATATAAGGATCTTAGCAGAGGGTTTATATAATGATCTTAGCAGAGGGTTTTTATAAGGATCTTAACAGAGGGCTTTTATATGGATCTTAGCAGAGGGTTTTTATAAGGATCTTAACAGAGGGTTTTTTATAAGGATCTTAGCACAGGCTTTTTATAAGGATCTTAGCACAGGCTTTTTATAAGGATCTTAGCAGAGGGTTTTATTATGATCTTAGCAGAATGCTTTTATAGGGATCTTAGCAGTGGGCTTTTAAAAGGATCTTAGCAGAGGGCTTTTAAAAGGATCTTAGCAGAGGGCTTTTAAAAGGATCGTAGCAGAGGGTTTTATAAGGATCTCAGCAGAGAGCTTTTATAAGGATCTTAGTTTTGGACTTTTATAAGACTCGAACACAAGCTTTTATAAGGATCTTAGCAGAGGGATTTTATAATGATCGAACAAAAGCTTTTATAAAGATCTTAGCAGAGACGTTTATAAGGATCTTAGCAGAGGGTTTATATAATGATCTTAGCAGAGGGTTTATATAAGGATCTTAGCAGAGGGTTTTATAAGGATCTTAGCAGAGGGCTTTTATAGGGATCTTAGTAGAGGGCTTTTATAAGGATCTTAACAGAGGGCTATTATAAGGATCTTAACAGAGGGCTTTTATAAGGATCTTAGCACAGGCTTTTTATAAGGATCTTAGCACAGGCTTTTTATAAGGATCTTAGCAGAGGGTTTTATTATGATCTTAGCAGAATGCTTTTATAGGGATCTTAGCAGTGGGCTTTTAAAAGGATCTTAGCAGAGGGCTTTTAAAAGGATCTTAGCAGAGGGCTTTTAAAAGGATCGTAGCAGAGGGTTTTATAAGGATCTCAGCAGAGAGCTTTTATAAGGATCTTAGTTTTGGACTTTTATAAGACTCGAACACAAGCTTTTATAAGGATCTTAGCAGAGGGATTTTATAATGATCGAACAAAAGCTTTTATAAAGATCTTAGCAGAGACGTTTATAAGGATCTTAGCAGAGGGTTTATATAATGATCTTAGCAGAGGGTTTATATAAGGATCTTAGCAGAGGGTTTTATAAGGATCTTAGCAGAGGGCTTTTATAGGGATCTTAACAGAGGGCTTTTATAAGGATCTTAGCAGAGGGTTTATATAATGATCTTAGCAGAGGGTTTATATAAGGATCTTAGCAGAGGGTTTATATAATGATCTTAGCAGAGGGTTTTTATAAGGATCTAAGCAGAGGGTTTTTATAAGGATCTTAACAGAGGGCTTTTATAAGGATCTTAGCAGAGGATTTGTATAAGGATCTTAGCAGAGGGTTTTTATAAGGATGTTAGCAGAGGGTTTTTATAAGGATCTTAACAGAGGGTTTTTATAAGGATCTTAGCACAGGCTTTTTATAAGGATCTTAGCACAGGTTTTTTATAAGGATCTTAGCAGAGGGTTTTATTATGATCTTAGCAGAGAGCTTTTATAGGGATCTTAGCAGCGGGCTTTTAAAAGGATCTTAGCAGAGGGCTTTTAAAAGGATCTTAGCAGAGGGCTTTTATAAGTATCTTAGCAGCGGGCTTTTATAAGGATCTTAGCAGAGGGCTTTTAAAAGGATCTTAGCAGAGGGCTTTTATAAGGATCTTGAAAAAGGGCTTTTATTATGATCTTAGCAGAGGGTTTTTATAGGGATCTTAGCAGAGGGTTTTATAAGGATCTAAGCAGAGGGTTTTATATAAGGATCTTAGCAGAGGGCTTTTATAAGGATCTTAACAGAGGGCTTTTATATGAATCTTAGCAGAGGGTTTTTATAAGAATCTTAGCAGAGGGTTTTTATAAGAATCTTAACAGAGGTTTTTTTTATAAGGATCTTAACAGAGGGCTTTTAAAAGGATCTTAGCAGAGGGTTTTTATAATGATCTTAGCAGAGGGCTTTTATTATGATCTTAGCAGAGGGTTTTTATAGGGATCTTAGCAGAGGGTTTTATAAGGAACTTAGCAGAGGGCTTTTATTATGATCTTAGCAGAGGGTTTTTATAGGGATCTTAGCAGAGGGCTTTTATTATGATCTTAGCAGAAGGTTTCTATAAGGATCTTAGCAGGGAGCTTTTATAAGGATCTTAGCAGAGGGTTTTCATAAGGATCTTAGCAGAGGGTTTATATGAGGATATTAACAGAGGGCTTTTAAAAGGATCTTAGCAGAGGGTTTTTATAATGATCTTAGCAGAGGGCTTTTATTATGATCTTAGCAGAGGGTTTTTATAGGGATCTTAGCAGAGGGTTTTCATAAGGATCTTAGCAGAGGGTTTATATAAGGATCTTAACAGAGGGCTTTTAAAAGGATCTTAGCAGAGGGTTTTTATAAGGATCTTAGCATAAGGTTTTTATAAGGATCTTAGCAGAGGGTTTTTATAAGGATCTTAACAGAGGGTTTTTATAAGGATCTTAGCAGAGGGTTATTGTAAGGATCTTAACAGAGGGTTTTTATAGGGATCTTAGCAGAGGGTTTTATAAGGATCTTAGCAGAGGGTTTTTATAAGGATCTTAGCAGAGGGCTTTTATAAGGATCTTAGCAGAGGGTTATTGTAAGGATCTTAACAGAGGGTTTTTATAGGGATCTTAGCAGAGGGTTTTATAAGGATCTTAGCAGAGGGTTTTTATAAGGATCTTAGCAGAGGGCTTTTATAAGGATCTTAGCAGAGGGTTATTGTAAGGATCTTAACAGAGAGCTTTTATAAGGATCTTAGCAGAGGGTTTTCATAAGGATCTTAGCAGAGGGTTATTGTAAGGATCTTAACAGAGGGCTTTTATAAGGATCTTTTCAGATGGTTTTTATAAGGATCTTAGCATAGGGTTTTTATAAGGATCTAAGCAGAGGGTTTTTATAAGGATCTTAACAGAGGGCTTTTATAAGGATCTTAACAGAGGGCTTTTATAAGGATCTTTTCAGATGGTTTTTATAAGGATCTTAGCACAGGGTTTTAATAAGGATCTTAACAGAGGGCTTTTATAAGGATCTTGGAAGAGGGTTTTTATAATGATCTTAGCAGAGGGTTTTTATAAGGATCTTAACAGAGGGTTTTTATAAGGATCTTAACAGAGGGTTTTTATAAGGATCTTAACAGAGGGCTTTTATAAGGATCTTATAAGAGGGCTTTTATAAGAATCTTAGCATAGGGCTTTTATAAGGATCTTAGAAGAGTTTTTTTATTATGATCTTAGCAGAGGGCTTTTATAGGGATCTTAGCAGATGGTTTTTATAATGATCTTACGAGAAGGGTTTTATAAGGACTTTTGCAGAGAGCATTTATAATGGTCTAGGGGAATGGCTTTTATAAGGATCTTAGGAGAGTGTTTTTATTATGATCTAAGCAGTGTTTTTATAAGGATCTTTGCAGAGGTCTTTAACAATGATCTAAAAGGACTTGCATTAGGATCTTAGGAAAAGACTTCTTAAGGATCTTAGCAGAGGGCTTTTATAAAGATCGTAGGACAGGGATTCTATATGGATCTTAGGAGAGATCTTCTACAATGATCTTAGGAGAGGACTTTAATAAGGTTTTCATTTTGTCCCATTCCTTTTGTATGCAAGATCTATATAAATAAAATATTCTGAAATGAAAAACGATACATCAATATAGTACCATACAAACATTCCAGGGAAGTAGATGTGTCACCTGTGCAGTAATCTGGGAGAGCTTTGGGGAACAAGAAATGAGTATTCATTGAATCAAGTGCAAGTTTAGTTTGTATGATTTACCTAATGGATTCGCGTGCAATGAATAAACTTGCAGAACATGATGTTACAGTGTCCCATGACACATACTTTCCATGAACAAATTTTCCTGATTTTTTACCTGTTATAGTAAATGTTAAATGTTTATTCAAGACTTTTCATACCAGTTAACACGATATAAAGTTTGTGGTTGAGTTGTCCAATGGAAACCCGAGACAGATTTTGACCTTTGACCTGCAAACCTGAAAGGAATCTCAAGCAAGTACTTTTGGTGAGAAAACACTGTATGAAGATTTGAGTTTGATTAGTCCAAGGGAACTAGAGTACTACATGGAAACTGATTTTCTATTTAAAGTAACAGTGACCTTGACCTTTGACCCTGAAAAGCAATCACAAACAAACACTTTTGTTAAGGAAGCACTGTATGACGTTTGAGTTTGATTGATCCTAGGGAACTCAAGTTATCGCATGGAAATCATTGTGTGGACAGCGCTGCCGCTGACATAATAATTCCTATACATGTACATTGTATATATGTCGCCTTTCAAGTGACACAATAAAAGGATGGTCAAGCAATATCTATGCAGATGTAGTGTCATCATTTGGGCTTGAATCAGTGACCCATACCTCTCCAGCCAAATGATCTACCGCTGACCTAAAGAGAAATTCCAATAAGCTATTGCATGTAAGGTATTCTAATTTATATATTTTACACTATCCCCCTTTGTTTTCGTAACACCAACCCTGGTTGTTTGACTCCCAGCCTTGAACAGGGAGATCAACAGCACCAGTTAAAAGGTCGAGGGTAGTGACAAAGATAGTGCAGTTGCTTGGACTTGAACCTGCGACCTTTAACCTGGTTAGGTTATAAATTATCTGCGAGTTAAAATATCTCGCTTTTAAATTCATACATTAAATGAAATTTAAGTACAGTAAAACCCCACTTACTCGAACCCGGTTTACTCGAATACCCCTCAGTCGTCAAACAGTTTGTTTGGACCCGACTGATTTTGTACATATTCAACAAACTTCGGATAACTCGATTACCATACATTCCTTAAACTATTGGTCAGGTCCACATGAGTTCGAGTAAGTGGGGTTTTACTGTACAAAATTTTTAAAAACTGTAATCAAACATGTAACAAGTATGTTCAAATAAAAAATATTTAATTCTCAAATGCATGAATCAACAATACGTACATTTACTTATATACGTAAAATTGATGTAATACATAACAGACATAACACGGACAGATGCAGTGAGACACTGATATGATAAGCATTACCTCATTCATTCCTCAATTTTCATAATACACTTTTATGATATACTTACTGTAATTATGCGATTTCGTTTTTATATTTTGAAACCCTGAAAGTACATGCGTATGTATAGTGCACAGTTACTTTTTGGGTTCCAAAATGAAAAAAAAAGAAAAAAAATTTGGGGCAAAAAAAAATCTGGAAAAAATATAACCGTACATTACAGTAGATATCATTATACATACACAAAACCATATTCATAGTCGTCTAACACACGTTTGATAAAAATAAATAGATTGTCAATATTAACTCATTTACCCCTGAAATTTCACAATGAACTACTCCAACTTTAAAATTGGAAGAGTTCAAATGTGTCTTCAGGGGTGAATGAGTTAATATTTATGTAGCACAAATATTACATATTTTGCTTTCAATTAAATTATGGTTTGCAATTATGTACATGTACTTGATATTTAAAAATATACTTAATGGTAACATGATCCAGAATTCTCTCAAAAACATCATAAAACTGTAATACTTGGTAAAAATGCTTATAAAATCTAATAATGCTGTCTTTCAAGAACTGAACTCATCTAAAACTGTGTAAGGGGCTGCAATTAGTTATACAGTATTTATGAATCAATTTAATGAATTTCTCTCACAAGTTTTCATTCTCACAAAGCATTAACACTTTTAAAATAACGTTCATTTTAAAAATTTTTGCTAAAACAATCTTCCAATGGTTCATTTAATTCTATCCAAGACATAGACAGTAAAATTTTCTGCACAGGGTCACGTAGATACTTAAATGGAATGGCCATTATTATTTTTATAATTCGAGAGAAAATTAAGTTTTGTGAAGTTTATCTGATCGCAGAATTCGTAAAAATAAACAGCAGGCAGAGGAAATCTGGTCTATTACCCGGTATGATAAGTTGAGTTTAAAGCAGGAGTCAGATATTTATATTATGTATCTGAATATCAAATAAAATTTAATCAACATATCAATAGGTAAGTAATAAAGATGGTCATGACAAAGCCTGGGCGGGTTAATCAGGTTTTATCAAGAATGTTGGCTAGTGTTGACACTATAGATGTGTTGTCATCAGAACAACTAGTTCAACATGTCGAAACTAGTCAACATTCTTGATTTAAGTAGATTTACCCAGTCAGAAGAGTTCTGATGTCAATATATCAAAACTAGTCAACAATCTTGATTTAAGTCCATTTACCCAGTCAGATGTAGTCATGTTCGTCTTTACCTACTGATAACTGTTAAACTCGGCCAGACTCTTGTATTCCTCGTGGAATCCGTCGACTGGGCAAGACGGAACTCGACCGAACTAGATCTACACGGATATTGGATATCCCACCCCCCGTCAACCAACATGCGGGACATATTTTTATACCATGATTATTTTTACATTTAAATTAAGCACACGATAGGATTATAAGCACAAGCAATGATACATGATATACTGTTATACTGTACTGTAATCGCCGTAATCAGCGCCCAGGAGTGTACTCTAAATAAAATGATGAGAGTACACTCCAGTTTTTTGTGTTATAACCCCATAACATAACAAGAGGCCCATGGGCCTTAACGGTCACCTGATGTTTGACATGAAAGAGAAATATGGGAATGTTGAGATGAATATTTATAACAATACATTGTAGCATATCTGGGAGTGGAAAAAATGAATTTTTGAAATTATGTCAATTTGACCCTTTTAGGCCCCACCCCTCAGGCTCTTGGGGGTCAGTCAGTGTCAATATGTGCGTACTACTCAAAAGTCATGTCATATTGATAATTTCAACCAAATTTGCATCATTTCTTATGGCAATTAAACAAATAATGCAAAAAAAATGTTTTTTTCTGCCAATATACTATAGTAAACTTAACCCCCTCCACAGGGGGAGATGCAAGACCCTAGAGTCATGAAATTCACAATTTTGGTTAAGCACCTTAAGACTCTTCCATCTATGAAGAGTATTTGATTCTACCATATCTGAGAGTAGAGGAGAAGATTTTTGAAATTTTTGTAAATTTGACCCTTTTTGGCCCCGCCCACCAGCCCCTGGGGGTCAACTAGGGCCAACATGTACATACCATCAAAGTGTCATCCCATGCTGATAATTTTATACAAGTTAGAATGAATTCCAATACAAATCCAACAAATAATAGTCAAAAATGTGATTTCCCTATATAAACTATAGTAAAGTTTACCCCCTTCCCAGGGGCAAACATGAGACCCCAGGGTCATAAAATTCACAATTTTGGTAAAACACCTTAAGACCCTTCCATCTATGAAGAGTATTTGATTCTACCATATCTAAGAGTAGAGAAGAAGATTTTTGAAATTTTTGTCAATTTTACCCTTTTTGGCCCCGCAGGCCCCTGGGGGTCAACTAGGGCCAACATGTACATACCATCAAAGTGTCATCCCATGCTGATAATTTTATACAACTTAGAATGAAATCCAATACAAATCCAACAAATAATAGTCAAAAATGTGATTTCCCTATATACACTATAGTAAAGTTTACCCCCTTCCCAGGGGCAAACATGAGACCCCAGGGTCATGAAATTCACAATTTTGGTAAAGCACCTTAAGACCCTTCTATCTATGAAGAGTATTTGATTCTACCATATCTGAGAGTAGAGGAGAAGATTTTTACCCTTTTTGGCCCCGCCCCGCATGCCCCTGGGGGGTGGGGACCATTTAATTCACAATTTTGGTTCACCCTCAGCCATGGAAGCTTCCTGTAAAATTTCATTGAATTTAGTTCAGCGGTTTTTGAGAAGAAGTTGAAAATGTAAATTGTTTACGACGCACTACGCCGGACAAAAGGCGATTGCAATAGGTCAACTGAGACTTCGTCTCAGGTGACCTAAAAATTAGATTCAAGTTAATCCTTATAATTTAATTTATACCCTGCAAAAATTCACTTTATTGATGGACTCTTTTCTCTTACAAATTAATACGCTGCTGCATCAGCCTTTCAAAAGCGACGTTATAAATGGCGACGTCATTTTTTACGTTATGGGCTGATAACATAATTTTTCAAACCAATGAAAAAGCTTGTTTTAAACAAAATTAAATTATTACTGTATATAAACGAACAGACATTTAACTCATTCACCCTGAAAACACACTTGAACTCTTAGAATGGATGATTATGAAAACAATGTGAATCAAACTCTTCTGAGACCTGGATTTTTTGATAAGTGGACAGAATTTTCCCTGAACTGATACTTGTAAAACTGGTGACTTAGTTTAATAATAAAATGCTGTATATGGATGGCTGGATGTTAATGCTGCCTTTGTGTGGGGTCTTCATTATGTAAATCATAACTAGGACACTTATATATCAAACATACTGTGGAAACTCATTATCTCAAACATACTGTGGAAACTCATTATCTCAAACACTTACAATCATATATACTGTTGATCCTCGTTATCGCAAACACTTACAATCACACATAATGTCGAACCTCTTTATCTCAACATCAGAAGATCTGTTAGAAACCTTTTTAGAACCAAGTTAGAATATTCTGTGTGAAGTTTGACTAGGGTCGACAAATAAAAAACTTTGAATTACAAAACTTCCACGGAAGTGGATGTGTCGCCTGCGCAGCAAGTTAGGAGATAAGTATTAGGAGCGAGCTATGGATAGGCATTGTATCAGTTCCAAGTGGAATAGCAACAGTGACCTTGACCTTTGACCCTGAAAAGCAATCCCAAGCGAGCACTTTCAATAAGGAAGCACGGTATGAAGTTTGAGTTTGATTGGCCCAAGGAAACTCAAGTTATCGCACGGAAACAGAATTTCTATTTACAGCAACAGTGACCTTGACCTTTGACCCTGAAAAGCAATCCCAAGCGAGCAATTTTGGTAAGGAAGCAATCTATGAAGTTTGAGTTTGATTGGCCCAAGGAAACTCAATGTATCGCACGGAAACCGATTTTCTATTTATAGCAACAGTGACCTTGACCTTTGACCCTGAAAAGCAATCTCAAGTGAGCACTTTTGGTAAGGAAGCACAGTATGAAGTTTGAGTTTGATTGGCCCAAGGAAACTCAAGTTATCGCAAAGAAACTGTTGGTGCAGACGCTGCCGCCACCACCGACATAGTGATCCCTATATGTCTCCTTTTCAGGCGACACAAAAAATGGTTCTTAGCATTATACCAGTTTGAGAAAACAAGGTTTGACTGTATAGGTCTATATCATTCACAGGGTTCGTGCTGGGTATTTTATAAATGGGGTCTCTTCCTAAATAAATGGAGTCATTCTGCATAGTTTAAACGGGAATCCTTAAAATTATTTAATGGGTACTTTTCAGTTTCTATGCTTGAAAAAGATATAGGGACGCTTTAGCTCAAACCCCCATTCCACTCTAGTTCATGTGATGTTGAATAAATATACATCTCATTTCATCCTTAATTCTCTTCAAACAATATATTAAAATACTACATATATCAAACACTACAAAATTTTCCCAAAACTGTCTGTTAGATTATGGATGTTTTTTCTAACCCTTTCACACCATAGACAATAATTGACTAATCCAGATAAATCTACGGTACAGTCTAAGTAAGTTCTATAGGGGTGAAAGGATTATTATAACTCATTCAACCCTGAAGACACTTTTTAACTCTTCCAATTCAAAGGTTGGAATAGTTCATTATGAATTTTAAGGGGTGAGTGAGTTAAGAATGTTTTTCTCCATTAATTATATTAACATAGTTTCATAGCACAGGACCATATCTACCAGGAGGAGATTTTGAAACATCTCCCCCTTATAATGTCAATTAATAAACATTAGCACTTCTTCTCATTGTCCAGAGACAGCCGATCCAAGGCGGGTTTGAAACAGCAGCCTCTTTCTGGTCGTTGTACATGGCACCTTCTCACATTCTGTGACCTTGGCCTTCAAGTTGTTGGAATCGCCACTGGATGTCAGATTTCTCTGTCTGTTACAAAAAAATAGAAACAGAGCTACAGAAAAATACTCAGTATCCTTTATCTCATCATCACGGTCTAAGGACTGGCTGTCATGTTTACATTCACTGATGTTTATCCGGGATATACTTTCAATTTGGTTTACCTACATACAATGGGTAAATTTGGTTTACCTACATACAATGGGTAAATTTGGTTTACCTACATACAATGGGTAAATTTGGTTTCCCTACATACAATGGGTAATGAATCCAAGCTGATGAATGGTACACACCAATGAATAACAATGTCAAAAGTATGACAACCAATTCACACTTTTATTTTTTACATTTTTTAACATAAAGGTGATACAGAAATATTTGATAGTTGACAGTCGAGCAATACTAGGTTGCATGATATCGACATCACATCATAAGGATGCATATATGGCTGTGCATGTTATTACAGTCCCCACTGAGTGTGACCAACTCATAAATATAAACCCAAACTCCAAGTATGATGCTTCAGTGGCTATTCAGTCGTGAAGGAGACAGAGTCGAGGCAAACTTTATTTGGATACATGACACACCTCCTGACCAAGGTGGACTCATTTTGAAGTATGAAGTTCCAGTGACTTTTAGTGTATGAGGTAGAGGCAACTACAAAAATATTTGTCTACTGTAGTACTGTTTTTAAAAAAGAGAATACTATAAAACAACATACTGTACCTGAAAAGTTTTGTAACGACACGACAACCCAATATTTAAATTTGTTGCTACTAACATTTCTCTGAAGGCGTAGCGTGTCTGACCCTTGTCCAAGTCCTGTGTGTGTGTTGTGGACGCCTTTGTCAAATCCCTGTGGTTGCTCTGTAACACCAAACATAAAATAAAAATCAAGGAAGTAATTTTAAAGGTATCAGGTTTTGCGCTGGGTATTTTATAAATGGGGTCCTTTCCAAAATAAGTCCTTCTGCAAAGTTTAAATGGAAATCCTGAAAATTAGTGGGGTCCTTTTCAATTTCTATGCTTGAAAAAGATATAGGGACGGCTTCAATGCAAACCCTGGGTATAAATATATAAACACACTTGTTTTTGAACACTAAAAGTTTAGTGCTTATTTAAATTCAAACAGATAAGCACAATGATAAATTAAACTCACAATATTTTCTGTGGAAAGCATTACTAAACACAATCATACCCAGGTCATTTAATGGAATGATTTCAGTGTAAATGTCCCTAAAATATGAATATCGCTAGAAAATATACCGATAGTCAAAAATATATAGAGTCTGCAACCCTTTATCTCCAGTCAAAGCTGTTTTTAACACCTTTAAATAAAGGACACTTGTCTATAAAGGACACAATCATCATGTACTTACCCTAGATCTGAGGACGCGCGTGTGAGAAGACATAGACTTCCTGAACTTTTCCAGGGATATATGCTCATCATTTTCTGAAAAAAAAAAACCCAAAAGAATCAAAGAAAATCCTTTACTTTTTCACCTTCTGTTAACTTCAGTAGTCTCTGCCATATATTAATCAGATGTGAAAATTCATAATCATAAAAAACATTTCAACGTGACAAAGTGGCTAAATGATTACATAATCGATAATTAGTACTAGTACCGGCCTTCTGATTCTGATTTTTGATTGTGTCATATCATAATCAATTTCTGGTAAAATTTTACATGAATTTTGCAAACCTCGCACTCTGGTATATTTATTGTCCTTCTTTCTATGGTTCCTGTCTTTTATTATTTTTTTCAGCAAGTGATCATAACATTTTCACACACCATGATAGTCTGAAAAAAATACTAAACTGTTTGAAAAATACACTAAACTGTTTGAAAAATACACTAAACCGTCTGAAAAATGCTAAACTGTTTGAAAAATCTCATTCAGAAATCAATATTATTCAGATGCATGCTCAAAATATATCAAATAACAAATCAAGAATAAGATATGCATATTTTTAAAAGCTATAAATAGGTTATTGTGCTAGCTCTTCAAATTCCAACCAATAATTGAGTATACATGTATGACAGTTGATCTCTGATCCATCATCGCGACCATACAACACTAGTTGAGTTATATTGGAGGAACAGTGTTCTAGTGGTAGGACTCCGGGCTTGTTATCGAATGGTTGAGAGTTCGAGTCACGGTCACAGCACTTGTGTTGTATACTTCAGCAAGATACGTATACTTTACTCCACTTGTTCCAGTCTTTTCAGATGTAAATGAGTATGTGGTTGGGTATATATAAGTAGTACTAGAAATTGTAGAATGCTAGCTGTGAGCGCCAAAATGGCAGCACTGGTTGTAGGCTACCCAGGGAGTTGAGAACAATACTGGCTGGTTGCTAAGGCCCTATAACCACAGATAATAATTTGTGAACCACTTTGAGAAGCCTTTTAGGTCATGATAAAGCGGTATACAGTAGAATCTTGTTGTCTGAAACTTGTATAACTCAAAGACCCAGCTTAATTCGAAGTATTTTGTTAGTCCCGGCCAAGCTTTACACTAGTATATTCTAACTCATGCAGTGTGCAAAAGTAATTCACAAAGTTCCATAGACAATATTAATAGGTCTATGGACATTTCAATTTGCATAGACCCAACAAAATTTTCGTAGACTGAATTTTTTCATCAGTGTCAACGAACCACTTGAAACAGAGTGATCTCCCCTCCTTCAACCGATGTTTGAAAAAAATTGATTTCCAATGACAAATTCACCCGAACAAATTAGGAAATGAACAACGTGCAAGAGAAATGCAATTGATATGACTTATTCAAACAGTTTTGATACTTTTTCGACATTCATGAGCAGTTAAATTGCTTAGACATCAGGTCTACTGTACTAGCATTTTGCAAAGACCGACAGGTTTTCCTGTGGCCTCAGTCTATCGGTCTATCAGTACTTTCGCACACTGCTCATGTAACTCGAATACTTAGATAAATCAAATTTTTCCTATGGTCCGGTCGACTTGGAAACAATGAAGTTCCACTGTAGAAGAACCTCAAAGTATTATTACTATCATATTGGCGTGGTACAACTCTGTAACAACTTACCAAGATCTTTAACACATTGTATATATTCCTCCTCCGGAATGCGAACGCGTAGACGCACATCCCGCGCCCGACACTTCCTGAGCAGAGTTTTGTTGATGAGGCCCCGCTGTAGCAGGTCTAACAAGGCCCCACATCTGTACATCTCCCAGAGTTTCGTCAAACTTTGTAAGGATTTACAGTGCATCGTAAATTTCACACTTCCATAAGAAATGTCAGATATTTCGTCACCATGTTTACACAAGATTTTCAGAGTATGCATTATTTCGGCAGTATCTTTTATAATTTCATTAGTCTGCGATAATTCTTTTTTAAATTGTTCAAATGATGCTGGAGTGTTGTCACGACGACGGATCGTACTGTAGGCCGTTCTCGCCATGACCAGGATCTGTTCCTCTACCTCCTGACATGAACACTGAGGTTTCTTCTTTGGTAAAGGGAGAACACTCTCACAGTCCACACTAACATTCAACTCCGCTGCAACAACAAAGATGATTTAAATAAGCCATGCTTCCCCTCACAACAATATATAAGACTCTTTACTAACCAATGGTGTATGATAGGGAAATTCCACATGAGGGGTTTTCAAATTTGGTAAAAAAGTCTTACCAGATTTGAAAAACTTGAGGGTGAAGTTTCCATATCTCATACCCCTGATCATGAAAGAGTTTATTATTCTCATTTCATCTACTCGAATAAGCTCAGAAACCATGAACACACATTTTGACTGGCTACCATTTTAAAAAGATCAACTATTTCCTTGAACTCTTTTTTTGACACACTAGAAATGTCTGCGAGACATACATAATATTATGTAAATGCCCTATTCCCCCATATGAAATTAGTTCTTCATGCTTATTTCGTATACAGAGTCTGATGACATAAATATAAATAAATAATAAATTGTCTGATGACAATCGGATCAGTAGTTATTTAAATAAGTTGGTTACATTACTATGGGACGGAACATGACAGGACGGCCATGGGTAACACTATATGCCCCAATTCAGTCAGCAAGATTAAGTATACCCATATTGGCACAGAAAAATTAATCATAATCTCAGCTTTCTAATGTTCCTGGTTAAAGAGGTTTTGTGAAAAGTTTTATTTTCATCACGCCACCTTTTTCTCTTTCCAGCAACAGAGTTTACCGTATTTGTGATATCAATCAATCGTTGAGTCATTGATACCTATGTCGTGCGATATGCTATGTCAGATAGAATCAATACGGAAGGGTGGAAACACAACGTCTCGGGAGGTAGTAAAACGATGTGTAAATATCCTGTCGTGGATAGAGGTGTTTACACGAGGTCTCACCATAAAATGCAGGTAATGTACAGTAAAATAGGGAGTCCAACACGGAGGTTCTTCCGATGGTTCAATGTTTTTTATGATGTTTTTTATTTATTAACAACCCTCCAATAAAAAACATCGAACCACTGGAAGAATCTCCGTGTTGGACTCCCTATGTTACTGTACATATGTAAGATGGAGTTTTCTTACATAGCGGTGATCAATCTACGCGCGAGTCCCGAGTCCAGTACTCATACAATTATGAAAGGACTCGTAGAAATTATGGAAATACTTCAATTTAACATTGTGGGACCCATAGTTTTCTGCAATATTTACAAAAAGGACCCATGGAAATAAATTATAAATTGACCATTGCATAGCGGTTCTTCTTTACTCTTGGACTACACCTGAATTAACAACATCAAACAAACTTCTATACAGCACACTTTCTAACCCTTTCACTCTTGTTAACCACAATGGACTTGTCCATATCCAGGCATGGTAGATCCAATTTAACTTACATAGGGGTGACAGGTTATACACATCTAAACTCTCCCACTTCAAAGGTTGGAATAGTTCATTGTGAAATATGAGGGGTGAACGAGTTAATTCTATAGTATTGGAATGTAATAATCATTAACCCATTCATCCCTGCAGACACATTTGAACTCTTCCAATTCAAAAGTTGGAATAGTTCATTTTTATATGAAACCTCAGAGGTAAATTTCAGTTTTACCAAAACACGGATTTTGGCAGGATATGACAGCGGACCATATTTTCATCCATTTTAACTGGTGGAATAATTTAATTAAAACTTAACAGACAACTTCTGAGTTTTTTTTATGGAAGAATTACTTTAGATGATATGCAATTTGAAAAAATGGAAATACATCATCAGAATAAGAATTAAATTTGATGTTTTCTAAAAATAGAACAGAAAGCCTAGGTCAAGGGAGATAACTCCATTACACAGTAGGCAAAGAGTTAATCATGAGATTTTGAAACATATTATATACTTAAACCTGTTTACATTGTATATGTGTTACAGTGTTTTTAAAGATTTTTTTAATTATTTTATATGACAGCTTTAATTTTAAGACAACTTGTGGTGCTTTTATACCTTTCTGGCGTTTGCGTTTGGTTTTTCTAGGTGTAGGTTTAGGTACAGGCTCATCAATAAGGTCGGCCAGATATCCCTGGAGAGTTTTACGGAGAGACTTGACGAAAACATAGAAGGCGCGATCCGACCGCTTCCCCAGGTTGTTTAGCAACTCCTCGTTCATGGCTTCCTGTGTGTTCTTCTCCTTGATCCGACTCACGTCACCAATTAACAGCACCTGTACAAATAAAATACTATTTAAAAAAAAAAAAAACTTCCTGTGCTCACGATAGTCTGAAAAATGCTAATGGCTAGAGTGAACACAGACTTCTTTCACTTTCAACAATTATGAAACAATTCTTTCTTCTGCATTTATCCCCACAAATCAAACATACAGACTAGATATACATCATCAACATGTTTATTTTACCTTGTTGGCGATTAGGTCGTTTAGAATATCATCAGGAATGAGGCTCTCCACCAAAGTGTCGCGATGTTGCTGGAGCTTCATCTTGTGCTCCATGCTCATCACTTTGTCCACTATAAACGAAATGTCAAAGGGGAGATAATCAATCATAAAAAACAAGAATAAAACAATGTCACTTGGGCCAAACAAAAATTATTTCCTAGTTTCTATCCCCTATAGGCTACACGCGCAAACATATCCATCCAATGTTCAACAAAGCAATATTTAAAGTCGAAGTTTCTCTCTTTTATAAACAGTAAACCATATAAAATTATTTGTTAGAATAACAAAATGTTAAAGGAAAAACATAAATCAATGTCTTGCCTGAAAATTAATTATTTTCAGTAAAACCTCACTTCCTCGAACTCGTTGGGACCTGATCATTAGTTCCAGGAATACCTGGTATTCAAGTATTCCAAGGTTAGTTGAAATATGTACAAACTTAAGCTTGGTCTGGACCAAACAAACTGTTTGAATAATGAGGGGTATTCGAGTAAATGGGTTTGAGTAAGTGGGGTTTTATATTACTGTATACCAGTATGTACAAATTGTATATCAATGTTGACTCTGATAATCCTTTTGCTAACACTTCAAATTCTAATAGTAGGCATAACACTGTTAATCCTAAGGATCATCTACAATGTATACTGTATGTATACATGTACAGTGCAGGGATAATTCTGGCTCATAAAATCTATGAGAGAATTTGAGAGATTCAATGAGATTAGTAAAATTTCTATGAGATTTTTCTATATAAAGTAATACTTTTTGAAATTTTAATGCGAGTTTCACCAAAAATATGGGTAAAAATCCCAAAATCTCGCCCCAAAGTGATCCCTAGCCTGCAGTGTATGTAACTTGATGCATACAGTATACAGTGATAAATCTACGTGCGCATCCTGCATCCTGTACTCGCATAATTTTGAAAGGACCCATTGAATTTCTGGAAGTGGTTAAATTTAACATACATGTGGGACCCATTGTTTTTCGCAATACACATGAAAAGGACCCATGAAAAATATTTGGAGATTGATCACTGAGTATATATACGTTCGCTTTAATTTACAACATATCTACAGGCCTTGAATTTAACATTTTATATCACTTGCTAAGATCAGGACAGCAAGTGCCCAAAATTTGTACTTGCTAACTTTTTACTTGCTATTATCTCAATATTCAAATTATGCGTTTTGTTATGAATAAGTGATTTATCATGTGTATTAATTTGCTTCATTCATTATGAAAATTGTATAGTACGTATACTAACAACATTAGTTTTATAAGTGGTTCTGTAATTGTTACAGTTTACATCTTATGCAGCCACTTGCTGAAGAAAGCAAATGCATATTATTTCTACTTGCTATTCTCAGATATCTACTTGCAAATAGCAAGTTATATAGCTATAGTGTTAAATTTGAGACCTGATCTAGGAAATAGTTTCAATGTGAACTATATGAAAGGATTCATTTTCCATTTTTTTTTCACGTACAGTTTTTCGAGTCATCCTCCGCCTCTTCACCGGACTCGGAATCCTCCTCATCACCGTTAACCTCTTGTCGAGTTGAACCTGCGTCTCCCCGTTGATGGGTCAACCTGTTTAACTTTGCCCGTTGTTCTTTTAACATGTCCACCACACCGCTTCCCGATGAAGATGGAACTTCGGCTCCTGAACTATGACTACGATTGTTTTTATCACTTTTACCTCTGCTTGTTGAAGCTGTGGAAACATTCCCGGAATGTTTCACACTTTTAAGTTCGGACACAGATTTACTGACTTCCTTCAGCCTCTGTTCCAACATATGCTTTTCTGCACTTTGTTTTTCAAGTTTTGCCTTTTCCCGTTCTAACTTTTGGATTTTTTCCCTGATATTTCTCACATCAGCACCTTTGCTGATGCCTTCATCATAATCGGAGTCTTCTTCGGAGTGATCCTCCATTTTGTATTTTTGACATTCAAAGTTTTGGGGTTGATTGTTCCATGTTCGTCGTATGCCTGGACTGTTGTCGGATTCCCCTCCGCTGTCCAGGGGGGCACGCGACCAGTTATACATGTAGTGTTATACAAATCTCAACCAGTCTATGGCATTGGCATTAAAATTCTCGTCGATAAAATCATTCATGTATCAGAACGCCTATCTACTGAATTATATATAGCACTGGTGTTAAAACAAAAGCACATTTGGACTTTTTATAACAGAGTAAAACGATGTTTTCAGTAAACAATCGAGTATATATGCATGGAAATTAATCCAAAAGGTTTTTTTACCTATAGTTTTATAAATAAATGCCATTATTTAAAACGGTTTCAACACAAAATCTTGAATAGTTGAATTCACACCCTACCCGCGTCCAATATCTAGATCAGGGATAAAGTAGGATGTGTAGTCGAATACAAACAAAGCGACGAACTCCATCGATTAGATTTTCCGGTCTCACTTCCATCACTTGCGTCCAAAACGATCGATCCATATTTCATCACATGTTCATTTGCATTGTTTCCAGCGATAATCTTAATTCAATGATGGGGGAAATACAACAAGGTAAGCACAAGCTAATCAGTTAATAGATTTACCTATAACGGTAAATTCACACCTGCATTTGTTTGGACGTTGACGAAAATAGACGGGGGAAAGCCGTAATTTTTGTTCGTATTTGATTGGCGTTGAAGACTGATTTTCACATATAGGGAAATGCCAATGAGCTTTAAGTCCGATACAGTTAACAATTTACCATGCATGAGTGATTAGATGAATATTTTTCTCGATGTTTTGCAGTTAGTTTGTTTACTTTTCCCGGCACCCATAACATTCAAAACTGTCATGGCGGTCACCAGCCTCGCTTTCATCATTTTAACGTTTCTTGTTTTCAAATATAAAAGAGCTCTAATAAAGCACGCGTTTAAACCACGCCCCTATCCTCCAAGAATGCATTTCTTCTGAAAAGAACTCAAAACTTATTTCAGTGCTAAATATATGGGGAAAATTGTGTGGAACATGTGAAAATTACATTACATAACATGACTATAGCTCAACATCACTAATCAGATCGGGTAGATGTCCTTGAAAGACGTCGTGCTATAATGCATCGACAGAACAGGATTTATCTCCCTTTACATATACAATGCAATAGAACCCCACCCCCCCCCCCCCCAACTCCCGAGTTCAGAAGCCAAAATGTCTTTCCGACACAATTGTAGATGGGCGAAATTAATGAAGGCACCATTTATTATATATTAGTTTGCATAAGATTTTCTGATATCGATATATCCACTGCCTTACACAAAAAATAAAAATAAATAAACATGCGCCATATACATGTATGCATGTACCAAGATAAATGTAGGCGTGTTGATACCTCTTAACGTATACTCTGGTAACGTATGTAATATAGACAAGACAGAGCCAATCTCAAACACAATTCAGAATTATACTTCCCAGGAAATACCATACAGGGACTTTCTGGTCACATATATAAGTAATGTTGCACATAACATGTTCCAATTTACTATATATATATAGCTTCTTTCCATTGGAACTTTCCATTTCTTGATAGTAACATCCCTAGATGCTTCTCCAACCTATGGTGTTTACATGTCGCAATTGATTCGATATTCTAGGGCTTGCTCTAAATATCGGGATTTTCGTGATCGATGTCGACTGCTGACAAACAAACTAACAACACAAGGATTCGAGAGATGCAGGTTGATGAGAACTATGGGCATATTGAGTTTTATTGTCGCCATCTTTGTCTCATTGAGAAATATTCTGTGTCTTTTAGTGATATGAAGATGGACATTTTTGAGTATGCTCATTAGTGCGTTTGCTTGTTGTGATTGACAATGATACTCGGTTCTCATTTTGAGAACTAGATGTTTAATTAAGTACATGGATGTACGTGACAGAGAATTTCATGGCGGGTGTCGTCGATGAAGCAGAATACGCTTACTCTTCCGGAACACATGGTCTTATTCTCTTGTACTTTTACAAAAGGCTCCATGTAAATCTTTCCTTTGTTCAAATTTTGCCCCTGACAAGTCATCAAATATACATCATGAAAAACGTCGCTTATTTCACGCTATTCCAAAAATACGCAAAATTTCAGTGTCCCAAAGTTTTCGTCGGCTTGCCGGGTAGTTTTGAATATTAAATAAGTTTTGACGTCACTGCACACGGAGGCCTTACGCTGTCATTGGATGGCGGTCTTCCTTTAAATTTAGGCATCCAACGACAGCAAAAGACCAGCGCGCGGGGTGACGTCAAAACTCATTTAATATGCAAAACTCGCCGACATGCATGCCGACGAAAACTTTGAGACACGGAAATTTTGCGTGTTTTTGGAGGAAATGGAGATCCACCCTTTAGCTTTTATGACCATTGAGTGTAAAATTACTCTAAACACCATATTTTAGGTCCAAAACTAGCTGTAACAAATTCTCAGGTCCCTGTGGAACGGCTAGCGGCTTGCACCCGCCTGCCTTCCCAATATTTAGCAGGTCAGGGAGTCTGAACTATTCGGACTAATCAGTACTGAGTAGGCAATGTCAAAAGTTGTGCACACAGAAACAGTCAAAAGTAAACACATTTTCTATACTTTGCCCTGAAAGCCATGACTCTAGTAAATAATGTCGAATAAAACTTCTTCATTGATGAGGACAGACTGTAATGCGTGAGTGCATTTGATCCTGGGAGGTGGCATCGATAATGTTAAAGTACTTAGTCATTCTCGTTAAAACAGATATTTGGTGTGTTTTCACTATAAGATAAAAACAGGGGCTATGTTTAGGGAAGCTTAAAGTTAGCAAGGGTACACCTGAAAGATTTCAGGTCTTTCCCCTGTGCCATGGAGTTTGGCAGTGAATTCCAGTTTACAATGGTTCATGCACGGGTCCAGATTCGAGCGCCCGTGGTCCATGCATGGAAAACGAGTATTTGTACAGATTTTTGTTGGTATGGATTTGGTTGATCCTGTGGGCCCCTCGTGTTCTCCTATCACTAGATGTAAAAAAGTGAGATGGATCAATACCAACATGTCTATTTATGATCTTAAATACATCATCATAATTCTAGCTTTTGTTCTTCTTTGGGCTAGAGGTTCCCAGTAGTGACCTGATGGACACACCGCCAGGGTCTTGTGATCTATAGTCGCTAAACACATATCTAGCAGCTCTACGTTGGAGGTTTTCAATGGCCGGGACCTGGTCTGATGTAAAAGAGTCCCAGCATGTAACTGTGTACTCTAGGTCTGGTCTGCCTAAAGATGTATATGTTTGTGCTTTTACTTTTCTGGAGCAAGATGACTGGTTGCGTCGCAGATCTAGAAATCCAAGAGTTTTGTTGGCTTTATGAGTAATGGACTGAAGTGTTTTGTCCAGGGACATATACGTCCCTGGTTTGTCCCAGTTTAGATTAGCAGTGAAAATGACCCCTAAATATTTGCTAGAATCTAAAATGACAAGAGTTTGACTGTGAAGGGAGTAACAATACTCAATAGTTTTTTTTCTTTCAGAGAACTTGTCACTTGCTATTTACTTTCCCAATTTTCCAAAGATTTAAGGACATTATGAAGTTTGTAACAGTCCAGTAGAGAAGTTATTTCCGTGTAGAGTAAGCAATCATCAGCAACGAGTTTGATGTTGTAGGAGACAGATTTGACAATACCATTAATATAGATTAGGAATAGGAGTGGACCAACGACAGCGCCCTGGGGTACACCGGAAAGGACAGGTCGCTGACAGAACTGGTACCATTAATGACGACTTTCTGTTGTCTATTATTCAAAAAAGGGGAAAACCAAAGTATACTTTCTGAGTTGACGCCAAAGTATTTTGTTTTGTATGAGGGACTTTATCAAATGTTTTTGAAAAGTCAAGAAGGGCGATATCCACTTGTTTAGTATTGTCCAGGTTCCTTGCTTTGTCATCAATTGTCAGAATTAGTTGTGTTTCAGTGCAGAAATTTGACCGGAACCCATATTGTAAATTACTAGTAGTATGTTATGGCGTTCGAGGGGAGATATAACATTGCTGTATATACTATGTTATATCAATTTACAGGTAATACAGGTGAGGGAGACAGGATGGTCATTTTCAGCAGCGTGTTTATCCCCTTTTTGAATACTGGAACGATGTGAGCTACACGCAAGTCGTGTGGTACAGAGCCTATACCTAAAGATGTTTGGAAGAGGTTAGATAGTGCAGGAGCGATTTCTGGTGTCAGTTCTTTCAGAATCCTAGCCTTATGTATTTTGATGGACTGAATGAACTTGTATACACCTGGCTCACTTATTTCTTGACCCCGATGTTCGAACAACATTCAACGATCTACATGAGAAGTATATTGTTGTGTCTGCAGACACTTGAAGCATATAATAGCTTGACAATTGTTTGCAAACACGATTACATTTATCGCTTGCAAAAAGAACTAGGCCTGCTTGATAACCTAGATAAATCTACTTCCACATTGACAGGTTTTTCGAAATATGAAATACTATCTAACCATGCTTCAGTATAACAATCTTACAAGATACCGGTTAATGAGCAAGACGCTGACCTACCTCGTCTTTATTGGATACATAAACTACTAGGATCTTTATAAGCAACGATTTATCGCTGGCTCTACTAATTGCTCGACCAAGTCTTTATCAAAACTTCTTACTACCATTCTTAGTACATTTAAATCATGACTTCAGTCTTTTTGTGACAATGTTTACTCCAGGACTGGAATGAACGGGATGTGGATTTTGAAAAACTCGAAATATCTTTTGATCAATCTTGAACACCCCTTCCTAAAAATGTTTTTTTTTTTAAAAAGACACGACAAAAGCTAAGATGAAATTTACTGAAGAAGATATAGTAAGAATGATTGAATTCCTGGTCAGCATTATTTTTGTTGAGCTCGGAGGAAAGATTTTTCAACAGACTGTGCCCCATTCTTAGCTGACCTATTTTTTGTTTTCATACGAGGCTGTATTTGTCGAAGGGCCTATCAAGACGGGTAACAAAAACCTTGCCAAATCTTTTAATCTAACTTTCAGATATATCGACGATGTGTTGTCTATGAACAAGAAAACCTTTGCAGACCACGTCGATCGTGTTTACCCTACAGAACTTGAAATAAAGACACAACCGACTCTTCCACATCAACTGCTTACCTCGATCTCTACTTAAACTATGACCGAAATGGAGAGCTTAGTTTCCAATCATGAGCTTTCCATTCCTTGATAGTAACATCCCTGCTTCTCCAACTTATGGTGTTTACATGTCGCAGTTGATTCGTTATTCTAAGGCTCGCTTTAAATATCGTGATCGATGTCGACTGCTGACAAACTAACAACACAAGGATTCGAGAAATGCAGGTTGATCAGAACTATGGGCAAGTTTTACGGTCGTCATCATATTTCATTGAAAAAATATTCTGCATCTTTGTGTGATATGATGATGGACTTTTTGAGTATGCTCATTATTATACTTAACTGTTGTGATTTACAATGATACTCGGCTCTCATTTCGAGGACTTGGTGTTTACTTGGATGTGACAATGATTTACATGGCAGGTGTCGTCGATGAAGCAGAAGAAGCTTACAATTCCAGAACACCTGGTCTTATTCTCTTGTACTTTTACAAGGGTCTCAATGTAAATCTTTCCTTTATTCATATTTTGCCCCTGGTTTAATCGATTTTGAGTTCTGATTATGATTTTGTTTACGCTTCGGTATTCTCTAATTTATCTTCATATTTCTCTGTAATAAAGTATTATGATATCATGTAAGAAACAAGATGTGCTTAACCGAAACGGGGATTATTTTAGCTTGATATTTTCTGCAACGTGTATTTTTTTGTTATTTAAACAATGGTATCGTGGAAATTGAACATACACGACCTGAGCTTCATTGAACAATTAATTGTTTGTAAATAAAGGACCGTAATTTAAATAATAACAGTTGGACAATGATATCAAACATGTCCAAGCATTCATGATAGCTAACTTTTCTTTGAAGAATCACGGAATTAGATTAATCTTAGTCTGTGGAAGAATTAAGTTAATCTGCTGAAAACGACTATAGATAAATATGGAGGGACACCGATTCATCAACTAAATAAAGGGCCATAACTCTGCAAATTACAGTCGGAAAGATAGTTATCAACATAGCCTGAGCGTTCTTGTTTATGCACCTCCCTGTGAATTTGAAGTTTAATATGTTGAAGATGACTATAAATATGAAGAGGACACAGATTCAGTAGTTGAATAAAGGGCCACAACTCCGTATATTATGGTATAATACAATGCAACTGCATTTATCAAAAGTGTTAAAGCTTTTATTTCAATGACCCTTCCCATGAGGTTGAAGTTATGATAACTACTCCAGTTATCACCAGACAATTTCCCGTCCACTTGCACGTGTTAAACTGGCTACCAGCCCCCCCCCCACCCCCCCAAGATTTTATAAAGATTTTCTCTTCTCCGGTTTTAAGCACCTGACCCCTTCTGCTTCTACATTAGTATAGAAATTTTTTATTCCCACCTTTTGGCTCTAAGCATCAAAGGACAAAACAGCTGTATGATGCAGTTAAAATTTTTTTTCGGCATACTGTATCTATTAATAAATTTAAAAGGTGCAGCATATGTGTGTGTTACGTCATCTCTACCGACTTATCCCCCTCTTGTTTAAGATTGAGGATGAATGACTTACCCCCTCTTGTTTAAGATTGAGGATGAATGACTTATCCCCCTCTTGTTTAAGATCGAGGATGAATGACTTACCCCCCTCTTGTTTAAGATTGAGGATGAATGACTTATCCCCCTCTTGTTTAAGATCGAGGATGAATGACTAATCCCCCTCTTGTTTAAGATTGAGGATGAATGACTTATCCCCCTCTTGTTTAAGATCGAGGATGAATGACTTATCCCCCTCTTGTTTAACATTGAGGATGAATGACTTATCCCCCTCTTGTTTAAGATTGAGGATGAATGACTTACCCCCTCTTGTTTAAGATCGAGGATGAATGACTTATCCCCCTCTTGTTTAAGATCGAGGATGAATGACTTACCCCCCTCTTGTTTAAGATCGAGGATGAATGACTTATCCCCTCTTGTTTAACATTGGGGATGAATGACTTATTCCCCTCTTGTTTAAGATCGAGGATGAATGACTTATCCCCCTCTTGTTTAAGATCGAGGATGAATGACTTATCCCCTCTTGTTTAAGATCGAGGATGAATGACTTATCCACCTCTTGTTTAAGATTGGGGATGAATGACTTATCCCCTCTTGTTTAAGATCGAGGATGAATGACTTATCCCCCTCTTGTTTAAGATCGAGGATGAATGACTTATCCCCCTCTTGTTTAAGATCGAGGATGAATGACTTATCCCCTCTTGTTTAAGATCGAGGATGAATGACTTATCCCCTCTTGTTTAAGATTGATGATGATTGACTTATCCACCTCTTGTTTAACATTGGGGATGAATGACTTATTCCCCTCTTGTTTAAGATCGAGGATGAATGACTTATCCACCTCTTGTTTAACATTGAGGATGAATGACTTATCCCCCTCTTGTTTAAGATCGAGAGTGAATGACTTATCCACCTCTTGTTTAAAATTGAGGATGAATGACTTATCCCCTCTAGTTTAAATCAGAATCAGTGAATCACACCCAATAAATCAAAATTATTAGACATTCTTTTTTTTCAAAATAATTCAATTTCTGTACATTATTCTAGAGACGGGGGCCAGTCTAGCCACATGGCAACATGCATCAGGCCATTCGGCGGACATATAAATGTGGCTTTGATTGTCTCTTTAATATTAACTTGACCACTCACAGTAAAGAACCACGTACTCAGAACTCAAAACATGTCGATCAGATGAAATGGTTTTATTTATGTAAATGTTTTTTCACATTTTGTTCCATAATGAAACAAAGGTGCACAGTCAGCAACTCATTGGGGCTTGTTACCAAGGTAACAGTGATAGGTCGAAGATTAACACTAAATCATTCACCCCTTAAAATTCATAATGAAATATTCCAATCTTTAAATGGGAAGGGTTCAAATGTGTCTTCAGGGGTGACAGAGTTTACTCATTCACCCCTGACGACACATTTGAACTCTTCCTATTCTAAGAATGGAATAGTCCATGATAGAACTTCAGGGGTGAAAGAGTTAATACAGACACATATAGGAGAACTTAACAGCCTCTGGGTTAAAAATTAACAACATGATTAATGTGTATGAATCATGCACCATGGCACCCATCAGCACCAGTACAGTTTCTACAGCATTTCCAAATACTGTAAAAGTGGAATTTTTACATTGTGGAAATTTCCGCTTATTTCGCTGGCATTAAATCTCCGCGAATATAACCACACACGGACATATTTATATAACACCACTCAAACTCTACAGTGTGAAATAGTATTATAAGTACATAGTGAAAAACAGCATGACTGCAGAGCGAAAATTTCCACATCACGAACAGTTTGGAGGCTGGCTAAGCGAAAATTTCCACACAAGAAAATATTAGTTTTTACAGTATACAGTTCACTTTAGCAGCCTAGACGTACATATTCTAAGGGTAATCTTAATTCAGCTATTTTCTTTCGCACTGAATGCATATCGCTAAATTAGGATTTCACTAATTTACTGTTTCTGTATATTGCTTTCTACAGCAAGTATATCAAAGTGCTCGAATACATCATTGCAATCGTTTGTTCAAATTCAGTTAAACACTAATATTTGAGTGTGCAAATAAATTAGAGAATACCGAAGCGTTAACAAAATCATAATCAGAACTCAAAATCGATTAAACCAGGGGCAAAATATGAACAAAAGGAAAGATTTACATGGTGACCCTTGTAAAAATACAAGAGAATAGTACTTACGCGGTATGTTTAAAATATCAGACCATGTTTCTAGTCCAGTTATTTCTATTTCCATAATTAACTGTGCGACCACCACCTCCCCCCCCCCCTCCCCCCAATACACTCACATACACACAAAAGGATTTTAAGGATACAACTTTGGTTTTTATGACTAGCTAGACCATTGATTTCGCTTAATACTTTGGTCTAACAAGTTACAACCGTTTTTTTTTGGGCTCTGCTCCGACACATCAAAATTAAAGCATTATACACAAAAGTATGTACAACAAATAACAGATTATCAGTAATTCTAAAATTTTGGAATAAAATTATTTCTATAACTGTTTCATTCACCTGAAAATCAGGAAGGTATTGTTTTAAAACATATCAATAAATTACCCAGTAAAATAAACTACATTCATAAAAGCATATGTACAACCTATATATAGTGTATATCACTAACAAGAGGCCCAATGGGCCTGCATCGCTCACCTGGTATTAATCTCTGACTTAAATTATAGTGTAACCCTAAAGTCCCCTAAAATCTTTTAATGTAAGACATTTAGAAGAACATCTTAAGATTTAAACATATTTTACCCCTGTGACCTTATAAGGCAACATCATTTTCATTTTCAAATTTTGTTTGGCTTCATCCCAGGACGCTACCAGCCAAATATCATGTCTCTAGGCAAATAAAGATAAAGGTCATTTCTTTTCGCAAACTTTGTCAGGCTTCATCCAAGAAACCTTTCAGCCAAATGTCATGCTTCTAGGGCTTTTGGTACTTCAGAAGAAGTCGTTTAAAGGTTTTAACAGATTTGACCCCTGTGACCTTGAATATAGGTCAAGGTCATTTCTTTTCGCAAACTTTGTCTGGCTTCATCCAAGGAACCTTTCAGCCAAATATCATGCTTCCAGGGCTTTTGGTAATTCAGAAGAAGCCTTTCGAAGGTTTTAACAGATTTGACCCCTGTGACCTTGAATATAAGTCAAGGTCATTTCTTTTCCCGAACTTTGTCGGGCTTCATCCAGGGAACCTTTCAGCCAAATATCATGCTTCTAGGGCTTTTGGTTTATCAGAAGAAGTCGTTTGAAGGTTTTAACAGATTTGACCCTTGTGACCTTGAATATAGGTCAAAGTCATTTCTTTTCGCAAACTTTATCGGGCTTCATCCAAGAAACATTTCAGCCAAATAATAAGCTTCTAGGGCTTTTGGTATTTCAGAAGAAGCCGTTCGAAGGTTTTAACAGATTTGACCCCTGTGACCTTGAATATAAGTCAAGGTCATTTCTTTTCGCAAACTTTGTCGGGCTTCATCCAAGAAACCTTTCAGCCAGATATCAAGCTTCTAGGGCTTTTGGTATTTCAGAAGAAGTCGTTTAAAGGTTTTAACAGATTTGACCTCTGTGACCTTGAATATAGGTCAAGGTCATTTCTTTGCGCAAACTTTGTTGGGCTTCATCTAAGGAACCTTTCAGCCAAATATCATGCTTCCAGGGCTTTTGGTATTTCAGAAGAAGTCGTTCAAAGGTTTTAACAGATTTGACCCCTGTGACCTTGAATATAAGTCAAGGTCATTTCTTTTCGCAAACTTTGTCTAGCTTCATCCAAGAAACCTTTCAGCCAAATATCAAGCTTCTAGGGCTTTTGGTATTTCAAAAGAAGTCGTTTAAAGGTTTTAACAGATTTGACCCCTGTGACCTTGAATATAGGTCAAGGTCATTTCTTTTCGCAAACTTTGTCGGGCTTCATCCAAGGAACCTTTCAGCCAAATGTCATGTTTCTGGGGTTTTTGGTATTTCAGAAGAAGTCGTTTAAAGGTTTTAACAGATTTGACCCCTGTGACCTTGAATATAGGTCAAGGTAATTTCTTTTCGCAAACTTTGTTGGGCTTCATCCAAGAAACCTTTCAGCCAGATATCAAGCTTCTAGGGCTTTTGGTATTTCAGAAGAAGTTGTTTAAAGATCAAAATAGATTTAACCTCACTCTGACCTTGAATATTGGTCAAGGTCATTTCTTTTCGCAAACTTTATTTGGCTCCATCCAAGGAAGCTACTGGTCAAATATGAAGTCTCTATGCCTGACGGTATTTTAGAAGAAGTTGTTTGAAGATTTCGACATTTTTGACCCCTGTGACCTTGAAATTAGGTCAAAGTGATTTTTTTTTCGCAAACTTTGTTCAGCTCCTTCCAAGAAATCTACCAGCCAAATTTCATGTCACTGGGCCTTTCAGTATTTTAGAAGAAGTCGTTTAAAGGAAAAAGTTGACGGACGCAGGACGGACGGACGGACGGACGGACGACGGACGCTGCACCATCACATAAGCTCACTTGGCCCTTCGGGCCAGGTGAGCTAAAAATGACTAAAAATCATTAAATCATGTAAATAACAGGAAAATCAAGAACAATCACAAATAATCCAATACGTACATAGTACATATATTTTATAATATACAATATAAACGGAACATGTATAATTGATAATTGATAAAAGCTTATAGCATCTACCGGGACACTGGTTTAACATTATAATTGTGACAAAGAGGTTTTTTATAACAATATTATAACAAATTAATATACACTTAGTATTAATTAAACCAGCTAACAAGCACTTAAGTGGTTGATTAACTCATTCATCCAAGAAGACACATTTGATATGAACTCTTCCAATTCAGAGTTAGGAATAATGACTTTCTGGGGTAAATGAGTTATATACAACTATACACCACATCAAAGTGATTCTCCGGCCCAGGCCAAATTTTCTGTCTTTACATATATATACAAAATGTATATTATTCATGAATATTTACAGTCTACACTGATATTCACTCGATAACCATTGCTCAACAGACTATCATTATCACCGCATAACTGTAGTCAAACACGTGACAAACTATGACGTCGACAACAATACATGTGGACGGAGCTATGCAAATCCTACATGTGGGCGGAGCTATGCAAATCCTACAGTTTGAAACACAATTGTGTGACATCACCAACAATATACGTGGGCGGAGCTTGCAAATTTCATGCTGTTACATTTATTGAACCATTCCCATGTTTATTAGTTTCGAAATGAAATCTGTGTCCGAAGATTTGACTATAATGAACAAAATAGTTAGGAACATTTATCAGAAAGATACTGTAAATATAAGGATAATCTTTCTATTTTGTTTAGGTTATCGGGGGATAACTAAAATGAAAATTATACATAACCGGCTTATGAATTTACCCGTTTTCTATTGTAGTTATTCTCTGATAACCTAAACAAAATAGAAAGTTAATCCTTAATTAAATCAGATACAGTACTTTGCCATAAGTATAGAAACAATTTTTATTTTGCTATGTATTCTTTGTATTTCCAACCTTTTTCAATGAATTTTCCTGACTTTGTTTATAGGTGGATTTTGACAATATTGGATCTGTACAGAAATATCCAAAGTTTCCTCTCATAATATTTATATAATTTTCAGTCGTGTATTTATGGAGCAGCACAGAATAATCTACACTGATTAATTCCATGTGACGTCATTTTTCTATATGTTGTTACTAAAATGGCATCCCAAAAACTTGATGTTGTAAATGAATTATTATTTCTCTGGTAATACACAACAGACAGTGAAAACTATCATGAGATGAAGCAGGAAACAATTCCTACAAAATTTTGTCAAAAATAATTCATAAACGATTTTAGGAAAATTCTTTAATTTTTTTTAGAAATACAAGGAATATTTAGCAAAATAAACACGTTTCCCTACTGTTGTTACTTTACTTAGATATCACAAAAGTGATGGAGGGCTAGTGGTAGCAGAATGTCAGACACCATGAACTCTTTGCCCCAGTATAATGAAGGGCTAATGGTAGCAGAATGTCAGACACCTTTACCTCTTTGCCCCAGTATAGTGGAGGGCTAGTGGTAGCAGAATGTCAGACATCTTAACTACTTGGCCACACCATTGCCCAACCCCCTTCTCAAAACGGGTCATCCAGATGGTTTTCGTGCCAAATATATTTTGACAAATATCAGAAAATATAAAATCATGAGCGATCTCCCTGATCTTCAATCCCTGATTTATTTTTCATAATTACTTTCATTATATGTACATTCGCATTGATGATATAGAAAATGTACTTTATGATAATTATTACATAACTGATCTATCACAAAAACAGACTGGAGCCCATTAAGCATTATTAAGAATAGTAGTAGCGATTTGGCCATGGATCATTCACAATAGTGGTCCTTCTCTACTGGGCCTGATTATACCTTTCAGGTATGAAACTTAATACAAAGTCACTTTGTAACACTTTTAGTTCATAACTTACCTGTTTAAATTATTCACCCCTAAAGGCACATTTGAACTCTTCCAATTCAAAGGTTGGACTAATTCATTATAAATTTCAGGGGTAAATGTGTGAAGGTCTATTCACTTGTGTTAATTTACCTGCATTATTTATCAAGTTATTTACCCGAGTCAGATACTTTCATATCCCATATCTAACTCAGCAATGTCAAATGGCGATATTTCTAATTAAGGTAGAACACAAAAACGGGCAAAGGCACACAGATTCACAAGTCAAAGCGTCCAGTGTATGAAGTTCCCTCAAGCAGACGGTTTCCGTGATGACATCCCGAGCCTCATCATTTTCCTATAGAAACCTGGGCCATTCCAGTTTCCACTGAAATGATATAACGTGACTTTATTGTAACGGTCTATCTAGCTAGAGTAACCAACTCTCTGAGGTACCAACAACTTATACACACTTGATTAATCAAACTATAGTCCTCCCTTGACCTAACGCTATCTGATACAGTGGATTCCACTTAATATCATCCCTGTTAATATCACATTCCTCTTTATATCATGTTTTTTCCCAAGCACCATTTCCCCCTCTATATAACCTGATGTAATTTTATATGGTTAATACTTGGACATGGTTCATACAGATTCTTTATACCAAAATTCAAGCACTTTTCCAGCACTCTTTCTCAATTTTTAAGGTGTATTTTTTTTTGTCCAAACTTGCAAAGAAAAATCGCCAACTTTACTCTTTTAAAAATTTTCTTGGTGTTTATTAGTTTTAAAAAAAAATATAAATCTAAATAAAAGTGCATGTTTACAGCTAGTAAGTAAGAATTCAAGCACTTTTCAAGAATTTGTGAGCAAATTCCAGTACTTTTCCTGCACTGACCCCAAATTCAAGCACTATTTCAGCTCTGACCCCAAATTCAAGCACTTTTCCAGCTCTGACCCCAAATTCAAGCACTTTTCATCTTTTGTATAAACCATGTTGGAAATTAAATTTTTATTTTGCATCTGCTTTTGATATTTCTCAATTTGTCAATGTGTGCACTGTGTATACACTTTCTCTACAGTTGTTGTGCATAAATAAGTTCAATAAAAAATTGTTTAATTTGCTTTCCACAATTTTCAAATCTATTAATTGTATTAAAGTTCACTTATTTTACAATAATTATGAAACATGTTACAGGAACCACACATTATTTTTGTCTGCCCTTACTTGAGCATGAGTTTCCAGTAAAGCTCTGGCATCACTTTGGCCTTTAGCTGGTACATGGTGAACCTCTCCTTGCCCTGGTTTAGGGGAAACGTCTCCAGTGGCTGGGCATCGTAGTCAAACTCAGCAAGGATACACTTTCCTCGGCTCGTGACCAATGGACAGGAAGTATAGCCGTCGTACTGAAGGGAGAAGTCATTGTATCAAAATTAGTGCAGGGAGCTATCAATTCAATCAAAAGACAGCAGAGAAAGCCATAATAACCTAAACTACAAGAAACTTAGAAAAGTTTTTTTATCGTAAATGAGAGTTATCTCCCATTTTTGGTAAGTATCAATAGGAATGCCACATCTGTTTTTCGGTGGAAACATTGTTTTCAACCTAGTTTCCTGATTATTTACGATGGTTTCTCAGCAATAGAATTTTGTCAAAATGAAAATGACTGACATGTATACCTAGTGGAGGTTACTCCTGTTTACAAAAGACCCAATAATTCTGGAAACAGTTCATGTTAGGAATTCTAGCATAATTTAGTTTATCGTTCTCTTCACAGGGGCTAGAATACCATAGAAATATATCGAAGGCCAACCTTGAATGTATGCACCTGTGTATAATATATGACGACTACAGTAGTTTGATCCTTTGATGTACATGTGATCTATAAAGAACAGGGATCAGGTTTTCTTATAAATGACCAATCTGATATCTAACGGACCAATCGTCTTCAATTTCATTTTCCTGGGTGTGGATTTATTTTAAACAGGTTTTCATCTTTCTGTAAAGTGAAACGTCCTTTACGCACTTTAGTATTCTAAACAAGTCAGTCTACCGAATTTAGACATGTCGACAGAGGCCCAAAAGTAGGGGTTGGACTTATTATCAGACATCCCCTCCCCAATGTATAGGGGAAAATTAGAAGTGGGGGGTTGGCTAATTACTGAGCATGGATTTATTGCAAGAGAATTACGGTAATAGACATTTAATCTTTTTTTTTAATGTCATAATGTTTAGCCTACAACTTGTTACAGTATTGATGATAAGTGTTAGGTCAAATCTGACCAGGAGCTTCTAGTGACCAGTCCCGAGGTCAAAGGTCAGCAGTGTACTTCGTCACAATAAACAGGTACCTGGTAATATAGAATACTATACCATACCTGTGATGTAAGGTCACAATAAACAGGTAAATTAGAATACTATACCATACCTGTGAGGTAAGGTCACAATAAACAGGTAAATTAGAATACTATACAGGTAATATAGAATACTATACAATACCTGTGATGTAAGGTCACAATAAACAGGTAAATTAGAATACTATACCATACCTATGAGGTAAGGTCACAATAAACAGGTAAATTAGAATACTATACCATACCTGTGAGGTAAGGTCACAATAAACAGGTAAATTAGAATACTATACAGGTAAATTAGAATACTATACCACACCTGTGGGGTAAAGTCACAATAAACAGGTAAATTAGAATACTATACCATACCTGTGAGGTAAGGTCACAATAAACAGGTAAATTAGAATACTATACAGGTAATATAGAATACTATACAATACCTGTGATGTAAGGTCACAATAAACAGGTAAATTAGAATACTATACCATACCTATGAGGTAAGGTCACAATAAACAGGTAAATTAGAATACTATACCATACCTGTGAGGTAAGGTCACAATAAACAGGTAAATTAGAATACTATACAGGTAAATTAGAATACTATACCACACCTGTGGGGTAAAGTCACAATAAACAGGTAAATTAGAATACTATACCATACCTGTGAGGTGAGGTCACAATATACAGGTAAATTAGAATACTATACCATACCTGTGAGGTGAGGTCACAATATACAGGTAAATTAGAATACTGTACCATACCTGTGATGTAACATCACAATTAACAGGTAAATTAGAATACTATACAATACCTGTGCAGACTGCTTCCCTCCCTTCATCACAGCTGACAAATTCCGTTCCAACACTCCAGACTGGGCCGCTGAAATAGAAGCAGATAAACATCTGAGGTGTGTGTGATTTGGTTTTGGACTGTTTAACCAGTCATTAATTTTGTTTTTAACTTTTTCCATACGTTGTGTCCTTTTCCGCTTCTGTACCGGCAGTAGTTATTAGGTTGACCCTAATAAGTTTTTACCAAATGGTCGATTACCATGTGCATTTTTGGTGTGTTTTCTTTTGTTACAGAAAATCTCAGGTAAGTGATTGTGTAGGGAATTTCAGGCATCTTTTATGTCATTTAATTGAGTAATTACTTGTGTCGTCTGCTAATTGCAACTAATCAGCATTAAGATAAAGTCATCATAGCGTATCAACTACAGTCGACAGCGGGGAACAGGGAGCACGGAAGTTCACTGTCGACAGCGGGAAGAGGGAGCAGTTCACTGTCGACAGCGGGAAGAGGGAGCAGGGAAGTTCACTGTCCACAGCGGGAAGAGGGAGCACGGAAGTTCACTGTCGACAGTGAGAAGAGGGAGCACGGAAGTTCACTGTCGACAGTGAGAAGAGGGAGTACGGAAGTTCACTGTCAACAGCGGGAAGAGGGAGCACGGAAGTTCACTGTCCACAGCGGGAAGAGGGAGCATGGAAGTTCACTGTCCACAGCAGGGAAGAGGGAGCACGGAAGTTCATTGTCGACAGTGAGAAGAGGGAGTACGGAAGTTCACTGTCAACAGCGGGGAAGAGGGAGCACGGAAGTTCATTGTCGACAGCGGGGAAGAGGGAGCACGGAAGTTCACTGTCGACAGCGGGGAAGAGGGAGCATGGAAGTTCACTGTCGACAGTGGGGAAGAGGGAGCACGGAAGTTCACCGTCGACAGCGGGGAAGAGGGAGCATGGAAGTTCACTGTCGACAGTGGCGAAGAGGGAGCACGGAAGTTCACAGCAACTATAGGGAGGAGGGAGCACGGAAGTTCACTGTCGACAGCGGGTAGAGGGAGCACGGAAGTTCACTGTCGACAGCGGGGAAGAGGGAGCATGGAAGTTCACTGTCGACAGCGGGAAGAGGGAGCACGGAAGTTCACTGTCAACAGTGGGGAAGAGGGAGCACGGAAGTTCACTGTCGACAGCGGGGAAGAGGGAGCACGGAAGTTCACTGTCGACAGCGGGGAAGAGGGAGCACGGAAGTTCACTGTCGACAGCGGGGAAGAGGGAGCATGGAAGTTCACTGTCGACAGCGGGAAGAGGGATCACGGAAGTTCACTGTCGACAGCGGGGAAGAGGGAGCACGGAAGTTCACTGTCGACAGCGGGGAAGAGGGAGCAAGGAAGTTCACTGTCGACAGCGGGGAAGAGGGAGCACGGAAGTTCACTGTCGACAGCGGGGAAGAGGGAGCACGGAAGTTCACTGTCGACAGCGGGAAGAGGGAGCACGGAAGTTCACTGTCGACAGCGGGGAAGAGGGAGCACGGAAGTTCACTGTCGACAGCGGGGAAGAGGGAGCACGGAAGTTCACTGTCGACAGCGGGGAAGAGGGAGCACGGAAGTTCACTGTCGACAGCGGGGAAGAGGGAGCACGGAAGTTCACTGTCGACAGCGGGGAAGAGGGAGCACGGAAGTTCACTGTCGACAGCGGGGAAGAGGGAGCACGGAAGTTCACTGTCGACAGCGGGGAGGAGGGAGCACAAAGTTCACTGTCGACAGCGGGAAAAGGGAGCACAAAGTTCACTGTCGACTACAGGGAGGAGGGAGCACGGAAGTTCACTGTCAACTACAGGGAGGAGGGAGCACGGACGTTCACCGTCGACAGCGGGAAGAGGGAGCACAAAGTTCACAGTCGACAGCGGGAAGAGGGAGCACAAAGTTCAATGTCGACAGCGGGAAAAGGGAGCACAAAGTTCACTGTCGACTATAGGGAGGAGGGAGCACGGAAGTTCACCGTCGACAGTGGGAAGAGGGAGCACAAAGTTAACTGTCAACTATAGGGAGAAGGGAGCAGGGAAGTTCACTGTCGACAGATGAAGAGGGAGCACAAAGTTCACAGTCGTAGCGGGGAGGAGGGAGCACAAAGTTCACTGTCGACAGCGGGAAAAGGGAGCACAAAGTTCACTGTCGACTATAGGGAGGAGGGAGCACGGAAGTTCACTGTCGACTATAGGGAGGAGGGAGCACGGACGTTCACCGTCGACAGCGGGAAGAGGGAGCACAAAGTTCACAGTCGACAGCGGGAAGAGGGAGCACAAAGTTCACTGTCGACAGTGGGAAGAGGGAGCACAAAGTTCACTGTCGACTATAGGGAGGAGGGAGCACGGACGTTCACCGTCGACAGCGGGAAGAGGGAGCACAAAGTTCACAGTCGACAGCGGGAAGAGGGAGCACAAAGTTCACCGTCGACAGTGGGAAGAGGGAGCACAAAGTTCACTGTTGACTATAGGGAGGAGGGAGCACGGAAGTTCACCGTCGACAGCGTGAAGAGGGAGCACAAAGTTCACTGTCGACTATAGGGAAGAGGGAGCACAAAGTTCACTGTCGACTATAGGGAGGAGGGAGCATGGAAGTTCACTGTCGACAGCGGGAAGAGGGAGCACAAAGTTCACTGTCGACTATAGGAAGGAGGGAGCACGGAAGTTCACCGTCGACAGCGTGAAGAGGGAGCACAAAGTTCACTGTCGACTATAGGGAAGAGGGAGCACAAAGTTCACTGTCGACTATAGGGAGGAGGGAGCACGGAAGTTCACCGTCGACAGCGGGAAGAGGGAGCACAAAGTTCACTGTCGACTATAGGGAGGAGGGAGCACGGACGTTCACTGTCGACAGCGGGAAGAGGGAGCACAGAAATTCACCGTCGACTATAGGGAGAAGGGAGCACCATTTTTTTTGTCGATCCTAGTACGGAAAAGTTTTTAAAATTTTCAACTGCTGTTCATTGTTTTTCAACAATGTGCTCCCTTAGACATCGAACCAGTGACTCCATTACTGGTCTACTGAATTGTGCTAAAGGGGAATTCACTCTAACATGAAAATAACAAGAGGCCCAATGGGCCTGCTTCACTCACCTGGTATCAATCTCTTACTTGTAACCCTAAAGTCAACTAAAATCTATTAGTGCAAGACATTCAGAAGAACACGCAAAGATTTACAAATTTTTTACCCCTGTGAGCTTGAAAGTAGAACACGGTCATATTCTTCAGCAACTTTTGTGTGGCTTCTTCCAAGGAACCTACCAGCAAAATATCATGTCTCTAGGCCTTTTGGCATTTCAGAATAAGTTGTTTAAAAGGTTTTAACAGGTCTGACACCTGTGACCTTGAATATGGGTCAAGGTCATTTCCCTTCACAACCTTTGTTGGACGTTCAGCCGAATATCTTGCTTCTAGGCATTTTGGTTAATCAGAAGAAGTCGTTTAAAGTAACAGATTTGAACCCTGTGACATTGAATATGGGTCAAGATAATTTTTTCCCCAAACTTTGTCCAGCTTCATCAAAGGAACCTTTCAGGAAAATATCATGCTTCTAGGCCTTTTGGTATTTCAGAATAAGTTGTTCAAATGATTTTAATAGATTTGACCCCTGTGACCTTGAATATGTGTCAAGGTCATTTCTTTTCGCAAACTTTGTTTGGCTTTATCCAGTGAAACTAACTTTACGAAACGCGGCCACTATTCCGTGACATTATGATCCTGACCTGGCTTGAAGACGACCTTTGACCTTACCTACAGCAGCTGCTGTCTTGGATGTGGGCGCACTGTTACAGTCACCGATGGCGAAGATGTTGGGAAAGCTGGTATGCTGAAGTGTGTCCTTGTGTACACTCACAAAACCTGCCTCGTTTACGATGTCACTGGTACGTAGCTCGTCCGGTGTCGACATGGGGGGTGTCACATGTAACATATCGTACTAAAAACAGCAACAATCAGTCCACAATTAGATTTATTAACTTACTTTATATATTGTGCTATAGTGAAAGCATTATATTGTATACTTGCAGATGCCAACTCAATTGATGTTACACAATGTATAACGAAAACAGTATAAAATCAGTGCAAGTCAACGCAATCTATATATCGTGTTATATTGAAAACAGTATATTGTCAGTATCCTATTGTTAATTCAGCTCTGCTTACTCAATCAATATATTGTTATATTGAAAACAATATATTTTCAGTATCCAATTGTTCATTCAGCTCTGCTAACTCAATCTATTGAATACAGTATATTTTCAGTATACAATTGTTCATTCAGCTCTGCTTACTCAATCTATATATCGTGTTTTACTGTTTATATACTGTTTTCAGTATGTCATGATATGATATATAATTTGAGTATATCCACATGTTGCAAGGATAACAAAGGACACCCCAAAAAGGTGACATACGGACAGACGGAAGGACGGAGAAATGACAGGTAAACTAATAGTGGTCCTCTCGCTTCGCCAGTAGGAGACTTATAAATGATTACAAACACCTGAGAAAAATACGGACCTAACATTCACTACTCACCAGTAGGAGACTTATAAATGATTACAAACACCTGAGAAAAATACGGACCTAACATTCACTACCTGGTAGTTGGGGACTAAATTGTCTCGCTGAGATTTACTATCTGAAGTAATTCGGCTAACTCACCTTAAACACTTCCATTTCTCCTGGTTTGTCCAAATTCTCAAACACAGCCTCACGATCTGCCGCTCGAACCTCCACAAGGTTCCTTTTGTAGTTAACTTTGATGTTTCTAAAACAATAACATTTATTTCGCTATATCTATTATTTCAGCACTCTATTGAAATTATGTAAGATATCAAGTTTTAACTGTGATAACCCAACAGGAACAAAAGAAATTCCAAATTTCTCTGGCATTAAAGGCCCAATATACGTAACTTTCGGCAAAACCTGAAAACGAATGCGCATATGTATATGTATATTGGGCCTTTAAGCTCATGCTCGGTATATATATGAGGTGTGTATCATAAGGGCTATGATATTAATGCTCTGTATGAGGTGTATCAAAATTGCGAGCAAGTTTTTAATTTGGCGAGTAAAAATTTAACCCGCTTGCCGCAAAATGGGATTTTCTAAAAAATTTAAATTCATATCCTGATCGAGGGTAGAATTTAACTTCTTTTAGAAAAAAATAGGTTTTGTGACAAGCGGGTTAAATTTTAACTCGTCAAATTAGAAACTTGCTTGTAATTTTGAAGATTGATTTAAGGAAGGATTAAGCGGTTGACTGACTCTGATGGAACTAGAAATGTCTGTGAGACATAAATGCCTCCACCCCGAGCTGGTTACATTACCATGGGACGGGGAGCTAGGGGACGAGACGGACATGGATAACACTATATGCCCCCCCCCCCCTCCCATTTCATGGCGAGGGCATAAAATTCAGTCCACGTAAATTGTGTTGTCTATGGAACTTCATGAATTACTTTCGCACACTGTGGCCTGGGAACGACACTAACACAGTGGTGACTGGCTGTATACAGCTTCTTTACAGGATCACAATACTATCAGGCAAAGTCTAGCAGCATACAATATGATTTATTCATGCATAGTGATCCTTTTGTAACCAAGAGTTGTCCCCCTTTTAGGTGGGTTTATCGGTCATTTTCATGATGACGTTATATTGCCAAGGGTTAGGGTTAGGGTTACCCTAAACTGAAGTAAATATACTAGAAATAATCGACTGAAAATGCCGTTTAACAGTCTCCTTTATCAAACTTATGATGTCACAATAGTATTGACGTAAAATATCTACCAAAATGTAAATGAAGATCCTGTTAAGACCCAATATGGTTCATTGAAATAGTTAAGTAATGTGTGCCTTGAATCTATGACTTTCTGTAAGCTTTCTGCGTACTTCTTCACACCAAATATTACACCAAGGGCAGTCATTGAAATAGTTAAGTGATAAATACCTGGAATCTATGACTTTCTGTAAGCTGTCTGCGTACTTCTTCACACCAAATATTACACCTAGGGCAGTATTGAATATAACTTCTGTGTCCTGCCTCGTGTTGTTCTGAAATATAAAACAATTCTGAGAAAGCTGCAGGGCCACAACCAAAGTACATTTCTGTTAAATGCAATACTTTTTTCAACATTTTATATAAAATACTTACCAAGACCAAAATTCTATTTGAATATTTACAAACTACCGTAAATTCCTGTGTATTAATCAACTGTTTTCACTTGTTATTAAACTGCATATATTAATCATAATATGTACATGGGCTGATGTTTTTTTTTGTTGACGAATGCACCGTGTTCAGAAAAATGTTGTCACGCACAATCTCCAGTTTGAGAAAAGTCAGCAAACTGGAGATCTCTGTGCGGGTAATACGCAGGAAATTACGGTAATACATCTTTCCAAATATTCAAATACTGCAAATTATGGTATTAAGGATATCAATTATATAAACGTTTTATTCCTCTTCAGAATGAAGATGCACAGAAAAGTGTGGGATCCCTTAAAGGACCAATATACGTAACTTTCGGCAAAACTTGAAGCGAAGATAAAGCCTAATAACTTTTTCGTATTTATAGATTTAGTAAAGATTAACTGATATTAGTAATATGCAAGATGAATTCTTACGCGGTTACCGGTACAGCATCAGTTAAATCTTGGTATTTGTAAACACGCGTCCATTTAGAACAGTCTTCTACCTTCGGCTTGTTGATGAAGTGGGCCCCACCTGAGTTATTTTTAATTCTTTGGATTTTTCTGTCAAGAGTTTCTTGTTAGTTTCCGCTCAGGTTTACTTCGTTTTAGGGTTATTTTAGCATGGTTATCAGCTGGATTTTTTTCCCAGAATTTTTCAGAATCACGAAACTTTCCTGAAGTTACGTATATTGGGCCTTTAAATCTTTATGTTCTGATGATAAATCTCAGCCTTCCTCTCAAAATTAGGTAGACATCAAACCCCAATGCTTAAACTTACATTATTTCAGTCTTTACCACAGCTAATATTAATTTTTGGTATTTAATTTGGGCTCAGGTGTTCAAAGGGTGATTATCTTATAATCACTATTTAAAACGTTTTTCATACTTTAACATTGCTGTCAATATACAATGTAAAATCTTCACATTTTGTTTGTCAACGGACTCTACCAGATAGTTGATACAGTGGACTCCACTTAATATCACATTTCTTTTTATATCATGTTTTTCCCATGCACCATTTTTCTCTATCATATAATATAGATCATTTTATTTGGTTTGAATTCCTCTTAATATCATGTTAGTTTTAACCAATCACATAAAATATCCAGAAAATGATGTCATTTCCATTGATTTCAGATACAACTTTTACAAAATGTTGGATAGAATAAAAAATAACCCCAAGAATTATTTTTTAATTGAAATAATGTTATCTTTATATTGAAACATCTTCATATGTATACATTGAATAGCTTACTTATTGTTTCTCTTAATGTCACATTCCTGTTAATATCATGTTTTGTCTGACAAATGCAACATGATAGAAAGAGGAGTGCACTGTATCTGCAAAGTTGTAACTTAATCTATGGTTTCATTTCAAGTTACAGGATAATTAAAATTTGTGCTAATCAGTGATTACCTAAGTTAATCACCTTTTGTACAACTGGGCCAAGGTGGGACAGATGACTTGTGTTTTATTTCCTAGTAAGAGCTGTTTCCAACTACCGCCCTATGTAGACTTTGAACCCACGACCCAGTGATGGAGCAGAATGTCAGACAGTAGACACCTTAACTACTTGGCCACAATGCCCGAGTGGTGGAGGGCTAGTGGTAGCAAAATGTCAGACACTTTGTCACCGTGGCCCATTGGTGGAGGGCTAGTGGTAGCAAATGTCAGACACTTTGCCACCATGGCCTAGTGGTGGAGGGCTAGTGGTAGCAAATGTCAGACACTTTGCCACCATGGCCCAGTGGTGGAGGTCTAGTGGTAGCAGAATGTCAGACACTTTGCCACCATGGCCCAGTGGTGGAGGGCAAGACCCTAAAGGAGGAAGTGAATGTCAGACACCTTAACCACTTTGCCAAAGATGGAGCCCCCCCCCCCCCTCCAGGGCAATTGGTAGCAACCTTTACTCTTTCCAGAGGTGGAGGTCCAGTGGTAGAAGATTGTCAGACACCTTAACCACTTGACCACCACGACCCAGTGGTGAAGGGCTAGTGGAATATAAAAAATCTTAACCAATTAGCCATTAAATGTTAATATCAAAGGTGAATTTCGGACCGAAATTAAACCACTTATTTATCTTACCTTTCTAAAGAGTTCCTCAGCAAGGTACATAATCTTCTGTGGAGCTCCGGCACATTTGATGGGTGTGTTGGGAAAGGTAAATATGGCATTACCTCCCTTGAATCTCTGTATGGCTGGGTATGTGTTGACTACGGTCTTTGCCCAGTAGTTTGACACGACCTGGGGGTCAAGGTCAAATGCCTCTGGAAGTCCCTTGATCTGTAATTACCAAGACAACTGAACTCAGGCAGGGATAAATCTAGGTCGATTTTCTTTATCATTACAGGTAAATTTTCCCTTATTTTTTTAAACTCTATGCAAAAATAATCCTAATTAAACAGTTTACCTGTTTTTGACAAAACAAAACCCTAACAAAGAATTTCTTGTGTAATAAATCATCATTATCTTCAAGTTCAGATTACAATCCAATTATTGATTATGATTTTAACCATTTGTCCATCACTATTCACAAGTAAATATTTTGATATCAATTAAATCATGGGGATCTTTGCTCATTTTTCTCTTTCTATTTCCCTGAAATTTCATAATGAACTTTTCCAACTATTGAATTGGAAGAGTTCAAATGTGTCTTCAGGGGTGCATGAGCTAGCCATCACTTACCTTGTTAAAGTTCAGTTGAAGTCCCATAGCAACCACCAAATAATCGTAACCAACCTGAAAATGACACGACAATCAATACAAAAAGATCAGAGCAAGATAAACCCTATGTCTGCTAGCCCAAGGACAGAAAATTTGGTCGGAGGGCATGTATATATATTTCACTTGCCCCAATGGCAACTGCAAATTTTCCTGCAAGTTTCAACTTTTCCTTTAAGTAATAATTAAAAACAGCACATAGATGCAGATGTCATCATATACTTAAAAATAAACAAGAGGCCCATGGGCCTAAACGGTCATCTGACAATTGCAAACACTTATAGCAGGGACACACGATGATTGCTTTCCCAAAATGGGATTGATGTGTTATATCAAATTCTGCTAAATTCTCCACATACAGGAATTAGGATTTAAACATTAATACTTTTCCACTTTCACAGTGCCCTGAAGACCAGTCTCCTGTATGTAAAATATGATTGTTCTTCTTCAATTACATTTGAAGTAAAGCTGAGAAAGGATTTGGGGCCCCGCCCCTCTGGCCTCTGGGACCAGATCAGTCGCATTTATATAAAATCTTATCACCTTCCCCCAATGATGCTTCACATCAAATTTGGTGCTGATCGATTCAAGCATTAAGGAGGAGGAGGATTTTAAAGCAAAAACTCAGCAAAGTTCCCCTTTTGGGGCCCCGCCCCATTGGTCCCAGGGGTCTGATTAGCCTCATTTATAAAAAAACTGATCGCCATCCCCGAATGATTCTTCTCAACAAATTTGGATGCAATCCATTCAAGCATTAAGAAGGAGTATAGGATTTTAAAGCAAAAATTCAGCAAAGTTCCCCTTTTGGGGCCCCGCCCCTCTGGCCCCAAGGGTTGGATCAGCCTCATTTATATAAAATCTGATCGCCCTCCCCAAATGATGCTTCACATCAAATTTGGATGCAATCCATTCAAGCATTAAGGAGGAGTAGGATTTTAAAGCAAAAATTCAGCAAAGTCCCCTTTTGGAGGCCCCGCCCCTATGGCCCCAAGGGTTGGATCAGCCTCATTTATATAAAATCTAATCGCCCTCCCCAAATGATGCTTCACATCAAATTTGGATGCAATCCATTCAAGCATTAAGGAGGAGTAGGATTTTAAAGTAAAAATTCAGCAAAGTCCCCTTTTTGAGGCCCCGCCCCTATGGCCCCAGGGGTCGGATCAGCCTCATTAATATAAAATCTGATTGCCCTCCCCAAATGATGTTTCACACCAAATTTGGATGCAATCCATTCAAGTATTAAGGAGGAGTAGGAATTTAAAGCAAAAATTCAGCAAAGTTCCCCTTTTGGGGCCCTACCCCTCTGGCCCCAGGAGTCGGATCAGCCTCATTTATATAAAATCTGATCGCCCTCCCCAAATGATGCTTCACACCAAATTTGGATGTAATCCATTCAAGTATTAAGGAGGAGTAGGAATTTAAAGCAAAAATTCAGCAAAGTTCCCCTTTTGGGGCCCCGCCCCTCTGGCCCCAAGGGTTGGATCAGCCTCATTTATATAAAATCTGATCGCCCTCCCCCAATGATGCTTCACATCAAATTTGGTGGTGATCCATAAAGAAATGAAGGAGGAGTAGCATTTTGAAATGAAAAGTTTACTGACGGCGCACGGCGGACGGCGGACGGCGGACGACGACGGACGAAGCACGATGACTATAGGTCATCCTGACCCTTCGGGTCAGATGACCTAAAAATTGCGTGGAAAAACGGGATAAGATCCCAAAATAAATTTTCATCTGTAGACTGTGAAGATTTCTGTTTCTTCTGCGAAGATTTTTTAAAAGCATATAATCTATTAATTGGTATTTGTGTACATGTTTGTATTTTCTTTGTGACATCATTGAATTGGTAGGAATCGGACGTAAAAATACGGGCACACTGGTAGTACTGTTAAAGCTGAAAATGCCATTTCCTAAGTAAAGAATTGATGTCACTGGAAAGTGAAGTAATAGGCCACCACAACCCAGAAGTGGAGGGCTAGTAGTAGCAGAATGTCAGACACCTTATAAACTGGTAAACAAATTATATAGGAACAGGAATTAGCAATACACGATGGTACAGACAAATATCTACCAAAAAGAGAGATAACTCCTTGTTTTACCTCTTCACCGCTGGCTGTTGTGACCTTCTGCTTGACCGGGTCAAATTTAACAGCTTTAGATTCAATCCAATCACACTTGGCTGGTAGGACGGATTTCATTGGTCGAGCTGAGTCCGACAACGTCTTGATGCCTCCGCCCACCAGAGTGAACATCGGCTGGTAGTAATGGGTCTATCAAATCAAATCAATGATGGGTATTGGTGGGTATTAGTTTATTTAACCACAGGGATTTTTCATCAATTAGACAACTAAGTATGAATTAAGTAAAAGGTGACAAAGGTCACCAGAACTTGACCTCTTATGGGATCAGGGATTTTCCTACAGTAGAATTCGGGTCCGCAAAAGGGACCAATTCCCTCCAAAAAATTAGCTTAAATTCCCAACCAGATGATAAGTTTGTTTTGTTATGCTTCATTAGTAGATGACTTACACAGTAGTCCTTCTGACATTAAATATATATACGTATGTAGAAAAATTAAATACAAATTGATGTACATGTTTCGTCTGATTTGTTTTTCATTTCTCTAGTGAATAGTGTCACAACATTTTGCAGCATACTATTTGGGACATGTAAGCCGATTTACAGCAGGAAATTTGTACCACATGGTTTATTATTATTATTTCTAACATTTTTTCATATTCGACCTTATATCATGTAAAAATTCCCTATTCAATGGACCATGGACCCTACCTAAAATCTGTAGGAAAATCCCTGGGAATGTTGTCAGAACCTTGTAAAAAGGAGTGTTTTTAATCAGATTGGTACATGCCCAGCTATAATGTACGTAGAAAAATATCTGGACTGTTCTTACTTACCATTGATATCTAATTTGAATTATGAAAAAAATGAATATAATTCAACATTTTTAATCAACAGCCCATTGACAGGTCGCTAAAATTCATGTTTTTTTATACTGAAATTACAGACAGAAATTCTATCGATCCACCGGCAACACCAAGAGACCAAAAAACCAGAGTCAGAATCTTAGGCCTATGACTAAGTATGTCCTATTGTCAATAAAGCATTGACCTCTTACCATGACCATGACGTTTGACCTCTTACCATGACCATGACCTTTGACCTCTTACAATGACCATGACCTTTGACCTCTTACAATATGACCCTGAATTATATATGACCTTTGATTTGCAAGACAACTCGATCAGATCTGAATGCAAAGCTTAGGTAAACCTGAATCAATGATATATTTTAAACTCTTTCATCCCTAAAAGACACATTTGAATTCTTCAAAAATTCAATGGCTGGAAGAATTCATTATGAAATTTCAGGGATCATTTTCAATGAGAACAGTCAACCATCTTCATGACCTTGACCTTTTGAGTACTGCACTAATAAATTAAGAATAAGAATGGAAGTACTGTACAGCACTGTCCAAGGTTTTCAATATTCTTATTAAAGTGTTTCAGAGAAGAGTTCAGTAATTAAATATATCGAAGGAAGAAACGGTCCATATCAATTAATTAGATATATTTACAAAACCTGACCTTTGACCCCATCCCTGAAGATCATGACTACAGGTTGAGGTATACATACATTTAATCTCCTAATCTGCTAGATGTATATACAACATTTTAACATTGATTGTATAGTATGTGACGATTTACAGAAGTTATAGATCTATTAAAGTTAATACTTGTTAAATGGTCGGACCATATTGTTAACACTCAATCAATTATTCAATTTGAAAAACTAGTGGATGATCACTTCAGGGATGTAGTATATGATTATTGATACTTGTTTTATAATATACTCTTACATATTATTTTTGTGAAATATGTACTGATATGGACATAGAGGCTTTTAGCCTGCGTCCATTACATTTCTATTAAATTCTATTAAAAATATTATATATCTAATTTTAAAATTGGAAAATTTGTGGGAAAGGATGAGATGTTTTATATCATACATGTATCTACTTCTTACATATGTAATATATCAGGACAACGATCGATAACGACCGAGATCAAAGGTCAAGGTCGCATGGATACCTTGACCGATAAACACTGATTACGTTTAGATCAACATTATAGATTTATCTAGATCTCAAACTTGCCACAATAAAAAAACCTTGACCAAATCATGTACACGTTGTGTTGGGTTTACCTGACTTGGCTCAATGACTGCCACATTCCCAGCCCCGAGTTTTTTGACGAATTTCGAGGCGACCGCACAACCCCCGGCCCCGCCACCAACCACAACAAGCTTGTAATTTTTCTGGACACTGGGAGAAGTAGAAAAGCTTCTTGACCGAGATTTTAATCCCTCTAGGATGACAACTCGAGAATTTTGTAGAACTTTTGCTGCCATATTGTTGTAATCTCCGAGCGGGTATCTGACAAACGGTATTTCCAGCCGACGCTGTCGTCTGCTTTAGAGTGAGAACGTGATATGTGTTAGTTTACTCGGTCTCGCCTGGCTGGCACACATGTGAAACGTGCCTCGACTGACCCGGAAGTTGTTCTACAAGGTCAAGTCAGGTTATATCAATGATAGAGAGCGCACGTTCGCCTGTTTACAAATACCACTGGGATTCCCTCGCCAATATCAGTTGTCTATATTGTATTAATACATTTCTCGATGAATGCTTATTATATAAAGCTAAGTGCATGTCAATATTTGAGCGCGTGGCACGGGCTTTTACTAACGTACATGTATGTATACGTAACGGCCTACGGTTCACGTTGCTGTCGTCTGCTGTAGATTAGCCCATTGATATAAGTGCCAGAACGCGTACGTTGAACTCTCAAGTAAACGTACAGGGTCACAAACGGGGCTTGTGGTTTACACCGTGTCCTCGGAAATGGGCTTGACAAGTTATTGGGTAAGACAAACCTGCAAGGTTATTTACAGCCCTGTATGTGATAAGAGTGACGCGGGGCAGAAAAAAAAAACATATCCCGTCCCGGAAGAAATTCGTTGAAAACTGTAGGAAAGGATATATAAAGTCAGATTTGAATACGACCAAAACTCGAAAAATGCAGCTGAATACCCAAATTGATATATTGTTTTTAGATAAATATCAATAATTTAATCTTGTTGGAAACATGCATTTCCATTGGCTTAAAAAAAATGTTATCGGCCCATAACTTAAAAAATGACGTCACCGTTTATAACGCCGTTTTTTATTGGATGATGCAGCAGCGTAATAATTTGTAAAGAGAAAAGAGTCCATCAATAAATTGAATTTTTGCATGGTATATATTAAATTATAATTATTAACTTTATTTTTTGTTTTATATTATGTGGTTATAACACAAAAACCTGAGTGCACTCTTATCATTAAACCGCTTCGCGGTTTTTTTAGAGTACACTCCGCTTTTTGTGTGTGTGTTATAACCCCATAACATTAGAAATAGATTCAAGTTAATCCTTAAATGTTATTTATACTAAACGAACAATTCAAAAAAAAATTGTTTGTTCATTTTTAACTTATCAATACATGTCCGAAGTCGTTGAATATTATACTTTGGACGACTTTTTCTCAATTTGTGCATGTATAATATCATGCTGAGATAAAGGGCTACAAAGTTTGTTCAAATGAATTATCTTGACTCACTTTCAAGGTCACAGGGTCAAATGACCCAAAACCTTCAACTTCTTCTGAATAACCGACAGACACAGGATACCGATATTGAGCCTGCAGCATGCATGGACGAAGGACGGCCAAGTTTGTTCAAAAGAATTTCAAGGTCACTGTAGTCAAAACTGTTCAACATACCAAACAACTTCATATCAATAATCAAAAGCCAAGGATACGGATAGTGTGTCTATATTCATGACATTGATCCATTTTCCATTTTCAAGGTCATTGGGGTCAAATGTCTGAAAACCTTCAAACGACTTCTAAATAGCCAAAATGCCCAATGTACATATAATGGGCCTGTAGCATCCTATGATGAAGGGTATAATCGCGATGAATGACCTTGACATACTTACAATTGTTGATGAGGCAAGAAGACTGGTTCGACGTTTGCAAATGGATGTACATCAAAGGAATCTCGTAGTCACATAACGGTAAAAATTGACAGGATTTGAAGTTGATTGCGGCTCCTTTGAAATCTCCATAGGTCAGGCATGTAGCCTAGCGATTGGTCAGGATTATTTACCTGCGCGTGCCGTCAATTTTGCATTAAACATTCCAGGGGTGAAGAGAGAGAGAGAGAGAGAGGGGGGGGGGGGAGGGGGGGGAGAGAGAGAGAGCCTGCGTGCGTGTGTGTGTGTGTAAAATTAACTGTAAGGTGTAATTGAATAAAAAACAATCTGAAAACTTTGAATGAACAATCATGTTTTACTAACATATGTGTGTGAGGAGGTGTGCTTGTTGGTAAACATGCAATACTAGTGTCTTCTTAATGTAATTTGTCTCTTGGTTGCATTTGTAACGGTTTGTTGTCTTTTGCCTGTATAAATGAATATACCAAAACTGATTTCAAAATAAAAAAAAATACATAAATATATATAAATATCCCTATTATGTACTTTGTATTTTATAACAGTGATAACGTTAAGAGTTCATACGGATAGATGATTTATTTAAGGATTAACCTTTGATTTTGTTTAGTATATTAGATCATAAATCCAATGGAGCAGTAGGTAAAAACGTAAACGCTTCGCGTTTACGCAATTTACCTCGTGCTCCATTGGATTTATTGTTAATCCTTATATTAACAGTATTTTTCTGTAAATGGGTCATAACTTCTCTGTTCAATTTAGCCCCATCTGCGGACATATATTTCATTTCAAAACTTACAAACGTGAAAACGGTTCAATAAATGTAACAGCATAAAGTTAGCACAAGCCGTAGCTAGCTCCGCCCATGTCAACTGTTAATGACGTCATACAATTGTGATTCGAACGGGATAATTTGCATAGCTCCGCCCACATGTATTGTTGTCGACGTCATAGGATTTTTGCACGTTCTCAAGTATAGTTATTGGAAAATAACTCTAGTTTGCAGTGCAATGGTTATCGAGTGAATGTCAGTGTAGACTGTAAATATAACAGCATGAAGTTTGCATAAGCCGTAGCTAGCTCCGCCCATGTCAACTGTTAATGACGTCATACAATTGTGATTCGAACGGCATAATTTGCATATCTCCGCCCACATGTACTGTTGTTGACGTCTTAGAAACTGTGCACGTTCTCAAGTATAGTTACTGGAAAATAACTCTAGTTTGCAGTACAATGGTTATCGAGTGAATATCAGTGTAGACTGTAAATATTAGTTGTTCAATAAAAACATAGATTATATTGTGTTTTTTTTTATTATGTTTCTGATCAAACATAATACTAATGAAGGTCGTTATTGTGATATTTTGTAAAAGGTGTTATTACGGTTATACTAACTGAGTTAAGATGGATAAAGTTGCCTGATGAAGTTTTATTTGTATTACAGTATCTTACATACGTCTCTGAGGTACAATTTTGAAGACTCGTTGTATAACACGCAGATGCAATTAGGTAGTATTTTTATTGTTTAAGTATATAAGTTGATATGAGAAGGCATATAACGCTAAATAATAATCTGTAAAAGTACATTTCTTGGTAACGTAAGTTACGTTGTCAAATCTAGACTTTGATAGTACAATGTATTTCCACTATGTTTCTTTTCATTCGTTGAAGGAAAGAAACTTCGTAAGCATGTAAGAGTTACTTCCCTTGCATTTGTAAAAAAACCCGTTTAACATATGATATCTGACTGAAGCAAAGGGTTCTTGGGTTTTACAACAATTCGAATACACGACACTGAACATAAAAGCACCCCCCCCCCCCCAATTAAAACACCCAAACATACAAAACTTTGAACACAAAACCACTCCAACTACCACAGACTTAGCAATCTAAATCCATGTTTATAAAAATAAGAGTATTCGCAAATGATTGATGTACACACAAAAAGAACCTCTGCATTGCATGACAATTTCTTGGGCCGTTTTCCAAGCGTCCCGGTTTAGGGACTATTGCAAAATACACAGTAAAGGGCAGTAACTCTTGGTTGGGTCGGATGGTGCAGTGGATAGCACACTTGCCTTTCACAAAGGCGGCCGGGATTGGATTACCCGACTGGACGTGAAAAGGTATTTGGTTACCTGCTCGACCACGTGGGTTTTCTCAATTTCAATTTCAAAATATTTTATTATTGATACATTAAACAAATTAACAAGAAAAACAAAATAATTAGTAAACATCTGTATCAATAAATGGATTGGACAACAGGCTAAGCCTATAAGTCTTTTCTCCGGGTACTCCGGTTTCCTCCCACAATAAGACCTATCGCGCGCGCAAACATCCGGGCCAACAAGAGTGCATAATATAAGTTGGATAACTTGTTTCATAACTGAATTTCATTCAGTGACGAAAACAAGCTTAGAGTGAAAATAGGTCGATTTTCTCGTTCAGGCTAGTTCTTTCCCTTGTCACAGATATATAGTAGTGGGAGGGGTTATATTCGAGAAAGGTAAAAAAAATATCTGACAATCATTTCATAGTGACATAGGTACGTGTCTAGCCCCTTTGGGCATCCCTTGTATGGTGTTAAACTGGTTAGGTCTGTTATAGTAAAGTCAATAGGAGTTACTCCCCTTTATGAGTGGTCAACCCTTGTATAGTGTTAAACTGGTAAGGTTTGTTATAGTAAAGTCAATAGGAGTTACTCCCCTTTATGAGTGGGAATCACTTGTATGGCGTTAAACTGGTCAGGTCTGTTATAGTTATGGGTATGGTCTGGCCAGTGTGGGTAACCTGTGTTAGGTCAGTAAGAGTTACTCCCCTTTATGAGTGGGCATCACTTGTATGGTGTTAAACTGATTAGGTCTGTTATAGTTATGGGTATGGTATGGCCAGTGTGGGTAACCTGTGTTAGGTCAGTAAGAGTTACTCCCCTTTATGAGTGGTCATCCCTTGTATAGTGTTAAACTGGTAAGGTTTGTTATAGTAAAGTCAATAGGAGTTACTCCCCTTTATGAGTGGTCATCCCTTGTATAGTGTTAAAGGCCCAATATACGTAACTTCAGGAAATTTTTCGTCAATCTTAAAAATTCTGAAAAAAAATCCAGTTGATAACTATGCAAAAATAAGCCTAAAACGAAGAAACATCAGCGGTAAACTAACAAGAAACTCCTGACAGAAAAATCCAAAGAATTGAAAATAATTCAGGTGGGGCCCACTTCAATAACAAACCGCAGGTAGAAGACAGTCAAAATGGTCGCGTGTTTACAAATACCGAGTTTCAACTGCTGCCGTACCGGTTACCGCGTCAGAAGTCATCTTGGATTTTACTGATATCAGTTAATCTTAACTAAATCTATAAAAATAATAAGTTATTAGGCTTGATTTTCGCATCAAGTTTTGTCGAAAAGTTACGTATATTGGGCCTTTAAACTGGTAAGGTTTGTTATAGTAAAGTCAATAGGAGTTACTCCCCTTTATGAGTGGTCATCCCTTGTATAGTGTTAAACTGGTAAGGTTTGTTATAGTTATGGGTATGGTCTGGCCAGTGTGGGTAACCTGTGTTAGGTCAGTAAGAGTTACTCCCCTTTATGAGAGGGCATCCCTTGTCAGGCGTTAAACTGGTCATGTCCGTATAGTTATGGGTATGGTATGGCTAGGAATATGAACCTGTGTTAGGTCAGTAAGAGTGACTCCCCTTTGAGTGGGCGTTACGTGTGTGGCGTTAAACTGGTCAGGTCTGTTATAGTTATGGGTATGGTCTGGCTAGAAATATCTACCTATGTTAGGTCAGTTGGAGTTACTCCCCTTTTTTAGTGGGCGTCATTTGTTTTGTGTTAGGGTTAGGTTATGATGTAAACCAACACTTTATATTAATTTGTAACTGTTTCATAACTTATAAAGCAAGGAAAACTTGAAAGCAATGAAGATGGAAGAGCCGAGATGCATGTTTATGTCATGGGGGAGTTAAGACGCATGTTAATGTTGAGGAACAGGTATTGCATCATTGATAATACATAGATATCAGACGATATTCACCAGGTATGTAAAGGTTACAGAAGCACGACCTTCATGGACCTATACTACACAATCCTTTGCTCTGTTATCACGGTGTGTCTGGTGGAAACTTCACTCAACACGGAAGATTTGGACTAAGTACCAGTACAGGTCTAAACACGTGGACCTACATGTGACAGTGATGGGCGTATCAACTGCAGACATTTGTTGAAATAGTACCGACCCGTCAGCAGCATTGCTGAATATCAGCCAAATGGGACTTTTAAGTTATCATCAAAACTTTGTGAGGTGTGCATGAAAGTGACAGATTTATTAGCAATGTAAGACAGAAGTTCATCATGTGAATGTGAATTCCAGGGTAGGATAAATATGGCCCATATAAATGCACCTTCTGAAGTGTGGAACGGAAAGCGGCAAACATTATCACGTTGTGAGTTTGTATTCTATAGTATTTTTACAAACATTTACTACTGGATTGGAAAAGTAAGTTAAGTGTTCCTTTCTTAACGTGACCAACTCTTATTGTGAGCGTTTACTGATAACAATATAAATATACAACAAACTTCTTCCAGATTCAACAAATAATTCAATTTCATTAAAATGGCAACCGCTAAAATACCTATTCGTATTAAAGGTCAAACGACATGTATTCACCACAAGGGGAGACAACTAGACTGGTTTTGTGAAAAATGTCAGGAACCAATTTGTCCAAAATGCATTTCTTCTATTCACAAAGCACATATGGTTTGCGAACTTAGTGAAATCACCCTTCAAAAAGAACCAGACATTAAAAATTTCATAGACCAAAAAGAAAAAAATGACCTTGTGCAAGTAGGAAAATATATCAGCGCTACCGATACACTCCTTAAAGATAACACAAGTACATTCGAGAAGTTGTCACGAAAGGTAAAACAACAAACAGATGAATTAAAACAGGAACTGGACATGCTTACTGCAAAGACACTATCTTTATATCAACAAATGGAAGAAGATAATACCAAGCTGCTACAAAAATATAAACAGGACTTGGAGATGTACGAGAAACATCTCAAACAACAAATCGCAGATTGTAAAACATCTCTCCAGCGGGGGTCTCACATACAGATTTACAATACATCTTGTGATATTCATTCTCCTACACACAGTCTCCCTGCAAAACCTATCTTAGGCACTGCCAACTTCATTCCAAATGAAAATCCTCAAGATCCCTTGAAAAAAGCCATGGGAAAAGTCATCACCTCAGGTCAAGGTCAAACTTTTACTGACCAGGATCAGTCAGTCACAACATCTGATGATCTGGGACAACCCTTTAAACAAAAACAACAATGGTCAGGAGTAAAAGGGAAGAAAACAGTGACAACATACAAACTACTGGCACAGACCAAGGTAGTGGAGGAGTGGGAGCCTCCATGTGGCATTAGGTCTATATGTCCCACCACTGATGGTCAGGTGTGGACCAAGTGGGATAAAACATTAACTCTCTTGGACAGGAAGGGTAACGTAATACAGCAGGTCAATCACAATGTCAGGATCAATGACATCAGTCTATCACCCACCACACACACACTGTGGGTCTGTGACTGGAACAACAACATCACAGAGCTGGTATCAGGACAACTGTTACACAGATTCAGTACCAAGGAGGAACCTATGTGTATATGTATTACAGCCAGTAACCATGCCATTGTAGGGATGACCAAACACATCTCCAAATTTACCAAAGATGGTAAAATGGTGTGTACTACCAAGGTTAGATGGATTGGGAAACAATTAGTGTGTACACCACACAGGATCTCAGAGTGTCCTGTCACTCACAATGTAGCAGTCGCTGATTTCAGTAGTGAAAGTGATGGTGGTGATGGAAAACGACGTGTTGTTGTGATGGATACTGATTTCAAGGAGCTGTTTGTATATAGAGGTGACATCCCCAGTACATATAAACCAACACCACAAACAGGAGATCTACTATTTTATCCCTATGGTGGTGTGTTGTATGACAGTGTGGGGAACCTGATCATAGGGGACTATAACAACCGTAGGGTCCTACTCATCAGTGGAGGTGGTGAGTTCCTCAGGGTCATACACACAGACACAGACTGTACAGACGATGTAGGTATAGACAGGGAACTTCAAGGTGTTGTGTGGGGAGTGTTTTGGTCTCCGCGTTACGGTACTAGAGTCAAACTACTACAGTACAGTAGTGTGTGACACCTGTAACCAAACTACTACAGTACAGCAGTGTGTGACACCTTTAACCAAACAACTAGCTTATCTAGCTACCATGACAAGGACATGGAAATCACAGGAAAAAGAAAGTTGTTATGAATTATCATCAACTAAATGTGACATTCACATGATTATAAGTAAAATGTCTAGACTACAGATTGTGTGAAATTCACAGGAATATAGGTAAAATGTCTCGACTACAGATTGTGCGACATTCACAGGATTATAAGTAAAATATCTGAATTATCAATAAAATATCTAGACTACAGATTGTGTGACATTCACAGGATTATAAGTAAAATGTTTAGACTACATATTGTATGACATTCACAGGATTATCAAAAAAATATCTTGACTACAGATTGTGTGACATTCACAGGATTATAAGTAAAATGTCTAGACTACAGATTGTGTAACATTCACAGGATTATAAGTAAAATATCTAGACTGCAGATTGTCTGACATTCACCGGATTATAAGTAAAATGTCTAGACTACAGATTGTGTGACATTCACCGGATTATAAGTAAAATGTCTAGACAACAGATTGTGTGACATTCACAGGATTATAAGTAAAATATCTAGACTACAGATTGTGTGACATTCACCGGATTATAAGTAAAATTGTCTAGACTACAGATTGTGTGACATTCACAGGATTATAAGTAAAATATCTTGACTACAGATTGTGTGACATTCACAGGATTATAAGTAAAATATCTAGACTACAGATTGTGTGACATTCACCGGATTATAAGTAAAATGTCTAGACTACAGTTTGTGTGACATTCACAGGATTATAAGCAAAATGTCTAGACTACAGATTGTGTGACATTCACAGGATTATAAGTAAAATGTCTAGACTACAGATTGTGTGACATTCACAGGATTATAAGTAAAATATCTAGACTACAGATTGTGTGACATTTACCGGATTATAAGTAAAATGTCTAGACTACAGATTGTGTGACATTCACCGGATTATAAGTAAAATGTCTAGACAACAGATTGTGTGACATTCACAGGATTATAAGTAAAATGTCTAGACTACAGATTGTGTGACATTCACCGGATTATAAGTAAAATGTCTAGACTACAGATTGTGTGACATTCACAGGATTATAAGTAAAATATCTTGACTACAGATTGTGTGACATTCACAGGATTATAAGTAAAATGTCTAGACTACAGATTGTGTGACATTCACAGGATTATAAGTAAAATGTCTAGACTACAGATTGTGTGACATTCACAGGATTATAAGCAAAATGTCTAGACTACAGATTGTGTGACATTCACAGGATTATAAGTAAAATGTCTAGACTACAGATTGTGTGACATTCACAGGATTATAAGTAAAATATCTTGACTACAGATTGTGTGACATTCACAGGATTATAAGTAAAATATCTAGACTACAGATTGTGTGACATTCACAGGATTATAAGTAAAATATCTAGACTACAGATTGTGTGACATTCACAGGATTATAAGTAAAATGTCTAGACTACAGATTGTGTGACATTCACAGGATTATAAGTAAAATATCTAGACTACAGATTGTGTGACAATCACAGGATTATAAGTAAACTATCAAGATAACAGATTGCGTAACGATCAAATGCTTATTGCATAGAGACAATATGGACCTATGTTAATTATAGGACTGACGTCAAAAGCAATTTTTGTGTTTTATTATTCGGCTTTAGGTCATCAATTACAGTATATTCCACTAAATATCAATCTTGTTAATTTCATGTTTCACTTAAATCATGTTTTCCCCAAACACAGTTTTCCCTCTTCAGAATCTATGTGATTTGTTTTGTTGATATAAAACTCCTCTTAAGATCAATTTTTTAAACAATAGCATAAGATAAAATATCAGGAAAATGATGTAATTTCTATTGATTTCAGATAAAACTTAGCCAATAAAATAAATACCCTCCAATTTGTTTTTTTTTTAATTAATATGTAATTGATAGATTGAAACATATTCATATGTACATTGAATAGCTTACTTTTAGTTTTGAAGATTGGAAATGCACTAGATTAAGTACATGACCTTCAAAGTAGACTAAGGTTATAAACAAGTGGCCCAAATGCATTTACGGTCATCTGACTATAACATTGAGCATGCAAGGTATTCGTCAATTCAAAATGAATTGAGCCGTTTTCTAGGTCCCAAGATCGCGAATATTTGCCTCAAAAAGCCTAAAGTAGCTGAGTATACATTCTGTTCAAGAGAAGAGATAAGAGTTATCTCCCCTACACCTCAATTCAATCTACCAGATAAGTGGTTTGAGTATTTTGGGGGAATGAAAATTTAATATGACACCGGTAAACCATAAGTGATTTCAGAAAGACGATCAAAATAAATTATCTGTTTCATGTTGTTAAGTTCCAAAATACTTGTCAATCCATCTTGAAAATAAATTACAGAATATCAAAGTGTTAACAAAATCGTAATCCAAACTCAAAATTGTTTAAATCAGGGGCAAAATATGAATAAAGGAAAGATTTATATTGAAACCCTTGTAAAAGAACAAGAGAATAAGAACAGGTGTTCCGGAAGAGTAAGCGTCTTCTGCTTCATTGACGACACCCGCCATGTAAATCTTTGTCTCATCCAAGTAAACATCAAGTTCTCAAAATGAAAACCGAGTATCATTGTCAATCACAACAAGTAAATTAATGAACATACTCAATGAGACAAAGATGGCGACCATAAAACTTGCGCATAGTTCTGATCAACCTGCATCTCTCGAATCCTTGTGTTGCTAGTTTGTTTGTTAGCAGTTGACATTGATCACGAAAATCACGATATTTAGAGCAATTAAGCTCTTGAATATTGAAGTTAGACGTATTGTTAAAATCGTTATCAAGGCTGAATCTGGCTTGATAATTTGACAATTTTGAGTGATTTTAAGGGTCTTGTGTCCTTAAACCTAGTCAGAAATAATCCCCAATGAGATCCGATAACATTTTATTTTGTTAATGGCCGGGCATGTACTTTTTAGAAAATCAATGGACAAAACAATTGTTTATGTTTGGGATTAGTCAAACATTATCAAATGTATGTTTTTAAAAAAATGGAATCTTATGGTTGAAAAAAATAAAATCATCTTGCTAGAAAGAAGGTTTTTGAAAGTTTTGATATATTTGACCCCTGTGAAATTGAAAGTAAATCAATGTTGGTTTTATTTTTCAAACTGTTGGGCTCTTTTTAAGCTTAAAAGTAAAATATCATGTCACATTGATGATCTTTTCGTAATTTCGTAAATGGAATTTTACGCATTGTTTTCAATGAGTTATATATTATAGGCACAAGAATTGAAATTAGAGGATATTAATTTTGCATCAGATATGAGATATACCCTTTAAGTTAAAATCCTCACATACATGTGTCAAGTTCTGTTTTAATAAACAATTGTTCATGTCCCTTGTGTTTTGTTGTGTTAACATTTTCCTATTTACAAGTCTTCAAATTGCAAAATCAACCCTACACTAAGGAGGTGATGATTCATCACATCCTCTGCCTCCAAAAAAACGTATCGCAAATTCTAAACGATAATTCCAAATGATACAGTTCTGAATCCTCAATTACTGTAACAAGGTTTAATGTGAGATTGATGCTTTTGATGGGCACCACAGTCACAGCCGTGACAAGACAAGAGGCCCATGGGCCTTCATATTCTAAAAAGACCAATCACCTATATAATTTTTTATTGATTGTTCCTAAGTTATCGAAAGATATTAACACATTTGACCCCTGTGACCTTGAAATGGATCAATCAACAAACCTATTTAGTATCCATTTATCCCAGCATGATACTAGCAAAATACCAGTACTGTAGCTACATGTAGGTTTTTTGGTTATTGAGAAGATGTTGCTGGAAGATTTTAATACAGTTAACCCCTGTAACCTTGAAAGTAAGTCAAATCAATTTATTTGAACACACTTGACAGCCCTTCATCAAAGCATGGTACTTGCTAAACATCAGTACCATGGGCCTTTCCTTAATGAGAAAACGTTTCTTAAAGATTTCAAACATTTGACACCTTTGACCTTGAAAGTTGGTCAAGATCATTCATTTGGACAATCTTGGAAACCCTTCATCCCAGCATGCTACAGATCAAATATCGGTACCTCATGGATTTCGGTTACATTTGACCTCTTGTGACCTTGACATTGGGCCAAGGTCATTCCTAGCACACTAATTGCCAAATATCAGTGTCATTGCCATTTAGGCCATAAAGAAGTTACTCAAGGATTTCCAACACATTCGACTCCTGTGACCTTGAACATGGGTCAGGGTCATTCATTTGAACAAACATTGTAACCCTTCATCCCAGCATTCTACAGATTGAATATCAGTACTCTGGGCCCCTCAGGTATTGAGAAGTAGTTGCTTGAAGATTCTAAGAATTTGACCCCTTTGACCTTGATAGTAAGGTCAATGTCATTTATTCGAAAAAAACTTGATAGCCCTCTTTTTCAGTATGCTAAAGTCAAAATATCAGTGCCCTGTGCCTTTTGGTTATTCAGAAGAAGTTGTTTGAACGAAAAAGTTTAAGAACGGAGGACGACGACTGACGATACACAATGGATATAGGTCAGATGACCTAACAATATTTGATATTGGAGACAAAATATGACTTCATTTTTCAATTACCTAAAGTGTTCAAGCAAAATATTGTTATATATTCAATTAAGCATGCAAATCCATGTCCTACGAAACTATCTGGAACACTGATTTCAGAAGAACTTTTTTGAAAATTTTGAAATATTTCACTTTTGTGATTTTGAAAGTGGTTCAAGGTTACTTTCATAAGTAAATTTTGTTCAGCTCTTTCCAGGAAGCTACCAGCAAAATACAATTTCACTTGGCCTTTAAGTAGAAGTTGTTTCAGAAGAAGTTGTTTGAAGGTTTTAACATAAGTATGTATTCCATCACAGGAAACTTCAGCCCAAAAAAAGAAGTTATATAAAGTACACAGGCGCAGAACGACAGACAGACAGATAACAGACTTCGTCAGTGGAGCTAAGTAGATATCGTGGTCTCCCTACGGACACAGACACAGGACGACAGACAGACAGAGGTTTTAACATAAGTATGTATTCCATCACAGGAAAATTCAGCCCAAAAAGTGAAGTTATATAAAGTACACAGGCGCAGAACGACAGACAGACAGATAACAGACTTCGTCAGTTGAGCTAAGTAGATAAATCGTGATCTCCTACGGACACGGACACAGGACGACAGACAGACAGATAGATAACAGACTTCGTCAGTTGAGCTATAAAGTAGATATCGTGATATCCCTAAAGACACGGACACAGGACGACAGACAGATAACAGACTTCGTCACTTTAGCTAAGTAGATGTCATGATCTCCCTACGGATACAGACACAGGTCGACAGACAGACAGACAGATAACATACTTTGTCAGTTTAGCTAAGTAGGTATCGTGATCTCCCTACGGACACGGACACAGGACGACAGACAAATATCAGACTTCGTCAGTTGAGATAAGTAGATATCGTTATCTCCCTACGGACACAGACACAAGACGACAGACAGATTACAGACTTTGTCAGTTGAGCTAAGTAGATATTGTGATCTCCCTACGGACACAGGTCGATAGACAGCCAGATAAGTAACAGACTTCGTCAGTTGAGCTAAGTAGATATCGTGATCTCCCTACGGACACGGACACAGGATGACAGACAGACAGACAGATCACAGACTTCATCAGTTGAGCTATAAAGTAGATATCGTGGTCTCCCTACGGACATGGACACATGACTATAGACAGGCAGATAGATAACAGACTTCGACAGTTGAGTTAAGAATGTATGTGATGAGTGGTGACGTCACTGGATTAGTATCACCCTGTATGTGACGAGTAGCGACGTCACTGGATTATTATCTCTCTGTATATGACGATTGGTGACGTCACAGGATTAGTATCCCTCTGTATGTAACGAGTGGTGACGTCACTGGATTATTATCACTCTGTATGTGACAAGTGACGTCACTGGATTAGTATCCCTCTGTATGTGACAAGTGACGTCACTGGATTAGTATTCCTTTGTATGTAACGAGTGGTGACGTCACTGGATTAGTATCACTCTGTATGTGACGAGTAGCGACGTCACTGGATAAGTATCTCTCTGTATGTGACGAGTTGTGACGTCACTGGATTAGTATCTCTCTGTATGTGACGAGTGGCGAGTGGGTTTGGTTTCAGCAGAATCGTGCAAAAACAGAGAGCGAAACTCTGGTAACCTGTACCTTATATACTGGTAACAATTTACAAATTTTCGTTTCCTTTACGTATTTAGTCAACATTCTAGCAAATGGGCGTTTCTACATTACCATCATGATAAAGACTACACAGGTGTTATCAAATTCGTACAAAGAAGCAACTCATTTGTTCATGTTTAATTACAATTTAATTTCAATAGCCCAGGGACAATGAAATTCCAAATTAAACAAAGCCCCTGATGATCTCTCTATCACTACAGGGAAATAGACTTAAGATCTCTGAGCAAATAGACTTAAGTTTTCTAAGCAAATAGACTAAAGTTCCTCTGAGTCTGGATATAGACTATTCCATGATAAATTGTGTGGGGGAGGTGGGATGCACCTATATTAATAATCATATCATGGGTGACATGGTTAAAACCAGATCTGCCTACCATTCCTTATATTGAATTATTTCCATATTTGATGTGTGGTCGGGTCTATGAAAACGTGCTTCCACCCCTTCCAAATGGTTAACTTTGGAACAGCCCTAAAATCATTGATAAAATATTGGTTCCTTTTCCCTTTGTCGCTCTGCACGGCCCGTTTAGCAGGGGCAATAATCCAAATTTAACATTTTGTATCCTCTTCTTCAAAGGATTATTCAGGAAAAGTTTGAAAAAAAAATCGTCCACAGGTTCTCCAGACTTAGTCAAAACGTGAAAAGTTTAAGGACAACACTTGAGGCCGGGAATCAACCAGAATAGGTCACAAATCACTTGTCGCCATTGTACATTTTTCACATAAAAACCAGAATTTACAGTTTTAAACTGTTTCGTCTACTTGACAAAATCAATAAGACTCTGTAAACATAAACAGGAGTTTTCCTGATACAGAAACAACACGATCATGAATTAAAACTGCTACATTAATATCCCCAGACTTTGTGAAATTCACAGCCGAGATGTTTAGTTTCAGAAAGTTTTCCAATTCCAGTTTCTTCAGTCTTGGAGATACACTTTAAACCATGTCCCATTCAGCGAATCCCGATTGGACCATCTCTTGTGAAATATGAACGTCCTGGAAATAATAAAGAACAGATCATATAAAAATTCATCTTCAGGGTTGTAATGGGTGGTTGTTGGTTGTGTTAGACCAATGGTCACTTAACTCACTCACCCCTGAAAGTTCATAGTGAACTATTTCTACCTTTGAATCAGAATAGTTCAACTGTGTTTTAAAGGGTGAACGAGTTAAAAAAACGTTTCATTTAAACAATAAAATTATCCAGGCTGAACTATAACTGTAAGCTAATAGCTCACTAATACCCCTCGCTCCACCCAACGGTTATCCAGCCTAAATTTTCCAACAAAAACCTTTTGATAGTGACGTGGCTACCATGGCAACCGAAAGTCTTCATGAAATATTCAGGATGCATATCCCTAGCATTCATGTGATGTTTCATTTGAATTGGTTCACTAATTTAGAAGAAGTTGCTTGGTGAGAATTTTCGTGGTGAGAAAAACCTGTTTATACCACCTGTTTACCAAACCAACCTCAATTTCTGTTAAATAAAATCACATTCCTGTGTAGTTTCATTGCATTTGGTTCATAGGTTTAGGAGCAGTTGTGTTGATATAGTTTTACATAAAAAAATTGGTATTGTGACCTGGTTACCATTGCACCCATAATTTCTTCAGAAAAATACCCTTTGTGCACATTTACAAATGGTCCCTAACATTCCTATGTAGTTTCACTTGAATCGGTTCACAGGTTTATGAGGGGTTGTCTGGACAAAATTTCCCCTAAAACCAAAGTATAGTGACCTGGCTACCATGGCAACCAAAATTTTGCAACTTGATATAGATTACGTACACGTACATCTACAATGCATAAGGATTATTGCCACCAAGTTTCGTTGAACTACCTTCAGTAATTTTAGAGGAGTAACCGGTACATCGTTGTGTCTACAGACGGACAGAAAGATGGACAAGCTGATTACAGTATACCCCCCTAACTTCATTGCGGGAGGTATAATAAAGACTTGTCACATAAACAGACGGTCGTTTAATACAGATGGTCTCAATAACAGATTCGACTTTATAATCAAAAACTTGTTATTCAGCTAAATTTAGCCTCTTGAGAAACCCCCCTACACCATATTACTGTGCTGAATGGCTGTTTGGTCAATACACATTGAATATTTTGATAATATATCAGTTTTATTTTCAAATTCGGCTTGTTTCAAGTATATGAGCAATGTGATAAGATATGACAGGCAAGCTAATGACATTGTAACAGTGACATTATACTTCCGATCTCAGAAGTACGTCACTACCTACCACAAGGGAGTTCGTGTCGATGAGCTGAACAATTTGATCGCCGTCCCCCTCATCACACTTCGTTCCGACCATTTTCGCCATCAGGACTTTCAACTTAGCAGTGTAGGTGATATCCTCAAAGTAGGTCACAGCTTTCTCACTCCAATCGTCACCTAAATATTTTGGAGGGAGAAGTTATACTTACTTTTATATACGGTAATACATATCACTCCAGACCTCACCTAAATATTTTGGAGGAAGAAACTACGCCCTATAATAATTAAGGCAGACATCTTCATTTAATGACATATTATTACTGGTTTATAAGTGGACATCCGTGACTAGTGAGAGGAACCTTGGTTAAGTCAGTAAGAGTTACTTCCCTTTATTACTATATAATGTATAATTTAGAGAGAGAAAAGCAAGAAAGATGGAAGAGCCGAGCAGTGCTGTGTTTATGTGATGAGAGTGTGTTTATGTAATGGAAGAGCCGAGCAGTGCTGTGTTTTTGTGATGGAAGAGTGTTTATGTGATGGAAGAGCCGAACAGTGCTGTGTTTATGTGATGAAAGTGTGTTTATGTGATGGAAGAGCCGGTCACCGTGCTTATGTGATAGGAGTGTGTAAATGGAATGGAAGAGCCGGACAACATGTGTTGTGTTCATGTGATGGAGGTATGTTTATACGATGGAAGTGTGTTCATGTGATGGAAAAACCGTGCAGCATGTTTTATGTGATGAAAGAGCCACAAACTTAATCCATACTTTATCAATTAAATTGATGGAATTCTTTAGATGAAGCATGAGCAACCAGTGTTTACAGAAGGAGAACCGTAAACAATGTCAGTCCTCCCCTCTGTATGTGTTGTAAGGTTACAATGACCACAGAAACGGACCTCTAACCTTGACCTGTGTTTACATAAGGAGAACCCTATACAATGTCAGCCCTCCCCTCTGTATCTGTGGTAAGGTTATAATGACTACAGATACTGACCTCTGACCTTGACCTGTGTTTACAGAAGGAGAACCCTATACAAGGTCAGCCCTCCCCTCTGTATCGGTTGTAAGGTTATAATGACTACAGATACTGACCTTTGACCTTGACATGTGTTTACAGAAGGACAACCCTATAAAATGTCAGTCATTCCCTCTGTATGTGTTGTAAGGTTATACTGAATACAGATACAGACCTTTGACCTTGACCTGAGCTATATTGACCTTTGACCTTGACCTGTGTTTACACAAGGAGAACCCTATACAATGTCAGCCCTTCCCTCTGTATGTATTGTAAGGTGATACTGACTACAGATACTGACCTTTGACCTTGACCTGTGTTTACACAAGGAGAACCCTATACAATGTCAGCCATTCCCTCTGTGTGTGTTGTAAGGTTATAATGACTACAGATACTGACCTTTGACCTTGACCGGAGCTATACTGACCTTTGTTTACACAAGGAGAAACCTATAGAATTTCAGCACTCTCTTTGTATCGGTTGTATGGTTATAATGACTACAGATACTGAACTTTGACCTTGACCTGTGTTTACAGAAGGAAAACCTTATACATTGTCAGCCCTCCCCTCTGTATCCGTTTCAAACTTATAATGACTACAGATACTGACCTTTGACCTTGACCTGATCTATACTGACCTTTGACCTTGACCTGTGCTAGACAACACTGGATGGCCTGGAATGGAAGCAGCAGAAAGTCGTCCCTGTAGAGAGATGGTGGTCAATATCAAGGTTATATCACATAAATATTATAAATGAAATGGAAACTTTATATTTCTGGCTTCTATCTCATTATAACCTGGGCAGTCACTGGGTACTGGTCAATGGTTTTTCTCAAAAATCTGCTGACCCCCCCCCCATAAAACTTGGTTCATCCTTAAATTTCTTGATTCATGAACAAACCAAACTGTCTCTCAATTTACCTAAATATCTCTCTGGTTACCTAAGTGTCTCTCTGGTTAATTACCTAAGTATCTCTCTTGTTACCTAAATATATCTCTGGTTACCTAAGTGTCTCTCTTGTTACCTAAAAATCTCTCCTGTTACTTAAGTGTCTCTCTGGTTACCTAAGCATCTCCCTGGTAGCCTTAGCATATATCTCCCTGGTTACCTAAGTATCTCTCTTGTCACATTTTTATCTCTCTGGTAGCCTAAATATCTCTCTGGTAACCTAAGTTTTCCTATGGTTACCTGAGTATATCTATGGTTACATAACTATCTTTCTAGATACCCTTAGTATCTCTCTGATTACTTATATATCTCTCTGATAACGTTAGTTTCTCTCTGGTTTTCGAAGTATATATCAGGTTACCTAAATATCTCTCTGGTTACCTAAGTGTTTCTCTGGTTACGTATATATCTCTCTGGTGCAATACCTAAGTATCTCTCTGGTAACGTAAGTTTCTTTCTGGTTTCCGAAGTGTCTCTCTAGTTACCTAAGTAAACGGACATTGTTGATGTCGGAATATCCACTATCGCCATAGTCGAGGAAATAGAGGTCGAGTTGTCTCCCCTCTATACCCATCACTCGTGCCCGGTACCAGGAGTTGTCTTGTTCATACAATGCTGCGACAAAGTCTCCGACACAGTACTGGTCATCTGACAGGTTCTGGAATTTACACACAGTTATATACAAATTACAGGTAAATACAAATAAATAAGGATTATATTTTGATTGTGTATACAGTAATATGCAGTTTGCTTCAAACACATTCTAAGGTGTCGAAATATAAATCCGCCAAGCTTTTTTCCACTGCGTAAGAGCTAATTCATAGGCAGTCACAGTTTACTAAGCTAAGGAAGAGAGAGATTTTCTAAGCGTCTAAATTGAATATCACCTTGAACTATGTGCAGGTTGTAATGGTCAAATCTTACTTTGTAGTGGTCAAGTCTTACCTTGTAATGGTCAAGTCTTTCCTTGTAGTGATCAAGTCTTACCTTTTATTGGTCAAGTCTTACCTCGTAGTGGTCAAGTCTTACCTTGTTGTGGTCAAGTCTTACTTTGTATTGGTCTAGTCTTACTTTATATTGATCAAGTCTTACCTTGTATTGGAAAAGTCTTACCTTGTTGTGGTCAAGTCTTACTTTGAATAGGTCAAGTCTTATCTTGTATTGGTCAAGTTTTACCTTGTATTGGTCAAGCCTTACTTTGCAGTGGTCAAGTCTTATCTTGTATTGGTCAAGTCTTAAATTGTAGTGGTCAAGTCTTACCTGGTAGTGGCCAAGTCTTACTTAGCATTGGTCAAGTCTTACCATTAGTAGCTAAGTCTAACCTTGTAGTGGTCAAGTAGTACCTAGTTGTAGTCAAGTCCTGCCTTGTAGTGGTTAAGACTTGCCCTTTATTGGTCAAGTCCTACCTAGTAGTGATGAAGTGGTCAAGTATTATCTTGTACTGGTCAAGTCTTACCTTGTAGTGGCCAAGTCTTATCTTGTATTGATCAAGTCTTATCTTGTAGTGGTCAAGTCTTTCCTTGTAGTAGTCAAGTCTTACCTTATAGTGGTCAAGCCTTACCTTGTAGTGATCAGTGTTGTACAGACTGGACATACGTTGGACCAGATCATCGAGATGAATGGCGTTGGTGGAGATGATTTGTACCCAGAAATGATGTGGATCAGCCACAGAAGACACATACACTTCTACATAATCTTTATGAGGCCACTCCTTCACTTGTGTTTTCATAGAAACGTGTTTCTGTGGCACTAGATTTGTAGGTCATTAAAATGCTTTTCTGAAAATGACATAATTTTAGATAAGGAAATACTTTTATGGCCCATTCATCAGTTCAAATTTGAATCCCAAAAATAATAACGAACAAGAGGCCCATGGGGCCTTAATGTTCAACTGAATTTTGATGTACCAACAGATTTTCCTGTTGTTGTGTCTTTACACTGAAGTGAACATAACATAATAGAAATATATAACTTTATATAACAATTGTTAGTTTGTCAACAATATTACAAATATTATTCAGAAGCAGCAACTTGACAAAATAAATAAAACTGCATCATGTAAGTTTTGTTCACTTTCATAATAGCAAATTCAAGTGTTTTTTTTATTCAGCATTTGACCCTTTTAGCCCCAGCCTCTTAGACCCACAGAGTGGGCCATAGTCAAATTCACATATTGTCGAAACTTATTATTTACAACCAAGATGGAGCTATTTTCAATAGACAAAGAACACCATTCCATATATAAACTTAACCCCTACCCCAGCTGGGTACATGAGTCTTGAGGGGGGGGGGGGGGGGGGGGGGGTTGGAGGCATGAAACCAGCAATTTTAATAAAGCACCTTAAAACCTTTCAACCTATGAAGAGAATGTGTGTACGCTTTTTGACTCATCATTGTATACCGTTACCGTATTACGGTATATTGTTATAGGGTTAATCATTTTCAAGCTAAAAAATAGGTTGCACCCCCACATATCCTTCATACAGTACATGTTTGTCTAACTGACTGGTAAACAGGTATATCTACCTACACAGAGTACAGGTATCACATTACTGAATACTACTTGTTTTAAACTACGCACAAAAGATCTGTCAATGTTACGGTTCATAAACACAAGCTGCTACTACGTAATCTATTGCTCTATTGTCACTGTGCGTCTGTAGGAATCCTCGCTAAACTCCTTCACCCCTAAAATAGTGTCATTCCATATATAAACTTCACCCTTACCCCAGAACAAGAGGCCTATGGGGCCTTAACGGTCACCTGATTTCTGATATACCAACAGCTTTAGTTATTGGCGTATCCTGAAAAGAAATATCTGATTGATAATATTATGACAATTATTACACTATTAAATATATAATACTCTATTCAACACATGTTATTCAATAACAACTATACAAAACAAATTGTAAGTAAAACCTGCCAGCCATTGTTTTTGGAACCAAAGGGAATCTGCATATGAATTTGTAGAATGATCCATCCACTTCATAAGAAGTAGCGAAAGCAAACTATTACTGTCAAAATCAAAGATGGCCACATCTCATCCATATTGTTTTTAAGAACAGTTCAAAAACTAGACAATGAACAACTAATGACCAAGGGGTACCTGCATACCAAATTTGAAAACTAAATCTTATCAAGAAATAGCGATCAAGAAAATTGCTGAAGGACGGACAGACGGGTCGCGTACCAAGGATGCAGATCGATTTGTATTGCCCATCATCTAATGTATATGATATATCTACCCACAGTACAGGTATGTCACTCAGTACACAGGTATATTTACATTATTGATAATACATACATATCAGACGATACACACCAAATAAATATTACAGAAACACGACCTACACTGACCTACTACATAATCTATTGCTCTGTTATCACTGTGTGTCTGGTGGTAACATCGCTCAACAGACAAGTTTTTGACTCTGGTCAAATCAGGTAGATCTACACGTGACCATGGAAAAAAATAAAAATAAAATAAAATAAAAATTATCCATCTTTCCAACGGTACCAAGCGTTTTTTCGTACCTCAACTAGAATGTGATTTTTGATGCAAGAAAGGTAGGTGGGGTCTATTTTTCGATCTGGATAGCTTTCCACCCTTTAGCTTTTATGACTACTGAGGGAGCATTTTTATCGAAAATTGATCTTAACCCCCCAAATGTGTAAAATTACGCTAAACACCCTATTATAGGTCTAAAACTAGCTGTAACAAATTCTCATGTCCCTGTGGGAAGAGCAGTGTGTGATACAGTACAAGCTGACGACGAGGACTTCACACGTGGGGCACTCCGGAACACTGCAGGTCATCGGACGGGAACGTGTCCACCCATGCCATATCCCGGCGTCCAGGCTACACCTCAGCCTGAGCCCATATCATGACTGGTCATATCATTATCATTGAACTTTATAAAACAAAACAATACCATTTCCCACTACTGTGCAGTGACAAAAACAATACCGCAGTTCGGCAAAGAGCGCATTCACTACCGTAAACTCACTTTACCACTTATATAACAAAAATAACTTCTAACATATCTCGTCTAGCTATATACACCGTTTCTCGAGCTAACATTTACTCCTATTGTCACCCAGCTGTCATTACATTACTTTGAAACACAATTCCTGACGTAAAATTTACACAGTTGTTTCACTAAGTCATGTTATGCAAAATCTGGATATCGGTTTGTGTGCAATTGATGTCTAATATTAATGTGAATATGATTCAATAAGTTTATACACGGACCTTGTCTCTGTTTCATCAGCCGTATACATTACGCGTCCCCTCCCGTATGGCCCCTTCCGTCAAACCGATCAGACAACTTGCGGCACACCTGTCACGTTGCGTCATCACCGCTATTTTTATCTGAGGAATGCGATTTTGCAAGTGGTCAATATAGACATTTTGAGTGGACTTTGAATATGGGAATAACAGGAAAATATAATTAGTAGTGCAGACGCCGGCCGTGTATATTCAAGAACAGGCATTTAGGCTTTCGCGGGATGCCCCTTTAAGTAGAGCCGTATCAAAATTCACAATTTTTAAGTTAAAAATTTGAAATGTATCATTGGAAGTTATGAACAGTGCGAGCCATATAAATGTCTGAAATATATGACAGGTATATCAAAATCAGCCGGCTTACGAGTGGACAACCCTAGTATTGTTTAAATTATATCTGTTTGATATAGTTATGAGTATGGTATGGCTAGTGAAGGGAACCATGGAAGGTCAGCAGGAGTTACTCCCCTTTAGAGTTACTCCCCTTTATGAGAGGACATCGCTTGTATGGTTTTAAACTGGTTAGGTCTGTTATAGTAAGGGGAACATGGGTAAGGTCAGTAAGAGTTACTCCCCTTTATGAGTGGGCATCCCTTGTATGGTGTTAAACTGGTCAGGTCTGTTATAGTTATGGGTATGGTCTGGCTAGAAATTTCTACCTGTGTTAGGTCAGTTGGAGTTACTCCCCTTTTTGAGTGGGCGTCATTTGTTTGGTGTTAGGGTTAGGTTATGATGTAAACCAACACTTTATATTAATTTGTAACTGTTTCATAACTTATAAAGCAAGGAAAACTTGAAAGCAATGAAGATGGAAGAGCCGAGATGCATGTTTATGTCATGGGGGAGTTAAGACGCATGTTAATGTTGAGGAACAGGTATTGCATCATTGATAATACATAGATATCAGACGATATTCACCAGGTATATAAAGGTTACAGAAACACGGCCTTCACGGACCTATACTACACAATCTTTTGCTCTGTTATCACGGTGGTCTGGTGGAAACTTCACTCAACACGGAAGATTTGGACTAAGTACCAGTACAGGTCTAAACACGTGGACCTACATGTGACAGTGATGGGCGTATCAACAGCAGACATTTGTTGAAATAGTACCGACCCGTCAGCAGTATTGTTGAATATCAGCCAAATGGGACTTTTAAGTTATCATCAAAACTTTGTGAGGTGTGCATGAAAGTGACAGATTTATTAGCAATGTAAGACAGAAGTTCATCATGTGAATGTGAATTCCATGGTAGGATAAATAAAGCCCATATAAATGCACCTTCTGAAGTGTGGAACGGAAAGCGGCAAACATTATCACGTTGTGAGTTTGTATTCTATACTATTTTTACAAACATTTACTACTGGATTGGAAAAGTAAGTCAAGTGTTCCTTTCTTAACGTGACCAACTCTTATTGTGAGTGTTTACTGATAGCAATATAAACATACAACAAAACATCTTCCAGATTCAACAAATAATTCAATTTCATTAAAATGGCAACCGCTAAAATACCTATTCGTATTAAAGGTCAAACGACATGTATTCACCACAAGGGGAGACAACTAGACTGGTTTTGTGAAAAATGTCAGGAACCAATTTGTCCAAAATGCATTTCTTCTATTCACAAAGCACATATGGTTTGCGAACTTAGTGAAATCACCCTTCAAAAAGAACCAGACATTAAAAATTTCATAGACCAAAAAGAAAAAAATGACCTTGTGCAAGTAGGAAAATATATCAGCGCTACCGATACACTTCTTAAAGATAACACAAGTACATTCGAGAAGTTGTCACGAAAGGTAAAACAACAAACAGATAAATTAAAACAGGAACTGGACATGCTTACTGCAAAGACACTATCTTTATATCAACAAATGGAAGAAGATAATACCAAGCTGCTACAAAAATATAAACAGGACTTGGAGATGTACGAGAAACATCTCAAACAACAAATCGCAGATTGTAAAACATCTCTCCAGCGGGGGTCTCACATACAGATTTACAATACATCTTGTGATATTCATTCTCCTACATACAGTCTCCCTGCAAAACCTATCTTAGGCACTGCCAACTTCATTCCAAATGAAAATCCTCAAGATCACTTGAAAAAAGCCATGGGAAAAGTCATCACCTCAGGTCAAGGTCAAACTTTTACTGACCAGGATCAGTCAGTCACAACATCTGATGATCTGGGACAACCCTCTAAACAAAAACAACAATGGTCAGGAGTAAAAGGGAAGAAAACAGTGACAACATACAAACTACTGTCACAGACCAAGGTAGTGGAGGAGTGGGAGCCTCCATGTGGCATTAGGTCTATATGTCCCACCACTGATGGTCAGGTGTGGACCAAGTGGGATAAAACATTAACTCTCTTGGACAGGAAGGGTAACGTAATACAGCAGGTCAATCACAATGTCAGGATCAATGACATCAGTCTATCACCCATCACACACACACTGTGGGTCTGTGACTGGAACAACAACATCACAGAGCTGGTATCAGGACAACTGATACACAGATTCAGTACCAAGGAGGAACCTATGTGTATATGTATTGCAGCCAGTAACCATGCCATTGTAGGGATGACCAAACACATCTCCAAATTTACCAAAGATGGTAAAATGGTGTGTACTACCAAGGTTAGATGGATTGGGAAACAATTAGTGTGTACACCACACAGGATCTCAGAGTGTCCTGTCACTCACAATGTAGCAGTTGCTGATTTCAGTAGTGAAAGTGATGGTGGTGATGGGAAGAAACGTGTTGTTGTGATGGATACTGATTTCAAGGAGCTGTTTGTATATAGAGGTGACACCCCCAGTACATATAAACCACCACCACAAACAGGAGGTCTACTATTTTATCCCTATGGTGGTGTGGTGTATGACAGTGTGGGGAACCTGATCATAGGGGACTATAACAACCGTAGGGTCCTACTCATCAGTGGAGGTGGTGAGTTCCTCAGGGTCATACACACAGACACAGACTGTACAGACGATGTAGGTATAGACAGAGAACTTCAAGGTGTTGTGTGGGGAGTGTTTTGGTCTCCGCGTTACGGTACTAGAGTCAAACTACTACAGTACAGTAGTGTGTGACACCTGTAACCAAACTACTACAGTACAGCAGTGTGTGACACCTTTAACCAAACAACTAGTTTATCTAGCTACCATGACAAGGACATGGAAATCACAGGAAAAAGAAACTTGTTATGAATTATCATCAACTAAATGTGACATTCACATGATTATAAGTAAAATGTCTAGACTACAGATTGTGTGATATTCACAGGAATATAAGTAAAATGTCTAGACTACAGATTGTGTGACATTCACAGGATTATAAGTAAAATATCTGAATTATCAATAAAATGTCTAGACTACAGATTGTGTGACATTCACAGGATTATAAGTAAAATGTTTAGACTACAGATTGTGTGACATTCACAGGATTATAAGTAAAATATCTAGACTACAGATTGCGTGACATTCACAGGATTATAAGTAAAATATCTAGACTACAGATTGTGTAACATTCACAGGACTATAAGTAAAATGTCTAGACTACAGATTGTGTGACATTCACAGGATTATAAGTAAAATGTCTAGACTACAGATTGTGAAACATTCACAGCATTATAAGTAAAATGTTTAGACAACAGATTGTGTGACATTCACAGGATTATAAGTAAAATGTCTAGACTACAGATTGTGTGACATTCACAGGATTATAAGTAAACTATCAAGATAACAGATTGTGTAACGATCAAATGCTTATTACATAGAGACAATATGGACCTATGTTAATTTTAGGACTGACGTCAAAAGCAATTTTTGTATTTTATTATTCGGCTTTAGGTCATCAATTACAGTATATTCCGCTAAATATCAATCCTGTTAATTTCATGTTTCACTTTATATCATGTTTTCCCCAAACACAGTTTTCCCTCTTCAGAATCTATGTGATTTGTTTTGTTGATATAAAACTCCTCTTAAGATCAATTTTTTAAACAATAGCATAAGATAAAATATCAGGAAAATGATGTAATTTCTATTGATTTCAGATAAAACTTAGCCAATAAAATAAATACCCTCAAATTTTTTTTTTTTTTTAAATTAATATGTAATTGATAGATTAAAACATATTCATATGTACATTGAATAGCTTACTTTTAGTTTTGAAGATTGGAAATGCACTAGATTAAGTCCATGACCTTCAAAGTAGACTAAGGTTATAAACAAGAGGCCCAAATGCCTTTACGGTCATCTGACTATAACATTGAGCATGCAAGGTATTCGTCAATTCAAAATGAATTGAGCCGTTTTCTAGGTCCCAAGATCGCGAATATTTGCCTCAAAAAGCCTAAAGTAGCTGAGTATACATTCTGTTCAATAGAAGAGATAAGAGTTATCTCCCCTACACCTCAATTCAATCTACCAGATAAGTGGTTTGAGTATTTTGGGGGAATGAAAATTTAATATGACACCGGTAAACCATAAGTGATTTCAGAAAGACTATCAAAATAAATTATCTGTTTCATGTTGTTAAGTTCCAAAATACTTGTCAATCCATCTTGAAAATAAATTAGAGAATACCAAAGTGTTAACAAAATCGTAATCCAAACTCAAAATTGATTAAATCAGGGGCAAAATATGATTAAGGAAAGATTTACATGGAGACACTTGTAAAAGAACAAGAGAATAAGAACAGGTGTTCCGGAAGAGTAAGCGTCTTCTGCTTCATTGACGACACCCGCCATGTAAATCTTTGTCTCATCCAAGTAAACATCAAGTTCTCAAAATGAAAACCGAGTATCATTGTCAATCACAACAAGTAAATTAATGAACATACTCAATGAGACAAAGATGGCGACCATAAAACTTGTGCATAGTTCTGATCAACCTGCATCTCTCGAATCCTTGTGTTGCTAGTTTGTTTGTCAGCAGTTGACATTGATCACGAAAATCACGATATATAGAGCAATTAAGCTCTTGAATATTGAAGTTAGACGTATTGTTAAAATCGTTATCAAGGCTGAATCTGGCTTGAAAAATCGACAATTTTGAGTGATTTTAAGGGTCGTGTGTCCTTAAACCTAGTCAGAAGTAATCCCCAATGAGATCCGATAACATTTTATTTTGTTAATGGCTAGGCATGTAATTTTTAGAAAATTAATGGACAAAACAATTGTTTATGTTTGGGATTAGTCAAACATTATCAAAAGTATGTTTTAAAAAAAATGGTATCTAATGGTTGAAAATAATAAAATCATCTTGCTAGAAAGAAGTTTTTTGAAAGTTTTGATATGTTTGACCCCTGTGACATTGAAAGTAAATCAATGTTGGTTTTATTTTTCAAACTGTTGGGCTCTTTTTAAGCTTAAAAGTAAAATATCATCACATCCTCTGCCTCCAAAAAAACGTATCGCAAATTCTAAACGATAATTCCAAATGATACAGTTCTGAATCCTCAATTACTGTAACAAGGTTTAATGTGAGATTGATGCTTTTGATGGGCACCACAGTCACAGTCGAGACAAGACAAAAGGCCCATGGGCCTTAATGTTCTAAAAAGACCAATCACCTATATAATTTTTTATTGATTGTTCCAAAGTTATCTAAAGATATTAACACATTTGACCCCTGTGACCTTGTAATGGATCAATCAACAAACTTATTTAGTATCCATTTATCCCAGCATGCTACTAGCAAAATACCAGTACTGTAGCTACATGTAGGTTTTTTGGTTATTGAGAAGATGTTACTTGAAGATTTTAAGACAGTTAACCCCTGTAACCTTGAAAGTAAGTCAAATCAATTTATTTGAACACACTTGACAGCCCTTCATCAAAGCATGGTACTTGCTAAACATCAGTACCATGGGCCTTTCCTTAATGAGAAAACGTTTCTTAAAGATTTCAGACATTTGACACCTTTGACCTTGAAAGTTGGTCAAGATCATTCATTTGGACAATCTTGGAAACCCTTCATCCCAGCATGCTACAGATCAAATATCGGTACCTCATGGATTTCGGTTACATTTGACCTCTTGTGACCTTGACATTGGGTCAAGGTCATTCCTAGCACACTAATTGCCAAATATCAGTGTCATTGCCATTAAGGCCATAAAGAAGTTACTCAAGGATTTCCAACACATTCGACTCCTGTGACCTTGAACATGGGTCAGGGTCATTCATTTGAACAAACATTGTAACCCTTCATCCCAGCATTCTACAGATTAAATATCAGTACTCTGGGCCCCTCAGGTATTGAGAAGTAGTTGCTTGAAGATTCTAAGAATTTGACCCCTTTGACCTTGATAGTAAGGTCAATGTCATTTATTCGAAAAAAACTTGATAGCCCTCTTTTTCAGTATGCTAAAGTCAAAATATCAGTGCCCTGTGCCTTTTGGTTATTCAGAAGAAGTTGTTTGAACGAAAAAGTTTAAGAACGGAGGACGACGACCGACGATACACAATGGATATAGGTCAGATGACCTAACAATATTTGATATTGGAGACAAAATATGACTTCTTTTTTTCAATTACCTAAAGTGTTCAAGCAAAATATTGTTATATATTATTTAAACATGCAAATCCATGTCCTACGAAACTATCTGGAACACTGATTTCAGAAGAACTTTTTCGAAAATTTTGAAATATTTCACTTTTGTGATTTTGAAAGTGGTTCAAGGTTACTTTCATAAGTAAATTTTGTTCAGTTCTTTCCAGGAAGCTACCAGCAAAATACAATTTCACTTGGCCTTTAAGTATTTCAGAAGAAGTTGTTTGAAGGTTTTAACATAAGTATGTATTCCATCACAGGAAACTTCGGCCCAACAAAAAGAAGTTATATTAAGTACACAGGCGCAGAACGACAGACAGACAGATACAAACCAGACTTCGTCAGTTGAGCTAAGTAGATATCGTGATCTCCCTACGGACACGGACACAGGACAATAGACAGACAGACAGAGAGATAACAGACTTCGTCAGTTGAGCTAAGTAGATGTCGTGATCTTCCTACGGACATGGACACAGGACGACAGACAGACAGATATATAACAGACTTTTTCAATTGAGCTGAGTAGATGTCGTGATCTCTCTACGGACACGGACACAGGACAACACACAGACAGATAGATAACAGACTTCGTCAGTTGAGCTAAGTAGATATTGTGATCTCCCTACGGACACAGACACAGGACGACAGACAGACAGACAAATAACAGACTCCGACAGTTGAGCTAAGAAGATGTCATGATCTCCCTACAGACACGGACACAGGACGACAGACAGATACAAACCAGACTTCGTCAGTTGAGCTATAAATTAGATATCGTGATTTCCCTACGGACATGGACACAGGACGACCGACAAATACAAATCAGACTTCGTCAGTTGAGCTAAGTAGATGTCGTGATCTCCCTACGGACATGGACACAGGACGACAGACAGATAAAGACTTCGTCAGTTGAGCTATACAGTAGATATCGTGATATCCCTACGGACACGGAAACAGGACGACAGACAGATACAAACCTCACTCCGTCAGTTGAGCTAAGTAGATGTCGTGATCTCACTACGGACACGGACACAGGACGACAGACAGATAAAGACTTCGTCAGTTGAGCTATACAGTAGATATCGTGATATCCCTACGGACACGGAAACAGGACGACAGACAGATACAAACCTAACTCCGTCAGTTGAGCTAAGTAGATGTCGTGATCTCACTACGGACACAGGACAACAGACAGATAGACAGATAACAGACTTCGTCAGTTGAGCTAAGTAGATATTGTGATCTCCCTACGGACATGGAAACAGGACGGCAGACAGATACAAACCAGACTTCGTCAGTTGAGCTAAGTCAATATTGTGATCTCCCTACGGACATTGACACAGGATGACAGGCAGAAAGACAGATAACAGACTTCGTCAGTTGAGCTAAGTAGATATTGTGATCTCCCTACGGACATGGAAACAGGACGGCAGACAGATACAAACCAGACTTCGTCAGTTGAGCTAAGTCGATATTGTGATCTCCCTACGGACATTGACACAGGATGACAGACAGATAGACAGATAACAGACTTCATCAGTTGAGCTATAAAGTAGATATCGTGATATCCCTACGGACACGGAAACAGGACGACAGACAGATACAAACCACACTCCGTCAGTTGAGCTACGTAGATGTCGTTATCTCACCACGGACACGGACACAGGACAACAGACAGATAGACAGATAAAGGATTTCGTCAGTTGAGCTAAGTAGATATTGTGATCTCCCTACGGACATGGAAACAGGACGGCAGACAGATACAAACCAGACTTCGTCAGTTGAGCTAAGTCGATATTGTGATCTCCCTACGGACATTGACACAGGATGACAGACAGAAAGACAGATAACAGACTTAGTCAGTTGAGCTAAGTAGATATCGTGATCTCCCTACGGACACAAGACGACAGACAGACACAAACCTAACTCCGTCAGTTGAGCTACGTAGATGTCGTGATCTCCCTACGGACACCGACACAGGACAACAGACAGATACAAACCTGACTTCATCAGTTGAGCTAAGTAGATGTCGTGATCTCCCTACGAACACGGACACAGGACAACAGACAGATACAAACCTGACTTCGTCAGTTGAGCTAAGTAGATATCGTGATCTCCCTACGGACACGGACACAGGACGACAGACAGACAGAGAGATAACAGACTTCGTCAGTTGAGCTAAGTAGATAAATCGTGATCTCCTACGGACACGGACACAGGACGACAGACAGACAGATAGATAACAGACTTCGTCAGTTGAGCTATAAAGAAGATATTGTGATATCCCTACAGACATGGACACAGGACGACAGACAGATAACATACTTCGTCACTTTAGCTAAGTAGATGTCATGATCTCCCTACGGGCACAGACACAGGTCGACAGACAGACAGACAGATAACAGACTTTGTCAATTAAGCTAAGTAGATATCGTGATCTCCCTACTGACACGGACACAGGACGACAGACAGATTACAGGCTTTGTCAGTTGAGCTAAGTAGATATTGTGATCTCCCTACGGACACAGGTCGATAGACAGCCAGATAAGTAACAGACTTCGTCAGTTGAGCTAAGTAGATATCGTGATCTCCCTACGGACACGGACACAGGATGACAGACAGACAGATCACAGAATTCATCAGTTGAGCTATAAAGTAGATATCGTGGTCTGGATTAGTATCACCCTGTATGTGACGAGTGTTGACGTCACTGGTTTATTATCCCTCTGTATGTGACGAGTGGTGACGTCACATGATTAGTATCCCTCTGTATGTGACGAGTGGTGACGTCACTTGATTAGTATCACTCTGTATGTGACGAGTGGTGACGTCACTGGATTAGTATCCCTCTGTATGTGACGAGTGGTGACGTCACTGGATTATTATCCCTCTGTTTGTGACAAGTGACGTCACTGGATTATTATCCCTCTGTATGTGACAAGTGACGTCACTGGATTAGTATCCCTCTGTATGTAACGAGTGGTGACGTCACTGGATTATTATCCCTCTGTATGTGACAAGTGACGTCACTTGATTAGTATCCCTCTGTATGTAACGAGTGGTGACGTCACTGGATTAGTATCACTCTGTATGTGATGAGTGGTGACGTCACTGGATTAGTATCACTCTGTATGTGATGAGTGGTGACGTCACTGGATTAGTATCCCTCTGTATGTGACAAGTGGTGGCGTCACTGGATTAGTATCACTCTATATGTGACGAGTGGTGGCGTCACTGGATTAGTATCCCTCTATATGTGACGAGTCGTGACGTCACTGGATTAGTATCCCTCTATATGTGACGAATGGTGACCTCACTGGATAAGTATCGCTCTGTATGTGACGAGTGGTGACGTCACTGAATTATTATCCTTCTGTATGTTTCGAGTGGTGACGTCACTGGATTATTATCCCTCTGTATGTGACGAGTGGTGACGTCACTGGATTATTATCCCTCTGTATGTGACGAGTGTTGACGTCACTGGATTAGTATCACTCTGTAGAATCCGACAAACGGCAGCTGTGCACGACAGCAAAACGCGGGTTGCATTATCAAAGTCGTTAGTTTCGTATTTGTTTTACCGGAAGTTAAATATGTGGAAGTTAAAGTAAAAGTTCAGTGCCACCAAATGTACGACTTCAAGGTTTTTTATTATTTAATAGAAGGCATTCTGTGGTGAGTGGCAGAGTAAGGGTTATTCCTATGTATTTCACTACGGAAGACAAATAATTGATGTGTGTATAACATACACTACCAATATATTTAACCACAAATGGCACAAACCATAGGTAACGTTGATATTAGAATTAAAAAAAACTATTATTCTCTTTATTGCCTCCAAGATGAAGAGTACAAAGAATATTAAACATATATACAAAGCGTTCGATATAAAATATATATAATTGACTTGCATAATATATATTTATGGTTTAAGACCTGTAATACACAAGTATGGTTCATGAACATTGGCATTGTATTCTTTTTTATTTCAGACCTTATAATTGTTGCTTAAGACTTGCTACAAATATATTGCAACAAACAAATTGCAAATTGTTTCAGACTGATTAAACATGTTGAATGTAATAGTATGTCTTGAATGACTTGTTAAGAAAGTGTTTTACTTGTTTCAGACTGGTTATAAACTTTATTTTAATATTACAGGAAGGTTGCTATTTTTTAAATTTTGTTTCATACCCCATATCATTATAAACTTGTGTTTTCAAGTACTCAGACATGTAAGGATATGATTCAGAATGGTTATTTATTACTTAAATTTTCTGTCAGAGACATGCTATACTTTCTATTTACTTTGTTTCATACTAGTTTGATATAACAAATTAAATATCAATTATGTTAGCTACTCTGTACCACATACTTTATTAATTTTCAGAAAGTTGGTTTCCATCAAAAAGTTATATCATCTATATTGTAGAGAGGTGATGCATATTTCATCATCAAATTTTTTCAAGTCCTGAATTTATTAATCACTTGATCATGATATAGTTGTGTTTATAGACAATAGACGTGTGTTATGTGTTGTGTGAACTTGAAGGCATTTCACACAAACCAGATAATGGTAACACCATGTATTATTTAACTTCTTTTTAAAATGTATGATTCACGGTAAAACATATATTTATCTAGTTAGATAAATGATAAATTATTTTCCATAGTAATCTAAATACCTACTTGTCAGACTGTAACAATAATGATGATTGTAAATACAAATGTAACAACATTGAGGCTAACTGGAACTCCTCAGGTTCTTTTTCCAAGTATTCTCCACATCATGATCCAGCATCCCAAGCATTTTTATTTTGTTTGTTTGATACACATTTGGTAATGTTATAGGGTCTGTGATATTATGAATTTATATACATGCTTATTTATAACAACCCTTTTTTCTTTTGATGATGTAACATGGATCACTAATATATAATAGTGATTGATACACACATTAAATATAATTACCTGCCTTATAAGTACCTGCTGGTAATGTTATATACAGTATCCCTGAACATGCTATTTTTACCAATGATAAAAGACATTGAAATCAACTTCATGAGATAACTATACTGGTAATATCAGGAACTAAATTACAACCACTTGGCTTGTTAAATACAACAAAATTATTATTCTATCATACTGTTAAAGACCTGGTACCAAAAAAACTATAAATTGACCTCAGGTTTTATTAAGACACAACCTAGATTATTATACTTATATTCAATTACTGTGTGTAAACCGATGGGAACACATATGCTACAACTGAAGGTATTTCAGTACATGTATATTCATGTGTAATACCTGTCTATGATAGTGTATACCTGTCTTCTGCCTTTTTGCAAAATAAGTACATAATACTCATGTGTAATACCTGTCTGGTACATGTGTAATACCGGAATGTTACATGTGTAATATCTGTTCTGTTACATGTGTAATACATGTCTGTTACATGTGTAATACCTGATTTGGTACATGTGTAATACCGGAATGTTACATGTGTAATATCTGTTCTGTTACATGTGTAATACATGTCTGTTACATGTGTAATACCTGATTTGGTACATGTGTAATATCTGTCTATTACATGTGTAATATCTGTTCTGTTACATGTGTAATACATGTCTGTTACATGTGTAATACCTGTCTGGTACATGTGTAATATCTGTCTGTTACATGTGTAATATCTGTCTGGTATATGTGTAATATCTGTCTGTTACATGTGTAATATCTGTTCTGTTACATGTGTAATACATGTCTGTTACATGTGTAATACCTGATTTGGTACATGTGTAATACCGGAATGTTACATGTGTAATATCTGTTCTGTTACATGTGTAATACATGTCTGTTACATGTGTAATACCTGATTTGGTACATGTGTAATACCGGAATGTTACATGTGTAATATCTGTTCTGTTACATGTGTAATACATGTCTGTTACATGTGTAATACCTGATTTGGTACATGTGTAATATCTGTCTATTACATGTGTAATATCTGTTCTGTTACATGTGTAATACATGTCTGTTACATGTGTAATACCTGTCTGGTACATGTGTAATATCTGTCTGTTACATGTGTAATATCTGTCTGGTATATGTGTAATATCTGTCTGTTACATGTGTAATATCTGTTCTGTTACATGTGTAATACATGTCTGTTACATGTGTAATGCCTGTTTGTTACATGAGTAATACCTGTTTGTTATATGTGGAATACCTGTCTGTTACATGTGTAATACCTGTCTGTTTGCTATAGTATGTTCATGTGTTATAGTATATATGTGTAGTATACCTGCCTGTAAAGTGTAAAAGTATGTACATGTGAAATAAATGTCAGACTGTCTGTTATAGTATATCTACATGTGTAACACCTGTTTGTTATGTAGTTTATACAGTGTAGGTAGTATGTGTATTTCATCTGTATGTAATGGTCTGCAATTGTCACCTGTCTGTGAAAGTGTATTTATATATTTACAAAATATGTATACATGTGTAATACATGATAAGTTAATCAATGCATGTATTATAGTATCTACATATACATATATATATTATATAAATCATACCACTGTGTGATAGAAAATACATACATGTTTAACATCTGCCCATGATACTAAATACATACTTGTGTTTATTTTGATAAACTGGGATGTTAGGATTTTTCCTAACATAGAAATATAATAATCTCTATACAGATTTCAAAGAATAGTATACACAGCACAGATAAAGAGTGGTTTAGAATGTAGTGCAGAATATAGAGAGTGTTTATACAATATATTGTATATTGAGAGTGTTATACACAATCCTAATATGTATTGATAGTGATATAATACATGTTAAATAAGTATTACATAATGGGAGTGGAAGTGATATGCCCATATCAACTTTAATATTAACAGAGTGATAAACATTCAGAGCCATACAGTACAGAGTATAGAGATTAGAGGGTGGTATACAGTACATAAGATTTAGAGAGAACAAGTGGTATACAGATAGTGGTACACTGTATACCAAATTATTACTGGTACATGTAATATATAGAGTGTTATAATATATAGTATTATAAATGCTATATAGAGTGATACACAGGGTATACATACATAGGGTTGTATACAGGGTATATACAGAGGATGGTAAATATACATTGTATATAAGATTGGTGTACAGTGTATAGAAAGTGGTATTCAAAGCATATAGAGTAATAGACAGTATAGGGTGGTATACAGTTTATAGGGAGGGGTATATAGAAACTCAGGGATTAATCAGACATATTTACCTGCTGTTTATGGGTTATTTTAATTCCCCTTAGAATTTTGTTTGTATTCCTCTCTCAGAATTGTGTTATAATTTTATGAAATATGGAATTTCCCCTAATTATTCATGTCAATACCAATCGAAAATCCTTAGTTTTGTTTTTCTAATTATTGTTTTGCTGTTTTCACTTGAAAAGTGTGCTTTCAAGTTAAAAATTGTAACTGCTAAATTTTCCCTCAGATCAAGAAAGGCTAGTTTCCCCTTAACCCTAGATTAATCCCTGAAAGTGGTATGCAGGGTATATAGAAGGTTATTCCTGTAAAAGCTATATGTTGAGGTATGTATACATGTACATGGTATATGGAAAATGATAGACATGTTAAATACAAATGTATAGGGTTATGTAGAAGGCAGTATACAAAGTAAATTGAGAGTGGTTATAATACATACAGCTGTACATAGTACAGAAAAAGTTGTGTGCAATGTATATTAAGGAATGGATCAAATTTTACCAATTATATTATAAATATTCTGCATTAATCACTTGTACTACATGTACATTAAACTGTAAATGTAATATTGAGACCGCTCTCAAATATAAATAATAATGTACTTGCTAAACTTGTTAATTATATTGCAGAACATAAAGAGTCACACTATTGGGTAAGGTCTAGCTGTATTGAATCTACTATAGATTCACTTAGCAAGAGATAAAATGTAATTGATATAGAATGTATACATGATAAACAGTTAACACACCATCAGGCATCTGAATATAATACCGGGTACATTTAAATGGTATGCTTGTCATACTTTTGACATTCTGTATTTAGTTTGCGTATAGTTTCTGTATACTGTCTGCATAATTATATCGGTTTTGATGCATTCCAGGAAATATAGGTGGTGCACACCTGATAAATAGGAGGTACATACCTGATATATAGGAGGTACATACCTGATAAATAGGAGATACATACCTGATAAATAGGAGGTAAATAACTGATATATAGGAGGTACATATCTGATATATAGGAGGTACATACCCGATATACATGTATATAGGAGATACCTACCTGATATCATATATAGGAGGTGTATACCAGATGTATGGGAGGTACATATTCTAAAATTCAAATATTAATATAAATGCATTTTGTATCAAAATGGATTTGATTGAATTAGTCCACTTTTTTATTTAGTTGATTTTCAAACAGAATTTTTCTGTATGAAAAAATCCAAGGATAATTTTCTGTTGGATCTGTTTCAAATTCTGAGTACAGTGGGCTTGAAAATAAGACACTCTTCTAATTTATTGCAGTGTATGATCTAGAGACTTGGGGTTTGTCACTAATCATTAATATGGATGGTAAGGTGGGTTTAATGAATTGTATAAAATATTTTGTTTGTCAATGATTTTAGATTTTGTTATATCTGTTAGACTGTTTTAAACAGTTGATACATATAACAGTAAAAAAAAACAGGGGTGATACTAATATATGAGTGTTTAATCAGGTTTCTCAGCTTAATTTTAATTCTGACATCAAGTATCTATATTTGTACAGGAAAACTGCTGTGAAATATTTCACCAAAGCTTCCAAACTGATAATATTGTAAACAAAAACAAGACTGTGTGGAAAATAACATCAATCGAAATGAAATGAATAAAACATCAAAATTACTCTATATTTGGACACAGGTCTATCCCTGAACTTGTGTAGACTAAAGGTGAGGCTAACCTTGAAGGCCATTATTGCTGGATCCACACTTTCATCTCAAAGCAAACGATTGAATTCTACTTTCATTTGTCTTATTCTGACCAAATACCTACGTGCAACAAATTTATAAAACAACAGTGATCCTCCCAAATAAGAATTATATCTTTTTTAAATTTAAACTATCAAAACTAGCTGCCGTTCGAATAATTTAACACATCAACTTCACGGAAATTATCTAAGTCCCAATTTCTCTTCGTAACACTCGAGTGTCTTTTGGATATGTTCGGGATTATTCCAGTAGTTTTAATATATGGTAAAAAATTCTTTCTTGTGCCAACTTCGGTGAAATTTATGCATTAATATAATAAACAATATTTAAATATATCAATGAAACGTATTGATAATGATTTATATTGGTGTTTTTGATAATTTCTAAAAATAAGTACGAAACTACCACAGCAAAAAGCCAGCATTACACAGCTGCCGTTTGTCGGATTCCACTCTGTATGTGACGAGTGGTGACGTCATTCGAAAAGTATCCCTATGTATGTGACGAGTGGTGACGTCACTGGATTGGTATTCCTCCGTATGTGACGAGTGATGACGTCACTGGATTAGTATCGCTCTATATGTGATGAGTGGTGACGTCACTAGATTAGTATCGCTCTATATGTGACGAGTGGCGACGTCACTGGATAAGTATCTCTCTGTATGTGACGAGTGGCGAGTGGGTTTGGTTTCAGCAGAATCGTGCAAAAATAGAGAGCGAAACTCTGGTAACCTGTACCTTATATACTGGTAACAATTTACAAATTTTCGTTTCCTTTACGTATTTAGTCAACATTCTAGCAAATGGGCGTTTCTACATTACCATCATGATGAAGACTACACAGGTGTTATAAAATTAGTACAAAGAAGCAACTCATTTGTTCATGTTTAATTACAATTTAATTTCAATAGCCCAGGGACAATGCAATTACAAATTAAACAAAGCCCCTGATAATCTTTCCATCCATACAGGGAAATAGACTTAAGATCTCTGAGCAAATAGACTTAAGTTTTCTAAGCAAATAGACTAAAGTTCCTCTGAGTCTGGATATAGACTATTCCATGATAAATTGTGTGGGGGAGGTGGGATGCACCTATATTAATAATCATATCATGGGTGACAGGGTTAAAACCAGATCTGCCTACCATTCCTTATATTGAATTATTTCCATATTTGATGTGTGGTCGGGTCTATGAAAACGTGCTTCCACCCCTTCCAAATGGTTAACTTTGGAACAGCCCTAAAATCATTGATTAAATATTGGTTCCTTTTCCCTTTGTCGCTCTGCACGGCCCGTTTAGCAGGGGCAATAATCCAAATTTAACATTTTGTATCCTCTTCTTCAAAGGATTATTCAGGAAAAGTTTGAAAAAAAAATCGTCCACAGGTTCTCCAGACTTAGTCAAAACGTGAAAAGTTTAAGGACAACACTTGAGGCCGGGAATCAACCAGAATAGGTCACAAATCACTTGTCGCCATTGTACATTTTTCACATAAAAACCAGAATTTACAGTTTTAAACTGTTTCGTCTACTTGACAAAATCAATAAGACTCTGTAAACATAAACAGGAGTTTTCCTGATACAGAAACAACACGATCATGAATTAAAACTGCCAGACATGAAGCTACATTAATATCCCCAGACTTTGTGAAATTCACAGCCGAGATGTTTAGTTTCAGAAAGTTTTCCAATTCCAGTTTCTTCAGTCTTGGAGATACACTTTAAACCATGTCCCATTCAGCGAATCCCGATTGGACCATCTCTTGTGAAATATGAACGTCCTGGAAATAATAAAGAACAGATCATATAAAAATTCATCTTCAGGGTTGTAATGGGTGGTTGTTGGTTGTGTTAGACCAATGGTCACTTAACTCACTCACCCCTGAAAGTTCATAGTGAACTATTTCTACCTTTGAATCAGAATAGTTCAACTGTGTTTTAAAGGGTGAACGAGTTAAAAAACGTTTCATTTAAACAATAAAATTATCCAGGCTGAACTATAACTGTAAGCTAATAGCTCACTAATACCCCTCGCTCCACCCAACGGTTATCCAGCCTAAATTTTCCAACAAAAACCTTTTGATAGTGACGTGGCTACCATGGCAACCGAAAGTCTTCATGAAATATTCAGCATGCATATCCCTAGCATTCATGTGATGTTTCATTTGAATTGGTTCACTAATTTAGAAGAAGTTGCGTGGTGAGAATTTTCGTGGTGAGAAAAACCTGTTTATACCACCTGGTTACCAAACCAACCTCAATTTCTGTTAAATAAAATCACATTCCTGTGTAGTTTCATTGCATTTGGTTCATAGGTTTAGGAGCAGTTGTGTTGATATAGTTTTACATAAAAATTTTGGTATTGTGACCTGGTTACCATTGCACCCATAATTTCTTCAGAAAAATACCCTTTGTGCACATTTACAAATGGTCCCTAACATTCCTATGTAGTTTCACTTGAATCGGTTCACAGGTTTATGAGGGGTTGTCTGGACAAAATTTCCCCTAAAACCAAAGTATAGTGACCTGGCTACCATGGCAACCAAAATTTTGCAACTTGATATAGATTACGTACATCTACTATGCATAAGGATTATTGCCACCAAGTTTCGTTGAACTACCTTCAGTAATTTTAGAGGAGTAACCGGTACATCGTTGTGTCTACAGACGGACAGAAAGATGGACAAGCTGATTACAGTATACCCCCCTAACTTCATTGCGGGAGGTATACTAAAGACTTGTCACATAAACAGAAGGTCGTTTAATACAGATGGTCTCAATAACAGATTCGACTTTATAATCAAAAACTTGTTATTCAGCTAAATTTAGCCCCTTGAGAAACCCCCCTACACCATATTACTGTGCTGAATGGCTGTTTGGTCAATACACATTGAATATTTTGATAATATATCAGTTTTATTTTCAAATTCGGCTTGTTTCAAGTATATGAGCAATGTGATCAGATATGACAGGCAAGCTAATGACATTGTAACAGTGACATTATACTTCCGATCTCAGAAGTACGTCACTACCTACCACAAGGGAGTTCGTGTCGATGAGCTGAACAATTTGATCGCCGTCCCCCTCATCACACTTCGTTCCGACCCTTTTCGCCATCAGGACTTTCAACTTAGCAGTGTAGGTGATATCCTCAAAGTAGGTCACAGCTTTCTCACTCAAATCGTCACCTAAATATTTTGGAGGGAGAAATTATACTTACTTTTATATACGGTAATACATATCACTCCAGACCTCACCTAAATATTTTGGAGGAAGAAACTACGCCCAATAATAATTAAGGCAGACATCTTCATTTAATGACATATTATTACTGGTAAGTGGACATCCGTGACTAGTGAGAGGAACCTTGGTTAAGTCAGTAAGAGTTACTTCCCTTTATTGCTATATAATGGATAATTTAGAGAGAGAAAAGCAAGAAAGATGGAAGAGCCGAGCAGTGCTGTGTTATGTAATGGAAGAGCCGAGCAGTGCTGTGTTTTTGTGATGGAAGAGTGTTTATGTGATGGAAGAGCCGAACAGTGCTGTGTTTATGTGATGAAAGTGTGTTTATGTGATGGAAGAGCCGGTCACCGTGCTTATGTGATAGGAGTGTGTAAATGGAATGGAAGAGCCGGACAACATGTGTTGTGTTCATGTGATGGAGGTATGTTTATACGATGGAAGTGTGTTCATGTGATGGAAAAACGTGCAGCATGTTTTATGTGATGAATGAGCCACAAAATTAATCCACACTTTATCAATTAAATTGATGGAATTCTTTAGATGAAGCATGAGCAACCAGTGTTTACAGAAGGAGAACCGTAAACAATGTCAGTCCTCCCCTCTGTATGTGTTGTAAGGTTACAATGACCACAGAAACGGACCTCTAACCTTGACCTGTGTTTACATAAGAAGAACCCTATACAATGTCAGCCCTCCCCTCTGTATCTGTGGTAAGGTTATAATGACTACAGATACTGACCTCTGACCTTGACCTGTGTTTACAGAAGGAGAACCCTATACAAGGTCAGCCCTCCCCTCTGTATCGGTTGTAAGGTTATAATGACTACAGATACTGACCTTTGACCTTGACATGTGTTTACAGAAGGACAACCCTATAAAATGTCAGTCATTCCCTCTGTATGTGTTGTAAGGTTATACCGAATACAGATACAGACCTTTGACCTTGACCTGAGCTATATTGACCTTTGACCTTGACCTGTGTTTACACAAGGAGAACCCTATACAATGTCAGCCCTTCCCTCTGTATGTATTGTAAGGTGATACTGACTACAGATACTGACCTTTGACCTTGACCTGTGTTTACACAAGGAGAACCCTATACAATGTCAGCCATTCCCTCTGTGTGTGTTGTAAGGTTATAATGACTACAGATACTGACCTTTGACCTTGACCGGAGCTATACTGACCTTTGTTTACACAAGGAGAAACCTATAGAATTTCAGCACTCTCTTTGTATCGGTTGTATGGTTATAATGACTACAGATACTGAACTTTGACCTTGACCTGTGTTTACAGAAGGAAAACCTTATACATTGTCAGCCCTCCCCTCTGTATCCGTTTCAAACTTATAATGACTACAGATACTGACCTTTGACATTGACCTGATCTATACTGACCTTTGACCTTGACCTGTGCTAGACAACACTGGATGGCCTGGAATGGAAGCAGCAGAAAGTCGTCCCTGTAGAGAGATGGTGGTCAATATCAAGGTTATATCACATAAATATTATAAATGAAATGGAAACTTTATATTTCTGGCTTCTATCTCATTATAACCTGGGCAGTCACTGGGTACTGGTCAATGGTTTTTCTCAAAAATCTGCTGAACCCCCCCCCCCCCCCCCCCCCCCCCATAAAACTTGGTTCATCCTTAAATTTCTTGGTTCATGAACAAACCAAACTGTCTCTCAATTTACCTAAATATCTCTCTGGTTACTTAAGTGTCTCTCTGGTTACTTAAGTGTCTCTCTGGTTACTTAAGTGTCTCTCTGGTTACCTAAGTGTCTCTCTGGTTAATTACCTAAGTATCTCTCTTGTTACCTAAATATATCTCTGGTTACCTAAGTGTCTCTCTTGTTACCTAAAAATCTCTCCTGTTACTTAAGTGTCTCTCTGGTTACCTAAGCATCTCCCTGGTAGCCTTAGCATATATCTCCCTGGTTACCTAAGTATCTCTCTTGTCACATTTTTATCTCTCTGGTAGCCTAAATATCTCTCTGGTAACCTAAGTTTTCCTATGGTTACCTGAGTATATCTATGGTTACATAACTATCTTTCTAGATACCCTTAGTATCTCTCTGATTACTTATATATCTCTCTGATAACGTTAGTTTCTCTCTGGTTTCCGAAGTATATATCAGGTTACCTAAATATCTCTCTGGTTACCGAAGTGTTTCTCTGGTTACGTATATATCTCTCTGGTGCAATACCTAAGTATCTCTCTGGTAACGTAAGTTTCTTTCTGGTTTCTGAAGTATCTCTCTGGTTACCTAAGTAAACGGACATTGTTGATGTCGGAATATCCACTATCGCCGTAGTCGAGGAAATAGAGGTCGAGTTGTCTCCCTTCTATATCCATCACTCGTGCCCGGTACCAGGTGTTGTCTTGTTCATGCAATACTGCGACAAAGTCTCCGACACGGTACTGGTCATTTGACAGGTTCTGGAATTTACACACAGTTATATACAAATTACAGGTAAATACAAATAAATAAGGATTATATTTTGACTGTGTATACAGTAATATGCAGTTGGCTTCAAACACATTCTAAGGTGTCGAAATATCAATCCGTCAAGCTTTTTTCCAATGCGTAAGAGCTAATTCATATGCAGTCACAGTTTACTAAGCTAAGGAACAGAGAGATTTTCTAAGCGTCTAAATTGAATATTTCTTCACCTTGCACTATGTGCAGGTTGCAATGGTCAAGTCTTTCCTTGTAGTGATCAAGTCTTTCCTTGTAGTGGTCAAGTCTTACTTTGTAGTGGTCAAGTCTTACCATTAGTGGTCAAGTCTTACCTTGAAGTGGTCAAGTCTTACCATTAGTGGTCAAGTCTTACCATTAGTGGTCAAGTCTTACCTTGTAGTGGTCAAGTCCTACCTAGTTGTGGTCAAGCTTACCTTGTAGTTGTCAAGTCCTACCTAGTTGTGGTCAAGTCTTACCTTGTAGTGGTCAGTGTTGTACAGACTGGACATACGTTGGACCAGATCGTCGAGATGAATGGCGTTGGTGGAGATGATTTGTACCCAGAAATGATGTGGATCAGCCACAGAAGACATACACTTCTACATAATCTTTATTAGGCCACTCCTTCACTTGTGTCGTCATAGAAACGCGATTTGTAGGTATGTTTTCTTGGTCGCTAAAATGCTTTTCTGAAAATTATATAATTTAAGATAAGGATATGATCAATGACTAATTTATCATTTCAGATTTGATCCCGAAATAAATATGAAAAGAGGTCTATGGGGCCTTAATGTTCATCTGATTTTGTTTGTGTTGTGTCCTAATACACTGAAGTGAACATAACCTAATAGAAATATATCACTTTATATAACAATTGTAAGTTTGTCAACAATATTACATGTATTATTCAGAAGCAGCAACTTGACAAAATAAATAAAACTGCATCATGTAATTATTAGTTCATTTTCATGTCGAAACTTCATATTTACAACCAAGATGGAGCTATTTTCAAAGGACAATGAACACTCAAATGTGTCATTCCATATATAAACTTCACCCCTACCAAAGCTGGGTACATGAAGTCTTGGGGGGGGGGGGGGCATGAAACCAGCAATTTTAATAAAGCACCTTCAGACCTTTCAACCTATGAAGAGAATGTGTGTACGCTTTTTGACTCATCAATGTGTACCGTTACCGTATTACGGTATATTGCTATAGGGTTAATCATTGTATACCGTTACCGTATTACGGTATATTGTTATAGGGTTAATCATTGTATACCGTTACCGTATTACGTATATTGTTATAGGGTTAATCATTGTATACCGTTACCGTATTACGGTATATTGTTATAGGGTTAATCGATGTATACCGTTACCGTATTATGGTATATTGTTATAGGGTTAATCATTGTATACCGTTACCGTATTACGGTATATTGTTATAGGGTTAATCATTGTATACCGTTACCGTGTTACGGTCTATTGTTATAGGGTTAATCATTGTATACCGTTACCATGTTACGGTATATTGTTATAGGGTTAATCATTGTATACCGTTACCGTATTACGGTATATTGTTATAGGGTTAATCATTGTATACCGTTACCGTATTACGGTATATTGTTATAGGGTAAATCATTGTATACCGTTACCGTATTACGGTATATTGTTATAGGGTTAATCATTGTATACCGTTACCGTATTACGGTATATTGTTATAGGGTTAATCATTGTATACCGTTACCGTATTACGGTATATTGTTATAGGGTTAAATCATTGTATACCGTTACCGTATTACGGTATATTGTTATAGGGTTAATCATTGTATACCGTTACCGTATTACGATATATTGTTATAGGGTTAATCAATGTATACTGTTACCGTATTACGGTATATTGTTATAGGGTTAATCATTGTATACCGTTACCGTATTACGGTATATTGTTATAGGGTTAATCATTGTATACCGTTACCGTATTACGGTATATTGTTATAGGGTTAATCATTGTATACCGTTACCGTATTACGGTATATTGCTATAGGGTTAATCATTGTATACCGTTACCGTATTACGGTATATTGTTATAGGGTTAATCATTGTATACCGTTACCGTATTACGGTATATTGTTATAGGGTTAATCATTGTATACCGTTACCGTATTACGGTATATTGTTATAGGGTTAATCATTGTATACCGTTACCGTATTACGGTATATTGCTATAGGGTTAATCATTGTATACCGTTACCGTATTACGGTGTATTGTTATAGGGTTAATCATTGTATACCGTTACTGTATTACGGTATATTGTTATAGGGTTAATCATTGTATACCGTTACCGTATTACGGTATATTGTTATAGGGTTAATCATTTTAAACCGTTACTGTATTACGGTATATTGTTATAGGGTTAATCATTGTATACCGTTACCGTATTACGGTATATTGTTATAGGGTTAATCATTGTAAACCGTTACTGTATTACGGTATATTGTTATAGGGTTAATCATTGTATACCGTTACCGTATTACGGTATATTGTTATAGGGTTAATCATTGTATACGTGACCGTATTACGGTATATTGTTATAGGGTTAATCATTGTATACCGTTACCGTATTACGGTATATTGTTATAGGGTTAATCATTGTATACCGTTACCGTATTACGGTATATTGTTATAGGGTTAATCATTGTATACCGTTACCGTATTACGGTATATTGTTATAGGGTTAATCATTGTATACGTGACCGTATTACGGTATATTGTTATAGGGTTAATCATTGTATACCGTTACCGTATTACGGTATATTGTTATAGGGTTAATCATTGTAAACCGTTACTGTATTACGGTATATTGTTATAGGGTTAATCATTGTATACCGTTACCGTATTACGGTATATTGTTATAGGGTTAATCATTGTATACGTGACCGTATTACGGTATATTGTTATAGGGTTAATCATTGTATACCGTTACCGTATTACGGTATATTGTTATAGGGTTAATCATTGTATACCATTACCGTATTACGGTATATTGTTATAGGGTTAATCATTGTATACCGTTACCGTATTACGGTATATTGTTATAGGGTTAAATCATTGTATACCGTTACCGTATTACGGTATATTGTTATAGGGTAAATCATTGTATACCGTTACCGTATTACGGTATATTGTTATAGGGTTAATCATTGTATACCGTTACCGTATTACGGTATATTGTTATAGGGTTAATCATTGTATACCGTTACCGTATTACGGTATATTGTTATAGGGTTAATCAATGTATAACGTTACCGTATTACGGTATATTGTTATAGGGTTAATCATTGTATACCGTTACCGTATTACGGTATATTGTTATAGGGTTAATCATTGTATACCGTTACCGTATTACGGTGTATTGTTATAGGGTTAATCATTGTATACCGTTACCGTATTACGGTATATTGTTATAGGGTTAATCAATGTATAACGTTACCGTATTACGGTATATTGTTATAGGGTTAATCATTGTATACCGTTACCGTATTACGGTATATTGTTATAGGGTTAATCATTGTATACGTGACCGTATTACGGTATATTATTATAGGGTTAATCAATGTATACCGTTACCGTATTACGGTATATTGTTATAGGGTTAATCAATGTATAACGTTACCGTATTACGGTATATTGTTATAGGGTTAATCATTGTATACCGTTACCGTATTACGGTATATTGTTATAGGGTTAATCATTGTATACCGTTACCGTATTACGGTATATTGTTATAGGGTTAATCAATGTATAACGTTACCGTATTACGGTATATTGTTATAGGGTTAATCATTGTATACCGTTACCGTATTACGGTATATTGTTATAGGGTTAATCATTGTATACCGTTACCGTATTACGGTGTATTGTTTAAGGGTTAATCGATGTATACCGTTACCGTATTACGGTATATTGTTATAGGGTTAATCATTGTATACCGTTACCGTATTACGGTATATTGTTATAGGGTAAATCATTGTATACCGTTACCGTATTACGGTATATTGTTATAGGGTTAATCATTGTATACCGTTACCGTATTACGGTATATTGTTATAGGGTTAATCAATGTATACTGTTACCGTATTACGGTATATTGTTATAGGGTTAATCAATGTATATTGTTACCGTATTACGGTATATTGTTATAGGGTTAATCAATGTATACTGTTACCGTATTACGGTATATTGTTATAGGGTTAATCAATGTATATTGTTACCGTATTACGGTATATTGTTATAGGGTTAATCAATGTATACCGTTACCGTATTACGGTATATTGTTATGGGGTTAATCATTGTATACCGTTACCGTATTACGGTGTATTGTTATAGGGTTAATCATTGTATACCGTTACCGTATTACGGTATATTGTTATGGGGTTAATCGATATATACCGTTACCGTATTACGGTATATTGTTATAGGGTTAATCATTGTATACCGTTACCGTATTACGGTATATTGTTATAGGGTCAATCATTGTATACCGTTACCGTATTACGGTATATTGTTATAGGGTTAATCATTTTCAAGCTAAAAAACAGTTTGCACCCCCACATATCCGTCATAAAGTACATGTTTGTCTAACTGACTGGTAAACAGGTATATCTACACAGAATACAGGTATCACATTACTGAATACGACTTGTTTTAAACAATGCACGAAAGATCTGTCAATGTTACGGTTCATGAACACAAGCCGCTACTACGTAGTATATTGCACTATTATCACTGTGTGTCTGTAGGAATCCTCGCTTAACTCATTCAACCCTGAAATTCAATAATAAACTGTTCCAACCTTTGTATTAGAAGAGTTCAAATGTGTCTTCAGGGATGAATTATTTAACAGAGAAATTACCTGCAGGTCTAAACAGGAAAGTCTACGTATGCATGTTCCCATGGTTTGTGTACACAGGGCAGACATTTGTTTTTATCACAAACCAGTCAGCAGCATTATCAAATTTCGGCGAAATATAACTTCAAAGTTTTGATCAAAACTTTTACAATGTCTGCAGGAAAGTGACAGATTTATCAGCAAAGAAAGACGGAAGTTCGTCATGTGATTGTGAATTCCAGGACTGAAGAAATATGGACCCTGTTCTGTAGTGTGAAAAAAAAATTAGTATACATCACCACACTAACCCTGTGACCATTTTCTGTAGTGTGGAAAAAAAACTAGGATACACCGCCACACTAACCCTGTGACGTCGGTGATCGTGAGTAAATATTCTATAGTGTTTTCCTATTACTAAATGTCAAACAAACATTTACTACTGGATGGGACAGTCAAGTTTTCATTTCTTAACGTGACCAACTCTTATTTGTGAGTGTTTACTTGTAACAATGTAAATATACAACAAACATATTCAAGATTTCAGCAAGAAGTATATTTCATCAAAATGGCAACCGCTAAAATACCTATCCGTATTAAAGGTCAAACGACATGTATTCATCACAAGGGCAGACGACTAGACTGGTTTTGTGAAAAATGTCAGGAACCGATTTGTTCAAAATGTATCTCATCTACTCACAAATCCCATACAGTTTGTGAGCTCAGTGAAATTACCGTTCAGAAAGAACCACACATCAAAAATTTCATAGACCGAACAGAAAAGAATGACCTCGTGCAAGTAGGAAAATATATCAGCGCTACCGATTCACTTCTTAAAGACAACACAAGTACATTTGAGAAATTGTCACAAAAAATAACATTACAAACAGATAAATTAAAACAAGAACTGGACATGCTGACTGCAAAGACACTTTCTTTATATCAACAAATGGAGGAAGATAATACCAAGCTGATACAGAAATATAAACAAGACTTGGTGATGTACGAGGAACATCTCAAACAACAAATCGCAGATTGTAAAACATCTCTCCAGCGGAGGTCTCACATACAGATTTACGATACATCTTGTGATATTCATTCTCCTACATACAGTCTCCCTGCAAAACCTATCTTAGGCACTGCCAACTTCATTCCAAATGAAAATCCTGAAGATCACTTGGAACAAGCCATGGGAAAAGTCATCACCTCAGGTCAAGGTCAAACTTTAACTGACCAGGATTGGTCAGTCACAACATCTGATGATCTGGGACAACCCTCTACACAACAACAACAATGGTCAGGAGTAAAAGGGAAGAAAGCAGTGACAACATACAAACTACTTCCACAGACTAAGGTAGTGGAGGAGTGGGAGTCTCCATGTGGCATTAGGTCTATATGTCCCACCACTGATGGTCAGGTGTGGACCCAGTACAATACAACTTAACTCTCCTGGACAGAAAGGGTAACGTAATACAGAAGGTCAATCACAATGTCGGGATCAATGACATCAGTCTGTCACCCACCACACACACACTGTGGGTCTGTGATGGTAACAACAAAATCACAGAGCTGGTATCAGGACGACTGACACACAGATTCAGTACCAAGGAGAAAACCAAGTGTATATGTATTACAACCAGTAACCATGTCATTGTAGGGATGAACAACAACTTCGCCAAATTTACCACAGATGGTAAAGTGGTGTGTACAACTTTGGCTACAGGGACTGGGAAACCATTAGTGTATACACCACACAGGATCTCAGAGTGTCCTGTCACTCACAATGTGGCAGTCGCTGATTTCAGTGATAAAAGTGATGGTGGTGATGGAAAGAAACGTGTTGTTGTGATGGATACTGATTTCAAGGAGCTGTTTGTATATAGAGGTGACATCCCCAGTACATATAAACCAACACCACAAACAGGAGGTGAACCATTTGACCCCTGGGGTGTGGTGTATGACAGTGTGGGGAACCTGATCACAGGGGACTTTAACAACCACAGGGTCCTACTCATCAGTGGAGGTGGTGAGTTCCTCAGGGTCATACACACTGACACAGACTATACACAGACTGTAGGTATAGACAGGGAACTTCAAGGTGTTGTGTGCGCAGCGTTTTGGAATTTGCATTACTGTGCCAGAGTCAAACTCCTACAGTACAGCAGTGTTTGACACCTGTAACCAAACTACTACAGTACAGCAGTGTGTGACACCTGTAACCAAACTACTACAGTACAGCAGTGTGTGACACCTGTAACCAAACTACTACAGTACAGCAGTGTGTGACACCTGTAACCAAACTACTACAGTACAGCAGTGTGTGACACCTGTAACCAAACTACTACAGTACAGCAGTGAATGACACCTTTAACCAAACTTCTACAGTACAGCAGTGAGTAACACCTGTAACCAAACAACTATTTTATCTAGCTACCATGACAAGCACATGGATATAAGAGAAAAAAGAAACTTGTTATGAATTATCATCAACTAAATGTGACATTCCCATGATTATAAGTAAAATGTCTAGACTACAGATTGAGTACCATTCACAGGATTATAAGTAACATATCTGGATTATCAATAAAATGTCTAGACTACAGATTGTGTGATATTCACAGGATTATAAGTAAAATGTCTAGACTACAGATTGTGTGACATTCACAGGATTATAAGTAAAATATCTAGACTACAGATTGTGTGACATTCACAGGATTATAAGTAAAATATCTGGATTATCAATAAAATGTCTAGACTACAGATTGTGTGACATTCACAGGATTATAAGTAAAATATCAAGATAACAGATTGTGTAACGATCAAATGCTTATTACTTAGAGACAATATGGACCTATGTTAATTATAGGACTGACGTCATAAGCAATTTTTGTATTTTATTATTCGGCTTTAGGTTATCAATTACAGTATATTCCACTAAATATCACTTCTGTTAATTTCGTGTTTCACTTTATATCATGTTTTCCCCAAACACAGTTTACCCTCTTCATAATCTATGTGATTTGTTTTGTTGATATAAAACTCCTCTTATTATCATTTTTTAAGCAATAGCATCAAATAAAATATCAGGAAAATGATGTAATTTCTATTGATTTCAGATAAAATTTCATTTTTTTTTTAAATTAATTTGTAATTTTTTTTTTTAATTTTTTTTTTAATTTTTGAACAATATGGCAACATACATTTCATCAGTTACATAAAGACATACAATTAGTGTACATATATTTTCATGAGATCTATACATACATACATGTATCCACATATTACCTTTATGATTATTTATATACATGTCAATGATTTTATTTTACCATATTGTAATTTATTTTTTTTGAAAGGGAAATATAGTGAGGAACAGTTAGGAAATGTCAGAAGAAAAAGAAGAGAAAAAAAAGAGATTGAAGAAAAGAATTTTTAGGGATAGAAGAGAGATTGTAAGAACGTAAAGCACAAAACTAAGATTCTATATAGCAAAAAGTAATTTATCATTTTAAATTATACAAAGCACACAATTTTAGTGATTTTTTTCTTTTAAATTGTGGAGGATATTAAAGTTATTTTTCATAGAAAGTATATTGTCAACATCAGAGATAAATTATATAAAAATATCATTACTTAGGCAACAATAGATAAAAATGTGTTTACAAAGAAGACACTCTCAAAGTCTAGGAGATATCAATAAGTTTTTGCCATTTTTTCCAGATATTTTTGAAATTAAGAACTGACTTTTCTCCTTCACCATTTACAATATATTTTTGAACTGAATATGTTTCTTTAATATATTTCTTAACTTCATTTATTGATAGCGGTATATGAAAACATCTTGTTGTATATATATAGTACTTCATAATAAGGATTATTTGGTTATATATTGTGTAGATTGTTCTATTTTGATTGTGAATACCAAAAATAAAGCTTTCTTTATTGTATGCAAAAGGAATATTTAAACCATCTAATAAAAATTCAAAGTTTTGTAAAAATTCTTGGACTTTATTACATTCCCAAAGTGTATGTTCAATCGTTTCTAACTCTGTTTTACACCTATGGCAGTATGGGGTATCTACTAATCCAGCCTTAAAACAATAAGAATTAGTGGTTAAGATATGTTGATTGATCCTGAACTGAAACCATTGCATTTTTGTATTTTTAGTTATTTTAAAGGGTATTCTATATATATGTTTCCATCTTTCTTCGTCAAAGTCATAAGATTCATCCCATTTTCTTTTCCCAGTAGCAATTGTTTTGTTTTTAATAAGAATATTATAGAAGTCCCTTATTCTATTAATATCAATTAATATGTAATTGATAGATTAAAACATATCCATATGTACATTGAATAGCTTACTTTTGGTTATGAAGATTGGAAATGCACTAGAAATGCACTATGTTTCTCTTAGTGTCAATTTCCTATTAATGTCATAATTTCTGTCTGACAAATGTAACATATAATATAAAGAAGAATGTACTATATATATATTTATGTGTGTGTGTGTGTCCTTCATGACCTTCAAAGCAGGCTAAGGTTATAAACAAGGGGCCCAAATGCCTTTACGGTCATCTGACTATAACAGAGAGCATGCAAGGTATCCGTCAATTCAAAATGTATTGAGCCGTTTTCTAGGTCCCAAGATCAGGAATATATGCCTCAAATTAGCCTTAAGTAGCTGAGTATACATTCTGTTCGGGAGAAGAGATAAGAGTTATCTCCCCTACACCTCAATTCAAGCTACCAGATAAGTGGTTTGAGTATTTTGGGGGAATGAAAATTTAATATGACACCGGTAAAGTGCCATGCTGATTTCAGAAAGACAAACAAAATAAATTATCGGTTGCATGTCGTTAAGTTCCAAAATACTTGTCAATCCATCTTGAAAATAAATTAGAGAATACCGAAGTGTTAACAAAATTATAATCCAAACTCCAAAATTGATTAAACCAGGAGCACAATATAAATAAAGAAAAGATTTACATTGAGACCCTTGTAAAAGTACAAGAGAATAAGACCAAGTGTTCTGGAAGAGTAAGCGTCTTCTGCTTCATCGACGGCACCCGCTATATAAATCTTTGTCATATCCAAGTAAACATCAAGTTCTCAAAATGAGAACCGAGTATCATTGTCAGTCACATCAAGTAAACTAATGAACATACTCAATGAGACAAAGATGGCAACCAAAAAAACTTGCCCATATAGTTCTGATCAACCTGCATCTCTCGAATCCTTGTGTTGCTAGGTAGTTTGTCAGCAGTTGACATTGATCACGAAAATCACGATATTTAGAGCAATTAAGCTCTAGAATATTGAAGTTAGACGTATTGTTAAAATCGTTATCAAGGCTGAATCTGGCATGATAATTTGACAATTTTGAGTGATTTTAAGTGTCTTGTGTCCTTCAACCTTGTCAGAAATGTTCCCCAATGAGATCCGATAACATTTTTTTTTGTTAATGGCCGGGCATGTATTTTTTAGAAAATTAATGGACAAAACAATTGTTTATGTTTGGGATTAGTCCAACATTATGAAATGTGTTTTGAAAAAAATGGTGTGAAATGGTTGAAAAAATAAAATCACCTTGCTACAAAGAAGTTTTTTGAAAGTTTTGATATGTTTGACCCCTGTGACATTGAAAGTAAATCAAAGTTGGTTTTATTTTCCAAACTCTGTTGGGCTCTTTCCAAGCTTAAAAGTCAAATATCATATCACATTTATGGTCTTTTCGTATTTTCGTAAATGGAATTTTATGCATTGTTTTCAATGATTTATATATTATAGGCACAAGAATTGAAATTAGAGGATATTAATTTTGCGTCAGATATGAGATATACCCCTTTAAGTTAAAATCCTCACATACATGTGGCAAATTCTGTTTTAATAAACAATTGTTCATGTCCCTTGTGTTTTGTTGTGTTAACATTTTCTTATTTACAAGATTTCAAATTGCAAAATCAACCCTACACTAAGGAGGTGGTGATGATTCATCCCCTCCTCTGCCTCCAAAAAAAGTATTGCAAATTCTAGACGATAATTCCAAATGATACAGTTCTGAATCCTCAATTACTGTAACAAGGTTTAATGTGAGATTGATGCTTTTGATGGGCACGACAGTCACAGTCGTGACAGGACAAGAGGCCCATGGGCCTTAATGTTCTAAAAAGACCAATCATTTAACACATTTGACCCCTGCGAACTTGTAATGGATCAATCAACAAACTTTTTAGTATCCATTTATCCCAGCATGCTACTAGCAAAATACCAGTACCGTAGCTACATGTAGGTTTTTTGGTTATTGAGAAGATGTTGCTGCAAGATTTTAAGACAGTTGACCCCTGTAACCTTGAAAGTAAGCCAAATTAATTTATTTGAACACACTTGACAGCCCTTCATCAAAGTATGGTACTGCTAAACATCAGTACCATGGGTCTTTCCTTAATGAGAAAACGTTTCTTAAAGATTTCAGACATTTGACACCTTTGACCTTGAAAGTTGGTCAAGATCATTCATTTGGACAATCTTGGAAACCCTTCATCCCAGCATGCTACAGATCAAATATCGGTACCTCATGGATTTCGGTTACATTTGACCTCTTGTGACTTCGACATTGGGTCAAGGTCATTCCTATCACACTAATTGCCAAATATCAGTGTCATTGCCATTTAGGCCATAAAGAAGTTACTCAAGGATTTCCAACACATTCGACTCCTGTGACCTTGAACATGGGTCAGGGTCATTCATTTGAACAAACATAATAACCCTTCATCCCAGCATTCTACAGATTAAATATCAGTGCCCTGTGCCTTTTGGTTATTCAGAAGAAGTTGTTTGAACGAAAAAGTTTAAGAACGGAGGACGACGACTGACGATACACAATGGATATAGGTCAGATGACCTAACAATATTTGATATTGGAGACAAAATATGACTTCTTTTTTCAATTACCTCAAGTGTTCAAGCAAAATATTGTTATATATTAAATTAAGCATGCAAATCCATGTCCTACGAAACTATCTGGAACACTGATTTCAGAAGAACTTTTTCGAAAATTTTGAAATATTTCACTTTTGTGATTTTGAAAGTGGTTCAAGGTTACTTTCATAAGTAAATTTTGTTCAGTTCTTTCCAGGAAGCTACCAGCAAAATACAATTTCACTTGGCCTTTAAGTATTTCAGAAGAAGTTGTTTGAAGGTTTTAACATAAGTATGTATTCCATCACAGGAAACTTCAGCCCAAAAAAAGAAGTTATATAAAGTACACAGGCGCAGAACGACAGATAGACAGATAACAGACTTCGTCAGTGGAACTACGTAGATATCGTGGTCTCCCTACGAACATGAACACAGGACGACAGACAGACAGATAGATAACAGACTTCGTCATTTGAGCTAAGTAGATGTCGTGATCTCCCTAAGGACACGGACACAGGACGACAGACAGATACAAACCAGACTTCGTCAGCTGAGCTATAAATTAGATATCGTGATCTCCCTACGGACACAGGACGACAGACAGAGAGATAGATAACAGACTTTGTCAGTTGAGCTAAGTAGATATCGTGATCTCCCTACTGACACGGACACAGGACGACAGACAGATAACAGACTTCGTCAGTTGAGCTAAGTAGATGTCGTGATCTCCCTACGGACACGGACACAGGACGACAGACAGACAGATAGATATCAGACTTCGTCAGTTGAGCTAAGTAGATGTCGTGATCTCCCTACGGACACAAGACGACAGACAGACACAAACCTAACTCCGTCAGTTGAGCTATGTAGATGTTATCCCTCTGTATGTGACAAGTGACGTCACTGGATTAGTATCCCTCTGTATGTAACGAGTGGTTACGTCACTGGATTAGTATCCCTCTGTATGTGACAAGTGGTGACGTCATTTGATTAGTCCTTCGTCAGTGGAGCTAAGTAGATATCGTGATCTCCCTACGGACACAGGACGACAGACAGACAGATAGATAAAAGACTTCGTTAGTTGAGCTAAGTAGATGTCGTGATCTCCCTACGGACACGGACACAGGACGACAGACAGATACAAACCAGACTTCGTCAGTTGAGCTATAAATTAGATATCGTGATCTCCCTACGGACACAGGACGACAGACAGAGACAAAGATAACAGACTTCGTCAGTTGAGCTAAGTAGATGTCGCGATCTCCCTACGGACACGGACACAGGACGACAGACAGATACAAACCAGACTTCGTCAGTTGAGCTATAAATTAGATATCGTGATCTCCCTACGGACACAGGACGACAGACAGACAGATAGATAACAGACTTCGTCAGTTGAGCTAAGTAGATGTCGTGATCTACCTACGGAAATTGACACAGGACGACAGACAGATAGATTAAAGATTTTGTCAATTGAGCTAAGTAGATATTGTGATCTCCCTACGTACACGGACACAGGACAACACACAGACAGATAGATAACAGACTTCGTCAGTTGAGCTAAGTAGATATTGTGATCTCCCTACGGACACAGACACAGGACGACAGACAGACAGACAAATAACAGACTCCGTCAGTTGAGCTAAGAAGATGTCATGATCTCCCTACGGACACGGACACAGGACGACAGACAGATACAAACCAGACTTCGTCAGTTGAGCTATAAATTAGATATCGTGATTTCCCTACGGACATGAACACAGGACGACAGACAGATACAAATCAGACTTCGTCAGTTGAGCTAAGTAGATGTCGTGATATCCCTACGGACATGGACACAGGACGACAGACAGATAACAGACTTCGTCAGTTGAGCTATAAAGTAGATATCGTGATATCCCTACGGACACGGAAACAGGACGACAGTTAGATACAAACCAGACTTCGTCAGTTGAGCTAAGTCGATATTGTGATCTCACTACGGACACGGACACAGGATGGCAGACAGATAGACAGATAACATACTTCGTCAGTTGAGCTAAGTAGATATCGTGATCTCCCTACGGACACAAGACGACGGACAGACACAAACCTAACTCCGTCAGTTGAGCTATGTAGATGTTATCCCTCTGTATGTGACAAGTGACGTCACTGGATTAGTATCCCTCTGTATGTGATGAGTGGTGACGTCACTGGATTAGTATCCCTCTGTATGTGACAAGTGGTGACGTCATTTGATTAGTCATTCGTCAGTGGAGCTAAGTAGATGTCATGATCTCCCTACGGACATGGACACAGGACGACAGACAGATACAAACCAGACTTCGTCAGTTGAGCTATAAATTAGATATCGTGATCTCCCTACGGACACAGGACGACAGACAGACAGATAGATAACAGACTTCGTCAGTTGAGCTAAGTAGATGTCGTGATCTACCTACGGAAATTGACAAAGGACGACAGACAGATAGATTAAAGATTTTGTCAATTGAGCTAAGTAGATATTGTGATCTCCCTACGTACACGGACACAGGACGACAGACAGACAGACAAATAACAGACTCCGTCAGTTGAGCTAAGAAGATGTCATGATCTCCCTACAGACACGGACACAGGACGACAGACAGATACAAACCAGACTTCGTCAGTTGAGCTATAAATTAGATATCGTGATTTCCCTACGGACATGGACACAGGACGACAGACAGATACAAATCAGACTTCGTCAGTGGAGCTAAGTAGATGTCGTGATCTCAATACGGAAATTGACACAGGACGACAGACAGACAGAAAGATAACAGACTTTGTCAATTGAGCTAAGTAGATATCGTGATCTCCCTACGGACACAAGACGACAGACAGACACAAACCTAACTCCGTCATTTGAGCTATGTAGATGTTATCCCTCTGTATGTGACAAGTGACGTCACTGGATTAGTATCCCTCTGTATGTGACAAGTGACGTCACTGGATTATTATCACTCTGTATGTGATGAGTGGTGACGTCACTGGATTAGTATCCCTCTGTATGTGACAAGTGGTGACGTCATTTGATTAGTATCCCTCTATATGTGACGAGTGGTGACGTCACTGGATTAGTATCCCTCTGTATGTGACGAGTCGTGACGTCACTGGATTAGTATCCCTCTATATGTGACAAGTGGTGACCTCACTGGATAAGTATCGCTCTGTATGTGACGAGTGGTGACCTCACTGAATTATTATCCTTCTGTATGTTTCGAGTGGTGACGTCACTGGATTAGTATCACTCTGTATCTGACGAGTGGTGACGTCACTGGATTAGTATCACTCTGTATGTGACGAGTGGTGAGGTCACTGGATTATTATCCCTCTGTATGTGACGAGTGGTGACGTCACTGGATTAGTATCACTCTGTATGTGACGAGTGGTGACGTCATTCGATAAGTATCCCTCTGTATGTGACCAGTGGTGACGTCACTGGATTAGTATCGCTCTGTATGTGACGAGTGGTGACGCCACTGGATTAGTATCCCTCTGTATGTGACGAGTGATGACGTCACTGGATTAGTATCGCTCTATATGTGACGAGTGGTGACGTCACTAGATTAGTATCGCTCTATATGTGACGAGTTGTGACGTCACTGGATTAGTATCACTCTGTATGTGACGAGTGGCGAGTGGGTTTGGTTTCAGCAGAATCGTGCAAAATTAGAGAGCGAAACTCTGGTATCCTGTACCTTATATACTGGTAACAATTTACAAATTTTCGTTTCCTTTACGTATTTAGTCAACATTCTAGCAAATGGGCGTTTCTACATTACCATCATGATAAAGACTACACAGGTGTTATACAATTAGTACAAAGAAGCAACTCATTTGTTCATGTTTAATTACAATTTAATTTCAATAGCCCAGGTACAATGAAATTCCAAATTAAACAAAGCCCCTGATGATCTCTCCATCACTACAGGGAAATAGACTTAAGATCTCTGAGCAAATAGACTTTAGTTCTCTGGGCAAATAGACTAAAGTTCCTCTGAGTCTGGATCTAGACTATTCCATGATAAATTGTGTGGGGGAGGTGGGATGCACCTATATTAATAATCATATCATGGGTGACAGTGTTAAAACCAGATCTGCCTACCATTCCTTATATTGAATTATTTCCATATTTGATGTGTGGTAGGGTCTATGAAAACGTGCCTCCCACCCCTTCCATATGGTTAACGTTGGAACAGCCCTAAAATCATTGTTAAAATATTAGTTCCTTTTTCCCTTTGGCGCCCTGCACGGTCCGTTTAGCAGAGGCAATAATCCAAACTTAAGATTTTGTATCCTCATTTTCAAAGGATTATTCAGGAAAAGTTTGGAAGAAAATCATCCACTGGTTCTTCAGACGTAGTCAAAAACGTGAAAAGTTTAAGGACAACACTTGAGGCCGGTACATCAACCAGAATAGGTCACAAATCACTTGTCACCATGGTACATTTTTCACATAAAAATCAGTATTTACAGTTTTAACAGTACTTGACAAAATCGATAAGACTCTTTAAACATAAACAGGAGTTTTCCTGATACAGACACAACACGATCATGAATAAAAACTGCCAGACATGAAGCTACATTAATACCCCCAGGCTTTGTGAAATTCACAGCCGAGATTTTTAGTTTGAGAAAGTTTTTCAATTCCAGCTTCTTCAGTCTTGGAGATACACTTTAAGCCATGTCCCATTCTCTGAATCAGAATAGTTCAAATGTGTTTTAAAGGGTGAACGAGTGAAAAAAACGTTTCATTTAAACAATAAAATTACCCGGGCTGAACTATAACTGTAAGCTAATAGCTCACTAATACCCTTCCCTCCACCCAATGGTTGTCCAGCCTAAATTTTCCAACAAAAACCTTTTGATAGTGACGTGGTTACCATGGCAACCGAATGTCTGCGTGATATTCAGCATGCATATCCCTAGAATTCATGTGAAGTTTCATTGAAATTATTTCACTGATTTAGAAAGAGTTGCGTGGTGAGAATTTTCCAACAAAAACCTGTTTCTACCACAATACCCTGTGTTATTCCACTCTCAGACCATTGTATAAACGTGCTGACTGTTGGATAAATATATGTTATATACCACTAGTGGAATATGACCTTCCGGACTTTTGATTGGTTGAGAAGTTGAACTTTGACCGGAAATGTGGATTGTTGACGACGTCATCGATTGTTGACGTCGTCACAACTTGGCGGGAATGTATTCGAGATGATGTGATTTCCCGCAAATCCGCGATTCACCCCAGAAAACGACACTGCAACTGCCAACTAAATATCATTGTGGTAGAAACAGGTCTCACGACTCGTGGTTATTAGATATGGAATTTATTTCACTCTCGTTAATTATTTTTTAAAAGCTTGTGTCTTTTAGAACTTTAAAAAAATAATTAACTCGAGTGAAATAAATTCCATATCCAACAGAAACTCGTTGTGTAACCTCTATTTATACCACCTGGTTACCACACCAACCTCAATTTCTGTTAAATAAAATCACATTCCTGTGTAGTTTCATTGCATTTGGTTCAAAGGTTTAGGAGCAGTTGTGTTGATATAGTTTTACATAAGAATTTTGGTATTGTGACCTGGTTACCATGGTTTCTATAATTTTTGCAGAAAAATACCCTTTGTTCACATTTACAAATGGTCCCTAACATTCCTATGTAGTTTTACTTGAATCGGTTCACAGGTTTATGAGGGGTTGTCTGGAGAAAATTTCCCCTAAAACCAAAGTATAGTGACCTGGCTACCATGACAACCACAATTTTGCAACTTGATATAAGATTACGTACATCTACAATGTATTAGGATTATTGCCACCAAGTTTCGTTGAAATACCTGTGGTAATTTTAGAGGAGTAACGGTAACCGATACATCTTTGTGTCTACAGACGAATGGAAGGATGGAGAACCTGATTCCAGTACACTCCCCCTAACTTCATTGCGGGAGATATAATAAAGACTTATCACATAAACAGACGGTCGTTTATACAGATGGTCTCCATAACAGATTCGACTTTATAACCAAAAACTTGTCATTAAGCTAAATTTAGCCCCTTGAGAAATCCCCCTACACCATATTACTGTGCTGAATGGCTGTTTGGTTAATACGCATTGAATATTTTGATAATATATCAGTTTTATTTTTACATTCGGCTTGTTTCAAGTATATGAGCAATATGATAAGATATGACAGGCAAGCTAATGACATTGTAACAGTGACATTATACTTCCTATCTCAAAAGTACGTCACTACCTACCACAGGAGAGTTCGTGTCGATGAGCTGAACAATTTGTATTGATTCGCCGCCCCCTCATCACACTTCGTTCCGACCCTTTTCACCATCAGGACTTTCCACTTAGCAGTGCAGGTGATATCCTCAAAGTAGGTCAAAGCTTCCTCACTCCAGTCGTCACCTAAATATTTTGGAGGGAGAAATCATATTTACATTTATATACGGTAATACATATCACTCCAGACCTCATCTAAATATTTTGGAGGGAGAAATTATATTTACATTTATATGCGTTAATATAAATCACTCCAGTCCTCACCTAAATATTTTGAAGGGAGAAATTATATTTACTTTTATATACGGTAATACATATCACTCCAGACCTCATCTAAATATTTTGGAGGGAGAAATTATACTTACATTTATATACAGTACAGTGCACTCCTCTTTATATCATGTTGCATTTGTGAGACAAAATGATGTTTTTTCCACTAAATCTAGTACATTTCCAATCTCCATAACTAAAAGTAAGCTATTCAATGTACATATGAGGATGTTGCATATCAACATTTACATACAGTTATATATATCACTGCAGGCCTCACATAAATATTTTGAAGGAAGAAATTACGCCCCATAATAATTAAGGCAGACATATCAAAATGTCATGTCATCACATTTAATGACGTATTATTACTGGCTTTATAAGTGGACATCCGTGACTAGTGAGAGGAACCTTGGTTAAGTCAGTAAGAGTTACTTCCCTTTATTACTATATAAGGTAAATGTTCTATAATTTCGAAAGAGAAAAGCAAGAAAGATGGAAGGGCCAAGCAGTGCTGTGTTTATGTGATGAAAGTGTGTTTATGTGTTGAAAGTGTGTTTATGTGATGGAAGAGCCGAGCAGTGCTGTGTTTATGTGACGGAAGTGTGTTTATGTGATGGAAGAGCCGGTCACCGTGTTTATGTGATGGAAGTGTGTTTATGTGATGGAAGGACCGTGCAGCATGTGGAAGGGATGGAAGAGCTGGACAGCATGCTTGTGTGATGGAAGAGCCACAAACTTAATCCATACTTTATCATATAAACTGATGGAATTCTTTAGATGAAGCATGAGCAACCAGTGTTTACAGAAGGAGAACCCTATACAATGTCATTCCTCCCCCTGTATCTGTTGTAAGGTTAAAATGACTATCGATATTGACCTCTGACCTTGACCTGTGTTTACAGAAGGAAAACCCTATACAATGTCAGTCCTCCCCTCTGTATGTGTTGTAAGGTTATAATGACTACAGATACTGACCTCTGACCTTGACCTGTGTTTACAGAAGGAGAACCCTATACAAGGTCAGCCCTCCCCTCTGTATCGGTTGTAAGGTTATAATGACTACAGATACTGACCTCTGACCTTGACCTGTGTTTACAGAAGGAGAACCCTATACAATGTCATTCCTCCCCCTGTATCTGTTGTAAGGTTATAATGACTACAGATACTGACCTTGACCTGTGTTTACAGAAGGGGAACCCTATACAAGGTCAGCCTTCCACTCTGTATCTGTGGTAAGGTTATAATGACTACATATACTGACCTCTGACCTTGACCTGTGTTTACAGAAGGAGAACCCTATATAATGTAAGCCCTCCCTTTGTAAGATTATAATGACTACAGATACTGACCTTTGACCTTGACCAGTGTTTGCAGAAGGAGAACTCTATACAATGTCAGCTCTCCCCTCTGTATGTGTTGTAAGCAGATACTGACCTCTGACTTTGACATGTGTTTAAAGAAGGAAAACCCTATACATTGTCAGCCCTCCCCTCTGTTTGCCTTATAAACTTATAATGACTACAGATACTGACCTTTGACATTGACCTAAACTATACTGACCTTTGACCTTGACCTGTGCTAGACAACACTGGATGGCCTGGAATGGTAGCAGCAGAAAGTTGTCTCTGTCGAGAGATGGTGGTCAATATCAAGGTTATATCACAGACACTTTGTACATTTCTCCTCTAAAATGTTTTGTAGAACATCAACGAAAAATATGGATCACATTTACATTTCTGATACATGTCATCTTCAGTGACTTTACAAAGCAGAATTATTTCATTAAAATCCAACAAAAGTAAACACAATGCAGAAAGTCATTCCTTTTTTCATAATTTGTCAGTTTTGTTACAATTGTACCAACATGATGAAAATGTCTTAAACTTATTCCCTTTCCTTAAAACATTACATAATTCCCTGATGCTTGTCTTCTATATAGAGTATCTTATCTTAGATATTAAGCTCAATAACAATAATTACCTAAGTGTCTCTCTGGTTACCTAAATATCTCTCTGGTTACCTAAGTATCTCCTTGGTAACCTACGTATGTCTCTAGTTACCTAAGTATCTCTCTGGTAACCTTAGTGTATAAGTGTATCTCTGGCTACCTTAGTATCTCTGGCTACTTTAGTATCTCTTATGAAACCTAAGTATATCTCTGGTTACCTAAGTATCCCCCTGGTTACCTAAGTATGTCTCTGGTTACCTTTGTATCTCTCTGGTAGGCTAAATATCTCTCTTGTAACCGAAGTTTCCCTATTAGTACTTAAGTAAATGTATGGTTACGTAACTATTTCTCTACTTACCCTTAGTATCTCTCTAGTTACCTATATCTCTCTCTGAATACATTTGTTTCTCTCTGGTTTCCGAAGTATATAACTAGTTACCTAAATATATCTCTGGTTACCTAAGTATCTCCCTGGTTACCTAAATATCCCTCTGGTGCAATACCTAAGTATCTCTCTGGTAACGTAAGTATCTCTCTGGTTACCTAAGTATCTCTCTGGTTACCTAAGTAAACGGACATTGTTGATGTCGGAATATCCACTATCGCCTTAGTCGAGGAAATAGAGGTCGAGTTGTCTCCCCTCTATACCCATCACTCGTGCCCGGTACCAGGTGTTGTCTTGTTCATACAATGCTGCGACAAAGTCTCCGACACGGTACTGGTCATCTGACAGGTTCTGGAATTTACACACAGTTATATACAAATTACAGGTAAATACAAATAAATAAGGATTATATTTTGATTGTGTATACAGTAATATGCAGTTGGCTTCAAACACATTCTAAGGTGTCGAAATATAAATCCGCCAAGCTTTTTTCCACTGCGTAAGAGCTAATTCATAGGCAGTCACAGTTTACTAAGCTAAGGAAGAGAGAGATTTTCTAAGCGTCTAAATTGAATATCACCTTGAACTATGTGCAGGTTGCAATGGTCAAATCTTACTTTGTAGTGGTCAAGTCTTACCTTGTAATGGTCAAGTCTTTCCTTGTAGTGATCAAGTCTTAACTTGTATTGGTCAAGTCTTACCTTGTAGTGGTCAAATCTTGACTTGTGGTGTTGAAGTCTTACCTCGTAGTGGTCAAGTCTTACCTTGTTGTGGTCAAGTCTTACTTTGTATTGGTCTAGTCTTACTTTATATTGATCAAGTCTTACCTTGTATTGGAAAAGTCTTACCTTGTTGTGGTCAAGTCTTACTTTGAATAGGTCAAGTCTTACCTTGTATTGGTCAAGCCTTACTTTGCAGTGGTCAAGTCTTATCTTGTACTGGTCAAGTCTTACCTTGTAGTGGCCAAGTCTTATCTTGTATTGGTCAAGTCTTATCTTGTATTGGTCAAGTTTTACCTTGTATTGGTCAAGCCTTACTTTGCAGTGGTCAAGTCTTATCTTGTATTGGTCAAGTCTTACCTTGTAGTGGTCAAGTCTTACCTGGTAGTGGCCAAGTCTTACTTAGCATTGGTCAAGTCTTACCATTAGTAGCTAAGTCTAACCTTGTAGTGGTCAAGTAGTACCTAGTTGTAGTCAAGTCTTGCCTTGTAGTGGTTAAGACTTGCCCTTTATTGGTCAAGTCCTACCTAGTAGTGATGAAGTGGTCAAGTCTTATCTTGTACTGGTCAAGTCTTACCTTGTAGTGGCCAAGTCTTATCTTGTATTGGTCAAGTCTTATCTTGTAGTGGTCAAGTCTTTCCTTGTAGTAGTCAAGTCTTACCTTATAGTGGTCAAGCCTTACCTTGTAGTGGTCAGTGTTGTACAGACTGGACATACGTTGGACCAGATCATCGAGATGAATGGCGTTGGTGGAGATGATTTGTACCCAGAAATGATGTGGATCAGCCACAGAAGACACATACACTTCTACATAATCTTTATGAGGCCACTCCTTCACTTGTGTTGTCATAGAAACGTGTTTCTGTGGCACTAGATTTGTAGGTCATTAAAATGCTTTTCTGAAAATGACATCATTTTAGATAAGGAAATACTTTTATGGCCCATTCATCAGTTCAAATTTGAATCCCAAAAATAATAACGAACAAGAGGCCCATGGGGCCTTAATGTTCAACTGAATTTTGATGTACCAACAGATTTTGCTGTTGTTGTGTCTTTACACTGAAGTGAACATAACATAATAGAAATATATAACTTTATATAACAATTGTAAGTTTGTCAACAATATTACATATATTATTCAGAAGCAGCAACTTGACAAAATAAATAAAACTGCATCATGTAAGTTTTAGTTCACTTTCATAATAGCAAATTCAAGTGTTTTTTTTATTCAGCATTTGACCCTTTTAGCCCCAGCCTCTTAGACCCACAGAGTGGGCCATAGTCAAATTCACATATTGTCGAAACTTATTATTTACAACCAAGATGGAGCTATTTTCAATAGACAAAGAACACCATTCCATATATAAACTTAACCCCTACCCCAGCTGGGTACATGAGTCTTGAGGGGGGGGGGGGGGGGAGTTGGAGGCATGAAACCAGCAATTTTAATAAAGCACCTTAAAACCTTTCAACCTATGAAGAGAATGTGTGTACGCTTTTTGACTCATCATTGTATACCGTTACCGTATTACGGTATATTGTTATAGGGTTAATCATTTTCAAGCTAAAAAACAGGTTGCACCCCCACATATCCTTCATACAGTACATGTTTGTCTAACTGACTGGTAAACAGGTATATCTACACAGAGTACAGGTATCACATTACTGAATACGACTTGTTTTAAACTACGCACAAAAGATCTGTCAATGTTACGGTTCATAAACACAAGCTGCTACTACGTAATCTATTGCTCTATTGTCACTGTGCGTCTGTAGGAATCCTCGCTAAACTCCTTCACCCCTAAAATAGTGTCATTCCATATATAAACTTCACCCTTACCCCAGAACAAGAGGCCTATGGGGCCTTAACGGTCACCTGATTTCTGATATACCAACAGCTTTAGTTTTTGGCGTTTCCTGAAAAGAAATATCTGATTTATAATATTATGACAATTATTACACTATTAAATATATAATACTCTATTCAACACATGTTATTCAATAACAACTATACAAAACAATTGTAAGTAAAACCTGCCAGCCATTGTTTTCGGAACCAAAGGGAATCTGCATATGAATTTGTAGAATGATCCATCCACTTCATAAGAAGTAGCGAAAGCAAACTATTACTGTCAAAATCAAAGATGGCCACATCTCATCCATATTGTTTTTAAGAACAGTTCAAAAACTAGACAATGAACAACTAATGACCAAGGGGTACCTGCATACCAAATTTGAAAACTAAATCTTATCAAGAAATAGCGATCAAGAAAATTGCTGAAGGACGGACAGACGGGTCGCGTACCAAGGATGCAGAGCGATTTGTATTGCCCATCATCTAATGTATATGATATATCTACCCACAGTACAGGTATGTCACTCAGTACACAGGTATATTTACATTATTGATAATACATACATATCAGACGATACACACCAAATAAATATTACAGAAACACGACCTACACTGACCTACTACATAATCTATTGCTCTGTTATCACTGTGTGTCTGGTGGTAACATCGCTCAACAGACAAGTTTTTGACTCTGGTCAAATCAGGTAGATCTACACGTGACCATGGAAAAAAATAAAAATAAAATAAAATAAAAATTATCCATCTTTCCAACGGTACCAAGCGTTTTTCGTACCTCAACTAGAATGTGATTTTTGATGCAAGAAAGGTAGGTGGGGTCTATTTTTCGATCTGGATAGCTTTCCACCCTTTAACTTTTATGACTACTGAGGGAGCATTTTTATCGAAAATTGATCTTAACCCCCCAAATGTGTAAAATTACGCTAAACACCCTATTATAGGTCTAAAACTAGCTGTAACAAATTCTCATGTCCCTGTGGGAAGAGCCGTGTGTGATACAAGCTGACGACGAGGACTTCACACGTGGGGCACTCCGGAACACTGCAGGTCATCGGACGGGAACGTGTCCACCCATGCCATATCCCGGCGTCCAGGCTACACCTCAGCCTGAGCCCATATCATGACTGGTCATATCATTATCATTGAACTTTATAAAACAAAACAATACCATTTCCCACTACTGTGCAGTGACAAAAACAATACCGCAGTTCGGCAAAGAGCGCATTCACTACCGTAAACTCACTTTACCACTTATATAACAAAAATAACTTCTAACATATCTCGTCTAGCTATATACACCGTTTCTCGAGCTAACATTTACTCCTATTGTCACCCAGCTGTCATTACATTACTTTGAAACACAATTCCTGACGTAAAATTTACACAGTTGTTTCACTAAGTCATGTTATGCAAAATCTGGATATCGGTTTGTGTGCAATTGATGTCTAATATTAATGTGAATATGATTCAATAAGTTTATACACGGACTTTGTCTCTGTTTCATCAGCCGTATACATTACGCGTCCCCTCCCGTATGGCCCCTTCCGTCAAACCGATCAGACAACTTGCGGCACACCTGTCACGTTGCGTCATCACCGCTATTTTTATCTGAGGAATGCGATTTTGCAAGTGGTCAATATAGACATTTTGAGTGGACTTTGAATATGGGAATAACAGGAAAATATAATTAGTAGTGCAGACGCCGGCCGTGTATATTCAAGAACAGGCATTTAGGCTTTCGCGGGATGCCCCTTTAAGTAGAGCCGTATCAAAATTCACAATTTTTAAGTTAAAAATTTGAAATGTATCATTGGAAGTTATGAACAGTGCGAGCCATATAAATGTCTGAAATATATGACAGGTATATCAAAATCAGCCGGCTTACGAGTGGACAACCCTAGTATTGTTTAAATTATATCTGTTTGATATAGTTATGAGTATGGTATGGCTAGTGAAGGGAACCATGGAAGGTCAGCAGGAGTTACTCCCCTTTAGAGTTACTCCCCTTTATGAGAGGACATCGCTTGTATGGTTTTAAACTGGTTAGGTCTGTTATAGTAAGGGGAACATGGGTAAGGTCAGTAAGAGTTACTCCCCTTTATGAGTGGGCATCCCTTGTATGGTGTTAAACTGGTCAGGTCTGTTATAGTTATGGGTATGGTCTGGCTAGAAATTTCTACCTGTGTTAGGTCAGTTGGAGTTACTCCCCTTTTTGAGTGGGCGTCATTTGTTTGGTGTTAGGGTTAGGTTATGATGTAAACCAACACTTTATATTAATTTGTAACTGTTTCATAACTTATAAAGCAAGGAAAACTTGAAAGCAATGAAGATGGAAGAGCCGAGATGCATGTTTATGTCATGGGGGAGTTAAGACGCATGTTAATGTTGAGGAACAGGTATTGCATCATTGATAATACATAGATATCAGACGATATTCACCAGGTATGTAAAGGTTACAGAAACACGGCCTTCACGGACCTATACTACACAATCTTTTGCTCTGTTATCACGGTGTGTCTGGTGGAAACTTCACTCAGCACGGAAGATTTGGACTAAGTACCAGTACAGGTCTAAACACGTGGACCTACATGTGACAGTGATGGGCGTATCAACAGCAGACATTTGTTGAAATAGTACCGACCCGTCAGCAGCATTGTTGAATATCAGCCAAATGGGACTTTTAAGTTATCATCAAAACTTTGTGAGGTCTGCATGAAAGTGACAGATTTATTAGCAATGTAAGACAGAAGTTCATCATGTGAATGTGAATTCCAGGGTAGGATAAATATGGCCCATATAAGTGCACCTTCTGAAGTGTGGAACGGAAAGCGGCAAACATTATCACGTTGTGAGTTTGTATTCTATACTATTTTTACAAACATTTACTACTGGATTGGAAAAGTAAGTCAAGTGTTCCTTTCTTAACGTGACCAACTCTTATTGTGAGTGTTTACTGACAACAATATAAACATACAACAAAACATCTTCCAGATTCAACAAATAATTCAATTTCATTAAAATGGCAACCGCTAAAATACCTATTCGTATTAAAGGTCAAACGACATGTATTCACCACAAGGGTAGACAACTAGACTGGTTTTGTGAAAAATGTCAGGAACCAATTTGTCCAAAATGCATTTCTTCTATTCACAAAGCACATATGGTTTGCGAACTTAGTGAAATCACCCTTCAAAAAGAACCAGACATTAAAAATTTCATAGACCAAAAAGAAAAGAATGACCTTGTGCAAGTAGGAAAATATATCAGCGCTACCGATACACTCCTTAAAGATAACACAAGTACATTCGAGAAGTTTTCACGAAAGGTAAAACAACAAACAGATGAATTAAAACAGGAACTGGACATGCTTACTGCAAAGACACTATCTTTATATCAACAAATGGAAGAAGATAATACCAAGCTGCTACAAAAATATAAACAGGACTTGGAGATATACGAGAAACATCTCAAACAACAAATCGCAGATTGTAAAACATCTCTCCAGCGGGGGTCTCACATACAGATTTACGATACATCTTGTGATATTCATTCTCCTACATACAGTCTCCCAGTAAACCCTGTCCTGGACACTGCCAACTTCATTCCCAATGAAGATCCTCATAATTACCTGAAAAAAGCCATGGGAAAAGTAACCATCTCAGGTCAGGGTAAAACTTTAACCGACCAGGATCGGTCAGTCACGACAGTTGATGATCTGGGACAACACTTTACACAACAGCAACAGTCGGGAACAAAAGGGAAGAAAGCAGTGACAACATACAAGCTACTGCCACAGACCAAGGTAGTGGAGGAGTGGGAGTCTCCATGTTACATTGGGTCTATATGCCCCACCACTGATGGTCAGGTGTGGACCGTGTACGGTACAACATTAACTCTTCTGGATAGGAAGGGTAAAGTAATACAGAAAGTCAATCACAATGTCAGGATCAATGACATCAGTCTGTCTCCCACCACACACACACTGTGGGTCTGTGACGGTAACAACAACATCACAGAGCTGGTATCAGAACGACTGATACACAGATTCAGTACCAAGGAGGAATCCAGGTGTATATGTATTACAGCAAGTAACCATGTCATTGTAGGGATGGCCAAACACATCTCCAAATTCACCACAGATGGGAAACAGATGCGTTCTTCAAAGGTAAAATTTATTGGGAAACCATTAGTGTGTACACCATACAGGATCTCAGAGTGTCCTGTCACTCACAATGTGGCAGTCGCTGATTTCAGCGAGAAAAGTGATGGTGGTGATAGAAAACGACGTGTTATTGTAATGGATACTGATTTCAAGGAGTTGTTTGTATATAGAGGTGACATCCCCAGTACATATAAACCAACTCCACAAACAGGAGGCAGACCATTTAATCCATGGGGCGTGGCGTATGACAGTGTGGGGAACCTGATCATAGGGGACTGTAACAACAATAGGGTCCTACTCATCAGTGGATGTGGTGAATTCCTCAGGGTCATACACACAGACACAGACTGGATATGCAGGGATGTAGGTATTGACAGGAAGGATGTCCTGTGGGCAGTGTTTGGGTATAAAAAGGTCAATCTACTAGAGTACAGCTAGTGTGTGACACCTTTTTCTCAATCAGCTTGTATACCTAGTTACCATGACAAAGACATGGAAATCAGAGACAAAGGAAACTTATCATGATTACCAATCAACTTATAATGTGATATTAACCGGATTATAAATAACATGTCTAGATTTCAGACCTATGTCAATTATACTTAAAATATCAGTTCAGCTAATTGCATGTATATCCGTTATGACTTGTCACCAAAAGATCAAGCTAAAAAATAAGAGGCTCACCTCAGGGGAATTTCAATAAACCTGCAAAAAAAAAAAGAAGAAAAAATACTAAAAATTAGGACCTTTTGATTATATAGATTAAGCCAAGTCAACGTATATACATGTACGTAGTTGATCAACTATTGAAAGTGGATGAAAGTCATTTAAATGAACTGAAAACCCCTATTCTAGACTGCTACTGGCCAGACTGAACGATATCGTTAAATAGATCGAACGAGAAAGGAAATGTTTTGGCAAAGAGTTAGAAGTAACAAGAGTGTGTCTAGACGTGGCAATTTTATGAACTTTTGTGACCCGTGAACAGTGTCAGCCGATGTCACATGAGTGTTTTTGGAATACGGTTTCTATGAAAATGTGGAATGGCTTTGAAGAAGTGGATATAATTTTGTACGAACACAGGCCCACGTCACATAGTATGGCTTTGACCATTGTTTATGCTTGAGTTGACTATGTGATAGTTTATGACACAACTCAAGCATATTCAAATATTAAAGCCGTAATGTCGTGGCGCGCCCCTGTGATCGGAGTTGAGCCTGTTCATTGATGTTAGTGCGTCTATTTAGAGCATAAGTATTTACTGGGGTGTTGGGAATTCAGTTGCTATCAAATCTGCCAAGGGAAGGTTTGTTTATGGCTGTTGTCGGCTACTTCATCTTTTTGGACTTTTCCAAAATCGTGAATATCTCAGTACGCTAGGTGGATAGGTTACATCCGAAGCAACTCATTGATTAGAGTGATTCAGTAATATTGTGACTTTTAGTAGTTCTGACAGTTAATCTTGGTTTTAATAATACAAAGATACACAAAACCTAATAATCAGACTATTTCTAGATACAGTTTATCTTTTATTTATTTGCTGCTCCTTCTATAAAGTTGGTGTTTTATAGTATTCATTGCACTTTCAAGTATTATTGGCACTAGGAACATTTCTGTTATTATCTATACTACAGTAGGGGTAACTAGACTTGTTCTGTTCCCTGTATTGTATAGTTCTTAAATTTCGCGAGTTTAAAATTTCACGATTTTTTGTTGAGAACTTATTCGCGTTGATTGAATTTCACGAATCACAAAGTAATTATAAAACGAGCATGAGAAGGCCGCAAGGTGAAAATGTTCACGAGATGTTAATTTATATGCGTTCGTGAACTTAGCGAAGTTTAAACTCTCTCGAATAATAGCAACTGTACAGTATATATCAGATAACTCTGATATCCAGGGGTCAGGTAAGGTCTTCTTTATTGTATACTGTTATTTTTTGTTTGAATGATGTTATTTCTTATTTGTATGAGAGAATTAGGAGTGAGTCTGTACAATTGTTAATCTGTCACTGTGATTTTATGATTGTGTTTCCATAAATAAATTGTTACCGTAAAGGTGTGCTAAACTCATTCTACGCTTTCTTGTTATTCTTAAGTTACTTATGTCAAAATCGATTAAACTAGGGGCAACATATGAACAAAGGAAAGATTTACAAAGTTCAAGTTCAAGGTCAAATTTTATTTATTTTCACTGATGAACCATTTGTTTTGACATTCTAAACTAAAATTGGTCGGAATTAAGCAAGGAGCTAGCTGACCATAGGCCAAGGTCATTGGGTCAAAGGTCAAGGTCAAATTTTGTAACTTAACATCGATGAGTTTGCGAGACAAACTTGGACGGACGGAATTTAGCAACGAGTCAACTGACCAAAATCAAATATCATAGGGTCAAAGAGGTCAAGTTTCTAGTTGCAATCTCTAAAGCTTCAAACATATTATATGACGCCATAAGTATGATGGTGTCCCAATACATGTTATTGAAAAAAGCATTGGACCCAATAGATTGATCTAATCTCAGTGCAGTGTGAATGTGAATACAAGATATTTATCATATAAGTACCAACGGTAATCATTTTATCTGGTCATTGTTGTTCAATGGGTACTACGTAGCAAGGCCAAGTTGGGCATTGTTGAGTCCGCTAGGGAACGGGTGTTGGCCTGGACTGTTGATGTTAGTGTTTCTCTATTAGGGGCTTAGACACTCTTTGAGTCCGCTAGGGAACGGGTGTTGGCCTGGACTGTTGATGTTAGTGTTTCTCTATTAGGGGCTTAGACACTCTTTGAGTCCGCTAGGGAACGGGTGTTGGCCTGGACTGTTGATGTTAGTGTTTCTCTATTAGGGGCTTAGACACTCTTTGAGTCCGCTAGGGAACGGGTGTTGGCCTAGACTGTTGATGTTCAATGGGTACTACGTTGGGCATTGTAGGGTCCGCTAGGGAACGGGTGTTGGCCTAGAATGTTGATGTTAAATGGGTACTACGTTGGGCATTGTAGGGTCCGCTAGGGAACGGGTGTTGGCCTAGAATGTTGATGTTAGTGTTTCTCTATTGGGGGCTTAGACACTCTTTGAGTCCGCTAGGGAACGGGTGTTGGCCTAGACTGTTGATGTTCAATGGGTACTACGTTGGGCATTGTAGGGTCCGCTAGGGAACGGGTGTTGGCCTAGAATGTTGATGTTAGTGTTTCTCTATTGGGGGCTTAGACACTCATTTAGTCCGCTAGGGAACGGGTGTTGGCCTAGAATGTTGATGTTAGTGTTTCTCTATTGGGGGCTTAGACACTCGTTTAGTCCGCTAGGGAACGGGTGTTGGCCTGGACTGTTGATGTTAGTGTTTCTCTATTGGGGGCTTAGACACTCTTTGAGTCCGCTAGGGAACGGGTGTTGGCCTAGACTGTTGATGTTCAATGGGTACTACGTTGGGCATTGTAGGGTCCGCTAGGGAACGGGTGTTGGCCTAGAATGTTGATGTTAGTGTTTCTCTATTGGGGGCTTAGACACTCGTTTAGTCCGCTAGGGAACGGGTGTTGGCCTGGACTGTTGATGTTAGTGTTTCTCTATTGGGGGCTTAGACACTCATCGAGTCCTCTAGGGAACGGGTGTTGGCCTGGACTGTTGATGTTAGCGTTTCTCTATTGGGGGCTTAGACACTCATTGAGGTGTTGGGAATGTAGTAACTATCAAACTTCCACAGGGAAAGGTTGGGTCTGAGATGCTGCCGGCTACTATACCTTTGGATTATTCCAAAAAAACATGTGGCTATTAGTATGCTAGGTCCAGATGTTAAAAGGAAGCAACTGGTGGATTAGGATATTTGGATAAACAAAAGACTCAGTGATTTTTATAATGATGTACTTGTATTAACTACACGAGCGAACAAGGGATCATGACAGGCAAACTTATTCCTTCACCGGTACAGATAATTGTTTTATCTTGTAATCTGATCTAGACAAGTAAGAGTTATTTATTTAGAAACTAAAAATTTGTTAGCTACACTATAAGGGTATTCACTTAGTTTGTATACGTTATGTTTAGTTATAGATGTGAGAGTCTGAGGCCCCCTCATCTCGATTGAAAACTGTCGCCTTTTTTCCAACACACACATACACCCCCCCCACACACACACACACACAGCTCTCATCCAGTCAAATAAAGAAAGACTCAATATCACTCTGTTTCTTTTATTTAAATGATTAAATTAGACAACGTAACAAATTAAAATATCAAAATTATTACATCCCTTAAATATAATATCCTATCAGACATAATAGATATATATACTGTAAACCAACTTATTTTCGAGTGCGAATAATTTTTCTCATTTTTCGCATGTGATGAAATTTCACAAAAATTGACTGCCACGAAATAGTTTCAATCAGAGGTATGCAAACTGTTGGATAACTGTATATAGGATAAATAACAGTATTTATCGCGAAATTAAGTTTCCGCGAAAATAGTCGTTTCATATGACACCGCGAAAATAAGTCGCCACAAAAATAAGTTGGTTTATAGCACTGGCATTTCAATGATTGCTCAAACAGGTCCACAATGTCTTAAAACTCTCACTACAATATATGATAATGAAACTTTTAAAACAAAGTCTCAAAATCCTTCAGACAACCAATTTGGTAGAAACATCAAATCAGAATTGAACCTTTTCTCTCACTACAATTTTTCATGAAATTTTTAAACAAAGTCTCAAAACCTTTCAGACAACAATATAGTAGGAACATCAAATCAGAATCAAGCCTGCTTAAATTAAGCTATACAATCTTGTTTGTGTCATTGATGATCATGTCTACTGTCCTATGTGAATTGGACGGCCACAGAAATAGAGTGATACTGCAAGTGTATATACAGTATAACCTGGATACATATCGCCTGTAATTTTATTTATACAGAGAAACCTCTACAGAATGGCACATTTGATCTTTTGACACTTCATTTACCGTAAACATATAATTATCAGTCATCTTTTGCTTGATTTTTTTATTAACTTTTCTCAAAATTTCCATTAATTTCTATTCTATATAGTTCCAAAATTTATGACAGTATAACTCAGACTTACTTAACCATTGAACTGCTTTCAGTTGGCATTCATAGGCAATATGAAGTGCGCTAGTGCTTCATGATGTCTTTGCATTTTTCCGATTGGAATTCATTTTGCCTATGAATGCAAACTAAAAGCAGTTCAATACTTATATTTTCCATTTCTAGAATATGTTAATCTCATAAAAAATCAATGACTCTTTTTATTTCATTTAGCCGAAACAATGAATCTATTGTGTATACTTGTTCATTGAAAAAAACAGCCATTGCCCTGGGATGGTCATTGGTATCCAATGTAACAATTATGACGTAATAATAATGATGATGTCAACGATCTGTCAGTGACATTCATGGCCATATGAATGCCAACTGAGTTTGGTAGAGTTATATAGTGACAATGCCATGCAGTGGTAAATATTAAAGTATGGCAGTATAATGACCGGATTGTCTCTGACGAATAGAAAATAAGGTTCAATATATACATGTACTACAGTATGGAGTTGGTCCTATATAAACCTAGCAAATATGGATGGAATTCATATCGCCCGTTAAGGCCAAATATGCCTCTCCAAGTTTGCGTTGTAGTTGTGACATTAGATACCACTGACCTACGCTAGGAAGATGGCAGCTCTCTTTACTGAACATTACACAAAACATAACGAAACTAAACAAGAGGCCAAGAGGGCATGTATCACTCACCTGGCATAAACATAATGGAACTTAAAAATCAGCTTATTATTATAAACTGTAAACATTATTATTTTGGCGAACTCTTATTTTGGTGCAAAACTGAATAAAAACTGATAAATGTAATGACCAAATGGTGCATTCACACTATTTGCTGTAGAAAGCAATACACAGAAACCGTAATTTCAAGCACTTCAGTGTGAAAATCGCTAAAATAATATCAATATTACTGCTTAAATACACACCTTTAAATTAGTTTACATAGGCAGTGAATATAAAGTCTTGTCATCTCAAACTCGTGAAGAATAAAAGACCCTGTGAAAAACTTTGAAGTTTTTTGTCAGCCCCCCACCCCCCCAAACTTCACATTAATATTCTCACTCAATCACTTACCGTGAAGTTACGGTAACTTAAATTCTCACATAACTCGGAATTCTTCCACAGTTCTGCTGACTCTAAAATTACCAGATCTGACTGTTTATGTATAATGGCAAGCAAATTGTGTTAACAAACTGTGGTAAGAAAATGGCAGAACATGTGAAACTTTACTTAATAGATGTACTATCAGGGATAATTCTGGCTCTTAAAACCTATGGGAGAATTTGAGGGATTTTATGAGATTAGTAAAATTTCTATGAGATTTTATCATAATTATAAGGTCATACAATTTAGAATTTTTTTGAATGAGATTTTCAGGATAAATATGGGTAAAAATCCCTAAATCTCGCCCCAAAGTAATTCCTGTACTATAGGGATTGTGATAACTCTCCGCTTGAATATTTCCTTATTATATATCAAAGGTTTTAATTTTTGACATCGATTGTATCTTATTTACCAATTAGAAAAGGCATTTACACAGTTTTGGATGTGAAACACTTTAGAGTGTGACCAGATTTCTTTCAAAGGTGAACACATTTCTATATGATATATCCAAAGTTGTTTTGTTAAAAAACAAAAAGAACATTTATTAAAAAAAGAAAAATATCTCAATGATAACAAAAGAAAAATTACCTGTTTTAAAATGTATGAGAGTGTAAAATTAACAACAACGCAAAGAATAATTGACATATTAAACAAAAATATCTTCATTATTCCATTGCAGGGAAACAATAAAGATAAATAATGCCCCAAAATTTAAAGGATGCTCGTACCACTGTTTGACATAAACATACAGAAAAAACTTATTTTCCATTAATCACTTAAAGGCCCAATATACGTAACTTTCGGCAAAACTTGAAGCGAAAATCAAGCCTAATAACTTATTATATTTATAGATTTAGTTAAGATTAACTGATATCAGCAATATTCGAGGAGAATTGTTTAGCGGTTACCGGTACAGTAGCAGTTGAAACACGCTATTTGTAAACACGTGTCCATTTCGAACCATCTTCTACCTTCGGTTTGTTGATGAAGTGGGCCCCACCTGCATTATTTTCAATTCTTTGGATTTTTTTGTCAAGAGTTTCGTGTTAGTTACCAATCAGGTTTACATCGTTTTAGACTTATTTTTGCATGGTTATCAACTGGATTTTTTTCAGAATTTTTCAGGATCATGAAAAATTTTCTGAAGTTACGTATATTGGGCCTTTAAATCACACCTTGTAATATATATATTACATGACTTTCGAAGGATGTAGTGATTCATCACATGACTTTCAGGCTATGCATTCGAGGTAATAATTTTGAAGATTACCAGAGGTTTTACTGTATGTCAAATCATCAATTTGTCTATCTGATAAAATTTTTCATAATATTACCGTATTGATAAACGTCTTAAAATTTATTTCATGACAGCATATAATGAAAAATGTTTTTACTGAAAAAGTGGAATTTTTCGTGGTGTGGTAATTTTTGCTTATTTCGCTGGCATTAAATAAAATTGACTTGAATATATATCCAAAAACACGAACATGTTTAACACCACCAAACTCTACAGTGTATAATAGTAGTATGGTACACAGTGCAAAACAGCATGATTACAGCGCGAAACTTTTCCACATCATGAAAAGCTTGGAGGAAGATTAAGCAAAGAAATTCCACATGTGAAAATAATGGCTTTTACAGTAATTTGGTTCTTTCGTCATTGCTTGCAGACATTATATTTACAGTCTACACTGACATTCACTCGATAACCATTGTTCCACAGACTATCATTATCACCGAATAACTGAACTCAAACACGTGCCGCAAGTCTATGACTTCAACTACAATACATGTTAGGCGGAGCTACATGTATGCAAATCCTCCAGTTTGAAACACAAGTGTGTGACGTCACTAACAATAAACGTGGACGGAGCTAACAACAATTTATGGAAATTTCGTGCTGTTACATTTATTGAACTATTCTCACCTTTATTAGTTTTGAAATGAAATCTGTGTCCCAAGATGGGACTATAATGAAGAAAATAGTTACGAACATTTCACAGAAAGATACTGTAAATATAACGATAAACTTTCTATTTTGTTTAGGTTTATCGGGGGATATCTATAATGGAAAATGGGTAAATATTCTCCGGTTATTGAATTTACCCGTGTTCCATTGTAGTTATCCACCAATAACCTATACAAAATAGAAAGTTAATCCTTAAATAGAGGAGACATCTCCAGTAGGTATGACCGTACCATCAACATCAGGTTGATAACAGTCTTTCTAGTACATGTATATATTTCGTGACAGCAATACATGAGAATGACTATTGTTTTTAATGCCCCTATTTTTTTAATTGTTCATTTAAATAATACAGCTATACACTATTTTGGTTAAATAACAAACACCACCTATAGCAAAACCTATTTTTTGACACTTTTCTTAACTCACTCACACCTGAAATTTCATAATGAACTATTCCAGCCTTTGAATTGGAAGAGTTCAACTGCATTTTCAGGGATGAAGAGGTAAATAATCAACAATGGGAATCATAAATGAAAAATCTTAAAAAATCCGCCAAAATGTTTACAGTGCATTTAACTTGAGTAAAAAATAAGAAACAAGAGTTAAGAAAGACACCTGAGTTTTTTTAAAAACATGAAATCTAAGTTTTCTTTCTTTTTCACAATTAAACAATAATTATATATTACCTACAATAAAAATCACATTATTGTGTCTTTTGTAAGCAAGAGTTACTTCCCTATTGGTTAGGCTTATATATTGCATTTCCATTCCAACATCGTAACATCACTATTTAAAAAGACATACCTGCTATATAAGTGAGAAAATTAAGCCCAAAAACACACTGATGATGTCACAAAAAATTGTATTAATGGAAATACTGTAAAAAAAACATAATTTTCGCGGATACTTAATTTTGCGTTTTCATGTGAAACTACTATTCGCAGTGATTTACTTTTGTGATAAATACGGTACAGTACTACTAGAGTTGGTATACCTCTGATTAAAACTACTTCCCAGCAATTAAATTTTGCAAATTTTATTCACTGGCGAAATATGCAAAAATATGTTGGCTTACAGTACCTTTTCAAAAAGGGAGATAACTCTTGTTTACGGAAAAAACAACAATACCGGATACTTGGATATATAACATCTACAACACACTCATCACTTCTTCCTTGAAATCTTTAATAGAATTAAATTAAGCATTAATCTACAACATTAATGAAACAAACATCCATCCTTCCACACATTTCAAAATATAAAATATATTCTCATTTTCAAATATACAATCACATTCAAACATATTATTTCGGATAAAATATATATATTTTTTTTTTGCATTATATAGAAAGATCCTCAAGCACATTACCGACATTTTATGTTAATTCGTTCACCTTTGAAGACACACTTGAACTTTTCTACTTTCATTATGAAATTTCAGGGGTGAATGATTTAACTATCTTTCAACCCTATGTTACTGAAGTAGACCCATAGATGCATTGAAATGGATAAGTCCATTATGAACAACAGTGGTGGAAGTCCAGATCAAACTCCATCTCATTGTTCACCAAAGTAAAGGGAGACAACCACAGCTGAGTCTTCAACAAAGTAAAGGGAGACAAACTACACAAGTCTTCCTAATAAGGGGAGACAATCACAGCTGAGTCTTCACCAAAGTAAAGGGACACAACTACATCTGAGTCTTCACCAAAGTAAAGGGAGACAACTACACAAGTCTTCCTAATAAGGGGAGACAATCACATCTGAGTCTTCACCAAAGTAAAGGGAGACAACTACACAAGTCTTCCTAATAAGGGGAGACAATCACATCTGAGTCTTCACCAAAGTAAAGGGAGACAACTACACAAGTCTTCCTAATAAGGGGAGACAATCACATCTGAGTCTTCACCAAAGTAAAGGGAGACAACTACATCTGAGTCTTCCTAATAAGGGGAGACAAACACATCTGAGACATCCCCCCCAAATAGGGGAGACAATCACATATAAGTCTTCCCCAAGTTGGGGGAGGTGGGAGAGCGACAACATCCAAGTCATGTAGGATATAGGGGTTAACCATATCTGAGTCCTCCAAAAAGTGAGGAGACAACCTTTTCTGAGTCGTCTGGGATAAGGGGAGGTAACTACATGCGAGTCTTTCCAATGGTGAGGGCTCTAGCCCCATAACCATCAGGAAAGAAAACAATGTGTGAGGCTTTGACATGAAGGGGAGATAACTTATTCAGCTTTACCACAGCATTTAAAGGTGGCAAAAACCACAGGAGCGTCACTTCCTTGATAAGTGGAGCTTACAACATGAATATCACAAAGTAAAAACTAATCACATCAGTGTCGCCACCACAGCAAAGGGAGGTAACACCTGTATGTAACCTACACAGCCAGGGGTGATAACTCCTGTGTAAGCTACACACACATTGGAGGTAACTCCTGTGTGTTATCTACACACCCAGGGGAATTAACTCCTGTGTTTAATCTAAACAGCCAGGGGAGATAACTCCATTGTGTAATATACACAGTCAGTTGAGATAACTCCTGCATGTAATCCACACACACAGGGGAGATAACTGCTGTGTCATCTTCAGTCAGGGGAGGTAACTATTTATGTCACCAGTGCACTTGCTCCTTGTACTCGTCCTTAAGACTGAGGTGTTTTATAGTGGAGTATGACGTCATTATGAGGAAGCTGAACGGTACAACATTGATGATTCGAGCTGTCAGGCCCTTGGTAAAGATTCCCAGTCTCTCCTCTCTCCATGTCTTTTTAACCGTGTCCTTGAAGGAAGAACGGCCTACCTACAACGCAAAGTAAAAAATATTAATCAACGTCAGCAAATTGTTTCCTGAAAATCTGGTTTTCCTCTTCATAAATTTTTTTTGTAACAAAATGTCCTCATTACAATGATACAGTGAGGTAAGGAGGGCATGTGTTCTACATTTAAGACACAAATGATCTCTTCCAAATCAAACATTGGATTAGTCTATTATGAAATATAAGGGGTGATAATTTATGTACATTGTAGAAAAGAGGCCCAGAAATTTTGTATAGCTTACCTTGATGTTTGTGCAATGAAGAGAAAATATTTTCAATAAAAGTTCACAAATATTTTCATATTTTGTAGAAAATTGTATATCATTCTCAAGAACCTACATGCATCAATACTATTGGCCTTCTTGTAATACTAGCAAAACATTTTCCACAAACCCAGAACCAAGTGACTTTGAAAATAGGTCAAAGTGATTATTTGAAGAAATTTCATTACACTCAATATTAATGTCAGTTACCCGCTGGAAAAGTATCAGTACTCCAGGTTTCTGGTCATTTGGAAGAAGATGAAAATGTTCACATGTTTGATCCCTGTGACTTTAAAACTCGTTCAAGGCTACTTATTTAAGGAAACTTTATAACATTTTTATCCTTACTGGCAGAAAATCACTACCTTAGATTTTTTTGTTAATCAAATTTGTTTGCAGTAAAAAACTGAGGCAAGACAACACTGCACCACAGAATAAACTCACTAGGCAGGCCAGGTGAGCTACAAACCAGACACATTGTACACATCCCCCTCCAGCTAGAAATAGAAAGGGAGATACAGTGGACTCCACTTAATATCACCCCTGTTAATATCACATTCCTCTTTATATCATGTTTTTCCCAAGCATCATTTTTCTTTCTATATAATCTATTTAATTTTATTTGGTTAATATCATGTATTTTGAGGTGAATTCTTCTTAATATCATGGTTTTTTTTAACCAATCACATCAAATTCCCAGAAAAAGATGTCATTTCCCTCGATTTCAGATACAACTTGTAGAAACGATTGTATAGAAAATCAACAATAACCCCAAACATGATTTTTAATTGAAATAATGTTATCTATATATTGAAACATCTTCATAATTATGTACATTGACTATCTTACTTTTAGTCCTGGAGATTGGAAATGCACTAGATTTAGTGAAAAAACATGTTTCTCTTAATATCACATTCTTGTTAATATCATATTTTTATCTGACAAATGCAGCATGATATAAAGAGGAGTGCACTGTATTTTATAACACTTTGGGTTCCTGTCGTGAACGACCTACCTGCATTCGGACGCGCACCAATTCCATGGAGTTGGTTATGGTAACTGATGTAATGCCAGCTATGGACCCTGAGATGCCATGGACCAACGTTTGTGGTACCCAATGTGGACTGGCTGGCACCAAGTTATCTGTAAAAAAATATACAAGATACAAAGGATCTTACACGAGAGTCGATGTAATAAGGAATTTATTAAACAAGTTCAATAATTTAATATTTCACGAGCCTTTACGCACCAAAACTCTTGAATTTATTCTCTATAAGGAAAGCTAATTTCTACTTTGACAGTACCATTTTCACTACAGATACAATTGTATGTCATAATGACGTCAATTGTTTATGACGTTACAATGGTGTTAATACACATATGTAATACATTTTTATGACATGGGCTTTGGTATGACTGAACGGAACAGGGGACAGAATTGAACTCAAAGCTCTATTCACAGGGGCGAATGTTCAACTAAAGGACAAATGTGAGGTAGTGGTTATGGCAAGGGAGATATTAGGAAGGAGAAGATTGTTTAAAAAGAAGAGAAAAGACAAGATCCCATATTTAGTCGCCTCTGACGATCATGCAATGGGGACGGCAGGTAAAATTCTTAAGCCTTATATGCAGGGTAACATGAGAAACAACCAACAGTTAATTATTATACCATAAATTTTGTATACATCAATTGATATAAAGATTTGAAAGTAATTAAGAAGAATTTGAAGCTGAAAGTGACAATGATGAGTACTCCAAAAACTGTTTGGAATTTCAACTGATATATATATATCTTCTGATTTTTTTCGATCTAAACTACACTGTATAAATCCAAACTTACGAGCATAAAATTCATAAAAAGGCCACCAGAGGGAGCTGCCGAGTCCATACACGGATAGAGATATGAAGTACCCGCGGTAGAAACCTTTCACTCCCTCTTTTCGGTACACCTCGGACACGATTGCTTTCACCACGTCTACCTTCTTACCCTACAACATAATAGAATTATGACATAATACCAGGGTTTTTTCTAGGTAAATTGGGAAAAGACCTCCCAAGTGAAATTGGGAAAAATCTTAACAACAACAAAATTCCTTGAACAAAAATAATCTATTAATATATATTTATGATATTAAACTGTAAGAAATACATTGTTTTTGTCTTTATTGATAACAGTGTACATGTTTTCATATAACTTTCAGAACATTTCAAAATTTTTGAAGAAATCATAATCTGGAATTTAGCCTAGTTAACTGATTGGATAAGTAAAACTGAAATAGGGAAAATTAAAGCCAAAATCCCATTGGGAATAGGGCCTTATATCGGCCCCTGAGAGGCCACAGAAAAAACCCTGAGAATGTACATATGTAATAAATTGAGTAGGATCTTGCATGAGTTTCCAATTTCATATGAAATTTATGGACGAAGACTTGGATTTTTCTTATTTAGTAAGACTTTAGCAAGCTTAAATGAAAAACCAGTGATGCGTTTCATAATTCTCATATGAAAGGAAAAGGTCTTTTCAATTACATTATTAAAATTTGTGGAATTTATTTGTGTTAAAAAATAACTTTCATTCAACTTTGAAAAGTAAACAACGCCAGTTTGACTACAATGCATAAGTTGTCGAGGTAAATTTTCCATGATTTTCTAATATTATGCATGATGTCACAATAGGAACAACTGAAACTTACAACCAACAATCACTAAAACTGACATGTGTATGTGTAATACATACAAATTGCCATTGGTTTATTCGTAGCATTACAAGGCAGTCATGTGATATAGAGGTTACACAACGAGGGTGAACCGCAGACTATTTGCGGGAAAACGTATCATCGGGCATATATTCCCACCAAGTTGTGACGACGTCAACAATGGTAATTTCCGGTCAAAGTTCAACTTCTCAACTAATCCAGTCCAGAAGGTCATATAACATATATTTATCCAACAGTCCGCATGTTTTTACAATTAATAGTCTGATAATGGAATAACACAAGGTATTCACAGTGGTAGAAAAATAGTTACAAGTCAAGATAATGGCAATTGATATAAATCATATTTATCTACGACAGGTGTAATATTTGGTCGAGGTGAAAACAATTGGTGACTTTTGGTCATTAGAAAGCAAAAGGCCCAATGGGCCTGCATTGATTACCGAAAATCATCCTAGTGACCCTTTGACCTTGGGGTCAACTTACTAAAATAGAAACTTGCTGTCATAATTTGACTCTTTAATTTCAAATAGAGGGACACAACCCTTAAGAGGCCAACCAAGGTCAAAATATTCAACAACCTCGGATTACCATGTATTCCTCAACCTATTAATCAGATCCCCACGAGTACAGGGATTTATCAGTGTTTCTTTTGGAATCGGACCCCGAGATAAAGTTGGGGAAAATTGATCTACATAACAGTTATTTAGGAAATTTTGACAAACACTATTATAGTACAACTAAAAACATTAATTCTTTTCTAAATTACTATTTAAAGCACTGTCAGTACTCATGACATTTACAGCCCATCTTTCTTGTTCCTTATTATAATTAATGTCACAAGAAGCTCCCCAAACATGTAAGACCACCAAATTTTTTCAAGTGTCTGAATTGGGAATTTTTAAGAGGAAATTTGGGAAAAATCAAACCTTTTTTTCATTGGGAATGGGTCCGTCCACTGGACCTAAAAAGAGGGGTGATAAAGCCCTGAAGTAAGTAGGGGTTTTATTGTATAAACACATTACCTCCTCTAGGATATGAATTCCCTGCAAGCGCTCCAGTTTTACTTTAACTTTTGTTGGTACCGGCTCAGCTCGCTGTTTGTTCTGCCCTAGTAACATCATGTGCTGTGACACTATATCCGTCGGCACGGCGATAGTCTGAGAAACAAAACTGGCAGAAAATCCACCCACAAAACTACTTACGTAACTTTTGTATTCAAAATGTTGTAAATTAGGCTGGTTCATCATTACTTGTCTCATGTTTTCGAAGACACTGATATAAATTAGGGAATTAACAGCCTGTATACTGTGAACACCAAACCCACGGTAAAGTCCTTTTAGTCCTTCTGTGGCACGGATTTTCACTAATGCATCAAATGTGCCTTTGTACACATCCTTCCCATGTTGCACCTGTAGCCTCGTTCTGACTAAGGTCAGAGGGTACTGGACAAATCTGACAAAGAGGCTACTTCCCAGAGACATTGGGTAGTACTTGCTTTTGTCCATCATGTCAAGTTCGACAATCTTTAACTTTCGTTGCACTTCTTCTTCCGACATGATCGAGTCTGCCGCTAGCTCTTAATTAAACACGTCTCGTTTAAGTTACTCCAACTGTATCTATTTAAAGTGACTTCGACTCTATTTTACCAAAAGTTACATCTTTATTAAGTTTATATAGGTTTCTCAGAAATAGTCCTCTTGTAAGAGATGAGTTTTTAATTCCTCCTACAAATAAAGTCAGCTCTATATTGTAAACATGTCTTGTTTAAGCGACCCTGACTCTGTATTTAAATTAAATGAGGTCGTCTCCGACTCTATTTTAATAAAAGTTTCATCTTTATATTATCATATAGATTTCTCATAAAATTTCTCTTGTAAGAGTTTTTTTTTCATTATTCAATTATCTCCTACAAACAAATTCAGTGTAATTCTATATTATTTTATCAAAATACTTGATATGGATATAAACTTTGTATAAAAGCTATAGGTCTTAAACCCTTTATACACTATTTATCTATTTTTACAGTTCCAGATCACACAAGGCAGAGTTCTGTTAACGTTGCACACATGACGAATTGGAATCCCATCTGGCCTAGATTAATCCAAGCATTAAGGTCCACCCTCAGTCACTCCGTCATACTGATTCAAATTCTCTCTAAATAAAAAAAAAAAAAGAAGAAAAATTAGTATTCGAAATCATATGGGAATTGGAAATCATAATTGATTATCTGTTGAAAATTGAATATACATTACTGATAATTGATTATGTAATCAGTTGGCCACTGTGTCACATTGAAATATTCTTGTAATCTTTTTTTGGGTTGTTTTCATTGTCCTATGAATTAACAACCCTCATAAACATGTCATTTATATTGCTATTATTACGTATACAGTGTATTCCTTTTTATATCATGTTGCATTTGTCATAGATTATATAAAGGGAAAAATGGCAGGGATCACTGTGGGGTGAGATTTGGGGATTTTTACCCATACTTGTCCTGAAAATCTCTCTAAAAATTCAAAATTGTACTTCTTTATATAAAAAAAAAACTTTTGCTAATCTCATAAAATTCCTCATAATCTCCCATTGGTTTTAAGAGCCAGAATTATTCCTAAAATGGGTCTTGGGAAAAACATGATATAAAGAAGAAAGTGATATTAACAGTGGTGATATTAAGTGGATTGAGTAAATTTCATATATTTACTGAGAATCATTCATGTACTGGTTCAGAAAAAATGAAATTTCCATAATTTAAAGTCAGCAAGTCGAAAAAAAAACTCAGCTTCTGAAGCAACAAGCGATATAATTGCAACAGACATCAACTGAAAGATATTCTGGTTATTTATATCATTCTGGAAATAACCATGAAGACTGATCATGAGTATGACGTAACATAATTGTGTGACATGTTACTATTTGGCAGCAGAGAGCTGCACTCTTATATGACCACTTCATTTCAGTCCCAAAAAAATCTTCTATACATCTTTGTATTTTAAGTTTAACTATTTAGACCACCTCACTAGTAAGACCACCTCACTATTAAGACCACTTCATTTCAGTCACGAAAAAATATCCTATATATCTTTGTATTTAACCTTCACTATTAAGACCACTGCAGTATTAAGACCACCTCGCTATTAAGACCACCTCACTATTAAGACCACCTCACTACTTAGACAGACCACCAGCCGACCAAACACAAAGTCACCATTTTAAGTATAAGTATATTCCTCTGTGTACACATGTCAAGTGTCAGATCAGTAAGCTGTATTTTGGTGTCAAATTGGCTACTCAGTTACAATATTACTGTGTTTTTAACATTATTTTAGCATATATATTAGTTAATGGACCATGAAAACAAGTCAAAAAGTAGATTTCAGAGAAATCTGTTTGCATCATCAGTCACCCTCTGTATTCAGACCACCCCGCTACTCAGACCACCCCGCTACTCAGACCACCCCGTTACTCAGACCACCCCGTTACTCAGACCACCCCACTATTCAGACCACCCCGTTATTCAGACCATTGGGGCAGTTCCTAAGGTGGTGTTAATAGAGAGGTTTCACTGTATGACCCCTTTAGTGTATCAAACTGAATCTTAAAGGGAAGCAACTAGGACAGACACCTGATCTGTGATCCGAGACAGACTTCAGTGAGACATGCCAAAATACTGTACATCCATTGCAGAAAGCACTCCCCTAGTGGTAACACCACACAGAGAAGAGAGATTTGTGAACTATGTATGGGTAATGTAATATGAGAACTCATTTGAATTTATTGATTTTTGAGTAAAATGTTTTTGATGTATATTCCGAATACAAGTTATCTTTTTCAATTATCTGACAAATTAATGAAATTTTCAGCACATGCTGTATTTTATCAAGATTTTCAAGGACTTAGAAATGAGTAATTAATACATTTTATATCAAAAATCAATAAAAAAAAAAAGAATTTTTCCAGTATATCATGGTACATATCCCGCATCCATATCTAGTATGGGTTTGGCTTGGTTACTTTTTATTTTAGCAATAACAACAATCGTACTGGTTATAATGACAGGATATTCTTGGTAACTCCATGATATTGCTAGGTTTCTTAGAGTTTATGAGGTTTAACAAGGTTAAAACTTTAAGGAATCTATTTCAAAGTCTTGTTCTAAAAAGTTTTTAAATTTGTCCTCCATATCTATATAAAATCTAACATCAAATCCCAATACATGTATATAATAAAATAAATTTTAAGAAGTAATCCAATTAAACATTACAGCACAAAAATAGTATGATATCCTACTGAAACATTAGCTCAAAGTACACTTATAATTATATGGGTACTGCATCCAAAATACACATACTGTTACACACATGTATATTATATATCAGAATTATTGAAAAACCGCTGTAAATATTTTAATGCAATAATTCAATTCACAACAATATATAAACATGTAAAATAAACAGCATTGAAAAAAATTTACATTGACTTGATGTGTGAAATACATTGACCATGACCAAGTGAAGCTTTAATGTTTTGGAAAAGGAACTGAATCTAATACTGAAAATACCGAACAGTAATGTATGGCATATATGCCAAAGTGTTAGACAAGATTTTACAAAGGGCAAATCTTTTACCCTCAGGGAAAATATTTGACCTTCAAGTGTCAATAAAGTTGCTGTTTTTGCTCTTGAGGTTAAATATTAATGTAACCCTGGTAAATACTAGCTGCAATATACCGCTCGCCAAGGGAGATCTTCTCTTTAGCTCGATCGGTCGAGCGTAAGACTAGTGGCCAGAGGTTCCGGGTTCGACTCCTAGCGGATGCATTCAAATAGATAATGACCTCTGTTACATTAAAATAATGGTCAAAACATTCTTTTTATCATTTTGTTTACTATTCATTATTTCTCGTATTTTGACACATTACAGAAAATTGATCTGACCCCAAAGAGTGTAATATAACTCCAAAACCCCTTATTTTTGGTCAGAACAATATTACAGTCAACAAATTAATTTCTCATGCTCCTGTGACCATGGCTCCTGAATTTTGGAAGTGCATATATGGTGGTGTGGATAGTGGGGGCCTGTCGTATACACGACTTTATTTAAGACAAAAACACTTGTTTAAATATCATAGATTGTAATAAGCGGTTGAGACTGTCGTTCTTGTCGAGGGTACGAAAATGGTACACTTCAATGACAACTTGTAAAACTTTCATAATCCCTCATGATCAGCTGATGGGATAGCAGCTCGTTTCATAGGAAATTGATTTACCTTAAATAGGCCTAGTACTTAGTTCTACTTACAAATCAAATATCTTCGGCTGCCTGTATTTCTTAAGATAAACACTATAGTCTTTATAAGACTATTACAACCTAGGCCCTTTACAGAGTCGTCTAGCGGCTTCGGCCGTCCTGTTGACCCTTCATGATCAACCACCGGTGAGTGAACCGGAAGTTTACTTTCTCCGGAATTTTAAAAATCGCTCAGCAGTAAATTACATTTTACAAAACAGCTAGAAATAAACGACTAGTTTTCATTCATGAACTGTGAGCGTACAGGAAAGAAATTATTTTTAGAATGATACCAAATGTCGCAACATATTATTTAGATACTGTCAATTGATTTTAAGGCACACGTGACTAGTCCACAGATCAAAATGGCGGAACAAGGTTTGTTATTGATGCACTCGAGGAAATTCTGTGTTATTATCTTTGTAAAGAGTGTTTATACTTCGTTGAAATCTTTTTATTGCTCCATGATGTTATGATTGTCATACGCCATGACTGTCTTCGGGATCTGTTTGGATTTGTAATTACTTGTCAAGAAAGCAAGATACGTGTTAGGTCAAAGTACAAGATGTGGTCGAATCGTCCTGCAGAATCGAAATAGGCCTACAGATGTCTTCTTCTCAAAGATTTCATATAGACTTTCAAGCGTCACTCATTATTGTGGTTAAGCCCTTTGTATTGTTTATAAACTTTTATCTGTTTTACTCCGTTATGAATACGGTATGGATGAAGTCCGTAGCGGAATCTTCAGTTTTCTGAAGCGGTCACTATATCGGGTGCCAGACTTTTCGCCCCAATGTCACAATGCCCCATGCCTTAATTAATGTCCCAATATTTTTTTCTAATCGCCAAAATTTATTTTTGCATTGTCCGAAATACCATGTCATAATGTCCCCAAATAATTTTTGGAGGAACAGATCGATTTGCCCAATGCCAGATCCCCTGTACTATTATTAGCTATATGCCCAACATTTTTTTCTGCATTATTTGGAAGTATGTAGTAGCTTTATTTTTGAAGAATATCATCACCTGATTATAAAACAACAAACAGAACAATTTTATCTTAAAAACTGAATTTTTAGTGAATTTTCGAAAATCAGAAACTTTGATCTTCAAAGTTGAGATTTCCAAAAAAACCCTGAAAAAAGCGTATACAACCCATAACTTAGAAAATACTTCTGTTAAAACAAAAAAACATAAACCAGAATTTATGTCACATTATATTCTGATTTAAAAAGTAACACAAACATTCTAAAAAATATCTACAGCTCGGATATTGATAACATAAATGGAATTGACATACATTTTTTATATATATAAATAAAGCAGTCCACAAACTGATGTCCTTATAATTAAACATAATACAATTTATTGTTTTAATATATTATAAGTAAATGCAATGCTTATATGCAGCTGGATAAATACAACTATTAAAATGATTAGAAAAATATTCTTCTATTTTACTTAAAAATTAATTGCAATTTTTAATTTACACTTGTAATATTGAAACATTTAAAATGCACAATGAAGTTTGGTAATTGTATAGAAAACTGAATTGTAATGGAAAAGTCCCCAATTAAATATTATTAACATGCAATATGTACTATCTTAAAATATTTTATATGTTATTTGTACAATTTAAGAAAAATTAGTATAAACAATATTTTGGTTTATTGATCAAATAAGGAAGTGTCATTTTCTATATGGGTTTCATGCAAATCACAATTGTAAACATTTCCTAATACATCATAGTTAAGAAATAGAGTTATCTTTAGAATAATATCCGAAGTTATGAGTTGACATGATCAAGAGAAGACATCATGCAACATTCCTTATCCCACTACTAATCATATAGTACTAGCCTACTGTACAGTTCTAGTACTGTATCGAGTCAAGTCTTACTTAGTCCGATTCACGTTCAAAATTTACAATATTATTACATATATATTACATAATTCTTTTCAAAACTACACTAATCTTACCTAAACGGTTGTGAAAGATCACTAAATAAAGAACTTTCATTGGAAAATATCGACTTTTACATGTTTTGAGCGTTTTGTTTACATTCCCAATGGCCATCTGACAGCACGTGTCCGCCATCTTGGATTTACCGTTAGGTGACAAAAAACCTCATTTTCACATCAAAAACGGTCATGTTTCATGGATTCAAACATATCATTGTTTTTGTGGTTAATTTCTCTTCATTTTCATATGATTTTGGTTAATTTACTTGCTTCAATAAGAAAATTAGAGCTTTGACATTTCTTTGACAGGCAAGCTCGATCTACCTTGGCGCCATTCTTTCATTGTTTTGGCTGGTAAATCAACGAGAGTTATCGAATGTTAAAATAACATCACCCATCTTTGCATTTAACACTGGTAAATATGATAAAATTGCTGTACTTCCGAAGGACTATTTCTGTGACGTTTTTTTGGTCACTCGCCAGTGTTCAATAGGAGTTACCTCCCCTTTGCTTGGGCATAGCTACTATTATAATTTGGTAATTTAATTTGGTAAATCTTGATAACTGAACAGGAATTAATGATATATTTAGTCCGGGAAATGCTTGCATATTGTTGAACTGAAGAACAGGAATGTCACAATGTTTCAAGTCTGAAATTCCCAATTTTTTTTCCTTATCGCCCCAAGTTATTTTTGCATTGTCCCAAATACCATGTCATAATATAATGTCCCAAAATATTTGGGAGGAACGGATCGATTTGCCCCATGCCAGATTGCCCCATCATGCCACAAATTCCACAATGTCCCAATATTTGATTGACTATATGTCATTGGACGAGTTGTCCGACAGCAAAACATCACACGTTTTGCAACTTAAGTTGTTTTTTTTTTAATTTTCTGTCCCTTTTATCACAGTCTTTGGTTCTACATCCAAGGATGGATGTAACCTTTAACACCATGATTATAGACAAAGCCTCATCTTTATTGTTTACATTGTATAAAAAAAGTTTAATTAATGTAATATGTTAGCCGATTATGAATGTAAAAGGACTGAATCTTTGCAATTGGTGGATTTTGAGAATTTACATTTCAATAATACCATATAAACCTGCAAAACAATTTCCTCTTTATTGAGATAAGGTGTTTACTATGATGGTGTCATCAGATATATGATATACTGTTTACTTTAAGTCTCAGTTTATTTTGTCGTACTTTTATAGTCATTCAGAAAGTACGAAAGACAAGATATTTAGTAACATGTAATTCTTGTGTGTCTGCAGGCTTCACTCAGCTAAGGGAGAACATTTCTATAGAAGGCCAGGACTACTCCTACTTCAACCTTACTGCCCTCGGCGACCGTCGCTATGGTAAGTCAGTCTCATCATCATTGTTTACTGTAGAGCTGGTCATGGGTCGCCACAAAATCAAAAGTACCACACGGTATACCACCGTATTTAGGCAATAACTGTGGTACGTACATATACCAAGATATACCACCTGGATCAAATGTTTCAGCTTGCTAAAAGTCTGGCTATTTTTGTTCTGAAGACAATCAACAAGAGCATGTCATAAGTTTCTCGTGTTATCCTGTAATATTGCTTGAGTGAAGCTATGTCTGTCCTAGTTGATTAGCAAACTTATAGGAACTATAATTAAATCTTATTGGAATTCTAAATTGATTTATGTAACAATTAAGTAGTTATTTGATAAGTTAAATGAAAGTTCTCAAAAAATCGGTACAGGACGTCTAATGTACCACGGTACTTACAACTGTACCATTAAACCACCCAGCCCTAGCTGTAGTTTACTGGAAACTTGTACATAAATCTATTCATTTCCTGTTTCAATAACCAGCAGTCTGTAGGGGCTTTCCTAGCCATTTTGGAAACTGCCACAGTCATAAAAAAAATTGGGATATATTTGCAGTGTGCAAGAGCAAAATTCATCAAAGGGCTATGTATGGTTTTGCCTGTTTTTGGCCCCCAAATCCATCAAATTTTAAATTTCATTATTGAGCACTTCAATAAAATTATTTCAAATATAGATTACATCCCTCATGCAATTGTAATAATATTTATTTGTTATTTGTGCTATGGTTGCCATGGTAACCATCCGAAATATGCATAAATTATGCAAATGTAAATATTTAGTCTATTTTGGTCAATTTTTACATAGATTTTTACACAGCAACCATAGAGCGCATTCTTGAACAAAGTTTATATTTCTCCTAAAGATGTGGTATAAGTGCCCACATATTCTCATTTGATATTAAGTTTGTTCAAGAATGCGCTCAATAGTTTCGAATAGAAAAACTATCCAAAAAGTGGCCAAAATTGACTAAATGGTCAAATTTCCCTAATTTATGCATATTTGAGATGGTTTCCATGACAACCAGAGTTGAAACAACAAATAATTATTGTTTCAGTTTTATCAGGGATGTACTCCATATTTGAAATACAATAATTTGAGAGTTCAATAATCTGCTTCAAAATTTGATAATTTGGGGGCCAAAAAAGGCCCAAACCATATATAGTCCTTTGTAAACCATTTAGATCAAGTTCCAATAATATAAGATAGAGATTAGGTACTTTCTGATTGGGAATTATCTCCCCTGTTTCCATTTGGAAGTAAAACTTATATTCTGTACCATTCATATATGCACTTACTAAGGTAGTGATTTTTTTCTGTCTTCTAGCTTCGGCTTGTTATTGAAGTGGGCCACACCTCAATTATTTTCAATTCTTTCGATTTTTCTCAGGTTTACCTCGTTTTAGCCTTATTTTTCTGTGGTTATCAACTGGATTTTTTTTCATGATTTTTCAGAATCTCAGAAAAAATTTCCTTAAGTTAAAAATATATTGGGCCTTTAACTCTTTCCGTACCGTTGTGGTATACAGACGACAAAAAACGTGACGTCTCCTCCCCATTGTCGTATACAGACGACAAATAAACGTGACGTCTCCTCCCCGTTGTCGTATACAGACGACAAGCCACTTGACGTTATATACTTTTTGATTAGCTGGGTATAGCAGCTGACAGATGAGTTTACCAATAACATTTTACACAAAATCGACTGCGTCAGTTTTTAACAAACAATTTGATAGGAGTTAAGTACCCATTTTTGTCATGTGAGTCACCCATTTAGATTGAATTTCCCGCGAGATACTGCTAAGTGTCATCACCAATGTAAACATGATGGCGGCGAATGCTTTAGCTATACATAGCGGTACCACATCTAACAAACATATTCCTGTGAAAATAAAGCTCTGTATATCTTCTAACTATAGAAAAACCGAAAAGAACATTGGTTTACATTTACCTGCATTATTTCGGCATAATATTCACTACGCAAACACAACAAAGAGCCGCCATTTTGGCCGAAACGTCTGGGGGGTGAGCCTAGTAATGACTTCCGGTACGGAATCCGGACCGGAATCACAGTGCGGAAAGAGTTAATAATAAATGCTTCTTTTGTTGAAGACGGTTTGGATATATGACTATAATTAATATAAGAAGGCTTTTAAATTATGATGAGGATTTACTATCTGAACTTAAATGGACTTGAAAATAAGATGATCATAAAAAGTATGAAAGGTTAGAAAATTGGCTGTCAATTATGTAATTACCATATCCTTTTAATCATAACTTATTCACAGCTGAAAAATTTCAAAAAGGACTTTTCAAACATGTGAACAGAGGAAGTTGAATTGCGTCATCAGAGGTGAATATTTTAACGAATAAAAAACAAACTTATTTGTGTCTAAGAATATTAATTGAGGGTAGCATGTAATCTTAATTTTTTTCACATACTTCATTATTACAGACAAACTGCCATTTTCTATACGAGTGTTGCTGGAATCAGCCATCCGTAACTGTGACGGATTTCAGGTCAAAAGAGAAGACGTGGAAAAAATCCTGAACTGGGAGGACAATCAGGGAAAGAATGTGGAAATACCCTTCAAACCCTCTAGGGTCATACTGCAGGATTTCACGTAAGTTTTCTAGGTCAAGGTCAGACTGAACAAGTTTTCTAGGTCAAGGTCAGACTGAACAAGTTTTCTAGGTCAAGGTCAGACTGAGCAAGTATTCTAGGTAAAGGTCAGACTGAGCAAGTTTTCTAGGTCAAGGTCAGACTGAGCAAGTTTCCTAGGTCAAGGTCACACTGAGCAAGTTTTTTAGGTCAAGGTCAAATTACCCTTCAAATCTTCCAAAGTTTTACAGGCCATGTTTTGATTTGGTAAAGATCCACCTATTTTTTTAGAGACAAATGGGCATATTTTATGTTGAGAATTTTAATCCATTTTCACTTTAATGGTATAACTGCAATTAGAGATCCTTGTCTTATTCCAGTAGAAATTGAAAAAGAAAAATGACGCTAAAAAGCTCCATGCTTCTTTTCAGTTAATAGTTGGGGCATTCCTGTCACATCGTGTTTCATTTGGACTTGACAATTTGTTCGTTACTTACAGAGGGGTACCTGCTGTAGTGGACTTTGCAGCGATGCGAGATGCGGTCAAGCGACTTGATGGCGACCCAAACAAAATCAACCCCGTTTGTCCAGTTGATCTTGTGATTGACCACTCGATCCAGGTGGATGTTGCCCGAAGGTAAGTTCTCACATCTCACTAACATAATATATAGACTTTTTAACTCTCGCTCAGAAATTCTTGTAATGGAATATTTCAACCTTTGAATTGGAAGAGTTGAAATATGTCTAATGGGTTGAACTTACTTAGGGCTGTTCCAGAATTAACCCTATAGCAGTGGTGGGAGGGACTATTTCAGAGACCTAACCCCTCAGCAAATATTGGAAATTAATTAATGTAAGGAATAGATTGTAGATCTGATTTTAACCCCACCACTCATGATATATTAATGCAGGTGCCTCCCACCTCCCCCACACGATTAATTAATGGAAAAGCCATTAAATCTTTTGCCTATTCTGCTGCATGGCTATATGGCTCGGATGATAGATAGGCAGAAGTCTCCTTCGGATGATGTACAAATTTGGTTTCTGGTCTAATGTTATGTTCAAAATTCTACAACAGCTTTAATATATTTCATTTGATTAAATTCCTAAAATCAACGGAAAAATACTTTTATTTTCATTATACCCTGAATTTATTTTATGTCGCACTGAAGGTTTGTTTGAAAATTCATGCAAAAACTATATTACAATTAACTTTTCTTTAAAATTTAATTGTGTCTCAAACTATTTGAAAATATGAAATCCCTTCCGTAACCAATCTTCTTATTTGACACAAAAATCTACAAACACGATTACAATTTATAGGTCTGAACAACTGTGGTAAACATGTTTTTCTATTACAACAGTGTTGTTTGACTCTCAGACCTTTGTGTAAGCATACTAACTGTGGGAGAAATATTACCTAAAGCTGGGTACCACGGTATACCATGGTATTTAGGCAAATACTGCGGTACGGACCATGGTTTACCACCTTGATTGAATGTTTGAGCTAGGTAAGGGTCTCTGGCTGTTTTTATTCTGAAGCCAATCAACAAGAGGCCTGTCATAAGTTTCTCTTTGTTTTATCCTCTTATATTGTTTGAGTGAAGCTATGTCTGTCTTAGTTGATCAGCAAACTTATAGGAAATTATAATTAAACCATATTGGAATTCCAATTGATCTATGTAACGAATAGTTCATTGACAAGTTAAATGAAAGTACTCAAAAAACAGTACAGGACTAATGTACCAAGGTATATACCATCACAACTTTATACCACGGTATACAGGTAAAACCGTCCAGCCCTAATATTATCAATATACCACTCAGTGATATATGACCTACTGGATTTTTGATTGGTTGATAAGTTGAAGTTTAACCGTAAATCACGTGGTTCAATGCCGTGTGAGGAGTGTTGAAGTTGTCATCGATTGTTGGTGTTAGTTGCATCACTTGGCGGGAATATAAAAGATGATTTTGCGCATAATAGTCGACGGTTCACTCCAGATGTTTCCGACTGAGATTGTGGTCTGCAGAAACAGTTCACTCAACTCGTAGTTGTTGGCTATGGTATTTATTTAACTGGAGATAGTTAATTTTCAAAAATTACATAAAAACGCCTGCTAAAACTGTTAGTTAATTTTCAAAAATTACATAAAGACCCTTGCTAAAACTGTAAGTTAATTTTCAAAAATTACATAAAAACCCTTGCTAAAACTGTTAGTTAATTTTCAAAAATTACATGAAAACCCTTGCAAAAACTGTTCGTTAATTTTCAAAAATTACATGAAAACCCTTGCTAAAACTTTTAGTTAATTTTCAAAAATTACATGAAAACCCTTGCTAAAACTGTTAGTTAATTTTCAAAAATTACAAAAAAAACGCTTGCAAAAACTGTTAGTTAATTTTCAAAAATTACATGAAAACCCTTGCTCAAACTGTTAGTTAATTTTCAAAAATTACATAAAAACGCTTGCTAAAACTTGTGTCTTTTATAACTTTTGAAAAGTAACTCGAAATCCAACAACCACTTGTTAAGTGGATACAAACGTTTCAGCATTTGACATAAACTTATATTAATTACCTCATTCACCCCTGAAATTCCATAATGAACCATTCCAGCTTTTGAATCGGAAGAGTTCAAATGTGTCTTCAGGGATAAAAGAGATATTTATTTTGTGTATTTATGATATCCACATTTGTTAATTTTTGTTCTGGACCGTCTTGCTTTATTTGAAAATTGCTGTTTGAACACTTGTCTAATACAATTTTTAGCTCACCTGTGATGGTGCGATGTCCGTCGTCCATCTGTCAATTTCCTTTAAACAATTTCTTTTGATATGCCGAATAGCCAAGTGACTTGAAATTAGGCTGGAAGCTTTCTTGTAAGGAATCGAAGTTTGCAAAAAAAAAATCACTTTGACCAACTTTCAAGGTCACAAGGGTCAAATATGTGGAAACCTTCTAGCGACTTCTTCTGAAATACCGTCAGGCATGGAGAGACCTTATATTTGAATGGTAGCATCATTAGATAAAGTCAAACAAAGTTTGTGAAAAGAAATGACCTTGACCTATATTCAAGGTTGCAGGGTTCAAATATGTTAAAACATGTAAACAACTTCTTCATATTAACCAAAAGGCCTAGAAGCATGATATTTGGCTGAAAGGTTCCTCGGATGAAGCCTGACAAAGTTTGTGAAAAGAAATGACCTTGATCCATATTCAAGGTCATATGGTTCAAAACTGTTAAAACCTTCAAACAACTTCTTCTGATTAACCAAAATTCCTAGAAGCATGGGATATGGCTGAAAGGTGCCCTGGATGAAGCCTGACAATGTTTGCAAAAAGAAATGTCTTGCCTACATGTATATTCCAGGTCACAGGGGTCAAATTGGTTAAATCGTGAAAACGACTTCTGCAATGCTAAAAGGCCTAGGGACATGATATTTGGCTGGTAGTTTCCTTGGAAGAAGCTAAAAAAAGTTGGTGAATTGAAATTTACCTTGTCTTACTTTCAAGGCGCCAGGCTAGGGGTAATATATGCTAAAATCTTAACATGTTCTTCTGATTGTCTTATGTCAGTAATAGGTGGTCGGGTGGTGCAGTGGATAGCACTGACCGGACGTGAAAAGGTCAACTGCCTGACCACATGGGTTTTCTCCGGGTACTCCTGTTTCCTCCCACAATAAGACCCCTCGCACGCTAACATCTGGGCTAACAAGAGTGATAAATTTAATGTAAGTTTGATAACTTGTTTCATAATTGTTGTAAAATAAATAAAGTTTATATTTATATAGATTTTGGGCCACCTTGAGGGTTAACAAGTAAGAAATTGATACCAGGTGAGCGATGCTGGCCAATTGGGTCTCTTGTTGAATTTGCCATTTCATCATAGCGCTATTAGTTGAAATTCAATTATGTGCTTAAATTTGAGTGCACCAAAATAACTATGTCCACATCATTCAAGATCAAACTTTTTTCTGTCTGACATCCTGCTGCCACTAGCCCTCCAACTCTGGGTCAGCTGGGTGGCCAAGTGGTTAAGGTGTTTGACATTCTGTTAGCACTAGCCCTCCACTGGTTTGAGGTGGTCAAATGGTAAAGGTGTCTGACATTCTGCTACGACTAGCCCTCCAACTGTGGGTCACAGTGGCCAAGTGGTTAATATAAGGTGTCTGATATTCTGCTACCACTAGCCAGATAAAATAGACCAAACCAAATCTTACATAATAAATCATTGGTGATTGAGTCAACACAATTTGTAGGTCAGGAAATTCATGTAAAGGAATATTATTGAAGGTTGCATATATAAACTTGTATTTTGTTCACTTCCAAGTTCTGTTCAGCATTTGACTGAAATTATTTGTGTTGGTTTACGTTGTATGCTCTGGGATCTGTTCACATCTGTAGCACTTCTACCAATTACTTGCCTACTTCATGTAGAAGTAGTGACACAACCACAGAATGAAGATTGTGCAAGTTTGAGGTGAATGGTCAGGCTGGGGAAGAATATATTAATTAGTGTGTTTGTAGGTACTGATAGCTGATTTGAAAGACGAAAGTGTGGCACTAGAGGTCAAGTCAGGTGGGAGAGAGTTCCATTGAATGATGGTTTTGGGGAAGAAGCTTTCTTTCCGAGCAGTACATTTGCAGGAAAGAGATTGATAAGAAAGAGGGTGAAAGTGCCGAGAAGATCTGACTGTTCGGATAAGGTCGGAAGAACTTATAGAGATCAAGTTGTTGGTTATTTTGTATAGCATAGTGAGGCAGGCATCACGGCGATGAGTTGCCAAGCTTCGCCACTGAAGGCCATTAATCATGGCTCCCACACTAGAAGTATTTCTATGGCGATTTGTGACAAAACGGGCAGCTCGCTGTAGTTATTAGTGCATGAACATTTCTAAAGTTGCAATTCCTTCTTCCTCATTCCTTAATCCAGGGTAAATCATTAAAACCAGTATAGTTGGCTGTTTCCCTGTGATATTTTCATTTCTCCAGATTTGTTTCAATGACGACAGATCATTTATTTATTAGCTTTGTTCTCCATGATTGTTCTGCTTGTAACAAATCATTTGATTATCAGCTGGGGTTTCTCTATCTTACTCAGTCTGTGTGGGGGGGGGGGGGGGGGGGGGGGGCACAGCCGGGGTTTCCATATCTTACACAGTCTGTGGGGGGGGGGGCACAGCTGGGGTTTCTCTATCTTACACAGTCTGTGGGGGGGGGGGGCACAGCTGGGGTTTCCCTATCTTACAGTTAGTGTGTGTGGGGGGGGGGCACAGCTGGGGTTTCTCTATCTTACACAGTCTGTGGGGGGGGGGGCACAGCTGGGGTTTCTCTATCTTACTCAGTCTGTGTGTGGGGGGGGGGGCACAGCCGGGGTTTCCATATCTTACAGTCTATGGGGGGCACAGCTGGGGTTTCTCTATCTTACAGTTTGTGTGTGTGTATGTGGGGGGGCACAGCTGGGGTTTCTCTATCTTACACAGTCTGTGGGGGGGGGGGACAGCTGGGGTTTCTCTATCTTACAGTTTGTGTGTGTGTATGTGGGGGGGCACAGCTGGGGTTTCCCTATCTTACACAGTCTGTGGGGGGGGGACAGCTGGGGTTTCCCTATCTTACAGTTTGTGTGTGTGTATGTGGGGGGGCACAGATGGGGTTTCCATATCTTACAGTCTGTGGGGGGCACAGCTGGGGTTTCCATATCTTACAGTCTGTGGGGGGCAAAGCTGGGGTTTCCCTATCTTACACAATCTGTGGGGGAGGGGGGCACAGCTGGGGTTTCCCTATCTTACACAGTCTGTGGGGGGGGGGCACAGCTGGGGTTTCCCTATCTTACAGTCTGTGGGGGGGGGGGCACAGCTGGGGTTTCCCTATCTTACAGTCTGTGGGGGGCACAGATGGGGTTTCCATATCTTACAGTCTGTGGGGGGCACAGCTGGGGTTTCTCTATCTTACACAGTCTGTGGGGGGGGGGGGGCACAGCTGGGGTTTCCCTATCTTACACAGTCTGTGGGGGGCACAGATGGGGTTTCCATATCTTACAGTCTTTTGGGGAGGGGGCACAGCAGGGGGTTCCATATCTTACACAATCTGTGGGGGAGGGGGGCACAGCTGGGGTTTCCCTATCTTACACAGTCTGTGGGGGGGCACAGCTGGGGTTTCCCTATCTTACACAGTCTGTGTATTGAAGGCAAGTTGAATGTACAGTCATTGATATAAAGATTAAGTTATTGTCACATACATGCACTTGAATCTGCAAAATAATTATTATTTGATTTTCAGCAGTTGTTATACCTGAAACGTAGAATACCTTTCTTTATTTTTATTTTTTTTTTGCCTCAAAGTCTGGTCTCTTAAAATATAACCTTCCGTCTGGTTTCTCTTGTAGTCTGTTGAATTCTCCAAACCCTGGTGGAGGTCAAAGTTCGTGTCAAAGGTCAGGGTCAGCCACATGCTCGCAGTGTTCTCTACTTAAAAGACAGACATATACCTGTCCAGGACTACAGAGGGCTGGGTTAGTACATAGATGTGATTTCTCTTCCTCCAATGTGCATGGAGCTTTTTTAATAACAGTACTAGTGCTATAAATAGATTGCTGTGCTATAAATAACTGGCTAGGCTATAAATATCTTGCTGGGTTATAAATATCTTGCTGCGTTAAATACTTTTCATTTCTATTTAGTAAAGGTTGCAGTGGTTAATAATTTTGTTTTTCAAAATTTTTGACTTACTTATTTGTTATTTTAAATGTGGAATTTGCTTTATTTAAATTTCTGGAAAACACTTTTGCACTCATCAATAATTACTTACAAGGTGAACTTTAAAACCTTACAAGTCCATATATTCTTTAATAATTTTTGTTTTTCTTTACTCAGAATCCCCTTCCCCAAAATCACATGTTTTGAATAATAACCAGGTTTGACCCTTGACATCGACCTCTGACCTGCTTTTCCTTTCACCCTTTTCCTGTCTGCTACATTTTATCTGTTTACTGTGTCAGGTTTCTCTAGTTTTACTTTGTCTGGAGAGTTTACTATACTTTTGTTTATTTGAATTAAGCCAAGTGTAAGTAAAGTCATGTGACAGTGAAGTCATGTGACAGTAAAGTCATGTGACAGTAGAGTCATGTGACAGTAAAGTCGTGTGGCAGTAAAGTCATGTGACAGTAAAGTCATGTGACAGTAAAGTCATGTGACAGTAAAGTCATGTGACAGTAAAGTCGAGTGACAGTTAAGTCATGTGGCAGTAAAGTCATGTGACAGTTAAGTCATGTGAAAGTAAAGTCGAGTGACAGTTAAGTCATGTGACAGTTAAGTCATGTGACAGTAGAGTCATGTGGCGGTAAAGTCATGTGACAGTAAAGTCAAGTGTCAATATAATCAGCTTTTGTCTATATTTAAACTAGTTATATAAGTAAAGTTTATTGATAATGTAAGATAAACTGGTTATAGAAGTAAAGTTTACTGATGATGATTGTGTAAGATAAACTGGTTATAGAAGTAAAGTTTACTGATGATGATTGTGTAAGATAAACTAGTTATTTAAGTAAAGTTTACTGATGATGATTGTGTAAGATAAACTAGTTATATAAGTAAAGTTTACTGATGATGATTGTGTAAGATAAACTAGTTATAGAAGTAAAGTTTACTGATGATGAATGTGTAAGATAAACTAGTTATATAAGTAAAGTTTACTGATGATGATTGTGTAAGATAAACTAGTTATAGAAGTAAAGTTTACTGATGATGATTGTGTAAGATAAACTAGTTATATAAGTAAAGTTTACTGATGATGATTGTGTAAGATAAACTAGTTATATAAGTAAAGTTTACTGATGATGATTGTGTAAGATAAACTAGATATATAAGTAAAGTTTACTGATGGTGATTGTGTAAGATTACATATACATTGTTCCATGTTTCAGTGTGGATGCATTAGAAAAAAATCAGGAGCTGGAATTTGAGCGAAACGTGGAGCGCTTCGTCTTCCTCAAGGTAACTTGGAAAATATGGATAGTGAGGCGCAATATTACACTATATTACACAAATATTTAAGTTTTAGTTAATGGTTTATTAGGTCCCCTGAAAAGAAGTCTCAAGTGACCTATTCTAACCGTCTTTTGTCTGTTGACGTCCAGGCCCTCTTTTACCTGTCCTTGTCTAGCTCAATCTTGGTTTAATTTAGGTAAGTGATAATTTCAGTGTAAGGACACAACAACAAAAGTTGTTGGAATACTAGTACATCAGAACTCAGGTGACCATTAAGGCCCATGGGCCTCTTGTATTCATTAAGTAAATGCAGTATAATTGACATTTTTGTAGAATGTCTCTTTAATTGAATAGTTACTGCTTGAAATTAATGGCAATATTTGACACCATTGTTGCTGCAGATGTTAAAAAGACATCAAATTCTCACATGTGTTATCATAACAAGACAGAAATCAAATTCTCACATGTGTTATCACAACAAGACAGAAATCAAATTCTCACATGTGTCATCATAACAAGACAGAAATCAAATTCTCACATGTGTTATCATAACAAGACAGAAATCAAATTCTCACATGTGTCATCACAGCAAGACAGAAATCAAATTTTCACATGTGTCATCACAGCGATACAGAAATCAAATTCTCACATGTGTTATCACAACAAGACAGAAATCAAATTCTCACATGTGTCATCACAGCGATACAGAAATCAAATTCTCACATGTGTCATCACAGCAAATCAGAAATCAAATTCTCACATGTGTCATTACAGCAAGACAGAAATCAAATTCTCACATGTGTCATCACAGCGATACAGAAATCAAATTCTCACATGTGTCAACACAACAAGACAGAAATCAAATTCTCACATGAATCATCGCAACAAGACAGAAATCAAATTCTCACATGTGTCATCACAGCGATACAGAAATCAAATTCTCACATGTGTCATCACAGAAAGACAGAAATCAAATTCTCACATGTGTCATCATAACAAGACAGAAATCAAATTCTCACATGTATCATTACAGCAAGACAGAAATCAAATTTTCACATGTGTCATCACAGCGATACAGAAATCAAATTCTCACATGTGTTATCACAACAAGACAGAAATCAAATTCTCACATGTATCATCACAACAAGACAGAAATCAAATTCTCACATGTGTCATCACAGCAAGATAGAAATTGTTGTTTGATATTCGCCGTATTCACATCTTAATATTTGAAAGAATCCTGAACTACAAATGTATCTCGATGTGAAAAGTATGTTTCAGTGTTTTGCAAATGTTTCAACATTTTCCATCAAAATCAATATTACCAAACCATCAAAATTAATATTACCAAATATACTTACATTGTAAATTTTCTGATTTAATGTCTTTTTATGGGCTATTTCAAGCCAAAGAATTTTTGAAAAAAATAACAAATGACAATATTTTGTATTAATTGACAAATAAGTAATTAATTCCTTTTTCAGTGGGGAGCCAAAGCGTTAAAAAATATGGTGATTGTCCCCCCTGGTTCTGGTATTGTACACCAGGTGAACCTCGAATATTTGGCTAAAGTGGTGTTTGATACGGACAATGTTCTCTACCCAGACAGCCTGGTGGGTACGGACTCGCACACCACGATGATCAACGGCCTTGGTATTGTCGGCTGGGGTACGTACCAACAGAATGATAACTTTAGTTCTGAAGGTCATAGATCAAGGTCACCGTTACTATAAATAGAACCGAGATCCAAACAAAGGTATACAGAGTGATAATTTGAGTTCTGAAGGTCATAGATCAAGGTTACCATTACTAAAAATAGAACCGAGATCCAAACAAAGGTATACAGAGTGATAACTTGGTGTTCCCTTGGGTATATAAAACACAGACTTCATAGAGTGCCTCCTTAATGAACTTAAATCTCTGTTAACAGGTGTAGGAGGGATAGAGGCTGAAGCTGTTATGTTGGGACAAGCCATCAGTATGGTCCTACCTCAGGTGGTCGGCTACAGACTGACCGGGACGGTCAACCCTCTGGTCACTTCTACTGATGTCGTACTGACCATCACTAAGGTAAGGTCGCGGTCAAGGTCAACATACCAATATTGATCTGACAATTAGCCCATGCTCGCATATAAACCCAGCCATATCTATTGTCCTTCAGAGGATGACAACTGGTGCTAATACTTGTCATACAATAAGCCAGACTCCCAATTTGTATCAGAGTTTTTGTGTTCGCTCCTCGAGCTTTATCATTACAGAATAATCACAACAGTGATATAAGTGGCAGGCGAGGACATTTGTTAGTATCCCTTTTAAGGTCCTGCTAAAGCTCTGGATATTGTCCTTTAACAACATGTCCACTTGTTCCCAATGTGTTTCCTAACATTAAAGGCCCAATATACGTAACTTTCGGCAAAACTTGAAGCGAAAATCAAGCCTAATAAGTTAAACTTATTATATTTATAGATTTAGTTAAGATTAACTGATATCAGCAATATTCAAGATGAATTTGTACGTGGTACAGCAGCAGTTGAAACGCTGTATTTATAAACACGCGTCCCTTTTGAACTGTCTTCTACGTTCGGCTTGTTATAGAAGTGGGCCCCATCTGAATTATTTTCAATTCTTTGGATTTTTTTTGTCAAGAGTTTCTTGTTAGTTACCGCTCAGGTTTACTTCGTTTTAGGCTTAGTTTTGCATGGTTACCAACTGGATTTTTTTTCATAATTTTTCAGAATCCCGAAAAAATTGCTGAAGTTACGTATATTGGGCCTTTAACTGACCAGTATTCATTTCTGAAAACACGTTTGAACTCTTCCAATTCAAAGGTTTAAATACCGTAAGCCAATATTTTCACACAAGGAATTTTTCACTTAGACAGACTCCAAAGTGTGTGAAAATTTGCATGCTGTCAGTCCTGATGTTTTACACTATGTACCTATAATACTATTATACACTGTTGAGTATAAGTGCTGTTAAATAGGTTGGTGTGTGGATATACCCCTGGAGATTTAATGCCAGGGAAATCAGCGAAAATTTCCACACCGCATTTCATGATCAGGAGTGAGTGAATTAATACTGATGTTATGTCATGCCTCTTCATTCCAAATTACATAAATGTGTTTTTTACAGGAAGTGCTCGGTTGTTATTTCAGAATCTGAGACAGATCGGAGTCGTTGGGAAGTTTGTCGAGTTTTTCGGCCCCGGTGTGGAGCACCTGTCCATTGCTGATCGCGCTACGATCTCCAACATGTGTCCAGAGTACGGGGCCACTATCGGGTTCTTCCCCGTGGATGAGAAAAGTCTTGACTATCTACGTCAGACAGGTAAGCAGCTGTGATAAGAATCAGTTTCCTTTCCCGTCAGCCTCTTGTATGTTCCTCGTCCGATCATTATTAGCTCACCTGCCCAAAGGGACAAGTGAGCTTATGTGATGGTGCAGCGTCCGTCCTTTCCCGTCAGCATCTTGTATGTTCCTCGTTTTATCATTATTAGCTCATACAAGTGAGCTTATATGATGGTGCAGCGTCTGTCCATCCGTCCTTTGTCCGCCCGTCGTTCCCAGCAGCCTCTAGTATGTTCCTCGTCGGATCATTATCATATACTAAAAGTAGTCTTGGAACGGTTAGTGAAAATGCTGACCGGTTAACTAACTCAGACTAACTGAACCGTAACCGGATAACTGGCCTTTTGTATGTGAAAAATGTATTTTTTTTTTACATTTTTACCAGTGAAATATCAAAAATATAAGTTATGTGATAAATAGAATCTTATACCTGTGTCAATGTATCCTTCTAATGGGTCAGTGACATGCTTTAGACTATCTTAAAACATAAATAAGATAAAAAATTTTCCATAAAGCATAAATCGTTTTTGTGGAATCGCCATGAACTCCAACTCTGAAGAAACATACAGTTGCTTTCCAAGTTTAATCCAAAATAAAACGTCCCCATCGCCAGTCCTCGCATGTACATGTCAGCATTCAAGCATGGAAGCGATAGCGTCATTACATAATCATGGTCAGTGTAGTGTTTGACGAAATCCGGAAGTATGGCAAATGGTAGCACTGGAATTTAAACACTTTTATTTTGTAACACTAACAGCGAGCTGGAGATTGGACATGCACTAAACAACTATTAACTCATTGTCAAATGGGTGAACAGAATTCATTACAATAAATGTCACATCAAGTACTTCACCAAAACGAAAAATCTGCTTTGTGTTGCGAACGCTATCATTATGACTCGCATGTAGCTAGGAGATAGGAAGTCAGGAGTTACACTCACTTCTCAAACGGCACAGTAATCTCCTGACTGGTCTGTCATAGTCTGTTTTAGAAGTAACTTTTTTCTCATTGTACAAATGTCTCTAACATAAAATTTTTATCATAAATACATGTTACTATAACTATTTTGTATTGATGGAAACAATTTTAGCTTTTCAAATACGATAAAGTGTGAATTTCTGTCGATTATCGTTTGATCTTGAAGGTTGGATGATTGATCTTCAAATTTTGACCGATGCCCAGCACTACGACTGTTGTTAGTCATGATCATAACATTGTTTATCACATAACTGACCCGTTCAGTCATGTCATTCGGCCATGTCATAAAAATGGTATTTCACACGTGTAATAACACCATTGTGACGTCATAAACAAATGACATCTTTATGACGTCATATGATTGTCTCGGTAGTGAAAATCGTACTGTCACAGAATTCGAAGAAATTTGCCTTCCTCATACAGAATTAATTTGAGGGTTTTTGTGTATTTTCTCATAAATATAAGTTATGTGATATATAAAATCTTACACTCGTGTCAATGTAATATGGAATTTATTAAACTCGTTAAATAATTTAATATGTCACTCGCCTAAAGGCTAGTGACATATTAAATTATCTAACTCGATTAATAAAGTCGAGTGACATAATAAATTATTTAACGAGTTTAATAAATTCCGTATTACATCAACACTTGTGTAAGATCCTCTATGTACGGTCTAACATAAGCAGCCGTACAATGAGGTATTGATAGGTGGGACGTAAACTGGCTGATATAAGATTAACTAAAGGCCACAAACTGTTAAAGTGAAATTGTTCGCGGTGTGGAAATTTTCACTTATTTCACTGTCATTGATCTCTGTGAATATATCCACATGCGAACATATTTAACACCACTCAAACTCTACAGTGTACAATAGATTTTTAGGTACACAGAACAAAACAGCATGACTGACAGCGTGAAAATGTTCACACCACGAACAATTTGGAGACGGCTAATCGAAAAATTCCACACACAAAAATTTTGGTTTTTACATTAGGTATAGAGAGACCAGGGAGAGTTACAAGTCAGGTGGCAGTTAGAAACAATATGATTGGTCGAAAAATTTGGTTAGAATCTCTATAAATGAACATCCTCTCCAAATGATGCATTGATGTATATATTCCGGTGCTATATGAACCTGTGAAATCTGGAAACCTGCGTAAAGTAAACGTCTCTTAAGGTTATATATAAACACTAACTCACAACATACTATCCAAGCTTACCGAGAGCTTTCGATGGTCACTGTCCATCTTCAGGTCACTCTTGTGGTAGACGCTAAGTAAACACCTCTTGTTGTATGTTTCAGGTCGTCATAGCGACAAGATCCAACAAATAGAGACGTACCTCCGTGCGGTGAATATGTTCCGTAACTATGGTGACCCGTCCCAGGATCCTGTTTTCTCACAGGTCTGTTTCCTCGTTTGACCATATATAACAAATGTGTGATAACACACAAGTTAAGGCTGTATGCTATTTTACAAACTGGTGTTTTGTGTTAAGAGTTTTCTCCCCTTTCCAGTGTATTCCAATAAGTAAGACCTTAACCAAATTCATGGGTAACCAGTTTATAGGTGCATGCACACAAATGGATATTTGATGGGTCATTAATTACTTTAAACATACTTATTTTGGCACATTCACAAAATTTAAACCAATAAGCGAAATGAATATTTCATAGAGGAACGGTACATAAGATACACATTTTCGTAGTACACGATTCGAAATTATACAGAACTAGTTTAATGTTATTCTAAATTCATAAATTAAAGGGGTTTCTCGAATCTGACCCTTCTGCTTCTACATTAGTTTAGAAATTTTGGATTCCCACCTTTTGGCCCCTAGTATCACTGAAGAGTCCTCGGAGGACAAAACAGCTGTATGATGCAGTTTAATTCATTTTTTCGGCATACTGTATCTGTTACTAAATTTAAATGTGCAGCATATGTGTGTGTTAAGTCATCTTTAAACGTAATTTTGGCACATTCACTTAACCGAATTTAAACTAATAAACACAATGATATACATATTGGTGCATTGCAATAATACTTCCTGTAAAAGGCAATATACAGAAATTGAAATTAACGAAGTCATAATTAGGCGGAATGCTTTCAGAATGAAAATCTCTTAGATATGTACATTTACAGTAATAAGACAAAGGAAATCAATGTTTCATTTGACCTCTGACCTTGACAGATTGTGGAGCTCGACCTCTCCACCATAGTGTCCTGCTGTTCGGGTCCCAAGCGACCACATGACAAGGTAGCCGTCACCGACATGAAGACCGACTTCAAAGCTTGCCTCAACAACAAAGTCGGCTTCAAAGTAAGGCGAAACTCCTTTGAATATAGCATCAAGTTTCTGTATAGTTGCTTATATTTGTAAGGGTGTTAACTGCATTAAATTTGGGAATTCATTATTATGAAAAAAAATTCATGAAAAAATTATATTATGGCTTAATGTAGGTTTCACAATTATTTCGTGATCTGCAAAATTGTATCTCCACAAATAAGTTTTAACCAAACATTGCGAACTGTCACACCTGATAGTGAAATTTTACTTGTGTGAATATAGCACCATATAATAAGATAAGCTATTGATAACGTATAGTTGCTAATATTTGTTAGAATTTGAATTTTGCGTAATTTGCGAATGCATCAAAATTCATGAAAAGTAACTCCCTGTAAAAATTTCATATTGTGGAATCATAATCTAGGTTTCATGATTATTTTGTGATACCTGAAATTAAACCCCATTTAATCATTTTCAGAAAAAAACTGCTTAATTTTACACCCGCAAAATTTATCTACTTTACATTATATGCAGAAATCAATTAGTATGTAAGATAAATGAATTTGGCCTTGTTCCATTTCCAGGGTTTTGCCATTCCTGCGGATCGCCAGTCTGTCACTGCCCCTATCGTGTTTGACAACCATGAGTACACATTATCACATGGCTCCGTTGTCATAGCAGCCATCACCAGTTGTACGAACACCAGTAATCCGTCGGTCATGCTGGGAGCTGGACTCCTGGCGAAGAAAGCTGTCGAGGCTGGACTCAGCGTCAGCCCGTACATCAAAACCAGTCTGTCGCCAGGCAGCGGGGTCGTCACCTACTACCTCAAAGAAAGCGGCGTCACACCCTACCTGGAGAAATTAGGGTGAGTAGGGGGGAATGGGGGGCAGGGGTAGGGGTGGTCTTGACTCAGCGTCAGCCCGTACGTCAAAACCAGTCTGTCGTCAGGCAGCGGGGTCGTCACCTACTACCTCAAAGAAAGCGGCGTCACACCCTACCTGGAGAAATTAGGGTGAGTAGGGAGGGGCAAGGGGCAGGAGTAGGGGTGGTCTTAACTCAGCGTCAGCCCGTACATCAAAACCAGTCTGTCGCCAGGCAGCGGGGTCGTCACCTACTACCTCAAAGAAAGCGGCGTCACACCCTACCTGGAGAAATTAGGGTGAGTAGGGGGGAATGGGGGGCAGGGGTAGGGGTGGTCTTGACTCAGCGTCAGCCCGTACGTCAAAACCAGTCTGTCGTCAGGCAGCGGGGTCGTCACCTACTACCTCAAAGAAAGCGGCGTCACACCCTACCTGGAGAAATTAGGGTGAGTAGGGAGGGGCAAGGGGCAGGGGGATTCTATAGGTGAGATACAGGGTTCGGCGTCAACCGCTGACGCTATATCAAAACAATCTGTCGTCACCTACCACCTCAGAGAGAGCAGCGTCACGCCCTACCTGGTGAAACTAAGGGTTATGTTATATGGAAGGAAAGATGACTAGAAGAGAACTGAAGAGTATTGGAGGGGTAGTCTGAAGGGGCCAAATATAAAAGGGACTGATCATGGTGAAATGGCAATTAGTATAGGGACGAAATATAACACTGTGCTGAGGGAAAGGGACTTGGGTAAAGATTTTATGCAATTATTCCTGAAAAGAGAGACTAATATCATAAGAATAGGGACTTGATCTCCAGAACTGTGGGCACAAGAAACTGAGATGTCATTAAAATCAAGCCATTAGACATAACATTTTATAGGCAGATTACTATAAAATGTTAAATTGTAACTCCGGGGATAAGCAGTATTTGTTCGGTTACTCTTGGGGTAAACAGTATTTGTTCGGTTACTCTTGAGGTAAACAGTATTTGTTCGGTTGTAGATTTGACATCGTCGGTTATGGTTGTATGACCTGCATTGGTAACAGTGGCCCGCTACCGGAACCTGTATCAGAGGCCATAGAAAAGGTGAGTCAGAGGTCAACTAGGGTCATAGAAAACGTGAGTCAGAGGTCAACACAGGTCATAGAAAAGATGAGTCAGAGGTCAACACAGGTCATAGAAACAGAAAGGTGAGTCAAAGGTTAACACAGGTCATAGAAAAGGTGAGTCAAAGGCCAACAGGTCATAGGAAAGGCGAGTCAAAGGTCGCTCATGTACAGGTCATAGAAAAAGTGAGTCAGAGGTTGATACAGGTCATGGACGAGTTTTTCAGAGTTAACATTTTATTGATTTTTGTATCCCATATACAAGATGTATACATTATGTAATCAGAAAATGTATAATTTTATCAGAAAGCAAGTGTATAAATGTTTTGTCTACAATCAATGTATATTCATATCTTGCTTCATTTCCCCAGAATGATTTGGTAGCCTGTGGCGTTCTCTCAGGGAATCGTAATTTTGAGGGCCGGATCCATCCTCTAACGAGGGCAAACTACTTAGCTTCACCGCCCCTCGTCATAGCCTACGCTCTAGCTGGCACGGTCCTCATAGACTTCGAAACACAGCCCCTAGGTAAGTTGCACAACCTATAGGTATGGACTGAAACACAGCCCCTAGGTAAGGACTGGACTTACCTAGGGTTCAAAATTTAAAGTACTAAAGTGAGGATTGGACATGTTTTCCAGTTTGTTCACAACACCACCCTAGCTAATTGAAGTGAAGACTTTGGGCACAAAAATTAAATATTTTAATGAAACACCTGACTGTACAATAAAAGGGACTTTAATCTACAAATTCAAATGGCTTTAGTGAGAATTAGACTTTGTTTCTGTAATCTGGGTGTATATATATATGTTAGATATGGTCAGACTTTCCTCAATTCTCATTGGCTAAAATATGGTCACATGGAGGTCGATATTTTGTGATACAGTATTGACCTGATGTTTCTACTTTTTACAAACACTAAATCAATATTGCATTTATGATGTCATAATCAGTGAGATTTCACAGTTCACCACCGTCATTTTCATGCTTTATCTAAAAGATGAATGCAATTTCAATTTCAGTCTTTTGCAAACAAGTTTCATACGTTATATAAAAATTAAGGTCCTTTGTTTCGGTCAATATGATGTTATACCGACCTGGTAGAATCTAGAATATTGGCCTCGGGCTTCGCCTTCAGTCAATATTTGTTCTACCAGGTTGCTAAAACTATGGATAATAATCTGTGAATAGCTTTAAGACAACCTATAGGTTATGATAAAGCAGTATATAAGTACCTTAAATTATTTCAATTATTACTAATTACGTGGCGTTCAATACAAAGGTTTTTCATAAAGGCCATTCCATAAAGCAAGGAAATTGCCATCAGAATTAAAATAAAAATTGAGAATTAAACATGGTGAATGTTGCAACCCTTTCTGTGGTGTGTATATTTGTGACTACCAGTATTCCTGCTACCTCTGTCTGTAGTGTATAACTTGAAATACCTGTGTTTCAGGAACCAATGGGGAAGGAAAGGATGTATTTCTGAGGGACATCTGGCCAACACGGAAAGAAATCCAGGTATTTATTTTGTCACCGGCATTGAATAGAATTATGATTTTTGGGGGTTAAAAGGGGTCCTCCTGACCCCTCTCACATATATTGAACAAAATATTTCCAGTGCAATTGTTTGTACAGTGTAATCTGTCTAAACTGGAAGTCAACGGGACCAGTTTACACAGGTAGCTGTTTCTACAGGCAGGATATAAGTTAATAGAAAAATGCAAAGACGTAACGATAAGGCCAAAATAGACAGGGATTCAGATTAATCCGGTTTGGTTTTAAACAAGTTATACTGTACCACATATTGTGACAGGAAGTGATAAATGTCCGCTGTTTTGTTAAACAGGAAGTGATAAATAGCCGTTGTTTTGTTTAACAGGAAGTGATCAATAGCCGCTGTTTTGTTTAACAGGAAGTGATCAGTAACTGTTGTTTTGTTGACAGGAAGTTGAGCAGCAGTTCGTGGTTCCTGCCATGTTTACAGACGTTTACTCACGTATCACTGTAAGTACAGGTGCATACCCGTTAAACCTCCCTCGAGCTCGTTAGGAGGGAAACTCCCTCATCTCCCCTTGCTCATTAGGAGGGAAACTCCCTCATCTACCCTCGAGCTCCTTAGGAGGGAAACTCCCTCATCTCCCCATTTAAAACAGGAAGTCATGCATCTCAAATAACAAACTTGCACGTCTGATGTGAATAGTAATAGATGTTGATATAGAAGTACATTTTACCTTCACAAGACTGTACAGCCTACCTGTAGCAGGTCCCTAAGGGCTATTGGGGGGATTGGTCGAGTGGTTAACATTCCGGCCTTCAATGCAGGCGGCCAGGGTTTGATCTACCGAAATTGTCATACACATGGAATATTCAGAGTAAGTGTTTTTCTCCTGCCCACGTAACCCCAACAACTCAAGTGAAGTATAAAATGGTCTGGGGTGGGTGTTGAAGTATCTGTGTTCAAGCATTCAAGTGAGGTGGCACTAGAAAAGATGCCGTTGGAAACAAAGCCCCATTACAAACATAACACAATTCATCTCCAGCACCCAAGCAAACATATGTATACACACATATAGGGAGATATTAGCCAGGTGGTTTAGGACAAGTAGTTAGCGCCTGATAGGGCAGCTCCGGCGAACTCCTCAGAATTGTATATGATAGAACTGTATGTGTTAATTGTATTGATTGAATAAGTGTTGTATATCCATGTACTGTAAAGCGCTTTAGAGTGGCTTTTGCTTGCTAGATAGCTATCATCATAGGGTGCTATATCAAAATCATAATGTTGTATACTTACTTACTTATTCCATTAGTTATATTTATATTTACAGTATCTTTCTGTGAATGTTTGTAACTATTTTGTTCATTATAGTCCCATCTTCGGGCACAAATTTCATTTCAAATCTAATAAACGCGATAATGGTTCAATAAATGTAACTGCATAAGATTTGCATAAATCGTTGTTAGCTCCACCAACGTTTATTGTTGGTGACGTCACACATTTGTTTTTCAAACTGAAGGATTTGCATAACTCCGCCCACATGTATTGTTGTCGATGTCATAGAAATTTGGCACATGTTTGACTACAGTTATGAGGTGATAATGATAATCAGTGGAACAATGTTCATCGAGTGAATGTCAGTGTAGACTGTAAATATTTAATCGTGAAGGAGAGGTGGGAGGCACTTGTATCCATATATCAAGGGTGGTAGTGTTGAAAACAGATCTGCCTTCATTCCCTATATCAAATCTCTTTTGATAAAAAGTGCCGTCTGCCCCTCCCATATTGTTAATTCTGGTACAGCCCTAATTGGACATTGTAATTCTGAAGCCAGCATGCTCCTGCAAAAACTTTTGAGTTAATCAAGTATTTACGTATCTCGGTCAACCACACAGACCAATTAGGTTTCTATTATTCTCTTATCCTGGACAGGAAAATCCACATATAACGTGGAACCTTGTTATCTCAAACTCCCGTAACTCAAAGACCCCGTTTAGTTCAAAGTAATTCGTCGCACCTGGCATGACTTCAAGTATTTGAACTCACCTAACACGAATACGAATGTATGCTTGATTTGATTGACAGGCTGGTAACAAGAGGTGGAACGCCCTGGAGGCTCCGTCAGAAATGTTGTATCCCTGGGATCTCAAATCCACCTACATCAAGTCGCCACCATTCTTTGATACTATGGTAAGTGGGTTGGTAAGGACATGGTTATAGTGTCTAAATGGGTTGGCTATAGTAAGAATATGGTAAGTGGGTTGGTAAGGACATGGTCGAAGAGTTGGTTTGAAGAATTGTGGGCTTGTAAGAATATGGTAAGTGGGTTGGTAAGGACATGGTAGAAGAGTTGGTTTGTCAAATTGTGGGCTTGTAAGAATATGGTAACTGGGTTGGTAAGGACATGGTAGAAGAGTTGGTTTGTCAAATTGTGGGCTTGTAAGACTATGTTAAATAGGCTTGTAAGAATGGGGTAAAGGTTAGTAAGAGCATAGTCAATGAGGTTAATTTATAGTATTCATATTTATTTGTATCTTATGCCAATTTTTTCAATCTTTCTAGATACCATCGGAATTTTCTTTTGGGATATAAATTTTTGGACAGAAATCTTTTACATTCAATATCAATGTTAAGTGAAGTACCGTTAAATTTTGTGACAAGAACATTTCTTCCTCCTCAGACAAAAGAACTACCCACCCAGACTGGCTTAAAGGATGCGTGTGTGTTGCTGAACCTTGGTGACTCTGTTACCACGGATCACATTTCTCCTGCTGGGAGTATCGCCCGCAACAGTCCTGCTGCACGCTACTTGGGATCTCGAGGGTAAGTTTACAAGGCTCCACAGGGAAGGCACAAATGGCCGAGTAATAAAAATCTATCGGCTAATTTGATGGAAATCCAGGGAGTTTCTTGCCATAGCATGATAGTCTACTCCTATGTGGCAGATTACATTGTACCTGTAATTACAAAATAATTACATATCTATAAGGAATTTCCCTTCAGCTAAGTGGTAGTGTCAGACCAGAGGGAATTTCCCTTCGTCTCGGTGGTAGAATGTCGGACCAGAAGAATTTCCCTTCAGCTCAGCGGTAGAGTGTCTGACCAGAGGGAATTTCCCTTCAGCTCAGTGGTAGAGTGTCGGACCAGAGGGAATTTCCCTTCAGCTAAGTGGTAGAGTGTCGGACCAGAGGGAATTTCCTTTCGGCTCAGTGGTTGAGTGTCTGACCAGAGGGAATTTCCTTTCGGCTCAGTGGTAAAGCGTCCAACTAGGAAGTATGTGATCTCAGGTTCGTCCCCCTTTGAAGGAAACATCTGAGTCTCCTGTTCCTGTTACAATGGTGTCTAAATGCAGTAAAAAGATTGTAGAAGTTCCTTTTTAAGTTTCAGAGGCGACAATATTGACCAAAAAGTCATTAAAATTATTCACACGCGAAGAAAAATTTGAACCCTTCCAATTTAGAGATCGGAAGAGTTCAACACATGTACATTTTATGATATTGTTAATATCTTCTTGTGAACAGATTGACTCCAAGACAATTCAACTCGTACGGATCTCGTCGCGGCAATGATGCAGTGATGACACGTGGAACATTCGCTAATATCCGATTGGTCAATAAATTTGTTTCCAAACCAGGACCAAGGACTGCTCATTTTCCCAGTGGAGAAGAGGTGAACATTTTAATCTATGATCTAGAGTTTGTGTGCATCTTTAAATTACAGTCAAACCTCACTAGTTCGAACTCGTATAAGTTGAAGACCCCGTTTAATTCGAAGTATTTCGTCTGTCACAGCCAAATTTCATACCAAGCATTAGAATTCCCTTAGCTAAACTCTTTGCCTGCTAAGTAATAGAGTTATCTCCCTAGACCCAGGCACTGAGTAATTATTGAAAAAAAAATCAACTTTCATTTCAAATTTACAAAGTATTTCCATTTATTCAATTTACATATCAATGGATTATCGATGTCATCTCAGATGATTCTGTCAGAAATAAATACTCTCAGAAGTCTATAACATTTAAATTTATCTCATACCATTGGTTAATTGGATGAAAATGAGCCCCACTGACATTCCCTGCCAAAAATCCCTGTATATATCGGTAAAATTATGATTATAAAACAGCGAAAACCATGCTGTAGAAAGCATGGAATCCATCTTCGTTATAACTGTGAACGAGGCTGAGGAATTGTGGGTAGTGATGTAATGCTTATATTTAGAAAACGAAAGTACTTCTGAGAATATCAACCGGGCGGGAGCTCCTTCCAGCAGTGGCTGACGGTAAGAAATGTCTGGGTGGCGCTGACCTCCAGCCGCAGGCAGAGAGTTAAATACTTTGGTCAGTTTTCCCATGGTCCCCCAAACTTCAAGACGAGATTTTACTGTATTTCAAATATATGTGAAATTTTAATATACAGATTAAAGTAGTTGATATCATATATATCAAACTGTCCATTTGTTGTTGAAAAATATTAGTATACTTAAATTTTTGTATCTATGTAAACACTGAATTCTGACATCTAAGTCATAGAGTTCACAGGTAAAATGACAGTTCAGGGTTGAAAGGCTACAGTTTTTAATAACCTTCTTTACTTAAGGTCAAGGTCACAAGACCAGGATATGTTTGATACTTAGGTATAGGTCATCTCAACACCTGAAATGACGTTTGGCCTTCAAAAGTCTCCGACTGTGGAGGAAGAGCTCCCACCCTGGGCTCCTTAGAGGTTTGGCAATCTTGGCTTGTTACAGGCTGTTAGACAATAGAGCTAGGTCTTACTGACTGTTTTGTTCCTTCTGTCAGACATCCATGAATTTGGGTGTATTTGTGTGAAAAATATTGGGGAAAAAAATCATTTATTTTGTTCTGAAAATTTTTATCTGGATTGTTCAGTTTTGGTGCTTGTGTATTTTAGATGGACATTTTTGACGCAGCAGAGCGGTATCGCAGTGAAGGACAACAAGTGATTGTATTGGCTGGGAAGGATTACGGATCCGGATCATCACGGGATTGGGCTGCTAAGGGTCCCTGGATGTTGGTGAGTTTGGAGTTATCTCCCTTTACACAGGCAATATGTCTTCAGGTGAATGTTGTATGAAGTGTGGTAAAAAAGTGAATTTAACAGTACAAAACAGAATGACTGACAGCGCAAAAAAATTCCATGGGCAAAAATAATGGCTTTTACATTACACTCCTCGAGCTCTGTTTTCATGTCGCACTACTATATACTACAGTGTGTACTTGATGTTTCTTTTGTGCATGGAATGTTTTAATTTCATTTTAACACAAATGAAGGCCATCATTCATCTCCTTACAAAGTCAGTTAGATCCTGCCAGTTTTGATTTGTAAAACTTCTCTATTTCAGGGGATCAAGGCTGTCATTGCGGAGAGTTACGAGAGGATTCACCGTAGTAACTTGGTCGGTATGGGAATTATCCCGTTCCAGTATCTGCCTGGCCAGACCGCGGAGAGTCTCGGGCTGACCGGGAAGGAACGCTTCTCTGTTGACCTCCCGGACGACATAAAGGCCGGCCAGACGATGACTGTGAAGGTAAGGGATGGTAGATTGCAAACTGTTTAGATTAGCAGCAAGAATTAAAGTATTTTGTCCATTGACATTAAATTATATCATTTGCATTGTTAGCTTACTTATGCCGTGGTGCAGCGGCGTCCATCTGTCAACTTTTCTTTTGAACAGCTTCTTCTGAAATGGTTGGTAGCTTTTTTAGAACGAGCTTGACAAAGTTTGAGAAGGAAAACAACTTTCACTTTCTTTCCAGGTCATAGAGGTCAAATTTGTTAAAACCGCTAAATGAGTTGTCCGGAAATACTGTAGGAGATTTTTCACACCAAGATTGTAGTACAAGAGTTTATTCATCTTCCTGATTCAAGTGACTCTTTTGTATAAGGAATTGTATAGCGGGGTTTTGCATCCAAATTGGACTTTGGGAGTCATTTTGACCCCCTATATTGAATATTGGGGGTCCTAAATAATTATTTGGGGTCCTTATAAATGATAATGTTCAGTACTCATTGCTGCAAGTCATATACTTCATTTAAACTGAAAACTGGAATTTTTCAGTTGTAATTCCAGAGAGTCCTAGGGACCAAGATGTTTAGATTTGAGGGGTCTTATAGTGGAAAATGTGGGTATTTGAAGCAGGATTCTGCTTCCTGTAAAACCCTGTATAGTGACTTTAATACAACATAAATTTTTTGTCATCGTTACAGTTAAGTGATGGACGTACGTTCAGTGTTTGCTGTCGTTTCGACACCGATGTGGAGCTCGCCTACTTCAGACATGGTGGCATTCTAAACTACATGATACGACAGATGTAACAGTGCTGATCATGACATTAGTCTCAATGGTGATGTGTGATGTCATAAACATTGGTCTCGGTGATGTGTGATCATAACATAGATTTAGATGATGGTCATAATTCGGGTCTCCATGGTGATGTGTGATGATTGCAGGTCTCCATGGTGATGTATGATGTCATAAACAGGTCTCCATGGTGATGTGTGATGTCATAAACAGGTTTCCATGGTGATGATAAGATTGGTCTCCATGATGTGTGATGATAACAGGTATCCATGGTGATGATAATATCAAGGTATTCAGGGTGATATGTGATAACATAGGTTTCCATGGTGATAAGTGATATCACAGGTCTCCATGGTGATTATAACATGTGTCCATTGTGATGTATTTTAACACAGGTCTCCATGATGATGTGTGATGAAAATAGGTCTCTATGGCGATGTGTGATATCACCAGTCTCCATGGTGATTTATGATATGTAGGTCTCAGTGGTGGCATGCCCTATGATTTGGGATGTCCAACGCAATAATGAACAAACACGATATCTCCTGTTGTCATGGTTACCATATTTATCATAACTCCTAGACTAGTAACCATGGCAACAGTAGAAATAGTGTTAAGCCACAAATTTTTGTGATAAAGATAGAAAAATGTTTAAGTAGAGAGATATATTACTGTATGGTACTTGTGTGTGAGTGAGCGTGAAAAGTGTCTCAGTGATAGAAAAGATATATGTTGATATATGTTTTGGGGTCTGCCACCTTATTTTAAATCAAAGTTGTTCATGTATAATGTTTTATTGTTTTTTTGTCAGTGGGTATCTGTTGTCGGTAAAAAGTTGTAAGTCTGAATGTTCATAGTTGAGAAGTCAGTCTCTACAACCAGTGACAAATCAATGTTCACAGATAAGCCCATTGTCTGAAGTGTTAAGATTTAGGCCGTACTTATAAACATACTGGAGATCAAATTACATTCTATGAGTTCTACATTTTTATGTGAATTTGTTGGTCGTGAATTCAAATACCTCAAAATATTTACTCTGTTAACATTTATAACAATATTTCCGAGGAGTTTCGGTGATTTGTTGGAATGAAACCTTGTGCTGTTGTATTCATTATCCATGGAAATACAAAGCTGCAGAAACCAGAAGCCATTGACCTGTATAGATATTTCAAATTAAAACAAAAAAAAATTTTTTGTTGTCAAACTTAAGATACAATAATTGTGCAGAATGAAAAAGAAATGTACTAGGCTCTTTGAGCTATGGTTTCTTCAGCTGTGTGTGCAGGAAAAATTAACAGTACATAATATTGTAAAATTTTTAATGTGCACATAACAGTTGATGTTTAACATATCAGTAGAAAATTTTAACTGTGCTCAAAACATGTCAAAGGGCTGCTCCAGCCAAACTCTTACACTTTGACTTAGATATTTCGGTCAACCACACAGACCAATTAGGTTTCTATTATTCTCTTATCCTGGACAGGGATATCCAAAAGTTAATCGGTGTGAAATTTTCTTATCTCACCCTAGAGTTGAGACAAACTACACATTGTCTTTGTACATTCTCAACAATGATATATTTACATTTGCTCTGCAATTTTTCATTGACACAATGCTAAGAGGCAGTTGCTGCCATACGCCTATAACACCCAGTGCCTCAGACTATAACAGCAGTTGGCATTGTGACGTCATCATTCTCTATTGTAACGTCATCAACTTCATTGTTGTCTTCATTTGATTTGCTGATCAAAATTGGTCCGAAGAAACTAAATAAAGCACAAAAATTCTATCAAAATATCAAAATATAAGAAATGAACACTTTAGCAAATATTGTTAGTCCTATAACACATTGCTATTGCTGACAAACTTACATAAAGACCTACCAGGCTTTATTTAGTTTGTCATCAATAGCAATGTGTGTTATAGGACTGTGACAACATTTGCTAAAACATTCATTGCTTAAATAACATCATTACGTTTGACAACAATATAATGATGTCATGTCAACAATTCAATCACATCACATCAACTGTGACAACATTGTCTTGCATTTATGTAACGTCAGTATTTGATCTGTATATAATTATAAGAGGGATAACAGGTAAGAGAAAAAAAATAATCACTCACCCTTAGAAGTAAGACAGGAGATCACAACCCTCAGGGTAAGATTCTGTAGCTGTAAAACAGTTTGACAATTAAAGAATCTTGCCCCGAGGGCTGAGATCCCCTTGTCTCACCTTGAACAGAGTGAAAGATTCTTTCATTCCTCGGCAGTGAACGAGGCTGGGTACTTATCAGGGGCTTAACTTACAATCATTGACATTTGCTCAAATCACATAATTATACTCCAGATTTAATGATATTTAATCAGAGATAATCACTTACGTGTATTTATAGAATATTTACGTTAGATCTGGGCCATTTAAAGCCTAGTTTTTCCTTAGCCAAATCTTAACACTAAACTTCTCTGTATATTCTACATCTATTTTCAAAAAATTTGAAACTCAAATTTAAATCAATTTTATATAGATACTCAAAGTTAAGTTTTTCCAGAGTTAATGAAAGAAAGTGATTTCAAGAACAGACAAATACTTCTGTTGTATGAAATGTATTTGTTGGACAAACAATATATTTACTTAAACATTAGATTTATCTTCTTAATGATCAAATCCTTACTGGTCACAATTTATTGAAATTTTGTTATTTGAGGGAAAAGAAAATAGGTTGACATTAAAAGTCCATTACATATTTTGGATGTTTTACGAAACTAATCAAAGCCAGATTTGAAAAACTGGCTGGAAAAAAAGAATTTTTTTTTTCCATTTCTGAAATTTGGACACATTGTATGTTGTATTATTGGATTTTGTTTAAGAATGGTTCACTGAAGTTTGTAATACCCACATGTCGTATTGTTTAATATGTGTGAAAATGAGAGGGAGAGCTTCTTGGAATGAGTGTGACGAGAAGTATGGAAATGATTCTAATACATGTATAATGTGCTACTGTAAAATCTATTTAAATAAAGGGTAATTAATGATAGAAAATGTGTTGTTGTCTCTGCTTGTTAAATATAATCTGTGCAATTTATAAGAAAAAAATTGATTTGTTGTTCCCCACACGAAGGTAAGACAGGGGGGGAGGGGGCTGGTCAGATTTCGTTCATAGTCACACCATAGCATCACGTGATGAAGGTCTACACCTGATTAGATTTTAGTGGTCATCGGTCAATGTTAGAGGTCAAAGGTCACTGTTGACCTCTTAGGGAACAAAAAGCTTGTGTACAAGATATCTCATCAATCACTGGACAGATGTTCATATTCACACCATACCATCACACTATCAAGTTCTACAGCTGATCAGATTTTGGGGGTCATTGGTCAAGGTTAATGGTCTTAACAGATTGTGAGCACAGTGGCTAGGCACGGACCTATGTCACTGAAATGAGTCTCTGATAATTATTTAACCTATCTCGAATGTGACCACTCCCACTACTATATATCTGTTCACAGTGATCATGACATAGGTTCGGGTGGCCTTGCCCCTGTGTTTGTGAGGTAGGGAGGTATCTATTTGACCCAGCCTGGCTGTTACAATAAAACCAAACATCTATGTGAGCCCCTGTGTTTGTGAGGATGGGAGGTATCTATTTGACCCAGCCTGGCTGTTACAATAAAACCAAACATCTATGTGAGCCCCTGTGTTTGTGAGGATGGGAGGTATCTATTTGACCCTGGCTGTTACAATAAAAACCAAACATCTATGTGAGCCCCTGTGTTTGTGAGGATGGGAGGTATCTATTTGACCCTGGCTGTTACAATAAAAACCAAACATCTATGTGAGCCCCTGTGTTTGTGAGGATGGGAGGTATCTATTTGACCCTGGCTGTAACAATAAAACCAAACATCTATGTGAGCCCCTGTGTTTGTGAGGATGGGAGGTATCTATTTGACCCTGGCTGTTACAATAAAAACCAAACATCTATGTGAGCCCCTGTGTTTGTGAGGATGGGAGGTATCTATTTGACCCAGCCTGGCTGTTACAATAAAACCAAACTTCTATGTGAGCCCCTGTGTTTGTGAGGATGGGAGGTATCTATTTGACCCGGCCTGGCTGTTACAATAAAAACAAACTTCTATGTGAGCCCCTGTGTTTGTGAGGATGGGAGGTATCCATTTGACCCGGCCTGGCTGTTACAATAAAACTAAACATCTAGGTAACCCCTGTGTTTGTTAGGATGGGAGGTATCTATTTGACCCTGCCTGGCTGTTACAATAAAACCAAACATCTATGTGAGCCCCTGTGTTTTTGAGGATGGGAGGTATCTATTTCTCCCTGACTTACAATAAAACTAAACATCTATGTGAGCCCCTGTGTTTGTGAGGTAGGGAGGTATCTATTTAACCCGGCCTGGCTGTTACAATAAAACCAAACATCTAGGTGAGCCCCTGTGTTTGTGAGGATGGGAGGTATCTATTTCTCCCTGGCTGTTACAATAAAACCAAACATCTATGTGAGCCCCTGTGTTTGTGAGGATGGGAGGTATCTATTTCTCCCTGACTTACAATAAAACTAAACATCTATGTGAGCCCCTTTGTTTGTGAGGATGGGAGGTATCTATTTCTCCCTGGCTGTTACAATAAATCCAAACATCTATGTGAGCCCCTGTGTTTGTGAGGATGGGAGGTATCTATTTGACCCGGGCTGTTACAATAAAACCAAACATCTAGGTGAGCCCCTGTGTTTGTGAGGTAGGGAGGTATCTATTTGACCCAGCCTGGCTGTTACAATAAAACCAAACATCATTGTGAGCCCCTGTGTTTGTGAGGATGGGAGGTATCTATTTGACCAGGCCTGGCTGTTACAATAAAACCAAACATCTAGGTGAGCCCCTGTGTTTGTGAGGTAGGGAGGTATCTATTTAACCCGGCCTGGCTGTTACAATAAAGCCAAACATCTATGTGAGCCCCTGTGTTTGTGAGGATGGGAGGTATCTATTTAACCCGGCCTGGCTGTTACAATAAAACCAAACATCTATGTGAGCCCCTGTGTTTGTGAGGATGGGAGGTATCTATTTGACCCTTGCTGTTACAATAAAACCAAACATCTATGTGAGCCCCTGTGTTTGTGAGGTAGGGAGGTATCTATTTGACCCTGGCTGTTACAATAAAACCAAACATCTATATGAGCCCCTTTGTTGGTGAGGATGGGAGGTATCTATTTAACCCGGCCTAGCTGTTACAATAAAACCAAACATCTATGTGAGCCCCTGTGTTGGTGAGGATGGGAGGTATCTATTTGACCCGGCCTAGCTGTTACAATAAAACCAAACATCTATGTGAGCCCCTGCTCACTTAAAGCATGAGGTACTACACAGTACTATACATTATAGCAGAATTTAGCAGTTAGGGCCATAACCCTGTAATGAGATATATAATTATAATAGTTGGTAACAGCCATAGTTATAGGTGGAGGGGGTATTGAAATCTGTCTGTAGACACAATTTTGTATTGCCTACTGCTAGCTGGTTAAATCAATATATGCATGGATTTCAATGAAACTTTTCATAAATGTTAAACTAGACTGTCTACCAGCCCACAAGTTTCTATAGAGAATTTCTTTATTTTACTACTAGCTTATCTCCCCTTGTTTCAAACTTATAAAGGAAATCAGACATCCAAGTGATCAAATTACCCCAGTGTTTGATTATTTTTTTATCGATAACTGTATACAATTCTAGAGACGGGAACCAGTCTAGTGTTAAACATCAAATGAACTTGTGTATCCCAGAACACTGTTATGTTCCTTCAATTTTTACCAGAGTTATGGTCCTTTTCTTGTAGAGAGGGTATCATTACATTATTGAAATGGGCTGATTATAAATATATACAACATTTGATATAGCGCCCTATATAGTTAATATAATTAAGCCATTCTAAAGCGCTTTACAATACATATTTATACAATTCTCATACAATCAATACAATTAACACATACAGTTCTATCATATACAATGCTGAGGAGTTCGCAGGAGCTGCCTTATCAGGCGCTAACTACTTGTCCTATACCACCTGGCTAATATCTCCATATGTGTGTGTGTGTATGTATGTGTGTGTGCTGGAGATGAATTATGTTCTGTTTGTAGTGGGACCGTGTTTCCAACGGCATCTTTTAGAGTGCCACCTCACTTGAATGCTACAGCACAGATACTGCAACACCCACCCTAGACCAGTTTATACTCCACCTGAGTTGTGTGGGCAGGAGAAAAACACTTACTCTGAATGTTCCGTGCGTATGACCATTACGGGGATCGAACCCCGGCCGCCTGCATGGAAGGCCGGAGTGTTAACCACTCGACCTATCCGCCAATTATCTCAGAAACGGTATGTATTTTGTATACACATATACATTTGTATGTTTTAGGTATTCATCAAAGCCAATCTTTTGACAAACTTTAAAGGTCATTGGATCAGAGGTCAAATGTCACGGATGAGTAACTGAAATGGGCCGACTTTTATCCGTTAATTGAAAGAAACTTTCAGTATACCTGAATCACTCACATATGATATGTTATGCAAGGTTAGGTCACTTTGGCCATAACCTCAGGGTCAAAGGGGAAATAAAGTCAAACGAAGATGTATGCCAAAGTGATGCCAATGGTCCCTCTCTGTCTAATTTTGCTTAAACTTTGTATGCAAATATACGATGGCATTGTAAATTCTATCCGAACATCATTTGCGATTATCAGGAGACATTTTTGAGGACTTCTATAATGGTGAATCCCATTACAATTAGAACAACTTCATGATATCTCCCCTGCTAAAGGCCTTGCGTCAGCTTTTTCATTCAAACAACTTCTCATTATCCAAGTGCCCTCAAGTAACTGATATCTGGCCTGTAGCATGCTTAGATGAAGGCCTTCAAAGTTTGTTCAAATGAATGACATTGATCCTTTTTTAAACGTCACGGGGGCCAAATATGTTTAGAATCTTTAAGCAACTTGAAATTTGACCGATAGCGAGCTGGGTTGAAGGGCTGCAAAATTTGTAAAAAATACTGACCTTGACCCTTTTTCGAGGTTTCATGGGTCAAATGTGTAAAACTCATTTAAATAACTTCTTCTCTGTAACTAAATTTAAAAGACCCATGGTATTGCATCCTTGATATCCAGGATTTACCATCAAAGAGAGCGTAGGTGATCCGACAGGGGACTTTTGATGACGATACTACAGTTGTAAGTGTAGAACTTCCGTCATGCGTTTCTCTCTTGATGGGATCAGAAGTGTCCATTTATAAAATAAGAGGTCCAATGGGCCTGCATCGCTCACCTAGTATCAATATCTTATTTGTAACCTTGAAGTTGTCTAGAATCTATTAATGCAAGACATTCAAAAGAACATGTTAAGATTTAAACATATGTTACCCCTGTGACCTTGAAAGTAAGACAAGGTAATTTTCCTTCAAAAATTTTTGTTCGGCTTCTGCCAGGGAAGCTACCAGCCACATATCATGTATCTGGGCCTTTTGCATTTCAGAAGAAGTCGTTTAAATGTTTTAACAGATTTGACCCCTGTGGCCTTGAATATGGGTCAAGGTGATTTCTTTTCACAAACTTTGTTGGCCTTCATCCAAGGAACGACGATGACGCACCAATCGCATAAAAATAACGGAAATTTTCTAAAATCACCATTATGAATAATGTTTACTACAATTTGTAACATTTAGCAAGAGGCCCAATGGTCTTAACGGTCATCTGACTACCAATTGAAAGTACATCATACTACTAAGGAAAACAGTGATTGCACAATAATGTTACAAAATGGTCGCATAGGTTACCATGTCAAAGTTTTTTTGAACCATGAAAATAACAACACTTTAATGGACTTCTCTTCCTTAACACCCCACCAATTTTCTATAAAACTGCACCGGGGAGGCTTGGGAAGAAGTTTTTAAAATGTGATTTTCAAGTCTATGGTGGCCATCTTGTATTTTGGACCAACCAAAAAAAACAACTCTTGGTCAGGATAATTACAGGCAAGTTTCAGCTCAATCACACGAGTGGAACTTGAGATGAAGTTTAAATTGTGTTTTGAAGATGGCAGCTATGGTGGCCATCTTGAATTTTAGACCAACCTAAATAATAATAACTCTTGGTTGGGAACCATCTAAGGATCATTTAGGCAAGTTCCAGCTCAATCGCACGAGTGGAACTTGAGAAGAAGCCTTGAATGTCTTTTCAAAATGGCGACTGTACAATTGTATGTGGAGGCCATCTTGGATTTCGGACCGGATCCAAAAAATAACAACGCTTGGTCAAGACCATCCCGGCTTATTTCAGCTAAATCCCGCTGGTGGAACTTGAGAAGAAGTTTGAAATGTGAAAAGTTTACACACGTCGCACTACGACGGTCGATGACTATAGGGAGCAGTACTTTTGGGTAAAACTTAGATACTCAGACATTTTAAGACACAATACACAAGAAACTGTATTTACCGTCGCATACATATACCAAAGAACATTTGCTCGTGCGTGCTATTATTGCGACAAACATAAGTATTTTAACAGAAGGCAAAATACAAATACTGCATTAAGAGAGATCACGGGTTAGTCAAAACATTATTATAAAGTTTCTTATAAATTACATGATTTGAAATAACATCATCATAATATCATCTTCATCATTATCATTCTCATAGTTTTCGTCATTATCATCATCAAAACTTCATCCTCCTCATCATCATCGTCTTCATACTCAGCATAACATAAATACAATACATTATCACCCTCATCATCATCATCATCATCATCCTCATTCTTATCATCATAATCATTATCAATGCATCACACTCATCATCATCCTCATCATCATCATTTTCCCATTATCGAGTACATCATTACTAAGTACATCAATACATCAAATACAATAAATAAGGATCATAATCATCATCATCATCAATGCATCTTTCTCATCACCATCATTATAATTATCCTCCTCATTACTCATCATCATCCTCATTCTCACTATCAATGCATCAAGCATGTCATCATCCTCATCATCATAATATCATCTTCATCATTATCATTCTCATAGTTTTCGTCAATATCATCATCAACACTTCATCCTCCTCATCATCATCATCTTCATACTCAGCATAACATAAATACAATACATTATCATAATCAATGCATCAAACTCTATCATCATCATTCTCATCATCATCATCATCATCATCATCAATGCATCATCGTCATATATTTCAAACAGCAAAAGTGACACATTTAGACTGAAATTCACTAATGAATGGAGAAAATGGGAAAATCTGATCAAACTCAATATTTAATTCTATTGTTAAATGAAATTTATAAATTTACATCTTGACATTGCCATTGCTGGCTAATTTTTACAGTATCAATAAGTACTACTGATCATCCCATGGGTTACTTCCCTTCCTCTGTCTTCCTTCTCTGTTACCCTTTCCTTGATACTAGCATAATGATTGATAGTTGTTGATATTCAACTCATTTTTTCTCTACTCCCTCCCCTGTTCCTTCTTTCCCTCTCTTATTCTCTCCCTCCTTTCTCTCTCTCTCTCTCTCTCTCTCCCCACCTCTTTGTGTGTTTTGTTTGTGTGTGTGTGTGTGTTTATGTATGTACTCATGTTGTAAAATTGTATGTGCAAGAGTGAATATGTGAGAGTGTGACTGAGATTTAAGGTGTAGAAATATCATGATGATAGTGGTGATACTATCGTAGAAATGATGATGATGATGATGATGATGATGATATATTCATAATGTAGATGATATGATAATGCTGATGATAATAATGTACTGTATTTGATGTATTGAAGTTATTATTATGATGATGATGATAATGATGATGATGATAATGATGATGATGATGATGATGAGAATGATGATGATGCATTGATGATGAAATATTATTTATTTAATCATATGAAAATTAATGGTATTATTTTTTTATCATGAATCTTTAAAAACAAACCCAGCTTATTTTAGTTATAAATTAATATTGTAAAAGTTAAAACACAGAGAGCAGGTGACTTTATTCAAATCAGAGACGTAATATACGTCTCTTTTCAACTATATAGAGCTCCCTCTGAAGCTAGCCAAGGCGTATCATACCACATAATTCTCAATATATAAGATACAAATTGCAAGTGTTAGGTCCAATAGATCAGTGAACAGAGAGTATATGTAATTTACAACAGAAATTGACGACGAATCCCATTATCTATTTATAGGTCCCTGTGGTTTAAATGTGTGAATCCAAAAACTCTATGATTGAGAAAAACATTGGTCCAGATATATCACAATGAAAGATTTCACACATTATTTAATTTGGTATGTAATATATATGTAACACAACATGAATTAAAATTATTAGCTAGCTGTATTATATTAAATCATTCACCCCTGAAGTAACATTTGAACTCTTCCAAACTAATGGTTGGATTAGTCCATTATGAAACTTCAGGTGTGAATGGGTTAATGGCATATACAATGTATAGGATTTATCTTTAGCCCGTTCCACCATAGAATTATTATTTTCACGCATTTGTTTAACTGCACAGTCATGACAAATCGGAACCCTCGGCACTTTTCTGTTCTCTTATTTTATGCAATAAAGTACCGACGATTATCTTATCGATTGAAGCAATTTATAATTGACCGCGAAAATAAACTCTTCGCAAAATTTGAGCTTCACACAGTAAGCTAAAATGGTATTCTGCGACTGTCCAAATCAAGTGTTTATTTTCAGAAATGAACCCTAATGGACACATGCAAAATCATATACCACTAGATTCACCGAAGTTTCATTTATGACTTCAGATATCGATGTAAGCGAACCGCACCGGATGTGATATACGATGGAGCGGAAGTATTGAAGGGTGATAACTCTAGTTGACGAACTCTGACAACACGCGGGTAAAGAACAGAAAAAGGTAAGTAGTGTAGTATTTTGTTCTGTCCTCGTATTTGTGCAAGGAAGGATCCGTTGTAAACCAGAACTTATTGACACAGTTTTTAACATCCTCCCGTGTAGAGAAAGCTGACTGGCTGACAGTACGAATTTCATACTGGATTGTGCTGTTCATTCGGTCGATCTTGGTCCACAGGCACTACAGTCGAGTGTAAGCTAACCTTTACACCTAGTGCACTAGTAGTGCACTACGTTTAAACTAGTAGTGCACTACATTTAAACTACAGGTAAACTAGTAGTGCACTACACCCTGAACCCCATATAGGTCAAATACCCCTACAGGTAAGTGGACAGTCCCATCCATCTACCTGTGATTTTTACCTGTACCTCACCTTTGTCGTCTGCTGGTACTTTGAAGCTGGCCTTATCATTAGTTAATATTTATAACTTTAATGTATATATATATGCATCTTATGTAGTTATTTTCTCAAACAACGTTTTTTCTTTCATTTCAAAACTAAAAATTGTGAAATCATGATAATTACTCTTACAATTTTCCCAAAAAATTTCTTGCATACATCATATAAATAAAATAGAAAAATTAATATTTATCTAGCAGTTTTGATGTCTTATATTTCATTTAATATACCGGTACACTATTAACGTTTTTTATATTAATTTACCAAATTTGCAATCAAGTATATTGAAAAATTGAAGGAATATCTATTGATTATTATTTGTTTAGAAGTATATTCTTAAATATTGTAAAAACTAATTGCGAAAATAACAAATAAATATTCTTTTATTACTGAATTAAACTAGATATATATTTTTATAAAATACATTCATGAATCAGATCTATATATTTATGAATGCGCTATAGAGTTCTGATAATCTTTATTTTTAAATGTTTTCTATATTAAGATCTGTATGTATATATATCACCACATACAACAGTGTTAATATAAATATAAGAATTTGAAGCTAAAAAAATTAATACAACAATAAATTAAAATTTAGTCAGATTGTTCAGTATGGGACAGATGTTTTGATTTGACCCTCAGGCCTCAGGCTCTTACCTGACCTGTCTCAAACCTTGTCTAGGAACACCTGCTGACATAAGCCTGTCAGTGATATAATTAAGGTGTGAATTTCTCATCTGAATATCACTGGTCAAATTTGATTAATAAAGGGCTAAGCTAGATATGACCAGGATCATAAATATGATAATACATATTTAACTTTTACTCGGGTTTATCAAGTTTATATGAAATTAAAAATCTTTGAGAATATATCTAGATATTTACACATTTCCCTTTAAATAGTGGATATTTTGAGGACTTTAATCCATTTCTTTGTTTCATTCAAAACATTTAATTATACAATAATAAATTGATAGTTCATAAAATAACATTGAAATTAATAATAATTAATTGGACAACAATGTAAGTCTATATCAGTCCTTTACCAGATTCTGGTTTTCTTAAAAATTAACTTAAAATACCAAGTATCTTATGACACTTGATTGAATACAATCCAATGATGCATTTTGATTTCTAACTATTTACATAATTATATATACTTGTTAAATGTTGAAAAATTATCTAGTTTATATTGGGTGTAATGAGGGACATATATGTGAGAGAATATATACTCTCTGGCTTAGTCGCTTCATATATATAGATTGATAATAAAATACTAACATTCATTATACTTAATTTTATTCTAATTATGAGTATAAAAGTATTTTAAAATGATGCATTTCCAATATTTAGGCCTAAATATTGAAGGCAATTACAGGTTGTATTAAATATGACTTGAAGGTTTATGCATATATGTAATAATGATTTAAAAAAAGCAAGGTCAGTTTATTTGGAATCATTTTAATTAATTCTATATTGTAAGACTAAGTATACAACAAATAAATAATATGCAGTTATATTAACCTAATTTAGAACAAAGTTAAGCCTATGCCAGTCACATTTATTGTACTTTTAAATCAACCTAACGACTTATATAAAATCTAACTAAAAGGGACAAATATAGATCTTCAGGTAGAATCCTTTATCCTCCAGGCATAATTACATACATGTACCTGACCTGCCTGGGCCACATCCTCACGTACAGAGGTCAAGATAGGGGACACCCCTAGGCTGTCTGTAGTTAGCCAGGTGTGAATTTCTCACCTCCCTCTCCCCCAAGTCTGATTAAAGGCCTGAGGGCCCTAGCCTGTTAATTGATTAATGATGATAACATTGATTGCAGTCAATTGGATTACATGTATTTTGATATGAAGAAGGAAATGGTGTTAAATGTTCTGGTGAAAGTAATCTTTTCTTATATTAGTACTTGGTGTTTATATAACCTTTCATTTGTATGCATTGTACATGAGTGTAAAGTGAAACAGAATACCAATACCGGTACATGTAGGTAGTATTGCCAGAGACGTATAAAACCTTGTACGTCTCTGATATTGCACAGCTAGCTTCTTAATGTCAAATATTAAAAGTAATTTGTGATTGAAACAACTATACTAAGTACAAATATATTCTTTTAATATCTATTTTTTATATTACAATCTGTTGTTTACTTTATTTTCTGTATATATTTTTAGTAGGATTAACTTAATAATTTCAACATAAAACATGTGTTATACCATTTTTTATTTGAACACATACCTTTCAATTTAATTGTAGAATACAAATATTTAAATAGAAAAAATCATTGTTACTTGTTTAAAAATAATTATAAGTTAGTATATCTGAATTATTATTTAATCTAAAATTTTGACATGCAGTGAATTAATTTATTTAAAGTATTATGATAAATATCTTTTGGCATAAACTCAGAATTGTTCATTCTTGTACTTATATGAGGAAGTAGTGACAAACTAATGACTTCAATAGTATAACATAAGTACAGGTAAATCATATTACATCTGTACAGGTAAGGACACAGGTAGGTATGGACCCTCCCATTACCTGTAGGGTTTTTTGTTGTCACACCTGGCTGTACGTAGTGCACTACTAGTTTACCTGTAGCTTAAATGTAGTGCACTACTAGTTTAAACGTAGTGCACTCCTAGTGCACTAGGGTGTAAAGGTTAGCTTACACTCAACTGTAGCTGCGATAAAGTAGCTCAACCACAGGCACCAAGCCTCGTCTGTCAAACACCTATAATATAAACAAGGTTATGAACTCCATCGGCACGGCGACACGACTTAATTATGGGAAACATGTGATTTTGACATATCCCGCATTCCGTTCAAGATATCTCACTGTGAGTGGTCTTGATCGACAGAGAAATAATTTCTCTTTAATTTGTTATATCATTTACCATGTATCATATGACGTAAAATTTTCTGTAGAGGTCACGAAACTGCAGAAAACTGTCAAATTTCAGTTGGTCGGAAAACACGCTAAATTCCTAGTGGGTATCTCCTTACTCACGGCATGTACAAAGTTCAACCTCAATATAGTGTAACTACAACAAAAAACCTTACTTGTGTGTTTGATCATGTGTAATAGGACGAGGAAAAGTGATAAAGATAGTGCCGTCGCTTGAGCATTGGCTCTCCAGCCCGATGCTCTACCGACTGAGCTAAAGGGAAATTCCCTACAGCTCACGCTTGTAAGGCAACCTAATCAATGCACATCTTTTACACATGTCCTTATATTATCATGTCGGACTCAGGAGACACAATTTAAAGCTGGTCAGACTGGCTGACGGAGAGCAGGCCGTTTGCTTCCATTTTGTTAAAATATTGTGATCTCAGCGCTGATTGGCTTCCTATTTTAAACTGGCCAATAATCAGTGCCAAAATCACAAATATTCAACAAAATGGAAGTAAATGGCCTGCTTTCCGTCTGCCAGTCTGACTAGCTTGAACTTTTAACAAAACAATTTTTTTGGCCCTAGCAAATTCACTAGATGAAAATGCAATATTTTAGGGTCAAAATCGGAAGTCTTCCTTCTGAGGGTTGGCAAGTACGAGAAACAGCACTAGAAACTGATTATAATCGATAATTAATCGGGCAAAGGCATCCGATTATCCTGATTAATCGATTATGAAATCTCATCCGATTCCCATCACTTCTAGAGACTGATAATTATTCACATGAAATTCTGGCCATCCCTAAAAAACCTTATCTGTAGAAAAAATGACCCTCGGTTCTAAATCCCTAAGAATATCAAAATCAGATCTTGGTATACATTTATACTCAGGAAAAGATTGGCTTAAATTTTCTGAATGAATCCTGTTTTGGTTTTTCAGCCTCAGGAACAGGAGAAGCATCATGATGACCTTACATGAACTTTGACGATGAGCCTTGACCTTTCCATTAGAAGCAAGGTCATCCTGACCCTGGGTGTTCCAGCCACATGTCTGCTACTGTACTGGTTGCTAAGGAGCCGTGACGAGGGTAAGACACTTTATGTCACTGGGTTGTGTGTAGGAGGTAAAAATTCTCCTATTCGTCACATGCTAAAACTCATTTATGTAGAACATAGGAAGTTACACTTAATAAATCAGACACATCACATGGTGTTCAGCTAACTTCAGAATAAAATATGAATATAAATGAGATATGAGTATTTTATGATTTCGTGAATATGTATGGTTTCATGAATATGTATGATTTCATGAATATGTATGATTTTGTGAATATTTATGAGGTGATGTTTTACACCACACAGAAAATGAAGAAGACGATGATCACCACAGGGTCAAGACCTCAAGACAGACAGTGATTGAGGTCAAGGTCCCTTCTAAGGCTGTGGGGCCCCTGATTGGCCGACAGGGAGCAAATATCAAAAAGGTACTGCAAACTTAAAAACTTTTATATATAGTCATCTTTCAACATCAGGTCACTGGACTTACCTTTATTTTGATAAACATTACAAGGAATAAACTTGAATTTGAAAAAAAAAGTATATTTAAAAGTCAGTTTTTGCTATGATGATAAGTTAAAATTCAATAAATTTTTTAAAGCAAAATAAAAACAATATCTGATTTGGTCTTGGGTAGGACGTATTACTGTTTTCCAATTTCACAGATGTTTTACAATGCTTGTTGTAATCTAAGCATTATATTAGACATATATTTCATCTCTATACAACGTCTATCTGCCTGTGGCAGGGCAAGAAAAATATTTTGTGGATTTCAAAATGTTCTTGCCCGAAGTGAAAATGTACTGGTCCAACTTGTTGGAAATGATCCTGTGATCATCCTGACAAAGTTTTGTTATTTTTCGGGTCTGTCTGAAATCCAAGATGGATTCTTTTCAAGTTCCACTGGTGCAATTGAGCTGAAACTTACCTGAAACTATCCTGAGATGGTCCCGACTATGTGTTGTTATTTTTTTCGGGTCGGTCCAAAATCCAAGATGGCCACCACGGCCGCCATCTTGAAAACACATTTCAAACTTTTTCTCAAGCTCCACTGGTGCAGTTGAGTAGAAAATTGGTGGGGTGTTAAGGAAGAGAGGTCCATTAAAGTGTTGTTATTTTCATGGTTCAGGAAAACTTTGACATGGTAACCTATGCGGCCATTTTGTAACAATTTGTGCAATCACGTTTTACACATTAGTATGATGGACTTTCAATTGATAGTCAGATGACTGTTAAGGCCCTTGGGCCTCTTGTTTCAGTAAAATATACATAGTATAGATTGTCACACTAACACATCTACTTTGATAAGAATTGTGTGTGTGGTTTGGAACTCTTTACAAAATGATTGATCAGTTTTTGAATAACTTTGGTGTATCTAAACAATTTAAACAGCTGCAGGATCAGACAAGGACCCGGATCTGTTTCCGTGACGACTCGAAGCGTGATTCAGGAGAAGATCGTGTCCTGGTGATCCGAGGGTCGATGGACCAGGCACAAGAGGCGGAGCTTCTTGTCAGGAAAACAATCAAGGAAATGGCTACCGTGGTAACAGAGGAGATACAAGTACCTGTCAAAGCTCTTGGCAGAATTATAGGTAATCAGGGGAGGTAACACTTAACATAATTATCAGGGCTTTTTCTGGGGTCTCTCAGGGGCCGAAATTCAGCCCCATTCCCAATGAGATTTAGGCTTCATGTTTCCCAATTAAAGGACTTTTTTCCCAATCTGATGTTTGATCTACTTTTAAACAAAAAAAAAACCCATTTTTTTTTTTGCATTTAAAACTGAACATCTGCATCAGTTGAAAAAGAAGCTTTTTGAAAAGAAATATTGTCATTTTATTGTTTTTATCTGATTAAATTACATTGTATTATTTGTCGATTTGTCGTTAATTTTTCCCAATTTCACTCGGGGGCCTTTTCCCAATTTACATAAAAAAGCCCTGATTATATGTAATCAGGGGAGATAACTCTGAACAGAAGTATAGGTAATCAGGGGAGGTAACTCTGAACAGAATTATAGGAAATCAGGGGAGGTAGCTCTGAACATAATTATAGGTAATCAGAGGAGGATGCTCTATACAGAATTATAGGTAATCAGGGGAGGTAACTCTGGACAGAAGTAAAGGTCATCAGGGGAGGTAACTCTGAACAGAATTATAGATAATCAGGGGAGTTAACTGAAGTAACTCTCGACATAATTATATGTAATCAGGGGAGGTAACTCTGAACATAATTTTTGGTAACCAGGGGAGGTACCTCTAAACATAATTATTGGTAATCAGGGGAGGTAACTCTAAACATAATTATAGGTCATCAGGGGAGGTAACTCTAAACATAATTATTGGTAATCAGGGGAGGTATCTAAACATAATTATAGGTCATCAGGGGAGGTAACTCTAAACATAATTATTGGTAATCAGGGGAGGTAACTCTGAACATAATTATTGGTAATTAGGGGAGGTAACTCTGAACAGAATTATAGGTTATCAGAGGAGGTAATCTCAACTATGATACTGTACAGCTGATCATTATAGGCAAGAATACATTGGAGAAATAAATATAATTATGAAAACAACCATAACAGTATAATGTAACTGTCAACTGAATGTAAACAATAATTATACACAATGGTGAAATGATATTTAGATTACTATGTATGAAGCTTTTGTCAATTCACTTATCTCCCACCTAGTGGTGAAATCAGTCACAAAGGGCTGTAACTGTTGTACAAATCTTTCTTGTTTTACAACATACATTCTTCATTTAAATCACCTCATAACAGAATATTATCTACAGACTGTTACTGATTTTTTGTGTCATTTTAGGCAGGAATGGCGACAGCATTCGTCAGATCTCTCGGTCATCCAACGCGAGGGTTTATATAGACCGCGCTCGAGAAGAACCAAGCGACATTACAAAAAAAGTCTCTATAACGGGCAGCAAAGAGCAAATAGAAATAGCCATGGTAGGTCTCTTTATCTCTTATAAACTATCATGTTTCTTTTCCATTGTCAAGATTTTACTTCAAACAACTTCTTCTAAAAACTGTACAGCCCGGTATACCAATGTTTAGCCTGTTTCAAAAACTTATACTTGGATGAAGGGCTCCAAAGTTAATTAAAATGAATGACCTTGACCCACTTTCAAGGCCACAGGAGTCAAATATGCTTAACAAAATTGAAACAGTTTCTCAATAATCAATGCTTGGATGAAGCGCTAATATGTGCATTCAAATGAATGACCTTTACCAACTTTAAAGGTCACAGGGTCTTGCAATCTTTAAGAAACTTCTACTCAATAACTGATAGGCGTATTGTTGTGATATTTAGCCTTTAACATGCGAGGATGAAGAGTTGCAAAGTTTGTGCAAATGAATGGCTTTGACCTACTTTCAAAGTCACGTGTCTTAAATCTACAAGAAACTTCTCAACAACTGAAAGGCCTAAGGTTGTCATTTTTCGCCATTAGTAATTAACTGAAAGCTACATGGTACTATTATTTGGCCTGTATCATGCTTTTATGAAGGGCTACCAAGTTTGTTCAGATGAATGACAGTGACTCGCTTTCAAGGTCAAATGTATAAAAAATCAGGGTACTGATATTTTGCTGGTAGCATGCTGTGATGAATGGATAATAAGTTTGTTCATTTCCCCTCATACAAGGTCTAAGGTGTCAAATATGTGAATGAATTTAAATAACTTCGTAATAACCAATACATAATAATCAAGGTGTCATTTAGAGTTATTTCCCTTTGACAGAGCCTCATTCAAGAGAAGGTGGACGAGGAAGAAGTTTTCCGTGCCAAGGCAGCCGTGCTGGCAGCCAATCGGGAACAGCGTAACAAACAAGCTTCAGGATCTATACGTCGTATCGGGCTTGGTCAGACATACACAGGTGAGAGGACTCAGTGTGAGAGGACCACGATATCTACTTTATAGCTCAACTGACAAAGTCTGTTATCTACATGTATCTGTCTGTCTGTCGTCCGTGTCCATAGAGAGACCACGATATCTACTTTATAGCTCAACTGACAAATTCTGGTATCTATCAGGGTGCGAAATATCCCACGTCCGATGGCCTGAGACCAGTAACTTTAGTCGTCGGGCAAGTGAATATTGCAATGAACTTGCCCGACGGGCAAGTGCTATTTTAATGCTGCATAAAAAATATATTGTCTAGAAAGCCTTAAAAGCTTATCTAAAGAAAGTCTTATAAGCTTACCTAAAAATGATATAGCTGATTGTATAACCATAGAACAGTTCACGATGTAATTGCATGAACAACAAATCACCATAAATTTCACACTCCTGGATAAAATTACGTACAAACTGCACCGACTAATCTCACGCTTTGAACAACTCCTGACAATAGTGTGTGATTCCAAGCGCTTGCGAGACCTTGATGCAGATCACAAAATGGACAATTTTTTTTCTGATATAAGTCATCTTGGTACAACCGGCAAACTTCCCCCACCAAATTCTAGGTAGGACAACTTCGTATGGGTAGATATATCATATACATCAGATGGTGGGCAATACAAATCACTCATTGTGTAGTTTTTGAGCTGTTCTTAAAAACAATATGGCTGAAATGGGGCCATCTTTGATTTTGACAGTAATAGTTTGCTATCGCTACTTCTTAAGTAGTGGATGGATCATTCTACAAATTCATATGCAGATTCCCTTTGGTTCCAAAAACAACGACTGGCAGATTTTTATTACAATTTGTTTTGTATAGTTGTTATTGAATAAAATGTGTTGAATAGAGGATTATATATTTGACAGTTTAATAATTGTCATAATATTATAAATCAGATATTTCTTTTCAGGACACGCCAATAACAAAAGCTGTTGGTATATCAGAAATCAGGTGACCGTTAAGGCCCCATAGGCCTCTTGTTCATTAATATTTTTGGGATCAAGATCAGAAATGAAAATTGGTTTATTGAAGTATAACTATAACATGGTTTAATTTTCAGAAAAAAAACATTCTATTTCCTTATCTAAAATTATGTTATTTTCAGAAAGGCATTCTACTGATAACGAAAGCTTACCTACAAACCTAGGGCCACAGAAACACGTTTCTATGACGACACAAGTGAAGGAGTGGCCTCATAAAGATTATGTAGAAGTGTATGTGTCTTCTGTGGCTGATCCACATCATTTCTGGGTACAAATCATCTCCACCAACGCCATTCATCTCGACGATCTGGTCCAACGTATGTCCAGTCTGTACAACACTGACCACTTCAAGGTAAGACTTGACCACAACTAGGTAGGACTTGACCACAACTAGGTAAGACTTGACCACAACTAGGTAGGACTTGACCACAACAAGGTAGGACTTGGCCACTACAAGGAAAGACTTGACCACTACAAGGTAGGACTTGACCACTACAAGGTACCAAGACTTGACCAATAAAGGGCAAGTCTTGACCACTACAAGGCAAGACTTGACTACAACTAGGTAATACTTTACCACAACTAGGTAGGACTTGACCACAACAAGGTAGGACTTGGCCACTACAAGGTAAGACTTGACCAATACAATGTAAGACTTGACCACTACAAGGTAAGATTTGACCAATACAAGGTAAGATTTGACCATTTCAAGGTAAGACTTGACCACTACAAAGTAAGACTTGACCATTGCAACCTGCACATAGTTCAAGGTTAAGAAATATTCAATTAAGACTTTTAGAAAATCTCTCTCTTCCTTAGCTTAGTAAACTGTTACTGCTTATGAATTTGCTTTTACGCAATCGAAAAAAGCTTGGCGGGTTGATATTTCGACACCATTAATGTGTTTGATGCCAACTGCATATTACTGTATACACATTCAAAATATAATACCTATTTATTTGTATTTACCTGTAATTTGTATATAACTGTGTGTAAATTCCAGAACCTGTCAAATGACCAGTACCGTGTCGGAGACTTTGTCGCAGCATTGTATGAACAAGACAACTCCTGGTACCGGGCACGAGTGATGGGTATAGAGGGGAGACAACTCGACCTCTATTTCCTCGACTACGGCGATAGTGGATATTCCGACATCAACAATGTCCGTTTACTTAGGTAACCAGAGAGATACTTAGGTAACCAGAGAGATATTTAGGTAACCAGAGAGATACTTAGGTAACCAGAGAGATACTTCGGAAACCAGAGAGAAACTTACGTTACCAGAGAGATACTTAGGTATTACACCAGAGAGATATTTAGGTAATCAGAGAGAAACTAACATTACCAGAAATATACCTTGGTAACCAGCTGAGAGATAGATAGGTAACCAGATATTTATTTAGGTAACCATAGAGAGGCCTGTGTTACCAGAGAGATACTTAGGTAACCAGAGAGATACTTAGGTAGCCAATTGATACTAAGGAAGCCAGAGAGATACTTAGGTAACCAGAGAGATATTTTGGTAACCAATTGATGCTAAGATAGCCAGGGAGATACTTATGTAACCAGAGAGATACTTAGGTAACCAATTGATACTAAGGTAACCAGAGATATACTCAAGTACCCAGAGATACTAAGGTAACCAGAGAGATACTTAGGTAACCAGAGAGATACTTAGGTAACCAGAGAGATACTTAGGTAACCAGAGAGATACTTAGGTAACCAGAGAGATATGTACGTCACCAGAAAAATACTTAAGTAACCAGAGCTACTTAGGTAACCAGAGATAAAGATTGGATTGTTTATGTTTTATTTTAATTAGCAGCTACATCTGTATGATAAAATTTTAGATGAACCAAGTTTAAGTCTTGTGGGGAAAATCAGATTTTGGAAGAAAAACCAACGGCCAGTTCCTGGTGACTGTCCTGGTTATAATTAGATAGAAACCAGAAATATAAAGTTTCCATTTCATTTATAATATTTTTCTAATAACTGTTCAGCCATGTCACAGATATGGTATAATAACATTTTTGTGACGTCATAAAATAAATTATGTCTTTGTGACTCGTAGGATTGATGAGGTAGTGAAAATCGTACTTGTACTTCTAAAGTAAATGTTGCCTAACATATATTGAACTATTATTGAACTATTATAATGCTGCTTTGTAAATTCGCTGAAGATGAGAAGTCTGAAATGTATATATATATAATTCATATTTTTCATTGATGTTCTACAAAACATTTCAGAGGAGAAATGTACAAAGTGTCTGTGATATAACCTTGATATTGACCATCATCTCTCTACAGGGACGACTTTCTGCTGCTACCATTCCAGGCCATCCAGTGTTGTCTAGCTCAGGTCAAGGTCAAAGGTCAGTATAGCTAAGGTCAAGGTCAAAGGTCAGTATAGCTCAGGTCAAGGTCAAACGTCAGTATCAATTTCTAGTTTTCAAGTAAGGACAAATTCTGACTCTAAGAGCGGCTAGCCATCCCAATATTTCAGCAGATCATAGAGTCAGAAACCTTCGGACTAAGGGGAGGGCTGACATTGTATAGGGTTCTCCTTCTGTAAACACAGGTCAAGGTCAAAGGTCAGTATCTGTAGTTATTATAACCTTACAACAGATACAGAGGGGAGGACTGACATTGTATAGGGTTTTCCTTCTGTAAACACAGGTCAAGGTCAGAGGTCAATATCGATAGTCATTTTAACCTTACAACAGATACAGGGGGAGGAATGACATTGTATAGGGTTCTCCTTCTGTAAACACAGGTCAAGGTCAGAGGTCAGTATCTGTAGTCATTTTAACCTTACAACAGATACAGAGGGGAGGGCTGACCTTGTATAGGGTTCTCCTTCTGTAAACACTGGTTGCCCATGCTTCATCTAAAGAATTCCATCAGTTTATATGATAAAGTATGGATTAAGTTTGTGGCTCTTTCATCACATAAAACATGCTGTCCAGCTCTTCCATCCCTTCCACATGCTGCACGGTCCTTCCATCATATTAACACACTTTCATCAAATAAACACAGTGACCAGCTCTTCCATCACATTAACACACTTTCATCACATAAACAAAGCACTGCTTGGCTCTTCCATCACATAAACACACTTTCGTCACAAAAACACAACACTGCTCTGCTCTTCCATCACATAAACACAGCACTGCTCAGCCCTTCCTTCTTTCTTGCTTTTCTCTCTCTAAATTATGAAACATTAACATTATATAGTAATAAAGGGGAGTAACTCGTACTGACTTAACCAAGGTTCCTCTCACTAGTCACGGATGTCCACTTATAAAGCCAGTAATAATACGTCATTAAATATGATGACATCACATTTTGATATGTCTGCCTTAATTATTATGGGGCGTAATTTCTTCCTCCAAAATATTTACGTGAGGTATATAAAAATGTAAATATGAAACATCTTCATATGTACATTGAATAGCTTACTTTTAGTTATGGAGATTGGAAATGTACTAAATTTAGTGGAAAAAACATGTTCTCTTAATATCACATTCCTGTTTATATCATGTTTTTGTCTCACAAATGCAACATGATATAAAGAGGAGTGCACTGTACTGTATATAAATGTAAATATAATTTCTTCCTCCAAAATATTTAGATCAGGACTGGAGTGATTTATATTAACGCATATAAATGTAAATATAATTTCTTCCTCCAAAATATTTAGGTGAGGACCGGAGTGATTTATATTAACGCATATAAAAGTAAATATAATTACTCTCTCCAAAATATTTAGGTGAGGACTGGAGGGATTTATATTAACGCACATAAAAGTAAATATAATTTCTCCCTCCAAAATATTTAGGTGATGACTGGAGTGATATGTATTACCGTATATAAAAGTAAATATAATTTCTCCCTCCAAAATATTTAGGTGAGGACTGGAGTGATTTATATTAACGCATATAAAAGTAAATATAATTTCTCCCTCCAAAATATTTAGGTGAGGACTGGAGTGATTTATATTAACGCATATAAATGTAAATATGATTTCTCCCTCCAAAATATTTAGGTGACGACTGGAGTGAGGAAGCTGTGACCTACTTTGAGGATATCACCTACACTGCTAAGTGGAAAGTCCTGATGGCGAAAAGGGTCGGAACGAAGTGTGATGAGGGGGACGGCGAATCAATACAAATTGTTCAGCTCATCGACACAAACTCTCCTGTGGTAGGTAGTGACGTACTTCTGAGACCGGAAGTATAATGTCACTGTTACAATGTCATTAGCTTGCCTGTCTTATCTTATCACATTGCTCATATACTTGAAACAAGCAGAATGTAAAAATAAAACTGATATATTATCAAAATATTTAATGTGTATTGACCAAATAGCCATTCAGCACAGTGATATGGTGTAGGGAGATTTCTCAAGGGGTTAAATTTAGCTTAATGACAAGATTTTGATTATAAAGTCGAATCTGTTATTGAGACCATCTGTATCAAACGACCGTCTGTTTATGTGACAAGTCTTTATCATATCTCCTGCAATCAAGTTAGGGGGGATACTGGAATCAGGTCGTCCATCTTTCCAACCGTCTGTAGACACAAAGATGTACCGGTTACTCCTCTAAAATTACTGAAGGTAATACAGTTTCAACAAAACTTGGTGGCAATAATCCTTATGCATAGTAGATGTACGTAATCTATATCAAGTTGCAAAATTGTGGTTGACATGGTAACCAGGTCACTATACTCTGTTTTTAGGGGAAATTTTGTCCAGACAACCCCTCATAAACCTGTGAACCAATTCAAGTGAAACTACATAGGAATGTTAGGGACAATTTGTAAATGTGCACAAAGGGTATTTTTCTGTAGAAACTTCACATGAATGCTAGGGATATGCATGCTGAATCTCATGCAGACATTCGGTTGTCATGGTAACCACGTCACTATCAAAAGGTTTTTGTTGGAAAATTTAGGCTGGACAACCATTGGGTGGAGCGAGGGGTATTAGTGAGCTATTAGCTTGCAGTTATAGTTCAGCCTGGGTAATTTTATTGTTTAAATGAAACGGTTTTTTAACTCGTTCACCCTTTAAAACACATTTGAACTATTCTGATTTCCAGGACGTTCATATTTCTCAAGAGATGGTCCAATCGGGATTCGCTGAATGGGACATGGCTTAAAGTGTATCTCCAAGACTGAAGAAGCTGGAATTAAAAAAAACTTTCTCAAACTAAAAATCTCGGCTGTGAATTTCACAGAGTCTGGGGGTATTAATGTAGCTTCATGTCTGGCAGTTTTTATTCATGATCGTGTTGTTTCTGTATCAGGAAAACTCCTGTTTATGTTTACAGAGTCTTATCGATTTTGTCAAGTAGACGAAACAGTGTTAAAACTGTAAATACTGGTTTTTATGTGAAAAATGTACAATAGCCAAAAATTGTGTTGCTTATTCCGGTCATTTCCTGTCTGGCTATAGGTATCATCCTTTAAACTGTTAACAATTATGACTGCTTCTAAAGAACCAGTCGATGGTATTGCTTTCAAATTTGGTCTGAATAACCATTTGAAGCTTTAAATTTGGATTACTGCCCCACCCCTAGGGGCCAGAGCGAGGCTCCAACAGAACCAATATTTCAACAATCTTCTTTATGCTGTTCAGAATAAACCGTATGGGAGGGTGGGGGGCACTTTTTCCGAGCCCCCACCCAACCACACATCAAATATGATATTGAAGATGATTGAATATAGGCAGATCTGGTTTTAACCGCACCACCTATGAAACAGTGCACTCCTCTTTATATCATGTTGCATTTGTCAGACAAAAACTTGATATTAACAGGAATGTGACATTAAGAGAAACATGTTTGTCAACTAAATCTAGTGCATTTCCAATCTCCATAACTAAAAGTAAGCTATTTAATGTATACATGAAGATGTTTCAAATATGTTTCAATATATAGATAACATCATTTCAATTAAAAATCATTTTTTGGGATATTTGTTATTTTCTATGCAATATTTTGTACAAGTTGTATATGAAATCAATGGAAACTGCATCATTTTCTGGATATTTTACGTGATTGGTTAAAAAAACATGATATTAAGAGGAATTCACCTCAAAATGCATGATATTAACCAATTAAAATTACATAGATTATATAGAGAGAAAAATGTTTTTTGGGGAAAACATGATATAAAGAGGAATGTGATATTAACAGGAGTGAATAGCCCTTATTCAGACTAGGAGGAACCACATTCTGTATCTCACTATGGATGGAAAGATCATCCGCGGTTTCGTCAATTTAGTTCGTTTCATCGCCCCCTGGGCCATCCGTTCGTCCTTGAGGAGGGGTAAAGAATACTCTCGGGTATGTTTTGTCCATGAAAGATAAAGATAATTGAAAAATAGTGTAGACCAAAGGTCATATTGTACAATATTTGTAGTCCTTAGGTCGTATCGAGAGTTTGAGTTAGTAGGAATGAGTGTGACTGTTTCAAATGATGTCTAGTACATATGTGGTGTACTAATGTAAAATAATTGGAAATAAAGTGTAATTAATTATAAATTAAGATGTTGCTTCTTTCTACAGCCATGTAAGTAGGCTCCAATACGGGTGTCATATATAGTTATCACTGTCTGTCTGTGCGTCTCATGGCTGATATAACTTCAGTATCTATTAATTTTCACGAGAAATTCCAAAGTCCATAGCACCAGGATGAAATACATAAATGAAAGAAAAAATAGAATTAAAGTTAAAATAAGAAGGGAAAAGATCCATCATTCTAAGAATGAGTGAAAAATCATCAATTGGGGGCGCCAATATCCCTCTGGGATCTCTTGTTAATATCTACACAATGTCCGACATGGTTGTAAAATGAAGTAAACAAAGACAGTTAAATGATAAGATTGTTTACTGGTACATTTGTATATATCAAAAATATACTAGTAGTTCCTTTTAATAGTAAGAAGAGCTGACATATGAAATAACATACCATTTATTAAAAATTAATTGAAAATTTTCATGAATATTTGTTCAATTGCAGTACAGTAATTGCCGTAATTAGGCCCCTCCTCTCTTCTGTGGAGGTATTGAAATTTTATAAGCATGCCCCCCTTATAATCGAGACAATATTATATATTTACAGTCTACACTGACATTAACTCGATAAACATTGCTCAACAGACTATCATTATCACCGCATAACTGTATGGGTTTTGTGGGTAGATGAGATACATTTTAAACAAATCGTTTGTAGACTGTAAATATTAAATAATATTATACTAGCACTTAAAATGTATCTATCCACGTATACGGTTGCTATGCTACGGCGGCCTATTAGGGCCACTATGAAAGTAAATTTATCTTGTACTTACAAGATAGACTTACAAGATAGTATCTTGTACGTACAACTTATTATCTTGTACGTACAAGATACTAAGTTGTACGTACAATATAATAAGTTTTACGTACAATATAATAAGTTGTACGTACAAGATACTAAGTTGTACGTACAAGATACTAAGTTGTACGTACGTACAATATAATAAGTTGTACGTACAAGATACTAAGTTGTACGTACAATATAATAAGTTGTACGTACAAGATAATAAGTTGTACGTACAAGATACTAAGTTGTACGTACAAGATACTAAGTTGTACGTACAAGATACAAGTTGTACGTACAAAATAATAAGTTGTACGTACAAGATACTAAGTTGTACATACAAGATAATAAGTTGTACGTACAAGATACTAAGTTGTACGTACAAAATAATAAGTTGTACGTACAAAATAATAAGTTGTACGTACAAGATAATAAGTTGTACGTACAAGATAATAAGTTGTAAGTACAAGATACTAAGTTGTACGTACAAGATAATATGTTGTACATACAAGATAAGTTTATTTTCATAGTGGCCCTAATACGCCGCCGTACTATGCAGACCATTTGGCACATGACTCTGGTAGTAGTGTGATCGTACATTGTAAACTGCAGCAGGTCAATGCATTTCAAACGCATCAATGGAATACCAATTAGTTTGCTAGCATATATTTATTGTATAATCAGACGACATGGATCCCAAACATGTTCCATACCGGGTTTTTTAAAACCTTGAAAGGAACCAAACAGTGGCCGCATTCAAATAGTTATCTTTTTGAAGAGTGTGAACAGCGCCATATTTAAACAAATATCAATCCACCAAGCCTTTTTACATTGCGTATACGGTAATGTATGTCGTCATAGTTTAATTACTTAGCAGAAGAATGGAGAGACTGAAATATAACTTTATAAACTCTGAGACCCTTTCACTATAGTAATCTAATCATGAAGATTTAAGACAAGATCAGCTAGCGAGATCGGCCCAGGATCTCACCCTTTCCGAAGACTTTTTTGGTCATGCTACATTCAGTGAAAATTTTTCGTTGTGGTTACTTAAATATCAAGATTGGCGAAACAGGCCATTTTGGCCTCTTGTATAAGACAGATCTGCTGTATAGGTCTCAATTGACCTATACCTTACATGACAGGGCAAGGTTTCTTGGATGAAACCCAACAAAGTTTGCGAAAAGAAATAACTTTGACCCATATCCAATGTCACAGGGGTCACATCTGTTAAAACCTTCTAACGACTTCTCTTCATAAACATAAAAGACCTACAACCTTGATACTTTACTGAAAAGTTCTTTTGATGAAACCTAACAATGTTTGTGAAAAGAAATAACTTTGACCCATATTCAAGGTCGCAGGGGTCAAATCTGTTAAAATGTTCTCACGACTTCTTCTGGGAAAACCAAAAGGCCTAGAAGCATATTTGACTGAAAGGTTCCTTAGATGAAGCCCAATAACGATTGCGAAACACATTACATTGACCCATATTTAAGGTCAGGTTAGAACATTTAATGATTTATATTGAAATACCAAAAAGGCCTGCAGTCACAATAATTGGCTGGTAACTTTGAATAAGACCAACAATGAAATCAAAAACAAATCACTTTGACTTACTATTCAAGGTTACAAGGTTCAAATTTGTCGAAACCTTTCCCGTTTTGGAAGAAACTGAACAACGTTTTTTCAGTATAACCTACCTTGACATATACCTTATATGATACATTCACTACGTAAACCTAAATATTTTAGACCAAATGTAAAATCAATACCAGGTGAGCGATGCAGGCTCATTGGACCTCTTGATACGTCTATTTAAAATCCCCTGAACCAATTTAAATATAATTTGGCAGGAACCTTCCGTGACCAAATATGCACCAACAATGTGAACTATGTGGTTCTAATATTTCCAAGGAGCCTGAGGGTTGGGGTTTAAACGTGTCTATTGGCTTAAATTGTAACTTCTTTCAATTCTCTTTATAGTTGGAGGGTTCTTAAATTGCTTTATCAGAATCCCGGGAAGGGTCGGGGGGGGGGGGGGGGGGGGTGAGTCAGTCTACTATAGTATTTTTAGGAAAATGAAGCTTTGAGGAGATGAAGCTCTGATATTAGCATTCTAGCCAAAATGGCAGCGGTAGCTGTATGCTCCACGGGGAGTTGAAGAAGATTTGTGAACTGCTAAGAGACATCCTACGCAAAAGAATGTGATAAAGAGGTAAATATTGTTGATATAACCTCGACAAAACAAATACATGTTGACGTAAACAAATCCAGGTGATAATACCATTAGCAGACTGTCTGGATTGTACGTAATACCATTAACACTAGGTTCACCTATTGACGACCAAGAAAGAATGACGCAAAACGTCAATGTTTTACCTCAGTATGAAACGACAATGAAATTTGATCTGTGAACTATGTAATTTTATTTATTTATTACATTTTTACCAGCGAAATATCGAAAATTATTAATTCTATAAAAATGATATTTTCCATTTTCCGCTAGTGAGAAATGAAAAATATCACATTTTCTGTTTGACCAACAAAAAAACTGCGTACATACGACATTGGCGAAATCTGAAAGCTGCTCCGGTAGATTTTGTTATAAATTGTAATTAACAGAATATCTAACAGTATCTTCACTTATACCAAATATGGTTCACAAATGAGGCTAATATTTTGATATTTTTTCACATTTTAAGTATTACTGAAGACACGGTTAGATATCCTCTATTTCTGTTCAACATCCTGTTTACAGCTACAATGTTTGGCATTTCCAGGACGTGCCAAGTTTTTGTGGCGGAGAACACCAGAGAAAAAGAATCGACCAAACACTAGTAACTAGTGGCTGTCCCACGTATAGGTCTCTCGAACACGCGACCTTGAGGTGGAGAGCTAGTGGTAACGGATTGTCAGACAAATGTACCTTAACCACTTGGCCACCGCGACTAAGTAGTGGAGGGCTAGTGGTAGCAGAATGTCAGACACTTTAACCACTCGGCAACAACAACCCAATGGTTGAGGGCTAGTGGTAGCAGAATGTCAGACACCTAAACCATTTGGCCACCACGACCCGGAGGCGGAGAGCTAGTAGTAACAGAATGTCAGACACATTAACCACTTGGCCACAGCATCCCAGACTTTGATGCTAGTGGTAGCAGAATGTCGGACACGTTAACCACTCGGCCACCATAACCCAATGGTTGAGGGCTAGTGGTAGCAGAATGTCGGACACCCAAACCATTTGGCCACCGCATCCCAGACTTTGAGGGCTAGTAGTAGCAGAATATCAGACACATTAACCGCTTGGCTACCAGTCCCACGGCCAGGTGCTGGAGGGTTAGTGGTGCAGTGTAGTAGAATGGCAGACACCCTAACCACTGGGCCACCGTGAATCAGTGCTGGAGGGATAGTGGTAGTAGAATGTCAGACACCTTAACCACTTGGCCACCGTGACTCAGTGCTGGAGGGATAGTGGTAGTAGAATATCAGACACCCTAACCACTGGGCCACCGTGACTCAGTGCTGGAGGGATAGTGGTAGTAGAATATCAGACACCCTAACCACTGGGCCACCGTGACTCAGTGCTGGAGGGATAGTGGTAGTAGAATATCAGACACCCTAACCACTGGGCCACCGTGACTCAGTGCTAGAGGGATAGTGGTAGTAGAATATCAGACACCCTAACCACTGGGCCACCGTGACCCAGTGCTAGAGGGATAGTGGTAGTAGAATGTCAGACACCCTAACCACTGGGCCACAGTGACTCAGTGTTGGAGGGATAGTGGTAGTAGAATGTCAGACACCCTAACCACTGGGCCACCGTGACTCAGTGCTGGAGGGATAGTGGTAGTAGAATGTCAGACACCCTAACCACTTGGCCACCGTGACTCGGTGCTGGAGGAATAGTGGTAGTTGAATATCAGACACCCTAACCACTTGGCCACCGTGACTCAGTGCTGGAGGGATAGTGGTAGTAGAATATCAGACACCCTAACCACTTGGCCACCGTGACTCGGTGCTGGAGGAATAGTGGTAGTTGAATATCAGACACCCTAACCACTTGGCCACCGTGACTCGGTGCTGGAGGGATAGTGGTAGTAGAATATCAGACACCCTAACCACTTGGCCACCGTGACTCGGTGCTGGAGGAATAGTGGTAGTTGAATATCAGACACCCTAACCACTTGGCCACCGTGACTCGGTGCTGGAGGGATAATGGTAGTAGAATGTCAGACACCCTAACTACTGGGCCACCGTGACTCAGTGCTGGAGGGATAGTTGTAGTAGAATATCAGACACCCTAACCACTTGGCCACCGTGACTCAGTGCTGGAGGGATAGTTGTAGTAGAATGTCAGACACCCTAACCACTGGGCCACCGTGACTCAGTGCTGGAGGGATAGTGATAGTAGAATGTCAGACACCCTAACCACTTGGCCACCGTGACTCAGTGCTGGAGGGATAGTGGTAGTAGAATGTCAGACACCCTAACCACTGGGCCACCGTGACTCAGTGCTGGAGGGATAGTGATAGTAGAATGTCAGACACCCTAACCACTTGGCCACCGTGACTCAGTGCTGGAGGGATAGTGGTAGTAGAATGTCAGACACCCTAACCACTTGGCCACCGTGACTCAGTGCTGGAGGGATAGTGGTAGTAGAATGTCAGACACCCTAACCACTGGGCCACCGTGACCCAGTGCTAGAGGGATAGTGGTAGTAGAATGTCAGACACCCTAACCACTTGGCCACCGTGACTCAGTGCTGGAGGGATAGTGGTAGTAGAATGTCAGACACCCTAACCACTTGGCCACCGTGACTCAGTGCTGGAGGGATAGTGGTAGTAGAATGTCAGACACCCTAACCACTTGGCCACCGTGACTCAGTGCTGGAGGGATAGTGGTAGTAGAATGTCAGACACCCTAACCACTGGGCCACCGTGACTCAGTGCTGGAGGGATAGGGGTAGTAGAATATCAGACACCCTAACCACTTGGCCACCGTGACTCAGTGCTGGAGGGATAGTGGTAGTAGAATGTCAGACACCCTAACCACTGGGCCACCGTGACTCAGTGCTGGAGGGATAGCGGTAGTAGAATATCAGACACCCTAACCACTTGGCCACCGTGACTCAGTGCTGGAGGGATAGTGGTAGTAGAATGTCAGACACCCTAACCACTGGGCCACCGTGACTCATTGCTGGAGGGATAGTGGTAGTAGAATGTCAGACACCCTAACCACTGGGCCACCGTGACTCAGTGCTGGAGGGATAGTGGTAGTAGAATGTCAGACACCCTAACCACTTGGCCACCGTGACTCAGTGCTAGAGGGATAGTGGTAGTAGAATGTCAGACACCCTAACCACTGGGCCACCGTGACTCAGTGCTGGAGGGATAGCGGTAGTTGAATATCAGACACCCTAACCACTGGGCCACCGTGACTCGGTGCTGGAGGGATAGTGGTAGTAGAATGTCAGACACCCTAACCACTTGGCCACCGTGACTCAGTGTTGGAGGGATAGTGGTAGTAGACTATCAGACACCCTAACCACTGGGCCACCGTGACTCAGTGCTGGAGGGATAGTGGTAGTAGACTGTCAGACACCCTAACCACTAGGCCACCGTGACTCAGTGTTGGAGGGATAGTGGTAGTAGAATGTCAGACACCCTAACCACTGGGCCACCGTGACTCAGTGTTGGAGGGATAGTGGTAGTAGACTGTCAGACACCCTAACCACTGGGCCACCGTGACTCAGTGCTGGAGGGATAGTGGTAGTAGAATATCAGACACCCTAACCACTGGGCCACCGTGACTCAGTGCTGGAGGGAAAGTGGTAGTAGAATGTCGGACACCTTAACCACTTGGCCACCGCATCCCAGACTTTGAGGGCTAGTCTTAGCAGAATATCAAACACATTAACCGCTTGGCTACCAGTCCACAGCCTTGTGCTGAAGGGTTAGTGGTACAGTTTAGTAGAATATCAGACACCCTAACCACTGGGCCACCGTGACTCAGTGCTGGAGAGAAAGTGGTAGTAGAATGTCGGACACCTTAACCACTTGGCCACCGCATCCCAGACTTTGAGGGCTAGTCTTAGCAGAATATCAAACACATTAACCGCTTGGCTACCAGTCCACAGCCTAGTGCTGAAGGGTTAGTGGTACAGTTTAGTAGAATATCAGACACCCTAACCACTGGGCCACCGTGACTCAGTGCTGGAGGGATAGTGGTAGTAGAATATCAGACACCCTAACCACTTGGCCACCGTGACTCAGTGCTAGAGGGATAGTGGTAGTAGAATGTCAGACACCCTAACCACTGGGCCACCGTGACTCAGTGCTAGAGGGATAGTGGTAGTAGAAGGTCAGACATTCTAACCACTGGGCCACCGTGACTCAGTGCTAGAGGGATAGTGGTAGTAGAATGGTAGACACCCTAACCACTGGGCCACCGTGACTTGGTGCTGGAGGGAAAGTGGTAGTAGAATGTCAGACACCTTAACCACTGGGCCACCGTGACCCAGTGCTGGAGAGAAAGTGGTAGTAGAATGTCAGACACCCTAACCACTTGGCCACCGTGACTCAGTGCTGGAGGGATAGTGGTAGTAGAATGTCAGACACCTTAACCACTGGGCCACCGTGACCCAGTGCTGGAGAGAAAGTGGTAGTAGAATGTCAGACACCCTAACCACTGGGCCACCGTGACCCAGTGCTGGAGGGATAGTGGTAGTATAATGTCAGACACCCTAACCACTGGGCCACCATGACTCAGTGCTGGAGAGAAAGTGGTAGTAGAATGTCAGACACCCTAACCACTGGGCCACCGTGACTCAGTGCTGGAGGGATAGTGGTAGTAGAATGGCAGACACCCTAACCACTGGGCCACCGTGACTCAGTGCTGGAGGGATAGTGGTAGTAGAATGGCAGACACCCTAACCACTGGGCCACCGTGACTCAGTGCTGGAGGGATAGTGGTAGTAGAATGTCAGACACCCTAACCACTGGGCCACCGTGACTCAGTGCTGGAGGGATAGTGGTAGTAGAATGTCAGATACCCTAACCACTTGGCCACCGTGACTCAGTGCTAGAGGGATAGTGGTAGTAGAATATCAGACACCCTAACCACTGGGCCACCGTGACTCAGTGCTGGAGGGATAGTGGTAGTAGAATATTAGACACCCTAACCACTGGGCCACCGTGACCCAGTGCTGGAGGGATAGTGGTAGTAGAATATCAGACACCCTAACCACGGGGCCACCGTGACTCAGTACTGGAGGGATAGTGGTAGTAGAATGTCAGACACCCTAACCACTGGGCCACCGTGACTCAGTGCTGGAGGGAAAGTGGTAGTAGAATGTCAGACACCCTAACCACTGGGCCACCGTGACTCAGTGCTGGAGGGAAAGTGGTAGTAGAATGGCAGACACCCTAACCACTGGGCCACCGTGACTCAGTGCTGGAGGGAAAGTGGTAGTAGAATGGCAGACACCCTAACCACTGGGCCACCGTGACTCAGTGCTGGAGGGATAGTGGTAGTAGAATGTCAGACACCCTAACCACTGGGCCACCGTGACTCAGTGCTAGAGGGATAGTGGTAGTAGAATATCAGACACCCTAACCACTGGGCCACCGTGACTCAGTACTGGAGGGATAGTGGTAGTAGAATATTAGACACCCTAACCACTGGGTCACAGTGACCCAGTGCTGGAGGGATAGTGGTAGTAGAATATCAGACACCCTAACCACGGGGCCACCGTGACTCAGTACTGGAGGGATAGTGGTAGTAGAATGTCAGACACCCTAACCACTTGGCCACCGTGACTCAGTGCTGGAGAGATAGTGGTAGTAGAATATCAGACACCCTAACCACTGGGCCACCGTGACTCAGTGCTGGAGGGATAGTGGTAGTAGAATATCAGACACCCTAACCACTGGGCCACCGTGACTCAGTGCTGGAGGGATAGTGGTAGTAGAATGTCAGACACCCTAACCACTTGGCCACCGTGACCCAGTGCTGGAGGGATAGTGGTAGTAGAATGTCAGACACCCTAACCACTGGGCCACCGTGACTCAGTGCTGGAGGGATAGTGGTAGTAGAATGTCAGACACCCTAACCACTGGGCCACCATGACTCGGTGCTGGAGGGATAGTGGTAGTAGAATATCAGACACATTAACCACTGGGCCACCGTGACCCAGTGCTAGAGGGATAGTGGTAGTAGAATATCAGACACCCTAACCACTTGGCCACCGTGACTCAGTGCTGGAGGGATAGTGGTAGTAGAATGTCAGACACCCTAACCACTTGGCCACCGTGACTCGGTGCTGGAGGGATAGTGGTAGTAGAATATCAGACACCCTAACCACTTGGCCACCGTGACTCAGTGCTGGAGGGATAGTTGTAGTAGAATGTCAGACACCCTAACCACTGGGCCACCGTGACTCAGTGCTGGAGGGATAGTGGTAGTTGAATATCAGACACCCTAACCACTTGGCCACCGTGACTCGGTGCTGGAGGGATAGTGGTAGTAGAATGTCAGACACCCTAACCACTGGGCCACCGTGACCCAGTGCTGGAGGGATAGTGGTAGTTGAATATCAGACACCCTAACCACTGGGCCACCGTGACTCAGTGCTGGAGGGATAGTGGTAGTAGAATGTCAGACACCCTAACCACTTGGCCACCGTGACTCAGTGCTGGAGGGATAGTGGTAGTAGAATATCAGACACCCTAACCACTTGGCCACCATGACTCGGTGCTGGAGGGATAGTGGTAGTTGAATATCAGACACCCTAACCACTTGGCCACCGTGACTCGGTGCTGGAGGGATAGTGGTAGTTGAATATCAGACACCCTAACCACTTGGCCACCGTGACTCGGTGCTGGAGGGATAGTGGTAGTTGAATATCAGACACCCTAACCACTGGGCCACCGTGACTCAGTGCTGGAGGGATAGTGGTAGTAGAATGTCAGACACCCTAACCACTGGGCCACCGTGACTCAGTGCTGGAGGGATAGTGGTAGTAGAATGTCAGACACATTAACCACTGGGCCACCGTGACTCAGTGCTTGAGGGATAGTGGTAGTAGAATGTCAGACACCCTAACCACTGGGCCACCGTGACTCAGTGCTGGAGGGATAGTGGTAGTAGAATGTCAGACACCCTAACCACTGGGCCACCGTGACTCGGTGCTGGAGGGATAGTGGTAGTAGAATGTCAGACACCCTAACCACTGGGCCACCGTGACTCGGTGCTAGAGGGATAGTGGTAGTAGAATGTCAGACACGTTAACCACTGGGCCACCGTGACTCAGTACTGGAGGGATAGTGGTAGTAGAATGTCAGACACCTTAACCACTGGGCCACCGTGACTCAGTGCTGGAGGGCTAGTGGTAGTAGAATGTCAGACACCCTAACCACTGGGCCACCGTGACTCAGTGCTAGAGGGATAGTGGTAGTAGAATGTCAGACACCCTAACCACTGGGCCACCGTGACTCAGTGCTGGAGGGATAGTGGTAGTAGAATATCAGACACGTCAACCACTCGGCTACTACAGGCCGATGTGAATGTGTATGGGTTTGACCATGTAAGGATGTCGAGGATTATATTCGAAACATGGGTATTCTAGTCGATAAATATAAATTACGGCATAATATGTAAGAAAAATAAGTATATGATGGGTAGTTAGTACATTTCTAGTCGATAAATATAAATTACGGCATAATATACAAAACAAAAGTGTATGCTGTAATTTATCTTTGACTAAGAGCGCACTAAATACCTATACCCGAATCACAATTTAAACGTTGTAATATGAATAATTATGCAATTACCGATTTTGGGGGGAACTTTTGGTAAAAAAATGTTTGAAAAACGTGAATGTCAGATTTTATTCCAGTCCGATTGGGTATGTTGTGTAAGAGTTACGCCCCTTTACTCGGTTTGAGTTGAGGTGAAATCCTACAAACATTTACGATGATAGCTTCTAGCACAGGGACATGAGAATTAGTGTAACAGCTAGTTTTGGACCTAGCCGTTATGTCCGCCCAAAGGTGTGTGTTGGGGGGGGGGGGGGGGGGAGGGGGGGGGGTCGTTTTAAACTCAACCTCCAAAAGTGTCAACTTACCTGTAAACATTTTCTTCAGGTTGGAAAGTATGATTTATATAAAGCTTATTTTACTCTTACTTACCTAAATTTGGTCCAAAACTTGCTGTGATAAATTATCAGGTCCCTGTGGCTTTCAAGGGCCAGTTTGTAACACGTCTGATACAAACACTGTTTTTGTCAGTTAGTGCACAGGGACTCGTTACTATTGTAATGTATGTATAAAATATATGTGCACAGGAACACATTACAATTGTTGTGTATGTATTACATATATAAACATGTTATGTTTGTATATCGACCCCATATATTTTATACATACATTACTATTGTAACGAGTCCCTGTGGTCACTGGTTAAATTCCATATTCTTACGTGAATCTTGGATACAGAGGCTAAGAAAACAGTATTCGGCATCTATTCTCTTCCAGTTGTAAAAACCGGGCTTACATTATTGACATTAAAACTTATTCATATTTTCAATTACACAACTTTAATTTGTAATTATTGAAGTAGTTCAGAGTACTTTTAAAAGTATTAATGGGATAAAGTATTTTCTCGTTACGGAAAGTGCCGTCGGTTCCCGATTGAGTATACAGTTGTCTGGTCAAATTATCGTTAGTTCCGATTAAAGATGACGTCATGCGTTCTTTACAATGCACGTTTTAGCGATGAGAAATGACGGACGTATGATAGTGGTCAAATTGATTCTAAAAGCAAAATTAAGGCATAAAGGAGGTAATTGCCTTGAAAACAAATAATAAAATGACGTTTTAAAAGCCGAACATTATTGTCAGTATACCCTAATTGCACAACATTGTGTTTACCTAACAAGTTCTACTTCCGGTTTCATGTGTTATGACAACGTGGTATTTAAAATATTATTTCAGACATATTTTTTCAGATTTTTCACGATAGTCTCGTCTGGTTGGGAAAACCAGTCGTATTTATTTATTTATTTATATTTCCTACGGAAACCAGTTAATGAAACATGAAATATGTCCCTTATGTCGTAAGGCTTGATGGTCTAGTGATAGGACGCCGGGCTCGTGATCGAAGGGTTGCGAGTTAGAATCCCGACTGCGGCACTTGTGTGGTACATAAGTATTCTTGAGCAAGATACTTTATTCCGCGTGTCTACTCAGCTCCTAAATGAGTAAGAACGCTATTAACTGGTTGCTAAGGCCCTAACTACGGAAAATAATTTATGAACCGCTTTGAGACGACCCTTTGATTATGAGACAGCCATTAGATTGTGATAAGGCGGCATAGGATTAATATTATTTTTTTTCAGTATCGTTATAATATTTTTTTTTTTTTGTATCGTTATAAGAAGTATGTTTCAGAACACGAATGCCCCATGGCACTTGTAGGCTTCCGTAAGTCGTAGCTGAATTATTTTTATCAAAAGGTTGATTTTGCAGAAAAATATGTGTCATGCTCTTGGGTCGAAACCCCTTCAAAATCGGCTTGTGTATATAACGATTCTGGAATAGGTCAGATACAAGTCTACTTTTACAAAAGTACAGGAAAACTATGAAATGGCAATAAAACTCTGGTTTTAATACGTATATTTGTACTAGACACGTGAAGGTGTTATTTTTAAGACTTGCTAAATATTTGAAGAAACAGCCTAACATAAATCATTAAATTTCCAATGTTAATTGTTTTCACTTCCGTAATATCGAATTTATTGTTTGTTAATTGATCATTTCATCAACAAATTTGACCAAAGTTGATTTTTAAATACCCGTTGGCGTATATTTATTTCATCATTTAATAGATAAATGAATAGAAATCATTTAATATAGCGCCCTATCTAGCTAGAATAAGCCACTCTAAAGCGCTTTACAGTACATAGATATATATAATTCTTATACAATAAATACAATTAGCACATACAGTTCTAACAAACACAATTCTGAGAAGTTTGCAGGAGCTGCCTCATCAGATGCTTACTACCAGTCATATACCACCTGGCTAATATTTCCCTATGTGTGTTCGTAGGCGTGTGTGCCGGAGGTTTGTGTTCTGTTGGTAGTGCGACCTTGCTTCCAACGGCATCTTTTATAGAGCAATCTCACCTGAATGCTACACTACAGATACCGCAACACCCACCCAAACCATTTTACGCTTCAACTGGGTTGTTGGAGTTGTGTGGGCAGGAGAAAAACACTCTCTGAATATTCCATGCGTACGACGACTTCGAGGAAAGAACCCCGGCCGCCTGCATGAAAGTCGGGAGTGTTACCACTGAACCAATCAGTAGATAGACCGATCCGACAGATAAGACCGTCCACCCACAGGGACACGTTACAATAGTAATGTATCATATAAAATATATGGGGGGGTCCATATAAACATAACCATCGACCCCCCATATATTTTATACATGCATTACTATTGTAACGTGTCCCTGTGGTCCACCCAACAGAAATATATGGCGTGGTCGACTGACAATAAGATCTTATGGCCTCATTTATTGATAGCAATTACTTTCACTGATTTTATTTGTAATCAGGGTTTAATGTCTGTATCATATCTTAACAAAAAGGAACAAAAATCTTGGATATAAATTACTTCAAATGTGAAAGATACCAGGTAAAAATGTTTTTTTGACAATTTAAAAAAGGTTTAATTCAGACTCTAGGGCAACGCTGAAGACTTATTCACCCGTTGTCAGTATAATATGACAGTATGCTGGATTGCTTTTGGTATGTTTTTTTTTTCAGTGAGATAGCACTATAATGTTCGCATCAGATCCGCGCTATCACAAGGAGATAAATACTCCAACACACCCTGTATCCAGCACATATACACCAACATACCGTATCTCCAACACATATGCCAACATACCCTGTCTCCAGCACATATACGCCAACATACCCTTTCTCCAGCACACAAACCCAACATACCCTGTCTCCGACACACATACACCACCATACCTTGTCTCCGATACACATACGCCAACATATCCTGTCTCCAGCACACATACACCAACATACCCTGTCTCCAGCACACATACACCAATGTACCTTGTCTCCACCATACATACGCAAACAAACCCTGTCTCCAGCACACATGCAATAACATAACATTACTCCAGCACACACATAACATAACTGTCTCCAGCACACATACACCAACATACCCTGTCTCCAACACACATACACCAACATACCCTGTCTCCAACACACATACACCAACATACCCTGTCTCCAGTACACATACACCAACATACCCTGTCTCCAGCACACATACACCAACATACCCTGCCTCCAGCACACAAACCCAACATACCCTGTCTCCAGCACACAAACCCAACATACTCTGTCTCCGACACACATACACCAACATACCCTGTCTCCAGCACACATACTCCAACACACCCTGTGTCCAGCACACATACGCCAACATACCCTGTCTCCGACACACATACACCACCATACCTTGTCTCCGATACACATACGCCAACATATCCTGTCTCCAGCACACATACACCAACATACCCTGTCTCCAGCACACATACACCAATGTACCTTGTCTCCACCATACATACGCAAACAAACCCTGTCTCCAGCACACATGCAATAACATAACATTACTCCAGCACACACATAACATAACTGTCTCCAACACACATACACCAACATACCCTGTCTCCAACACACATACGCCAACATACCCTGTCTCCAGCACACATACACCACCATACCTTGTCTCCGATACACATACGCCAACATATCCTGTCTCCAGCACACATACACCAACATACCCTGTCTCCAGCACACATACACCAATGTACCTTGTCTCCACCATACATACGCAAACAAACCCTGTCTCCAGCACACATGCAATAACATAACATTACTCCAGCACACACATAACATAACTGTCTCCAGCACACATACACCACCATACCCTGTCTCCAACACACATACACCAACATACCCGGTCTCCAACACACATACACCAACATACCCTGTCTCCAACACACATACACAAGCAAACCCTGCCTCAAGCACACATACTCCACCATACCCTGTCTCCAACACACATACACCAACATACCCTGTCTCCAACACACATACACCAACATACCCTGTCTCCAACACACATACACCAACATACCCTGTATCCGACACACATACACCACCATACCCTGTCTCAAGCACACATACACTACCATACCCTGTCTCCAACACACATACACCAACATACCCTGTCTCCAACACACATACACCAACATATCCTGTCTCCAACACACATACACCAACATACCCTGTCTCCAGCACACATACACCTCCATACCCTGTCTCAAGCCACCATACCCTGTCTCCAGCACACATACACCTCCATACCCTGTCTCAAGCCAACATACCCTGTCCACAGCACACATACGCCAACATACCCTGTCTCCAACACACATTCACCTCCATACCCTGTCTCAAGCCAACATACCCTGTCTCCAGCACACATACACCAACATACCCTGTTTCTAGCGATGGCAGCAGAATGTTGGACAACTTACCCACTTGGCTACCGCGGCCCTGTTGTGTAGGGCAAGATGTAGCAGAATGTTGGACAACTTAACCACTTGGCCACCGCGCGCGATACAGCTGCTTTGGATGTCTAGCGGTGTAATATTGACACTGCGGCTTTGACTGTTTGGCCACAGCGGCTAACGCATTAAACACAATTTGGGTTGGTTTGGTTTATTTTGTTTAACGTCATTTAACAGCCAGTGTCATTTAAGGACGTGCCAGGTTTTGGAGGTGGGGGAAAGCCGGGGTACCCGGAGAAAAAACACCAACCTACGGTCAGTATCTGGCAACTGCCCCACGTGGGATTCGAACTCACAACCCAGAGGTGGAGGGCTAGTGGTAGAATGTCGGAACATCGCGGCCGTGTAGTTAACACAATGACAAATGTAGCACAACTCAGGGTTAGTAAACAGGGACAAATAATAGACAAACAACACCCAAAGACTGTGAATTATAACACAGTGTTGACACTCAAGGACCAACTATAGCTCTGCGTCTACAATGTATTTGTTAAGTCCATTTTCAATAGACTTCAGAAATCATTTTTGCGTCTCTTTCGATGTACTGTTAACCCCCTTCGTAAAGCAAAAATTTCGTTTGACCAACAATGGCAGTAAAACGAGGTTTTTGTGTAACGTTTTACCTAATATTAAATTTGAAATAAAGAGATACTCGGCTCCGTTGACACAACATATTATTAATGTTGTGCCAAACAAGGGTATACGGGTCATTTGATTACAGCAGATAAGACTGCAGAATGTTTTATCTGGAAGCGGAGAACAAATACTGGCATCAGAATAATCTTCATGTTGATAATAACTAGAATTGTGTAATATTTCACCGGTAAAATATGATCATTGTGATAACCGACAAAAACCAATAGTAACACTTTTATAGAAAAGCGAATATTTAACAAAAAAAACTTGTAAACTATATAGATACGTAAGGAAATTTAAACGTGACTAGCTTGGTACCTTACAGTAAAAACCGCCCTTTACGGATCTATAGGGTACCAAAAGCCTACGAAAGTCACTAACGTGATAAAATAGGCCCATAAATCGGCAGAACAAAAGGAAACCGAGAGCAGTAAGAAAAAAATAGCGATCAAAAAGATAAACCAAACGTTTATGTGACCCTGGTCTGTCATAAAAGAGAGCACACTAATGTGAGGTCCGGACACGGAGATTTTCATTCCGTCTGGTTGGATCGTCTTAGGAATAGAAAGCCGGGTTATGATTGTTTTATGGATCTGTTCGGAAGCTTTCTGGGGCCATCATAGATGGAAAGTCTAATTTTATAGCGTTTTAATGTGAACTAATGCTTATATCGGTTTCTTGTTATCTTATCGTTAATTTTGAAGGAAAGAATCTGTAAAACGCTCTCAAAAATAAATCCGTTAGAATAAACGTTTCAGTAATGATCTCCGCTATAATACACACGTACCACTACCTACATGCGCCTGTTTGTAGTATGCTTCAATCAATTCTAAAATTATAAAAAATAAATTAATAAGAAAGCATTTGTTCAATTACTTCACTAAACAAAAGAAGATCTTTTTCGCATGGATCTTCTTTAACAGCTAGGTCAAATGAAGCAATATTACTGCAATAATTTGTTCGATTAAATACTTACACGAAAAAGCCCTTCTCCAAAGTAGCTAAAACCGTATTCATGGTACTCTACAGTACAATAAACCCGACATCTCACAGCCAGTATGCAACCAATCTATATTTTCTTCGAATAAACTTGAAGCCAGCAGTTCCATTCTTTCTGTATTTGTGTTTGACAAATGACACACGCTTATGAAATCAAAGTCTAATTCAAACTAAGGTGATATCCGCAATTTTCGGGTAGTCCACTACGTGCAAATTGTGTGATTCCTTAACACGTGATCTCTTAGTCTGTATTGCCTGTTTACACGTGACCTCTCAGCGTGTGTTGTCCCTTAACACGTGACCTCTCAGTCTGTCTGGTCTCTTAACACGAGACCTCTCAGCGTGTGCTGTCCTTTCACACATGACCTCTCAGCGTGTGTTGCCCCTTAACACGTGATCTCTCAGTCTGTCTGGTCTCGTCTCTTAACACGTGACCTCTCAGCGTGTGTTGTCCCTTAACACGTGACCTCTCAGCGTGTGCTGTCCCTTAACACGTGACATCGCAGCGTGTGCTGTCCCTTAACACGTGATCTCTCAGTCTGTCTGGTCTCGTCTCTTAACACGTGACCTCTCAGCGTGTGTCGTCCCTTAACACGTGACCTCTCAGCGTGTGCTGTCCCTTAACACGTGACATCGCAGCGTGTGCTGTCCCTTAACACGTAATCTCTCAGCGTGTGTTGTCCCTTAACACGTGACCTCTCAACGGTACTGCTCATTTACACGTGACCTCTCAGCGTGTGTGTCCCTTAACACATGACCTCAGCGTGTGTGTCCCTTACCACGTGACCTCTCGGCGTGTGTTGTCCTTCACACATGATATCTCAGTCTGTGTGGTATTTTGACGACAAAGTAATCCAAGGGCTTCAGTTGATATTTGAGAGTTTGTTTTGACGCCTCACTTTGACTCTCACCTTTTAAAAAGGAGTCGTTTGACCTAGTTTTACATTCACATATTAAGTTTAAATTATTTTTGACTTCTGAAATTGCTCAATAATAAGGGACAATTGGAAACCCTATACTATGGTAGTTCAATAGATAGTTTTATACAAGCAGTCTCCACACTCAAAATACCTAATAATACAGGACATGTCTTACAATGGGGTGTTCCTGAACAAGAGCAGTTTCATAGCAACTGCACTTTCTGAACAAGAATTGTTTCTTAGCAATCGCACTTTCTGAACAAGAACGGTTTCTTAGCAACCACGCTTTCTGAGCAAGAGCGGTTTCTTAGAAAATGCATTTTCTGAACAAAAACTGTGTCTTAGCAACCACACTTTATGAACAAGAGCGGTTCCATAGCAACTGCGCTTTTTGAACAAGATTGGTTCCTTAGCAAATGCGATTTCTGAACAAAAGCACTTTCTTGGCAAATGCGTTCTTTGAACAAGAGTGGTTTCATAACAAATTCGCTCTCTGCGCTTTCTAAACAAAAGTTGTTTCTTTGCAAAAACCATTTCTGATCAAAAGTGGTTTCAGAGCAACAATGCTGTTCGAACAAGAGTGGTTTCTTAGCAACAACCCTTTCTGAACAAGAGCGGTTTCCCAACTACTACGCTTTCTGAATAAGAGCGGTTTCCTAGCAACTACGCTTTCCAAACAAGATTGGTGTCATAGCAAATGCACTCTCTGCACATGTGCAGTGTCTTACAGATCCTTTCTGAACAAGAGTAGTGTCTTAGCAACTACGCTTTCTGAACAAGAGTAGTTTCTTAGCAACTACGCTTTCTGAACAAGAGTAGTTTCTTAGCAACTACGCTTTCTGAACAAGAGTAGTTTCTTAGCAACTACGCTTTCCGAACAAGAGTAGTTTCTTAGCAACTACGCTTTCCGAACAAGAGTAGTTTCTTAGCAACTACGCTTTCCGAACAAGAGTAGTTTCTTAGCAACTACGCTTTCCGAACAAGAGTAGTTTCTTAGCAACTACGCTTTCCGAACAAGAGTAGTTTCTTAGCAACTACGCTTTCCGAACAAGAGTAGTTTCTTAGCAACTACGCTTTCCGAACAAGAGTAGTTTCTTAATAACTACGCTTTCCGAACAGAGTGGTTTCATAGCAAATGCGCTCTCTGCACATGAGCAGTGTCTTACAGAAGTTTATTTCAGAACAAGAACGGTTTTTAAACGCATGTGGTCTCTAAACACATATAATCTGTTGACAGATACCCCTTATCAGGCGGATTAAATGGTTCCTTGAATATGAATAAGATTGCCTTTTAACACGAGTGTTTTTAATAATAATGGAGGTCGCAAAACCCTAAAGGTTCTGTCTTTAAACACGAGTGGTTTTTAATAATAATAATGGAGGTCGCGAAACCCTTATGGTTCTGTCTTTAAACACGAGTGGGTTTTAATAATAATGGAGGTCGCGAAACCCTTAAGGTTCTGTCTTTTAACACGAGTGGTTTTTAATAATAATAATGGAGGTCGCGAAACCCTAAAGGTTCTGTCTTTAAACACGAGTGGTTTTTAATAATAATAATGGAGGTCGCGAAACCCTTATGGTTCTGTCTTTAAACACGAGTGGGTTTTAATAATAATGGAGGTCGCGAAACCCTTAAGGTTCTGTCTTTTAACACGAGTGGTTTTTAATAATAATAATGGAGGTCGCGAAACCCTAAAGGTTCTGTCTTTAAACACGAGTGGTTTTTAATAATAATATTGGAGGTCGCGAAACCTTTATGGTTCTGTCTTTAAACACGAGTGGTTTTTAATAATAATAATGGAGGTCGCGAAACCCTAAAGGTTCTAAACTCGGACCAGTGGAGTCCCATAGGCGGGGAAGGGATGTTTACCTTCTCCTGTTACTGCGAGTGGTAAAGTATTTGTTTGTCACAGTTTCAACATTGAAGGATCATTGACGACACCGTTCACGCACCAACTATCGTCAAAAGTTAACTTTCATTATCGTCAATTATCGGAAGGCCGTGTTGAGAAATATCCCTTTGTGCGTAATTCCACATGTTTATCACAGATGGCGATTTACGTAATGCGGTGGAAATCGATCACAAGAGGTAACCAGGACGTGATAGAGTGCAGGAGGAGGGACAAAAAGTTTATTCCAACGGGGGTCGAATCCACAATCCTTAGGTTCCTAGCCGGACACCCTACCACTTTACAGTCGAACCTCTTTATCTCGAAGCGAATGGGACCGTGGAGAAACTTCGAATTATCCGAGTATTCGCGTCGAATGAGATCGAATATGGAGTGCTTAGCTACTAACATCTTCCATATCCAGGGGTTACGCTCACCTACGCTCTCTACACCCCTGGAATCATCCTCGATATTCAGGGGTTACGCTCACCTACGCTCTCTACAACCTTGGAATCATCCTTGATATCCAGCGGTTACGCTCTCTACACCCCTGGAATCATCCTCGATATCCAGCGGTTACGCTCTCTACACCCCTGGAATCATCCTCGATATCAAGCGGTTACGCTCTCTACACCCCTGGAATCATGCTCGATATCCAGCGGTTACGCTCTCTACACCCCTGGAATCATCCTCGATATCCAGCGGTTACGCTCTCTACACCCCTGGAATCATCCTCGATATCCAGCGGTTACGCTCTCTACACCCCTTGACCCTGTAATGTCATGAAAACTCAGGTAAATGTAATGTCATGAAAACTCAGGTAAAAAAATTTACCAATCATTAAGCTTATCTTTGGAAAATTAGAAAGGAGCTGCAACTGATTTCAAACCTTGCCAGTTTTTACCGTTATGTGACAACCATATTCTTTTCATGAATTTTAAATGGCGAACCAGTCTTCTTGTCTCATCAACAAAGTGGCGCACACGGGGCTTTCGGTTCTGCCATGACATATTCCATGGGTGTAGAGAGCGTAGGTTAGTGTTACCCCTGGATATCGAGTGTGCTTTGCTACCACTTAGTTCAGAGGAAAATAGGTCTAGCTTGAAGCTTAATCGGAGACGAATGTAGGCCTATGTACAATTATAATTAGTCTGGGGGTTCTGACGATCTAGTCCGCTAAATATAGGGATTGCTGGTGGGACCTGAAAATATATTACAGCTAGATTTTAACTAATAAAATGTTTTAGAAAAAGTCTTTATGACTATTGAGGGAAAGTTTTTAAACACCTTAATTTAGGTCCAAAACTAGCTGTAACAAATTCTCATGTACCTGTGGACCAATAGTCAAAATTCACCTTTACAAATTAACGTGAACGATAGCGACCCGTGGAAGGGTCGCTGATTAAGCAATTTCTTGTTAATAAAAAAATAACACATGGACATTAGATATCAATAGAAAGAACATATGTATTTTCTACTTTCCTACTAATGGAATCAAGTCATAGATTTTAAATGTCGTTAACCAACTGTTCCCAACCATTTCTTAAAAATTACCTGATCCCTTACATATCATCACGTCCCGTGATCCAAAATGTACAGTTCACATAGAAGCTCTCGCGAGATCCCGAATATGTAAAAAAGTGGCCGGCAAGCTGCCGAAAACTTTGAGACACGGAAATTTTGCGTGTTTTTGGAGGAAATGGAGATAATTTCTGCGGAAGGAGGATACATTTGACTTGCATTTAGGAGGTTTATAAAATGAAAATTATCCATCTTTCCAACGGTACCAAGCGTTTTTTCGTGCCTCAACTAGAAATATGATTGTTGATGCAAGAAAGGTAGGTGGGGGCGATTTTTCGATCTGGAAAGCTTTCCACCTTTTTTTACGACCATTAAGGGGGCATTTTTATCGAAAATTGATCTTAACCCCCCAAATGTGTAAAATTACGCTAAACACCCTATTTTTGGGTCCAAAACTAGCTGTAACAAATGCTCAAGTCCCTGTGGGAATTTCCACTAGCTCAGTGGTAGAATGTCCGACTAGGAACCTTGAGATCGAGGGTTCGATCCCAGGTGGAAGCACATCATTCTCTTTCCTGTTTCACTATGATAAAGCATAATTTAAATGCTGATCAATGCTGAAAATACGGAATTTCGAGGCTGTTAATTTCTAGTGACAATGACGTCGCAGGATAAACTTTACTGAAACCAAGGACGCGATAAACTCTCTAACAGCAGCCGCTTCCATACAGCAGTTAATTGAAGTATAGGGCTAGTGCACCTCCCTACATGCCTTATGACATTTCTGTAGGTCGGCTTGTTTCCTCGGTCGCCATTCTCGTGTAGGTCTTCTGTACAATGATGGTAGACACTGCTGGTGGACTCTAACGTCCCGATGTTTGCCGTAACTAGCATGCCACGTTTAAATTCATTCGAATATAATTCATTGAAACAAGGATTTTCTTGGCTTCAAACATTATGTTTTCAGACCAAAAATTGACGTCGCCGTTTATAACTACGCTTTTGATTTGCTGATGCCGCAGCGTATTAATTTGTAAGAGAAAAGAGTCCATCAATAAAGTGAATTTTGGCAGGGTAAAGATCAAATTATAAGTATTAACTTGAATCTATTTTTTATGTTATGGGGTTATAACACAAAAAACCGGAGTGTACTCTCGTAATAAACCGCTTCCACTTTCTGTGTTCAAGATAATCTTTAAATATAGTTGCACCCGGTTCAGAGGCTATACGCATGTACGTTATATTCATTTATAAGTATTCATTTATTGAAAATTACGGAATGAGTTGAATCATAAGACCATTGCACCTCCCTATCATAAATTTTGACTGTTCTAGCGGCCATTTTGTTTTCTCAATCGCATCCTAGGCATCACTGACGAGTCCCAAAAGGACGAAACATATTTATGTCGCAGTTTATTTTATTATTTGTATTCTAAACAATAAAGATGATTTCTCATGCGTTTCTTTTGCACCATCATCAATCCTTTAGGGAGTTGTCGGCATTTTCCGTATACGAGAAATTTTCGTTTACGGAAAATACCGACGGTTTCCCTATTGACCCCGGTTATTTCTTTCCGCGATGTAATCGGGAACAATCGGTACTCTTTGTTTAAGTTGTAAAACAATCGTGGTTTATTAAACATTAAGTAACGAAAGCTGAGCATTCAGTAACGAAGACTAAACATTCAGTAACGAAAGGTGAGTATTCAGTAACGAAGGCTAAACATTCAGTAACGAAAGCTGAGCATTCAGTAACGAACACTAAACATTCAGTAACGAAAGCTGAGCATTCAGTAACGAAAGCTAAACATTCCGTATCGAAGACTTAACATTCCGTAAAGAAGACTAAACATTCCATAACGAAGGCTAAACATTCCATAACGAAGACTAAACATTCCGTAACGAAGACCAAACATTCCGTACTGAAGGCTGAACATTCTGCAACGAAGACTAAACATTCCGTAACGAAGACTGAACATTCCATAACGAAGGCTAAACATTCCGTAACGAAGACTAAACATTCCATAACGAAGACTAAACATTCCATAACGAAGACTAAACATTCCGTAACGAAGACTAAACATTCCGTAACGAAGACTAAACATTCCATAACGAAGACTAAACATTCCATAACGAAGACTAAACATTCCGTAACGAAGACTAAACATTCCGTAACGAAGGCTGAACATTCCGTAACGAAGTCTAAACATTCCGTAACGAAGACTAAACATTCAGTAACGAAGGCTAAACATTCTGTAACGAAGGCTTAACATTCTATAACGAAGACTAAACATTCCGTTACGAAGACTAAACATTCCGTAACGAAGACTAAACATACCGTAACGAAGACTAAACATTCCGTAACGAAGACTAAACATTCCGTAACGAAGACTAAATATTCCGTAACGAAGACTAAACATTCCGTAACAAAGACTAAACATTCCGTAACGAAGGCTTAACATTCCGTAACGAAGGCTAAACATTCCATAACGAAGACTAAACATTCCGTAACGAAGACTAAACATTCCGTAACGAAGACTAAACATTCCGTAACGAAGACTAAACATTCCGTAACGAAGACTAAACATTCCGTAACGAAGGCTGAACATTCCATAACGAAGACTTAACATTCCGTAACGAAGACTAAACATTCCGTAACGAAGACTAAACATTCCGTAACGAAGGCTGAACATTCCGTAACGAAGACTAAACATTCCATAACGAAGACTAAACATTCCATAACGACACTAAACATTCTGTAACAAAGGCTAAACATTCCGTAACGAAGTCTAAACATTCCGTAACGAAGACTAAACATTCCGTAACGAAGACTAAACATTCCGTAACGAAGACTAAACATTCCGTAACGAAGACTAAACATTCCGTAACGAAGACTAAACATTCCGTAACGAAGACTGAACATTCCATAACGAAGACTAAACATTCCATAACGAAGACTTAACATTCCGTAACGAAGACTAAACATTCCGTAACGAAGACTAAACATTCCGTAACGAAGACTGAACATTCCATAACGAAGACTAAACATTCCATAACGAAGACTTTACATTCCGTAACGAAGACTAAACATTCCGTAACGAAGACTAAACATTCCGTAACGAAGGCTGAACATTCCGTAACGAAGACTAAACATTCCGTAACGAAGACTAAACATTCCATAACGACACTAAACATTCTGTAACAAAGGCTAAACATTCCGTAACGAAGTCTAAACATTCCGTAACGAAGACTAAACATTCCGTAACGAAGACTAAACATTCCGTAACGAAGACTAAACATTCCGTAACGAAGACTAAACATTCCGTAACGAAGACTAAACATTCCGTAACGAAGACTGAACATTCCATAACGAAGACTAAACATTCAGTAACGAAGAATAAACATTCCGTAACAAAGACTAAACATTCCGTAACGAAGACTAAACATTCCGTAACGAAGACTGAACATTCCATAACGAAGACTAAACATTCCGTAACGAAGAATAAACATTCCGTAACGAAGACTAAACATTCCGTAACGAAGACTAAACATTCCGTAACGAAGACTGAACATTCCATAACGAAGACTAAACATTCCGTAACGAAGAATAAACATTCCGTAACGAAGACTAAACATTCCGTAACGAAGACTAAACATTCCGTAACGAAGACTGAACATTCCATAACGAAGACTAAACATTCCGTAACGAAGAATAAACATTCCGTAACGAAGACTAAACATTCTGTAACGAAGGCTAAACATTCCGTAACGAAGGCTAAACATTCCATAACGAAGACTAAACATTCCGTAACGAAGACTAAACATTCCGTAACGAAGACTAAACATTCCGTAACGAAGACTGAACATTCCATAACGAAGACTAAACATTCCATAACGAAGGCTGAACATTCCGTAACGAAGACTAAACATTCTGTAACGAAGACTAAACATTCTGTAACGAAGGCTAAACATTCCGTAACGAAGACTAAACATTCCGTAACGAAGACTAAACATTCCGTAACGAACACTAAACATTCCGTAACGAAGACTGAACATTCCATAACGAAGACTGAACATTCCATAACGAAGACTAAACATTCCGTAACGAAGGCTAAACATTCCATAACGAAGACTGAACATTCCATAACGAAGGCTAAACATTCCATAACGAAGACTGAACATTCCATAACGAAGACTAAACATTCCGTAACGAAGGCTAAACATTCCATAACGAAGACTGAACATTCCATAACGAAGGCTAAACATTCCATAACGAAGGCTAAACATTCCATAACGAAGACTGAACATTCCATAACGAAGACTAAACATTCCATAACGAAGGCTAAACATTCCATAACGAAGGCTGAACATTCCGTAACGAAGACTAAACATTCCGTAACGAAGGATAAACATTCCGTAACGAAGACTAAACATTCCGTAACGTAGACTAAACATTCCGTAACGAAGGCTAAACATTCCGTAACGAAGGATAAACATTCCGTAACGAAGACTAAACATCCTGTAACGAAGACTAAACATTCCGTAACGAAGGCTAAACATTCTGTAACGAAGACTAAACATTCCGTAACGAACACTAAACATTCTGTAACGAAGACTAAACATTCTGTAACGAAGACTAAACATTCCGTAACGAAGACTAAACATTCCATAACGAAGTCTAAACATTCTGTAACGAAGACTGAACATTCCGTAACGAAGACTAAACATTCCGTAACGAAGACTAAACATTCCGTAACGAAGACTAAACATTCCGTAACGAAGACTAAACATTCCATAACGAAGTCTAAACATTCCATAACGAAGACTAAACATTACGTAACGAAGGCTAAACATTCCATAACGAAGACTAAACATTCCATAACGAAGTCTAAACATTCCATAACGAAGGCTGAACATTCCATAACGAAGACTAAACATTACGTAACGAAGGCTAAACATTCCATAACGAAGACTAAACATTCCGTAAAGAAGACTAAACATTCCATAACGAAGACTAAACATTCCATAACGAAGTCTAAACATTCCATAACGAAGACTAAACATTCCATAACGAAGACTAAACATTCCGTAACGAAGTCTAAACATTCCATAACGAAGACTAAACATTCCGTAACGAAGTCTAATTATTCCGTAACGAAGACTAAACATTCCGTAACGAAGACTAAACATTCCGTTACGAAGACTAAACATTCCGTAACGAAGACTAAACATTCTGTAACGAAGGCTAAACATTCTGTAACGAAGGCTGAACATTCAGTAACGAAGGCTAAACATTCCGTAACGAAGACTAAACATTCCGTAACGAAGGCTAAACATTCCGTAACGAAGGCTAAACATTCCCTAACGAAGGCTAAACATTCTGTAACGAAGGCTGAACATTCAGTAACGAAGGCTAAATATTCCGTAACGAAGACTAAACATTCCGTAACGAAGACTAAACATTCCGTAACGAAGACTAAACATTCCGTAACAAAGACTAAACATTCTGTAACGAAGACTAAATATTCCGTAACAAAGACTAAATATTCCGTAACAAAGACTAAACATTCCGTAACGAAGACTAAACATTCCGTAACGAAGACTAAACATTCCATAACGAAGTCTAAACATTCCATAACGAAGGCTAACATTCCGTAACGAAGACTAAACATTCCGTAACGAAGACTAAACATTCCGTAACGAAGACTAAACATTCCGTAACGAAGACTAAACATTCCGTAACGAAGACTAAACATTACGTAACGAAGGCTAAACATTCCATAACGAAGACTAAACATTCCATAACGAAGTCTAAACATTCCATAACGAAGGCTGAACATTCCATAACGAAGACTAAACATTACGTAACGAAGGCTAAACATTCCATAACGAAGACTAAACATTCCGTAACGAAGACTAAACATTCCATAACGAAGACTAAACATTCCATAACGAAGTCTAAACATTCCATAACGAAGACTAAACATTCCATAACGAAGACTAAACATTCCGTAACGAAGTCTAAACATTCCATAACGAAGACTAAACATTCCGTAACGAAGACTAAACATTCCGTAACGAAGACTAAACATTCTGTAACGAAGACTAAACATTCCGTAACGAGGACTAAACAGTCCGTAACGAAGACTAAACATTCCGTAACGAAGGCTAAACATTCCGTAACGAAGACTAAACATTCCGTAACGAAGGCTAAACATTCCGTAACGAAGGCTAAACATTCCGTAACGAAGTCTAAACATTCTGTAACGAAGACTAAACATTCCGTAACGAAGGCTTAACATTCCGTAACGAAGACTAAACATTCTGTAACGAAGGCTAAACATTCTGTAACGAAGGCTGAACATTCAGTAACGAAGGCTAAACATTCCGTAACGAAGACTAAACATTCCGTAACGAAGGCTAAACATTCCGTAACGAAGGCTAAACATTCCCTAACGAAGGCTAAACATTCTGTAACGAAGGCTGAACATTCAGTAACGAAGGCTAAATATTCCGTAACGAAGACTAAACATTCCGTAACGAAGACTAAACATTCCGTAACGAAGACTAAACATTCCGTAACAAAGACTGAACATTCTGTAACGAAGGCTAAACATTCCCTAACGAAGACTAAACATTCCGTGACGAAGTCTAAATATTCCGTAACGAAGGCAAAACATTCAGTAACGAAGACTAAACATTCCGTAACGAAGACTAAACATTCCGTAACGAAGACTAAACATTCCGTAACGAAGACTAAACATTCCGTAACAAAGACTGAACATTCTGTAACGAAGACTAAACATTCCGTGACGAAGTCTAAATATTCCGTAACGAAGGCAAAACATTCAGTAACGAAGACTAAACATTCCGTAACGAAGACTAAACATTCCGTAACGAAGACTAAACATTCCGTGACGAAGTCTAAACATTCCATAACGAAGGCTGAACATTCCATAACGAAGACTAAACATTACGTAACGAAGGCTAAACATTCCATAACGAAGACTAAACATTCCGTAACGAAGACTAAACATTCCATAACGAAGACTAAACATTCCATAACGAAGTCTAAACATTCCATAACGAAGACTAAACATTCCATAACGAAGACTAAACATTCCGTAACGAAGTCTAAACATTCCATAACGAAGACTAAACATTCCGTAACGAAGACTAAACATTCCGTAACGAAGACTAAACATTCTGTAACGAAGTCTAAACATTCTGTAACGAAGACTAAACATTCCGTAACGAAGGCTTAACATTCCGTAACGAAGACTAAACATTCTGTAACGAAGGCTAAACATTCTGTAACGAAGGCTGAACATTCAGTAACGAAGGCTAAACATTCCGTAACGAAGACTAAACATTCCGTAACGAAGGCTAAACATTCCGTAACGAAGGCTAAACATTCCCTAACGAAGGCTAAACATTCTGTAACGAAGGCTGAACATTCAGTAACGAAGGCTAAATATTCCGTAACGAAGACTAAACATTCCGTAACGAAGACTAAACATTCCGTAACGAAGACTAAACATTCCGTAACAAAGACTGAACATTCTGTAACGAAGGCTAAACATTCTGTAACGAAGTCTAAATATTCCGTAACGAAGACCAAACATTCCATAACGAAGGCTAAACATTCTGTAACGAAGACTAAATATTCTGTAACGAAGGCTAAACATTCTGTAACGAAGACTAAATATTCTGTAACGAAGGCTGAACATTCCGTAACAAAGACTAAACATTATGTAACGAAGACTAAACATTCCCTAACGAAGGCTAAACATTCTGTAACGAAGGCTGAACATTCTGTAACGAAGGCTGAACATTCCGTAACAAAGACTAAACATTCAGTAACGAAGACTAAACATTCCCTAACGAAGGCTAAACATTCTGTAACGAAGACTAAATATTCTGTAACGAAGGCTGAACATTCCGTAACAAAGACTAAACATTATGTAACGAAGACTAAACATTCCCTAACGAAGGCTAAACATTCTGTAACGAAGGCTGAACATTCAGTAACGAAGGCTAAACATTCCGTAACGAAGACTAAACATTCCGTAACAAAGACTAAACATTCTGTAACGAAGACTAAATATTCCGTAACAAAGACTAAATATTCCGTAACAAAGACTAAACATTCCGTAACGAAGACTAAACATTCCGTAACGAAGACTAAACATTCCGTAACGATGACTAAACATTCCGTAACGAAGGCAAAACATTCAGTAACGAAGACTAAACATTCCGTAACGAAGACTAAACATTCCGTAACGAAGACTAAACATTCCGTGACGAAGGCTAAACATTCCGTAACGAAGACTAAACATTCCATAACGAAGTCTAAACATTCCGTAACGAAGACTAAATGTTCCGTAACGAAGTCTAAACATTCCGTAACGAAGACTAAATGTTCCGTTACGAAGGCTAAACTTTCCGTAACAAAGGCTTAACATTCCGTAACGAAGACTAAAAATTCCGTAACAAAGACTAAACATTCCGTAACGAAGGCTCAACATACCATAACGAAGTCTAAGCATTCCGTAACGAAGGCTTAACATTCCGTAACGAAGGCTAAACATTCCGTAACGAAGACTAAACATTCCGTAACGAAGACTAAACATTCCGTAACGAAGACTAAACATTTCGTAACGAAGGCTAAACATTCCGTAACGAAGGCTAAACATTCCATAACGAAGACTAAACATTCCGTAACGAAGACTAAACATTCCGTAACGAAGGCTAAACATTCCGTAACGAAGGCTAAACATTCCGTAACGAAGACTAAACATTCCGTAACGAAGACAAAACATTCCGTAACGAAGACTAAACATTCCGTAACGAAGACTGAACATTCCATAACGAAGACAAAACATTCCGTAACGAAGACAAAACAGTCCGTAACGAAGTCTGAACATTCCGTAAAGAAGGCTAATTAAACTTTCCTTGTCGAAAGCTGAACATTCGTAATAGGCTAAACATTAGGTAATAAAGGCTGAATTTACCATTGACGTCATTATAACCACTCCAGTGTTATGGTCTCATAACACGGAACTGGCCTTGGTAGTGTTATATTATAGTGACAATGCAGAGCAAATGTAAATATAAAATTAGAATCATCAGGGGGCCGTTTCACGACTCGTACGTTAAGTAATGGTTAACTCAGGTCAATATCACAAAATATGGACCTCCACATGACAATGTTTTAGCCAATGAGACTTGAGAAATCTAATATACCCTGATTTAACCAGATGTCCTCTCTGTATTTTTGGTAGAGAACTATACTCTGTACGCATAGAACTGATTCACCTTTGCAGATAAGACTGATTTCAAAGAATACAATAGGCCTGATGAGACTTAAGTATTGTTAAATTTCGTGTTTTAAATGAAGTAAAACTGCAGTTGTGGTAACGCAAAACGCACCAAAAAAATGCGTGCGTGTAATGTGCACACATCGTTCGCCCATGGTTTATGTACAGGTATAACTTGGTAAAAACTGGCAATATTTACTGTACCGGAATGAGAACTCGTCAAGATGTGTTTAAAGTGTACATGTGTCTATTTGGTTAGTTTCAAAAACTACAAAAATACCATTACTAATTTTAAGAAATATACAGATAGAAATATTAGCTCATGTATGTAGTTAAAATATAGAAATACGCTTAAGACGTTTTAACTAGCGCGAAGCTGTATATTAGTGTTAAGCCATTTCTCATTTTACATCAACCACGATTGTCATCGCACAATGTTAGTTTATCGTGCGCACACATGTGCGTTAGAAATAATCTCCCAGGATCGCATCGTTTGCACATCGTGCATACACCGCTCGCCCATCGTGCGCACACCGCACATCGTGTAACGTTGTGTGATCCTACAACTGTATAAATACTTTTTTTCAGTTTTTGTAAGACAGTTCTTCATTTGTTGTTGCTATACCAATTCCAAATTCCGGCAATTTACTGCCGTGACACCTGCAACCCATACCCGATGTGTCACGTGTCACATTAGATACTCGTCAGAGTCCGGTAAAGTTCGGTAGACACCGTCTGTCTCGTCTCATGTTCGTCTAATTCCGATAAGTTCCTTGGCGATGTCATGTCGCATTTGGACAAAATTAATCATTTCTCTTACCAAACTATAAATTCGTTAGTATATTATATAGATAATTGCATTTTATATTCGCCTATCGGCAATCCAAGAATTGGTTTTTTTTTTTAATCTTTGCAATAGAATGGGGAATGGTAGATTTGGATAATGGCTGAAATATAATTCTGATCGAGTAAAAATTTGTTCCAAATTTAGTTAAAGTCAGTGTGCGTAGAGGATTTGGTGCTCTAACGTTGTGTTTGATTATAGAGTTTTTTATCGACAGAGAGTCAGCAAATTATACAACAGGGAGATAGTAAAAACCAGAGGGTAACCGAACGTATACATTAAAAGCTACCCCTATAAGCAGAGGGTAATCGAACTATACATGAACGTTCTCACTATAGCAGGGGTGGGGGTGCGCCAATCTTAGTTTTTTGCTATTTTTGTATTTCGTACAATGGAGTTAAGATAATTTCTAAATACTTAATTCACATTAATGAACTGAAAACCATCTTTGAATTTAAAGAATTTAAAAAGTACGTGCATGTGATTTATCTACGTTTTATTTGTTAATCTAAGGAGAGCAATATCCCTGAAAATTCATAATGGATTATTCCAACCTTTGAATTAAAAGGGTTCAAATATATCTTCAGGGGTGAATGCGTTAATCTGAAGCGAAAACCGCAGCAAGGAAATCAAACATTTTTTCAATAAGTTATTTCATTTTCAATAAGGAAACGGACTTTTTTACATTTATATTTATCATCTTCAGATTGACGGTTATGGTTGCCTAACTTATTTTCACACGAGAACTGTACACATGGCCCGAGATAACTATTAATTTCTCTATATTGGCTTGCCAAACATATACAGGTGTAGCTCCTTCCCTATATCTCACTCAGACTAAGCCTCCAGGTATGTTAAAGGTGGGTATTTGGTACAATTCCAGCCGAAGTGTTGACAGGTCATGACCATCATTTTTTCACGAGGTGATGTAGAGTGTGTGACTACGGTTGCATCATGGTTAATATTCTGGCGCAATATTCAAATGACCCCGGGTACAAAATATACCCCATTTGAAGTATTCAGTACATTCAAACTATTCTTTGCTCATGAAAAGTCAAACAAAACATGTGAATCTTCTAATCTTCTAGTACCAATTAAAACTCCCTGGGTTTAGTATGGCCTCCACCAAAAAAAAAATGAAAAATAGTCCAAATTTATTCAGAACTATAATCGGTAACGACACACTTGCATACGTAATAGGTGCCTCGTCCCACATGTTTGACGTGCTTTTCAATCCATTGTATAATTAAAGAAATAACCACAAAATTTTGGGGAGTTGTACGGAATATGCCGTAAAAGGTTGTGCACTTCACATAAATCCGCGAAGCGGTTTACGCAAAAAAAAGTGCTAACACTTTTTCGGTATTACAGTATAATCCACAAACATATTGTAGCTATTCCTTATGATTTTATTTCTAAAGAAAATTCATCGTCAGAAACCCATGTGACACTGCTCAAACGTTTGTGACGTAAAGTTAGAGCAGGGTCACGTGGGTTTCCGACGAAGAGGACATATAACTATTTATAGTTCATGTTGTGATTTGCCTTGAAAACTATCACACGACAAGTCCATTTTATTGACTGACTTCCAGTTTCACATGTTACTTCACATGCGTACACAACATTACTTAACACAGGTAAACGAACCAAGATATTACTATAACAGTTCATAATCAATTATTTTGTATGTAATTATGATAAAAATAAAAAGGTTTTGCATAAAACACAACAAGGTGCAATCATTTTACGCCCAAAATTTCAATCAGTCCGAGGCCAAGCAGAATATGACGTCATCACTTGTTGCGTTGTCTGATTTTTATACGATATAACCTGACCAAGTTTAAAAATAGCATTGGAAGAGGAGGATTGAACGGCTATATTTTACTGTTTATGGAAAGTACGAGACAGAACTCGTCAGCTTAGCATAAATCTCAGCGAGATATAGGCCATATAGTCCGTTATCTGAAGGTAATATCAAACACAGGGACATGGTAATTTTACAGCTAGTTTTGGACCTCAACTATGTCTATTTTCACACTTGGGGAGGGGGTAGGTAAATTTTCGAAAAAATGCCCCTTTCAGTGGCCGTAAAGAATGAGGGAGGGGCATCTTTATCGAAAATTGATCAGACCTACCCCTCCCAACAACGGCGTAAAATTACACTAGAGACCTTTGTTGAATCACTTGGACATGGTATTTATCGCTAAATTTTATCGTTAATCTGTACATGTCCCTGTGGTTGAATTCCAAAACTAGATACTATTTCTCAGGCCCCTGTTGTACAAGCAGAATTTATAAAATACATATATGGTGCCCACAGCACAACCGCATGCATTGTGGAAATCATTTTAACAGAGTCAAGGTCAGCACAGTGTTTAGAATGTCGTGTTTATATAAAGCCTAGCTGTCGTTAGACAATACAAAAAACTCGACCCCATCCTTCCCTCCTCGACCCTCGTTCCTTCCTCCTCGACCCCCGTCCCTCCCCCCCTCGACCATCGACCCCTGTCCCTCCCTACTCGACCCCCGTCCTTCCCCCTCGACCCCCGTCCCCTCTCCCCTCGACCCCGTCCCTCCCCCTTCTCGACCCCGTCCTTCCCCCTCGACCCCCGTCCCTCCACCTTCTCGACCCCCGTCCTTCCCTACTCGACCCCCGTCCTTCCCCCTCGACCCCGTCCCTCCCCCTTCTCAACCCCCGTTCTTCCCCCTCGACCCCCGTCCCCTCAGCTACATTTCTTACATCAAAAATCCCATTCCTTGTTGAGGTACAAAACACCGCTTGGTATACTGTTGAAAAGATGGATAATTTATTTTTTTTTAAAAACTCCTAAATGCTCGTCAAATTTATCCTTCTTGGGGGGCTAGTGGTAGAATGTCGGGACCAGAGGTGGAGGGCTAGTGGTAGAATGTCGGGACCAGAGGTGGAGGGCTAGTGGTAGAATGTCGGGACCAGAGGTGGAGGGCTAGTGGTAGAATGTCGGGACCAGAGGTGGAGGGCTAGTGGTAGAATGTCGGGACCAGAGGTGGAGGGCTAGTGGTAGAATGTCGGGACCAGAGGTGGAGGGCTAGTGGTAGAATGTCGGGACCAGAGGTGGAGGGCTAGTGGTAGAATGTCGGGACCAGAGGTGGAGGGCTAGTGGTAGAATGTCGGGACCAGAGGTGGAGGGCTAGTGGTAGAATGTCCGGACCAGAGGTGGAGGGCTAGTGGTAGAATGTCGGGACCAGAGGTGGAGGGCTAGTGGTAGAATGTCCGGACCAGAGGTGGAGGGCTAGTGGTAGAATGTCCGGACCAGAGGTGGAGGGCTAGTGGTAGAATGTCGGGACCAGAGGTGGAGGGCTAGTGGTAGAATGTCGGGACCAGAGGTGGAGGGCTAGTGGTAGAATGTCCGGACCAGAGGTGGAGGGCTAGTGGTAGAATGTCGGGACCAGAGGTGGAGGGCTAGTGGTAGAATGTCCGGACCAGAGGTGGAGGGCTAGTGGTAGAATGTCCGGACCAGAGGTGGAGGGCTAGTGGTAGAATGTCCGGTCCAGAGGTGGAGGGCTAGTGGTAGAATGTCCGGACCAGAGGTGGAGGGCTAGTGGTAGAATGTCCGGACCAGAGGTGGAGGGCTAGTGGTAGAATGTCGGGACCAGAGGTGGAGGGCTAGTGGTAGAATGTCCGGACCAGAGGTGGAGGGCTAGTGGTAGAATGTCGGGACCAGAGGTGGAGGGCTAGTGGTAGAATGTCGGGACCAGAGGTGGAGGGCTAGTGGTAGAATGTCGGGACCAGAGGTGGAGGGCTAGTGGTAGAATGTCGGGACCAGAGGTGGAGGGCTAGTGGTAGAATATCGGGACCAGAGGTGGAGGGCTAGTGGTAGAATGTCGGGACCAGAGGTGGAGGGCTAGTGGTAGAATGTCGGGGCATCTTAACCCCGCAGTCCAGAGGTGGAGGGCTAGTGGTAGAATGTCGGGACCAGAGGTGGAGGGCTAGTGGTAGAATGTCGGGACCAGAGGTGGAGGGCTAGTGGTAGAATGTCGGGACCAGAGGTGGAGGGCTAGTGGTAGAATGTCGGGACCAGAGGTGGAGGGCTAGTGGTAGAATGTCGGGACCAGAGGTGGAGGGCTAGTGGTAGAATGTCCGGACCAGAGGTGGAGGGCTAGTGGTAGAATGTCGGGACCAGAGGTGGAGGGCTAGTGGTAGAATGTCCGAACCAGAGGTGGAGGGCTAGTGGTAGAATGTCCGGACCAGAGGTGGAGGGCTAGTGGTAGAATGTCGGGACCAGAGGTGGAGGGCTAGTGGTAGAATGTCGGGACCAGAGGTGGAGGGCTAGTGGTAGAATGTCCGGACCAGAGGTGGAGGGCTAGTGGCAGAATGTCGGGACCAGAGGTGGAGGGCTAGTGGTAGAATGTCCGGACCAGAGGTGGAGGGCTAGTGGTAGAATGTCCGGACCAGAGGTGGAGGGCTAGTGGTAGAATGTCCGGTCCAGAGGTGGAGGGCTAGTGGTAGAATGTCCGGACCAGAGGTGGAGGGCTAGTGGTAGAATGTCCGGACCAGAGGTGGAGGGCTAGTGGTAGAATGTCGGGACCAGAGGTGGAGGGCTAGTGGTAGAATGTCCGGACCAGAGGTGGAGGGCTAGTGGTAGAATGTCGGGACCAGAGGTGGAGGGCTAGTGGTAGAATGTCGGGACCAGAGGTGGAGGGCTAGTGGTAGAATGTCGGGACCAGAGGTGGAGGGCTAGTGGTAGAATGTCGGGACCAGAGGTGGAGGGCTAGTGGTAGAATATCGGGACCAGAGGTGGAGGGCTAGTGGTAGAATGTCGGGACCAGAGGTGGAGGGCTAGTGGTAGAATGTCGGGGCATCTTAACCCCGCAGTCCAGAGGTGGAGGGCTAGTGGTAGAATGTCGGGACCAGAGGTGGAGGGCTAGTGGTAGAATGTCGGGACCAGAGGTGGAGGGCTAGTGGTAGAATGTCGGGACCAAAGGTGGAGGGCTTGTGGTAGAATATCGGGACACGTTAACCACTCGGCCACCGCGGTCTAGAGGTGGAGGGCTAGTGGTAGAATGTCGGGACCAGAGGTGGAGGGCTAGTGGTAGAATGTCCGGACCAAAGGTGGAGGGCTTGTGGTAGAATATCGGGACACGTTAACCACTCGGCCACCGCGGTCTAGAGGTGGAGGGCTAGTGGTAGAATGTCGGGACCAGAGGTGGAGGGCTAGTGGTAGAATGTCGGGACCAGAGGTGGAGGGCTAGTGGTAGAATGTCGGGACCAGAGGTGGAGGGCTAGTGGTAGAATGTCGGGACCAGAGGTGGAGGGCTAGTGGTAGAATGTCGGGACCAGAGGTGGAGGGCTAGTGGTAGAATGCCGGGACCAGAGGTGGAGGGCTAGTGGTAGAATGTCGGGACCAGAGGTGGAGGGCTAGTGGTAGAATGTCGGGACCAGAGGTGGAGGGCTAGTGGTAGAATGTCGGGACCAGAGGTGGAGGACTAGTGGTAGAATGTCGGGGCATCTTAACCCTGCAGTCCAGAGGTGGAGGGCTAGTGGTAGAATGTCGGGACACGTTAACCACTCGGCCACCGCGGTCTAGAGGTGGAGGGCTAGTGGTAGAATGTCGGGACCAGAGGTGGAGGGCTAGTGGTAGAATGTCGGGGCATCTTAACCCTGCAGTCCAGAGGTGGAGGGCTAGTGGTAGAATGTCGGGACACGTTAACCACTCGGCCAACGCAACCCAGAGGTGGGGGGGGGGGGGGGGCTAGTGGTAAAATGTCGAATCATCATAACCACGCGACCACTGCGGCCAAAAGGTGATGGGCTAGTGGTAGAATATCGGGACACCTTAACCACTCGGCCACCGCTGTCCAAAGGTGGAGGACTAGTTGTAGAATATCGGGACACCTTAACCACTTGACCACCACGGTCCCGAGGTGGAGGGCTAGTGGTAGAATGTCGGAACACCTTAACCACTCGACCACCGCGGCCAAGAGGTGGAGGACTAGTGGTAGAATGTCGGGACACCTTAACCGCTCGGTCACCACGGTTCCTGTGTCATGAACATATGGAGTACATGTATCGTTGGCTACAGAGTGCATAAGATGATCGTACACAAATATCAACAGTTCATATTAAAAATAAATTGTCATTGTATGATAGTATGTCATTTACACTGCACAGGATTAATTCTTTATTCAGCAATAGACACACATGTCTTTGTGTCATAAATACATTGCATATACATGGATCTTTCTAGTGGTACATTCTACAATGCAAGACATTTCACAAATATATAGAACAGCAAAACAGCGACATAATGAATTTCGATGCTAATTATCCGACATCAGGGCGGACGTAACTTTAAATTAAATAATTGTTTTGTATTTCATTCGCTTTATAAATGAAAGCAACAATATTTATTAACAGACACCTGTTTGTAGACGATATTAATTCAAGAAACTTTGGTTTATTTGGGTAATAATAGTACCTCCTCTTAAAGTATATATGTCTTATGTTAGAATATAAAGTATATGTGTGTCTCCCGTTTTAGTCGAGAAATGGCAGTCTGGCAGTCCCTAGGGGAGATAACCCCCTACACATAAACACGCGCTAAATGGTGACGTCAGGAAAGGTGAAGGTCGAGATATATATACAGGTACAGTCCGTTTTAATGAAACAGGTTGTACTAGTATATGAACTGTACGGAACGGGTGTCGTCGATGAAGCAGAAGACGCTTATTCTTACGGAACGCATGGCCTTATTCTCTTGTACTTTTCAAGGGTCTTCATGTAAATCTTTCCTTTTTTCATAATTTGCCCATTATTTAATCGATTTTAAGGTCAGATTATGGTTTTGTTGACACTTCGATTGCTCTATTTTTGTTTGTTTGTTTTCTTTATTTCTTTTATCATTTAGTAGATGTGACTGAAAAAAGGGCGATAAAAGAAAAAAACCACCACTATCCCACCGCTGCCACCAAACGTGACGTGCTATTACGCTCACCATTGCTATCGGGAGCGGGTCCCCGGGTTATACCGTATGACTAGAAAAGCTAGCTCGCCAGGTAGGCAGTAGTTTTCCCTCATGTACCTAACTGGACATTACACTAGTATCTCGTAAGTAAGTTTATCTTTGGCTGGATATTGAGCCCATTTTATGTTTATGTCTATTGTATTTTATGTTATGTCTTTGTATTTTATGTCTATTGTATTTTATGTCTATTGTATTTTATGTTATGTCTTTGTATTTTATGTCTATTGTATTTTATGTTTATGTCTATTGTATTTTATGTCTATTGTATTTTATGTTATGTCTATTGTATTTTATGTCTATTGTATTTTATGTCTATTGTATTTTATGTTTATGTCTATTGTATTTTATGTTTATTGTATTTTATGTCTATTGTATTTTATGTCTATTGTATTTTATGTTATGTCTATTGTATTTTATGTTTATTGTATTTTATGTTTATGTCTATTGTATTTTATGTCTATTGTATTTTATGTATTTTATGTCTATTGTATTTTATGTTTATGTCTATTGTATTTTATGTCTATTGTATTTTATGTTATGTCTATTGTATTTTATGTTATGTCTTTGTATTTTATGTCTATTGTATTTTATGTCTATTGTATTTTATATCTATTGTATTTTATGTCTATTGTATTTTATGTCTATTGTATTTTATGTTATGTCTATTGTATTTTATGTTTATGTCTATTGTATTTTATGTCTATTGTATTTTATGTCTATTGTATTTTATGTTATGTCTATTGTATTTTATGTCTATTGTATTTTATGTTTATGTCTATTGTATTTTATGTTTATGTCTATTGTATTTTATGTCTATTGTATTTTATGTCTATTGTATTTTATGTCTATTGTATTTTATGTTATGTCTTTGTATTTTATGTCTATTGTGTTTTATGTTTATGTCTATTGTATTTTATGTCTATTGTATTTTATGTCTATTGTATTTTATGTTATGTCTTTGTATTTTATGTCTATTGTGTTTTATGTTTATGTCTATTGTGTTTTATGTTTATGTCTATTGTATTATATGTTATGTCTATGTATTTTATGTCTATGTATTTTATGTCTATTGTATTTTATGTCTATTGTATTTTATGTTATGTCTTTGTATTTTATGTCTATTGTATTTTATGTTGATGTCTATTGTATTTTATGTTTATGTCTATTGTATTTTATGTCTATTGTATTTTATGTCTATTGTATTTTATGTTGATGTCTATTGTATTTTATGTTTATGTCTATTGTATTTTATGTCTATTGTATTTTATGTTGATGTCTATTGTATTTTATGTTGATGTCTATTGTATTTTATGTTGATGTCTATTGTATTTTATGTCTATTGTATTTTATGTCTATTGTTTTTTATGTTGATGTCTATTGTATTTTATGTTTATGTCTATTGTATTTTATGTCTTTTGTGTATTTTATGTCTATTGTATTTTATGTTTATGTCTATTGTATTTTATGTCTATTGTATTTTATGTCTATTGTATTTTATGTCTATTGTATTTTATGTTTATGTCTATTGTATTTTATGTCTATTGTATTTTATGTTTATGTCTATTGTATTTTATGTTGATGTCTATTGTATTTTATGTTATGTCTATTGTATTTTATGTCTATTGTATTTTATGTTATGTCTATTGTATTTTATGTCGTCTATTGTATTTTATGTATGTCTATTGTATTTTATGTCGTCTATTGTATTTTATGTCTATTGTATTTTATGTTATGTCTATTGTATTTTATGTTATGTCTATTGTATTTTATGTCTATGTATTTTATGTTTATGTCTATTGTATTTTATGTTTATGTCTACTGTATTTCATGTCTATTGTATTTTATGTTTATGTCTATTGTATTTTATGTCTATTGTATTTTATGTCTATTGTATTTTATGTTATGTCTATTGTATTTTATGTTATGTCTTTGTATGTTATGTCTATTGTATTTTATGTTTATGTCTATTGTATTTTATGTCTATTGTATTTTATGTCTATTGTATTTTATGTTTATGTCTATTGTATTTTATGTCTATTGTATTTTTATGTTTATGTCTATTGTATTTTATGTTTATGTCTATTGTATTTTATGTCTTTGTGTTTTATGTCTATTGTATTTTATGTCTATTGTATTTTATGTTTATGTCTATTGTATTTTATGTCTATTGTATTTTATGTTTATGTCTATTGTATTTTATGTCTATTGTATTTTATGTCTTTGTATTTTATGTCTATTGTATTTTATGTCTATTGTATTTTATGTTATGTCTATTGTATTTTATGTTATGTCTTTGTATGTTATGTCTATTGTATTTTATGTTATGTCTATTGTATTTTATGTCTATTGTATTTTATGTTTAAGTCTATTGTCTTTGTATGTTATGTCTATTGTATTTTATGTTATGTCTATTGTATTTTATGTCTATTGTATTTTATGTCTATTGTATTTTATGTTATGTCTATTGTATTTTATGTTTATGTCTATTGCATTTTATGTTTATGTCTATTGTATTTTATGTCTATTGTATTTTATGTTATGTCTATTGTATTTTATGTCTATTGTATTTTATGTTTATGTCTATTGTATTTTATGTCTTTGTATTTTATGTTATGTCTATTGTATTGTATGTTATGTCTTTGTATTTTATGTCTTTGTATTTTATGTTATGTCTATTGTATTTTATGTTTATGTCTATTGTATTTTATGTTTATGTCTATTGTATTTTATGTTATGTCTATTGTATTTTATGTCTATTGTATTTCATGTCTATTGTATTTTATGTTTATGTCTATTGTATTTTATGTTTATGTCTATTGTATTTTATGTTATGTCTATTGTATTTTATGTTATGTCTATTGTATTTTATGTCTATTGTATTTTATGTCTATTGTATTTTATGTTATGTCTATTGTATTTTATGTTATGTCTATTGTATTTTATGTCTATTGTATTTTATGTTATGTCTATTGTATTTTATGTCGTCTATTGTATTTTATGTCTATTGTATTTTATGTTATGTCTATTGTATTTTATGTCTATTGTATTTTATGTTATGTCTATTGTATTTTATGTCGTCTATTGTATTTTATGTCTATTGTATTTTATGTTATGTCTATTGTATTTTATGTCTATTGTATTTTATGTTTATGTCTATTGTATTTTATGTTTATGTCTATTGTATTTTATGTAGATCGATATGTGACTCTTGAATAAAATAGTTTCACTCGTGAGACTTATTTTTTTATTTTTTACTCGTGCTACACACACGAAAAAAACATCAAAGTAGCACGATTGTAAAAAAATCAAAATGATAGCCTCATGAGTGGAATATAAAAACAAAAACGTATCTTCCATTTCTTGATTTTAAACCCCCAAAAATGGTTCATTCGAAGTGAAGTTCCTTTGTCAAAATATTGTATTTCCAAGTTTTTTTCTCAGAAAATAAGAAATATTGTGAGATAAAATAAATTGTTATTATTATTCATGATGGTCCAGCAATAAGGTTGCGAATTCTCGAAATGATTTAATTTTAATTTAACCCTCGGCAACCAAACAATCAACCCTCAGGCCATAAACATATCTATCACACCCTTAAGGTTAGGGAAGTCTTGTAAGTTTTGCAAATATGACGTAAGTCTGACTTGAATACTCCGCAATTATACGCACACTTACGATGAAGAGGGTTTTAGTGGTGAATTAAACCTGGAGTTCCCGAAGAAAAAACACCGACCTGCGGCCATTACCTGGCGACTGCTCAACTTAGGCCTCGAACCTGTGACTCAGGGGTGGAGGGCTAGTGGTAGCAGGATGTCAGCACCTTAACCTGTGACTCAGGGGTGGAGGGGTAGTGGTAGCAGGATGTCAGACACATTAACCTGTGACACAGGGGTGGAGGGCTAGTGGTAGCAGAATGTCAAACACCCCTTAATGACTTAGTCAAAACGTTTCTTAAACTTTAATGGTACATTGGTGAAGTTAAGTTGATAATCGCTATAGCTATATTTGGTATGTTTATGGTTGTACGGCCAGTACAACTATAACTGCCTTTGGCTTGCTACGTCAGTGAGATAGATCTTAACCTCTAAAAACGTAAAAGTATTTTAAACACTTTAGTTTTGGCCTAAAAATAACTGTAACAAATATTCGCAGGTGCCTGTGTATGGTACCACACCAGACATATATCTGTAAAAATGTGTAAGTCTTGTTTCAGGGCCAAAGGAAACTCGAGCTAAATTCTATATATATATTTTTTCATTTCCTTGATTGTTAACAAAGATTTTAACGACATTAGCAGAAATAAACAAAAAATAAAAACACTTCTGTTAATTGCACCAAAAGGGAGAAAGGGTCCTACTTTTCTTCCATTCACAAAGAACCCCTCTACGCTCCTAAAAGTCATAAATGTTTATTTATATATGACACCCTGGTAAGTACTAGCGCCGCGCTACCGAGACTCGGCTAGGGATAATTTTCTGTTTAACTCGTTCGGTTGAATGCAGGACTGTTAAACCAGAGGCCTATATCCAACTCTAAGGGGAGAGGGGCACTGAAAAAATATTGTCTCTGCTTAAACTACAAACTATCTTATAAACCACAGGCACTTGTGTCCAGGAGAATTACCATCTATATATATAATATATACAATATAGCGAAATTTGAAAAAATAAAATATATAAACTACATTTTCCAATTTTCTTTTTATGTTATTGATCATCTAAAACCATAATGAAAATAATTGCCAAATTTCAGCTTGATACGTCAAGCGGTTAAATCACAAAAAATCGACTTTTTCAGTGTCTGAAAGTCGATTTTTGTGAAATTTAACCGTCATAAAAAGAAAATTGGAAAATTTAGTTTATATATTTTATTTCAATTTTTCAAATTTCGCTATATTCTATATAGATGGATATTCTCCTGGCCACAAGTGCCTGTGTTAAAAACAGGATTATTTTTATTAAACATTTCCGTTTAGATCACAGGTGCTTGTGAACGTGTTACACCTTAGGTGTTTAGAGCAATTTTACACTATTTGAGGAGTTTCGATACATTTTCGGTAAGAACAAAAATGCACCTTCAGTTTTGGGGTGCAGATAATTTGTTCGATATAAATTTTGGGTTCATTTTTATTCTAAACACTATAGTTCAGGTTCAAAATTAACTGTTACAAATTAAGTGACGTGTGCAGTAAAAGCTCAATCTGACCAGGTGATACCAGTAAAACCAGATTCTCAGGCCCCTGTGGTTTAGGTTTCTTACTCAACTATAAGTGACGTGTGTAGTAAAAGCTCAATGACCAGGTGATACCAGATTCTCAGGCCCCTGTGATTTAAGTGTCTTACTCAACTATAAAGTAAAAACTCAGTGACCAGGTGATACCAGTAAGACCAGATTCTCAGGCCCCTGTGATTTAAGTGTCTTACACAACTATAAAGTAAAAACTCAGTGACCAGGTGATACCAGTAAGACCAGATTCTCAGGCCCCTGTGATTTAATTCTTATTCAACTATAAAGTAAAAGCTCAGTGACCAGGTGATATCTGAAGACCAGATTCTCAGGTCCCTGTGGTTTAGGCGTAGTGTACTGTGGTGTTATTTGCATTAAAGCTCAAAGTGACCAGGTGAGACCAGGTAAGAGAGAAATTGACCAGTGACACACCTTGCGGACACTTGAGAGTTATTTGAGAGGGGTACCACACGGGTGGATGTAATTCGAACGCAACCTTGTCGTGCCCCTCGAACGCAACCTTATCGTGCCCCTCGAACACAACCTTGGAAAGATCTTGAGTTGAAGTACGATCATGCAGCTTCAAACATTTTATATTAAATCTATTTCTCTTTTAAAGCTTTATTGTGTAGAAGCCAGTGAGTTTGGTAGTAGGGGACTCCCAATCACCTGCTCTCTGTGCTATTTTTTTCGCAATCTTGATTTATTGCTAGGAACACAGTTGCTGCTAGGAACTAGCTGGTTAAAAAAGAATTAAAGACCCAATATACGTAACTTCAGGGAAATTTTCGTGATTCTGAAAAATTCTAAAAAAAAAATCCAGTTGATAACCATGCAAATATAAGCCTAAAACGAAGTAAACCTGAGTGGTAACTAACAAGAAACTCTTGACAGAAAAATCTAAAGAACAAAAAATAATTCAGGTGGGGCCCACTTCAACAACAAGCCGAAGTTAGTAGACAGTTCAAAATGGACGCGTGTTTACAAATACAGAGTTTCAACTGCTGCTGTACTGATAACCGCGTAAGAATTCATCTTGAATATTGCTGATATCAGCTTATCTTAACAAAATCTATAAATATAATCAGTTATTAGGCTTGATTTTCGCTTCATGTTTTGCCGAAAGTTACGTATATTGGGCCTTTAATGGTATCACTTAGTTAATGCGTTTAATTTTCGTCTGATTAAATATTACTTTTTTTTTTACTTAAACATATTCTATTGCATATAAATCAGGCAAACGGATTGTGCACAAGTTATTACAACATTACAAAGGCCCTCTCCACAATATATTTACATAGATGGATAATTTGCATAATATGATCACAATGAATACCATTTTTGCATAGAATAAGTATAAACATTTGGAAACATTAATTAACAACGATTACACGAAGAACATTTAATATTGTATTAAGTAAATATTTTGCTGAATTTGGATTACTTTATATTGTATATATAAACTCTATTCTGAAATGATATTTGTGATATATGTGTTATCTTAAATCATGTAATGTAATTTATGAGGAAATTTAATAATATGTTTTAGACTTACCTGTGATTTCTCTCAATGCAGTATGTGTTGTATTATGTATGTCGCAATAATAACTCACACAAGCTAACGTTATTTGTTATACTATGTGACGTCACATAAAGTGTGTTGTATATTGTACACAATGTAGCGTGTTCCATTTAGCGGAACGTTCCGGTTGTTCCAACTTGGAACTGGTCTGCTAAATGGAACAGAATGTGCCGAATTCCGTTCCTGCGAGTGAAAATCTAATAATCGAAAATGAAAATTAATCACTTTTCCGGAAATAACCAAAACGGTTCCATCATAAAATCCGCAAAGCAATGCGAGTAATCCCTTTTATTTACACATTTTACACACTATGGTGCCACTTGGAGATGGTAGTGATATATTTTACGGGTGAAATGTTGTTTAACTGGTTGTAGTTAGGTCTATTTACAATTTATTGAACATTTGAAACGAAAACCTTTCACTGGGCGCCATATTGTATCCAATTTGGTACCCTCAAATGAGACGTTCCAGACGAACCGGTTCGTTCCTGCGGAACGTCGTGTACCATTTAGCGGAACGTCTGGTTCGTTCCGGAACAACCGGAACGTTCCGCTAAATGGAACACGCTAATGGACTTGTTGTATGTTTACCAAAATACATATCAAACTTTATCAATGCACGCGGATCTAGAAGCAACGATACATGGGTCCCCTATATCCACACGCCTATTGGTTGTCTCGGTCTCGTGAACGTCCCTAAACTCATTTACACAGTACAAGATTTGAAATTATACAGAACTAGTTTAATTTTACTTCTAAAGTAATAGTTAAATGGATTTTACGCACATGACCCTTCTGTTTCTACGTTAGTTTAGAAATTTTGGATTCCCACCTTTAGACCCCTAGCATGACTGAAGAGTCTTAGGAGTACGAAACAGCTGTATGATGCAGTTTAATTATTTTTTTCGGCATACTGTATCTGTTACTTATAAAGGTGCAGCATATGTGTGTGTTAAGTCATCTTTCATTAACTTCCTGTGGAGATTTTGTGTCACGAAATATGCATAAATGAGAGGTCAGCGAAAGTGACCTAATAATCACACCACCATAATGTAACCAGACCACGCGTGCAAGATTGTGTGTTTAAATACGGTTTTAAAAGACTTTTATCTAATATATCTCTTCTTTTTTCTTCTTCATTTTTTCGGGTTTTTTTTCACTGCACAAATCATTTAGGGAAGTTGGTGAAAACGTGACCATATACATTTTAAAATGTGCAATATGAGGTATCGGATTACAACAATAGAATCTTCTCAAAACAAAATGGATGACAACTTTGACAAGACTAGTATTGGCTCTACTTCGCGTGACCTCTAGATTTTAGTGTTTTCTTTCTGAAATCAACAACCCCTACTTATCCACACGCGCCATCTTCTCAATTTGGTCTGTGTGTATTGTCAACTTGGCATAGAAAACTTATTAAATGAGATGTGAATAAAACGTTATACATTTTATAACATTTCAGAAAACTTGATGTCCCAATGTACAAATAACAAACTTACGGAAGCCCATATTATTTATCTAAAACAAATTACTTAGGACTTTTCAAAAAACATACAGCGTATATATTCGCAATACTTTTTTTGTTTTTGTGTATATTTCAAAAAGTGAAGAAAATATAGAATTCTTAGTTCAGGCCGGTACGTTGTGAACAGCCTATAGGTGTTTATTGTAGCCACCTCTGTGTGTGTGTGGGTTGGGGGGGGGGGGGGGGCATTGGAGAATTATTGTGAAGATGTGTATATTTCAAAACCTGAAGAATATATAAAATGCCCCATGGCACTAGCCCTCCACCTCATGGTCGCAAAATCGAGGCTACACAGTTGTTGTGATAGTCGCCAGATACCATAGGCACGTGAGTCGGACATGGCGATGGAGGTAAGCCGGAGTACCCGAAGGAAAACACCGACCTACGGCCTGTATCTGACATAGGCACATGTGGCCAGGAGAAACCATAGTAATTAATATACATATAGTTATCACACTGATTTTGTTTTGTGAAATTTAACCGCTTGACATTTTAAACTGAAAATTGGCTATTACTTTCAATAAGGTTTTACAAAATTAATAACATTTTGTGAACCGTAAACGCTCTGATATAGTGTTATCATGCCGTTTATATGACGGAGAATTGTGGGCTGTCCAGTATGTTAGTTTGGAATTACTAAGAAAGGGGCCGAGTGCAATATGCCGAAAAGTAGCCTGGGTAGAATGTAGAACCAGTAAATTCCAATAATAATACTGTACATATATATACAAAGATTATAGCAAGAAATATCACGGACTTAATCTGGTCCACCATATGTACTGAATCCGAACAACTAAGATAGAATACGATTGTTGAAGTAATAGCGACAGTAAATTGTCAAATTTTCAGGGCTGTCCGAACTCTTTACATCAAATACACGCAATGTTTTCTGTACACTACGTGCGTTATTATTTTTGTGTCCCATACTGTTGCTATCAACGACCCTATATATACCTACCGGCTTCCAATGACTATTGTACTATTACACGGCTTGCTGCTTGCTTGCCTAGCTAGTTATTTGGTTAGTTTTACGTCATATTAACAGCCAGTGTCATTTAAGGACGTGCCAGGTTTTGGAGGTGGTGGAAACCCGGAATACCCGGGGAAAAGCCAACGACCTAGGGTCAGTACCTGACAACTGCCCCACGTGGGTTTCGAACTCGCGTACCAGAGTTGGAGGGCTGTAGTGGTAGAATGTCGGAACACCTTAACCACTAGGCCACCGCGGCCCAGAGGTGGATGGCTAGTGGTAAAATGTCGGAACACCTTAACCACTCGGCCACCGCGGCCCAGAGGTGGAGAGCTATAGTGGTAGAATGTCTGAACAACTTAACCACTCGCGCCCCCTAGCTAGTTAAGTACGAACCATACATCATAATATAAATTGTATATATGCATTCACTTAAGCATTAAACATCATTCTGTTCCGTGTTATGGTCCTATAACACGGAACAGGATTGCAAACAAAATGAATAACGCGCGTAACGGAACAGAATGATGTTTAATGCTTATATATTTACATTTTTCATTCTATTTATATTCTGCATTTGTTCTGAAAATTTAATGTAGATTTCTAATAAATGGAACAGCGAACAGCCAGTATCGGCCGGCTATTTCCAACGTTATGATTATGACGTCACAATAGTAATGATGTCATAATGACCACTCCAGTGTTATGCTCTCATAACACGGAACTGACCTTGGTAGTGTTATATAGTGGCAATGCAGAGCAAATGTAAATATATATATATATAATAAAGCTTATAAAATAGTGTTTTACAACTTGTTTCCTCTCCCCGTGGCGTCTATTCTGCCGATGCATATTTAATCGAACTCGCTATCTCGAAGTCGATGGGTCCATGGGAAAGCTTCGAGTTATCCGAGTATTTGAGTTAAATGATTTTGAACGTTTAGAGTGACGTTTGACCGGGATTAACAAAATACTTAGAATTAGAATTAGACGGGTCTTCGAGTTATGCTATTCGAGATAACTATTGTAAAAGTATATAAACATTTGTCATTGGCATATCCTGGTGTTATCACGTGATTCGTGATAAGTGTTACCTTATATATTCAATTAACTTGTGTCCAATCCTTTGCTCAAAAACTTTATAAACCAAACAGCACCAGGCCCCGGTTTCATCAACGTTCCTCAACTTAAGGAAATTCCTTAACTTAAAATTCTCCATAGGAAAGTTCCTTAGCTAAGGATTTCCCCCTTAAATTCTGTAATGCTTTCCTATGGAGATTTTTAAGTTAAGGAATTTCCTTAAGTGAAGGAACGTTGATGAAACCGGGGCCAGAGACCTGTATGTGTATAAATGGGGCCGCGGACACCGAGTGTCCTGATATTCTATCGCTTGCCCTCCAACTCTGGGTTGCGTGTTGGAAATCCACGTGGGGTAGTTGCGAGATACTGACCGTAGGTCGGAGTTTTTTCTTCGGGTACTCCGGCTTTCCTCCACCTCCGAAACCGGGCACATCCTTAATTAACTATCATTTCTTGCGTATATAGAGATATTGTCGACTTCTTCCCCTCCGTATAATACACACTCCCACAGACTTTCTGGTTTCGTTGTTGGTTACCGCTGTGTTAGTGACCGTTATGTTGGTAACCACTTCCTTGGTTACCGTTATGTAGGTTACCGCTACCTTGGTTTCCGTTATGTAGGTTACCGCTACCTTGGTTTCCGTTATGTAGGTTACCGCTACCTTGGTTTCCGTTATGTAGGTTACCGCTACCTTGGTTTCCGTTATGTAGGTTACCGTTACCTTGGTTACCGTTATGTAGGTTACAGCTACCTTGGTTTCCGTTATGTAGGTTATCGCTACCTTGGTTACCGTTATGTTGGTAACCACTACCTTGGTTTCCGTTATGTTGGTAGCCACTACCTTGGTTACCGTTATGAAGGTAATCACTACTTTGGTTTCCGTTATGTTGGTAGCCACTGCCTTGGTTTCCGTTATGTTAGTAATCACTACCTTGGTTTCCGTTATGTTGGTAACCACTAACAAGGTTTCCGTTATGTAGGTAACCACTACCTTGGTTTCCGTTATGTTGGTAGCCACTACCTTGGTTTCCGTTATGTTAGTAATCACTAACTTGGTTTCCGTTATGTTGGTTACCGCTTCCTTGGTTTCTGTTATGTCGGTTACCGCTATGTTGGTTTCCGTAAGTTTGGTTGCCACGCGATGGTTATCGTTATGTTGGTTACCGCTGAGATGGTTTCCGTAAGGTTGGTTACCACGCGATAGTTACCGTTAGGTTGATTACCGCTGTGGTGGTTTCCGTAATGTTGGTTACCTAGCGATAGTTACCGTTAGGTTGATTACCGCTGTGGTGGTTTCCGTAAGGTTGGTTACCACGCGATAGCTACCGTTATGTTGATTACCGCTGTGGTGGTTTCTGTAATGTTGGTTACCACGCGATAGTTACCGTTAGGTTGATTACCGCAGCGATGGTTTCCCTAAGGTTGGTTACCAAGCGATAGTTACCGTTATGTTGATTACCGCTGACGTGGTTTCCGTAATGTTGGTTACCACGCGATAGTTACCGTTATGTTGATTACCGCTGAGGTGGTTTCCGTTATGTTGGTTACCACGCGATAGTTACCGTTAGGTTGATTACCGCTGATGTGGTTTCTGGAATGTTGGTTACTACGCGATAGTTACCGTTAGGTTGATTACCGCTGCGGTGGTTTCTCTAATGTTGGTTACTACGCGATAGTTACCGTTATGTTGATTACCGCTGATGTGGTTTCCGTTATGTTGATTACCGCTGCGATGGTTTCCGTAATGTTGGTTACTACGCGATAGTTACCGTTATGTTGATTACCGCTGACGTGGTTTCCGTAATGTTGGTTACTACGCGATAGTTACCGTTATGTTGATTACCGCTGCGGTGGTTTCCGTAATGTTGGTTACCACGCGATAGTTACCGTTATGTTGATTACCGCTGCGATGGTTTCCGTAATGTTGGTTACCACGCGATAGTTACCGTTAGGTTGGTTACTACGCGATAGTTACCGTTATGTTGATTACCGCTGATGTGGTTTCCGTTATGTTGATTACCGCTGCGATGGTTTCCGTAATGTTGGTTACTACGCGATAGTTACCGTTATGTTGATTACCGCTGACGTGGTTTCCGTAATGTTGGTTACCACGCGATAGTTACCGTTATGTTGATTACCGCTGACGTGGTTTCCGTAATGTTGGTTACTACGCGATAGTTACCGTTATGTTGATTACCGCTGACGTGGTTTCCGTAATGTTGGTTACTACGCGATAGTAACCGTTATGTTGAATACCGCTGACGTGGTTTCCGTAATGTTGGTTACCACGCGATAGTTACCGTTATGTTGATTACCGCTGACGTGGTTTCCGTAATGTTGGTTACCACGCGATAGTTACCGTTATGTTGATTACCGCTGACGTGGTTTCCGTAATGTTGGTTACTACGCGATAGTTACCGTTATGTTGATTACCGCTGCGGTGGTTTCCGTAATGTTGGTTACTACGCGATAGTTACCGTTAGGTTGATTACCGCTGCGGTGGTTTCCGTAAGGTTGGTTACCACGCGATATTTACCGTTAAGTTAATTACCGCTGTGGTGGTTTCTGGAATGTTGGTTACCACGCGATAGTTACCGTTATGTTGATTACCGCTGTGGTGGTTTCTGGAATGTTGGTTACTACGCGATAGTTACCGTTATGTTGATTACCGCTGACGTGGTTTCCGTAATGTTGGTTACTACGCGATAGTTACCGTTATGTTGATTACCGCTGACGTGGTTTCCGTAATGTTGGTTACCACGCGATAGCTACCGTTAGGTTGATTACCGCTGACGTGGTTTCCGTAATGTTGGTTACCACGCGATAGTTACCGTTATGTTGATTACCGCTGATGTGGTTTCTGGAATGTTGGTTACTACGCGATAGTTATCGTTAGGTTGATTACCGCTGCGGTGGTTTCCGTAAGGTCGGTTTACATTGCGGGTGTCGTCGAAGAAGCAGAAGACGCTTACTCTTCTGGAACACCTGGTCTTATTCTCTTGTACTTTTACAAGGGTCTTCGTGTAAATCTTTTCTTTTGTCATATGTGCCCTTAGTTTAATCGATTTTGAGTTAGGGTTATGGTTTTATTGCTTCGGTATTCTCTGATTGTTTTTGTATGATTATCGTTAACGGTGGTTATCGGTATGGTGGGGCTATTATTACCGCAAAATTCGTTTAAGGTTTCAGTCCCGCTGTGGTATGTTTACAAATACATTTATAGATTTGAAATTCAATTTTTGTTTTGTATACTGAATTTTTTTATGTTTTAGGCTAAGCGGCATTAATAATTTGGCTAAATTTTGGAAATCAGAAAGCGCTTAGTTCTTTGATTAATTTTCTCTTTTTTTTTGAGAAAATTTCATTATTCAGTTTTGGACAAAAAAAAAAATAAATAAATAAATAAAACCATATTTAAAGAGAAATCGGATTCTGTATTGTTTTAAAAGTGCTTAACAGACCACAGCTTCAGTTTACAACTTTTTGTAATTATTGAAATATTCTGATTTCAGTATTTCTTACATCAGCTGTTTGTGCTCGTCTAGTATAGATTAATATAAAGGACCGTAACTCTGTTTATATACTTCGGTAAAATATCTGTACATTGATAGATAGTGCGCTTTATGACTTTGCAATCATATATCGCTTCCAAAAGAATGTGAAATACATACAAAACTAAAATGAAGACAATTAAAATAAATATCATTCCGGAGAGATCCATAGTACCACGGAATTAGATTATCGATATGCCCGCGATAGTACTGACTGACACTGTTCGAATTCTTGAAAGTATGGAACGATTAGGCAACACAGATCTATATTTTTTCTAAAAATACCACGTTTGAGCGAATGACATAGACCTACTAAAGTTTTATATGTCTCTGGGCGGAATCAAAGGAACACGTATACATGTATTTATACATGGTTCAGCAGATTTAGTTTGGGTACGTTTTTTTTCATAAATTATCGACCCTTATTGAAAACTTGTGTTATATGTATTTTTAAAGGGGTGAAACAGTAGACATGTAAAACAGAGACATATAAATTAAAGTATATGGCTTGATTCGTCTCTGTTTAAAATAACAAAAAGTCGCCATATGTTTATAAAGTGTGTCATATATCTAGTCTACATAACATGTAGACTATCACTCCAAAATTAAAAGCATGCAGTATAGATTTGTCAGACTGCGACGAGCACAAAACAATAAAATGTCTGAAGCTATTTCCTTAAATATGCCCCTAGATTCAGCACAGCTAACCCTACCTGAACAATTTCAGAATATTATGTGAGAGCTTACAGATTAATCTTTGGCACGTGGACGGAACGCCTAGACGTTCGACCGCTAATCTGATTGGTTGATCTCCGAACCCCTCTGTCAATCAATAGTCATTTCCATCGCTTAAAATCCAGAGGCCCAACAAGGGGTAATTTATGCAATGAAATGATTAAATATATTCGCCTTAGAGTATAAAAAAATACCAATGGTCGTTGTTTTACTATTTAAACACTTTATTCCTGAACAGAAACTGCAAAAAATGTTAAATGTATTCAGTTTCCCGTCAATATCAGATACCCAGATTACACATATCCGGATAAGAAGCCTGCGATCCGTGAAAGGATGAAAACACTCGCCGTATCACAACCCGAATCAAAGATCAATCCGCCATTCTACCAGAGAAAAAAGCAGCCATATTTGAATTACTATTTTCGTTTAAAATTGATATAAATCGAGAAAATAGTACAAAATTGGGAAGCAAACACAAGACTTTACATCAGCTTGTCTTGAAAGTGAATCGAAACCGTCAGATTAGATCTGAAACATCGACAATTACTCGGTGCTCCGCGGAGGGATATATTGTGTGTTGGTTTAGCGTCAGCGACAAAGGCAAAGGAATATGTCAGCGCTGATCGGGTGCTACTGAGGATATCAAAGTGGCGAAAAAAGTAGGAATAACTTTTAGGAAGTTAGCCACGACTATACCGGCTGGCCCGAACGATATTTAGGGATGTTAAATTCGGACGGCTTAGGTGAAGGGCAGCAAGCATGGGGCGATCGGCGACCAAGGTATGTAGAAATCAAACGGCCGTCGGACCCCTGAATGGTCGCCATTTTGACTTGTTCGGGGCCCATTGTCACAAAAAGCTTATCTTGCAAGGCGAGAACTAGTTCCGATTTTTTACTTTCACTCACGTACTGTATAAATGTTGTCATTGGTGTCCTGAAAATCATTAGTTGGCCCCAAATCGCCCGAAATATGACACCGTAAACCTATTGTCCCATGCTGTTGGAATACGATCCCATATTCACAATGTGTGGAGTGTAAAAAAGCTCGACTTTCGTGAAAATCAGTTTCCGATGGTCCTGGGAAGTTTGGAAGTCCGTGTGAATAGCTCGCCCTTCTCCCTTCGACTGTTGGTGACGAGTGTTGTGTGTAATAAGTGGCAGAGACACAGATGTACGCCAACTGTTGCTAGTCAGAAACGTCCATGATCAAATCGTGGGCCCCAACACATGGTCCTACAGCAGATGTCAATATACTTCCACAATCACACAGCTGATAAATAGCGGGCCACACGTGTAATTAAAACAGCCAGCATGTGTAAACAATACATATGCACCGTAATACCCGTGTAAAAATCACGGCGACCTTGTCACAAAATCAGCATCTCAGAGATACTCCAATACACAACCCTAATACACACGTGCAGTGCAATACACAACCCCATCGTACACGTGCTATAGGAATATTTCAAGTGGTGTCTTTTTAAAAACTTTTTGAAAAAAAGACTCAAACGCAATTTAGAATGTGCCAATGACAAGAAATTTGATTTACAACATAAATATTTTTGTAGATAATATTTTATTACATAATAAATTTTGGTGGATGAAGTTTAATTGTAAACAAGGGGCATACAATACATGATCATATTCAAAGTCACAGGTGTGAAAAACACATGTTGGTAAGTAGAGATATCAAGATGCATGGCTCAAAATGTTGTGCATTGCTATACAAATGTCTTGCAGACATAAATTACATGAGACATGCATACAGATACATGAGCCTGTTACACACATATAGTGCAAAAAAGTAACACTCGCCTTTGTCATAATCATGCTTCTGTTCGGCCACTTGCTGCATATGATACTCAGGGGGGGGGGGGGGGGGGGGGCACTGGGTATTTTATTAATGGAGTCCTGCATCATTTAAATGGAAACCCTGAAAAATAAATTGTGGGGTCTTTTTCAGTTTCTATGCTTTGAAAAGGATATAGGGACTGCTTCATCACAAACTAGGGCTGTCACAGGTACTAAATTTTGCCCCCGGATATCCAAATTTTAGCACCCGCCCCGTACTCGGGTACTAGTAACAGCCCTGTCAGAAACCCTTTGACACTGGTTTGCATTCAAAAGAATACTATACCACTCATAAGGCTATATATATGATTTTCAAACATAAGTTTCAAGGTGTATTCAAATGCATACCTGCACACATGTGTCGAGGCAAACATACACTCACCCCCCCCCTCCCCCCAACCCCCCACCCTTTCATATATTTGATTTGACAAGGTTCATGTCACTTGATGACTGAGCAGTGAGTTTGGGACTCATTTGAGTCCTGGTCTTGTCTTTTTTATGTGGAACTTGACCAGAGTCTTGCCCATCACTCCATTTGAACTTGACCAAATTAAAGTCCTTTATAAAATTGCAGGGGTGATGCATGTTGATGATCAAACTACTCTACTCAGTAGTGACATAATTTAACCGCCAACAGCAAACAGACATGTTCAGGACACTATTGAAAACAAAAATCTACAAAAAAAATCATTTCTCTTTATTCAGATTTAAAATTTGTGAAATGTCTATTTCCTTACATGTTGTCACTGTTGAAAAAATCGCCTGCCATCATGCTGACAATGCTAGAATTTCACCTTTGTTGATCGATTTGCGAGCAACGGGAGATTGACATTTCAAATTCTTTTAAAATCAATAGAGGATTTAAAACAAAATGAACAGATTCAATATTTCTTTTTATCTGACTTTTAGGAACACATGTCACACAATCACAGGTAACTGGCGTATATCGATCACTTTTGTCATGTGACCTGATTTATCACCCTTGTCTTTAATGATACGTATGGATACAATTCTGTTTGAGGATATCAACTCATTCACCCCTGAAGACATATTTTGACTCTTCGAATTCAAAGTTTGGAATGGTTCATTGTGAAATTTCAAGGTGAATGAATTATTTAAAGTAAAAGAACAAAAACAAAAAAAGTGGAAAAAGTTTCGTTTTGTAAAAATATATCTATTTAGACTGGATAACTTGACTATCATTTCCTGATTTGCTTCAACTGTCTCAAGATAGATTGAAAGAAAATCAATGTTTTATTCCATAAAACCATGTGGGCATCTGCAAACATATGAAAATGGAATTAATAAACAATATCAAATATAAAACTGCCCCCCCCTCCCCCCACCCAGGCCCCTCCCATTTTGTAGACTAATGGTTACTCCTTTCGATTTTTTTTTTCAGTTTTCTTGTTTGAAATGTCGGAGTGCATCTCAAATTTTCAGGAACTTCGAAGTATTTAACCTTGCATACATGTACATGTATATCAAGACATGATCAAAGTCATCCCATATCAATATAATGTTTTCAGTTAAAAATGTTCTCAAAGGTCTGTAATATTTTAATTTATATCATACCATGGGTAAAATGGATGAAAATATGGTCTGCTGATCAAGACATTTCCTGCCAAAAAATCTCAAATGTGATGTAATATGCTATGAATGTTTATTTAAATACAAAACAATAAACACAGATGCGATTGTTTTACTCCATCTAGGTAAAACGTCGACAATATTTTTCGAATTTTAGAACAAGATCCCATTTCCAAAAATCTGTGTTGTAGGGATTCACTGATGAAAACCTATGCAGTTCTAGAGAATCAAAATCACCCTTTATACAGTATATCCAAGTTTCAAATGGAAACTTTTCCCTGTGTGTGGTTTTATTAAGCACACCCCTTTTGTGTATTTGTAACTTTACATAGTGCTCTTAGTGGCACGAATAAAGGTAGAATAATATTTGGCTGTGTGGGAGTCTGTGTGATAAAGCCCTGTTTGTGTGAAAATCTGTGTGGCGATCTGGATTACTGTGTGCGGATTACAGGTAAAACCAACTGTGTATTTTCAGAAACGAGATGCCACCGTATTTTAGAACTCCTGCACCCAGTATGCATTCTCGAGGCCCCGGCCTCATGCCCGGTCACCCTATGCCGTATCGGGGCCACATGGGTCTCCCTCCGCAGGCCTCGCAGCATGTGCCCGCAAATGTTACGGTCAGTATGCATTGGTTCTACATTAAGGTGTGTGTTGCTTTCCCATTGCAGATTCGCGTCCGGAAACGCTCGATTCGCCGAAAGAATTGTGAGCGCTCACGCAGACAAGGAACTTAATGACTTACTTGATTTCAGTGCGGTGAGTTTGTCGTTTCTATGGTCTCTGGTACCGTCTCCATGGTTACCGGTGCCTGTTTCCATGGTTATTGGTACTGTTGCCATGGATGTTTTTTTAGACACCTGTCCATGTTTGTATCCCAATTTTGTTTGCTTGCTTCACCTATTTTTGGTTGCATTATATTAAAAGTTTTTATTTTCCCTTTTCAGTTTTGTTTAGTTTTGCCTGAATTATCATTACTGCTGCAAGTCCAACCAAATCAATATTTCAAGTTTCGTTCATTTTCCATTTGTTATTCGTTCTTGTATTTCTTTCATTTACGGTTGATGTTGTCTGCATGGCGTTTGTTGTTGTCTCCTCTTTGCATGTGCTTCATTTACCTCCTTATCCTCTGCTGTCATTGTCATATTTTAGTTGGTGCTCCGTCATTTGTCTGGGAAAGAGTTACCTCCCTTGATCATGCATGTATTTAAGTCGTCTCTTCTCTACCTTCCTTTGTTTGCGCATGTGAATATATGCAACTTAATTTTTGGGCTTTGATTGATAAGGAGGTAACTGTAAGATTGAAGAAGGTCATAAATTTCGAGGAGAAGATCATTTACACACGTGTCCTTTGCTGGAACCATCTGTTTTCTGTCATTGTTCATTATATACAATTTTTCTTTTAAAAACATTAAAAATATTGTATTTATTCATAAAATTATCATTTATCATAATACGTTATATGTGGTGTCATGTTCAAGATCATAAGGAGTAATGCATCAGTACTTTATAATTTTGCGTCACTGAATATTTATAATGTTCCATACCTTCATTTTCATCTTCTATACATATTACTCATTATTTATGAATTGCAAATATTAATGGATTTTTTTTTTCAGAAATTTAATTGGCTACCGAGGGTTTAGCCATTTGTCTTTAGAATTGAGTGTTGCGTGAATGGAATTTAGATTTAATGAAGGTTAAGATTGAGGAAGTGAATTTTTTGTGTGTTCAGGTCAGGAGATTGTCAGTTCTTAAAGTGTTTACCCCTATGTTACTTCTGTAGACCCTTCCATTCACTGATGTGGGTGATTCTATTATGGTCTGCAGTGGTGAAAGGATACATTGCTCATTCACCCCTGAAATTTCATAATGAACCTTCCCCGCCTTTGAATTGGAAGGGTTTAATTCAGCTGTACGTGTGTTTTCAGTGGTAGTGATCAAGTGTGGATGAATAACCAATGTATTGAAATTCAATTGAAAACTTGTTTGGAGAAATGATTGCATATTTCACAAAAGTGATTTGCAATTGAAAAAAAAAAATTATCAAGGAAATTAAAAAAGAAATGGTGTTTCAAAGAAAACTGCCGTATTTATCCTGCAATTAGCCCAGGTGGTCAATACATAAACTCTGATGCAAAGTAGGAGGTGAGCTTATTGCAGGACCATGAAATAGCATGTAATTGGTATTTCGAATTAGCTGTTTTTGACATGGGTGGGGTTATTACCAGACATGGGCTTATTGGCAGATAAATACGGTAAACACATTCATCCGGAAGATGCATTTGAACTCTCCCAATACAAAGGTTGGAATAGTCCACAATGATATTTTAGGGGTCAATGAGTTAAGTTTCGATTTGAAATTTTCTGTAAAATATGGCTTTTGATACGGTCCCCACCTAACATTTGTTACTTATCCTCCATATTGGACTACAAGCTGTTGCACGACTGCCACAGGATACTGTGTTTGTATTTCTATAAAATCTATTGATTTGCAGTAAACTTTGTTATTTTCGTCCGTATAAGTTTCGTCCCGATCAATGTCGGATGATTCTATGTCTTTGGTATTCGGTTATAACGTACCCAGTACAACATTTCTGTTGACATGACGATGTCGTCATGTCGTATTGATGCTGTCCCAATATCATTCCTGTCGGCTGTTTGTGGCTAAAAGATAAATAACTGATAAATAAACAGTTATATTTTAAAGCAGGGATTTTCATGCAGTGTTATAAACTAGCGGAAATAAAAAAATCACCAGAAAAGAACATGACTTTGGTTGATAGTTGTGGCTTTTGTGTCACATGGACTTAATAAGTTTTAACAATTTTCAGGGTTAAACTTGAAAAATCTATCCTTGATAATTTATTACTAAGAATTCAATGTTTAACTAGTATTTTTTTCCCTCACCGAATATAACATACTTGCCAACCCTCCCTATTTATGAGGGAGACTCCCAATTTTGGACCCTAAAATATTGCATTTCAACTTTGGTATCTGCCTATCTGTTCCTATTTTTAAAGATATGATGATTTCATCTGAAAAAGAGCTCAAAAGGAAGTCAGTTAAAAGTGTTATTTTTCCTCTGAATGTACATGTATACATATTATTTATGTTTTCAATTCTGAGCACGCGTAATCTCCCCCATTGAAATTTCAAAAAGTTGGCAAGTATGATAAAAACATGGTATCGGTAATACATGGTATAACAAAGATTTTATACAGATTTTGGAAATGTAATGTAATAACAATTTACGAATGTCTTTTCAATTTACTATATATTGTGTACCTGTAAACAGATTTAAAAAGGTGTGACAAGTAATACGTCAGATTTGGGTGATAAGGGCAGATAACTCTTAATACCATCAGATTATCTCGCCTACTATAATTAACTTAACTGGCCTGATTAAACACCGGACAATGGAGAGGTCCGGAGAGTAAGCTACCCTGTGGTCAAGTTCACACCTCTGTCCTGGTTTGTCACACCACAGTGATAGGGGATTAGCTCGGCATTAGTGGACCGATTATACCAACTGTGAAGGAATGTCAAACAGGCGTAGATGTTTTCTGTGTCACGAATAATTCTACAGTTAAAAACCAGGAACAGGATCAAATGTTATCATTTTGAAGAGGAGATGTTTATTTAAAGGTGTCATTGTGTCATAATTACTATAGGTGTGATGTAGGGTGATAATGTTTGGGAGGGTTGTTTATACCCCAGGGTTGACTGTGTTAGTGTTTATACCCCAGGGTTGACTGTGTTAGTGTTGTTTATACCCCAGGGTTGACTGTGTCAGTGTTGTTTATACCCCAGGGTTGACTGTGTTAGTGTTGTTTATACCCCAGGGTTGACTGTGTCAGTGTTGTTTATACCCCAGGGTTGACTGTGTTAGTGTTTATACCCCAGGGTTGACTGTGTTAGTGTTTATACCCCAGGGTTGACTGTGTCAGTGTTTATACCCCAGGGTTGACTGTGTTAGTGTTGTTTATACCCCAGGGTTGACTGTGTCAGTGTTTATACCCCAGGGTTGACTGTGTTAGTGTTTATACCCCAGGGTTGACTGTGTTAGTGTTGTTTATACCCCAGGGTTGACTGTGTTAGTGTTTATACCCCAGGGTTGACTGTGTCAGTGTTGTTTATACCCCAGGGTTGACTGTGTCAGTGTTTATACCCCAGGGTTGACTGTGTTAGTGTTTATACCCCAGGGTTGACTGTGTTAGTGTTTATACCCCAGGGTTGACTGTGTTAGTGTTTATACCCCAGGGTTGACTGTGTTAGTGTTGTTTATACCCCAGGGTTGACTGTTAGTGTTGTTTATACCCCAGGGTTGACTGTTAGTGTTGTTTATACCCCAGGGTTGACTGTTAGTGTTGTTTATACCCCAGGGTTGACTGTGTTAGTGTTTATACCCCAGGGTTGACTGTGTCAGTGTTTATACCCCAGGGTTGACTGTGTTAGTGTTTATACCCCAGGGTTGACTGTGTCAGTGTTTATACCCCAGGGTTGACTGTGTCAGTGTTTATACCCCAGGGTTGACTGTGTTAGTGTTGTTTATACCCCAGGGTTGACTGTGTTAGTGTTGTTTATACCCCAGGGTTGACTGTGTTAGTGTTTATACCCCAGGGTTGACTGTGTTAGTGTATATACCCCAGGGTTGACTGTGTTAGTGTTTATATCCCAGGGTTGACTGTGTTAGTGTTTATACCCCAGGGTTGTCTGTGTCAGTGTTGTTTATACCCCAGGGTTGACTGTGTTAGTGTTTATACCCCAGGGTTGACTGTGTTAGTGTTTATACCCCAGGGTTGGCTGTGTTAGTGTATATACCCCAGGGTTGACTGTGTTAGTGTTTATACCCCAGGGTTGACTGTGTCAGTGTTTATACCCCAGGGTTGTCTGTGTTAGTGTTGTTAATACCCCAGGGTTGACTGTGTTAGTGTTTATACCCCAGGGTTGACTGTGTCAGTGTTTATACCCCAGGGTTGACTGTGTTAGTGTTTATACCCCAGGGTTGACTGTGTCAGTGTTTATACCCCAGGGTTGTCTGTGTTAGTGTTGTTAATACCCCAGGGTTGACTGTGTTAGTGTTTATACCCCAGGGTTGACTGTGTTAGTGTTTATACCCCAGGGTTGACTGTGTTAGTGTTGTTTATACCCAGGGTTGACTGTGTTAGTGTTGTTTATACCCCAGGGTTGACTGTGTTAGTGTTGTTTATACCCCAGGGTTGACTGTGTTAGTGTTTATACCCCAGGGTTGACTGTGTCAGTGTTTATACCCCAGGGTTGACTGTGTTAGTGTTGTTTATACCCCAGGGTTGACTGTGTTAGTGTTGTTCATACCCCAGGGTTGACTGTGTCAGTGTTGTTTATACCCCAGGGTTGACTGTGTCAGTGTTTATATCCCAGGGTTGACTGTGTTAGTGTTGTTTATACCCCAGGGTTGTCTGTGTTAGTGTTGTTTATACCCCAGGGTTGACTGTGTCAGTGTTTATACCCCAGGGTTGACTGTGTCAGTGTTTATACCCCAGGGTTGACTGTGTAAGTGTTTATACCCCAGGGTTGACTGTGTTAGTGTTTATACCCCAGGGTTGACTGTGTTAGTGTATATACTCCAGGGTTGACTGTGTTAGTGTTTATACCCCAGGGTTGACTGTGTCAGTGTTTATACCCCAGGGTTGACTGTGTTAGTGTTTATACCCCAGGGTTGACTGTGTTAGTGTTTATACCCCAGGGTTGACTGTGTTAGTGTTTTTACCCCAGGGTTGACTGTGTTAGTGTATATACTCCAGGGTTGACTGTGTTAGTGTTTATACCCCAGGGTTGACTGTGTTAGTGTTTATACCCCAGGGTTGACTGTGTTAGTGTATATACTCCAGGGTTGACTGTGTTAGTGTTTATACCCCAGGGTTGACTGTGTCAGTGTTTATACCCCAGGGTTGACTGTGTTAGTGTTTATACCCCAGGGTTGACTGTGTTAGTGTTTATACCCCAGGGTTGACTGTGTCAGTGTTTATACCCCAGGGTTGACTGTGTCAGTGTTTATACCCCAGGGTTGACTGTGTTAGTGTTTTTACCCCAGGGTTGACTGTGTTAGTGTTTATACCCCAGGGTTGACTGTGTCAGTGTTTATATCCCAGGGTTGACTGTGTTAGTGTTGTTTATACCCCAGGGTTGTCTGTGTTAGTGTTGTTTATACCCCAGGGTTGACTGTGTCAGTGTTTATACCCCAGGGTTGACTGTGTTAGTGTTTATACCCCAGGGTTGACTGTGTTAGTGTTGTTTATACCCCAGGGTTGTCTGTGTCAGTGTTGTTTATACCCCAGGGTTGACTGTGTTAGTGTTTATACCCCAGGGTTGACTGTGTTAGTGTTTATACCCCAGGGTTGGCTGTGTTAGTGTATATACCCCAGGGTTGACTGTGTTAGTGTTTATACCCCAGGGTTGACTGTGTCAGTGTTTATACCCCAGGGTTGTCTGTGTTAGTGTTGTTAATACCCCAGGGTTGACTGTGTTAGTGTTTATACCCCAGGGTTGACTGTGTCAGTGTTTATACCCCAGGGTTGACTGTGTTAGTGTTTATACCCCAGGGTTGACTGTGTCAGTGTTTATACCCCAGGGTTGTCTGTGTTAGTGTTGTTTATACCCCAGGGTTGACTGTGTTAGTGTTTATACCCCAGGGTTGACTGTGTTAGTGTTTATACCCCAGGGTTGACTGTGTTAGTGTTGTTTATACCCAGGGTTGACTGTGTTAGTGTTGTTTATACCCCAGGGTTGACTGTGTTAGTGTTGTTTATACCCCAGGGTTGACTGTGTTAGTGTTTATACCCCAGGGTTGACTGTGTCAGTGTTTATACCCCAGGGTTGACTGTGTTAGTGTTGTTTATACCCCAGGGTTGACTGTGTTAGTGTTGTTCATACCCCAGGGTTGACTGTGTCAGTGTTGTTTATACCCCAGGGTTGACTGTGTCAGTGTTTATATCCCAGGGTTGACTGTGTTAGTGTTGTTTATACCCCAGGGTTGTCTGTGTTAGTGTTGTTTATACCCCAGGGTTGACTGTGTCAGTGTTTATACCCCAGGGTTGACTGTGTCAGTGTTTATACCCCAGGGTTGACTGTGTAAGTGTTTATACCCCAGGGTTGACTGTGTTAGTGTTTATACCCCAGGGTTGACTGTGTTAGTGTATATACTCCAGGGTTGACTGTGTTAGTGTTTATACCCCAGGGTTGACTGTGTCAGTGTTTATACCCCAGGGTTGACTGTGTTAGTGTTTATACCCCAGGGTTGACTGTGTTAGTGTTTATACCCCAGGGTTGACTGTGTTAGTGTTTTTACCCCAGGGTTGACTGTGTTAGTGTATATACTCCAGGGTTGACTGTGTTAGTGTTTATACCCCAGGGTTGACTGTGTTAGTGTTTATACCCCAGGGTTGACTGTGTTAGTGTATATACTCCAGGGTTGACTGTGTTAGTGTTTATACCCCAGGGTTGACTGTGTCAGTGTTTATACCCCAGGGTTGACTGTGTTAGTGTTTATACCCCAGGGTTGACTGTGTTAGTGTTTATACCCCAGGGTTGACTGTGTCAGTGTTTATACCCCAGGGTTGACTGTGTCAGTGTTTATACCCCAGGGTTGACTGTGTTAGTGTTTTTACCCCAGGGTTGACTGTGTTAGTGTTTATACCCCAGGGTTGACTGTGTTAGTGTTTATACCCCAGGGTTGACTGTGTTAGTGTTTTTACCCCAGGGTTGACTGTGTTACTGTTTATACCCCAGGGTTGACTGTGTTAGTGTTGTTTATACCCCAGGGTTGACTGTGTAAGTGTTTATACCCCAGGGTTGACTGTGTTAGTGTTTATACCCCAGGGTTGACTGTGTCAGTGTTTATACCCCAGGGTTGACTGTGTTAGTGTTTATACCCCAGGGTTGACTGTGTTAGTGTTGTTTATACCCCAGGGTTGACTGTGTTAGTGTTTATACCCCAGGGTTGACTGTGTCAGTGTTTATACCCCAGGGTTGACTGTGTTAGTGTTGTTTATACCCCAGGGTTGACTGTGTTAGTGTTTATACCCCAGGGTTGACTGTGTCAGTGTTTATGTCCCAGGGTTGACTGTGTTAGTGTTTATACCCCAGGGTTGACTGTGTCAGTGTTTATACCCCAGGGTTGACTGTGTTAGTGTTTATACCCCAGGGTTGACTGTGTTAGTGTTTATACCCCAAGGTTGACTGTGTTAGTGTTGTTTATACCCCAGGGTTGACTGTGTTAGTGTTTATACCCCAGGGTTGACTGTGTTAGTGTTTATACCCCAGGGTTGACTGTGTTAGTGTTGTTTATACCCAAGGGTTGACTGTGTTAGTGTTTATACCCCAGGGTTGACTGTGTTAGTGTTTATACCCCAGGGTTGACTGTGTTAGTGTTTATACCCCAGGGTTGACTGTGTTAGTGTTGTTTATACCCCAGGGTTGACTGTGTTAGTGTTTATACCCCAAGGTTGACTGTGTTAGTGTTGTTTATACCCCAGGGTTGACTGTGTTAGTGTTTATACCCCAGGGTTGACTGTGTTAGTGTTGTTTATACCCCAGGGTTGACTGTGTCAGTGTTGTTTATACCCAGGGTTGACTGTGTTAGTGTTTATACCCCAGGGTTGACTGTGTAAGTGTTTATACCCCAGGGTTGACTGTGTTAGTGTTTATACCCCAGGGTTGTCTGTGTTAGTGTTTATACCCCAGGGTTGACTGTGTTAGTGTTTATACCCCAGGGTTGACTGTGTTAGTGTTGTTTATACCCCAGGGTTGACTGTGTTAGTGTTTATACCCCAAGGTTGACTGTGTTAGTGTTGTTTATACCCCAGGGTTGACTGTGTTAGTGTTTATACCCCAGGGTTGACTGTGTTAGTGTTGTTTATACCCCAGGGTTGACTGTGTCAGTGTTGTTTATACCCAGGGTTGACTGTGTTAGTGTTTATACCCCAGGGTTGACTGTGTAAGTGTTTATACCCCAGGGTTGACTGTGTTAGTGTTTATACCCCAGGGTTGTCTGTGTTAGTGTTTATACCCCAGGGTTGACTGTGTTAGTGTTTATACCCCAGGGTTGACTGTGTCAGTGTTTATACCCCAGGATTGACTGTGTTAGTGTTGTTTATACCCCAGGGTTGACTGTGTTAGTGTTGTTTATACCCCAGGGTTGACTGTGTTAGTGTTGTTTATACCCCAGGGTTGACTGTGTTAGTGTTTATACCCCAGGGTTGACTGTGTTAGTGTTTATACCCCAGGGTTGACTGTGTTAGTGTTTATACCCCAGGGTTGACTGTGTCAGTGTTTATACCCCAGGGTTGACTGTGTCAGTGTTTATACCCCAGGATTGACTGTGTTAGTGTTTATACCCCAGGGTTGACTGTGTTAGTGTTTATACCCCAGGGTTGACTGTGTTAGTGTTTATACCCCAGGGTTGACTGTGTTAGTGTTTATACCCCAGGGTCGACTGTGTTAGTGTTTATACCCCAGGGTTGACTGTGTTAGTGTTTATACCCCAGGGTTGACTGTGTTAGTGTTTATACCCCAGGGTTGACTGTGTTAGTGTTTATACCCCAGGGTTGACTATATTTAAGTGTTGTTTAGGATTCTCCATTGAAAAACGCATATAAACTTAATCACTGGTGAGTAAAGGAAATTTTTCATCAAATTGAGATCAATTGCTTTAGTATAGAAAATGCTTTCCATATAAGAACCAATGTTACATAGTTGTAGACTGAAGATAGGCCAGGTAGCTGTGACGGAGTGTGACAGTATAATTTATGTCCTGATGGATGGCAATGGTCTATATTTATACTCCAACACTAGTTATATGCTAATTGATTACATTGTAAAACAAGTGACTTGCAGGTTTTATGGGGGCTTGACAGGGTCCTCCGATCAAAATTTATAACTTGAGTCTTGAGTTTGGTGAAAGATTACTGAAGGAGATTGAATACTAGTCCCGGAAAGTAGAAGGTCGGGGAAGGGGGGGGGGGGTGTTTAGGGTGGATAAGGTGTATAGGAGGGCATGAATAACTAAGGTTAAAGTGGATGAAAACAAAAGTTGACTTTTCAATATGTTGGGAATTTCCCTGTTGACTGTAATTAGTGCCCAGGGCGCCTAAAAAATGGGTCCCAAAGGAGGTGCTAAGGAAAATAGGATTTGGTTTAAAAGTTCAAACTCAGCCACCCCTGAAATTTCATAATGAACTGTTCTAACCTTTGAACTGGAAGAGTTCATATAATGGCTTCAGGGAGGAATGAAGTAACAGGTTTTGTCCGTCGGTGTGAACAGGTCGATTTATAACAGAAAATTGAATGTACAGGATATAAAATATCAGAATTGTTTGAAATTATTTCAAGTCATTTAGGAACAAGAACCCTCAGGTACGGAAACCTAGCAATGTGAAATGCAGTTCCCATTTAAATAAAAAAATATCCGCGATGGGCAGTGAAGGGCCATGGCAGATTTGATGAAGCAACTGCCTTTAATGAAATTCAAAACGTTTTCAAAAATTTCTATTACGTTGTTGAATAATTACAACTTTTGTCATTAATTTTGATGAAGTTAATTTACCTATACTGGTAAGATTAAATACTGTTTCCTAAATTATAAAATGTTTTGAAGTGGTTGTGTAGCAGTAATGAATATTGATATTAAGGTTGTACGGTACGTGAACTCATTTGACTCTTTTACATATGAACTCTTCCAATATAAAGATTGGAATAGTTCATTGTGAAAATCAGGGGTGAATAGGTTGGTTAGATGTTAGTTTGATATCCAGCTGGTGGTAAATTTCAGTTCTTACAAAATTTGTGACCTTGCATGAATTATATATATATATATTTGTCTGTTTTGTCGTGAATGCTGTATGATTTCATATTTTATATTTCGTTCCTGGTTGTTGCCAGGAATAATATGCGATATATTATTTTCTTGAAAAAATCAATTATGCTTTAACACTGTTACAGAATATCAAATGTTGATGATCATATTTGTCAGTTTGCAGTAAAACGTTAAAATATTGTTAATCTGGCAATTTTTGTTTGTATAAATTACTTTAAACGTACATGTATGTTTTAGCCGATAATCATGTTTTCGCGTTTGTTATGCTGAAAACGTTTCCCCAAAGTAAAGTTTGAATTTACTGTTATCATATTTATTTTAGTTTCTGTTTATTTTCTATAGTAAATTCTGTGCATTTGGTTAGTGCGCTTTTTGGTCTGTTCGTAAACAAGAGTTGCGCCCCCTTTTGGATACGTATTTACATCAATATCATTGTTACATCATTGGTAAATAAGGAAACTGTTCCCCATGTATTTATGTGGGTTTCCTAGCAACTTAGTGACATCACATGTACACTGAAAATAACATAAATTTTCCAAAGGGGAGGTAACTCTTGTATTGTTTACAAAAAAGACCAAATAATATAAACAAAATTACCCCTTATATATATGTATATATCATAAATGTATATTATCGTAACAGTTGTGACCATTTAAAAACATGACAGAAAAATATTTATTTAACAGACGTCGGACATTGTTATTTAGTTTGTCAACAGTTTTAGATGTCTGTTTTATTGTGTGCAGATGTTTTCACCACCCGTGTCCAAGAATGGCCCTCCTGTCGGCCCCTCAGGGGCAGGGCCTGGGGGCAGCATGGAGTTTGGGGGCTACAAGTCCGGTAACCGTAAGTAATCTTTTATACCAGATTATCTACAGGGATATACAGCATTATACACGATATGCATTCATGATAGAGTACCTGACATGGGCCCTCAATATATAGAGAACCTGTGTTGTGAGGCCAGCCCCCAATTTAGAGAACCTGTGTTGTGAAGCCAGCCCCCAATGTAGAGAACCTGTGTTGTGAAGCCAGCCCTCAATATAGAGAACCTGTCTCGTGAGGCCAGCCCCCAATGTAGAGAACCTGTCTTGTGAAGCCAGCCCCCAATATAGAGAACCTGTCTTGTGAAGCCAGCCCCCATTATAGAGAACCTGTCTTGTGAAGCCATCCCCCAATATAGAAAACCTGTCTTGTGAAGCCAGCCCCAAATTTAGAGAGCCTGTCTTTTGAGGCCAGCCCCCAATTTAGAGAACCTGTCTTTTGAGGCCAGCCCCCAATATAGAGAACCTGTCTTGTGAAGCCAGCCCCCATTATAGAGAACCTGTCTTGTGCGGCCAGCCCCCAATATAGAGAACCTGTCTTGTGAGGCCAGCCTCCAATATAGAGAACCTGTCTTGTGAAGCCAGCCCCAAATTTAGAGAGCCTGTCTTTTGAGGCCAGCCCCCAATATAGAGAACCTGTCTTGTGAAGCCAGCCCCAAATTTAGAGAGCCTGTCTTTTGAGGCCAGCCCCCAATATAGAGAACCTGTCTTGAGAGACCAGTCTAAAATGCAGGGTCTGTGCTTTAACAACTAAAGAAATGATGTTGAAAGTTATTTTAAATTAAAAACCCCAGATGAGATGAGTTTAAGTTAAGTATCAGTTTGTGAGTGTAAGCACAGACTAGGGAGTAATCTTCCTTTATCAGAAGGTTAGGCAGGGAGAACATTTCTTAACAAATGTCACAGCTTGAATTGACAGTTTACTTCATGCCATTTTGTCACCTTTATTTTTGGAATAGATGAATTGAAAATAGAAATCTTTTAACAAGTATTGCTGGACTGTGAGGTTGTTTTTTTTTGTAAGTTTTTTAAGGTGTTAGTGCTAAAAAAATCAGTAGTTGGAAAAATTGTATAAGATGACAAGGCTTGTTGACTATACAATGGAGTGAGGGCCAATTGTGTCCCCCTCCTGGGCCCCCCCACTAAGTGTGTCACACAGGTGTTTGAAGGAATGCTGAATAGACCTGCATGTTTGGTGAAGCATGTACTGACTGTTCATGATCAGCCAGGTGCACTTGGTGTCCCCCTTCTGCATATCGGGGGCCGCCCAGGGGGAAATCTTATAAAGGCACATATAGTAGTTAGTTGCCATGGTGACATGACTTAACCTTAACTTGAAGACGAATAATTGTGTCACCTCATTGGTGACAGAGAAAAAATATGATGGAAAAAATATTAAATGAATTTATTTTCTTTCATTTCGTTTTTCATTTCACTTAGATAAACATTTAAAGAGAGCACAGCAATGTATTGTGGCTCAAAAGTTTTGTCTGGTGGCCTCTGGTTTTAAAAAGTAGTTTTGAACCGTGCTATCTACTAAGACCTGAAGTGTGTGTGAAATTTCTGCCTTGTCACAGTCAGATACGAGGAATCATGTTGGCTGTGGTAATACAAATACTACAGTGTTAATATCTAATGGACAAGGGGACCAGACAGCCATAAATTTCACTTCCATTACATTTACATGGAAAGCAAACCTGTAATGCTAATGTATGGACTGATTGCAGAAATTTGTTAATTTTCAATTATTCTACACAATAGACACAAGACTTTCCCTCACACTTATAAATGCCAGATTGTTGTTAGTTGAAGAGGTATATTTTCTGTTCAATTTAAAACAAATTAACACTTTCGGTAGACTGACTTAAATATACATGGTAAATGAAAGTCATAATGACTCAACAGTAATTCTAAATTATCCTATTCTGTCAGCAAAATATAAGAAGAAAATTGTGTGGAGTATTGAGATCTAGGAATGTCACAATCTCTACTTTTTGTGAAACATACATTATTTCATTATAAAAGGCTGATTTCTGTATCCACTCTGCAATTTTTGCCAGAGAGCATTGGTCTTTCCTGGCTTAATATGCCAACAAATCTTATAGAATTATCTCCCCTTTCTTCTCTTCTCTTTCCTGTTTTATCTCCCTGGTCCATGTCCCCTCCCCCATCCCCCCCTCCCCTTGTATAGAACTATAACCCTGGTCCATGTTCCCCGCCCCTTCCCCTCCCCTTGTATAGAACTATAAGTGTAGAAATTAAATTTTTTATCTCCCTGGTACATGTTTCCCCCCTCGCCCTCCCCTTGTATAGAACTATAAGTGTAGAAATTAGAACTTTTTATCTCCCTGGTACATGTTTCCCCCCTCGCCCTCCCCTTGTATAGAACTATAAGTGTAGAAATTAGAACTTTTTATCTCCCTGGTACATGTTTCCCCCCTCCCCCTCCCCTTGTATAGAACTATAAGTGTAGAAATTAAATTTTTTATCTCCCTGGTACATGTTTCCCCTCGCCCTCCCCTTGTTTAGAACTATAAGTGTAGAAATTAGAACTTTTTATCTCCCTGGTACATGTTCCCCCCCCCCCCCCCTCGCCCTCCCCCTTGTATAGAACTATAAGTGTAGAAATTAGAACTTTTTATCTCCCTGATACATGTTTCCCCTCCCCCTCCCCTTGTATAGAACTATAAGTGTAGAAATTAGAACTTTTTATCTCCCTGATACATGTTTCCCCTCCCCCCCCCTCGCCCTCCCCTTGTATAGAACTATAAGTGTAGAAATTAGAACTTTTTATCTCCCTGATACATGTTTCCCCTCCCCCTCCCCTTGTATAGAACTATAAGTGTAGAAATTAAATTTTTTTATCTCCCTGATACATGTTTCCCCTCCCCCTCCCCTTGTATAGAACTATAAGTGTAGAAATTAGAACTTTATCTCCCTGGTACATGTTTCCCCTCCCCCTCCCCTTGTATAGAACTATAAGTGTAGAAATTAAATTTTTTTATCTCCCTGATACATGTTTCCCCTCCCCCTCCCCTTGTATAGAACTATAAGTGTAGAAATTAAATTTTTTTATCTCCCTGGTACATGTTTCCCCTCGCCCTCCCCTTGTATAGAACTATAAGTGTAGAAATTAGAACTTTTTATCTCTCTGGTACATGTTTCCCCCCTCACCCTCCCCTTGTATAGAACTATAAGTGTAGAAATTAGAACTTTTTATCTCCCTGGTACATGTTTCCCCTCCCCCTCCCCTTGTATAGAACTTTAAGTGTAGAAATTAGAACTTTTTATCTCCCTGGTACATGTTCTCCCTCCTCACCCTCCCCTGTAAAAGTTTGAAATGATGAGTGCTGATAAATCCTTGCCCACCTGGTTAAGTGTTATTACATCAGGTGAGGGGGTCTGAAGGGAGCAGTCCTAGGGGGCCCCAAAAGGGGGAGTCATAACAGGGAATTTGTTCCTAATTCCTGAAGGTATTTACCCTTTCACCCTCACCCCTATTCAGCTGAAATAGACTGTGCCAATGGTCTGGGTAAGTCCATTATGGTATGCAGTGGTACAAGGGTCACATGACAACTTTGCCAAGTTTAACCAATAGTTATGGTCGGATGGTGCAGTAGATAGCCGGGGTTCGATTTCCTGATCGGATGTGAAAAGGTGCGGGGTACGTCACCTGCCTGACCACCTATCTACTGTCTTGCATTCTTACGCCCAGAGTTATGTACAGATGTTGGACCGGTATCTTTACACCTGTCTTTTACAGGTTTCTACCAACTCTACATCTGTAGGCCCTGTGTTCTGTACAGATGCTATTTGTAGGCCCTGTGTTCTCTACAGATGACATCTGTAGGCCCTGTGTTCTGTACAGAGGACATCCGTAGGCCCTGTGTTCTGTACGGAGGACATCCGTAGGCCCTGTGTTCTGTACGGAGGACATCCGTAGGCCCTGTGTTCTGTACGGATGACATCTGTAGGCCCTGTGTTCTGTACGGATGACATCTGTAGGCCCTGTGTTCTGTACAGATGCTATTTGTAGGCCCTGTGTTCTGTACAGAGGACATCTGTAGGCCCTGTGTTCTGTACAGATGTTGGGGCTTATATAATCCGTCTGGAAGATCTACATCTGCTTCCCCTGGCATCTGTGTATAAACTACCCTGGTATCCCACCATCCTGGCTGCTGTACACAGATGTCTTTCACATATGTATGCCGCCTCCCCCTCCCCTGCCCCCCCCCCCCCCCCCCCCCCCCCTTTCCCCAGGATCTGTGTTGGCCTATATTACCAAAGCTGAAGTAACACCTCACAGCTATAAATACACACTTCTAACCATGCCAGGCATAAACCCCTACACCTCTCAGTCTAAGTCACAGACCTAACTGAGACTGGTGTGTCCTGGGCAGAGGTTGGTTGATGAGACTGGTGTGTCCTGGGCAGAGGTTGGTTGATGTGTCCTGGGCAGAGGTTGGTTGATGAGACTGGTGTGTCCTGGGCAGAGGTTGGTTGATGAGACTGGTGTGTCCTGGGCAGAGGTTGGTTGATGAGACTGGTGTGTCCTGGGCAGAGGTTGGTTGATGAGACTGGTGTGTCCTGGGCAGAGGTTGGTTGATGTGTCCTGGGCAGAGGTTGGTTGATGTGTCCTGGGCAGAGGTTGGTTGATGAGACTGGTGTGTCCTGGGCAGAGGTTGGTTGATGAGACTGGTGTGTCCTGGGCAGAGGTTGGTTGATGAGACTGGTGTGTCCTGGGCAGAGGTTGGTTGATGTGTCCTGGGCAGAGGTTGGTTGATGTGTCCTGGGCAGAGGTTGGTTGATGTGTCCTGGGCAGAGGTTGGTTGATGTGTCCTGGACAGAGGTTGGTTGATGTGTCCTGGACAGAGGTTGGTTGATGTGTCCTGGACAGAGGTTGGTTGATGTGTCCTGGGCAGAGGTTGGTTGATGTGTTCTGGGCAGAGGTTGGTTGATGTGTCCTGGGCAGAGGTTGGTTGATGTGTCCTGGGCAGAGGTTGGTTGATGTGTCCTGGGCAGAGGTTGGTTGATGTGTCCTGGGCAGAGGTTGGTTGATGTGTCCTGGGCAGAGGTTGGTTGATGTGACTGGAGAAGGTCAGGAGGTCATGTCAGTGTCTAAAACTTTTAAGATGTGGGCAAGGGAGGGAGTGACTAGTAGGAGGCTGTTTCTGGACTCACCAGATATTGTTCAGGCTTGGAAGGACCAGACATAGGCTTAAGGGTTGACCTCCACATTGGTACCGCAAGTAATGACCAAGACTACAGACACCAAGAGTACAGTCGGTTTGGATACTGCACCTGGGCTTGGGCCTCCAGGCCCCAAGATCATGAAACAATCTTAGAGACTTAAGTTTGTGCTTAGCCAATCACGTATGTTACTTTTCTTAACGTTAATTGTGATTGGCCAAGTCAAAACTTGAGACAAAGTTAGACTTAAGATTTTTTCATGATCTCTGGGGCCAGAGATATTACAAGGGTCGGGAATAATCTGACATGGGTTTCAAGACTGTTCATCAGCCCTGGGGTCGGGAATCGGTATAGACTTGACCACAGATTCTGGGGTTTGGGGAGGTTGGGGGGGGGGGGAGGGGGGGAGGGGGGGGGGGCAGTAGTAGAAGATACCTCCTCCACCAACAAGGATCATTATTAGGTCTGGTCTGGACTTCCAAGGCACTGATCAATCTACAATTATTTTTTATGGGTTCTTTCGATTTGTATTGCCAAAAATAATGATTCCAACAATGTTAAATTTAACCAATTTCATTAATTCAAAGGGTCCTTTCAAAATTCTGTGAGTACAGGACTCGGGATGCGCACGTAGATTGATCTCTACCACAGTAACTGGACGGTTAGTGTTGGACACTGCGTCTGGACTAGACTACATTGAAAGAGTAGGGTGTGACTTACGATGGAGTGTTTAAAAATCCTTCAGGATTGTGCCTCCATATTGGACTGACCATTGGTCAAGTGTATTTGCTTGACCACTACTTAGTAAGACCGGCATTGACCTTAGGTCAGTGGTGGTGTTGTGTAGCAGGGTGGATAAAGCTATCCGCGATTCTTACTGCAGGATTTGTCAACAATACTGTACCAGCAATGAAAATCTCCCAGATGGAGCCCCTGCTTCATCAATGAAAAGGGAAATTTAAATACTCGGTTCTCCTGTGTTAGGTCAAAGGTTGGGCCGTCTCAGTTCGGATGTCGTGTGTAGTAGAGGTTGAATTTCTTATCTACCTGGCGAGCTTACCTGTCAGTTTTTCACCTGGTGTATGTAGAAAGGTGAGAAGAGTGGTAAGGATTAGCCTGGCTTGTGTGTTTAAGCGGCCCTATCATGTTCTCGGTCTTCAGGCAAGCTTTTTAAGGCCAATAAATGATTTCAGTTTTCAGTGTTAATGAAAGACTTGCCATGCACAACGCCTGCCGAAGTGTCGATAGATTCTTGGTGTTTCAGAAAACTTATTTTATTATCTTTATTTCTGAATTATTTGTCTGCTTTCACTTACATCATACAATGGTTTTACCTGTCTAAACTGGAGACTGTATAGTACAGACACCAGCATAACAAAGAATAAGTTCAGGGTTCGTGCTGGGTATTTTATAAATGGGGTTCTTTCCTAAATAAATGGGGTCCTTCTGTATAGTTTAAATGGGAATCCTGAAAACTGTTGGGGACCTATACAGTTTTATGCTTGAAAAAGACAGGGACGGCTTCAACACAAACCCTGTGTATAAAACAAACAACGTATAATCAGACATTTGAATCCTACAAACCCTAGTCTAGACCAATACATAACTACAGTAAACCACATTTATAACTAATCTCTTAGGACCAATAAAATTAGTTCGTTATAAGAATAAGTTGTTGGATGTGTATAACATATAAATGATAGGGTGCTTGACGGGGAATGAAAAACACAACGCTATAACCGTGAATTTGTTTTAAGTGTGTTTGTGAAAACTTCATAGACTATTTGAACAAGAAGAAAAGCCCACAACTAATTAACAATGATAATAACGATAATACCTGTACAAATTGTCCGAAATTGATTAATAATGACACATATGATGTGTACTTACCCAATCTGGTCACTAAATTGACTTAAAAAGTGGAGTTTTTTGGTACCCTGGGTGCTAAATTGCCGATAATTATGTCGAATATTTTAATAACCTTAAAGGGAGGCAACTGAAGTTTATAAAAAATCGGAATCCTGATCCAGAGTAGCTAGGATGTACCACGTCGGGGAAAGTTTATTGTCATCAAATCTGAGATAGAAAATAAATATCAAACTTTGACATAGTAGGTAAACCAGCCTTTTGGTGTGTAGTTTTGGGTTTCGTGGACTGTGAAAGTGAGTCGAGCGGTTTGTGTTGGTATGCTGTCGGCCGTGTCAGTTGGGATGTATTGGGATCATGACAAATTTTCGGAATGATGATATGTCACGCGTTCTAAATGGGTTTACGACAATTTTGTGGTAAGCATTTACAAAATTTCAGAAATGAAATCCAGCTGAAATTTTACGTGAAGAAGACGAAGGTGATGTGTACAGTGTTGATTTCATTATCAAGGCAGTATAAAATCATTCAACCCTGAAATTTCATAATGGACTGTTCCAACTTTTGAATTGGAAGAGTTCAGGTGTGTCTTCAGGGGTGAACGAGTTAATATCACATTCTTACACCTATGAGTCGTTCTGATTGACAGCTGAAATTATGCGGTGAACTTGACAGGTATTAAAATAATTCAATAAAAATGTATGTGGATTACTGCGAGATTTGTACCGTTTAAATACTTTTAACTTTGATTTTGTTGTTAGATTTAATTAGAAATCATCCTGAAATGAATTGATCTCCTCCCTCCGCTCAAAGGTCGGAATAGTTCATTATGAAATTTCACGGGTAAAAAAAGGAATGATTTAACTTATTCGCCCCCAAGATTTCATAACGAACTATTCCAACCTTTGAATCAGGAGAGTTCAAATATATGTCTTCAGGGGAGAATTTGACTTCTGTACATACAGGTGTGGATGTTATTGTTTACTTGCTGTAGATAAAGAAATACATAATTTAACGAACTATCAGGTACCATTGGTAAGTATCGCAGTATATTGTTACACAAAGAATGACAACTTCATTAGCGTCTCTGAGTTTTGACTTAGATCAGATTGTGTGTCTATCGTGCATGAATATAGCGGTGATTTGTATAGGTGTTTTAGAGTTGTAGATAGCGAGGTTATCTCTACAGTAAAACCATTGTTCAGACTGTTGGTTAATGCAGTGTAAAAACTTCAAAGAGTGAGGAACCCGAAGGACCTGTATATCGCTGATCTAATCAACCCTCGTAACAATCTACCGTTTACGCGCCTTTTAGTTGTAGGTCATTTAAACAGTTACACAGCAATATCTGGGGACGGACTTCACTCTATTACAATTACAAGTTCAGTTTATAATCTCCATCGTGTATCTTATCTAAATAGACTGCAAGCCCCATATGCCTTTTGATTCTCTCAAAATAAGGATGATATTGATTGCAAATAAAAGACTTCATAAGTTTAGTTTATAATCATTATAGTGTATCTATCACCTAAGCTTGCTAAAATAGACTGCAAGCCCAATATGCCTTTTGAATCATTCAAAATAAGGATGATGTTGATTGTGAATGAATTATTTCACGGATTTATTTAAAGAATTAAAGATTATTTTCATAAACTCACTCTATCCTAAAATTTCATAATAAACTTTTCAAACCTTTGATTTAAAAGAATTCAAATGTGTCATCGGAGTGAATGAGGAAAGTCTATAAGTGCCATCCTGTATCTATTGCCTTACTTGTTAGTAGACTGCAGGCCCATTTTGCCTTTTGATTCTCTTAAAATAAGGATAATATATATTAATAATGAAGAAAAGGAAAAAATAAAACTCAAGGTCCTATACTCTTCTTGTCTGTCCATGTGTTAATTAGTTGAAAGTTGAAAGTTTATATGTTAGTGTTAAATAATCTACACTGACTACTGCCTGTATTTCACCCCTGAACACTCATTTGAACTCTCCCAATGCAAAGGTTGGAATAATTCATTATAAGATTTCAGGGTGAATAAATTAAGAGTGATACTATTGTTTAATTTCTACATGCTAACTTTGCCCAATATACGTAACTTTCGGCAAAATTTGAAACGAAAATCAAACCTGATAACGGAGTATATTTAAAGATTTATTTAAGATTAACTGATATCAGCAATCTTCAAGATGAATTCTTATGCGGTTATCAGTACAGCAGCAGTTGAAACTCTGTATTTGTATTTGTAAACACTTGTCCATTTTGAACTGTCTACTAACTTCGGCTTGTTGTTGAAGTGGACACCACCTGAAATATTTTTTGATTTTTCTGTCAAGAGTTTCCTGTTAGTTACCGCTCAGGTTTACTTCGTTTTAGACTTAATTGACATCAATTGTAATGACAGCCATTACAGGCCTTGTTTGTCTTTTGAGCCTGTCAATACGTGGGGGGATGACATCAATTGTAATGGCATCCATTACAGGCCCTGTTTGCCTTTTGAGCCTGTCAACATGTGGGGGGATGACATCAATTGTAATGGCATCCATTACAGGCCCTGTTTGCCTTTTGAGCCTGTCAACACGTGGGGGGATGACATCAATTGTAATGGCATCCATTACAGGCCCTGTTTGCCTTTTGAGCCTGTCAATACGTGGGGGGATGACATCAATTGTAATGGCAGCCATTACAGGCCCTGTTTGCCTTTTGAGCCTGTCAACACGTGGGGGGATGACATCAATTGTAATGGCAGCAATTACAGGCCCTGTTTGCCTTTTGAGCCTGTCAACACGTGGGGGGATGACATCAATTGTAATGGCAGCCATTACAGGCCCTGTTTGCCTTTTGAGCCTGTCAACACGTGGGGGGATGACATCAATTGTAATGGCAGCAATTACAGGCCCTGTTTGCCTTTTTGAGCCTGTCAATACGTGGGGGGATGACATCAATTGTAATGGCAGCAATTACAGGCCCTGTTTGCCTTTTTGAGCCTGTCAACACGTGGGGGGACGACATCAATTGTAATGGCAGCAATTACAGGCCCTGTTTGCCTTTTTGAGCCTGTCAACACGTGGGGGGATGACATCAATTGTAATGGCAGCCATGTTAGATAGATTTTCACACCGATCTGTCATGTCTGTCCATCCCCAGGAAACATGAAAAGATTAGATATTGAACATCTGACGATGGCCCCTTGCATTAGAAGGCCGTCACGATGCCAGCGAGAGAGGCAAGAGATTTGTTTAAGATTATTGGCTAATTGTCGTGGCGCTATCATTAGCTGTGAGTGAGACTCTAGCCTATTGATCTGTGCCAGTTCGCCAAGTCTGGTTAGCTTGGCGCGGGGGATCTGAGATGTTCGATCTCTCCGTCCGTCTGAGATATGTCTTGTGGTCGTTCAGGGGAGATAACTGAAGGCTGGGGTTGTTGAGGGGAGGCGACTCTGTGGCTGGGTCTGGTGTTTTAGGGTAGGTTGGATGTGTAGAGGTGGTGTTGTGAAGCTGACCGCTGTGGCGGTGGGTCGGTGTCTGGGTGACTACTGTAATACTGTAACAGTTCTCTCTCCCTCGGGTCAATTACACACACAGCTTCATAACGGTGTCGCCAACAATACACGCCACCATTGTGTGGCAAATTTTTCAATTTTTATCGCTGATTGTTTCTTGAGGAGTTTGGCGCTGTCGCCGCGCTAGGTGACCGGTACGTCGGGCTTTTGAGGCAAGATGTATGATTTCGTCTTCGATTAGCTGTCAGTAGCGATGCCCGTCGGGAAGAAGAGATGCAGTGACGATTTTGTGTCTCGGCAGTAAATGGCCTGGCAGTAATAGTTTTATGGTAACATTATGGCATGGCGCCGGGAATAGTGACCTCTCCCCGTTTATATATAGATTGGGTATAGCATTTTAGGTGGTCTCTCAACACCTTCATACTTCCCTCCCATCTCGTCAGTATTGGGGAGGGTGTATAATCCTACACGATATATAATGGCATTCAAATGACCTATGAATAGACATTCATACTTCCCTCCATCTCCTCAGTATTGGGGAGGGTGTATAATCCTACACGATATATAATGGCATTCAAATGACCTATGAATAGACATTCATACTTCCCTCCATCTCCTCAGTATTGGGGAGGGTGTATAATCCTACACGATATATAATGGCATTCATGTGACCTATGAAAAGACATTCATACTTCCCTCCATCTCCTCAGTATTGGGGAGGGTGTATAATCCTACACGATACATAATGGCATTCATATGACCTATGAATATACATTTGTACTTCCCTCCATCTCCTCAGTATTGGATTGGGTGTATTATCCTACCCAAAATGTGTGGCATTCATATGACCTATGAATGTCATTACTCAAAATGTTGTTGTGACTTGGTTGTCATGTTTTTTTTAAATAATTTTTAAGGTCCCTGAAATGATTTAGTTATAACATCGTGAAACAATCTTCAGTTTGTTGAAGGCAGTCACAGTATGGTAGGACCACAAATGATCATTGTTTATAGAATGATACTAATTTGGCTGGAAACTATCAAACTTAAATCTTCTACAAATAATTAATTCCCTTTTGACATTCATGTTTACTGTGATGAAATGAGTATTGAGAATTATTGAATAGATGCTGACAGAAAGCTGTTGAGCTAAGTTGATTACATTTTTTTTTAATAATTTGCAGATTTTTCTTTTTTGATAAATTGCAGAAAGGACTATATATGGTTTGGGCCTTTTTTGGCCCCCAAATTATCAAATTTTGAAGCAGATTATTGAACTCTCAAATTAATGTATTTTGGAGTACATACCTGATAAAACTGAAATAATAATTATTTGTTGTTTCAACTCTGGTTGTCATGGAAACCATCTCAAATATGCATAAATTAGGGAAATTTGACCATTTAGTCAATTTTGGCCACTTTTTGGATAGTTTTTCTATTAGAAACTATTGAGCACATTCTTGAACAAACTTAATATCAAATGAGAATATGTGGGCACTTATACCACACCTTTAGGAGAAATATAAACTTTGTTCAAGAATGCGCTCTATGGTTACTGTGTGAAAATCTATGTAAATATTGACCAAAATAGACCAAATATTTACATTTGCATAATTTATGCATATTTCGGATGGTTACCATGGCAACCATAGCAGAAATAACAAATAAATATTATTACAATTGCATGAGGGATGTAATCTATATTTGAAATAATATTATTTGAGTGTTCAATATGAAATTAAAAATTTTATGGATTTGGGGGCCAAAAACAGGCAAAACCATACATAGTCCTTTTGAATTTTTTTTTTGATAAATTGCAGATTTTTTTTTTTTTTTTTGAATAATTGGCAGAAATTTTGGGGGTTAGCTCATTCTCCCCTAAATTTTCACAGTTAACTCTTCAAACTTACAAATGGAAGGGTTCAAGTGTGTATTCAGGGGTGAATGAGCTAGATAAGAAGTGAATACAATTTGAGACACATGAACACATTAGAAATAGAGGATTTGTTTTTGTTTATTTATATTAATTAAACCAGTATTTATGGCTGCAGTTTGATTAAATCTCAAAGTGAATGTTTTAATGTTTTTCAGAGATGGATGAAGGAACGTGGTCCTCGACAAATCCACCAGGTGGCTCGTTTGAAAATAGAGTAAGTTGAATCCTGGGCATGACTGTATCAATTCTGTATTTTACATTATACAAAATTCTCCCTCCTTGCACTCACAGGATATAACAAGGCAAGGTTTAAATTTGTAGATTCTGCATTTTTGGGTCAAAGTAAACAGATGTAAAAAACTACTACAGACAAAAACATGATATTAACAGGAATGTGACATGAGGAGAAACATCTTTTTCAACTATATCTAGTACATGTATACATATGTATATGAAGATGTTTCAATATATAGATAACATTATTTCAATCAAAAAAAAAATTTGGGGTTTATTTTTTATTTTATTTCATTTTTATTTTCATTTTGAACGAGTTGTATCTGAAATCAATGGAAATGTCATCATTTATTGGATATTTAATGTGGTTGGTTAAAAAAACCCCATGATATTAAGAGGAATTCACCTCAAAATACATGTGATATTAACAGGGGTGATATTAAATGGAGTCCATTGTATAAATGAAACTATTTTAAATGTAGATTTATTTTAGTCATTATGATTTTTGTACTGAAAGTATTTCGCTAAATTCCAGTGCCTAAGATTTGTTCGCTACAGCTAGTAATGTGGAAGCAAAATCTCATCATTGTGTTTATCTGTTAATATTTGTTTATGTACTAAAATTTGACTGTGCCAAAATAAGTAGAGTGTATGCCTACAACATTTCACCCCTGAAATTTTATAATGGACTATCCCAACCTTTCAACAGGAAGAGTTCAAATCTGTTGTCGGGGATGAATGTGTAAATGGTTCTAAAATGTTACGCTAGACTTGTATATAAATATATCATGAAAGGGAGGTAACCCTGGTACTATTTCTCGTTTCAGATGTTTGAAGGTCAACAAAGCTTTAATGGTCAACAACAGAATGAAAATGTTAACATGAGTTACCCCGACGTGAATGCATTACTGAGTAAGTGTTTGGCGTCTTAGTGACTTAAAAGGAAAAATGTAAATATGAGTTCTGCCGACATATACGCATTACTGAGTAAGTATATGGCATCTTTCACTTTGTGAGTCAACTTGAAAAATGTAAATATGAGTTATTCCCGCGTTAGCACATTACCGAGTAAGTATATGGCCGCTTTGTGAGTCTAATGGAAAAAATGTAAATTAGAGTTATTCCGGCGTAAGTGCATTACCGATTAAGTATATGGCCTCTTTGTGAGTCAACAGGAAAAATGATGTGAAGGAGATCTAAATATTTTTTTTAAAAAAAGTTCCCCGAAAAATGGTAACTTAAGAATGTCTTCAATTTGTTTGCGTTTGTAACCTCTCAACTAGGGTCATTTAGTTCAAAAAAAAAATTTCAGTATTGTGCAACCCTTTTTGGAAACAAAAATAAAAATCATTGTGAAATGTTGTATACAGTTGAACCTCTGTATTTTGAAGTTGGCGTGACGGTGGCTAACTTGGAGTTATCTGAGTATTCAAGTTGAATGATTTTGAATATTAAGTGTGAATGTGGCAGCAAAAAAGTTCAAACTTAACTATGTGTGCGAGTTATACCAGTTTAAGATAAAATTTTTTAACTGTATCTCATAAAATTAGCAGCAGAAAAGGCTTAAAAACCTTTCACTGATGTAGGCCATAATAAAATCCCGATTAATACATTGTCTTCATAGGGATGAAAGGTTTAGGTTTAAGTGTATATTTACTAAAAAATGATTGATCAATTTTACATTAAAACATTCCTAAATATTAACTTGCTCTGTGTGACACGAAACTACATCATTATTTTTCTGTTGCAGACAAAGAACCTGAGATCCCCTTTAGATCAGGAATGAACTCTTCACAGGTAAATTTTGGACCTACGTTATTGTTGAACTTTGACCTATCCTGATATTGACTTGTTCTCTTTGCAGCTTAACCCATGTATCCCTCTAAATCATATTTGAACCTTCCAAATCAATGACTGGGCAATTCCATTATAGATATGTGGGTGTGAATGAGATTAATAAAACAGTTAATTACTCCAGCAGAGGTCAATATGTTTAATTTTAGACCTGAAACTAGTTGAGGTCATTTTCAACTGTAAATTTAAAAGAGAGAATAATTTATTATGAAATTTCAGGAAAGTTAAATTATATTAACCGTTAATTGCAACATTACATTTACCTATTGTTATAGAATTTGAGTCTTCTCAAACATTGGTTACATAAAGTATACTATGAAATATACCAAATTACGTAGGGGTTATATAGAGGCCCAGAAGGGGTTTTTTAAGGTTTCATGAAACCTTCATATTGTTAAATCCAACCTCGTGAAATGTAGAGGTTACTGAATTGATTAAATAGTTTTCAGGTAAGCTTAAATGTTGACTGACCTCTGACCTTCATTTATTTCAGACTTCTTGCATAATTAAAATGTTCTTTAGACCGACTGAGCTGACTGATTGACCTATGACATTAACATACTTTGACCTTTGACCTACAGTTATGATGAGATTTTGCTCGTTCCACTGAATTTCCCAAAAAATCCAAAATAATTTCTTTATGGCATTGACCCCTGAATTAACATAATGAACTATTCCAACTTTTGATTTGGAAGTGTTCAAATGAGTCTTCAGGAGTGAATGGGTTGATAAAAAAATGTTCCTGTTGATTTCTGCAGCTCAATGAACGTCTTTCAAATTTATGCTACCCCCAAAAGAGCCTCAATATTAATGATAAATATCAAATTTATGCTACCCCCAAAAGAGCCTCAATATTAGTGATAAATATCAAATATATGCTACCCCCAAAAGAGCCTCATTATTAGTGATAAATATTGCCCAATAAATATTTGACATGTTTGTCCCCAAAAGAGCCTCAAACCTATGTTTTGCAAACACACTGGTCTGTTTTGGAGGAGTAGACGAGATCTTTTCCGTACCAAAGTACTCATTTATGACAGCATATTTTATCGTACAGCAGAAATCTTATTTCATCCCTTTAAATGAGAATGAAATGTTCCATGAACCATTTCTGGCCTTGTATGGCTGGTTCCATTTCACAAAAGAAGGCTTGACAATGTTAATTCTGGGCTCAGGTGCACGACACGCGAGCTCCTTGTTAGTGGCTGTACATGTGGTTCCAGCTCTATCATCTAGTGGGCTGTACATGTGGTTCCAGCTCTATCATCTAGTGGGCTGTACATGTGATTTTAGCTCTATCATTTACTGAAGTCACTCAGAAAGTCGGCCGACTTGTACTCTTCTCGGAGATTTCATGTTTTTTTGTCCCCCGCTTCCGGAGGAACGGGGGATATTGATTTGGGTTTGTCCGTCCGTCCCTCTGTCCGTCCCTCTGTCTGTCTGTCACACTTCGTTTCCGTGCTCTATCTTTTGAAGGAATAATCCGATTTTCATTAAACTTGGTCAGGATACTTATCATCCAAGTACCTCGGATGAGTTCGATTTTCGTGAAATTCCGCGCATATTTTATGGAGTTATCCCCCTTTTATCACCAAATATAGGCATCATGTACAAAATGCCATAACTCTTATGTTTTTTATTTAATTCACTTTAAATTCTGTAGAATATTATATAAGGTAATGATGTTTAACATATATTACGGGTTTGGATGTCGTATCTCAACTTTCTTTGGAATCCGACAGAGTTTTGTCCCTTTCATTGCCAAATGAAAGCATTATGTACAAAAAATTGCTTTCCGTGCTCTATCTTTTGAAGGAATAATTCGATTTTCATCAAACTTGTTGAGGATACTTATTATTCAAGTATCTCGAATGAGTTCGATTTTCGTGAAATTCCGCGCGTATTTTACGGAGTTATCCCCCTTTTTATCATGAAATATAGGCATCATGTACAAAATGCCAGAACTCTACGCACATGATGTTTCCCCCCAAGTGGCCCTGAAGCGGGGGACATAAATTCCACGAATTAGCTTGTTAGTCTCTCCATTGTTACTATTTTGCATGCCGTTAACGGTGGGGTCCGTCCTTCTGTCGTCTGTCCGTTGTATGTCAACAATTCTTGAAACAACTTCTCCATAAGCACTGATTGGATATCAACCTAATTTGGCAGGAAGCATTCCTAGATGCTCATGATTCAAAATTGTACTAATGGTAGGACTGACCCCCCACAATTGCTGGGCATAGAGACCAACACAATCGTAATCTTAGCATTGATGTGGGGTCTGGTCACACCCCTAGGGACCTAATTTCTTAGTTGAACTTGAAAACAGATGAGTTACCAACCAATAAACAAACTTTTTATTTATACTGATATGCTTCAAGGATTAGTCTTTGGGTATGTCTGACCGTTCAGTAAAGCTGACCAGTCACTGTCTGACCGTTCAGTAAAGCTGACCAGTCGCTGTCTGACCATTCAGTAAAGCTGACCAGCCGCTGTCTGACCGTTCTGTAAATCTGACCGTTCTGTAAAGCTGACCAGTCACTTTCTGACCATTCAGTAAAGCTGACCATGCACTGTCTAACCATTTAGTAAAGCTGACCAGTCGCTGTCTGACCGTTTAGTAAAGCTGACCAGTGGCTGTCTGACTGTTTAGTAAAGCTGACCAGTCACTGTCTGACCATTCAGTAAAGCTGACCAGTTGCTGTCTGACCGTTTACTAAACCTGGCCAGTTGCTGTCTGACTGTTCAGTAAAGCTGACCAGTGGTTGTCTGACCGTTCAGTAAAGCTGACCAGTCACTGTCTGACCGTTCAGCAAAGCTGACCAGTCACTGTCTGACCGTTCAGTAAAGCTGACCAGTCGTTGTCTGACCGTTCAGTAAAGCTGACCAGTCACTGACTGACCGTTTAGTAAATCTGACCAGTCGCTGTGTGACCGTTTAGTAAATTTGACCAGTCGCTGTGTGACCGTTTAGTAAATCTGAACAGTCACTGTCTGACCGTTTAGTAAAGCTGACCAGTCGCTGTCTGACCGTTCAGTAAAGCTGACCAGTGATGAGGCCTGTTTTGGTGACACAGCTGTTGAGTTGGTGTGTCTGGACTCTAATTATGTGGTCACTATAGGAGGACAAGATGATTTACTAGTAAACCTTTATAAAGGTTCATCAGTGTAGCTCTGTTACCGGAGACAAAAAGGAAGCAATGTCTTTTGTCCCTAAGTTTATTCTGCGGTGTTACAGGTTTAGTTGACATCAATATCGTTGTGCTGTCGTCGTACAATGGCAGTATCAGGTCAATATTACGAAGCTGAATGGTTTCATCTGCTGATTGTAATCCAAACCTTGTCTGTTAATATCACCAGGACAGTGTGAAAAGGCCCCATATACAAGGGCTAGCCTTGGAAAGATCCTATAATCAAGGGTGACCTACTTTGAGCCTGCATTAGCTGTTGATCTTAATTAAGTTGGATTGACCTACTTTTAATTGGCCTGACCTGTTGACCTACATTTAGCTGGCCTGACCTATTGACCTACATTTAGTTGGCCTGACCTGTTGACCTACATTTAGCTGGCCTGACCTGTTGACCTACATTTAGCTGGCCTGACCTGTTGACCTACATTTAGCTGGCCTGACCTATTGACCTACATTTAGCTGGCCTGACCTGTTGACCTACATTTAGCTGGCCTGACCTGTTGACCTACATTTAGCTGGCCTGACCTGTTTAGCTACTAGAATGGCACTTTGTGCTTGCCAGTTTAGTTGATGTATTTAATAGTTTGACTTACCTGCTGATTTGCTTAAAACTTGATGATTTTGTTTTACAGAACATGATGGGGGGTCCCACCGTGCCAATGTCTCCCAGCGCCATGTCGCCTAGCAAGTATTCCTATTACAACAAGCGGCCTGAAGGTAAGATCCTGACAGACAAAAGCACACTCTAGAAACTTTGATACCAACATACACACCACCCACACTCCACAAATATTCACATCCACTCCACAAACAAAAACATCACACCCACACTCTCCATACCAAAACATCACACCCACACTCTCCATACCAAAACATCACACCCACACTCTCCATACCAAAACATCACACCCACACTCTCCATACCAAAACATCACACCCACACTCTCCATACCCAAAACATCACACCCACACTCTCCATTCCAAAACATCACACCCACACTCTCCATACCAAAACATCACACCCACACTCTCCATACCAAAACATCACACCCACACTCTCCATACCAAAACATCACACCCACACTCTCCATACCCAAAACATCACACCCACACTCTCCATTCCAAAACATCACACCCACACTCTCCATACCCAAAACATCACACCCACACTCTCCATACCAAAACATCACACCCACACTCTCCATACCCAAAACATCACACCCACACTCTCCATACCTAAACATCCACATTCTCCATTACCAAAACATCACACCCACACTTTCCATTACCAAAACATCACACCCACACTCTCCATACCAAAACATCACACCCATACTCTCCATACCCAAAACATCACACCCACACTCTCCATACCCAAAACATCACACCCACACTCTGTATACCCAAAACATCACACCCACACTCTCCATACCCAAAACATCATACCAACACTCTCCATACCCAAAACATCACACGCACACTCTCCATACCAAACATCACACCCACACTCTCCATACCCAAAACATCACACCCACACTCTCCATACCAAAACATCACACCCACACTCTCCATACCAAAACATCACACACACTCTCCATACCCAAAACATTACACACACCCACACTCTCCATACCCAAAACATCACACCCACACTCTCCATACCAAACATCACACCCACACTCTCCATACCCAAAACATCACACCCACACTCTCCATTCCAAAACATCACACCCACACTCTCCATACCCAAAACATCACACCCACACTCTCCATACCCAAAACATCACACCTACACTCTCCATACCCAAAACATCACACCCACACTCTCCATACCAAAACATCACACCCACACTCTCCATACCAAAAACATCACACCCACACTCTCCATACCAAAACATCACACCAACACTCTCCATACCCAAACATCACACACACACTCTCCATACCCAAAACATCACACCCACACTCTCCATACCAAAACATCACACCCACACTCTCCATACCAAAACATCACACCCACACTCTCCATACCAAAAACATCACACCCACACTCTCCATACCAAAACATCACACCCACACTCTCCATACCAAAACTTCACACCAACACTCTCCATACCCAAAACATCACACCCACACTCTCCATACCAAAACATCACACCCACACTCTCCATACTCAAAACATCACACCCACACTCTCCATACCCAATACATCACACCCACACTCTCCATACCAAAAACATCACACCCACACTCTCCATACCAAAACATCACACCCACACTCTCCATACCCAAAACATCACACCCACACTCTCCATACCAAAACATCCACACATCCCACAGGTATAGGATATCTACATGTTGCAGTCATTTCATGTTTTATTTTCTTTAATTCACAACCACAGGGTTTAATTTAGTTGTCATATTAAACTCCACCCCTAATCATACAGTGATACTGTTATTTTGTACAGTAACTACAAAATACTTGTGGATGTCAGATAAAATTTGTGGGAGAAGGGAGGTAACTCCTAAAGTAATATATTCTCTACAGTTTACTTCATATCTGCATTCCTCACGAAAGGCAATATTGGAAGTGTTCATGAAAGCTTTCAATAGAATTTTCTTTCAAATTTATTAAAACTGGTTCCACATGGTATATTTTGGTGACAATTAAAAAAAAATTGGTATCGAAAATTTTTAAAGCACATTATCAAATGACTTACATTTGTCCTCTGTGTAATAATGATCTTTCTCGTTTATTTTCAGGAAGAAGAAGTGCTCACGGACCAAAGTCAAGAAAGGTAAGTAACTCTTGCTTGGTTTTGATATATGTTGGGGAGTCAAGCTTGTACATCATTATTAGGGTTCAAATGTTACTGATTTTTAGGACGAGAAAGCTGCATGGGAACGTTTCGTTTTCAAAATAAATTACCTCCAATGTTGATTGAACTGTTCAAAGGTTGTACAGTATAACCTGTTAAAACCAGCCCCTGTCTTATTTAAAATCCTGTCTTTTCTGGCCTTACCATTGTGTCCCAGCATTTCCTTTATATAATTGTATAATATTAAGTTATATAATACTTCTATAAACCATACCCTTACAGGTGTAAAATGGCTAAGTATTTTTTGTCCTTGTGACGTCTGGTTTAGACCGGTTACACTGTATATTATTATGAGGTTTAAATAAAAAAAGGAATTTTCACCCAATCACTTGGCCGTGTTCGATGTTAACCCTTGCATGACATTAGAAATGTAATATTTGATCAATCTTTTGCTGAGTTAACGTCTAATGACCATTAAATCTAATATAATGGCCATTAAATCAATAAATCTATTGCTGAGTTGATATATGATACAGTGATCAATTTATGATTTTTTTCACAAGCACTTTAAGTACAAATTGCTAAAAACAATGGGTCCCTCAATGTTAAATTTACGTATTTCCGAAAATAGACCAAGTCTTATTAGGGCCCCGTATCGGAGATACGGGTGCCCTATAGTAATCACTCTGTCTGTCTGTCCGTCCGTCCGTCCGTCCGTCCGTCTGTCTGTCCGTCTGTCTGTCCGTCTGTCCACAAATTTTGTTTTTACATAATAACTTTGGTATTCATTGCCAGATTTGCATGAAACTTGGTCAACATGTTCAATAAACAAATATAAAACACAAGGTTGAATGCTAAGGTCACTGGGTCAAAGGTCAAGGTCATATGAGGGTAGAATTCAAGTCATACTGTATCGGCGATATCCGATACGGGTGAATACCAGATTTGCATGAAACTTGGTCAAAATGTTCAATAAACAAATATAAAACACAAGGTTGAATGCTAAGGTCAATGGGTCAAAGGTCAAAGTCATATTAGGGTAGAATTCAAGTCATACTGTATCGGCGATATCCGATACGGGTGATGTGAAATAGTTGACAGTTTCTTTGCTGAATGATGAAATGAGACAATGTGTCCTAGCCAGTGTCAATTTTGATGAAGACTTCTAGATACCTGGCTGAAAGCAGCAGTTTTAATTGGTGAGTTGATTTTATTAGGGCCCCGCATCGAGAGATGCGGGTGCCCTATAGTAATCAGTCCGTCCGTCCGTCCGTCTGTCCGCCCGTCCGTCCGTCTGTCTGTCCGTCCGTCTGTCCGTTTTTTGTCTTCTGCACAAAAATGTTTGCAGGAGATGAAGGATTTGTATCAAATTGGAACTGATGATTCCTCATGCATCCTAGATCACATGTGTAGTATTTCATGCAAATCGGATTCAAAATGGCTGTTAGGCGGCCATATTGGATTTTAACATTAACATGAAAATACTGAATCTTTGCTGTTTCTTCTGCACAAAAATGTTTGCAGGAGATGAAGGATTTGTATCAAATTGGAACTGATGATTCCTCATTCATCCTAGATCACATGTGTAGTATTTCATGCAAATCGGATTCAAAATGGCTGTTAGGCGGCCATATTGGATTTTAACATTAACATGAAAATACTGAATCTTTGCTGTTTCTTCTGCACAAAAATGTTTGCAGGAGATGATGGATTTGTATCAAATTGGAACTGATGATTCCTCATTCATCCTAGATCACATGCGTAGTATTTCATGCAAATCGGATTCAAAATGGCTGTTAGGCGGCCATATTGGATTTTAACATTAACATGAAAATACTGAATCTTTGCTGTTTTTAACTGTTCACTAATCGATTATGCAAAGTAGTGAACAAATAAACCAAGAGTTAACTGACAATGATCAAACTCATAGTTCAAGGTCACAAGTTCAAAGGTCAACGGTCAAGGTTATCCTGGATAGGCTACAAAATGCCAGGTAATCGACCCTTTTGGATTTTAGCCTTGAGAGTGCCAGATTTACTCAAATTACAACTGTACCGACACATCGCAGCGGCTCCCACATTGATCATGTTTGGACTAGAGACATTCCTGAGGGAAGCCGAACACAATGGTACAACTCACAAAACCGTGCGTTGCCATGGAAACGAAATGGAGGCTTCTGATTGGTCAGAATTTAGATATTGTTCGATTTCAGCGAAAATTGGTAAACATGGGTATTGAGGGAAGCCTAACACAAAGGTACCACTGTCGAAACTGTCCGTTGCCATGGTTACTAAATGGAGGCTTCTCACTGATCAAACTTAAGATATTGTTTGATTTCAGTGAAAATTGGTATAAAGGGGTATTGAGGGAAGCCAAACACAATGGTTTAACTTTCGAAACTGTCTGTTGCCATGATAACGAAATGCAGGTTTCTAATTGGTCGAAATTTAAATAGAGTTCGATTTCGGCAAAAAGTGGTACATAGGGGTATTAAGGGAAGCCAAACACAATGGTACCATTTAAGAAAATATCAGTTGTCATGATAAACAATAGAGGCTTCTGCACATACACATATACACATATACAGTACTATTACACTCTTCCATTAGCATAATTTACGACTGTTGGGGTAGTTTGAGGAACACACGGCCGCCGTTACAATTAGTACTTGTTTATAATTGTTTTCTAACACTTACAAATTTAACATCACTGTACTATAACTCTAAAATACCAATATTCATTGGAGCATCAGACATATTGCGGGGCCCTTTCTGATGTATCAGTGTTCTAGTCTTAATTTTATGAATGTAAGACTTTGGACTCGCACATACATTGATCACTGATAATAGCAATTAATTCTAATATAATGACCATAAAATCTATAAATCTATTGCTGAGTTAACATTAATGGCCATTAAAAATTCAAGGTTGTGTTATTTTTAAAATCAAAAGCATGCAAATGTTAAGAGTATGTTTGAAGTTTTGAAATTGATTCATTTCATCAAACATATTTAGTGATGGTGATGCTGATAATTTATGATTGACACAGCAATGTTTACTCATGCACCCCTGAAATTTCATAATGAACTTTTCCAACCTTTGAATTGGAAGAGTTCATATTTGTGTTCAGGGGTGAATTAAACGCACAGGGAGAGAGGGTGAAACCTTCTTGGTAAGGAACCATTGCCAGATAAAGTCAACTTCTTGTATAACGAATTACTGGGTACCATTAAAAAAAAGCTTCGTCATATCAGGAATTTGCTATTCCTGATAACTAAATTTTATGTATTTATAAGCAATGATAAGACATACAAAAGTAACGACATGAGTTTATTTTAAATTGATACTTGTATGAGTATCCAGGTGAGCTAGATAAACTGATGGGGACAACTTGTTAGATCTACATAAACTGACCGGGACAACTTGTTAGATCTAGATAAACTGATCGGGACAACTTGGTAGATATAGATAAACAGATCGGGACAACTTGGTAGATCTAGATAAACTGATGGGGACAACTTGTAAGAGCTAGATAAACTGATCAGGACAACTTGTTAGATCTAGATAAACTGATGGGGACAACTTGTTAGATCTAGATAAACTGATCGGGACAACTTGTTAGATCTAGATAAACTGATGGGGACAACTTGTAAGAGCTAGATAAATTGACTGGGACAACTTGTTAGATCTAGATAAACTGATGGGGACAACTTGTAAGAGCTAGATAAACTGATGGGGACAACTTGGTAGATTTAGATAAACTGATGGGGACAACTTGTTAGATCTAGATAAACTGATCGGGACAACTTGTTAGATCTAGATAAACTGATGGGGACAACTTGGTAGAGCTAGATAAACTGATGGGGACAACTTGTTAGAGCTAGATTACTGATCGGGACAACTTGGTGGATCTAGATAAACTGATCAGGACAACTTGTTAGAGCTAGATAAACTGATCAGGACAACTTGTAAGAGCTAGATAAACTGATCTGGACAGCCCGTCTGCCAGACTTTTAGTACCTGTTGTGTAGGCGTACCTGTAAACGAGGGAAGGGCCAATCACAGGTATCTGGTGAAGTGTTCACGGTTGAGTGGGCCCAGCTGTTACCTGTACACACCTGTACACAGGTATACCAGCTCCAGTCCATTGTCCCGAACCAGTCACTGGAAACCTAACTGTTCTCCAGTGGGGCTCCCCACGGGGGCAGCGAAAGTAACAACACTACTTTGATGTCCTATGTTGGGACTACTTTTCTTTAAAAAACCCTATAGAGAATATAAAAGTGTATTAAAGAGAGTAGTGGTTTACGATAATAGTATATTACAGTTTAGCCTATAGAGAGTAGAGGTGTACAATAAAAGTGTGTTGGAGTATGTTGTGAGAGTGGTGAACTGTTCTTCCTATCCAGACGGAGTTTTCCGCCGCGTTTCCTGATAAAGACCAATAGCACCTCGATCACCCCTATTAGTGCTCCCCAGGACCTTGTGGTCACTATCTACATCAAATGTCAATATTTTTAATGCACTAGCTGTGTTTTGAAGTTTTATTGATCGACTTGGGATCTCTGGGGTGACGTTTTATCACAAATATTTTACTCTGTGTTTCTGTGCTTTTGGAATGTTTTAAAACTGGTGACTTTGTGTGGGAGTTTTATGTGTGTTGGGCAGGCATTGTTACGAGGTCAGAAATTGTATATAATAAAGGTTGGAGGTCGTCATGGACAAAAACAGTATTGGTTTAACTCATCCACCCCTGAAGACACATTTGAACTCTTCCAGTTCAAAGTGGGAATGGTTCATTGTGAAAATTCAGGGGGGAATGAGTTAAAGACAGTTTGACATCTAAAGAAAATGATATCAAACCATAAATTACGCATTCACCCCTTGATTTCAAAATGAACTTTTCCAACCTTTGATTTGGAAGAGTTCAAATGTGTCTTTAGGGAAGAATGAGTTCAAATACTTTGATAAATACATTTTACAAGTAACTCAGATGAATAGCTTTATCAATAAACTTAACTTAAAAAAAATATTTGTGAAATATACCAAAATGTTCTGTGGAGGTTTAGATAAATGATATCAATTTTGTTTGTCCAATTTTCTGTTGATCATTACATTCATCCCTAAAGACACAAGTGAACTCTTTCAGTTCAAAGGTTGGAATAGTTCATTATGAACTTTTAGGGTTAATTGTTACATGATTGTTTTGAAGAGAGTTTTGTTTGGTTGGGTTTTCTCATAGTCCCCAGGAGTGAGAAATTTGAATACAATACTCTAAACATGTCTTTGTGGTACTGCTAATATCTAGGCATATCATATGGATAACTTAAAAATATTGTAATAACTGCCACTGCATCAGCCTATCCAAAATATTTTTTGATAGTTGTGTGTCAACATTCCATAAATTGTTCCAGTGAATTTTGTCATCAACACAGTACTGATGATATTGTTCTCCCTGGAAACATCAGTTTGGAGCAAAACAGGTTTCTATAATGTTGGAAATTAAATAGCGACAAAACGAAGGAGCAAGTGAAGGGTGGAGTTAGTTTTGGACTAAATATAACACTCCAGTACATAGGCTAGCACATGGTTAAAGGGAAGTAACTCCATGTTAGCATTCAGGTTTAGTTCATACATAATGTGAATCCAATTTTTGAATTGTTTTCCCGGGTTTATAAGTAAAATGAGTTACAACGGTTGGATTATGTTCAACTTTTTAAAAATGTTTAAACAAATTGATTAATTAAAAAAAAAAGTTAAACTTATTTAAAGGATACCTGTCAATAGATATTCAGGCAGTTAGTCAATAGACAAAAAACATCATACAAAAAATAAAATGTTGCAAGGTTACACAAAGGCATAGTAACTGATGTAAAATAGAAATATGTCCTTATGCTTTAGTTTGGCATAAAGTTGGGGATTATAGGTTATACAGTTAGTCATACAGTTCGTGAATTGGGTAGATTCTACAGTTAGGCATCAAGTTGGTGATGTGGGTAGATTCTACAGTTAGGCATCAAGTTGGTGATTATATGTCCTACAGTTAGGCATCAAGTTGGTAATTCAGGTAGATTCTACAGTTATGCATCAAGTTGGTGATTATATGTCCTACAGTTAGGCATCAAGTTGGTGATGTGGGTAGATTCTACAGTTATGCATCAAGTTGGTGATTATATGTCCTACAGTTTGGCATCAAGTTGGTGATTTGGGTAGATTCTACAGTTAGGCATCAAGCTCGTCATTATATATCCTACAGTTAGGCATCAAGTTGGTGATTATATGTCCTACAGTTATGCATCAAGTTGGTGATTTAGGTGATTCTACAGTTAGGCATTAAGTTAGTGATTAGGTGATTCTACAGTTAATAGGCATCAAGTTGGTGATTTGGGTAGATTCTACAGTAAGGCATCAAGTTGGTGATAATATGTCCTACAGTTAGACATCAAGTTGGTGATTTAGGTGATTCTACAGTTAGGCATCAAGTTGGTGATTATATGTCCTACAGTTAGGCATCAAGTTGCTGATTTAAAGTAGTAATCTGTTACAGGTTTTACAGCTTTAACTAGAATACAGTTACATATTGGGAAAAAAAAAATATTGCTATGTTTCGAGATGACTGGTTTTAAATTAATATTTTTTTGTTGATCTAAAGAAGGAATTAATTTTAAACTGTTTTTTTTTTTTACCAATTTCCCATGTTTGCAAAAAGTTATTGGTTGTTGGGTAATATTGAGGTCTTGACAAACTTTTGATTGGAAGAGAAGACATTGTGTTTCATTTTACTTTAATGTCAATTGTGTGAAGAAATGTTGGTAACCAAACTCACAAATCCCAGTTTGTTATGATATAATACAGAATGATAAATTAGTGTAAACAGTTTAGGTAAGGGATGTAAAATCATCAAAATTAAAAAGTCAGAGAATGACGGAGTAAATATAGACATCGCTTGAGCATTTTAAACGGGTTTAAATGGATCGTTTTGATGTTTATTTTTGAAAGCCAAAGAAAGAGAAAAAAGGTTGAGAGAATGTATCGGATCTGTTGTGTGATAGAGAGAACAAAATCTAAAACGGAAAACAGGGAAAGCAGAACAGAAGAATCTGAAACAGAGAAAAGGGGGAAATGGTTAGAGTTTTGTAAATTATAATTGTTGATGGTTTCCATATGTTAGCTATAGTGTATGTTGAAGTGATTAGAGCGAGCATATGTATCTCGTCCACATGGTGTTCAGGGAAACAGGTTAGGGAGGGGGCGCAGGACCGAGAGGCTAGGGGTATCAAAGGGGGAGGGGGCGCAGAACCGAGAGGCTAGGGGTATCAAAGGGGGAGGGGTGCAGGACTGAGATAGAAGGGGTATCAAAGGGGGAGGGGTGCAGGACCGAGAGGCTAGGGGTATCAAAGAGGGAGGGGGCCCAGGACCGAGAAGGTAGGGGTATCAAAGGGGGAGGGGTGCAGGACCGAGGGGTAGGGGTATCAAAGGGGGAGGGGGCACAAGACCAGGATAGAGGTATCAAAGGGGGAGGGGGTGCAGGACTGAGAGAGTAGGGGTAACAAAAGGGGGGGGGGTGCAGGACCGAGATGGAAGGGGTATCAAAGGGGGAGGGGGCGCAGGACCAAGAGGGTAGGGGTATGAAAGGGGGAGGGGGCACAAGGCCAGGATAGAGGTATCAAAGGGGGAGGAGGTGCAGGACCGAGAGAGTAGGTAACAAAGGGGGAGGGGTGCAGGACAGAGAGGGTAGGGTATCAAAGGGGGAGGGGTGCAGGACCGAGAGAGTAGGGGTATCAAAGGGGGAGGGGGTGCAGGACCGAGAGGCCAGGGGTATCAAAGGGGGAGGGGGCGCAGGACCGAGAGGGTAGGGGTATCAAAGGGGGAGGGGGCACAGGACCAGGATAGAGGTATTAAAGGGGAGGGGCGCAGGACCAGGATAGAGGTATTAAAGGGGAGGGGTGCAGGACCAGGATAGAGGTATTAAAGGGGAGGGGTGCAGGACCAGGATAGAGGTATTAAAGGGGGAGGGGGCGCAGAACCGAGAGGCTAGGGGTATCAAAGGGGGAGGGGTGCAGGACTGAGATAGAAGGGGTATCAAAGGGGGAGGGGTGCAGGACCGAGAGGCTAGGGGTATCAAAGAGGGAGGGGGCCCAGGACCGAGAAGGTAGGGGTATCAAAGGGGGAGGGGTGCAGGACCGAGGGGTAGGGGTATCAAAGGGGGAGGGGGCACAAGACCAGGATAGAGGTATCAAAGGGGGAGGGGGTGCAGGACTGAGAGAGTAGGGGTAACAAAAGGGGGGGGGGGTGCAGGACCGAGATGGAAGGGGTATCAAAGGGGGAGGGGGCGCAGGACCAAGAGGGTAGGGGTATGAAAGGGGGAGGGGGCACAAGGCCAGGATAGAGGTATCAAAGGGGGAGGAGGTGCAGGACCGAGAGAGTAGGTAACAAAGGGGGAGGGGTGCAGGACAGAGAGGGTAGGGTATCAAAGGGGGAGGGGTGCAGGACCGAGAGAGTAGGGGTATCAAAGGGGGAGGGGGTGCAGGACCGAGAGGCCAGGGGTATCAAAGGGGGAGGGGGCGCAGGACCGAGAGGGTAGGGGTATCAAAGGGGGAGGGGGCACAGGACCAGGATAGAGGTATTAAAGGGGAGGGGCGCAGGACCAGGATAGAGGTATTAAAGGGGAGGGGTGCAGGACCAGGATAGAGGTATTAAAGGGGAGGGGTGCAGGACCAGGATAGAGGTATTAAAGGGGAGGGGCGCAGAACAGAGGAAAGGGGTATCAGGGCTTTCTCACCAGCTTGGGATGGGGCCTTTTTGTCTTTTTTTGGAAAGGGGGGGGGGGGTGAATTTGGGAATTTTGTTAGGAGTTAACTGCAAATTTTGGGAGTTTGGCTTACATATGAAATGATTTCAATTGGGAATGGGGCCCATTAACGACACCAAAACTCCCTCAGAAAAAAGCCCTGGGTATCAAACAGGGAATGCAGGGCAGAGAGGGTAAAAGTATTAATGGGGAGAGGGTAGAGGTCTAGTATACTGTACCGAGGTGTAGTATATACAGTGGGATGTCTACGGTACAGAGGTGTAGTTATACAGTAGGATATCTATGGTACTGAGGTGTAGTATATACTGTAGGATATCTATGGTACTGAGGTGTGGTATATACAATAGGATATCTATGGTACTGAGGTGTGGTATATACAATAGGATATCTATGGTACTGAGGTGTAGTATATACAGTAGGATATCTATGGTACAGAGGTGTAGTATATACAGTAGGATATCTATGGTACAGAGGTGTAGTATATACAGTAGGATATCTACGGTACTGAGGTGTAGTATATACAGTAGGATATCTATGGTACAGAGGTGTAATATATACTGTAGGATATCTATGGTACTGAGGTGTAGTATATACTGTAGGATATCTACGGTACTGAGGTGTAGTATATACAGTAGGATATCTATGGTACAGAGGTGTAGTATATACTGTAGGATATCTACGGTACAGAGGTGTAGTATATACTGTAGGATATCTATGGTACAGAGGTGTAGTATATACTGTAGGATATCTATGGTACTGAGGTGTAGTATATACTGTAGGATATCTACGGTACTGAGGTGTAGTATATACTGTAGGATATCTGTGGTACTGAGGTGTAGTATATACTGTAGGATATCTATGGTACAGAGGTGTAGTATATACAGTAGGATATCTGTGGTACTGAGGTGTAGTATATACTGTAGGATATCTGTGGTACTGAGGTGTAGTATATACTGTAGGATATCTATGGTACTGAGGTGTAGTATATACAGTAGGATATCTATGGTACTGTGGTGTAGTATATACAGTAGGATATCTATGGTACAGAGGTGTAGTATATACAGTAGGATATCTATGGTACAGAGGTGTAGTATATATACTGTAGGATATCTATGGTACTGAGGTGTAGTATATACAGTAGGATATCTATGGTACTGTGGTGTAGTATATACAGTAGGATATCTATGGTACAGAGGTGTAGTATATACAGTAGGATATCTATGGTACTGAGGTGTAGTGTATACTGTAGGATATCTATGGTACAGAGGTGTAGTATATACTGTAGGATATCTATGGTACTGAGGTGTAGTACATACAGTAGGATATCTATGGTACAGAGGTGTAGTATATACAGTAGGATATCTATGGTACAGAGGTGTAGTATATACAGTAGGATATCTATGGTACAGAGGTGTAGTATATACAGTAGGATATCTATGGTACAGAGGTGTAGTATATATACTGTAGGATATCTATGGTACTGAGGTGTAGTATATACAGTAGGATATCTGTGGTACTGAGGTGTAGTATATACTGTAGGATATCTATGGTACAGAGGTGTAGTATATACAGTAGGATATCTATGGTACAGAGGTGTAGTATATATACAGTAGGATATCTATGGTACAGAGGTGTAGTATATACAGTAGGATATCTATGGTACTGAGGTGTAGTATATACTGTAGGATATCTATGGTACTGAGGTGTAGTATATACAGTAGGATATCTACGGTACTGAGGTGTAGTATATACAGTAGGATATCTATGGTACTGAGGTGTAGTATATACAGTAGGATGTCCATGGTACTGAGGTGTAGTATATACTGTAGGATATCTACGGTACTGAGGTGTAGTATATACAGTAGGATGTCTATGGTACTGAGGTGTAGTATATACAGTAGGATGTCTATGGTACTGAGGTGTAGTATATACTGTAGGATATCTATGGTACTGAGGTGTAGTATATACTGTAGGATGTCTATGGTACTGAGGTGTAGTATATACAGTAGGATATCTATGGTACTGAGGTGTAGTATATACAGTAGGATATCTATGGTACTGAGGTGTAGTATATACAGTAGGATATCTATGGTACTGAGGTGTAGTATATACAGTAGGATATCTATGGTACAGAGGTGTAGTATATACTGTAGGATATCTACGGTACTGAGGTGTAGTATATACAGTAGGATATCTATGGTACAGAGGTGTAGTATATACTGTAGGATATCTATGGTACAGAGGTGTAGTATATACTGTAGGATATCTATGGTACTGAGGTGTAGTATATACAGTAGGATATCTATGGTACAGAGGTGTAGTATATACAGTAGGATATCTATGGTACAGAGGTGTAGTATATACTGTAGGATATCTATGGTACAGAGGTGTAGTATATACTGTAGGATATCTATGGTACAGAGGTGTAGTATATACTGTAGGATATCTATGGTACAGAGGTGTAGTATATACAGTAGGATATCTATGGTACAGAGGTGTAGTATATACTGTAGGATATCTATGGTACTGAGGTGTAGTATATACAGTAGGATATCTATGGTACAGAGGTGTAGTATATACAGTAGGATATCTATGGTACAGAGGTGTAGCCAGAGGTGTAGTATATACTGTAGGATATCTACGGTACTGAGGTGTAGTATATACAATAGGATATCTATGGTACAGAGGTGTAGTATATACAGTAGGATATCTATGGTACAGAGGTGTAGCCAGAGGTGTAGTATATACTGTAGGATATCTATGGTACTGAGGTGTAGTATATACAGTAGGATATCTATGGTACTGAGGTGTAGTATATACAGTAGGATATCTATGGTACTGAGGTGTAGTATACTGTAGGATGTCTATGGTACAGAGGTGTAGTATATACAATAAGATATCTATGGTACTGAGGTGTAGTATATACAGTAGGATATCTACGGTACTGAGGTGTAGTATATACAGTAGGATATCTATGGTACAGAGGTGTAGTATATACAGTAGGATATCTATGGTACAGAGGTGTAGCCAGAGGTGTAGTATATACTGTAGGATGTCTACGGTACTGAGGTGTAGTATATACAGTAGGATATCTATGGTACTGAGGTGTAGTATATACAGTAGGATATCTATGGTACCGAGGTGTAGTATATACTGTAGGATATCTATGGTACTGAGGTGTAGTATATACAGTAGGATATCTACGGTACTGAGGTGTAGTATATACAGTAGGATATCTTTGGTACAGAGGTGTAGTATATACAGTAGGATATCTATGGTACTGAGGTGTAGTATATACAGTAGGATATCTATGGTACTGAGGTGTAGTATATACAGTAGGATATCTATGGTACTGAGGTGTAGTATATACAGTAGGATATCTATGGTACAGAGGTGTAGTATATACTGTAGGATATCTATGGTACTGAGGTGTATTATATACTGTAGGATATCTACGGTACTGAGGTGTAGTATATACAGTAGGATATCTACGGTACTGAGGTGTAGTATATACAGTAGGATATCTATGGTACTGAGGTGTAGTATATACAGTAGGATATCTATGGTACTGAGGTGTAGTATATACAGTAGGATATCTATGGTACTGAGGTGTAGTTTATACAGTAGGATATCTATGGTACTGAGGTGTAGTATATACTGTAGGATATCTATGGTACTGAGGTGTAGTATATACTGTAGGATATCTATGGTACAGAGGTGTAGCCAGAGGTGTAGTATATACAGTAGGATATCTATGGTACTGAGGTGTAGTATATACAGTAGGATATCTATGGTACTGAGGTGTAGTATATACAGTAGGATATCTATGGTACTGAGGTGTAGTATATACTGTAGGATATCTATGGTACTGAGGTGTAGTATATACTGTAGGATATCTATGGTACTGAGGTGTAGTATATACAGTAGGATATCTATGGTACAGAGGTGTAGTATATACAGTAGGATATCTATGGTACTGAGGTGTAGTATATACAGTAGGATGTCTATGGTACTGAGGTGTAGTATATACAGTAGGATATCTATGGTACTGAGGTGTAGTATATACAGTAGGATATCTATGGTACTGTGGTGTAGTATATACTGTAGGATATCTTTGGTACAGAGGTGTAGTATATACAGTAGGATGTCTATGGTACAGAGGTGTCGTATATACAGTAGGATATCTATGGTACTGAGGTGTAGTATATACAGTAGGATATCTATGGTACAGAGGTGTAGTATATACAGTAGGATGTCTATGGTACTGAGGTGTAGTATATACAGTAGGATATCTATGGTACTGAGGTGTAGTATATACAGTAGGATGTCTATGGTACTGAGGTGTAGTATATACAGTAGGATATCTATGGTACTGAGGTGTAGTATATACAGTAGGATATCTATGGTACAGAGGTGTATTATATACAGTAGGATATGTACGGTACTGAGGTGTAGTATATACAGTAGGATATCTATGGTACTGAGGTGTAGTATATACTGTAGGATATCTACGGTACTGAGGTGTAGTATATACAGTAGGATATCTATGGTACAGAGGTGTAGTATATACAGTAGGATATCTATGGTACTGAGGTGTAGTATATACTGTAGGATATCTATGGTACAGAGGTGTAGTATATACTGTAGGATATCTATGGTACTGAGGTGTAGTATATACAGTAGGATATCTATGGTACAGAGGTGTAGTATATATACAGTAGGATATCTATGGTACAGAGGTGTAGTATATACTGTAGGATATCTATGGTACAGAGGTGTAGTATATACTGTAGGATATCTATGGTACTGAGGTGTAGTATATACTGTAGGATATCTATGGTACAGAGGTGTAGTATATACTGTAGGATATCTATGGTACTGAGGTGTAGTATATACAGTAGGATATCTATGGTACTGAGGTGTAGTATATACAGTAGGATATCTATGGTACTGAGGTGTAGTATATACAGTAGGATATCTATGGTACTGAGGTGTAGTATATACAGTAGGATATCTATGGTACTGAGGTGTAGTATATACAGTAGGATATCTATGGTACTGAGGTCTAGTATATACAGTAGGATATCTATGGTACTGAGGTGTAGTATATACTGTAGGATATCTATGGTACAGAGGTGTAGTATATACAGTAGGATATCTATGGTACTGAGGTGTAGTATATACAGTAGGATATCTATGGTACAGAGGTGTAGTATATACTGTAGGATATCTATGGTACTGAGGTGTAGTATATACAGTAGGATATCTATGGTACAGAGGTGTAGTATATACTGTAGGATATCTATGGTACTGAGGTGTAGTATATACTGTAGGATATCTATGGTACTGAGGTGTAGTATATACAGTAGGATATCTATGGTACAGAGGTGTAGTATATACTGTAGGATATCTATGGTACTGAGGTGTAGTATATACTGTAGGATATCTATGGTACTGAGGTGTAGTATATACAGTAGGATATCTATGGTACAGAGGTGTAGTATATACAGTAGGATATCTATGGTACTGAGGTGTAGTATATACAGTAGGATATCTGGTACTGAGGTGTAGTATATACAGTAGGATATCTATGGTACAGAGGTGTAGTATATACTGTAGGATATCTATGGTACAGAGGTGTAGTATATACAGTAGGATATCTATGGTACTGAGGTGTAGTATATACAGTAGGATATCTATGGTACAGAGGTGTAGTATATACTGTAGGATATCTATGGTACAGAGGTGTAGTATATACAGTAGGATATCTACGGTACTGAGGTGTAGTATATACAGTAGGATATCTATGGTACAGAGGTGTAGTATATACTGTAGGATATCTATGGTACTGAGGTGTAGTATATACTGTAGGATATCTATGGTACAGAGGTGTAGTATACTGTAGGATATCTACGGTACTGAGGTGTAGTATATACAGTAGGATATCTATGGTACAGAGGTGTAGTATATACAGTAGGATATCTATGGTACAGAGGTGTAGTATATAATGTAGGATATCTATGGTACTGAGGTGTAGTATATACAGTAGGATATCTATGGTACTGAGGTGTAGTATATACTGTAGGATATCTATGGTACAGAGGTGTAGTATATACTGTAGGATATCTATGGTACAGAGGTGTAGTATATACAATAGGATATCTATGGTACTGAGGTGTAGTATATACTGTAGGATATCTATGGTACTGAGGTGTAGTATATACAGTAGGATATCTATGGTACTGAGGTGTAGTATATACAGTAGGATATCTATGGTACTGAGGTGTAGTATATACAGTAGGATATCTATGGTACAGAGGTGTAGTATATACAGTAGGATGTCTATGGTACTGAGGTGTAGTATATACTGTAGGATATCTATGGTACTGAGGTGTAGTATATACAGTAGGATATCTATGGTACAGAGGTGTAGTATATACTGTAGGATATCTATGGTACTGAGGTGTAGTATATACAGTAGGATATCTATGGTACTGAGGTGTAGTATATACAGTAGGATATCTATGGTACTGAGGTGTAGTATATACAGTAGGATATCTATGGTACTGAGGTGTAGTATATACAGTAGGATATCTATGGTACTGAGGTGTAGTATATACAGTAGGATATCTATGGTACAGAGGTGTAGTTTATACTGTAGGATATCTATGGTACTGAGGTGTAGTATATACAGTAGGATAGCTATGGTACTGAGGTGTGGTATATACAGTAGGATATCTATGGTACAGAGGTGTAGTATATACAGTAGAATATCTATGGTACAGAGGTGTAGTATATACAGTAGGATGTCTATGGTACTGAGGTGTAGTATATACAGTAGGATATCTATGGTACAGAGGTGTAGCCAGAGGTGTAGTTTATACAGTAGGATATCTACGGTACTAAGGTGTATTATATACAGTAGGATATCTATGGTACTGAGGTGTAGTATATACTGTAGGATATCTATGGTACTGAGGTGTAGTATATACAGTAGGATATCTACGGTACTAAGGTGTATTATATACAGTAGGATATCTATGGTACTGAGGTGTAGTATATACAGTAGGATATCTATGGTACTGAGGTGTAGTATATACTATAGGATATCTATGGTACTGAGGTGTAGTATATACAGTAGGATATCTATGGTACAGAGGTGTAGTATATACAGTAGGATGTCTATGGTACTGAGGTGTAGTATATACAGTAGGATATCTACGGTACTGAGGTGTAGTATATACAGTAGGATATCTTTGGTACTGAGGTGTAGTATATACAGTAGGATATCTATGGTACAGAGGTGTAGTATATACAGTAGGATATCTATGGTACTGAGGTGTAGTATATACAGTAGGATATCTATGGTACAGTGGTGTAGTATATACAGTAGGATATCTATGGTACTGAGGTGTAGTATATACAGTAGGATATCTATGGTACTGAGGTGTAGTATATACAGTAGGATATCTATGGTTCTGAGGTGTAGTATATACAGTAGGATATCTATGGTACTGAGGTGTATTATATACAGTAGGATATCTATGGTACAGAGGTGTATTATATACAGTAGGATATCTATGGTACTGAGGTGTAGTATATACAGTAGGATATCTATGGTACAGAGGTGTAGTATATACAGTAGGATATCTATGGTACTGAGGTGTAGTATATACTGTAGGATATCTATGGTACAGAGGTGTAGTATATACAATAAGATGTCTATGGTACTGAGGTGTAGTATATACAGTAGGATATCTATGGTACTGAGGTGTAGTATATACAGTAGGATATCTATGGTACTGAGGTGTAGTATATACAGTAGGATATCTATGGTACTGAGGTGTAGTATATACTGTAGGATATCTATGGTACTGAGGTGTAGTATATACAGTAGGATATCTATGGTACTGAGGTGTAGTATATACAGTAGGATATCTATGGTACTGAGGTGTAGTATATACAGTAGGATATCTATGGTACTGAGGTGTAGTATATACTGTAGGATATCTATGGTACTGAGGTGTAGTATATACAGTAGGATATCTACGGTACAGAGGTGTAGTATATACAGTAGGATATCTATGGTACAGAGGTGTAGTATATACAGTAGGATATCTATGGTACTGAGGTGTAGTATATACAGTAGGATATCTACGGTACAGAGGTGTAGTATATACAGTAGGATATCTATGGTACAGTGGTGTAGTATATACAGTAGGATATCTATGGTACAGAGGTTAGTATATACAGTAGGATATCTATGGTACTGAGGTGTAGTATATACTGTAGGATATCTATGGTACAGAGGTGTAGTATATACTGTAGGATATCTATGGTACAGAGGTGTAGTATATACAGTAGGATATCTATGGTACTGAGGTGTAGTATATACTGTAGGATATCTATGGTACAGAGGTGTAGTATATACAATAAGATGTCTATGGTACTGAGGTGTAGTATATACAGTAGGATATCTATGGTACTGAGGTGTAGTATATACTGTAGGATATCTATGGTACTGAGGTGTAGTATATACAGTAGGATATCTATGGTACTGAGGTGTAGTATATACAGTAGGATATCTATGGTACTGAGGTGTAGTATATACAGTAGGATATCTATGGTACTGAGGTGTAGTATATACTGTAGGATATCTATGGTACTGAGGTGTAGTATATACAGTAGGATATCTACGGTACAGAGGTGTAGTATATACTGTAGGATATCTATGGTACTGAGGTGTAGTATATACAGTAGGATATCTATGGTACTGAGGTGTAGTATATACTGTAGGATATCTATGGTACTGAGGTGTAGTATATACAGTAGGATATCTACGGTACTGTGGTGTAGTATATACAGTAGGATATCTATGGTACAGAGGTGTAATATATACTGTAGGATATCTATGGTACAGAGGTGTAGTATATACAATAAGATGTCTATGGTACTGAGGTGTAGTATATACAATAAGATGTCTATGGTACTGAGGTGTAGTATATACAGTAGGATATCTATGGTACTGAGGTGTAGTATATACTGTAGGATATCTATGGTACAGAGGTGTAATATATACTGTAGGATATCTATGGTACAGAGGTGTAGTATATACAATAAGATGTCTATGGTACTGAGGTGTAGTATATACAGTAGGATATCTATGGTACTGAGGTGTAGTATATACTGTAGGATATCTATGGTACTGAGGTGTAGTATATACAGTAGGATATCTATGGTACTGAGGTGTAGTATATACAGTAGGATATCTATGGTACAGAGGTGTAGTATATACAGTAGGATATCTATGGTACTGAGGTGTAGTATATACTGTAGGATATCTATGGTACTGAGGTGTAGTATATACAGTAGGATATCTACGGTACAGAGGTGTAGTATATACAGTAGGATATCTATGGTACAGAGGTGTAGTATATACAGTAGGATATCTATGGTACTGAGGTGTAGTATATACAGTAGGATATCTACGGTACAGAGGTGTAGTATATACAGTAGGATATCTATGGTACAGTGGTGTAGTATATACAGTAGGATATCTATGGTACAGAGGTTAGTATATACAGTAGGATATCTATGGTACTGAGGTGTAGTATATACTGTAGGATATCTATGGTACAGAGGTGTAGTATATACTGTAGGATATCTATGGTACAGTGGTGTAGTATATACAGTAGGATATCTATGGTACAGAGGTGTAGTATATACAGTAGGATATCTATGGTACTGAGGTGTAGTTTATACAGTAGGATTTCTACGGTACTGAGGTGTAGCCAGAGGTGTAGTATACTGGGGAAGCTGACAGCCAGATCCAGCAGCTCCCACATCTGGTTATTATCACCAGGGGAACAGGCATGGAGGTACAGTGGATCTAATTACATTCAGGGAGGGGGAGTTGTGGGGGAACCCTGGGGGGGGGGGGGGAGTCCTGGGGGAACCCTGGGGGGGGGGGATTATGGGTCCACAGTGACCCCAGTGTAGATCTGACTTGTCCTGATGGTAACTGAGGTGAACTTGGTAAACCAGGTTAGATGTGGCCAGGATTGCTTTATTGCCGGAGGGTTATTTATTAATAAATGTGTGTCAACCCAACCCTATATAGTGTTTTGATCAGGGACCCCACCCAAACTTTGTGTGTTTGTGGCAGAAAATATCCAGGGAGATATTTTAAATACTGAACCAGTTCTTCACTGTAGAACGTGTTTGTATTGTGTTAGTATGTACACAGTAATTTAAGTCCCATGGTTTGTATTTCGTTTGTTGTATACAGTAAGTCTCACATGTGTAATTACATTGAGATTCTTTTTTAAGCCTTTTAGAATCAGCCACATTCCTTTACAGACAGTTCCTTCCTTCCTTTATTCTCTTCTTACCATCTTTGATATGAGCTCATTATGCCATACAAGAATTCGTCTTTGTTTTCTCTTATACTTGGATTTCACTGTTAGATCTTAGGTTAGGGCTATAAACCATTGGGCTTCAGTAAAATTTGATTCAGCAGATTTTTCTCTGTTTAATAATTCATTGTTTAGGAAAATCAACTTCAAAGTGTCCCGAGTCCTGTACTTTTAGAATTTATATGGGACTCTGTGGATTTTCTGTAAATTCTGGAAATACTATAAATTTTAACATTTTTGGACTCATTTGTTTTAGCAATATAAATTATGTGTAGTTGAAAGGGACTCTTGTAAATAAAACGTGGATTGATATCTGGCCATGTAATAATTATCAATAATTCCAGAAATGATTTCGCCTTTGAATTAAAATTTTTTTACTTTCAAACTTAAAAAGATAAAACTTTAGATGATACTGATATGGATTTAAAGTGAAGTATGAAGATGTTAGTTTTTTAGCTCACCTGGCCCGAAGGGCCAAGTGAGCTTATGTGATGGTGCAGCGTCCGTCGTCCGTCCGTCCGTCCGTCCGTCCGTCCGTCCGTCGTCCGTCGTCCGTCCGTCCGTCCGTCCTGCGTCCGTCAACTTTTTCCTTTAAACGACTTCTTCTAAAATACTGAAAGGCCCAGTGACATGAAATTTGGCTGGTAGATTTCTTTGAAGGAGCTGAACAAAGTTTGCGAAAAAAAATCACTTTGACCTAATTTCAAGGTCACAGGGGTCAAAAATGTCGAAACCTTCAAACAACTTCTTCTAAAATACTGTCAGGCATAGAGACTTCATATTTGACCAGTAGCTTCCTTAGATGAAGCCAAATAAAGTTTGCGAAAAGAAATGACCTTGACCAATATTCAAGGTCACCGTGAGGTTAAATCTATTTTAACCTTTCAACGACTTCTTCTGAAATACCAAAAGCCCTAGAAACATGATATTTGGCTGAAATGTCCCTTGGATGAAGCCCGACAAAGTTTGCGAAAAGAAATGACCTTGACTTATATTCAAGGTCACAGGGGTCAAATCTGTTAAAACCTTTAAACGACTTCTTCTGAAATACCAAAAGCCCTAGAAACAAGATATTTGACTGAAAGGTTCCTTGGATGAAGTCGGACAAAATTTGCGAAAAGAAATGACCTTGACCTATATTCAAGGTCACAGGGGTCAAATCTGTTAAAACCTTTAAACGACTTCTTCTGAAATACCAAAAGCCCTAGAAGTATGATATTTGGCTGAAAGGTTCCTTGGATGAAGCCGGACAAAGTTTGCGAAAAGAAATGACCTTGACTTATATTCAAGGTCACAGGGGTCAAATCTGTTAAAACCTTTAAACGACTTCTTCTGAAATACCAAAAGCCCTAGAAGCATGATATTTGGCTGAAAGGTTCGTTGGATGAAGCCGGACAAAGTTTGCGAAAAGAAATGACCTTGACCTTTATTCAAGGTCACAGGGGTCAAATCTGTTAAAACCTTTAAACGACTTCTTCTGAAATACCAAAAGCCCTAGAAGCATGATATTTGGCTGAAAGCTTCCTTGGATGAAGCCGGACAAAGTTTGCGAAAAGAAATGACCTTGACTTATATTCAAGGTCACAGGGGTCAAATCTGTTAAAACCTTTAAACGACTTCTTCTGAAATACCAAAAGCCCTAGAAGCATTATATTTGGCTGAAAGGTTCCTTGGATGAAGCCGGACAAAGTTTGCGAAAAGAAATGACCTTGACTTATATTCAAGGTCACAGGGGTCAAATCTGTTAAAACCTTTAAACGACTTCTTCTGAAATACCAAAAGCCCTAGAAGCATGATATTTGGCTGAAAGGTTCGTTGGATGAAGCCGGACAAAGTTTGCGAAAAGAAATGGCCTTGACTTATATTCAAGGTCACAGGGGTCAAATCTGTTAAAACCTTTAAATGACTTCTTCTGAAATACCAAAAGCCCTAGAAGCATGATATTTGGCTGAAAGGTTCCTTGGATGAAGCCGGACAAAGTTTGCGAAAAGAAATGGCCTTGACTTTTATTCAAGGTCACAGGGGTCAAATCTGTTAAAACCTTTAAACGACTTCTTCTGAAATACCAAAAGCCCTAGAAGCATGATATTTGGCTGAAAGGTTCGTTGGATGAAGCCGGACAAAGTTTGCAAAAAGAAATGGCCTTGACCTATATTCAAGGTCACAGGGGTCAAATCTGTTAAAACCTTTAAACGACTTCTTCTGAAATACCAAAAGCCCTAGAAGCATGATATTTGGCTGAAAGGTTCCTTGGATGAAGCCCGACAAAGTTTGCGAAAAGAAATGACCTTGACCTTTATTCAAGGTCACAGGGGTCAAATCTGTTAAAACCTTTAAACGACTTCTGAAATACCAAAAGCCCTAGAAGCATGATATTTGGCTGAAAGGTTCCTTGGATGAAGCCCGACAAAGATTGTGAAAAGAAATGACCTTGACCTATATTCAATGTCACAGGGGTCAAATCTTTTAAAACATTTAAACGACTTCTCCTGAAATACCAAAAGCCCTAGAAGCATGATATTTGGCTGAAAGGTTCCTTGGATGAAGCCAAACAAAATTTGAAAATGAAAATGATGTTGTCTTATAAGGTCACAGGGGTAAAATATGTTTAAATCTTAAGATGTTCTTCTAAATGTCTTACATTAAAAGATTTTAGGGGACTTTAGGATTACACTATAATATAAGTCAGAGATTGATACCAGGTGAGCGATGCAGGCCCATTGGGCCTCTTGTTTCATACTACAAAAAAAAATGAAGCGTTTCTAATATTTCCAGCTGGAATTCAAGTAAAGAGTTTTGGGTCTGAGACTGGTTTACTTCCTTACCTATAAGTAGTACAGCATGAGGTGGAGGGGGGGGAGGGGGGTTGAATGATGGTTTTATGATCCCACATGTTGCCCAGACTAATGGCTGCTAGGCCTGCAACCCATCCCCAGGCATGTAAACAAAGGCACTGCCTCTCCTCCCCCAAGGGAAGCCAATGGACTGACCCGATGCCCCTGCCATGCGGCAATGGGTCGGCCTGCCAAAGCTGGCCATGTGGTTGTGTGCTGGGTAAGACTTTGGCTGGCGGCCCAGATTGCCCCAACTTTTTGGAATTGTACATAAAAAAAGCGTGTGTTTATCATAGAGGAAGAGAGATCTGGTTTGAATTGTGTAGCGCGGGATGAAGTTTCTCTCCGGGTCTGAGTGAGAACTGAAGACTTGTAACCGTTTGGTTTATACACTGTGTATTACCGTAATAACACCACCACCAAAACAGTAGTCTGGGAATATTTTCAACAGTTTCCTTAGTATTTGTCAATGTGGATTTTTCCTGCTGTCAGAACTCAACTGTGAATCGGAATTTTGTTTTGCTGAAGGTTTTAGTGTTAGTGCTAGTGTGGATATTTGGGACTCTCCGACTGACTGGCGTGGTGTCGTTGGAGGAGAAGCAGGACTGAGATAACCTTGGCCGTGGTACTGTGGCAGTGTGGTAGCCATTAGCCTACATGTGTAGCTCCGTACACAGAAACACATTCCCCTCCCTTGTCTGATTACACAGACAGTTTGGGTGACTTTACCGATTCCCACCAGGTGGAGCCATCATGTTTTACTTCCCGAGACCACTTCGCCCAGCGCCTCAGTCTGCCTCACAGGTGTGTTTGGTCGTGAGTTTGTTAATGATTTGTGGTACATACCACTATTTATCCTGTGTGAGTTGATTAATAGTTTGTGTAGAGGCCATCAACACTGTAGAAAGTTGTAAGGGTCAGATGGTAAGAGTCAGATGGTGCTGACTTCTGTAAAAGATACTACTTCATGTGTACAGTATATAGTAACACCTGTACTATATAGTAACACCTGTACTGTGTAGTAACACCTGTACTGTACTGTGACACCAGTATAGTAACATATATCTACCTGTCACACCTTTACTGTGTAGTAACACCTGTACTGTGTAGTAACACCTGTACTGTATAGTAACACCTGTACTGTGTAGTAACACCTGTACTGTATAGTAACACCTGTACTGTGTAGGTACACCTGTACTGTGACACCAGTATAGTAACATATATCTACCTGTCACACCTGTACTGTGTAGTAACACCTGTACTGTGTAGTAACACCTGTACTGTATAGTAACACCTGTACTGTATAGTAACACCTGTACTGTGTAGTAACACCTGTACTGTATAGTAACACCTGTACTGTACTGTGACACCAGTATAGTAACATATATCTACCTGCAGTAACACCTGTACTGTATAGTAACACCTGTACTATATAGTAACACCTGTACTGTATAGTAACACCTGTACTGTATAGGTACACCTGTACTGTGACGCCAGTATAGTAACATATCTACCAGTAACACCTGTACTGTGTAGTAACACCTGTACTGTGTAGTAACACCTATACTGTGTAGTAACACCTGTACTGTGTAGTAACACCTGTACTGTGTAGTAACACCTGTACTGTATAGTAACACCTGTACTGTGTAGTAACACCTGTACTGTATAGTAACACCTGTACTGTGTAGTAACACCTGTACTGTGTAGTAACACCTGTACTGTATAGTAACACCTGTACTGTGTAGGTACACCTGTACTGTGACGCCAGTATAGTAACATATCTACCAGTAACACCTGTACTGTGTAGTAACACCTGTACTGTGTAGTAACACCTGTACTGTGTAGGTACACCTGTACTGTGACGCCAGTATAGAAACATATATCTACCTGTAACACCTGTACTGTATAGTAACACCTGTACTGTATAGTAACACCTGTACTGTGTAGGTACACCTGTACTGCACTGTGACGCCAGTATAGTAACATATATCTACCTGTAACACCTGTACTGTGTAGGTACACCTGTACTGTGTAGTAACACCTGTACTGTACTGTGACGCCAGTATAGAAACATATCTACCTGTAACACCTGTCTCAATTTTCATATAAAGGAGTGTACCCCACTGCCTGTATTTATTTGGCTGTATAACAAAACCATACTTACCTTTCTACCAAAGTGAAGGGTAAGGAGCAAGCTTGGATATTGTTTTGGGTTGTCTAGTCTGGGAAGGGAATGGTGGTAGGGTGTTTGTCTGACCTAGGGTCTGGAGTTGTCTAGTCTGGGAAGAGGTTGGGGGTAGGGTGTTTGTCTGACCTAGGGTCTGGAGTTGTCTAGCCTGGGAAGGGGTTGGGGGTAGGGTGTTTGTCTGACCTAGGGTCTGGAGTTGTCTAGTCTGGGAAGAGGTTGGGGGTAGGGTGTTTGTCTGACCTAGGGTCTGGAGTTGTCTAGCCTGGGAAGGGGTTGGGGGTAGGGTGTTTGTCTGACCTAGTCTAGTCTTGTATGTTGTTTGGGATTGTCTAGGAGGTGAGGGGGGGGGGGGGGGGGCTAGGAATCGTTGAAAAGGGGGTGAAAGGTCAAGGGTGGATGTTACTCCTAAAGATTGTTTGGGTGGGATGGCGGTATTCGAGGGTCTGGTGGTTAAGTTCCAGGAAACGGGTGTTGGATATTATTCCTGAGTTGTGCAACAGGGAGTCCTTGGGAGGACATTAATGGGTGGATGTTAGTGTGATAGAGGTCTGAGCTACAGCTGGCTGAGGTACATCAGTATAGTGATGTAAGGAACAGCTGTGAAAGTGTGAGGATGATAATCGGTGGTCCTGTTGATATACACTGACCAAAACTGTCAAAAATATACACACACCAAACCTGTCAAAAATATATACACCAACCAAACCTGTCAAAAATATATACACCAACCAAACCTGTCAAAAATATATACACCAACCAAAACTGTCAAAAATATATACACCAACCAAACCTGTCAAAAATTATACACACACCAAACCTGTCAAAAATTATACACACACCAAACCTGTCAAAAATATACAGACAACAAAACCTGTCAAAAATCAAAAAGTCAGATTATGTCATTAACACCAGAGATGTTCCTAAATGTATAAAAATCTGCTTTTCTTGGATTTGTGATGTAATGGTTATGTTGTACACTTAGATACAATGTAATATAAAAGTAGGGATCTGTTGTAATATGTATTTAGAACAAATGACATTCAAATATTTCAGCTCCTGGATTTGTGCATTGCATGACAATTGTTAAACATTAACTTTCTCCCTTGAAATTTCAAAATGAGCTATTCCTTCCTTTGAATTGGAGTAGTCCATATGTGTCTGAAGGGATGAATGAATTATGTGGATCAACAGTACTTGTTATCCTCAACAGGAAATCCATTTATTAAGTTTTCAAAACTTCAAATTATTCAATTAATGAAACATAAAATTTTTTAATAATTTGCCTATCGCCTATATATCAATCATTTTTCCTGAAACTAACACTTTTTTTTTTGGCCTAATGTGTCAGGGAGGGGGCAACATCAACCTGGCATCAATTTATATGGCAAGAAAATTTAAGTGATTATTTTAGCTGTTAATGATGAAATCTGACACTGAGGAATCCCTGGGTTCTGGCATAGCTTGCTGCTCACTGCTAACACCAACTCTGGGTTCATTTCATTGTGATCCCACAACTAACACCAACTCTGGGTTCATTTCATTGTGATCACACCGCTAACACCAACGCTGGGCTCATTTCATTGTGATCCCACCGCTAACACCAACTCTGGGCCCATGTCAATGTGATCTCAACACTAACACCAACTCTGGGCTCATTTCATTGTGATCCCACCGCTAACACCAACTCTGGGCTCATTTCATTGTGATCTCACTGCTAACACCAACTCTGGGCTCATTTCATTGTGATCTCACTGCTAACACCAATCTGGGCTCATTTCATTGTGATCTCACTGCTAACACCAACTCTGGGCCCATTTCATTGTGATCTCACCGCACACACCAACTCTGGGCTCATTTCATTGTGATCTCACTGCTAACACCAACTCTGGGCCCATTTCATTGTGATCCCACCGCTAACACCAACTCTGGCCCATTTCATTGTGATCCCACCGCACACACCAACTCTGGGCCCATGTCAATGTGATCTCACCACTAACACCAACTCTGGGTTCATTTCATTGTGATTGACTCAAATGAAATGATGAAAGTTATATTTGTGAATGAAATTAAAAAAAAAAAATCTTTCGACCTGAAATGCAAAAATGTGTTTGGCATTTCAAGTCAGTCATATTCCCCATCTCATTGATTTTTAGTTGATTTGATCCACAAACTTCCAACAGAACTGAAAAAAATTCATTGTTGATATCAAACTGCAATTAACTCACTCACCTCTGCCGACATATTTGAACTCATCCAATTCAAATGTTAGAATAATTAACTATGAAATTTCAGGGATGGTTGGGTTAAGTTGTGGATGATATTGATAGGTATGATAGAAAGCCCCAGATTAAGGGTGGGTGTGTTTTGGAAGGACTAGAGGAAGTGGAAGCCCATAGTGGGGGACCTAGAGAAATGGGGAAGCCCTGTGTAGGGGGTCTAGAAGAGGGAGGGTTAGGACACAGGTGGTATACACACTGCAGTGTGCTGGGGAGGTCAGATGCTGGCTGGCTGCTGATGAGCTCACAACTCTCTAACACAAAGCTGTATGTAGGCTCCAGGGGACCTCTTACTCTTAACACGGATTTAAAACTTCCAACACTTTGAAGACTGTGAATTGTATAGAATACAGGCAAACTAAAATATCATAATATTCTGTTGTGTACTTGTGGAAGTATACCTGTCTTAGTGTTAGTGATACACTGTTGGGATTTAAATACTTGTTGGATCACTGTGTAGCGGAACAGAGTTTATGTGTAACGTACAGAAAAGCTTGACTGAATGAAAACTTGACCAGTGGTACAGAAAATTTTATCTTAAACTTACTTTGGTACAGAAAATTTGATCTGAAACCTGCCTAGTATAACAAAAAAATGATCTAAAACGTGCCTAGGGGACAGGAATTTTGATCTAAAACTTGACTACATAAAATTTGATCTGAAACTTTACTAACAATACAGAACATTTGATCAAAAATTTTTTACCGGTGATACAGAAAAGTTCAATGAAAAATGGACCAGTGATTTAGAAAATTTGATCAAATGAAATCTTGATGATGGGATAATTTTGAACTAGAGTTGGACCAATTGATGATCAGCATAAAGGATTAGACCAGTGATAGTGTATATGGTGTTGGTACGTGTTGGTACGGTGTTGGAACGGTGGACCTGCCTACGTACATGCTAGTGATTGAATTTATATACAAAATTCATTACTTATCCTCACTCGCCAATACAAAATTTAGCTTTCAAGCTGTTCAGAATTAAATTTGGAAAGAATGGAGTGATACTTGTTAGTGATTTATATGAGGGTGATACTAAACACTGATCCAGTACAGCGACTGTTAGATTTATTGAATCCGTACTACAGGAAGTTTAAATACACAATGCTTGTTCAATGGAAATGATGCCCAGAAATGTTGGAAACAGTTACTAGAGACCTGATGTCCTAAACATTCTACTGCGGTTAGAGCATCAAAACTCAAAGTGGATCCCAACGCGCGAGATCCGTACTATCGGGTGTATCGACCCTACCCCAACATGTACCCGCCCCTGGGTCTGTGTCTACCCACAAAAGTCGTAAGTATATCATTTACCCGCCCCCGGGTCTGTACCCCTGCCCCAACATGTACCCGCCCCTGGGTCTGTGTCTACCCACTTAAGTCATAAGTATATCCTGTACCCTCCCCTGGGGCTGTACCCCTACCCCAACATGTACCCTACCCTGGGTCTGTACGCCTACTCCAACATGTACCCACCACTGGGTTTGTACCCCTACCCCAACATGTACCCGCCCCTGGGTCTGTACCCCTACCCCAACATGTACCCGCCCCTAGGTCTGTACCCCTACCCCAACATGTACCTGCCCCTGGGTCTGTGTCTACCCACTTAAGTCGTAAGTATAACATTTGCCTGCCCCTGGGTCTGTACCCCTACCCCAACATGTACCCGCCCCTGGGTCTGTACCCCTACCCCAACATGTACCCGCCCCTGGGTCTGTACCCCTACCCCAACATGTACCCGCCCCTGGGTCTGTGTCTACCCACTAAAGTCGTAAGTATATCATTTGCCTGCCCCTGGGTCTGTACGCCTACCCCAACATGTACCCGCCCCAGGGTCAGTATGCCTACCCCAACATGTACCCGTCCCTGGGTCTGTACGCCTACTCCAACGTGTACCCGCCCCTGGGTCTGTAGTTATAGGACAAACAACAGCACATACGTAATACATTGATAGTGGGGATGGGTAGACGAATACATTGTTAGTGGGGATGGGTAAGAGAATACATTGTTAGTGGGGATGGGTAAGAGAATACATTGTTAGTGGGGATGGGTAGGAGAATACATTGATAATGGGGATGGGTAGGAGAATACATTGTTAGTGGGGATGGGTAGGAGAATACATTGATAATGGGGATGGGTAGGAGAATACATTGTTAGTGGGGATGGGTAAGAGAATACATTGATAGTGGGGATGGGTAGACGAATACATTGTTAGTGGGGATGGGTAGACGAATACATTGTTAGTGGGGATGGGTAGACGAATACATTGTTAGTGGGGATGGGTAGACGAATACATTGTTAGTGGGGATGGGTAGGAGAATACATTGTTAGTGGGGATGGGTAGGAGAATACATTGTTAGTGGGGATGGGTAGGAGAATACATTGATAGTGGGGATGGGTAGACGAATACATTGTTAGTGGGGATGGGTAGACGAATACATTGTTAGTGGGGATGGGTAGGAGAATACATTGTTAGTGGGGATGGGTAGGAGAATACATTGTTAGTGGGGATGGGTAGGAGAATACATTGTTAGTGGGGATGGGTAGACGAATACATTGATAGTGGGGATGGGTAGGAGAATACATTGTTAGTGGGGATGGGTAGACGAATACATTGATAATGGGGATGGGTAGGAGAATACATTGTTAGTGGGGATGGGTAGACGAATACATTGTTAGTGGGGATGGGTAGGAGAATACATTGTTAGTGGGGATGGGTAGGAGAATACATTGTTAGTGGGGATGGGTAGGAGAATACATTGATAGTGGGGATGGGTAGGAGAATACATTGATAGTGGGGATGGGTAGGAGAATACATTGTTAGTGGGGATGGGTAGGAGAATACATTGATAATGGGGATGGGTAGGAGAATACATTGTTAGTGGGGATGGGTAGGAGAATACATTGTTAGTGGGGATGGGTAGGAGAATACATTGATAGTGGGGATGGGTAGGAGAATACATTGATAGTGGGGATGGGTAGACGAATACATTGATAATGGGGATGGGTAGGAGATTACATTGATAGTGGGGATGGGTAGGAGAATACATTGTTAGTGGGGATGGGTAGGAGAAAACATTGATAGTGGGGATGGGTAGGAGAATACATTGTTAGTGGGGATGGGTAGGAGAATACATTGTTAGTGGGGATGGGTAGGAGAATACATTGATAATGGGGATGGGTAGGAGAATACATTGTTAGTGGGGATGGGTAGACGAATACATTGATAGTGGGGATGGGTAGGAGAATACACTGATAGTGGGGATGGGTAGACGAATACATTGATAGTGGGGATGGGTAGACGAATACATTGATAGTGGGGATGGGTAGACGTATACATTGATAGTGGGGATGGGTAGACGAATACATTGTTAGTGGGGATGGGTAGACGTATACATTGATAGTGGGGATGGGTAGACTTATACATTGATAGTGGGGATGGGTAGACGAATACATTGATAGTGGGGATGGGTAGATGAATACATTGATAGTGGGGATGGGTAGACGTATACATTGATAGTGGGGATGGGTAGGAGAATACATTGTTAGTGGGGATGGGTAGGAGAATACATTGATAGTGGGGATGGGTAGGAGAATACATTGATAATGGGGATGGGTAGGAGAATACATTGTTAGTGGGGATGGGTAGACGAATACATTGATAGTGGGGATGGGTAGGAGAATACACTGATAGTGGGGATGGGTAGACGAATACATTGATAGTGGGGATGGGTAGATGAATACATTGATAGTGGGGATGGGTAGATGAATACATTGATAGTGGGGATGGGTAGGAGAATACATTGATAATGGGGATGGGTAGGAGAATACATTGATAGTGGGGATGGGTAGGAGAATACACTGATAGTGGGGATGGGTAGGAGAATACATTGTTAGTGGGGATGGGTAGGAGAATACATTGGTAGTGGGGATGGGTAGGAGAATACATTGATAGTGGGGATGGGTAGGAGAATACATTGTTAGTGGGGATGGGTAGGAGAATACATTGATAGTGGGGATGGGTAGGAGAATACATTGTTAGTGGGGATGGGTAGGAGAATACATTGATAGTGGGGATGGGTAGGAGAATACATTGATAGTGGGGATGGGTAGATGAATACATTGTTAGTGGGGATGGGTAGGAGAATACATTGATAATGGGGATGGGTAGGAGAATACATTGATAGTGGGGATGGGAAGGAGAATACATTGATAGTGGGGATGGGTAGGAGAATACATTGATAATGGGGATGGGTAGGAGAATACACTGATAGTGGGGATGGGTAGACGAATACATTGATAGTGGGGATGGGAAGGAGAATACATTGATAGTGGGGATGGGTAGGAGAATACATTGATAATGGGGATGGGTAGGAGAATACATTGTTAGTGGGGATGGGTAGACGAATACATTGATAGTGGGGATGGGTAGGAGAATACACTGATAGTGGGGATGGGTAGACGAATACATTGATAGTGGGGATGGGTAGACGAATACATTGATAGTGGGGATGGGTAGGAGAATACAGTGATAGTGGGGATGGGTAGGAGAATACATTGTTAGTGGGGATGGGAAGGAGAATACACTGATAGTGGGGATGGGTAGGAGAATACATTGTTAGTGGGGATGGGAAGGAGAATACATTGATAATGGGGATGGGTAGACGAATACATTGATAGTGGGGATGGGTAGACGAATACATTGATAGTGGGGATGGGTAGACGAATACATTGATAGTGGGGATGGGTAGACGAATACATTGATAGTGGGGATGGGTAGGAGAATACATTGTTAGTGGGGATGGGTAGGAGAATACATTGTTAGTGGGGATGGGTAGACGAATACATTGATAGTGGGGATGGGTAGGAGAATACATTGATAGTGGGGATGGGTAGGAGAATACATTGATAATGGGGATGGGTAGATGAATACATTGATAGTGGGGATGGGTAGGAGAATACATTGATAGTGGGGATGGGTAGGAGAATACACTGATAGTTGGGATGGGTAGACGAATACATTGATAGTGGGGATGGGTAGATGAATACATTGATAGTGGGGATGGGTAGATGAATACATTGATAATGGGGATGGGAAGGAGATTTTAACTACAAAAAAATTAGCAAAGCACATGCATTCCAACATATACCCTGTGACCTAAGAACCTGAACCCTGTAACCCTGTGACCCTTTACCCTGGAACTTGGTCTCTGTAACCCCTTGATCGCTTGATCCCTTGATCCTAGAACCTGGACACTGTAACCTTAAACCACCTGTACCCTGTGACCCTAGAACCTGGACCTTGGAACCCGGTAACCCTGTGACCCTAGAATCTGGATCGTGTGACACTTAACCCATGCCTGGAGTGACCCCTGACCCACACCCTCAAATTGTGTCGTCACTAACACCTGTGTTTACATCAGAACCACTTCTTCATTAGCAGCCTACAGTTAGCACACTCTTTGTTTTTCACGGTTCTTCTTCAAAACTGAAAATGCTGATTCACTGGATGACAGGCAAATTTTGAGAATTTAGTTTTGACCGTTTCAAATTAGCAGATTTTGAGAATTTAATTGTGACCGTTTCAAATTAGCAGATTTTACTTTTCACAGTTTTAGGGATAAAAACGAGTGAAAATGCAATTTTGCGATCATGCTGATTTCGCAGTTTTGGTGTTTGAGGCTGCATGGTAAATCTAAAAATTTATCTCCAAGAATATGGTTATATTGATATTGATTGTTTCAAAACATACTGCTGATAAAAAATATTTTCTAGCTCCAGAATATAAAAAGTTTGATCTTTTCTAAAAATGATGAGATTGAAAAAAAGGTCAAATACATTATATTAGGTAACAAATGTTTTGGTAAATTAATGTACATATTTAGACTCATACACCCCTTAAAACACATTTGAACTCTCCCAATTCAAAGGTTGGAATGATTCATAATGAATTTTGAGGAGTGAATGATTTTATAAATTGTACAATTCCACTTGCTGGACTGATTTCACATCAGGTTGTTAAAAAGTTTCCATATTTAGGTCGGACTGGGAGAATATTTCCAACTTGTCACCTTGTATGTTATATTGCCAGCACCGTGCGGTGGATACATAAACTACATGCATCATTTATGAAATACTACAGTTGTTGTGAAGAAAATATAGTAAAAATTGAATATTTCACCTTAGTAACTATCTTCCAGAATGAAAATGTCCAAAATTATATATCACTGATTCATCCCTGAAACTTCATAATGAGCTTTTCCTTCCTTTGAATTGGAAGAGTTCATATGTGTCTTCAGGAGGGGTCGTTAAGTCATTCACCCCTGAAATTTTATGATGAACTATTCAACCTTTGAATTGGAAGAGTTCAAATTTGTCTTGGAGGGTGAAATAGTTGACTTAGGTGTGACAACAGATTTTGTGCAAATTTTGTGCTACTGCTGGGAGTGATGGTTGTACATACTCGCAAATAAGTCGATTATGATGATATCGTATAGAAGTTATGACGGTATCGTACACGCATCTCGATGTTTCGGATGATGTTTCGGATGCGACTCCTTGTAATACTTGAGAATTGATTCTATGTGTTACACGTAATGTGATAAATACCTATGTTTGACTATTAACTGTTGGGTTAGGGTGCGATAATATGTTTGACTATTAACTGTTGGGTTAGGGTGCGATAATATGTTTGACTATTAACTGTTGGGTTAGGGTGCGATAAATACCGACTTCACAGTGCCGCCTTCCACGAAATGTTACGTAACAGTAAACTAATCCCGCCAATCTGTTCCCCATTGAAATCAAAGAGATTGTTATAGCCCCTCCGCTACAGGCACCTCTTACACGGCCTAATAGTCATTACAAATCCTCGCTCTTCTTCAAAAATATTTCATATTTCCAGCACGTTGTCATCCCCAAATGTAACCATTGGACTGGCCGTTTGATTGATATGGGCAAGTTTATGTTATCTCAGGGGGAAGATAGAAGGTACTCCTTCAATTGGCATGTAAATAATGCTTGGGAACGAAGTTCTTCAAAGGAAGCGTTTTTATACATTAAAGGGTAATATTTGTGTGCAACATAAAGATATATATGTATGTGGATGTTTGTAGGGGGGGGGGGGGGGGGGGGGGTACATACAGTGGGTAAGTGTTGAAGGATGGAAAATAAATACACAAACATGTATTTAGTTAGCTAGTTTACGATTTCCGTAACAAAATTCTTGGACAGAAAGTAAAATAAAATTCACAAAATTTTAATTTTTATGAAATCTCTAAAACTGTCGGTCTTGTATGATTGTTTGACTATGTACAGTCTTTAGGTGTTCCGAACAAATTATTTCAATGAAAATTCCCTGTAGAAATTATAGCTGTATTTAAAGAAACCAAACAGGACGTAAGAATCTTTAAAATGGTAGTTGAAATTTTATATGGTATCCCTAAACTCTGACCTTAGATCGTAAGAATGATGCCAGGGGAGGTAATGCTGTCATACAAATCATAACTTTCAGCATTAACTCATTCACCCCTCAAGTTTCATAATGAACCGTTCCAACCTTTGAATTGGAAGAGTTCAAATGCATCTTCAGGGGTGAATGAGTAAGTATGATGACATCATCACATGGAGAGTGGTTTGGATTCGGGGAATGATGAACTTTTCTACCGAAAGCCACGTTAAAACATTAGCCATTATGATGATGTAAAACATGTATTAATTTTTTTCTAACCCTGAAATTTGATATTAAACTGTTCCAACCTTTGACCTAGAAGGGTTCAAATGTGTCTCCCGGGGTAAATTTGTCATGCATGTTGTGTAGAGATATAATTTATTATGTCGCTGACATAAAATGTTTTGTATTTTCCAGGTGTATCCCCCACAGAGCCCTGACGACTATGGACAAGAATCGCCAAACCGTTACACTTCCCCCAAACCGTCGTACGTCGACAACTTCTATATGGGAGGTAAGTGTACACTTTTGAAACATTTCACAACTATTAGGAATCAAGTGTCTGTCCAACTTATATTCAAATACTCTTATTGGCCCGGATGCTGGCATGCAAAGGGTCTTATTTTTGGGAGGAAACCAGAGTACCTGGAGAAAACCCATGTGGTCAGGCAGGTGGCCCCATAGCTTTTCACGTCCGATCAGGGGAACTTTCTGTTCCTTTCAAAAGAAGTAAGCTCTGATAATTGAAAAGATAAGATGATTAATAATTGGTTAGAAAATCTGTTAACCCTTCCTTTAACAGAAACAAACTTTTGAACCAATTAAATTAAATCTACTGGTCTGCCGCCGGCAAACATTGGACTCTTTTGCCTGATGTATACATAAAAAATGTCTCTGAGTTGAATTCAACTATATGTCCTCCAAATTTTTGGATTGATATTGTCCAATTTTGGACTTTTTCAGGAAGTATCTTTACATGTGTTTACGTTCGCAAGTTAGAAATTGAAAGTGTTGAATTCTGAGGTTCCCAAATGTTGAGGACAGTTTTCACTCATTCACCCCTGAAGACATAATTGAACTCTTCCAATTCAAGTGTTGGAATAGTCCATTTTGAAATTTCAGGGGTGAATGAGTAAGTAACAACTGTTGTTAGTTTTCAGACTTGTCGCCAGGACCCTTGTTATGATTATCTTACTATCTACAATATTACCGCAGCCGTATGATGGGAACTTTATGTTTCAGACATGTGGCCATTTTGGAAATCCCTGTAATGATTATGTTACTATTTAGGATATTATTGATAATACAATGACATTGCCGCGCCCTAATAATGCAAACTTTATGTTTCAGACCCATCGCCCCACGGTGCGTCCGATCCCTGGTCGTCCAACAACGGTCTCCCCACATCTACATACCCCTCGTCCATGTTGCCAGGCAACACACAGTACTCGCAGGCGCCATCATACTCAGCCATCCACCATCCTCACGACATGGTACGTACAAATATACCTCACAAAAAGTCTTTCTCCTTGGACCACAAGTCTGTTTCAACTGTCACTTGATATAAATAGACTTACAGTCAAACCTTGATTAATTGAACTTCAATGATTCAAATTTCTTGACATGTCAAACTTTTGACAAAGTCTGACTTTTTTCATTATAAAACACTTTTAATTTACTTTTCATGAGTCGAACTTCTATGAATCGAATTTTTCGCTGTATCGAAGTTTTAATTTGGCCCATTCGTTATGTAAACATTGAAAAGTACAACAATTAAATCGAAGTGAAATTTTTTTGTGCTTTGAAAATTAAGTTGAGAAACAAAAAAATCTTACAATGTTATCAGGTGACAAAAATAACAGTGTGTATTTTAGAATACTATTCTTGACGCCTTGAGGCATGATAGAACAGTGCTCAATATCCATCATGACACCATGAGACGTCGAGAAAAACGTGTTATTGCTTGTTCAGTGTGTTTGTATATAAGAGTTTACATACCAAATGCTTATTTAACCAATATTAAGTATCAGAAACAGATTCAAAATATTTTACTTACAATAAGCTAAAGAATTTGTTATAATAATTGTATTCATAGAAAACGGCAGTTTTTTATCGAGTTCAGTCCGAGTTGTGTATACTGACGACAAAATTGCGGACTCAGAATTTACTTTCGATTTCAAGACATTAATGACGGAAAAAACAATCGAAAAGTACTAAAAACATTTACAAATATACAACAATGTACAAATTATCGTCGAAATAAAACAAGAATATGTTTAAGGTGTTTTCACAACAAAATAAAAGGGTTATGATGAAGTGATATCCCACACATGAGTGACAAGGGGAGCAGATGAACAGTTTGACTTCTTGTCATGCTACCGGACGATTTTGTCATGTAGTCTCATGGATACTTGATAAACATGTTTCTGGCTAGCTATTTCATACAATAAATTCAATAAATAAATAAATGACGACATATCTGATATATAAGCACCAGGTAGCCGTAAATCATCCTTTGGCCCCAACACCAGATTCTCAAAACGTAATGAATGGATCTGGAATCCCCCTCCCCCCACCACCCACCCCAACCATTTCTTGTCTATTTAGCTACATCTTCCTCTGTCTGACAGACCAGCTTGTTAGGGGTGAGAGGCAGGGCCGTGACCTCGGGGTCTGTCTCAGATTAGGGGCTGTGTGTGGGGGTCACGGTATTGCATGCTTACAGATCAGATCTAGCCGGTATACAGTGCTGGTGCCATAGTAACAAGGCAAGGGCTGTTGTCATGGTTACAAAGTCTCGGCTTACAATTAGGGGTTGATGTCATGGTTACCAGTCTCAAGCTTCCAATTAGGGGCTGTCATGGCAACATACCTCCAGGTAGGGGCTTTGTGTATATTTATTCATAGTGAAAAATGTGATTAATCAACTCAATTCACCCCTGAAAATTTTACATCTAGGTATATTGGGAACGGAAATTTAGGAAAACTGAACTTTTAAATGCTGCATGTTTTAACACTTTCACCCCATGTAGACAGCACATTTGAACTCTTCCAATTCAAAGGTTAGAATAGTCCATTATGGAATTTCAGGGGTGAATGAGTTAATTTGATGCATTGTCACATTATTCATCTGTCATGAAAAAAGATAGAGAGAAGAAGAAAAGGAAATAAAGGAAATACAGAATTTATTTGAATAAATCATGAATTGTGAGCAAATTTTCATCAAAGATTCATCAAAGATTGTCCCTTTTACACACATAGGTAGGTAAGTGATATTTTTCTCTGTGAGAGTTTCAATTTCTTTATTAGAGTTTTTCCAATGTGAAAGATTTCAGTAGTATAAGTGAAGGGGCAACATTGAATCATTCACCCCTGGTGACACACTTGAACTCTCCCAATCATAGGTTGGAATAGTTTATTAAGAGGTTTCAGGGATGAATGAGTTACAAGTTTGAAAGCTGTGAAGATCGCTTACTGAGTTGTATTTAGAATTAACCATAAAATTCCAACAAATCTTTTTCTCTTTTGGGGGCTCTTGAAAATATATACTGCTGTGCTGATATTATGTTTGTGAAACTCTCCCATAAAACTGGTTTACTGCCTAACCCCCCCTTCCATACCCCCTCCCCTAATCTCTGAGCCAATAAAGATACCGGCTGTAAAATGTCTTCATGTTTTGCTGTAGATGGTTGATGGATGTTGATAGTAAGGTGTTGCCTACATTGTGATTAGAAAAGATAGCTTGGGGAGGAAGGGGTGAATGGAGAAATAAAGCTACCAGGGGTACACATGATGGAGAGATAGTTAGGGGTGGGGGATAGAGAAATAAAGCTACCAGGAGTCAGGTCTCTCGCTGGGCTGTATTTGGGGCCGAAATTCGGCCCCATTCCCAATCTTAAATTTTCACAATTTTAGTCAATACCGCGATAATTTTCACAATTCTGAGGGCCCGGCCCCATTCACACTAAAGTGAGAGAGACCCCTGGGAGTACACATGATGGAGAGATAGTTAGGGATGGGGAAAAGAGAAATAAAGCTACCAGAGGTACACATGATGGAGAGATGGTTAGGGGTGGGGGATAGAGAAATAAAGTTACCAGGGGAACACATGATGGAGAGATAGTTAGGGATGGGGATAGAGAAATAAAGCTACCAGGGGTACACATGATGGAGAGATAGTTAGGGATGGGGATAGAGAAATAAAGCTACCAGTGGTACACATGATGGAGAGATAGTTAGGGGTTGGGAATAGAGAAATAAAGCTACCAGGGGTACACATGATGGAGAGATGGTTAGGGGTGGGGATAGAGAAATAAAGCTACCAGGGGTGCACATGATGGAGAGATAGTTAGGGGTGGGGGATAGAGAAATAAAGCTACCAGGGGTACACATGATGGAGAGATAGTTAGGGGTGGGGGATAGAGAAATAAAGCTACCAGGGGTACACATGATGGAGAGATAGTTAGGGGTGGGGGATAGAGAAATAAAGCTACCAGGAGTCAGGTCTCTCGCTGGGCTGTATTTGGGGCCGAAATTCGGCCCCATTCCCAATCTTAAATTTTCACAATTTTAGTCAATACCGCGATAATTTTCACAATTCTGAGGGCCCGGCCCCATTCACACTAAAGTGAGAGAGACCCCTGGGAGTACACATGATGGAGAGATAGTTAGGGATGGGGAAAAGAGAAATAAAGCTACCAGAGGTACACATGATGGAGAGATAGTTAGGGGTGGGGGATAGAGAAATAAAGTTACCAGGGGTACACATGATGGAGAGATAGTTAGGGGTGGGGATAGAGAAATAAAGCTACCAGGGGTACACATGATGGAGAGATTGTTAGGGGTTGGGAATAGAGAAATAAAGCTACCAGGGGTACACATGATGGAGAGATAGTTAGGGGTGGGGAATAGAGAAATAAAGCTACCAGGGGTACACATGATGGAGAGTGGAGAGATAGTTAGGGGTGGGGAATAGAGAAATAAAGCTACCAGGGGTACACATGATGGAGAGTGGAGAGATAGTTAGGGGTGGGGAATAGAGAAATAAAGCTACCAGGGGTACACATGATGGAGAGATAGTTAGGGGTGGGGATAGAGAAATAAAGCTACCAGGGGTACACATGATGGAGAGATAGTTAGGGGTGGGGAATAGAGAAATAAAGTTACCAGGGGTAAACATGATGGAGAGATAGTTAGGGGTTGGGAATAGAGAAATAAAGCTACCAGGGGTACACATGATGGAGAGATAGTTAGGGGTGGGGATAGAGAAATAAAGCTACCAGGGGTACACATGATGGAGAGATAGTTAGGGGTTGGGAATAGAGAAATAAAGCTATCAGGGGTACACATGATGGAGAGATAGTTAGGGGTGGGGGGATAGAGAAATAAAGCTACCAGGGGTACACATGATGGAGAGATAGTTAGGGGTGGGGGATAGAGAAATAAAACTACCAGGGGTACACATGATGGAGAGATAGTTAAGGGTGGGGATAGAGAAATAAAGCTACCAGGGGTACACATGATGGAGAGATAGTTAGGGGTGGGGGATAGAGAAATAAAGTTACCAGGGGTACACATGATGGAGAGATAGTTAGGGGTGGGGGATAGAGAAACAAAGCTACCAGGGGTACACATGATGGGAACTATTACAGAGAGAGATAGAAAAGAAAAATGAAGAGATGAGACGTACACACCAGAGCTGGGGAACTATAAGAGAGAGAGAGAGAAAAGCAGAATGGAGAGGTGGGATGTACACACCAGAGCTGGGGAACTATTACACAGAGAGAGGGAAAAGTAGAATGAAGAGATGGGACGTACAAACCAGAGCAGGGGAACTATAACAGAGAGAGGGAAAAGAGAATGGCGAGAAGGGACGTACACACCAGAGCTGGGAAATTACAACAGAGAGAGAGAAAAGTAGAATGGAGAGAAGAGATGTACACACCAGAGCTGGAGAACTATTACACAGAGAGAGAGAGAAAAGGAGAATGACGAGGCGGGACATACACACCAGAGCTGGGAAATTATAACAGAGAGAGAGAGAAGGAGAATGGAGAGAAGGGGCGTACACACTAGAGCTGGGGAACTATTACACAGAGAGAGAGAGAGAGAAAAGGAGAATGGCGAGGCGGGACATACACACCAGAGCTGGAGTTGATCATTACCAGCTGTACATTCCTGGATGGGTGGTGGAGAACCCATAAAAAAAAGAAGTATAAAATTTGAGAAGCAGGAAATAAAGGTCACCATGGTTACTTCACCTGCCACCACTGATGAAGAATGATGTCATGGTTGCTATGGAAACCAGAATTTGAACATGGATGCTATGATTGAATTGCAAACAGGAAATAGTGTGTGTATGTATGTTGGCAGGATGCCAGGAGAAGTCCTATTAATGAGAGCAAGATGTTTTACAGGCTTAGTGTCTGATAAACTGCATGGTCAACTTGATCACTGAATGTATCACAGACAAGTCGCCTGGTGGCCGTATGGTTAGCTTACCTACCCTATGTTTAACTGTTAAAAAGTTTCCCTGATGTCTGTTTAGTCAGCTTAAGGATTTATAGGTGGTCAAATCGCAACATTTCCACCATACTTAGGGTGAATAAGATCAAATTTTAATTATCTTGACGAGGTACAAATCTATGGAATTGGTTAATGATGATTGAAACTTGTGTTTTTACGGAGATTTACGGAACATTTCATTGGAGGCATGGAGGGAGGGAGGGAGGGTTGGGGGTTACATATTTACATCCTGTGAAATGCATTACTTTATGAAACATGTGGTATGATCTTCATGTCAGATGGACTCCATTAATCAATTATTTTAAAACTTTCACCAGATTTGTTCCCGGACTTAACTCATTACACCTGCTTTATACACCAGATCAAGTCCAGGGAAAATAAACCGTATTCTTCAGTATTATCTGTAATGGTTGATCCTGGTATGATTTACCTGGGATTACTGCGAAGTTGCCATACAAACTAGCTACACAAGCGGTATTCATACTGCAGTAATGCACATAGGTATATTTTATCCTGCCATTTCCGTACTTTGTAGATCTGAAAGTATAATTAAATGTACAAGGGATATATAGTTAACTCATCCCCACCCACCCTCCACCCCACCAAAATTTCATGATGAATTTTTCAAACCTTTGTATAAGAAGAAAGTGTCTTCAAGGGTAAATTAGTTACCCGTTAAGACAATAATTGTTTACTTCTCTATGTGAATGAAAATAACTGAATTCAGGGTACCTAAGTTCGATATAGATGTGCAGTGCTTTAAATATCCCCTGTATGATGGTCCAGGGGCAAATGAAAATTTCTGTGGACTCTACTGGACTGGATTTATTTTGTAAAATTAAATGCTTTGATTATCGTAGAACTGGAGCGTACTTTAAAATTGATTAATACATGCTGTTATCTCACCGAGATGTAATATTTTCTGTTCCAGGGCTACCCCAACATATCAATGTCCCAGGAAAACATGCTACAGTCAGGCCTGCCCCCAATGTCAACGTTCCGTGGGGGCACAAACATGCCCCCTAGCTCCTCTTCCTTCTCCTCCTCATCCCCCTCCGTCAACGGTGACATGATGGGAGGGCGGGGCACACAAGGCCCTTCACAGACCGGTGATGCCCTGGGAAAGGCATTAGCTTCTGTAAGTACTGGTCACTGTGTCAAACGGCTCGACAAAAACTGCTGTCGAATCATTCTTTACATAGAGAATCTTGCACGAGTGTCAATGTAAGATGGAATTTATTAAAGGCCCAATATACGTAACTTTCGGAAAAACTTGAAGCAAAAATAAAGCCTAATAACTTATCATATTTATAGATTTAGTTAAGATAAACTGATAGCAGCAATATCCAAGATGAATTCTTTCGCGGTTACCGGTACAGCAGCAGTTGAAACTTGCTATTTGTAAACACGCGTCCATTTCGAACCGTCTTCTACCTTTGGTTTGTTGTTGAAGTGGGCTCCACTTGAATTATTTTCAATTCTTTGGATTTTTTTTGTCAAAAGTTTCTTGTTAGTTACCGCTTAGGTTTATTTCGTTTTAGGCTTATTTTTGCATGGTTATCAACTGGATTTTTTTTCCAGAATTTTTCAGAATCAAGAAAATTTACGTATAAATGAGCTGAATAATCTAATATGTCATGAGCCTTTAGGCAAGTGACATATTAAATTATTAAACAAGTTTAATCAATTTCATATTATATTGACACAAGTGTAAGATTCTATTTATCAATTAAAGAAGATTGATTCAAGCAAAAATATTTACATTTGCTCTGCATCCTTCCTTTGTAATGGATTGTGAAGGCAAAAGCAGTTACAGGACTGTAACAACATTTGTGTTTGTGATGTCATCAATATCTATTGTGACATCATCAATATCTATTGTGATGTCATCAATCTCTATTGTGACGTCGTCAATCTCTATTGTGACGTCGTCAATCTCTATTGTGACGTCGTCAATCTCTATTGTGACGTCGTCAATCTCTATTGTGACATCATCAATCTCTATTGTGACGTCATCAATCTCTATTGTGATGTCATCAATATCTATTGCGACGTCATCAATATCTATTGCGACGTCATCAATCTCTATTGTGATGTCATCAATCTCTTTTGTGACATCATCAATTTCATTGTTGTCTACACTTGATTTTCTGTCAAAAACTTTTTCCAAATTACTGAATAAAGCACAAAAATTTGAGCTAAATATAAATTTAAGTAATGAATGTTTCAGCAAATGTTGTTAAAGTCCTATAAGACACACAACATTTGCTGATAAATTCATTGCTTAAAAACATTTCGTGGAGAATTAAAAAGATTTTTTTTTTGTATGCATTGTTATTGAGACATGAAAATGATAGATAAGAATTGTTATGAATTTTGTTAAGATGCCAAAATTGTTTGATTCCTGAAGAAAAAGGTTTCTGGAAAGATTCATGTGTGGTCTAGTGTGTTTGTGAAAATTAATGTAACCGTGGTTACCATTGTTTCTTGTGTTTTGCCTGTGTGCTGTATGAGTTAAAACAGAAAAATACCAATGCTAAACTTGAAATTGTTTACTACTCAAGTATGTAGTTTTGAAAATTTGTACTGGGAAATAAATCATTTAAATTCAGAAATCACAGTAGGAAGTGTAAATTTAGTGACACTCTCTGTTAATTCTCGTTTAAAAAGGTGACTGGTCACAAGTATATTAAAAAACATTATTTGAAGGGGATAATCTGCAGGCAGTATGCCGAAGCGGATAACCTGAAGATTTGAGATTAAAAAAAAAATATATTTTGAGGTGTGTGAGCTTTATGAAGGAGCAGGCAATACAAAAAAATTATGGTAATTCAATGTGCTACATGTTTTAATTGTATTCTCTCTGTAATTACCGTAATTCAATAGTTTAACAATGTGCTACATGTTTTAATTATATTCTCTCTGTAATTACCGTAATTCAATAGTTTAACAATGTGCTACATGTTTTAATTGTATTCTCTCTGTAATTACTGTAATTCAATAGTTTAACAATGTGCTACATGTTTTAATTGTATTCTCTCTGTAATTACAGATATATTCACCTACAGATCATACAAACAGTAATTACGGCTCCAATTCCTCAACACCAGTATCTTCCCCACCCCCTATGTCAGGTGAGTCATCTCCCCTTAGAAAGTAGTTAGCTCCCTTTATCAAATAGTTATCTCCCCTTGATAAATAGATTAGAGCTCTGTATCATGATTCAGTAATGTATTTGTAGTTTCTATTGCTGTTGACTTTAATAACAATAAGAACATATTCATAATTTTATAAGATATCTGGCTTATTTTAAGAAATATGTTTTAATTTATTATATCTGTTGATGAATTGGAAAAGTTTGATGTACCTACCAAGCATAAGTACAAATTACGGTGCCAGCAGAAATGACACCTGAACCATCGTCACAGTACCAGCAATACTTGTACCAGCCACAGTACCAGCAATACTTGTACCAGCCACAGTACCAGCAATACTTGTACCAGCCACAGTACCAGCAATACTTGTACCAGCTGAACTGCTCTGCTAGCACTCTTCTTGTTTAAATCTCAAACCTGTTTTTGTGGCCGAAATCTGTTTGTCTCCTTGCATTCAACATTACAAGTCTCTTTAACAAGATTTTTGCCCCAGTCTTTTAGCTACTGTGCACTTACACAGCATGGCAATGAAAAAATTCTGTAATCTTATGGTATTTGTTTCCATGGAAACAGGTGCAGCAAGCCAGTGGCAGCGCCCATCAGCGCAAAGTTCTACCTCACCACACTTTGAGAGTGGTAGCGGCGGTGGTGGCACCAGTGGTGGTAGTGGTGGCGCCGGGGGCGGCAGTGGCCCCCTCCACAATCTGGTGAGTGTGGTGAGTAACCTCCCCTTATATACCTAACACTTATGTTGCTCACGATATTTTGCCGATTTTCACACCAGTCTCTTGATCTGTCTATGAGGAAGAAATGAAGTGATTTTCATATTGATTTAAAAAAATTCTACTGAAAAAATTATGGGAAAGTGGAATTATAATGAGTTTCTCAGTTATATACTTAGGACTCGTACTAACTACCTTCCTCCAAATATCACACATCTCCTCACCTCCTACATCATACCCAAATCAACACAGCTTTAAAAACATTACATACTTAAACTATCGACCTCCCTTCACCAAAATATCACAAATCTCCTCACCTCCCACATCATACCCCAATCAACACAGCTTTAAAAACATTACATACTCAAACTATCTACCTCCCTTCACCAAAATATCACAAATCTCCTCACCTCCTACATCATACCCAAATCAACACAGCTTTAAAAACATTACATACTCAAACTATCTACCTCCCTTCACCAAAATATCACAAATCTCCTCACCTCCTACATCATACCCAAATCAACACAGCTTTAAAAACATCACATACTCAAACTATCGACCTCCCTTCACCAAAATATCACAAATCTCCTCACCTCCTACATCATACCCAAATCAACACAGCTTTAAAAACATTACATACTCAAACTATCGACCTCCCCTCACCAAAATATCACAAATCTCCTCACCTCCTTCATCATACCCAAATCAACACAGCTTTTAAAACATTACATACTCAAACTATCGACCTCCCTTCACCAAAATATCACGAATCTCTGCACCTCCTACACCATACCCCAATCAACACAGCTTTAAAAACATTACATACTCAAACTATCGACCTCCCTTCACCAAAATATCACAAATCTCCTCACCTCCTACATCATACCCAAATCAACACAGCTTTAAAAACATTACATACTCAAACTATCGACCTCCCTTCACCAAAATATCACGAATCTCCGCACCTCCTACACCATACCCCAATCAACACAGCTTTAAAAACATTACATACTCAAACTATCGACCTCCCTTCACCAAAATATCACAAATCTCCTCACCTCCTACATCATACCCAAATCAACACAGCTTTAAAAACATTACATACTCAAACTATCGACCTCCCTTCACCAAAATATCACAAATCTCCACACCTCCTACATCATACCCAAATCAACACAGCTTTAAAAACATTACATACTCAAACTAACTATCTACCTCCCTTCACCAAAATATCACAAATCTCCGCACCTCCTACACCATACCCAAATCAACACAGCTTTAAAAACATTACATACTCAAACTATCTACCTCCCTTCACAAAAATAAATCTCCGCACCTCCATCATACCCCAATCAGCACAGCTTTAAAAACATTACATACTCAAACTATCTACTTACTCAAACTATCTACCTCCCTTTCAATATCAGAAATCTCCGCACCTCCTTCATCAAACCCACTTTCAAAACTCTATTTGCCTCATATAGATATTACCTATGTAACACACTCAAATCCCTCTCATGCCAAAGCTGTATGTCAAAGATTGAAATCCATATGAAAACAACTTGTTTAAGTGTAAATATAATACTTGTATAAAATCTTGCAGGTAGGGTCTGGTTTATAGGTGATGTGTTAGCCATTGGTGCATTCTAGCTGATAGGTTTGTCGTCTGTAGAGTTGGGGGGGGGGGGGGGGGGGTGTCGTCTGTAGAGTTGGGGGGGGGGGTGTTCATCTGTAGAGTTGAGGGGGGTGGGGTCGTCTGTAGAGTTGGGGGGGGGGGGGGGGTTCGTCTGTAGAGTTGGGGGGGGGGGTTCGTCTGTAGAGTTTAGGGGTTGGGGTCGTCTGTAGAGTTGGGGGGGGGGGGGGGGGGGGTCGTCTGTAGAGTTGGGGGGGGAGGTTCGTCTGTAGAGTTGGGGGGGGGGGGGTTCGTCTGTAGAGTTGGGGGGGGGGGGGGGTCGTCTGTAGAGTTGGGGGGGTTCGTCTGTAGAGTTGGGGGGGGGGGGGTCGTCTGTAGAGTTGGGGGGGTTCGTCTGTAGAGTTGGGGGGGGGGGGGGGGGGTTCGTCTGTAGAGTTGGGGGGGGGGGGGGGGGGTTCGTCTGTAGAGTTGGGGGGGGGGGGGTAGAGGGGGCAGCTGGAGTTGTCGTTACCGGTTATATAACGACTGATGCTCACCCTGGGCAGGTGTGGTGCATTACTTCGGGAGAAGCCATTATTTTCGTCTGCTTATGTCATCCTGTCCTTACGAGCCGTTGGCCCTGGCGTGCGGAGCGGGACCTGACGAAACGATCATAGAGACACAATGATGCATTATCCAGTGTAACTCTGTGGTTTGATTACAACTCCAGGTTTTCAAATAGGATAAGAAATGGAATCTAGTTTCAACATGGAGATTGTTTTTCTCCCATAACTAGAGAACTGTTTTACAGACGAATCCTTGCTGGGTGTATGTAGTTCTGATACACCCTAACATGCTTTCCCATCTCCAGACTGTATCCTACTTGCACTTATATTTTATAACAAAATGTGCCACTTTTCTTTCCAATAAAACATGACAGGCTGCAGGTTATTGAAAGTTGAAATATAAGGACAGTTTTGTAAAGAAAACTAGTCTGCCCTTGTGAACATTGATAGGATTGTGTATAAACCTTATGAATGATTTGTCAAGGTACATTTGATTGGCTAAGCATGAAGGTACCCTAAGCCAAGGGGGAGGGATCAGGTCAAATCTCGGAAATTGGTATCGATAACACCCAACACTACTACTGAATAAGACGTGGTACTTAATCACCCCTGAAACCTCGGTTTAACTCTTCAAATTCAAAGTGTAAAATTTATTTACAGGAATTCGTAATTGTTTGTTCGCATCATTCACATAAAATCTCTCTGTATGTTTGTAGAGTCGCATGGAGGAGCGAATCGAGGACGCGATACATGTACTTCGTCACCATGCGGAAATGCCAGGCATGCCCGGTCACCAGGGGTTACCGTCCACCATGATGGGGTCGGGCTCACATTCCAACGGTATGATGGGAAGTATGGGCGGCCTTTCTGGCCTCAGTGGCATGACGAGCCACCTTGAATCGCTGGTGAGTAGATGCTGCAGGCCCTGGAGAGATGGCTGAATAATTAAAATTTGGCTTGTTAAAATACAGTTTCTAAGTTTCAATTATTTCGTTGTCATAAATCAAATCATTATAGTTTTGTATCTATCATTGAATATCTGTCAGAAGATTTTGAGTTTTGCAATAATTTTTGCAAAAAAAAATTTGTAAATTTGTTGTTTTTCTGCACTTATTGATTAAAGGGAAGTAACTCTGGTTGTTTTGATTTTCAGACAAGTAGCCATCACTCTATGAATGACAGTAGACCAAGTACATCTGATCCAGCCAAACCTTTAGATGGTGAGTCTTGTGTCTCTACTTCATACTGACTCGACCCCCTCATCTCCCTTCTCGAACATCTCATTTCCTATGTCATGAGGCACACTTTTTCCTAAACATTTTTTGAAGAACCCCCCCCCCCCCCCCCCCAAAAAATGCAGTGTTTATTGATTATTGCTATTAAATTGTAGTTATTTCCATGATGGAGATATATTTCCATTGTTTCACAAATTCCAGTTGATCTGGTAAATGGTATTGCAAGTGTACAGTATGCATCACTTCTTAACTCGCTCACCGGTGAAATTTTATAACGCAATATTCCAACCTTTGAATTGGATGAGTTACTGAGTTGTTCTTTATCTTCACAGTGCTGCGTGGTGAGAGTTCTGCTGACCCAGATCATGAGAATCTCAAGTCCGAGTCTTTAGACAAGGCGGAGGGCGAGTCAATGAAAAGCGAATGCAGTTCAGGGGGAGATAAATCTCAACTGTCCCCCGGCAGTAGCAGCACCGGCCCCCCTGCCAAGCGATCACGGTGAGTAGTCCCACGGTGTCTTGACAATGTGTCCGATGATGTCTTGATGATGTGTCACACGGTGTCTTGATGATTTGATATTCAATCAAAATGTCTTGATCAGGATCAAATGAGCTGGAAATTAACTATGGTCAAATTCTTTATCAATTTTATTGGTTTCATGTTGTTTTGTTCTCATAAGAACCGAAAAGGAAAAAAATTGTTATGAAATGATTTCTAGAGCCCTACTTAACAGTGGTGAAATTTTGGGTTGTAAAGTGTTTATATGGTGAGGTTGATGACATCCATCTTCCCGGTATTTTGAGAATGGTGAATGGCAAGAAATTTTAAGACCTCAATTTTACTGATGAAATGCCCTTAACCTTTGACCTCTGTAGACCAAAATGGACTCATCCGAAACACTGGGAGAGTCTACTTAAGTTATACAGGGGTGACAGGGATCTAGAACGTAGGAACTAAGATTTAAATGCTTACTCTTCTTTTGACAGAAGTAGTACAGAACCCCCGGAGGAGGATGAATCTCCAGAGGCAAAGGCAGAAAGGGAGCGTGTCCGTCGCCAAGCCAACAATGCTAGAGAGAGGTGCGTAGAGACTGGATTTCCTGTCACTTGTCACAAGTTTGTCATTCAAAGTCAACTTATCTGTGGCGTATCGATTGAGGCATAGATTAAATATGTGATCAACCATCCATGACATGTTATGGGTCAGTGTGATCATGACTAATAAAATTGTGGTTGATCGCAGTGCGGTCAACCATAGCTTTTGTCTGTTCACCTCATTCACCCCTAAAATTTCATAATGCACTATTCCAACCTTTGAATTGGAAGAGTTCATTTGTTTTTAGGAGGGGTGTGGGTGACTTTATCCATAACATGTCGCACACTGATTGACCGTAGGTCCTTTACAAGTACCGTTACGCCTGGTATGAATGAAACACATGCAGATGCTGGACACTTTCATTTCAAATTTTTAAAATTATAACTAGAACATTCAGTACTTTGTCCCTGATTCCTTAAAGATTATAGATTATACAACACTTTGTAATGATTTTGGCAAAAATAGATTGTTGGGGGGGGGGGATCTGTTTTTTTGTCACCTGACATGTTTGACTTCACGGCCCACTAACTTAAACCCTCAAGATGAAGATATGTGAACTTTAACCCCAGGATGTAGATGTTTGAACTTTGACCCCAAGATTTATATATGTGAACTTTAACCCCAGTTTTGATTTTACTTTGGTATATAAATCAAAATGTATGAAATTGATATTTTAGTGATTTTATACCATGTAACAAGCTTCCTAAAACTGATATTTACTGAAATGGTTCATTGTTAATATTAAAACACAGGATATAACTATTTCATTGGTATCAATTTGAATCTGATGTTTTCAGTATTCTCTTTGAATCAAAGTTAAATTTTGAAAATCTTGCATTTCATTCAAAATCGATTAAAGCAATTTTGAACCTTAGCCAATTGTATCATGAAATTTAGAAATCATATTCTTGTGATATTTTCTCAATGTAACAAAGTTAAATTTTGAAAATCTTACATTTCATACAAAATTAACTGAAAGCAATTTTGAACTTGGCAAATTGTATCATGAAATTTAGAAATATGAAATCCAATTCTTGTGATATTTTCCCATTGTAACAATACTTTATCTGGAAAATTCCTGTTTGAAATTGTATATTTACTCATTATTTGGATATTATATCTGGAAATTGTACATTTGCCCACACTAGTGTATTGGGTATCGTTATAACAAGTCATAAGGCACTGTTGAACTGGTGTTGGTGTTGGTGATGGTGATGATGATGATGAAGATGAAAATGAAGATGATGAGCGAGATTGATGAATGTGTAAACTTTCTGTTTGGTTTTTAAAGTACCGAAGTTGAGGATTCTATGAGTAAAGCGAAACGGCGACAAGCTAACAATGACAGAGAGAGGTTAGTATCACTTACACAACGCCATCTTGTTTGTCCTTCTCCTACTCTCCACCTCATGGTTGTCACAGTTCAAGGTCAAAGGGTAAGGTCAAGGCCACATGGTAAAAATTGAAACAGACCAGAAAATAAAGTCAAGGTCACATGGTTAAAATTAAAACAGGTCAGAAAAATAAGTCAGTGCCACATGACAAAAATCAAAACGGGCCACAACTTGAATTCAAGGTCACATGGTTAAAATTGAAACAGTTCAGGGAAAAATAAAGTCGAGGCCACTTGGTAAAAATCAAACAGGCCACAAAATGAATTCAAGGTCACATGGCTAAAATTGAAACAATTCGTTGAAATTGGTCAAGGACAAATAGCAAAATTTGAAGCAGACCACAAAATAAAATCAACGCCAAAAGTTGAAGGTCACCAAATAGGGTCAAGGCCAAGATTACTGATCACACCATTCAATTCATTCTACAAAAAGGGGTCAAAGTAAGGCAGCTGAACAGGTCAAAGGTCATACAGTAAAGAGACCGTCAGACTGGCGCTGAATGGTCAAGGGATTGACCTTTTTTACAGTCAGAGAATATTGGAGTTATGAATAATTTATCAATTTTGAAATGAAAAAAAAATAACATTAACGTATTTTGTCAAATCACTGAGTGAATTGGTATCGATAAAATTAATGTGATTGATGGATTTACAAGATTTATGAAATCTCTTTTATTTATTGTAAAATTATGGTCAAAGTCATGGGAAAAGGTCTGAAAGAAAAATTAAAGTCTAAGAAAAATTGTTTTAAAATTCATTAAAAGTTAAATCGCGTTCCTAGCTCTGATACAACCATGGTATGGGGAACTGTATCCTACCGTCTTCTTTCTCTCCAACCGTGGACAAGATCTTTGTCTCTCCCTCCGGGGACGAGGCGTCTGTCCTCCCCTCTTCTCTCTCTCTCTCGCTCTATGGAGCAGACGCACACTGCTGCGGTCTGTGTTGAAGTACATGTTGTTTTTGGATGTTGGAGAGTCTGTTGTGGATTACTGGCAGTGATCAGGTTAGGCCCCATCACCCGTCTGTGTACCGTCGGCGACGTAGGACCCATCACCCGTCTGTCTTAGAGTTTCCGACGTAGGACCCACCCGTCTGTCTTAGAGTTTCCGACGTAGGACCCACCCATCTGTCTAGAGTTTCTGACGTAGCGCCCACCATCTGTTTAAGAGTTTCCAATGTAGGGCACATCTGTCTCTAGAGTTGCTGACAAAGGGGCCAACCCTTCTGTTTATAGTCACTCTTGTCAAAACGTTGGTTTAAAATAAATCAGAGATATTCTGTTCAGTCCCAAGCCGGCCAGAAAAAGCTAGCTGAAACCAGCTCCTACTAAATTTGTTATGTTTAGGCTAGAAAATTGAGTGCATTGTAAAAGATTAGTCCATTGTAGGCCAGGAGAATACTCAAATAGGTCCAAATAGGTTTTGTCAAATTCGGTTCAAATTTGTCCCGGAATCGCTCTCAACCAGTGTACTCCACTTGTATTAAGTGTGTGACTGTCGAATTGACCAGAATGTAGTTAAGTTAGGCTGTTCCAGTTAGTGTAGGTTACACTGTATTCACCCTTGTTAGGCTGTTCCAGTTAGTGTAGGTTACACTGTATTCACCCTTGTTAGGCTGTTCCAGTTAGTGTAGGTTACACTGTATTCACCCTTGTTAGGCTGTTCCAGTTAGTGTAGGTTACACTGTATTCACCCTTGTTAGGCTGTTCCAGTTAGTGTAGGTTACACTGTATTCACCCTTGTTAGGCTGTTCCAGTTAGTATAGGTTACACTGTATTCACCCTTGTTAGGCTGTTCCAGTTAGTGTAGTTTACACTGTATTCACCCTTGTTCGGCTGTTCCAGTTAGTGTAGGTTACACTGTATTCACCCTTGTTCGGCTGTTCCAGTTAGTGTAGGTTACACTGTATTCACCCTTGTTAGGCTGTTCCAGTAGTAGGATTTGTGTAGGTTACACTGTATTCACCCTTGTTAGGCCCACTGTGTAATCGGGGTCCAGAGGCTGGCTCTGACTCTTTTTAAACCAGTTGGAATTATTAACAAAATGCCTATTAGACTAACACAGATTCTGGACTCCATCGGTGACCCATGACTTCAGGACTACACCAGTGACCTGTGACTCGACTATTGACCTATGTCTAACACTGGTACTAGACTTTGACCAGTGACCGGTGACACACACTGGTAATAGACTTTGACCAGTGACCCGTGACAAACACTGGTTATAGACTTGACCAGTGACCCGTGACAAACACTTGTACTAGACTTTGACCAGTGACCCGTGACAAACACTGGTTATAGACTTGACCAGTGACCCGTGTCAAACACTGGTTATAGACTTGACCAGTGACCCGTGACAAACACTTGTACTAGACTTGATCAGTGACCCGTGACAAACACTTGTACTAGACTTGATCAGTGACCCGTGACAAACACTGGTAATAGACTTGACCAGTGACCCGTGACAAACACTGGTAATAGACTTGACCAGTGACCCGTGACAAACACTGGTAATAGACTTGATCAGTGACCCGTGACAAACACTGGTAATAGACTTTGACCAGTGACCCGTGACAAACACTGGTAATAGACTTTGACCAGTGACCCGTGACAAACACTTGTACTAGACTTTGACCAGTGACCCGTGACAAACACTTGTACTAGACTTTGACCAGTGACCCGTGACAAACACTGGTAATAGACTTTGACCAGTGACCCGTGACAAACACTGGTAATAGACTTTGACCAGTGACCCGTGACAAACACTTGTACTAGACTTTGACCAGTGACCCGTGACAAACACTGGTAATAGACTTTGACCAGTGACCCGTGACAAACACTGGTAATAGACTTTGACCAGTGACCCGTGACAAACACTTGTACTAGACTTTGACCAGTGACCCGTGACAAACACTTGTACTAGACTTTGACCAGTGACCCGTGACAAACACTGGTAACTCAAATACTGGACTTGATCAATGACCCGTGATAAACACTTGTAATAAACTTGACCAGTGACCTGTTAATTACCCTGGTAATAGGCTTGACCGTTGACCCATGTCTTACTGGACTTGATCAATGACATACAATGGTAATGCACTTGACAGATGTCCAAGGCTTCCAGAAAAGAATTGACCTTTTACTGTTAAGTGAGATAAGGAATTGACCTTTTACTGTTAAGTGACACAAGGTCTTGACTTTTTACTGTTAAGTGACACAAGGACTTGACCTTTTACTGTTAAGTGACACAAGGACCTGACCTTTTACTGTTAAGTGACACAAAGTCTTGACCTTTTACTGTTAAGTGACACAAGGACTTGACCTTTTACTGTTAAGTGACACAAGGACCTGACCTTTTACTGTTAAGTGACACAAGGACTTGACCTTTTACTGTTAAGTGACACAAGGACTTGACCTTTTACTGTTCAGTGACACAAGGTCTTGACCTTTTACTGTTCAGTGACACAAGGACTTGACCTTTTACTGTTAAGTGAGACAAGGACTTGACCTTTTACTGTTAAGTGAGACAAGGTCTTGACCTTTTACTGTTAAGTGAGACAAGGACTTGACCTTTTACTGTTAAGTGAGACAAGGACTTGACCTTTTACTGTTAAGTGAGACAAGGTCTTGACCTTTTACTGTTAAGTGAGACAAGGACTTGACCTTTTACTGTTAAGTGAGACAAGGACTTGACCTTTTACTGTTAAGTGACACAAGGTCTTGACCTTTTACTGTTAAGTGACACAAGGACTTGACCTTTTACTGTTAAGTGACACAAGGACTTGACCTTTTACTGTTAAGTGACACAAGGACTTGACCTTTTACTGTTAAGTGACACAAGGACTTGACCTTTTACTGTTAAGTGAGACAAGGACTTGACCTTTTACTGTTAAGTGACACAAGGACCTGACCTTTTACTGTTAAGTGACACAAGGACTTGACCTTTTACTGTTAAGTGACACAAGGACTAGACCTTTTACTGTTAAGTGACACAAGGACTTGACCTTTTACTGTTAAGTGACACAAGGACTTGACCTTTTACTGTTAAGTGACACAAGGACTTGACCTTTTACTGTTAAGTGACACAAGGACCTGACCTTTTACTGTTAAGTGACACAAGGACTTGACCTTTTACTGTTAAGTGACACAAGGACTTGACCTTTTACTGTTAAGTGACACAAGGACTTGACCTTTTACTGTTAAGTGACTCAAGGACTTGACCTTTTACTGTTAAGTGACACAAGGACTTGACCTTTTACTGTTAAGTGACACAAGGACTTGACCTTTTACTGTTAAGTGACACAAGGTCTTGACCTTTTACTGTTAAGTGACACAAGGTCTTGACCTTTTACTGTTCAGTGACACAAGGACTTGACCTTTTACTGTTAAGTGAGACAAGGACTTGACCTTTTACTGTTAAGTGAGACAAGGACTTGACCTTTTACTGTTAAGTGAGACAAGGACTTGACCTTTTACTGTTAAGTGACACAAGGTCTTGACCTTTTACTGTTAAGTGACACAAGGACTTGACCTTTTACTGTTAAGTGACACAAGGTCTTGACCTTTTACTGTTCAGTGACACAAGGACTTGACCTTTTACTGTTAAGTGAGACAAGGACTTCACCTTTTACTGTTAAGTGAGACAAGGACTTGACCTTTTACTGTTAAGTGACACAAGGACTTGACCTTTTACTGTTAAGTGAGACAAGGACTTGACCTTTTACTGTTCAGTGACACAAGGTCTTGACCTTTTACTGTTCAGTGACACAAGGACTTGACCTTTTACTGTTAAGTGACACAAGGACTTGACCTTTTACTGGTAAGTGACACAAGGACTTGACCTTTTACTGGTAAGTGACACAAGGACTTGACCTTTTACTGGTAAGTGACACAAGGACTTGACCTTTTACTGTTAAGTGACACAAGGACTTGACCTTTTACTGGTAAGTGACACAAGGACTTGACCTTTTACTGGTAAGTGACACAAGGACTTGACCTTTTACTGTTAAGTGACACAAGGACTTGATCTTTTACTGTTAAGTGAGACAAGGACTTGACCTTTTACTGTTAAGTGAGACAAGGACTTAACCTTTTACTGTTAAGTGACACAAGGTCTTGACCTTTTACTGTTAAGTGACACAAGGTCTTGACCTTTTACTGTTCAGTGACACAAGGACTTGACCTTTTACTGTTAAGTGAGACAAGGACTTGACCTTTTACTGTTAAGTGAGACAAGGACTTGACCTTTTACTGTTAAGTGAGACAAGGACTTGACCTTTTACTGTTAAGTGACACAAGGTCTTGACCTTTTACTGTTAAGTGACACAAGGACTTGACATTTTACTGTTAAGTGACACAAGGTCTTGACCTTTTACTGTTCAGTGACACAAGGACTTGACCTTTTACTGTTAAGTGAGACAAGGACTTGACCTTTTACTGTTAAGTGAGACAAGGACTTGACCTTTTACTGTTAAGTGAGACAAGGACTTGACCTTTTACTGTTAAGTGACACAAGGTCTTGACCTTTTACTGTTAAGTGACACAAGGACTAGACCTTTTACTGTTAAGTGACACAAGGACTTGACCTTTTACTGTTAAGTGACACAAGGACTTGACCTTTTACTGTTAAGTGACACAAGGACCTGACCTTTTACTGTTAAGTGACACAAGGACTAGACCTTTTACTGTTAAGTGACACAAGGACTTGACCTTTTACTGTTAAGTGACACAAGGACTTGACCTTTTACTGTTAAGTGACACAAGGACCTGACCTTTTACTGTTAAGTGACACAAGGACTTGACCTTTTACTGTTAAGTGACACAAGGACTTGACCTTTTACTGTTAAGTGACACAAGGACTTGACCTTTTACTGTTCAGTGACACAAGGTCTTGACCTTTTACTGTTCAGTGACACAAGGACTTGACCTTTTACTGTTAAGTGAGACAAGGACTTGACCTTTTACTGTTAAGTGAGACAAGGACTTGACCTTTTACTGTTAAGTGACACAAGGACTTGACCTTTTACTGTTAAGTGACACAAGGTCTTGACCTTTTACTGTTAAGTGACACAAGGACTTGACCTTTTACTGTTAAGTGAGACAAGGTCTTGACCTTTTACTGTTAAGTGAGATAAGGACTTGACCTTTTACTGTTCAGTGACACAAGGACTTGACCTTTTACTGTTAAGTGACACAAGGTCTTGACCTTTTACTGTTCAGTGACACAAGGACTTGACCTTTTACTGTTAAGTGAGACAAGGACTTCACCTTTTACTGTTAAGTGAGACAAGGACTTGACCTTTTACTGTTAAGTGACACAAGGACTTGACCTTTTACTGTTAAGTGAGACAAGGACTTGACCTTTTACTGTTCAGTGACACAAGGTCTTGACCTTTTACTGTTCAGTGACACAAGGACTTGACCTTTTACTGTTAAGTGACACAAGGACTTGACCTTTTACTGGTAAGTGACACAAGGACTTGACCTTTTACTGGTAAGTGACACAAGGACTTGACCTTTTACTGGTAAGTGACACAAGGACTTGACCTTTTACTGGTAAGTGACACAAGGACTTGACCTTTTACTGTTAAGTGACACAAGGACTTGACCTTTTACTGGTAAGTGACACAAGGACTTGACCTTTTACTGGTAAGTGACACAAGGACTTGACCTTTTACTGTTAAGTGACACAAGGACTTGATCTTTTACTGTTAAGTGAGACAAGGACTTGACCTTTTACTGTTAAGTGAGACAAGGACTTAACCTTTTACTGTTAAGTGACACAAGGTCTTGACCTTTTGCTATAAAGTGACACAAGGACTTGACCTTTTACTGTTAAGTGACACAAGGTCTTGACCTTTTACTGTTAAGTGACACAAGGACTTGACCTTTTACTGTTAAGTGAGACAAGGACTTGACCTTTTACTGTTAAGTGAGACAAGGACTTGACCTTTTACTGTTAAGTGATACAAGGTCTTGACCTTTTACTGTTAAGTGAGACAAGGACTTGACCTTTTACTGTTAAGTGAGACAAGGACTTGACCTTTTATTGTTAAGTGAGACAAGGACTTGAACTTTTACTGTTAAGTGAGACAAGGACTTGACCTTTTACTGTTAAGTGAGACAAGGACTAGACCTTTTACTGTTAAGTGATACAAGGTCTTGACCTTTTACTGTTAAGTGAGACAAGGACTTGAACTTTTACTGTTAAGTGACACAAGGACCTGACATTTTACTGTTAAGTGACACAAGGACTTGACCTTTTACTGTTAAGTGACACAAGGTCTTGACATTTTACTGTTAAGTGACACAAGGTCTTGACATTTTACTGTTAAGTGAGACAAGGACTTGACCTTTTACTGTTAAGTGACACAAGGACTTGACATTTTACTGTTAAGTGACACAAGGTCTTGACATTTTACTGTTAAGTGAGACAAGGACTTGACCTTTTACTGTTAAGTGAGACAAGGACTTGACATTTTACTGTTAAGTGACACAAGGACTTGAACTTTTACTGTTAAGTGACACAAGGACCTGACCTTTTACTGTTAAGTGAGACAAGGACTTGACCTTTTACTGTTAAGTGAGACAAGGACTTGAACTTTTACTGTTAAGTGACACAAGGACCTGACATTTTACTGTTAAGTGAGACAAGGACTTGACCTTTTACTGTTAAGTGAGACAAGGACTTGACATTTTACTGTTAAGTGAGACAAGGACTTGACATTTTACTGTTAAGTGACACAAGGACTTGAACTTTTACTGTTAAGTGAGACAAGGACTTGACCTTTTACTGTTAAGTGAGACAAGGACTTGACATTTTACTGTTAAGTGAGACAAGGACTTGACCTTTTACTGTTAAGTGAGACAAGGTCTTGACCTTTTACTGTTAAGTGACACAAGGACTTGACCTTTTACTGTTAAGTGACACAAGGACTTGACCTTTTACTGTTAAGTGACACAAGGACTTGACCTTTTACTGTTAAGTGACACAAGGACTTGACCTTTTACTATTAAGTGACACAAGGACTTGAACTTTTACTGTTAAGTGACACAAGGTCTTGAACTTTTACTGTTAAGTGAGACAAGGACTTGACCTTTTACTGTTAAGTGAGATAAGGACTTGACCTTTTACTGTTAAGTGACACAAGGTCTTGACCTTTTACTGTTAAGTGACACAAGGTCTTGACCTTTTACTGTTAAGTGAGACAAGGACTTGACATTTTACTGTTAAGTGACACAAGGTCTTGACATTTTACTGTTAAGTGAGATAAGGACTTGACCTTTTACTGTTAAGTGACACAAGGACTTGACCTTTTACTGTTAAGTGACACAAGGACTTGAACTTTTACTGTTAAGTGAGACAAGGACTTGACCTTTTACTGTTAAGTGAGATAAGGACTTGACCTTTTACTGTTAAGTGAGATAAGGACTTGACCTTTTACTGTTAAGTGAGACAAGGTCTTGACCTTTTACTGTTAAGTGACACAAGGACTAGACCTTTTACTGTTAAGTGACACAAGGACTTGACCTTTTACTGTTAAGTGACACAAGGACTTGAACTTTTACTGTTAAGTGACACAAGGTCTTGAACTTTTACTGTTAAGTGAGACAAGGACTTGACCTTTTACTGTTAAGTGAGATAAGGACTTGACCTTTTACTGTTAAGTGACACAAGGACTTGACCTTTTACTGTTAAGTGACACAAGGTCTTGACCTTTTACTGTTAAGTGACACAAGGTCTTGACCTTTTACTGTTAAGAGAGACAAGGACTTGACATTTTACTGTTAAGTGACACAAGGTCTTGACATTTTACTGTTAAGTGAGATAAGGACTTGACCTTTTACTGTTAAGTGACACAAGGACTTGACCTTTTACTGTTAAGTGACACAAGGACTTGAACTTTTACTGTTAAGTGAGACAAGGACTTGACCTTTTACTGTTAAGTGAGATAAGGACTTGACCTTTTACTGTTAAGTGAGATAAGGACTTGACCTTTTACTGTTAAGTGACACAAGGTCTTGAACTTTTACTGTTAAGTGAGACAAGGACTTGACCTTTTACTGTTAAGTGAGATAAGGACTTGACCTTTTACTGTTAAGTGACACAAGGACTTGACCTTTTACTGTTAAGTGACACAAGGTCTTGACCTTTTACTGTTAAGTGACACAAGGTCTTGACCTTTTACTGTTAAGTGAGATAAGGACTTGACCTTTTACTGTTAAGTGACACAAGGACTTGACCTTTTACTGTTAAGTGACACAAGGTCTTGACCTTTTACTGTTAAGTGACACAAGGTCTTGACCTTTTACTGTTAAGTGAGACAAGGACTTGACCTTTTACTGTTAAGTGACACAAGGACTTGACCTTTTACTGTTAAGTGAGACAAGGACTTGACCTTTTACTGTTAAGTGAGACAAGGACTTGACCTTTTACTGTTAAGTGACACAAGGACTTGACCTTTTACTGTTAAGTGAGACAAGGACTTGACCTTTTACTGTTAAGTGACACAAGGTCTTGACCTTTTACTGGTAAGTGACACAAGGACATGACCTTTTACTGTTAAGTGAGACAAGGACTTGACATTTTACTGTTAAGTGACACAAGGACTTGAACTTTTACTGTTAAGTGACACAAGGACCTGACCTTTTACTGTTTAGTGAGACAAGGACTTGACCTTTTACTGTTTAGTGAGACAAGGACTTGACCTTTTACTGTTAAGTGAGACAAGGACTTGACCTTTTCCTGTTAAGTGAGATAAGGACTTGACCTTTTACTGTTAAGTGAGACAAGGTCTTGACCTTTTACTGTTAAGTGACACAAGATCTTGACCTTTTACTGTTAAGTGACACAAGGACTTGACCTTTTACTGTTAAGTGAGACAAGGACTTGACCTTTTACTGTTAAGTGACACAAGGACTTGACCTTTTACTGTTAAGTGACACAAGGACTTGACCTTTTCCTGTTAAGTGACACAAGGACTTGACCTTTTACTGTTAAGTGAGACAAGGACTTGACCTTTTACTGTTCAGTGACACAAGGACTTGACCTTTTACTGTTAAGTGACACAAGGACTTGACCTTTTACTGTTAAGTGAGACAAGGACTTGACCTTTTACTGTTAAGTGACACAAGGTCTTGACCTTTTACTGTTAAGTGACACAAGGTCTTGACCTTTTACTGTTAAGTGAGATAAGGACTTGACCTTTTACTGTTAAGTGACACAAGGTCTTGACCTTTTACTGTTAAGTGACACAAGGTCTTGACCTTTTACTGTTAAGTGACACAAGGTCTTGACCTTTTCCTGTTAAGTGAGATAAGGACTTGACCTTTTACTGTTAAGTGAGACAAGGTCTTGACCTTTTACTGTTAAGTGACACAAGGTCTTGACCTTTTCCTGTTAAGTGAGATAAGGACTTGAACTTTTACTGTTAAGTGACACAAGGACTTGACCTTTTACTGTTAAGTGAGACAAGGTCTTGACCTTTTACTGTTAAGTGATACAAGGACTTGACCTTTTACTGTTAAGTGAGATAAGGACTTGACCTTTTACTGTTAAGTGACACAAGGACTTGACCTTTTACTGTTAAGTGACACAAGGACTTGACCTTTTACTGTTAAGTGAGATAAGGACTTGACCTTTTACTGTTAAGTGAGATAAGGACTTGACCTTTTACTGTTAAGTGAGACAAATGAGAAAGCCACAAGGACCTGACCTTTTACTGTTAAGTGAGATAAGGACTTGACCTTTTACTGTTAAGTGAGACAAATGAGAAAGCCACAAGGACCTGACCTTTTACTGTTAAGTGAGATAAGGACTTGACCTTTTATTGTTAAGTGAGATAAGGACTTGACCTTTTACTGTTAAGTGAGATAAGGACTTGACCTTTTACTGTTAAGTGACACAAGGACTTGACCTTTTACTGTTAAGTGAGATAAGGACTTGACCTTTTACTGTTAAGTGAGATAAGGACTTGACCTTTTACTGTTAAGTGAGACAAGGACTTGACATTTTACTGTTAAGTGACACAAGGACTTGAACTTTTACTGGTAAGTGACACAAGGACTTGACCTTTTACTGTTAAGTGACACAAGGACCTGACCTTTTACTGTTAAGTGAGACAAGGTCTTGATCTTTTACTGTTAAGTGAGATAAGGACTTGACCTTTTATTGTTAAGTGACACAAGGTCTTGACCTTTTACTGTAAAGTGAGACAAGGACTTGACCTTTTACTGTAAAGTGACACAAGTACATGACCTTTTCCTGTTAAGTGACACAAGGACTTGACCTTTTACTGTTAAGTGAGACAAGGACTTGACCTTTTACTGTTAAGTGACACAAGGACTTGACATTTTACTGTTAAGTGAGACAAGGACTTGACATTTTACTGTTAAGTGAGACAAGGACTTGACCTTTTACTGTTAAGTGACACAAGGACTTGACCTTTTACTGTTAAGTGAGACAAGGACTTGACCTTTTACTGTTAAGTGACACAAGGACTTGAACTTTTACTGTTAAGTGACACAAGGACTTGACCTTTTACTGTTAAGTGAGACAAGGACTTGATCTTTTACTGTTAAGTGACACAAGGACTTGACATTTTACTGTTAAGTGAGACAAGGACTTGACATTTTACTGTTAAGTGAGACAAGGACTAGACCTTTTACTGTTAAGTGAGACAAGGACTTGACATTTTACTGTTAAGTGAGACAAGGACTTGACCTTTTACTGTTAAGTGAGACAAGGACTAGACCTTTTACTGTTAAGTGACACAAGGACTTGATCTTTTACTGTAAAGTGACACAAGTACATGACCTTTTACTGTTAAGTGACACAAGGACTTGACCTTTTACTGTTAAGTGACACAAGGTCTTGACCTTTTACTGTTAAGTGAGACAAGGTCTTGACCTTTTACTGTTAAGTGACACAAGGACTTGACCTTTTCCTGTTAAGTGAGACAAGGACTTGACCTTTTACTGTTAAGTGAGACAAGGACTTGACCTTTTACTGTTAAGTGACACAAGGACTTGACCTTTTACTGTTAAGTGACACAAGGACTAGACCTTTTACTGTTAAGTGACACAAGGACTTGACCTTTTACTGTTAAGTGACACAAGGACTTGACCTTTTACTGTTAAGTGACACAAGGACCTGACCTTTTACTGTTAAGTGACACAAGGACTTGACCTTTTACTGTTAAGTGACACAAGGACTTGACCTTTTACTGTTAAGTGACACAAGGACTTGACCTTTTACTGTTCAGTGACACAAGGTCTTGACCTTTTACTGTTCAGTGACACAAGGACTTGACCTTTTACTGTTAAGTGAGACAAGGACTTGACCTTTTACTGTTAAGTGAGACAAGGACTTGACCTTTTACTGTTAAGTGAGACAAGGACTTGACCTTTTACTGTTAAGTGACACAAGGTCTTGACCTTTTACTGTTAAGTGACACAAGGACTTGACCTTTTACTGTTAAGTGAGACAAGGACTTGACCTTTTACTGTTAAGTGAGACAAGGACTTGACCTTTTACTGTTAAGTGACACAAGGTCTTGACCTTTTACTGTTAAGTGACACAAGGACTTGACCTTTTACTGTTAAGTGAGACAAGGACTTGACCTTTTACTGTTAAGTGAGACAAGGACTTAACCTTTTACTGTTCAGTGACACAAGGTCTTGACCTTTTACTGTTCAGTGACACAAGGACTTGACCTTTTACTGTTAAGTGAGACAAGGACTTGACCTTTTACTGTTAAGTGAGACAAGGACTTGACCTTTTACTGTTAAGTGAGACAAGGACTTGACCTTTTACTGTTAAGTGACACAAGGTCTTGACCTTTTACTGTTAAGTGACACAAGGACTAGACCTTTTACTGTTAAGTGACACAAGGACTTGACCTTTTACTGTTAAGTGACACAAGGACTTGACCTTTTACTGTTAAGTGACACAAGGACCTGACCTTTTACTGTTAAGTGACACAAGGACTTGACCTTTTACTGTTAAGTGACACAAGGACTAGACCTTTTACTGTTAAGTGACACAAGGACTTGACCTTTTACTGTTAAGTGACACAAGGACTTGACCTTTTACTGTTAAGTGACACAAGGACCTGACCTTTTACTGTTAAGTGACACAAGGACTTGACCTTTTACTGTTAAGTGACACAAGGACTTGACCTTTTACTGTTAAGTGACACAAGGACTTGACCTTTTACTGTTCAGTGACACAAGGTCTTGACCTTTTACTGTTCAGTGACACAAGGACTTGACCTTTTACTGTTAAGTGAGACAAGGACTTGACCTTTTACTGTTAAGTGAGACAAGGACTTGACCTTTTACTGTTAAGTGACACAAGGACTTGACCTTTTACTGTTAAGTGACACAAGGTCTTGACCTTTTACTGTTAAGTGACACAAGGACTTGACCTTTTACTGTTAAGTGAGACAAGGTCTTGACCTTTTACTGTTAAGTGAGATAAGGACTTGACCTTTTACTGTTCAGTGACACAAGGACTTGACCTTTTACTGTTAAGTGACACAAGGTCTTGACCTTTTACTGTTCAGTGACACAAGGACTTGACCTTTTACTGTTAAGTGAGACAAGGACTTCACCTTTTACTGTTAAGTGAGACAAGGACTTGACCTTTTACTGTTAAGTGACACAAGGACTTGACCTTTTACTGTTAAGTGAGACAAGGACTTGACCTTTTACTGTTCAGTGACACAAGGTCTTGACCTTTTACTGTTCAGTGACACAAGGACTTGACCTTTTACTGTTAAGTGACACAAGGACTTGACCTTTTACTGGTAAGTGACACAAGGACTTGACCTTTTACTGGTAAGTGACACAAGGACTTGACCTTTTACTGGTAAGTGACACAAGGACTTGACCTTTTACTGGTAAGTGACACAAGGACTTGACCTTTTACTGTTAAGTGACACAAGGACTTGACCTTTTACTGGTAAGTGACACAAGGACTTGACCTTTTACTGGTAAGTGACACAAGGACTTGACCTTTTACTGTTAAGTGACACAAGGACTTGATCTTTTACTGTTAAGTGAGACAAGGACTTGACCTTTTACTGTTAAGTGAGACAAGGACTTAACCTTTTACTGTTAAGTGACACAAGGTCTTGACCTTTTGCTATAAAGTGACACAAGGACTTGACCTTTTACTGTTAAGTGACACAAGGTCTTGACCTTTTACTGTTAAGTGACACAAGGACTTGACCTTTTACTGTTAAGTGAGACAAGGACTTGACCTTTTACTGTTAAGTGAGACAAGGACTTGACCTTTTACTGTTAAGTGATACAAGGTCTTGACCTTTTACTGTTAAGTGAGACAAGGACTTGACCTTTTACTGTTAAGTGAGACAAGGACTTGACCTTTTATTGTTAAGTGAGACAAGGACTTGAACTTTTACTGTTAAGTGAGACAAGGACTTGACCTTTTACTGTTAAGTGAGACAAGGACTAGACCTTTTACTGTTAAGTGATACAAGGTCTTGACCTTTTACTGTTAAGTGAGACAAGGACTTGAACTTTTACTGTTAAGTGACACAAGGACCTGACATTTTACTGTTAAGTGACACAAGGACTTGACCTTTTACTGTTAAGTGACACAAGGTCTTGACATTTTACTGTTAAGTGACACAAGGTCTTGACATTTTACTGTTAAGTGAGACAAGGACTTGACCTTTTACTGTTAAGTGACACAAGGACTTGACATTTTACTGTTAAGTGACACAAGGTCTTGACATTTTACTGTTAAGTGAGACAAGGACTTGACCTTTTACTGTTAAGTGAGACAATGACTTGACATTTTACTGTTAAGTGACACAAGGACTTGAACTTTTACTGTTAAGTGACACAAGGACCTGACCTTTTACTGTTAAGTGAGACAAGGACTTGACCTTTTACTGTTAAGTGAGACAAGGACTTGAACTTTTACTGTTAAGTGACACAAGGACCTGACATTTTACTGTTAAGTGAGACAAGGACTTGACCTTTTACTGTTAAGTGAGACAAGGACTTGACATTTTACTGTTAAGTGAGACAAGGACTTGACATTTTACTGTTAAGTGACACAAGGACTTGAACTTTTACTGTTAAGTGAGACAAGGACTTGACCTTTTACTGTTAAGTGAGACAAGGACTTGACATTTTACTGTTAAGTGAGACAAGGACTTGACCTTTTACTGTTAAGTGAGACAAGGTCTTGACCTTTTACTGTTAAGTGACACAAGGACTAGACCTTTTACTGTTAAGTGACACAAGGACTTGACCTTTTACTATTAAGTGACACAAGGACTTGAACTTTTACTGTTAAGTGACACAAGGTCTTGAACTTTTACTGTTAAGTGAGACAAGGACTTGACCTTTTACTGTTAAGTGAGATAAGGACTTGACCTTTTACTGTTAAGTGACACAAGGTCTTGACCTTTTACTGTTAAGTGACACAAGGTCTTGACCTTTTACTGTTAAGTGAGACAAGGACTTGACATTTTACTGTTAAGTGACACAAGGTCTTGACATTTTACTGTTAAGTGAGATAAGGACTTGACCTTTTACTGTTAAGTGACACAAGGACTTGACCTTTTACTGTTAAGTGACACAAGGACTTGAACTTTTACTGTTAAGTGAGACAAGGACTTGACCTTTTACTGTTAAGTGAGATAAGGACTTGACCTTTTACTGTTAAGTGAGATAAGGACTTGACCTTTTACTGTTAAGTGAGACAAGGTCTTGACCTTTTACTGTTAAGTGACACAAGGACTAGACCTTTTACTGTTAAGTGACACAAGGACTTGACCTTTTACTGTTAAGTGACACAAGGACTTGAACTTTTACTGTTAAGTGACACAAGGTCTTGAACTTTTACTGTTAAGTGAGACAAGGACTTGACCTTTTACTGTTAAGTGAGATAAGGACTTGACCTTTTACTGTTAAGTGACACAAGGACTTGACCTTTTACTGTTAAGTGACACAAGGTCTTGACCTTTTACTGTTAAGTGACACAAGGTCTTGACCTTTTACTGTTAAGAGAGACAAGGACTTGACATTTTACTGTTAAGTGACACAAGGTCTTGACATTTTACTGTTAAGTGAGATAAGGACTTGACCTTTTACTGTTAAGTGACACAAGGACTTGACCTTTTACTGGTAAGTGACACAAGGACTTGACCTTTTACTGGTAAGTGACACAAGGACTTGACCTTTTACTGTTAAGTGACACAAGGACTTGATCTTTTACTGTTAAGTGAGACAAGGACTTGACCTTTTACTGTTAAGTGAGACAAGGACTTAACCTTTTACTGTTAAGTGACACAAGGTCTTGACCTTTTGCTATAAAGTGACACAAGGACTTGACCTTTTACTGTTAAGTGACACAAGGTCTTGACCTTTTACTGTTAAGTGACACAAGGACTTGACCTTTTACTGTTAAGTGAGACAAGGACTTGACCTTTTACTGTTAAGTGAGACAAGGACTTGACCTTTTACTGTTAAGTGATACAAGGTCTTGACCTTTTACTGTTAAGTGAGACAAGGACTTGACCTTTTACTGTTAAGTGAGACAAGGACTTGACCTTTTATTGTTAAGTGAGACAAGGACTTGAACTTTTACTGTTAAGTGAGACAAGGACTTGACCTTTTACTGTTAAGTGAGACAAGGACTAGACCTTTTACTGTTAAGTGATACAAGGTCTTGACCTTTTACTGTTAAGTGAGACAAGGACTTGAACTTTTACTGTTAAGTGACACAAGGACCTGACATTTTACTGTTAAGTGACACAAGGACTTGACCTTTTACTGTTAAGTGACACAAGGTCTTGACATTTTACTGTTAAGTGACACAAGGTCTTGACATTTTACTGTTAAGTGAGACAAGGACTTGACCTTTTACTGTTAAGTGACACAAGGACTTGACATTTTACTGTTAAGTGACACAAGGTCTTGACATTTTACTGTTAAGTGAGACAAGGACTTGACCTTTTACTGTTAAGTGAGACAATGACTTGACATTTTACTGTTAAGTGACACAAGGACTTGAACTTTTACTGTTAAGTGACACAAGGACCTGACCTTTTACTGTTAAGTGAGACAAGGACTTGACCTTTTACTGTTAAGTGAGACAAGGACTTGAACTTTTACTGTTAAGTGACACAAGGACCTGACATTTTACTGTTAAGTGAGACAAGGACTTGACCTTTTACTGTTAAGTGAGACAAGGACTTGACATTTTACTGTTAAGTGAGACAAGGACTTGACATTTTACTGTTAAGTGACACAAGGACTTGAACTTTTACTGTTAAGTGAGACAAGGACTTGACCTTTTACTGTTAAGTGAGACAAGGACTTGACATTTTACTGTTAAGTGAGACAAGGACTTGACCTTTTACTGTTAAGTGAGACAAGGTCTTGACCTTTTACTGTTAAGTGACACAAGGACTAGACCTTTTACTGTTAAGTGACACAAGGACTTGACCTTTTACTATTAAGTGACACAAGGACTTGAACTTTTACTGTTAAGTGACACAAGGTCTTGAACTTTTACTGTTAAGTGAGACAAGGACTTGACCTTTTACTGTTAAGTGAGATAAGGACTTGACCTTTTACTGTTAAGTGACACAAGGTCTTGACCTTTTACTGTTAAGTGACACAAGGTCTTGACCTTTTACTGTTAAGTGAGACAAGGACTTGACATTTTACTGTTAAGTGACACAAGGTCTTGACATTTTACTGTTAAGTGAGATAAGGACTTGACCTTTTACTGTTAAGTGACACAAGGACTTGACCTTTTACTGTTAAGTGACACAAGGACTTGAACTTTTACTGTTAAGTGAGACAAGGACTTGACCTTTTACTGTTAAGTGAGATAAGGACTTGACCTTTTACTGTTAAGTGAGATAAGGACTTGACCTTTTACTGTTAAGTGAGACAAGGTCTTGACCTTTTACTGTTAAGTGACACAAGGACTAGACCTTTTACTGTTAAGTGACACAAGGACTTGACCTTTTACTGTTAAGTGACACAAGGACTTGAACTTTTACTGTTAAGTGACACAAGGTCTTGAACTTTTACTGTTAAGTGAGACAAGGACTTGACCTTTTACTGTTAAGTGAGATAAGGACTTGACCTTTTACTGTTAAGTGACACAAGGACTTGACCTTTTACTGTTAAGTGACACAAGGTCTTGACCTTTTACTGTTAAGTGACACAAGGTCTTGACCTTTTACTGTTAAGAGAGACAAGGACTTGACATTTTACTGTTAAGTGACACAAGGTCTTGACATTTTACTGTTAAGTGAGATAAGGACTTGACCTTTTACTGTTAAGTGACACAAGGACTTGACCTTTTACTGTTAAGTGACACAAGGACTTGAACTTTTACTGTTAAGTGAGACAAGGACTTGACCTTTTACTGTTAAGTGAGATAAGGACTTGACCTTTTACTGTTAAGTGAGATAAGGACTTGACCTTTTACTGTTAAGTGACACAAGGTCTTGAACTTTTACTGTTAAGTGAGACAAGGACTTGACCTTTTACTGTTAAGTGAGATAAGGACTTGACCTTTTACTGTTAAGTGACACAAGGACTTGACCTTTTACTGTTAAGTGACACAAGGTCTTGACCTTTTACTGTTAAGTGACACAAGGTCTTGACCTTTTACTGTTAAGTGAGATAAGGACTTGACCTTTTACTGTTAAGTGACACAAGGACTTGACCTTTTACTGTTAAGTGACACAAGGTCTTGACCTTTTACTGTTAAGTGACACAAGGTCTTGACCTTTTACTGTTAAGTGAGACAAGGACTTGACCTTTTACTGTTAAGTGACACAAGGACTTGACCTTTTACTGTTAAGTGAGACAAGGACTTGACCTTTTACTGTTAAGTGAGACAAGGACTTGACCTTTTACTGTTAAGTGACACAAGGACTTGACCTTTTACTGTTAAGTGAGACAAGGACTTGACCTTTTACTGTTAAGTGACACAAGGTCTTGACCTTTTACTGGTAAGTGACACAAGGACATGACCTTTTACTGTTAAGTGAGACAAGGACTTGACATTTTACTGTTAAGTGACACAAGGACTTGAACTTTTACTGTTAAGTGACACAAGGACCTGACCTTTTACTGTTTAGTGAGACAAGGACTTGACCTTTTACTGTTTAGTGAGACAAGGACTTGACCTTTTACTGTTAAGTGAGACAAGGACTTGACCTTTTCCTGTTAAGTGAGATAAGGACTTGACCTTTTACTGTTAAGTGAGACAAGGTCTTGACCTTTTACTGTTAAGTGACACAAGATCTTGACCTTTTACTGTTAAGTGACACAAGGACTTGACCTTTTACTGTTAAGTGAGACAAGGACTTGACCTTTTACTGTTAAGTGACACAAGGACTTGACCTTTTACTGTTAAGTGACACAAGGACTTGACCTTTTACTGTTAAGTGAGACAAGGTCTTGACCTTTTACTGTTAAGTGACACAAGGACTAGACCTTTTACTGTTAAGTGACACAAGGACTTGACCTTTTACTATTAAGTGACACAAGGACTTGAACTTTTACTGTTAAGTGACACAAGGTCTTGAACTTTTACTGTTAAGTGAGACAAGGACTTGACCTTTTACTGTTAAGTGAGATAAGGACTTGACCTTTTACTGTTAAGTGACACAAGGTCTTGACCTTTTACTGTTAAGTGACACAAGGTCTTGACCTTTTACTGTTAAGTGACACAAGGTCTTGACCTTTTACTGTTAAGTGACACAAGGTCTTGACCTTTTACTGTTAAGTGACACAAGGTCTTGACCTTTTCCTGTTAAGTGAGATAAGGACTTGACCTTTTACTGTTAAGTGAGACAAGGTCTTGACCTTTTACTGTTAAGTGACACAAGGTCTTGACCTTTTCCTGTTAAGTGAGATAAGGACTTGAACTTTTACTGTTAAGTGACACAAGGACTTGACCTTTTACTGTTAAGTGAGACAAGGTCTTGACCTTTTACTGTTAAGTGAGACAAGGACTTGACCTTTTACTGTTAAGTGACACAAGGACTTGACCTTTTACTGTTAAGTGATACAAGGACTTGACCTTTTACTGTTAAGTGATACAAGGACTTGACCTTTTACTGTTAAGTGAGATAAGGACTTGACCTTTTACTGTTAAGTGAGATAAGGACTTGACCTTTTACTGTTAAGTGAGATAAGGACTTGACCTTTTACTGTTAAGTGAGACAAATGAGAAAGCCACAAGGACCTGACCTTTTACTGTTAAGTGAGATAAGGACTTGACCTTTTATTGTTAAGTGAGATAAGGACTTGACCTTTTACTGTTAAGTGAGATAAGGACTTGACCTTTTACTGTTAAGTGACACAAGGACTTGACCTTTTACTGTTAAGTGAGATAAGGACTTGACCTTTTACTGTTAAGTGAGATAAGGACTTGACCTTTTACTGTTAAGTGAGACAAGGACTTGACATTTTACTGTTAAGTGACACAAGGACTTGAACTTTTACTGGTAAGTGACACAAGGACTTGACCTTTTACTGTTAAGTGACACAAGGACCTGACCTTTTACTGTTAAGTGAGACAAGGTCTTGATCTTTTACTGTTAAGTGAGATAAGGACTTGACCTTTTATTGTTAAGTGACACAAGGTCTTGACCTTTTACTGTAAAGTGAGACAAGGACTTGACCTTTTACTGTAAAGTGACACAAGTACATGACCTTTTCCTGTTAAGTGACACAAGGACTTGACCTTTTACTGTTAAGTGAGACAAGGACTTGACCTTTTACTGTTAAGTGACACAAGGACTTGACATTTTACTGTTAAGTGAGACAAGGACTTGACATTTTACTGTTAAGTGAGACAAGGACTTGACCTTTTACTGTTAAGTGACACAAGGACTTGACCTTTTACTGTTAAGTGAGACAAGGACTTGACCTTTTACTGTTAAGTGACACAAGGACTTGAACTTTTACTGTTAAGTGACACAAGGACTTGACCTTTTACTGTTAAGTGAGACAAGGACTTGATCTTTTACTGTTAAGTGACACAAGGACTTGACATTTTACTGTTAAGTGAGACAAGGACTTGACATTTTACTGTTAAGTGAGACAAGGACTAGACCTTTTACTGTTAAGTGAGACAAGGACTTGACATTTTACTGTTAAGTGAGACAAGGACTTGACCTTTTACTGTTAAGTGAGACAAGGACTAGACCTTTTACTGTTAAGTGACACAAGGACTTGATCTTTTACTGTAAAGTGACACAAGTACATGACCTTTTACTGTTAAGTGACACAAGGACTTGACCTTTTACTGTTAAGTGACACAAGGTCTTGACCTTTTACTGTTAAGTGAGACAAGGTCTTGACCTTTTACTGTTAAGTGACACAAGGACTTGACCTTTTCCTGTTAAGTGAGACAAGGACTTGACCTTTTACTGTTAAGTGAGACAAGGACTTGACCTTTTACTGTTAAGTGACACAAGGACTTGACCTTTTACTGTTAAGTGACACAAGGACTAGACCTTTTACTGTTAAGTGACACAAGGACTTGACCTTTTACTGTTAAGTGACACAAGGACTTGACCTTTTACTGTTAAGTGACACAAGGACCTGACCTTTTACTGTTAAGTGACACAAGGACTTGACCTTTTACTGTTAAGTGACACAAGGACTTGACCTTTTACTGTTAAGTGACACAAGGACTTGACCTTTTACTGTTCAGTGACACAAGGTCTTGACCTTTTACTGTTCAGTGACACAAGGACTTGACCTTTTACTGTTAAGTGAGACAAGGACTTGACCTTTTACTGTTAAGTGAGACAAGGACTTGACCTTTTACTGTTAAGTGAGACAAGGACTTGACCTTTTACTGTTAAGTGACACAAGGTCTTGACCTTTTACTGTTAAGTGACACAAGGACTTGACCTTTTACTGTTAAGTGAGACAAGGTCTTGACCTTTTACTGTTAAGTGAGATAAGGACTTGACCTTTTACTGTTCAGTGACACAAGGACTTGACCTTTCACTGTTAAGTGACACAAGGTCTTGACCTTTTACTGTTCAGTGACACAAGGACTTGACCTTTTACTGTTAAGTGAGACAAGGACTTCACCTTTTACTGTTAAGTGAGACAAGGACTTGACCTTTTACTGTTAAGTGACACAAGGACTTGACCTTTTACTGTTAAGTGAGACAAGGACTTGACCTTTTACTGTTCAGTGACACAAGGTCTTGACCTTTTACTGTTCAGTGACACAAGGACTTGACCTTTTACTGTTAAGTGACACAAGGACTTGACCTTTTACTGGTAAGTGACACAAGGACTTGACCTTTTACTGGTAAGTGACACAAGGACTTGACCTTTTACTGGTAAGTGACACAAGGACTTGACCTTTTACTGGTAAGTGACACAAGGACTTGACCTTTTACTGTTAAGTGACACAAGGACTTGACCTTTTACTGGTAAGTGACACAAGGACTTGACCTTTTACTGGTAAGTGACACAAGGACTTGACCTTTTACTGTTAAGTGACACAAGGACTTGATCTTTTACTGTTAAGTGAGACAAGGACTTGACCTTTTACTGTTAAGTGAGACAAGGACTTAACCTTTTACTGTTAAGTGACACAAGGTCTTGACCTTTTGCTATAAAGTGACACAAGGACTTGACCTTTTACTGTTAAGTGACACAAGGTCTTGACCTTTTACTGTTAAGTGACACAAGGACTTGACCTTTTACTGTTAAGTGAGACAAGGACTTGACCTTTTACTGTTAAGTGAGACAAGGACTTGACCTTTTACTGTTAAGTGATACAAGGTCTTGACCTTTTACTGTTAAGTGAGACAAGGACTTGACCTTTTACTGTTAAGTGAGACAAGGACTTGACCTTTTATTGTTAAGTGAGACAAGGACTTGAACTTTTACTGTTAAGTGAGACAAGGACTTGACCTTTTACTGTTAAGTGAGACAAGGACTAGACCTTTTACTGTTAAGTGATACAAGGTCTTGACCTTTTACTGTTAAGTGAGACAAGGACTTGAACTTTTACTGTTAAGTGACACAAGGACCTGACATTTTACTGTTAAGTGACACAAGGACTTGACCTTTTACTGTTAAGTGACACAAGGTCTTGACATTTTACTGTTAAGTGACACAAGGTCTTGACATTTTACTGTTAAGTGAGACAAGGACTTGACCTTTTACTGTTAAGTGACACAAGGACTTGACATTTTACTGTTAAGTGACACAAGGTCTTGACATTTTACTGTTAAGTGAGACAAGGACTTGACCTTTTACTGTTAAGTGAGACAAGGACTTGACATTTTACTGTTAAGTGACACAAGGACTTGAACTTTTACTGTTAAGTGACACAAGGACCTGACCTTTTACTGTTAAGTGAGACAAGGACTTGACCTTTTACTGTTAAGTGAGACAAGGACTTGAACTTTTACTGTTAAGTGACACAAGGACCTGACATTTTACTGTTAAGTGAGACAAGGACTTGACCTTTTACTGTTAAGTGAGACAAGGACTTGACATTTTACTGTTAAGTGAGACAAGGACTTGACATTTTACTGTTAAGTGACACAAGGACTTGAACTTTTACTGTTAAGTGAGACAAGGACTTGACCTTTTACTGTTAAGTGAGACAAGGACTTGACATTTTACTGTTAAGTGAGACAAGGACTTGACCTTTTACTGTTAAGTGAGACAAGGTCTTGACCTTTTACTGTTAAGTGACACAAGGACTAGACCTTTTACTGTTAAGTGACACAAGGACTTGACCTTTTACTATTAAGTGACACAAGGACTTGAACTTTTACTGTTAAGTGACACAAGGTCTTGAACTTTTACTGTTAAGTGAGACAAGGACTTGACCTTTTACTGTTAAGTGAGATAAGGACTTGACCTTTTACTGTTAAGTGACACAAGGTCTTGACCTTTTACTGTTAAGTGACACAAGGTCTTGACCTTTTACTGTTAAGTGAGACAAGGACTTGACATTTTACTGTTAAGTGACACAAGGTCTTGACATTTTACTGTTAAGTGAGATAAGGACTTGACCTTTTACTGTTAAGTGACACAAGGACTTGACCTTTTACTGTTAAGTGACACAAGGACTTGACCTTTTACTGTTAAGTGAGACAAGGACTTGACCTTTTACTGTTAAGTGAGATAAGGACTTGACCTTTTACTGTTAAGTGAGATAAGGACTTGACCTTTTACTGTTAAGTGAGACAAGGTCTTGACCTTTTACTGTTAAGTGACACAAGGACTAGACCTTTTACTGTTAAGTGACACAAGGACTTGACCTTTTACTGTTAAGTGACACAAGGACTTGAACTTTTACTGTTAAGTGACACAAGGTCTTGAACTTTTACTGTTAAGTGAGACAAGGACTTGACCTTTTACTGTTAAGTGAGATAAGGACTTGACCTTTTACTGTTAAGTGACACAAGGTCTTGACCTTTTACTGTTAAGTGACACAAGGTCTTGACCTTTTACTGTTAAGAGAGACAAGGACTTGACATTTTACTGTTAAGTGACACAAGGTCTTGACATTTTACTGTTAAGTGAGATAAGGACTTGACCTTTTACTGTTAAGTGACACAAGGACTTGACCTTTTACTGTTAAGTGACACAAGGACTTGAACTTTTACTGTTAAGTGAGACAAGGACTTGACCTTTTACTGTTAAGTGAGATAAGGACTTGACCTTTTACTGTTAAGTGAGATAAGGACTTGACCTTTTACTGTTAAGTGACACAAGGTCTTGAACTTTTACTGTTAAGTGAGACAAGGACTTGACCTTTTACTGTTAAGTGAGATAAGGACTTGACCTTTTACTGTTAAGTGACACAAGGACTTGACCTTTTACTGTTAAGTGACACAAGGTCTTGACCTTTTACTGTTAAGTGACACAAGGTCTTGACCTTTTACTGTTAAGTGAGACAAGGACTTGACATTTTACTGTTAAGTGACACAAGGTCTTGACATTTTACTGTTAAGTGAGATAAGGACTTGACCTTTTACTGTTAAGTGACACAAGGACTTGACCTTTTACTGTTAAGTGACACAAGGACTTGAACTTTTACTGTTAAGTGAGACAAGGACTTGACCTTTTACTGTTAAGTGAGATAAGGACTTGACCTTTTACTGTTAAGTGACACAAGGACTTGACCTTTTACTGTTAAGTGACACAAGGTCTTGACCTTTTACTGTTAAGTGACACAAGGTCTTGACCTTTTACTGTTAAGTGAGACAAGGACTTGACCTTTTACTGTTAAGTGACACAAGGACTTGACCTTTTACTGTTAAGTGAGACAAGGACTTGACCTTTTACTGTTAAGTGAGACAAGGACTTGACCTTTTACTGTTAAGTGACACAAGGACTTGACCTTTTACTGTTAAGTGAGACAAGGACTTGACCTTTTACTGTTAAGTGACACAAGGTCTTGACCTTTTACTGGTAAGTGACACAAGGACATGACCTTTTACTGTTAAGTGAGACAAGGACTTGACATTTTACTGTTAAGTGACACAAGGACTTGAACTTTTACTGTTAAGTGACACAAGGACCTGACCTTTTACTGTTTAGTGAGACAAGGACTTGACCTTTTACTGTTTAGTGAGACAAGGACTTGACCTTTTACTGTTAAGTGAGACAAGGACTTGACCTTTTCCTGTTAAGTGAGATAAGGACTTGACCTTTTACTGTTAAGTGAGACAAGGTCTTGACCTTTTACTGTTAAGTGACACAAGATCTTGACCTTTTACTGTTAAGTGACACAAGGACTTGACCTTTTACTGTTAAGTGAGACAAGGACTTGACCTTTTACTGTTAAGTGACACAAGGACTTGACCTTTTACTGTTAAGTGACACAAGGACTTGACCTTTTCCTGTTAAGTGACACAAGGACTTGACCTTTTACTGTTAAGTGAGACAAGGACTTGACCTTTTACTGTTCAGTGACACAAGGACTTGACCTTTTACTGTTAAGTGACACAAGGACTTGACCTTTTACTGTTAAGTGAGACAAGGACTTGACCTTTTACTGTTAAGTGACACAAGGTCTTGACCTTTTACTGTTAAGTGACACAAGGTCTTGACCTTTTACTGTTAAGTGAGATAAGGACTTGACCTTTTACTGTTAAGTGACACAAGGTCTTGACCTTTTACTGTTAAGTGACACAAGGTCTTGACCTTTTACTGTTAAGTGACACAAGGTCTTGACCTTTTCCTGTTAAGTGAGATAAGGACTTGACCTTTTACTGTTAAGTGAGACAAGGTCTTGACCTTTTACTGTTAAGTGACACAAGGTCTTGACCTTTTCCTGTTAAGTGAGATAAGGACTTGAACTTTTACTGTTAAGTGACACAAGGACTTGACCTTTTACTGTTAAGTGAGACAAGGTCTTGACCTTTTACTGTTAAGTGATACAAGGACTTGACCTTTTACTGTTAAGTGAGATAAGGACTTGACCTTTTACTGTTAAGTGACACAAGGACTTGACCTTTTACTGTTAAGTGACACAAGGACTTGACCTTTTACTGTTAAGTGAGATAAGGACTTGACCTTTTACTGTTAAGTGAGATAAGGACTTGACCTTTTACTGTTAAGTGAGACAAATGAGAAAGCCACAAGGACCTGACCTTTTACTGTTAAGTGAGATAAGGACTTGACCTTTTACTGTTAAGTGAGACAAATGAGAAAGCCACAAGGACCTGACCTTTTACTGTTAAGTGAGATAAGGACTTGACCTTTTATTGTTAAGTGAGATAAGGACTTGACCTTTTACTGTTAAGTGAGATAAGGACTTGACCTTTTACTGTTAAGTGACACAAGGACTTGACCTTTTACTGTTAAGTGAGATAAGGACTTGACCTTTTACTGTTAAGTGAGATAAGGACTTGACCTTTTACTGTTAAGTGAGACAAGGACTTGACATTTTACTGTTAAGTGACACAAGGACTTGAACTTTTACTGGTAAGTGACACAAGGACTTGACCTTTTACTGTTAAGTGACACAAGGACCTGACCTTTTACTGTTAAGTGAGACAAGGTCTTGATCTTTTACTGTTAAGTGAGATAAGGACTTGACCTTTTATTGTTAAGTGACACAAGGTCTTGACCTTTTACTGTAAAGTGAGACAAGGACTTGACCTTTTACTGTAAAGTGACACAAGTACATGACCTTTTCCTGTTAAGTGACACAAGGACTTGACCTTTTACTGTTAAGTGAGACAAGGACTTGACCTTTTACTGTTAAGTGACACAAGGACTTGACATTTTACTGTTCAGTGACACAAGGACTTGACATTTTACTGTTAAGTGATACAAGGACTTGACATTTTACTGTTAAGTGAGACAAGGACTTGACATTTTACTGTTAAGTGAGACAAGGACTTGACCTTTTACTGTTAAGTGAGACAAGGACTTGACCTTTTACTGTTAAGTGACACAAGGACTTGACATTTTACTGTTCAGTGAGACAAGGACTTGACATTTTACTGTTAAGTGATACAAGGACTTGACATTTTACTGTTAAGTGAGACAAGGACTTGACATTTTACTGTTAAGTGAGACAAGGACTTGACCTTTTACTGTTAAGTGAGACAAGGACTTGACCTTTTACTGTTAAGTGACACAAGGACTTGACATTTTACTGTTCAGTGAGACAAGGACTTGACATTTTACTGTTAAGTGATACAAGGACTTGACATTTTACTGTTAAGTGAGACAAGGACTTGACATTTTACTGTTAAGTGAGACAAGGACTTGACCTTTTACTGTTAAGTGACACAAGGACTTGACCTTTTACTGTTAAGTGAGACAAGGACTTGACCTTTTACTGTTAAGTGACACAAGGACTTGAACTTTTACTGTTAAGTGACACAAGGTCTTGACCTTTTACTGTTAAGTGAGACAAGGACTTGATCTTTTACTGTTAAGTGACACAAGGACTTGACATTTTACTGTTAAGTGAGACAAGGACTTGACATTTTACTGTTAAGTGAGACAAGGACTAGACCTTTTACTGTTAAGTGAGACAAGGACTTGACATTTTACTGTTAAGTGAGACAAGGACTTGACCTTTTACTGTTAAGTGAGACAAGGACTAGACCTTTTACTGTTAAGTGACACAAGGACTTGATCTTTTACTGTAAAGTGACACAAGTACATGACCTTTTACTGTTAAGTGACACAAGGACTTGACCTTTTACTGTTAAGTGACACAAGGTCTTGACCTTTTACTGTTAAGTGACACAAGGACTTGATCTTTTACTGTAAAGTGACACAAGTACATGACCTTTTACTGTTAAGTGACACAAGGACTTGACCTTTTACTGTTAAGTGACACAAGGACTTGACCTTTTACTGTTAAGTGACACAAGGTCTTGACCTTTTACTGTTAAGTGAGACAAGGACTTGACCTTTTACTGTTAAGTGAGACAAGGACTTGACCTTTTACTGTTAAGTGAGACAAGGACTTGACCTTTTACTGTTAAGTGAGACAAGGACTTGACCTTTTACTGTTAAGTGACACAAGGACTTGACCTTTTACTGGTAAGTGAGACAAGGACTTGACCTTTTACTGTTAAGTGAGACAAGGACTTGACCTTTTACTGTTAAGTGAGACAAGGACTTGACCTTTTACTGTTAAGTGACACAAGGACTTGACCTTTTACTGGTAAGTGACACAAGGACTTGACCTTTTACTGTTAAGTGAGACAAGGACTTGACCTTTTACTGTTAAGTGACACAAGGACTTGACCTTTTACTGTTAAGTGACACAAGGACTTGACCTTTTACTGTTAAGTGACACAAGGTCTTGACCTTTTACTGTTAAGTGAGACAAATGAGAAAGCGAATGCATTTTCAATGATTGGCCAGAAATTGGGCTGAATACGCCCTCAGTGTTAAACAGGCATCAGTGTTTCTATCAGAGGGCGGTGAAAATAGTCTAGTCAATCTGCCAACCTGTTCACCCCTCCAGTAGCCACAATAGACTCTCTATTCCATTGAACCAGACCAGTCTACTGTGGTCTGTAGGGGTGAGACAAAGGTTTCTACATAATCAACCCCCTATCAAATTGCAACATGGGTTTTATATCTTCAAAAATACTTTGTGAAGTTCGTGATGTTTGGGAAGGAAAACTTGTTCTGAGATTTCCGAGACCTGATCACAGAAGTATTTTTGAAATTGTTGAATTCTTATATCTGTTTTATGTTGTTTGGTGTTGAGATTTTCTGTTTCATTTGTTGTAAAACTAATGTATTGTACCTTAAAAACTCAACTTGTGCATTTATTTTAGCCTTTTTATGGAAAAAAGTATTAAAGTATAAAATGAAAAGAAATGCTGATCATTGAGAAATTTATGAACTTCTTCTGTTAAAAGCATTAATCGGGCTTCTCATGAACTATGCACAAATCACCTGAGTTTTTACGGTATTTATTGACAATGAACTGATTATGTAAGATTGCTTGCACCAGAGCATTTTGACTCATTCATTCTTGGTCCCTTAAAATTCATAATGAACTATTCCTACCTTCGAATTGGAAGAGTTCAAATGTATCTTCAGGGGTGAATGCTTTCAGAATGCTTACAAATCAATGCTGTACATGATTATCAAATTTTGTTCTGTGCAGAGACTCAAAATTTTTTAAAACTTCTGGATTGAATCAAAATACTTCATGTGTATGTTCAAGATCATAGATTAGTAGTATTTGTTTTATAAAATGTTTGATTTAATTTTGTCCTTGAATTTTTTCACAGAACAGAAATTCTCTACTTTCAGAGAACAGGTGTTGAACCCATTTTATAAGGTTTCCAGATTAATAAGGGGTTTAGAATTATAACTTTCCAAAGAATCTTCAAATTTAAAAAAAAAAAATAAAATCATTAAAAATTATAGAGCTTCCGTCATGTTTCATTTCGGATCAGATTTTCAAAAAATTGTGATAACTAAAATTTGTTACAATGAAGCATTGATATTTCATCCTGGAAGAACATGTTTTTTTTTTGTAATTTATAATTGTAGTATGCAAAAAAAGTTGTACTGCTGTTAACACATTCTCCCCTGAAAACAAATTTGAACTCTTCCAATTGAGGTTGAAAAAGTTCATTATGAAATTGAAGGGTTGAACTTTTATCTGGAAGCCCTATGCATGAAATATCTTGGGATAACTTTAAAACTTTTAAACTCATTCACCCCTGAAGACACATTTGAACTCTCCCAAATCAAAGGTTGGAATAGGTCATTTTGAAATTTCAGGGGTGAGTGAGTTTATTTACCCAATGGATGTCTTAAAGTTTCTGTGGAAGTGGAACATTAACAGTTTGTGAACAAATTTAGATAAGAAATTGCAATGTATGAACATATTAACATAGACAATATCTCATGCATCAATTTGACGAGTACTTGTTTGACAAGTCTAAAGAGCGAGAGATTTCCACTTCCACAGGTATAATTATAATCTTTATTTCAGTGCAGATAAATTTATTTTACTTGTCCTTATGTTTTTGAAATTCATTTTCAAAATTTTTGTATTAAAAAAACTTTAATACTTTCAAAGCCAAGTTCCATATTGAAGCAAAAGCCATGTGTGTAGAAGGATAATAGTGATTTTTTAACAGGTTTTGTCGATTCTTGCATGTTGTTGCCAGTTATAAGGTTTCCAAGTGTTTATAAAAGAATTGCTGCCCTTGTTAAAATTTTGTTTAGGATTAACAAGAGTTGTTTCCCCTTGTTAAGAGTAATTTGCTAAGGATTAACAAGAGTTGTTTCCCTTTGTTAAGAGCAATTTGTTCAGGATTAACAAGAGTTGTTTCCCCTTGTTAAGAGTAATTTGTTCAGGATTAACAAGAGTTGTTTCCCCTTGTTAAGAGTAATTTGTTCAGGATTAACAAGAGTTGTTTCCCCTTGTTACGAGTAATTTGTTCAGGATTGACAAAAGTTGTTTCCCCTTGTATGAGTAATTTGTCCAACCTGGATATATGAGAGTTGTTTGCCCTTGATAAGAGTAATTTAATTTGTCCAGGATATTTGAGAATTATTTGCACTTGTTGTTAAGAGTGATTTGTCCGAAATATATGAGAGCTATTTGCCCTGTGAAGAGTGATGTGTCCAGGAATCGTTATACAAGAGTTGTTTCCCTTTGTACAAGTAATTTGTTTGTGATATATAAGAGAGTTGTTTCCTCTTGGTATAAGTAAAGTGGTTTCCCTAAATTTGATGTAAGATGTTTGTCAAAGATATTAATATAATAGAGTTGTTTCCTTTGTTACGAAGTATAAGTTGTAAATATAAGAGATTTGTTTCCCATATTTAATCTAGGATACATGTGTGATCCTTCTCCCTGTGTTGAAAGTTATTATTCCTACAATATCATCTTGTACAAATTTGATCTCTTCCAGAACTTCCAGAGATAATTTTGAAAAGTTCTGTCATTTGTTGATTAATGCACATAAAGGAATAATCTGGTCAATCTTTTCTTAGTCATGCCTTTTGATGACAGATGGTTACTGAATGGTTTTGGTATGAATACAGTATATATACAGTACATTTTCAGTATAGGTACAGTATGTTTACAGTATAGGTATATTATTGTCTGGTAATGTAAATAAGGAGTAGGGTTACAGTATAGATACAGTATTGTCTGGTAATGTTAGGAGTAGGGTTACAGTATAGGTACAGTATTGTCTGGTAATGTTAGGAGTATGGTTACAGTATAGGTATATTATTGTCTGGTAATGTAAATTAGGAGTAGGGTTACAGTATAGATACAGTATTGTCTGGTAATGTAAATTAGGAGTAGGGTTACAGTATAGATACAGTATTGTCTGGTAATGTTAGGACTATGGTTACAGTATAGGTATAGTATTGTCTGGTAATGTTAGGAGTAGGGTTACAGTATAGATACAGTATTGTCTGGTAATGTTAGAACTATGGTTACAGTATAGGTATAGTATTGTCTGGTAATGTTAGGAGTAGGGTTACAGTATAGGTACAGTATGGTTACAGTATAGGTACAGTATGGTTACAGTATAGATACAGTATTGTCTGGTAATGTTAGGAGCAGGGTTACAGTATAGGTACAGTATGGTTACAGTATAGGTACAGTATGTTTACAGTATATGTACGGTACCTTTGCAGTATAGGTACGATATTGTCTGGTAATGTTAGGAGCAGGGTTACAGTATAGGTACAGTATGGTTACAGTATAGGTACAGTATGTTTACAGTATATGTACGGTACCTTTGCAGTATAGGTACGATATTGTCTGGTAATGATAGGAGTATGGTTACAGTATAGATACAGTACCTTTGCAGTATAGGTACAGTATGGTTACAGTATAGGTACAATACATTTACAGTATAGGTACAGTATTGTCTGGTAATGTAAATTAGGAGTAGGGTTATAGTATAGATACAGTATTGTCTGGTAATGTTAGGAGTATGGTTACAGTATAGGTACAGTATGTTTACAGTATAGATACAGTACCTTTGCAGTATAGGTACAGTATGGTTACAGTATAGGTACAATACATTTACAGTATAGGTACAGTATTGTCTGGTAATGTTAGGAGTAGGGTTACAGTATAGATACAGTATTGTCTGGTAATGTTAGGAGTATGGTTACAGTATAGGTATAGTATTGTCTGGTAATGTTAAGAGTAGGGTTACAGTATAGGTACAGTATGGTTACAGTATAGGTACAGTACCTTTGCAGTATAGGTACAGTATAGGTACAGTATGGTTACAGTATAGGTACGATATTGTCTGGTAATGTTAGGAGTAGGGTTACAGTATAGGTACAGTATTGTCTGGTAATGTTAGGAGTAGGGTTGCAGTATAGATACAGTATTGTCTGGTAATGTTAGGAGTATGGTTACAGTATAGGTACAGTATGTTTACAGTATAGATACAGTACCTTTGCAGTATAGGTACAGTATAGGTACAGTATGGTTACAGTATAGGTACGATATTGTCTGGTAATGTTAGGAGTAGGGTTACAGTATAGGTACAGTATTGTCTGGTAATGTTAGGAGTAGGGTTGCAGTATAGGTACAGTATTGTCTGGTAATGTTAGGAGTATGGTTACAGTATAGGTATAGTATTGTCTGGTAATGTAAATTAGGAGTAGGGTTACAGTATAGATACAGTATTGTCTGGTAATGTTAGGAGTAGGGTTACAGTATAGGTACAGTATGGTTACAGTATAGGTACAGTATGGTTACAGTATAGGTACAGTACGCTTACAGTGTAGGTACAGTACGTTTACAGTATAGGTACAGTATGGTTACAGTATAGGTACAATACGTTTACAGTATAGGTACAGTATTGTCTGGTAATGTTAGGAGTAGGGTTACAGTATAGAAACCTTATGGTCCCCAGCTATTTCTTATCTATGATATTCAATCTGCTGATCTTCTCTCCTTCATGACAAAGTTGTTGGCTTGGCATGTGATTGGAGTTGTGCCCCTTTATGAGAGTTGTGCCCCTTTATTACAGGGTTCGTGTGCGAGACATCAATGAAGCATTTAAAGAGCTAGGGACCATGGTTTCCCTCCACACCTCCAGCAGCCAGCCCCTAACCAAACTCATGATCCTTCAGCACGCGGTCAATGTAATCACGACGCTGGAGGCTCAGGTCAGAGGTACGTATTCCTGTTGGTTATCCAGCCTATTCCTCAATACCTCACTTCCGTCATCTTCGCCCCTTAAATAGTCCAAGGCTCATTGTGCACCACCTTGTCCATACAAGAACACTAGGTTCTTCATTTGATGCACATCAAAAAGATCTCGCTGAAGTGTAGCAGTATAAAACTATCTTGATTATGAAGTATGTTGTTGCCTCTGTAATCAGATATCGGCCTAGGTTTTGATTTTGATGGCTTTACATCCACTTGGGGTCTTATGACCTTTCAGTGGACGACCTCAGCCTAGTGAATGGTCATGTTTTATACTCGAGATCAGTTAAACAGCCAGCCATCGGTTTGTCTAGTTTTGCTATCACATACTCCAGGAATGAAGAAAGCAAAAGTGTCCAATACTCTTGAATATCATGGATTATCCTGCATCAGATCCTAATCTTGTAGAATGAAAATTATGGAAAAAATTCGCATAATTTAAAAAAATTTCCATTCTGAACAAGTCAGGTGTGCTGCTGTTGAACCATCTTGTGATTCTGATTTGTAAAATATATTCATATTTTGTGTCAAGTGTAGATAGATTAATAAAACAAAATCACTTGAAACTGATGTGTGTTTATCAATTGTTGATCAAAAACGGTACAAGCTGCTTTATCAGACTTCAACTATCTGTCCATTTGTTAACTGTTAAAGATTCCTTGTGTTTATCTTACTTATAGAAAAATGAAATAAATGAAAGTACAATTTAAAAATATTTTCTCAATCTGGCTCTTGGTTTCTGTCCCTGTAAAACACTGAACTCTAAGGGGGTTGACCAGACTGAGTATTTAAATCCATATGTTTGCAGGCAAAGATTCCTTATGTTTATCTTTTATTATAGAAAAATATAAAAATAAGTGAAAGTATAATTTAGAAATATTTTCTCACAAAGTGACACTTTTGTTCCTGTCCCTGTAGAACATTATCTAAACTCTAAGGCGGTAGACCAGATTGTAACTGTCAGTCTATTTGTTTGCTTTTAAAGATTCCCTATGTTTAAATTCTAATGAGAAAAGTACAATTAAAAAGTATTTCCTGAGCTTGACACTTTTGTTTCTGTCCCTGTAGAACGTAATCTGAACCCTAAGGCGGCATGCCTTAAACGTCGTGAGGAGGAGAAGACGGACGAGATGCCGGGAGGGCGTGGCCTGTCTTCTGATGATATTGCCGCACAGCAGGCCGCTCTGGCAGGTAAGGTACGCAACATGTTGCTACCTTTTCTAACCGAACACCATGACGACGACCTAGATAACAACTACCAAGGCAGCTAAGGTCCTCTCCCACAGATCGCCCCCAGTTTGTGTGAAGGTAACAAACAAACCAGTTTGGTTATTCATCTCTGTCTCCTTCTCTCTCTCTCTCATTTCGTTATTCATCCTCTGTCTGTCTCTCATTCCGTCTCTTTTTGCACCAAAGCAAGGAAAGATATGAATTATAACATTGTTTCTAAATTTTGACATTGCTTTAATGATTTAAATGAATTAACAAAATTTTTCCTCTTTTAATATGTCTTATCTATCAAATTAAACGACTCTTGATTTCTGCGTGATATTCTCCTCTCACGGATTTCTTATCTATCATTCTTCAGCTGTCTTCTCAACTATCTCTCCTCTGTGACCTTTGAACTTTCCTCATTGATGATGCGTGACCTTTCATGTTGATCTCTTTGCTCTTTGGTCAACTATGACCTTTCTCCTCTCATTATCTGTGACCTTTCTCTTGACCCTTGACCTGTGACCCTGGTGATGGCTAACACTCCTTTATCACGTACCATTTTACATTATCATGTATCTAACAGGAGTCTGGATTGAATCAATATTATTGCAGTATTTTGTGTATTTGTAAAACAATTAGATATTTGTAGAGGTCCCGGATTGTTTGTACTGTAATTGCACATTCATATTTCTTGGTAAAAGTTCTCGGTGTTCAAAACCAAATTATCATTGTTTTGACCAATGTAGTATTTTCTCTATATGGCCTAGCAGAGCTATCTGATTACCAATAGTCCCCAGGCCTAGTATAGTCTACAGGCCTTGTATAGTCTCCAGGCCTAGTAGAGCTCTCTGATTACCAAAAGTCCCCAGGCCTAGTAAAGTCTCCAAGCCTAGTATTGTCTCCAGGCCTAGTAGAGCTCTCTGATTACCGATAGTCTCCAGGCCTAGTAGAGCTATCTGATTACCGATAGTCCCCAGGCCTAGTATAGTCTACAGGCCTAGTATAGTATCCAGGCCTAGTAGAGCTCTCTGATTACCGTTAGTCTACAGGCTTAGTATAGTCTACAGGCCTAGTATAGTCTCCAGGCCTAGTAGAGCTGTCTGATTACCGATAGTCTCCAGGCCTAGTAGAGCTATCTGATTACCGATAGTCCCCAGGCCTAGTAGAGTTATTTGATTAACGATAGTCTTCAGGCCTAGTATAGTCCCCAGGCCTAGTGGAGCATTCTGATTACCGATAGTCTCCAGGCCTAGTATAGTCTATAGGCCTAGTATAGTCTCCAGGCCTAGTAGAGCTCTCTGATTACCGTTAGTCTCCAGGCCTAATATAGTCTCCAGGCCTAGTAGAGCATTCTGATTACCGATAGTCTCCAGGCCTAGTATAGTCTACAGGCCTAGTATAGTCTTCAGGCCTAGTAGAGCTATCTGATTACCGATAGTTTCCAGGCCTAGTATAGTCTACAGGCTTAGTATAGTCTCCAGGCCTAGTAGAGCTCTCTGATTACCAAAAGTCCCCAGGCCTAGTATAGTCTACAGGCCTAGTATAGCTATCTGATTACCGATAGTCCCCAGGCCTAGTATAGTCTACAGGCCTAGTATAGTCTCCAGGCCTAGTAGAGCTATCTGATTACCGATAGTCTCCAGGCCTAGTATAGTCTACAGGCTTAGTATAGTCTCCAGGCCTAGTAGAGCTCTCTGATTACCAAAAGTCCCCAGGCCTAGTATAGTCTACAGGCCTAGTATAGCTATCTGATTACCGATAGTCCCCAGGCCTAGTATAGTCTACAGGCCTAGTATAGTCTCCAGGCCTAGTAGAGCTCTCTGATTACCGTTAGTCTCCAGGCCTAGTATAGTCTACAGGCCTTGTATAGTCTCCAGGCCTAGTAGAGCTCTCTGATTACCAAAAGTCCCCAGGCCTAGTAAAGTCTCCAAGCCTAGTATAGTCTCCAGGCCTAGTATAGTCTCCAGGCCTAGTAGAGCTCTCTGATAGGGGCCTGTAGTTACCGGAATTAAATCAGGCCCCCTTAAATTTAGATTCCATGTTCTATGTTAAGAAACTTGGTGTTGTGTGTACCTTTGTGATTGTAACTAACATGATTCCGTCTGATCCAGATAGCCCTTCCATGAGTCTGCCGGGGATGATGAACATTGGATGTAGCCGGGTCCCCGGGGCCCGGGCAGGCGCCATTGTGGGGGGTCGGGACGGCGAGGTCCAGCTACACAGCGCCTTCTCCTACCTGGGTCAAGAGAACAGCCCGGTGACCTCTGACCCCTACCGGTACAGCGACGTCAAGTATTCAATGCGCGACTGTGATGGAAGCCTAGGAAATGCGAACCTATCGCAGAAGAAATTTCTCGGGGATGGGGCAGGGAGTCGTCCTCCCCAAGGCCTGAGTGGGGACGAGAAGACCCGGGGAGGCATCTTTGGGAACATGCAGTGCTCACGGACTAAATGATGCTGGGAGCATACATTGTTCACAAACTTAATGACACAGGGAGCAGGCATTGTTCATGGACAAAGTGACACGATAAACATGCAGTGCTCGTGGACTCCTTCATCAGGGAGCTTGCATTGTGGTTCATGGACTTAATGACACGGAGAGCATGTACTGTTCACATTTCAGTGACCAGCATGCTTACTTCATTTATCTACGTATACATGATATGTGTGTATATATATATATATGTATAGATATTACACTACGGCGGCAAAGACCAAAGCGCGGTGAGAAAGGAACAAGATTGTATATACGTTGATTCATACTTAATGAAGCTGTACATAATTGGGGCTGGTAGAATGAATTCCCGACCAGTCGTAACCATTGGCGATAAATCTATCGGGAGGGACATTGGTAGTCTAACACACCTCCGACTAGGAACAAACAATTTGTATCAAATCAAATAGAGAAAAAAAGGGAAGATTTGTCGCTGATGTCTTGAGTGAGTGGTTGTGACGTTGTATTTGATCTCTAGTTCCCGTTAAACAAGGGGGGTAAGCGTGCGAAGCTTGTATGAAAAAGGGAGATAACTTAATATTTTACAAAATATTGTTTTGTTCTGAGGTTCAGAAGATTTCTATGAGTGAATGCTCTTACTTAGAGTTACATTGAACCTAAGTTCAGAGGTCATACAGTAACGTTGACCTTAAGTTCAGAGGTTGTACAGTTACATTGAACCTTAGTTCAGAGGTCATACAGTAACTTTGAACCTAAGTTCAGAGGTCATACAGTAACTTTAAACTAAAGTTTCATAGGTCATACAGTTACTTTAAACTTAAGTTCAGAGGTTGTAGTTATGTTGAACCTAAGTTCAGAGGTCATACAGTTACGTGGAACTTAAGTTCAGAGGTCAAAATGCCTATTTATAGAGAGCAAGCATGTAATAATAAAACTGTTTTAGTATGCATATCCTGTTTGTAATTTCCTGAATATTTTGTTTTTTTTCTGAAGTCAAGTTTTCTTCCAATGATGTGAGGATGTGAATTTCAGTCGTAGAACTAACAAGGAGAAAGGATCTGACCTGTGTGTCTCCCTTGTTTATTCTACGGAGCAGCTGTGTTAGTTAGTTTGATGCTAATGTTACCATAACTGTACCCTTGACATATGAGAGGCTAATTCTGATTGGTTGGTTGTGAATAACTATATTAGTGTGTGATAGTGACCACCAGGTGGGGCTATTGTGCCTTGGTCAGCAAACAGCTTTATCTTCCGTTCGCCCCTAAAATTGCATGATGGACTATTCCAGCCTTTGATATGGAGGAGTTCAAGCGTGTCTTCAGGGGTGAATGAGTTTATCTGAACAAACATCTCTGTAGGTTGTTCTACAGTTTTGGGACGGCTAATTTTATTAACGAAGTGCTGCCGATATCATAAACAGTTGGGAAACACTGTTAACCAAAAAATTTTCGTGTGCGATTAATTTTCGCATATATATTTTTGGGTTGGTTAAAATTCGCAAAAATTAATCATCACGAAATAGTTTCAATCTGAGGTATGCCAACTGTAGTACTGTACTGTACATAAAATTTATGACCAATTTTATCACGAAAATAAGTTGGTTTACAGAAACTATCTGTCTTGCTGGACCCAAGCCGTTTGTGAGGTATGAGATAACATCATTTTGTTTTGTTTCGATCGAGAGAGAGATAGAAGAGAGAGAGAGAGAAAGAAAGAAAGAAAGAGGGGTTTGGGGTTTGGGTAGGGGCTCCTTGCAGTGAGTTGAGATACTAATTGTGGAGTGTTTAACTTGTTCACCCCTGATTACACATTTGAACTCTCCCAAATCAAGGGTTTGAATAGTTCATTATGAAATTTCAGGGGTGAATGAGTTGTTCACCCCTTTTCCACTTTAGTAGACTCTTCCTTGTGATGATTAGGACAAGTCCATTTTAGTCTGTGGGGAAAGGAGCATGAATCACGTGGAGACAGACAGGACATGTCAGGTATTACTGACAGTTTGTAAAATGTCCCAAGCAATTCTCTCGTTGTGGTTTGAAAGATTTTTTTATTTTTTTTTGTTGCCTATTGAACATGAAAAGTAAAGATTTTTAATGTAAACCACATAATTTTGGTGCATATATCTCATCTGTAACCAGGCTTCTGGTTTGATACAAGGCTGTCGTGTTTTGTATACGACTTTTTCATTGTTATTTACTTTTTTTTTTTACATTTAGACACGTGTTTCCCTGTACGTAAACCCTCGTGTCCTTCTATCCTAAAGTAAGAAACAGAACACATGTTCTTGTGTCTCTGTATCCGTTTACAGAAACACCCGGTCGTCTCCTGAATTTAGGAGGTGAAATCCCCGCAATGTGTATGGAGAATTGATCAAAAACTTGTGAGTGAAATTTAAAATGCCCTTATTTCCTGGAACTGCCTATAAAGAATAAAGGATTTATTTTTCAATTTCTTCTCTGTAAATTGGAATACAACTGTAAGTCCAGTATCAGTCTTCGTGTGTACATCACATGTAGCTGTTTCTGTCTGAATTAGAAGACATCTGTTAGTACAGTATCAGTCTTTGTGTGTACATCACATGTTGCTGTTCCTGTCTTAAATCGTGTATCACCACAGCAAGAAAAACGTGTTTCTTTCCTTCGAGAATCTCCGATAGATTTTTTTTGTCAAAATTTTTTATGTTGAAGCCAAAAGCTAGGATTGGTTGTCTATGTAATAATGTACCTTTAATCATGTACCAAAAATACCTTGTAATGTTACCATTAATAGTTGTCATGGTTGTTACTAGTAACAGTTGTCATGGTTGTTACCAGTAACAGTTGTCATGGTTATAATGTTACCAGTAACAGTTGTCATGGTTATGATGTTACCAGTAACAGTTGTCATGGTTATGATGTTACCAGTAACAGTTGTCATGGTTATGATGTTACCACTAACTGTTGTCATGGTTATAATGTTACCAGTAACAGTTGTCATGGTTGTTACTAGTAACAGTTGTCATGGTTATAATGTTACTAGTAACAGTTGTCACGGTTATAATGTTACCAGTAACAGTTGTCATGGTTATGATGTTACCAGTAACTGTTGTCATGGTTATAATGTTACCAGTAACAGTTGTCATGGTTATAATGTTACCAGTAACAGTTGTCATGGTTATAATGTTACCAGTAACAGTTGTCATGGTTATAATGTTACCAGTAACTGTTGTCATGGTTATAATGAAGACTGCTTGATCTTCATGGTTATTAGGCCCTGTGGTAACTGGGACAGACTTGTTGCCACGACAATAAAATTTGGTAACTAAGACAGACAACAGGTTGTCGCTAGGATTTGACCCTGTCATTTTCCTAGTTTGTTATTGACATCATCTTACATGTACGAATGTATATGTGTGTTGTATGGAATTACTATCATTATAGTTGTCACCCGTCACTTCCAGTTTTACAAATTTTAATAAATTTTATCATCTATTTTTGAAATGGAATATTTGCTACTTTGAGAATATGCGTAGTTGTAACGATATGATCAAGATCGTACTCGGTAACCGTTCTGGTCGACAGATGAACAGATTCAGTCCCTCGAATCAAAGTCGTACACAAATCATCAGATCATAAATTATCTGTAAGGTAAATAACTTGATGTAATCACTTTATGAAATAAGAAAGTGAATTTCCTTTATAAGATGCACGACTTCTCGAAGATTGATTCGAGGTCACATGACCGAGAGTGGCGATAGGTCACCGAGTACTTCTGATTGTAGTTGTAGACCAGTAGAGGGCGCTTTGTCTCTAACATGTTAGAGGGATGTCGGCGTCAAACATTGGTTCTTGTATAAAAGGGTACAAAATAAAGTATAAATGATGACCCAAGACTTCTGATTCTTATTTCACTTTGTGTTGTGTTTCTTATTGTCAACTGAACTAACCGTTTACACCCTACACACTGAAAACATTGTCAAATACTTAGCAAACCTCATTGGAACAGGATTGGAGGAAGTTTGGAGTACAACACAGCATGAAGATGTGTTCATAGACTTTTGTTGCCAATTCAGTTTAGAGAACATGCTGCAGTTTGTGGTAATATTACTAAATATGGACCTGGTTAAGAAAATGTAAGAAAAAATCAGAGAATACAAAGCACCAACCAAACCTTCATAGAACTCAAAATCGCAATCTGATTAAAATCATATCTCTGCTGCGTCAAGATCTGACAACATCCCATAGGGGGGTCACGTTCTGGTGATTTTTTGCATTAGCCAATCAAATTACTACATTCAGAATCTTAAATGTGAATGTTTTGAGTTGGAAAAAAAACTTGTATAATCCTATCTGTACGTTTAGTCATTTCGTCACAAGGCAATGTGTTTATTGTGACGAAATGACTTGGTGCTTATGACAGCCGTGTCCTGTCATCAATCAGAAAAGTCTACTGGAGTGTGACTTGCATAATCGCATTTGTCCGTTTAGTCATTTCGTCAACAAAAAAGTTCATGTGAAATAATGTGACGAAAATATTGAGACGAAACGACTTGCCCCAGGATGACGGGTCATAGGAAAATTATCTTGGTGTTAAGAGGCGACAAAGGTCACCAGAACATGACCTCTTATGGGGTGTTGTCAGATTCTTGCAAAACGGAGTGAAAACAAGGAAATGCGTTTCGATCAGATTGTCAAAATTGATTTAACCAGTACAAAATTCGAACAAAAAAGATTTACACGGAAACCCTTGAAAAGTACAAGAGAATGAATACAACCAGGTGTTCCGGGGGAATAAGCGTCTTCATCAACGTCACCTGCCATGTAAATCTAGGTCAGATCCAAGTAAATGACATGGCCTCAAAGTGAGAACTGAGGCATGACTGTCAATCAAAACAAGCAGGCATACTAATGAGCATATTCAAAATCTAGAATATACATGCATTTCATTGAGACCAATATGGCAACCATGAAACTCGCAGTGTTCATTAACCTGTATCTCTTGAATCCTTGTGTAGTAAGTGTGTTCGTCAGCAGCTGATATCTATCACAAAAATCTTGATATTCATAGCAATCTCTAGATTATTGAATCAACTGCGACATGTAAACACCATAGGATGGAGAAGCAGGTATGTTACTATCAAGAAATTGAAAGTGCACGATCGAAAAATTGAAGTCGTCGTGTTTATCGTATAGCTTGGTAGATCTTATGTAAAGATCAATTTAAGCAGCCAGCTGACGTAGAAGAGTCGGTTGTGTCCTTTATTTCTAGCTCGGAAGGGTATATACAGTTGCGTGCCATAAGTCTTTCTTTTTCTTATTTTGCTATAATTTCTTTGTATTTCCAACTTTTTTCAATGTATTTTCCTGACTTCGTTTCGGGATCATTTTTAATGAAATTTTGTGTACTTATAGATAATTATTTCCTGTTTCATTTCATACTATTTTCACTGTTTTCCGTTATGTATAATTAGAGAAACCATAATTTATTTACAACATCCAATTTTCGGGACGCCATTTTGACGTCATTTTGGTAACGTTATATAACGAAATGGCGTCACACGGAAATTAGCAGTGTAGATAATTCTGTATAGCTCCATTAATACACAATGGAAAATTAAATAAATATCATGAGAGGAAACCTTGTATATTTCTGTACCAAATGACAAAAAAATTGTCAAAATCCATCCATAAACGAAGTCAGGAAAATTCATCAAAAAAAGTTGGATATATTCAAAGAATATATAGCAAAATAAAAAAATTGAAAGACTTATGGCACGTAACTGTAGGTCGACCTGGTCGACATACGTTTTGTTGTTTAAAGACGACACATTTTCGATGAAACTTAAACTGAAGTCGAAAGGTATTTGGTTATGTCTTTGTTACTTGTTGTAGAACTTACACAAAATAGTTTTCTCTCTTCGCTCCCAAAAATTGAATCGTCTGTGTATTTGTTGACCCTTATGCTAAGGAAACCAATCTTCAAGCAAGGTATAGTGTTGATAATGAACAAGTAATGAAGGTTCAGTAATCTAGATCTCAAAACCCAATGTTCCGTGTAAATCTATTTGATTCCTGATGAAGATTGTTATATCTTGTATGAAGTAGTTGCTTTATTTTCTACCAAACCTCGTTACATCTATATCAATGTATTTTATAGAACGAGGAAAGTACATGTACAAAATACTAATATCAAAATGTTGAGATATTTTATCTGCCAATTCTACAAATATATAGAGGTGACGTAACGAGTGATTGTTGGAAATGGTATATATTTCACCCGAGTCTGTTTATTTTCAAAAGAACACGAGCTTTAGAAAATTAACTTACGAGAGTGAAATAAATACCATATCCTACAACCATGAGTCGTGTGACCTGTTTCTATCACAATTTCAGCCCCAAAACGGCAGTATTTTATTAAATTAAATACAAATGAACGGCGGACAATAAGGGCGTAAACTATAGGATCGTATTTCACCGCCAAATGATGACGTCATCAACAAGTGACGTTGTTCCGGTCAAAGTTCACCATGTCAACTAATCAAAATGCGCGAGTTTGTTTATTCCACGTGTGGTGTGAACCTAACGTTACTGAACAGTTGTAATAATTAGTTGATACCCTGAGAGTTGAATAATACCCACCTATTGTGGTACACAATACCAAACAAGTAATTATGAGTGAAAACAAATCTTTACTGGAAAATCACATTAAATTTCGCTTTGGTGGAACTTGATGATAATGTTTTCTTACGCCGAAGTGAAATCCTTTAATTAACGATATTGTTGAAAAAATCTAATATCGCTTACTCTTCCGGAACACCTGGTCTTATTCTCTTTGTGCTTTTACGATTGCCTCCATGTATACAAATCTTTCCTTTGTTCCTTTTTGCCTCTAGTGTAATCGATTTTGAATTCGGATTAAGGTTTTGTTGAAGATTTGGTATTCTCTGATTTTTTTTCTGAAAGTTATGATATGGTGGTGATGCTGAGTTTCCGATTCGCTGTTTTGCCTGTTCACCCTTAGAACTAATTCTAGCTTGGAAGAACATCGATAAAAAAACCCGTAAACCCGGAAAAAATATTTAAAAGCTTTATGATCAACTAATATTACAACAAACATGTAAATTTTTTTACAAACCAAGATGTCCAATTGGACTGTATTGACAACACGACTTCACCAAAGGGTTTCGATATGACTGTATGATCTTTCTCAACATCTATTGGTTTTAGCGTGTGTTTTACTCCCTTACAACTGGTATTCAATTAAACAAACGGCAGGAACGTTAGGTCTAAAACTTTTTGAATTTTAAGATCGAGCTGTTTGAAGCTGTTCGTAGCATGCTTATTGATAATTATGCTATTGATATAAAGGATCGCCGTCGGAAACCCACGGTGTACTTCTCTATCGTTTGTATATATAATAGAGAAATGTACTGTGGGTTTCCGACGATGATGAGGTTATACTTTAATAAAAAGAGAATACAGTTCGGAATCCGGATAAAGATCTCTCCCGCCGTTCGATATTTATATCTACCCTCTACACTTCCTGGTTGGAGACGAGTCCAAGGTGTAAACAAGTGTCCCGCCGTAGAAGTCCAGTCTGTCCTTCCCGTGTCGATATCGGAAGCTTACAAGGTGAGTGTAAGGACCTAAGGTGTTGTTGTTACGTACACTTCTGTCTATATCACAAACAATGTTTAGTTATATCTGAATATTACATATTTATATGAACTTCCCTGTTGACAAAGTTTTGCTGTACTAGATATATACAAAACGAAAGTACACGTAAGTATCACGTCTATGATCATATATCGACTATAACATGTTTAAACACGGTTATCCGCTTGTACTGACAATATTTACGGGTTTATATTATGAAGTACGTATAGATTATACTGTGCGTTGTCAAGCGTGATCCGTCCTATTTATTTATCAATATAGACAATCACGAACTCTAGATCAGTGCTCCATTAAATGGACTTTTACGTCAAATTCAGTTATACATTTAAATCAATGGCCTGTGTGTTATTATGATTGCAGTTTGTCAAGTTCGTTTAAATCGTATACACGGAAGTAGGTAGCTACATTATATGTGAATGTAATTATAATGTTATGTTCGCCGACATTAGATTGTCAGAGACGATCGACAGGACACTTGATAATTATAAAAGCGTATGATTTGCACTGTACCTACACTAATACTCCTATCCTTTTCCCATGGTGACCCCTCTCACTAACACCACAATCTCTTTCCCGAGGTGATCCCCTCTCCCTATAAGCTAGCACCCCTATTCCTTTCCCGTGGTGACCCCTCCCACTAACACTCCTACTTCCTTCCCGTGGTGAGACCATTCTCATTTACACTCTTATCCCATTCTTGTGGTGACCCCTTCCCCTAACACCTATTCCCTTCCCGTGGTGACCCCTTTCACTAACAATACTATTCCTTTCGATGGTGTTACTCTCTCATTAACACCTAATTCCTTTCGGTGGTGACCCTTCTGATTATCACCTAATTCAATTTTTGTGTTGATCACCTCTCATTAACACCTAATTCCCTTTCGGTGGTAACCTTTCTCATTAACACCTAATTCCATTTTTAGCTCACCTGGCCCGAAGGGCCAAGTGAGCTTATGTGATGGTGCAGCGTCCGTCCGTCCGTCCGTCCGTCCGTCCGTCCGTCCGTCCGTCCGTCCTGCGTCCGTCAACTTTTTCCTTTAAACGACTTCTTCTAAAATACTGAAAGGCCCAGTGACATGAAATTTGGCTGGTAGATTTCTTGGAAGGAGCTGAACAAAGTTTGCGAAAAAAAATCACTTTGACCTAATTTCAAGGTCACAGGGGTCAAAAATGTCGAAACCTTCAAACAACTTCTTCTAAAATACCGTCAGGCATAGAGACTTCATATTTGACCAGTAGCTTCCTTAGATGAAGCCAAATAAAGTTTGCGAAAAGAAATGACCTTGACCAATATTCAAGGTCACCGTGAGGTTAAATCTATTTTAACCTTTAAACGACTTCTTCTGAAATACCAAAAGCCCTAGAAACATGATATTTGGCTGAAATGTCCCTTGGATGAAGCCCGACAAAGTTTGCGAAAAGAAATGACCTTGACCTATATTCAAGGTCACAGGGGTCAAATCTGTTAAAACCTTTAAACGACTTCTTCTGAAATACCAAAAGCCCTAGAAGCATGATATTTGGCCGAAAGGTTCCTTGGATGAAGCCGGACAAAGTTTGCGAAAAGAAATGACCTTGACCTATATTCAAGGTCACATGGGTCAAATCTGTTAAAACCTTTAAACGACTTCTTCTGAAATACCAAAAGCCCTAGAAGCATGATATTTGGCTGAAAGGTTCCTTGGATGAAGCCGGACAAAGTTTGCGAAAAGAAATGACCTTGACCTTTATTCAAGGTCACAGGGGTCAAATTTGTTAAAACCTTTAAACGACTCTTTCTGAAATACCAAAAGCCCTAGAAGCATGATATTTGGCTGAAAGGTTCCTTGGATGAAGCCCGACAAAGTTTGCGAAAAGAAATTACCTTGACCTATATTCAAGGTCACAGGGGTCAAATCTGTTAAAACCTTTAAACGACTTCTTCTGAAATACCAAAAGCCCTAGAAGCATGATATTTGGCTGAAAGGTTCTTTGGATGAAGCCGGACAAAGTTTGCGAAAAGAAATGACCTTGACCTATATTCAAGGCCACAGGAGTCAAATCTGTTAAAACCTTTAAACGACTTCTTCTGAAATACCAAAAGCCCTAGAAGCATGATATTTGGCTGAAAGGTTCCTTGGATGAAGCCCGACAAAGTTTGCGAAAAGAAATGACCTTGACCTATATTCAAGGTCACAGGGGTCAAATCTGTTAAAACCTTTAAACGACTTCTTCTGAAATACCAAAAGCCCTAGAAGCATGATATTTGGCTGAAAGGTTCCTTGGATGAAGCCGGACAAAGTTTGCGAAAAGAAATGACCTTGATCTTGATTTGCCTAGAGACATGATATTTGGCTGGTAGCGTCCTGGGATGAAGCCAAACAAAATTTGAAAATGAAAATGATGTTGTCTTATAAGGTCACAGGGGTAAAATATGTTTAAATCTTAAGATGTTCTTCTAAATGTCTTACATTAAAAGATTTTAGGGGACTTTAGGGTTACACTATAATATAAGTCAGAGATTGATACCAGGTGAGCGATGCAAGCCCATTGGGCCTCTTGTTGTGGTGACCACCTCTCACTAACACCTAATTCCCTTTCGGTGGTGAGCCCCATCTCATTAACAACTAATTCCGTTCCCGTGGTGAGCCCTTTCCCCGTTACACTCCTATTCCTTTCTAATGTCGACCCTCACTAACACCCTATCCCCTCCTCGTGGTGGCCCCTTTAACATCCTTATCCCCTTCCGATGGTGACATTATCTCATTAACACTTTTATAACCTTCTCGTGGTGACCGCCTCACACTATCACCCCGATTCTCCTTCCTGTGGTGACCTCCTCTCATTGACACCTCTATCCCTTTCTTGTTGCGAACCCCGTTACTCTAACTCTCCTTTTATCTGGTGACCCCCTCTCACTAACACCCCCGTCCTCTTACTCTGGTGACCCCCTCTCACTAACACTCCTATCCTCTTACTCTGGTGACCCCCTCACACTAACACCCCCGTCCTCTTACTCTGGTGACCCCCTCTCACTAACACTCCTATCCTCTTACTCTGGTGACCCCCTCACACTAACACCCCCGTCATCTTACTCTGGTGACCCCTTCTCACTAACACCCCCGTCCTCTTACCTTGGTGACCCCCTCTCACTTACACCCCCGTCCTCTTACTCTGGTGACACCCTCACACTAACACCCCGATTCTCCTTCCTGTGGTGACCCCCTCACACGAACACCCCATCCCCTTCCTGTGGTGACACCCTCACACTAACACCCCGATTCTCCCTCCTGTGGTGACCCCCTCACACTAACAACCCGATTCTCCCTCCTGTGGTGACCCCCTCATACTAACACCCCGATTCTCCCTCATGTGGTTACCCCCTCACACTAACACCCCGATTCTTCTTCCTGTGGTGACCCCCTTACACTAACACCCCGATTCTCCTTCCTGTGGTGACCCCCTTACACTAACATCCCGATTCTTCTTCCTGTGGTGACCCCCTTACACTAACATCCCGATTCTTCTTCCTGTGGTGACCCCCTTACACTAACACCCCGATTCTTCTTCCTGTGGTGACCCCCTTACACTAACATCCCGATTCTCCCTCCTGTGGTGACCCCCTCACACTTACAACCTGATTCTCCTTCCTGTGGTGACCCCCTCACACTTACAACCTGATTCTCCTTCCTGTGTTCACCCCCCGCCCCTCACACTAACATCCCGATTCTTCTTCCTGTGGTGACCCCCTCACACTAACACCTATATTCTCCTTCCTGAGGTGACCCCCTCACACTTACAACCTGATTCTCCTTCCTGTGTTCACCCCCCGCCCCTCACACTAACATCCCGATTCTTCTTCCTGTGGTGACCCCCTCACACTAACACCTATATTCTCCTTCCTGAGGTGACCCCCTCACACTAACACCCCGATTCTCCTTCCTGTGGTGACTTTCTCTCATTTACACCCTATCCCCTTTTTATTGCGACCCTCTTTTCTCTAACACTCCTTTCCTTGGTGACCCCCCTATCATTAACACTTTAACCTATTCCTATGGTGACCCCTATCCCCTCCTCGTGGTAGCCCCTTTAACATCCCTATCTCTTTCCTATGGTGGTCTTATTTTATAAGCCTTATACATATGTAACCTCCTCATGGTGTAACCCCTCTCACTATTACCCCTATCCTCCTCGTGGTGTAATCCCTCTCACTATGACCCCTATCCTCCTCGTGGTGTAATCCCTCTCACTATTACCCCTATCCTCCTCGTTGTGTAACCCCTCTCACTATTACCCCTATCCTCCTCGTGGTGTAATCCCTCTCACTATTACCCCTATCCTCCTCGTGGTGTAATCCCTCTCACTATTACCCCTATCCTCCTCGTGGTGTAACCCCTCTCACTATTACCCCTATCCTCCTCGTGGTGTAATCCCTCTCACTATTACCCCTATCCTCCTCGTGGTGTAATCCCTCTCACTATTACCCCTATCCTCCTCGTGGTGTAATCCCTCTCACTATTACCCCTATCCTCCTCGTGGTGTAATCCCTCTCACTATTACCCCTATCCTCCTCGTGGTGTAACCCCTCTCACTATTACCCCTATCCTCCTCGTGGTGTAACCCCTCTCACTATTACCCCTATCCTCCTCGTGGTGTAACCCCTCTCACTATTACCCCTATCCTCCTCGTGGTGTAATCCCTCTCACTATTACCCCTATCCTCCTCGTGGTGTAATCCCTCTCACTATTACCCCTATCCTCCTCGTGGTGTAACCCATCTCACTATTACCCCTATCCTCCTCGTGGTGTAATCCCTCTCACTATTACCCCTATCCTCCTCGTGGCGTAACCCCTCTCACTATTACCCCTATCCTCCTCGTGGCGTAACCCCTCTCACTATTACCCCAGTCCTCCTCGTGGCGTAATCCCTCTCACTATTACCCCCATCCTCCTCGTGGCGTAATCCCTCTCACTATTACCCTTATCCTCCTCGTGGCGTAACCCCTCTCACTATTACCCCTAACCTCCTCGTGGCGTAACCCCTCTCACTATTACCCCAGTCCTCCTCGTGGCGTAATCCCTCTCACTATTACCCCTAACCTCCTCGTGGCGTAACCCCTCTCACTATTACCCCTAACCTCCTCGTGGCGTAACCCCTCTCACTATTACCCCTAACCTCCTCGTGGCGTAACCCCTCTCACTATTACCCCTATCCTCCTCGTGGTGTAATCCCCCTCACTATTACCCCTATCCTCCTCGTGGTGTAATCCCTCTCACTATTACCCCTATCCTCCTCGTGGTGTAATCCCTCTCACTATTACCCCTATCCTCCTCGTGGTGTAACCCCTCTCACTATTACCCCTATCCTCCTCGTGGTGTAACCCATCTCACTATTACCCCTATCCTCCTCGTGGTGTAATCCCTCTCACTATTACCCCTATCCTCCTCGTGGTGTAATCCCTCTCACTATTACCCCTATCCTCCTCGTGGCGTAACCCCTCTCACTATTACCCCTATCCTCCTCGTGGTGTAACCCCTCTCACTATTACCCCTATCCTCCTCGTGGCGTAATCCCTCTCACTATTACCCCTATCCTCCTCGTGGCGTAACCCCTCTCACTATTACCCCTAACCTCCTCGTGGCGTAACCCCTCTCACTATTACCCCTAACCTCCTCGTGGCGTAACCCCTCTCACTATTACCCCTATCCTCCTCGTGGTGTAACCCCTCTCACTATTACCCCTATCCTCCTCGTGGTGTAACCCCTCTCACTATTACCCCTATCCTCCTCGTGGTGTAATCCCCCTCACTATTACCCCTATCCTCCTCGTGGTGTAACCCCTCTCACTATTACCCCTATCCTCCGCGTGGTTTAACCCCTCTCACTATTACCCCTATCCTCCTCGTGGTGTAATCCCTCTCACTATTACCCCTATCCTCCTCGTGGTGTAACCCCTCTCACTATTACCCCTATCCTCCTCGTGGTGTAATCCCTCTCACTATTACCCCTATCCTCCTCGTGGTGTAACCCCTCTCACTATTACCCCTATCCTCCTCGTGGTGTAATCCCTCTCACTATTACCCCTATCCTCCTCGTGGTGTAATCCCTCTCACTATTACCCCTATTCTCCTCGTGATGTAATCCCTCTCACTATTACCCCTATCCTCCTCGTGGTGTAATCCCTCTCACTATTACCCCTATCCTCCTCGTGGTGTAACCCCTCTCACTATTACCCCTATCCTCCTAGTGGTGTAACCCCTCTCACTATTACCCCTATCCTCCTCGTGGTGTAATCCCTCTCACTATTACCCCTATCCTCCTCGTGGTGTAACCCCTCTCACTATTACCCCTATCCTCCTCGTGGTGTAATCCCTCTCACTATTACCCCTATCCTCCTCGTGGTGTAATCCCTCTCACTATTACCCCTATTCTCCTCGTGATGTAATCCCTCTCACTATTACCCCTATCCTCCTCGTGGTGTAATCCCTCTCACTATTACCCCTATCCTCCTCGTGGTGTAACCCCTCTCACTATCACCCCTATCCTCCTCGTGGTGTAACCCCTCTCACTATTACCCCTATCCTCCTCGTGGTGTAACCCCTCTCACTATTACCTCTTTCCTCCTTGTGGTGTAATCCCTCTCTCACTATTACCCCTATCCTCCTCGTGGTGTAACCCCTCTCACTATTACCCCTATCGTCCTCGTGGCGTAACCCCTCTCACTATTACCCCTATCCTCCTCGTGGTGTAATCCCTCTCACTATTACCCCTATCCTCCTCGAGGTGTAATCCCTCTCACTATTACCCCTATCCTCCTCGTGGTGTAATCCCTCTCACTCTTACCCCTATCCTCCTCGTGGTTTAACCCCTCTCACTATTACCCCTTTCCTCCTCGTGGTGTAATCCCTCACTCTATTACCCCTATCCTCCTCGTGGCGTAACCCCTCTCACTATTACCCCTATCCTCGTGGCGTGTTCCCTCTCACTATTACCCCTATCCTCCTCGTGGCGTGATCCCTCTCACTATTACCCCTATCCTCCTCGTGGTGTAATCCCTCTCACTATTACCCCTATCCTCCTCGTGGTGTAACCCCTCTCACTATTACCCCTATCCTCCTCGTGGTGTAACCCCTCTCACTATCACCCCTATCCTCCTCGTGGTGTAACCCCTCTCACTATCACCCCTTTCCTCCTCGTGGTGTAACCCCTCTCACTATCACCCCTATCCTCCTCGTGGCGTAACCCCTCTCACTATCACCCCTATCGTCCTCGTGGCGTAACCCCTCTCACTATCACCCCTATCCTCCTCGTGGCGTAATCCCTCTCACTATCACCCCTATCCTCCTCGTGGCGTAATCCCTCTCACTATCACCCCTATCCTCCTCGTGGCGTAATCCCTCTCACTATTACCCCTATCCTCCTCGTGGTTTAACCCCTCTCACTATTACCCCTTTCCTCCTCGTGGTGTAACCCCTCTCACTATTACCCCTATCCTCCTCGTGGCGTAACCCCTCTCACTATTACCCCTATCCTCCTCGTGGCGTAATCCCTCTCACTATTACCCCTATCCTCCTCGTGGCGTAATCCCTCTCACTATTACCCCTATCCTCCTCGTGGTGTAATCCCTCTCACTATTACCCCTATCCTCCTCGTGGCGTAAACCCTCTCACTATTACCCCTATCCTCCACGAGGTGTAATCCCTCTCACTATTACCCCTATCCTCCTCGTGGTGTAATCCCCCTCACTATTACCCCTACCCTCCTCGTGGCGTAATCCCTCTCACTATTACCCCTATCCTCCTCGTGGCGTAATCCCTCTCACTATTACCCCTACCCTCCTCGTGGCGTAATCCCTCTCACTATTACCCCTATCCTCCTCGTGGCGTAATCCCTCTCACTATTACCCCTATCCTCCTCGTGGCGTAATCCCTCTCACTATTACCCCTATCCTCCTCGTGGTGTAATCCCCCTCACTATTACCCCTACCCTCCTCGTGGCGTAAACCCTCTCACTATTACCCCTATCCTCCACGTGGTGTAATCCCTCTCACTATTACCCCTATCCTCCTCGTGGTGTAATCCCCCTCACTATTACCCCTACCCTCCTCGTGGCGTAATCCCTCTCACTATTACCCCTATCCTCCTCGTGGCGTAATCCCTCTCACTATTACCCCTACCCTCCTCGTGGCGTAATCCCTCTCACTATTACCGCTATCCTCCTCGTGGCGTAATCCCTCTCACTATTACCCCTATCCTCCTCGTGGCGTAACCCCTCTCACTATTACCCCTATCCTCCTCGTGGCGTAATCCCTCTCACTATTACCCCTATCCTCCTCGTGGCGTAATCCCTCTCACTATTATCCCTATCCTCCTCGTGGCGTAACCCCTCTCACTATTACCCCTATCCTCCTCGTGGCGTAACCCCTCTCACTATTACCCCTATCCTCCTCGTGGTGTAATCCCTCTCACTATTACCCCTATCCTCCTCGTGGCGTAATCCCTCTCACTATTACCCCTATCCTCCTCGTGGTGTAATCCCTCTCACTATTACCCCTATCCTCCTCGTGGTGTAATCCCTCTCGCTATTACCCCTATCCTCCTCGTGGCGTAATCCCTCTCACTATTACCCCTATCCTCCTCGTGGTGTAATCCCCTCACTATTACCCCTATCCTCCTCGTGGCGTAACCCCTCTCACTATTACCCCTATCCTCCTCGTGGCGTAACCCCTCTCACTATTACCCCTATCCTCCTCGTGGCGTAATCCCTCTCACTATTACCCCTATCCTCCTCGTGGCGTAATCCCGTTCACTATTACCCCTATCCTCCTCGTGGCGTAATCCCTCTCACTATTACCCCTATCCTCCTCGTGGTGTAACCCCTCTCACTATTACCCCTATCCTCCTCGTGGTGTAATCCCTCTCACTATTACCCCTATCCTCCTCGTGGCGTAATCCCTCTCACTATTACCCCTATCCTCCTCGTGGCGTAATCCCTCTCACTATTACCCCTATCCTCCTCGTGGCGTAACCCCTCTCACTATTACCCCTATCCTCCTCGTGGTGTAACCCCTCTCACTATTACCCCTATCCTTCTCGTGGGAGCATATTCTCACTTACATCCCTACTCCCTTCTGATGGTGATCCCTCGGACCCCCTCCGTTCAACGTTAAAACCTTTGTTACAAAAATGCAAAAAAAAATTAATACTTTTATTTATTAATTTATTATGTAACACATAACACATCACCGTGAAGTTATTTCCGGTTTACATTTTCCTAGTACGACCTTATTATTGCCTGAACAATAAACTATTAAATAAGATCCACAACGTATATCATCGTAAAGATTTTGGCCTCTATGCAAGTAGTATAATGAGACGACAGTTAAATGTGCGGTCGGTGGTGAACAAACGCAAAATAACCCAAAAAAGCTGAAATACATATATTGTTCAAATAATGCATTGCTCTATTACGTCATTTACTGTATCTAACTTATGGAACTTACGAAATATTTTTATAAAATAAGATTCAGGAATGTAAATCTTCCTATTGTATAAATGAAATTAAAAATACATCTAAACAAACCATAAATAAAATGTATGGCGATCACGACATTATTGTTGTGATAGATTTAGATCTCTACGTTATACATGTAGTATACTGAGGCGGCATTTGGTATATGAATCCTTCCATCGTATATTTGTGTGATCTCAATTGATTTCAAATTATGACTCTTTCCTTTTCAGGCTGGTATTACATTGTAACTTGCCCTAGCCGTTACTATGGCTGAAGGCGGAGATTCTCAAGAACTGGACCTACACTTACTGGAGTGTCCAATATGTTTGGAGCGACTTCGACAACCCAAGTCCTTACCCTGCCTCCATTGCTTCTGTGAGGAATGCCTCGGGACCTACATCACCAAGGAATTGTCTGGGAAAATGGCGTCGGCGACATCGTTTCCTTGCCCAGTCTGTAGGAGAATGACCCAGCCCACTAATCAAACGGAAGCTAAGGACAAATGGGCAGAACAGTTCCCGACTAATGCTGTGATCCAGGACCTTATCCAGCTCAAGGAACGTTCGTCCGAACCACTGTACTGCACACCCTGTCAGACAAAGGGTGAGATGAAGAACGCTGCGAAATTTTGGTGCAAGAAGATGGACGTTAATTTCTGTGAGACATGTAAGGTAACATTCCATGATATTTTACACAAAGATTGTGATGTCTTGGAAATCACCAGGTACAATGGTAAACGCAAACCACAGGAAAAGTTCGTCCCTAGATGTGACCGACACGACGAGAAATTGATTTGGTACTGTGAAGACCACAAACGTCTTGGATGTAACATATGTATGATAAGAGACCACAGAGGTTGCGAGGAGGTGAAAACGGCGATGGAATATTTACAGAAGTTAAAAGCTGGTTCACAGCTAGAGGATATGGAGACGGCACTGAAGAAAGGTGTACAGGACATGACGTCATTGGTGGAAGATTTTGATAATCAGATCAAAACTATGGTCCAAAATCAGGAAATAGCACTACAAAGCATCTTAGATCTACGCCGAAGTGTCGAAGAACAGCTGAACAAACTTCAGAAAGACGTCACAGATAAGTTGGTTGCAATGTTTAAAGAGGAGAAGGGGATTATGGAGGCCTCGTCACGGCAGTGTGAACGTCTGATGAACAGTATGTGTAATACCCTGAAGTCGTCCGTTACCGCCACAGAGGAAAACGACACTCTCGAGGCAATAGTGTTGTATCAGAGAGGACAGGCAGAAGTGGAGTCGTGTAAGGCCCTGGTCACGGAGATGAGCAAGTCCTTCACGTCCGTCAGCATCACACATCAGATTGATCCCAGACTGGTAACCCTTGGTGATGACGCGATGGGGAAGATCGTAATCGAGAGACAGCGGCGATGTCTTCCTGGTGATCTTGATTACCTGTCCGTACCTTTGTCAGAGCGTCGTGTGAAAGAAATCGGGAAGTTCAACGTAAAGACTCCGTCTGATAATAATGCTTGTTGTATACGTGGAGTTGTGTACCTCCCGAATGGACAGATAGTACTAAGTGATTACAACAACAAGAAGCTGAAGCTGTTTACAGACAAAGGACAGTACCTGGACGAGTTGACCATTCGGGGATATCCCTGTGATATGTGTCTGGTGAACAACAATACCGTGGCAGTCGCTGTCTGGAGTCCTGGTGGTGTCCGTGTCGTGAAAGTCGAGGACTCCAAACTCTCCCTGTCGTCTGAGATCAACATGTCTAATGATAGAGACTGTTGTGGTATAACACATACAGACGGGAGGTTTATCGTTGGTACATATGAAGAGGTATACAGTGTGACAGAGGACGGGGCTACTGAGTTGTTACATAAGTATAACACCGACTGTTGGTCCCTCACACAAGATCCAGTAAAGGGAGACACACTCGTCAGTGTCAGTAACGACACCCCGGGGTACGTGGCGGTGTCCAGACTGTCGGCTGACAAACGTCACACGGATGTGATGAAGGTCGGCATCGTGAGGGGTGCTATTGGAATAGACGTGGACAGGGAGGGTAACATCTACGTGTGTGGTTATAGTTCACACAACATCGTACAAGTGTCGGGGGACGGGACCCACGTCAGGGAACTGCTGACGTCATCAGATGGAATAAGCAATCCCTTGGCAATAGCTGTTTGTGATGACACGTTTGTGGTCACTTCTGAATCCGGAGACCAAAGTAATAACATCCGTATCTTTCAACTCTGCTAAACATTGTACAGACAAACACATGTTTATGCTGATTACGCGGCGAGTCCATATACTTTGATAACCACACAAACATTTAATACAAATGATGAAACATTGGAGTCGCTATGATTGTGAAAGTTATATTTTCAAGCTGTGTGTTAACTGTTTTCATACTGAAAATTCATTGATTTTCAACACGACATAAACTAAACAATGGATATACTTTCTAAAAACATATAGATCTATCTAATGACATCTACTACATTGATATCTAGGAATTATGGAAAATTACTTTTAATCAACAACATGTAAACCATGACACAGTGTAGAGATCGAGTTTTATTGGAAATGGTAAAATTGTTACCATAGGCACTGTACGGGTAGATATACAATACAAATAAAACCGTATGACCTTGTGAAGGGGTCAAGATACTTTGTTGTCTATTTATTGTTGTTGTTTTAATGCTGCGATATTGTATGAAATATGTTTGTGTTTTGGTGTGTAAATTATTCCGAAGATGAGAAACATGTTTTCCCAACCTGTCAAATATGCAACATTCTTTATGCAAAAAATTGCTTCCTTGCGGTTAACATGAAATTGCTCCATATGTCAATCCGAATGTTAATGAAAAATATCACTTTTATAGAATGAACAATTTTCGATATTTCACTGGAAAAAAATGATTTATATTCATGGTCACAGGGGTCAAATCTGTTAAAACCTTTAAATGACTTCTTCTGAAATACGAAAAGCCCTAGAAGCATGATATTTGGCTGAAAGGTTCCTTGTATGAAGCCTGACAAGCTTTGGGAAGGAAAATGAGCTTGACCCATATTAAGGTCACAGTGGTCAAATTGGTTAAAAGCCTTCAGCGACTTCTTCTGATAAACCCAAAGGCCTAGAGACATGATATTTTGCTGGTAGTATCCTGGGATGAAACCAAACAAAATTTGAAAATGAAAACGATGTTGTCTAATAAAGTAAAAATATGTTTAAATCTTAACATGTTCATCTAAATGTCTTACAGTAAAAGATTTTAGGGGACTTCAGTGTTACACTATAATATAATGCAGACCCATTGGGCCTCTTGTTTTCAGAAACCGTTCCGTTCCTTCCAAGAAAGCAATAAGCCAAATATCATGTCTCTATGCCTATCAGTATTTCAGAAGAAGTCGTTTGAAGGTTATGACATTTTCACATTTTGAACAAGAGGCCCAATGGGCCTGCCTCGCTCACCTGGAATTAATCTCCCACTTGTAACCCTAAAGTCACCTAATATCTATTACTGTAAGACATTCAGAGCAACATGTTAATATTTAAAACATATTTTACCCCTGACCTTGTATTACAATGTCATTTTCATTTGCCAATTTTGTTTGCCTTCTTCCGAGGAAGCTACCAGCCAAATATCATGTCTCTAGGCCTTTTAGTTTATCACAAGTTGCTCAAATGTTTTAACAGATATGACCCTTGTGACCTTGAATATAAGTCAAGGTCATTTCTATTTGCAAACTTTGTCGGGCTTCATCCAATGAACCTTTCAGCCAAATATCATGCTTCTAGGGCTTTTGATATTTCAGAAGAAGTCGTTTGAAGGTTTAACAGATTTGACCCCTATGACCTTGAATGTAGGTCAAGGTCATTTCTTTTCACAAACTTTGTCGGGCTTCATCTAAGAAACCTTTCAGCCATATATCATGCTTCTAGGGCTTTTGCTTTATTAGAAGATATCATTTAAAGGTTATAATAGATTTGACCCCTGTGACCTTGAATATGGGTCAAGGTGTTCTTTTCGCTAACTTTATTCGGCTTCATCAAAGGTTGCTACCAGTCAAATATAAGGTCTCTACACCTGACGGTGTTTTAGAAGAACTCTTCTTCTCCTATTGGGCCCTGCCCCTCTGGCCCTTTGGTGGTCAGAGTCACCATTTATGCAAAATCTGTTTCCCTTCCCCCAAGGTTGTTTCTGAACAAATCTGAGCCAAATCCATTCTTAACTTAATGAAAAGAAGAGATTTAAAGGAATTACCTCTATTTCCCCTATTGGGCCCCGCCCCTCAGGCCCCTTGGGGGTCAGAATCACCATTAATGTAACATTTGTTCCCTTTCCCCCAAGGATGTTTCTGAATAAATTTGGTCAAAAAACAATCAGGACTTTTTGACTAGTAGCAATTGAAAGGAATTACCTGTATTTCCCCTATTGGGCCCCGCCCCTCAGGCCCTTTGGGGGTCAGAGTCACCATTTATGCAAAATCTGTTCTCCATCCCCTAAGGATGTTTCTGACAAAATTTGTGCCAAATCCATTCATAACTTTATGAAGAGAAGAGATTTAAAGGAATTACCTCTATTTCCCCTATTGGGCTACTGGGCCATGGTATTTCAGAAGAACTCTTCTTCTCCTAATGGGACCCGCCCCTCTGGACCCTTGGTGGTCAGAGTCACCATTTATGCAAAATCTGTTCCCGTTCCCCCAAGGATGTTTCTTACCAAATTTTGGCCAAATCAATTCATAACTTAATGAAAAGAAGAGTTTTAAAGGAATTTCCCCTATTGAGCCCCGTCCCTCAGGGGTCATAGTCACCATTTATGCAAAATCTGTTCCCCTTCCCCCAAGGTTGTTTCTGATCAAATCTGGGCCAAATCCATTCATAACTCGATGACAAGAAGAGATTGAAAGGAATAACCTCTATTTCCCCTATTGAGCCCTGCCCCTCAGGCCCCTTGGGGGTCAGAATTACCATTCATAACTTTATGACTAAAAGGAGCTTAAAAGGAATTACCTTTATTTCCCCTATGGGGTCCCACCACTCTGGCCCCTTTGGGGGTCAGAGTTACCATTTATGCGAAATCTGTTCCCCCTCCCCCAAGGATGTTTCTGACCAAATTTGGTTAAAATCCAATCAGGAATTTTTGAATAGTAGTGATTTGAAGCAAATGTGAGCTAAAAATCACTTTGACCTACCTGTTCTTTCAAGGTCATATGGATCAAATATGTTGAAAATTTTAAACAACTTAAATATTATCAGGCATAGAGAGCTAATATTTGACTTGTAGCTTTCCTGGATAAGCAGAACAAAGTTTGCGAAAAGAAATTACCTTAACCCATATTCAAAATTACAGGGGTCAAATTTGTTAAAACCTTCAAACGACTTCTTTTGATTAACCAAAAGCCTAGAGACATTATATTTGACTTTAAGGTTCCTTTGATGAAACCCGACATATTTAAGGAATGACCTTGACCCACATTCCAGGTCATAGGGTTAAAATTTGTTCAAAACATGTTCTTCTGAATCTCTTGCAGTAATAGATTGGGGCAACTCTAGGATTACAAGTAAGAGATTGATACCAAATGAATGATGCGGGCCCATTGGGCCTCTAGTTCAGAAGTACAAAGGATTATATATATATAAATGAGCGTACCAAACGAATGACGTGGGCCCATTGGGCCTCTTGTTCAGAAGTACAAAGGATTATATATATACAAGAGGCCCAACGGGCCTTAACGGTCATCTGACTACCAATTGTAAAATCACTATGAAAATATGTGTAGTCATTAAATCAAGTTATAATATGCCTGTATAGATTGCCAAGTTCAAGATAGTGGCCTTCTTGGATTTCTGATGGGCTTGAAAAATAACAACACTTTGTTGGGACCATCTCAGGATATCATTTCTGGCAAGTTTCAGCTCAATTCCACTGGTAGAACTTGAGAAGTTTAAAATGTGTATTCAAAATGGCGGCTGTGGTGGCCATCTTGAATTTTGAACAAACCTAAAAATAACAACACTTAATCAGCATCATCTCAGAATCATTTCTGGCAAGTTTCAGCTTATTCCTAGTGAGTAAACTTGACAACAAACCCTTTTGGCCCCTGTGACCTTGAATGAATGTCAGGGTCATTTCTTTAAACAAACTTGACACACCTTTATCCCAGCATGCCACAAGCCCAATATCACATCTCTGTGCCTTTTGGTTATTCAGAAAAACTTGTTTTAAAGATTTTGAACCTTTTGGCCCCTGTGACCTTGAATGAAGTTCAAGGTCATTTATTTCAACAAACTTGGTAGACCTTTATCCCAGCATGCCACAGGCCTAATATCAGGTCTCTGAGCCTTTTAGTTATTCAGAAGAAGTTGTTTAAAGATTATGACCGTTTTGGCCTCTGTGACCTTGAATGAAGGTCAAGGTCATTTGTTTGAACAAATTTGGTAGCCCTTTATCCCAGCATAACACAGGACCAATATCAGGTCTCTGGGCCTTTTGGTTATTCAGAAAGGGTTGTTTAAAACGATTTTGACCTTTTTGGCCCCTGTGACCTTGAATGAAGGTCAAGGTCATTTGTTTGAACAAACTTGGTAGCCCTTTATCCCAGCATGCCACAGGCCCAATATCAGGTCTCTGGGCCTTTTGGTTATTCAGAAAAAGTTGTTTTAAAGATTTTGACCCTTTTGGCCCCTGTGACCTTGAATGAAGTTCAAGGTCATTTATTTGAACAAACTTGGTAGACCTTTATCCCAGCATGCCACAGGCCTAATATCAGGTCTCTGAGCCTTTTAGTTATTCAGAAGAAGTTGTTTAAAGATTATGACCGTTTTGGCCTCTGTGACCTTGAATGAAGGTCAAGGTCATTTCTTTGAACAAACTTGGTAGCCCTTTATCCCAGCATAACACAGGACCAATATCAGGTCTCTGGGCCTTTTGGTTATTCAGAAGAAGTTGTTTAAAAAGATTTTGACCTTTTTGGCCCCTGTGACCTTGAATGAAGGTCAAGGTCATTTCTTTGAACAAACTTGGTAGCCCTTTATCCCAGCATGCCACAGGCCCAATATCAGGTCTCTGGGCCTTTTGGTTATTCAGAAGAAGTTGTTTAAAGATTATGACCGTTTTGGTCCCTGTGACCTTGAATGAAGGTCAAGGTCATTTCTTTGAACAAACTTGGTAGCCCTTTATCCCAGCATAACACAGGACCAATATCAGGTCTCTGGGCCTTTTGGTTATTCAGAAGAAGTTGTTTAAAGATTATGACCGTTTTGGCCCCTGTGACCTTGAATGAAGGTCAAGGTCATTTGTTTGAACAAACTTGGTAGCCCTTTATCCCAGCATGCCACAGGCCCAATATTAGGTCTCTGGGCCTTTTGGTTATTCAGAAGAAGTCGTTCAAAGATTTTGACCTTTTTGGCCCCTGTGACCTTGAATGAAGGTCAAGGTCATTTCTTTGAACAAACTTGGTAGCCCTTTATCCCAGCATAACACAGGACCAATATCAGGTCTCTGGGCCTTTTGGTTATTCAGAAGAAGTTGTTTAAAAAGATTTTGACCTTTTTGGCCCCTGTGACCTTGAATGAAGGTCAAGGTCATTTCTTTGAACAAACTTGGTAGCCCTTTATCCCAGCATGCCACAGGCCCAATATCAGGTCTCTGGGCCTTTTGGTTATTCAGAAGAAGTCGTTTAAAGATTATGACCGTTTTGGCCCCTGTGACCTTGAATGAAGGTCAAGGTCATTTGTTTGAACAAACTTGGTAGCCCTTTATCCCAGCATGCCACAGGCCCAATATTAGGTCTCTGGGCCTTTTGGTTATTCAGAAGAAGTCGTTCAAATATTTTGACCTTTTTGGCCCCTGTGACCTTGAATGAAGGTCAAGGTCATTTGTTTGAACAAACTTGGTAGCCCTTTATCCCAGCATGCCACAGGCCCAATATTAGGTCTCTGGGCCTTTTGGTTATTCAGAAGAAGTCGTTTAAAAATTATGACCGTTTTGTCCCCTGTGACCTTGAATGAAGGTCAAGGTCATTTCTTTGAACAAACTTGGTAGCCCTTTATCTCAGCATAACACAGGACCAATATCAGGTCTCTGGGCCTTTTGGTTATTCAGAAGAAGTTGTTTAAAAAGATTTTGACCTTTTCGGCCCCTGTGACCTTGAATGAAGGTCAAGGTCATTTGTTTGAACAAACTTGGTAACCCTTTATCCCAGCATGCCACAGGCCCAATATCAGGTCTCTGGGCCTTTTGGTTATTCAAAAGAAGTCGTTCAAAGATTTTGACCTTTTTGGCCCCTGTGACCTTGAATGAAGGTCAAGGTCATTTGTTTGAACAAACTTGGTAGCCCTTTATCCCAGCATGCCACAGGCCCAATATTAGGTCTCTGGGCCTTTTGGTTATTCAGAAGAAGTCGTTCAAAGATTTTGACCTTTTTGGCCCCTGTGACCTTGAATGAAGGTCAAGGTCATTTGTTTGAACAAACTTGGTAGCCCTTTATCCCAGCATGCCACAGGCCCAATATCAGGTCTCTGGGCCTTTTGGTTATTCAGAAGAAGTCGTTCAAAGATTTTGACCTTTTTGGCCCCTGTGACCTTGAATGAAGGTCAAGGTCATTTGTTTGAACAAACTTGGTAGCCCTTTATCCCAGCATGCCACAGGCCCAATATCAGGTCTCTGGGCCTTTTGGTTATTCAGAAGAAGTCGTTCAAAGATTTTGACCTTTTTGGCCCCTGTGACCTTGAATGAAGGTCAAGGTCATTTGTTTGAACAAACTTGGTAGCCCTTTATCCCAGCATGCCACAGGCCCAATATTGGGTCTATGGGCCTTTTGGTTTATGAGAAGAAGATGTTTAAATGGAAAAGTTTACGGACGGCGCACGGCGCACGGCGCACGAAGACGGACGAAGCATGATGACTATAGGTCATCCTGACCCTTCGGGTCAGATGACCTAATAAATGAGCATACCAAACGAATGATGTGGACCCATTGGGCCTCTTGTTCAGAAGTACAAAGGATTATATATATATAAATGAACGTAACTCATTCAGGTCAGAAAAGTCTCTGATAAACAGAAAAATAAACACCAATTCTTTTCTACATCTTGTAATCACCACTTTAATACACAAACATGACTTCAACACTGGTTACATTGACATCATCCACATCATCCACACCTCCGTTGTCACCGTCCCCTGTTGTCACCTTCCTCCGTTGTCACCGTCCTCCTTTGTCACCGTCCTCCGTTGTCACCGTCCTCCATTGTCACCATCCTCCGTTGTCACCTTCCTCCGTTGTCACCTTCCTCCGTTGTCACCGTCCTCCTTTGTCACCGTCCTCCTTTGTCACCGTCCTCCATTGTCACCGTCCTCCATTGTCACCATCCTCCGTTGTCACCTTCCTCCGTTGTCACCGTCCTCCTTTGTCACCGTCCTCCGTTGTCACCGTCCTCCATTGTCACCGTCCTCCATTGTCACCATCCTCCGTTGTCACCTTCCTCCGTTGTCACCGTCCTCCTTTGTCACCGTCCTCCATTGTCACCGTCCTCCATTGTCACCGTCCTCTGTCGTCAACGTCCTACGCGTGGCTATGAAAAATTCTAATATTTCTGTCTCTTTCTGTATGAGTCTCAACTATTATCTTCACTCTCGTCAGATTTTACTTTAGCACTCTTTTTCGTTTCTGAGGGGCGCTTGAGGAAGTCGTCAAACTCACTGGGAATGAGTTGGTCACTGTCTTTTGATACTCGGTAAATAACTCCAGTCAACTTTGCTGTGTAATCTTCATTGATCTGCGAAATGAAATACTACATAGTTAATACTTGAATACATAGAGGATATCTAACAGTGTCTTCAGTAATACCAAATACGTAGAGGATATCTAACAGTGTCTTCAGTAATACCAAATACGTAGAGGATATCTAACAGTGTCTTCAGTAATACCAAATACGTAGAGGATATCTAACAGTGTCTTCAGTAATACCAAATACGTAGAGGATATCTAACAGTGTCTTCAGTAATACCAAATACGTAGAGGATATCTAACAGTGTCTTCAGTAATACCAAATACGTAGAGGATATCTAACAGTGTCTTCAGTAATACCAAATACGTAGAGGATATCTAACAGTGTCTTCAGTAATACCAAATACGTAGAGGATATCTAACAGTGTCTTCAGTAATACCAAATACGTAGAGGATATCTAACAGTGTCTTCAGTAATACCAAATACGTAGAGGATATCTAACAGTGTCTTCAGTAATACCAAATACGTAGAGGATATCTAACAGTGTCTTCAGTAATACCAAATACGTAGAGGATATCTAACAGTGTCTTCAGTAATACCAAATACGTAGAGGATATCTAACAGTGTCTTCAGTAATACCAAATACGTAGAGGATATCTAACAGTGTCTTCAGTAATACCAAATACGTAGAGGATATCTAACAGTGTCTTCAGTAATACCAAATACGTAGAGGATATCTAACAGTGTCTTCAGTAATACCAAATACGTAGAGGATATCTAACAGTGTCTTCAGTAATACCAAATACGTAGAGGATATCTAACAGTGTCTTCAGTAATACCAAATACGTAGAGGATATCTAACAGTGTCTTCAGTAATACCAAATACGTAGAGGATATCTAACAGTGTCTTCAGTAATACCAAATACGTAGAGGATATCTAACAGTGTCTTCAGTAATACCAAATACGTAGAGGATATCTAACAGTGTCTTCAGTAATACCAAATACGTAGAGGATATCTAACAGTGTCTTCAGTAATACCAAATACGTAGAGGATATCTAACAGTGTCTTCAGTAATACCAAATACATAAGAGGATATCTAACAGTGTCTTCAGTAATACCAAATACATAGAGGATATCTAACAGTGTCTTCAGTAATACCAAATACATAAGAGGATATCTAACAGTTTCTTCAGTAATACCAAATACATAGAGGATATCTAACAGTGTCTTCAGTAATACCAAATACATAGAGGATATCTAACAGTGTCTTCAGTAATACCAAATACATAGAGGATATCTAACAGTGTCTTCAGTAATACCAAATATATAGAGGATATCTAACAGTGTCTTCAGTAATACCAAATATATTTCACGAGTGGGGCTAATATTTTGATATTTTTCACGGGTGCGCACCACGAGGGAACAAAAAAACAAAATATTAGCCACACAAGTTATATTAGATATTCTGTTTATTACATTTTAAAATGAAAATCTACAGTGGCAGCTTCTGATTTTCCCAGAGGTCGTTTGTAAGCAGTGTTCTGTTTATTCAAAGAAAAAGTGATATTTTTCACTAGTGAAAAATATCATACTTCTCACTAGTGAAAAATATCACTTTTATAGAATGAAAGTTTTTCGATACTTTACTGGTAAAAATGTAATAAAAAGGAATATTCCAACGCTGACCAGTCCCATCATCAGAGTGATATAGATTTATTATTATTTACTGTTCAGACGTATGTGGAAAGCAATTTGTAATCTTTTCTGCGAAATGCACCTAACACTCCCAAATGTACCATTGTGAAGGTAATTTGTAATCCTTCTTGAACATCTATTTAAAGGCCTAATATACGTACTTAGGAAATTAAAAAAAAAAAATGAAAAATTATGAAAAAAATCTGGTTGATAACCATGCAAAAATAAGGCCAAAACGAAGTAAACCTGAGCGGTAACTAACAAAAAACTCTTGACAGAAAAATCCAAATTGAAAATAATTCAAGTTTGGCCCACTTCAACAACAAGCCGAAGTTAAAAGACAGTTCAAAATGGACGCGTGTTTACAAATACCGAGTTTCAACTGCTGCTGTACAGGTAACCGCGTAAGAATTCATCTTGGATATTGCTGATAACAGTTAATCTTAACTAAATCTATAGATATACATGTAATAAGTTATTAGACTTGATTTTCGCTTCAAGTTTTGCCGAAAGTTACGTATACTGGGCCTTTAAATCAGAATGATAAAAACAACAAAAGGCATTCCACATAAGTATGTCTTCAAGGTTATTCCTCTACACATAGTTCTTGATGTCTGTTGGACTTTTTGCCTTATGGAGTTTAACCGAAAGTCTGTCCAAAATATCACACAATTTGACAAAGATAGTGAAACAAACTTCATCAGCTACATTATTTCGTCCATTCAGGCCTTTTGCAGTGAAAACATTACACAGTAATTTCTCAAAATTAGTAAAATTGTGTATATTTACAACATGTAACTACACCCAGATTTAAGTCACAACTTTATAAACTCAGATATGGGTTATCTAGCAGTTTGATTAAAAAACCTGTTTCTTATTTTTGCGTATTTCAGAAATGGCCTAACTTCTGTTGGCCCATAAAACCAACTAATTATCTATTATGGCCCTGTTGAGAGGGCACTATTGCCTCATAGTATGGTCGAGGGATGGAATAGTGCCCGAGCTGAAGGCGAGGGCACTATCTCATCACGAGACAATACTATGAGGCAATACTATGAGGCAATAGTGCCCTCTCAACAGGGCCATAATGGATTTAGAACATCACCCTTCCATTTCAATACATGTATACACCAAAACTCGTTTTATTGTAATACACCATGGCCAGCTTTGGGTCGTTTCCAGAGTCAGCCATTTTCAAGCAGAACAGTAGCACAACGTAATAGTGACGCAACTCAATAGTGACGTCAAAATTGATTCACGTTAAACATTGTGCCAAATTTGATAGTGCCCGGGTGAGCGGGCACTATTGCTTCATAGTTTTCATGTGTCTAGCCAATGGAAAGGCAGTATTCAGTCATGTGACATGTACCTTCAATGACAGTTGGATCTCCTCTTCCCCTGTGACTGGTTCCTCTGGCATTGTGATGGAGCTTTCCCTCGCCTCTATCCCCTGTTACAGACAAAACGTTAATTACATGAAAAGATTACAAATTGTACCACTGATATGGAAATTACATTCAATGGCGTTAGATGTTTGGAAGGGGAATATTTTACTTCAACATAGTTCTCGATATGCAGGGGTTACACTCACCTACGCTCTCTACACCCCTGCAATCATCCCCGATATCCAGGGATTACACTCACCTACGCTCTCTACACCCCTGCAATCATCCTTGATATCCAGGGGTTGCGCTCACCCACGCTTTCTACACCCTGGAATATGTCATGGCAAATCTGAAGTCATGGTCAAAAAACAAACTCAATTCCAGGGGTGTAGAGAGCGTAGGTGAGTGTAACCCCTGGATATCGAGGATGAGTTCTCCTGTAATACAACGAAACATTTGTACTAGTTACTTACCGCCTTCCAGAGAGCCACCATCACGTGTGTGGGTGTCAGCACCGTGTCGGCGGACTTGCTCATGGCAATGGGCAGACGCATCTCTCTCAAATCATTAGCAGTCTGGAAGAAAACGTAAACATTTAGACTTGTTTAGCCCTCGACATCTTCTGTAGGAGTAAAATAAGACAGGGATGGAAAAGGGTTACATTTCAACTCTCAAAACTTTCAACAGACGCTGATAGAGAACTTTCAATGTCCATCTTGGTCATTCAAGTAGTGGAGACGGGTTCATTTTTTTCTAGAGACAGTTTGTATTTCATGTATGGATTAATTTTAAGATATGTTAAACTTCAACAGGTTGTCTCCCTTTCATTTGCAACATCATTTCTTTTACAAAATTCATGTAAACATTTCCGCAATATTTTGTAAATAAATCTCTGGAAAAAAAAATACCGGTAGTTGTAGTATAACAAGATTTTGCTGTACCAGGTTTTGATGTAAATTTTGCAGCCGATTGACCTAAAACTGAAATGAATTTTGATATTGCAGGGTAATATCTCAAATCAAATTTCAAAACAGTTGACAATGAATAATAAAGTTACTTGAAACAAGGGGGTAGATAACTCTATCCATACCTGTTCTGCTCTAACAACAACTTTCTGCTTCCCTTTTTTAGACTTCTTAGCGTTCAAGAGTCGTTTCTGAAAAAAGAACATCATATCAAAGAAAACGAAAACAAGAGGTTAACTACTTCATTCCTCAGAAACCTTCAATGAAGGAGATCGCCCTCAGTCATAGGTGTTAACCTCTAAAACCTCCAATGAGGGAGATCTCCCTCAGTCATAGGTGTTAACCTCTGAAACCTCCAATGAGGGAGATCTCCCTCAGTCATAGGTGTCAACCTCTGAAACCTTCAATGAAGGAGATCTCCCTCAGTCATAGGTGTTAACCTCTAAAACCTCCAATGAGGGAGATCTCCCTCAGTCATAGGTGTTAACCTCTGAAACCTTCAATGAAGGAGATCTCCCTCAGTCATAGGTGTTAACCTCTAAAACCTCCAATGAGGGAGATCTCCCTCAGTCATAGGTGTCAACCTCTGAAACCTCCAATGAGGGAGATCTCCCTCAGTCATAGGTGTTAACCTCTAAAACCTCAAAGGAGATCTCCCGCATTCCACAATTCCAATGAGGGAGAAAGTGCGTGAAACACGACTGAAACTGCATTGCTTAATTTATGTTCACACTTCGAGAAAGCACCGGTAATTAGAAAGGTAAAAATCACGAGTTGCTTTAAAAAGATTTATAAACGTAAATTAAAAAGTAAACAAATTTAAAAATTAACAGTTTTTGTTTATAAAATAAATGTCCGTAACATTCACAGTGTCTTTGTTTTAGTGGCTAATGCCTAGACTAGACTAAATGTGGAATACGAGGCGGAAGAATTAAACGTTGTCTAGGATGTTACCCTTCAGAAACTCTATAACAAATTTCGGTTATAACGAATTATATCTACAGGTCCCATGGAATTCGTTATAGCCAAGTTTTACTGTAGGAGCATTTTAAAGGAAAAGTTAATAAATGACTGACGCTACTAAAAAGCTTTGCTACAATAACTCACAACTTATTTTCCACAACCCTATATTTAAGCGCCACTTTCTTCACATTTTCATTTTTCATCCTTCTGTCTTAACATACAGTTCCTATAACTTATCTAAACCGGCCCCTGTGTAATCCGAAACCCTGTCTAATCTGGTTTGCCCTGTGGTCCTAACATTTCCCCCCTGAACTTATATCATACCTTTACAATCTAGACACCTGTGTAAATCGAACAAATATTTTGGACCCAGTGTCTTCCGGTTTAGACAGGTTACACTATTAAAACATCTATATATAACGACAAAATAACGCACAACAAACTGATGACGTCATACTGGTTACTGTATATGATTAACGTAAAAAGTGTTCTTCTTGTCTGTATTTATCTAAATGTCCCATAGTACTCTGAACGAAGCACCAGATACTGTAATATATGAAGGTCAAAGTGTCTAACACCAACAACACGAGAATGTTTTATCAATTCGTTGTAGAGCTCTAGATTTGTTTGTCACGAGAACAACACGAGAATGTTTTGTCCTTACCTTTATCAATTCGTTGTAGAGCTCTAGATTTGTTTGTCATGAGAACAACACGAGAATGTTTTGTCCTTACCTTTATCAATTCGTTGTAGAGCTCTAGATTTGTTTGTCATGAGAACAACACGAGAATATTTTGTCCTTACCTTGATCAATTCGTCGTAGAGCTGTAGATTTGTTTCTGTCACGAGAACAACACGAGAATGTTTTGTCCTTAGCTCTAGATTTGTTTCTGTCACGAGAACAACACAAGAATGTTTTGTCCTTATCTTTATCAATTCGTCGTAGAACTCTAGATTTGTTTGTCACGAGAACAACACGAGAATGTTTTGTCCTTACCTTTATCAATTCGTCGTAGAGCTCTAAATTTGTTTCCGTGGCGAAGACTGCCTGACCCAGGGGAAATAACTTGTTGTAAAACAGACTTTGGTCGAGATATTTCACCTGGCCTGCCATGCCAGTATCTGTGAGGGACAAAATCAGTAAAATTAATGTTACCAGTTTCTACCACAATACCCTGTGTTATTCCACTCTCAGACCATTTTATAAACGTGCTGACTGTTGGATAAATATATGTTATTGGTTTAAAAGTTGAACTTTGACTCGAAATCACATGATTCAATGCCATGTGCGGATTCTTGACAATGTTACAACTTGGTGGGACTATATACGAGATGATGTGTTTACGCGCAAATAGTCCAGGTTTCACTTGGGCACAACACTGCCACTGCCGACTTAATATTACTGTGGTAGAAACAGCTCACATGACTCGTGGTTATCGGATATGGAATTCATTTCAGTCTTGCACTTTTCGAAATGTCTTTTTAACTTTAAAAAAATAATTAACGAGAGTGAAATAAATTCCATATCCAACAAGCACTTGTTTGTGTAACCTCCATATATATATATATACAACCTCTCTACCAGTATATGTGAGGAACAAAATTAAATAATACCGTTATCAGTAGAGCTTGAATATTCAGATAACTCAAATTTTTACCACTACCCAATCGACTTTGAGATAAGGTTGGATTGTTATATTTAGTCGAGAAATTAGAACTTACGTCGGACATTCTTGATTAGGATGGCCTTGGCTTTGACCAATCGCTGGTCGTCACTGTTGTTAGAGGCTCGGTAGAGGTAATGTCGGGCCTTGAGGCGCGGTTGTTTTGTACCTTTGTGTAGCGGTACTGGGTTCATCCTCTCCACTACCACTGCCGTCTGTGTGAAAATATAAAACACAAATGATTCCAAATAATAACATCCTCTTTTTAGTCCATAAGTGTTACATGTTTTATCATTGGAATTTAATTTATTATCATGGTCATTTTTATGGCATCACTACAAAATAGTTATCATTGCCTTTTTCTTTCTTTCTATCTGCGCATAAGTGTTTTAAACAGTCAAAATTCATTATCGATCATTCATTGAAATCGGAAGCACATATTGATTCAATAATCGATTCAAAAACTTGTTCATTTTTTAGCTTTTAAAAGTGTGTATCTTGCAGTATAAATATAAGTTGTATATATATTTGATCGTACATTTGTTTAATATTGACTTTTCAACCAGTTTTGCATATTTTTGAAGTGCAAAAACATTAAGATCAGTTACTAGAAAAAGGAGACAATAAAATCAATATGATCTCAAATTCACATGACAATTTTTTTTCAGGTCAATTTGACCTGAAATTGATATGAAAATTTCACCTGAATCCACATATGATGAAGATTTTTCAAATTAACCTGAAATATTTTTTCATGTTAAATTGGCCTCAATTTCATGTCAATTTCAAGTCAAGATTTTTCAGGTCAAAATTACCTGAAGACATTTTGCCAGTGTACTGCTAATAATTTCCATTCTGCTACTTTATTACCGGTAGCGTATACAATGGCAAGCTTTACCCTGATTTGCTGAAAGCTTAAAGATACGGGAATAGGTGACAGGCTATCTCCTCATTGGCTTAGAGCTTGAAGAGGAGGGAATCGGTTCAATCTGATTAAAACCAGATTGGGCTATGTCAGATCTTAATGAAACGGACTGTTACGTAGTGGAATTCAGACCTGGTTTTAATCAGATTGGAATCGGTGACAATGAGCCTTACCTTGATTGGCTTGGAGCATAAAGAGGTTGGAAAAGGGTGACAAATAAGTGAAAAACCTTACCCTGACAGGCTGAGAGCCTGATGACGGCATCAGTCGCTGCAGACAGTTTGGACAAGGCTGAAAATTCACCGAGTTCACCAACTTGGCACTTTGAAGTAATGAACGGAACATGATGAGTTATCTGAAAATAATACAATAGAAAGGATAAATAAACACCAAGACTTTTGTTACTGTTGGAGTCATTACTAGATCTTAAGTCCAATTAATGTCAAGTATCATGGGGTTCAAGTATAAAATCATGTCCTTCACAATGTGACCTTGAAATTTTATAATTTGATTTTTGACCTCTGATTCCCTAAGATTTACGACAGTTTGGTTCATGTCAATTCCTCTAAAATTGTAAAAAATGTGTTATTAAAGATTACGAGGCTCATCTCGAACCCTCAAACCCAAGAATGTAAGTCAGATTGAAACTCTGGTACAGATGAATGTTCCATACATCGGATCTTTAAATACATCATCAATTCTCCTTAACCACATTATTAGAACTCATGATCATCAAGTCCTAAAACATATGGTCATTCAAGCGGAAAATATTGGTCAAATCCAGCTTCTAAAACCTAATTCACAACTGACCTAAACCTAATGCGGACAATGTCAAAATGTCAATGCAGATGCTGGGACTATATATAGCATAAGCCTTCCTTAACTTTGATGAAGCATTAAAGCTTAAGCAGAGGTTACAGGCCAAAGTTGGACAATTTTGAATGATCGGAAACCAAGAATTCTAAGAGCAATTTAGCAGTTACAGGCTATAATATTTAGCATGCTTCAAAAAATATGTCTATTTATCAATATATTTGGAGAATGTGCCAGGTCATAGCTAGGCTACTCAAGTTTTGTTTATATCAGCATCTCAACAAACTTATATTTCATTTGACAGAGAAATGAAGTAGAATTGGACTTGCATTGGTCGATCAGCAACCACCAGGTATTTAAGTCCCTTGTTAAAATGTTTGTCTAGATTCAATCGTATGGTCGTCTTTGATCTACAAATGCCTGCAGCTGGTTGCTTGGTCTTGCAGCAGACGACACTTGGACAGAATTCAGGTGAGAGTTCACAAGATATAAACAAGATGACAAGGATTATGAATATTTTGGTTGATAATGGGTAACTGTACTATACAAAAAAAACACTGCAAGATCAAGTATAAAAAATCTTTGCAATGCGAAAATTGTCAACAGTATGACTTCAAGGTTCAACAATAACAGAAATTTTTTTTGTTTATTTTTGTTTTACGTCCTATTAACAGCCAGGGTCATTTAATAAGGACGTGCCAGGTTTTGGAGGTGGAGGAAAACTGGAACACGGAGAAAAAAACACTGACCTTCACGAATTCAAACTGACTAACTGAATGGAGAGGTGTCCAACTTGAACAATCTGAAAAGAAATGTCAGAGGGGGAATAAAACGCGTAACGGTGAATTTTAAAAGTCCAGAATGTTCATGTCTGCGCAGTAACAGTAGCTATTTATATAGATACATATACATTTTCATATCTATATATATATATATGTTCCATATAAACTGAACACACTACATTTTTCAGGAATATCTTTTAACGTTACGCAAAATATGATATTAAGCGAAATGTGATATTAACAAATCTATGAGATAAGCACAGAAGCATGATTTAATTTTTTGTCAGTGACTCAGGTCCTCGTAACAAGCACTTATGCCTCACTATCAGCTTGTCTATTCACCATTACGGCCAGTGTACATGTTATATATAGGCTATTAGCAATACCTGTGTCCCGTTGCTCACTGGTTAACTGTAAAACGATAGGAAAGCATTGAACTTCATGAGGACAAAAATGTGTTGACGGTCAATTCAATCGCAATCAGTATCAATAATTAACTTTTGCCATCACACGGATTCCTTTAGAGAAGAAACATTCTAAAGACCCAGACGAGTAATATTTATTTTATCCAATCAAAACTCCCCATCATCATTTTCCGGCAGACCAAAACAAAGATGGTAGGTATAGTGGGTGTTCCCGATTAAGTTCACCGGTTAAAGTCAGTTATAACGTAAACATTCACTTTACTTCATAACTTTTTACGATAATCTAACTTTTGATTCTATGCTTATGTTTGCTGTTTGTGATTATTGGCAATAAATTGGCCGTAAATTAGGCAATTAGAGAAAGTACAGGGGTTCACTTCTTGTCACGAGGACCTGACAAAAATAAGAATCCGGGTCGTTTCGCACTAAATCCAGTTCGCCCTAGGTTGTTTCGCCCTCAAAATAAAATGTTAGAGCGAAACTTTGTTTGGTGTTTTCATAATAATTATCTACCTTTATAAGTTATGTCATTTTTCATGTTAACCTGTTTATATTTAATCGTGGTACAAGCTGCTCAGCATGACTATTTAATATGTTTTGCTTAAAAATCATTCTTTACAGACTTTAAACTATAATTATCCTTTGTCGACTCCGTGATAGGCCTAGCTATAAATAAACAGATTTGTTCACGATTTTTCTGGTACATAGACCTAGTTAATCAGCTTAAAATTGTTATTCAAGAGATAAATAATATTGGTATGTCTTATAACATGTAAATTATTTTGTAAAAATATCACCTGATTGGGAAAAATTAGGGCGAACGGGACTTCGGGCGAAACGACTGTAAGCATGAACGCGATTTAGGGCGAAACGACCTGTTACCCAAAAATAATGCATTTAATTTCATGGATTGATTAAAATCACATTTCGCTTAATATCATATTTTGCGTAGTATCACACATGTTATTGAAGTCATGTAAGCCCATTCTACCATATACTTGTAATTTGTTGATGATTATTTTTGCAGAGGTTCAGATTCTGTGGAGATTTAGATTGCCCAGACTGGGTACTTGCTGAAATCAGTATCCTGGCTCGAATGGTAAGTCAGATAAAAATGTGGCAGATAGATGTGTAAGTTGAGAAAGAGAAGTGTATAGCGATGTAGAATTTTTGTTGAGTATAGGGAATTCCCCTTGTAGATATCAAAATTGCATTGTTGGTTTCTTGAGAGTGAAGACTTTGTGAAGGAGGGAGTAGTGTAGAAATTGAGAGTACAGGTTACCTTAATATGCTCGGTTAGAGGGAATTTCTCTTTAGTCAAGCGGTAGGGTGTCCGACTAGGGACTGAAGGGTCGCTAATTTGAACCCCAGTGGCTGTGGGGGCATTTTTATTTTTTACTACTCCTTCCTAGCTATTACATAAGATTAAGGGACCCTACACAAACTCGACCTTACCATCAGATATTAATAAGATATAGACCAAGTCAAGTTCCAGCTCAAAACACAGGGAAAACTTGGAATTAAAGAGCAGTGGTCTATTTTTTAAAATTTCTTGCAGTATCAAAATCAAGAAGGTGAAAACTGTGAATATCCCAATTAACCATCAATCCCAATTAATGTTTTTTACTAGCAATCCTTCGTTAGCGTTGAAATGTAGACTAACTCAGGAGTTGTAGATCATGATACGATAGTGATTGATTCAAAGTTCCCACCGCATCAAACCAACACGTGCAACAATTATTTGTGGGACAAATAAAGCAGATATATATATATATATACCCATCATGATGCTGAAGCATTTGAAGATGCCTTCAATACTGTATCGTACAGGTAACCAGTGCAATGAATATGGAACATGAATGATATACTATCTTTTGAGCTCGAAAAACAAAAATTGCTGCAGTGTTCTGGACCTCCTGTATACGTAGGCGACAAGTTAGTCTGTTAGAAATAACACAGACCATGTAATCCAAATGTGATGTACGTAACAAGTGATGAATGCACCAAAATCTTGCATGTACTGGCAGTTATAAACTACTGGATTACAGCCAATATTTCCGATCTGGTAGTAACAGGATTATTTCTCCAAGTTCAGTGAACTATCATCGTAAACCCCTAGATTTTTAACAGTTGGGACATGTACAGCCTCTACAGTACTTGTTCCGACCTTGAGCTGGAGAGCCATTGATTGCTTACACTTTTGGAGAAAAGACGATCAGTTTCGTCTTTTCCTGATCGAGCTTTAGCCGGTTAGCATTCATCCATCTTCTGATGTCTGTTAGACTAGCTTACAGATTTTCTGATATGGTGTCCCAATGTTTACCGTACTAGTTCAATTTATGTGAAAGGTTTTAATTTCCTTATAACACCTTTTCTCTTTTCCGCATCAGAGTTTATCGTATGTGTGACCTCACATCGTTGTTGAGCCGTTGCGACCTCATGTTGCCTGATATACTATGTAAGATAAGGTAGAGTACACTTAGTTTTCTTACATAGGCAAACTCTATCCAACATGGCTAGAAGTGAAATATTATATGTCTTCCATAGAATATCCCCGAAATCGTCATACGCATGGAACATTCGGAGAAAAGTGTTTTTCTCCTGCCCACACAACTCCAACAACCCAGGTGGAGTATAAAATGGTCTGGGGTGTGTGTTGCAGTATCTGTGCTGTAGCATTCAAGTGAGGTGGCACTATAAAAGATGCCGTTGGAAACACAGTCCCACTACAAAACAAAACACAATTCCTCTCTAGCACCTGCGCATGCATACACACATATGGAGATATTAGCCAGGTGTTATAAGACAAGTAGTTAGTGTCTGATAAGGCAGCTCCTGCGAACTCCTCAGAATTGTATATGATATAACTGTATGTGTTAATTGTATTGATTGTATAAGAATTGTATAATTATGTACTGTAAAGCGCTTTAGAGTGGCTAGATTAGCTAGATAGGTCGCTATAGGTCGCTATATCAAATCTTGTATATTGTTATTATTTAATACAGCTAAACCTTGTTATCTAGAAAACCCTGTTTTATTCGAAATATTTTGTTAGTCCTAGCCAAACTTCACATTAAACTATGAACTTGCTAAACTTGCTAAACTTGTTCCACTGACATTGAATTAAGGGGGTTGGACTGTGATAAGAAAAGCAAAATAAGGGGTTTAGACGGTGATAAGAAAAGCAAAATTGTCTTAAGTCATAATATTTCTGTAAAAATTGTACATAAGGTTTGATGAAGGATTTTATTTTTGATTTTTTTTTTCAGACGTCAGTGAAGATGAAATTACTGTGTGTACAAGTCATAAAGGATCTACTGGACGAAGGAATTGATGTAAGGTTACAAGTTAAATTAGTTTGATATATAATTCCTGAATTATTTAATTATTTCTATTTCACTTTAATTACCGTAATTTCTCGCGTATAGTGCACAGGTACTTTTTAGCTCACCTGGCCCGAAGGGCCAAGTGAGCTTATGTGATGGTGCAGCGTCCGTCGTCCGTCCGTCCGTCCGTCCGTCGTCCGTCGTCCGTCCGTCCTGCGTCCGTCAACTTTTTCCTTTAAACGACTTCTTCTAAAATACTGAAAGGCCCAGTGACATGAAATTTGGCTGGTAGATTTCTTGGAAGGAGCTGAACAAAGTTTGCAAAAAAAAATCACTTTGACCTAATTTCAAGGTCACAGGGGTCAAAAATGTCGAAACCTTCAAACAACTTCTTCTAAAATACCGTCAGGCATAGAGACTTCATATTTGAGCAGTAGCTTCCTTAGATGAAGCCAAATAAAGTTTGCGAAAAGAAATGACCTTGACCAATATTCAAGGTCACCCTGAGGTTAAATCTATTTTAACCTTTAAACGACTTCTTCTGAAATACCAAAAGCCCTAGAAACATGATATTTGGCTGAAATGTCCCTTGGATGAAGCCCGACAAAGTTTGCGAAAAGAAATGACCTTGACTTATATTCAAGGTCACAGGGGTCAAATCTGTTAAAACCTTTAAATGACTTCTTCTGAAATACCAAAAACCCTAGAAGCATGATATTTGGCTGAAAGGTTCCTTGGATGAAGCCCGACAAAGTTTGCGAAAAGAAATGACCTTGACCTATATTCAAGGTCACAGGGGTCAAATCTGTTAAAACCTTTAAACGACTTCTTCTGAAATACCAAAAGCCCTAGAAGCATGATATTTGGCTGAAAGGTTCCTTGGATGAAGCCCGACAAAGTTTGCGAAAAGAAATGACCTTGACCTATATTCAAGGTCACAGGAGTCAAATCTGTTGAAACCTTTAAACGACTTCTTCTGAAATACCAAAAGCCCTAGAAGTATGATATTTGGCTGAAAGGTTCCTTGGATGAAGCCCGACAAAGTTTGTGAAAAGAAATGACCTTGACCTATATTCAAGGTCACAGGGGTCAAATCTGTTAAAACCTATAAACGACTTCTTCTGAAATACCAAAAGCCCTAGAAGCATGATATTTGGCTGAAAGGTTCCTTGGAAGAAGCCGGACAAAGTTTGCGAAAAGAAATGACCTTGACCTATATTCAAGGTCACAGGAGTCAAATCTGTTAAAACCTTTAAACGACTTCTTCTGAAATACCAAAAGCCCTAGAAGCATGATATTTGGCTGAAAGGTTCCTTGGATGAAGCCCGACAAAGTTTGCGAAAAGAAATGACCTTGACCTATATTCAAGGTCACAGGGGTCAAATCTGTTAAAACCTTTAAACAACTTCTTCTGAAATACCAAAAGCCCTAGAAGCATGATATTTGGCTGAAAGGTTCCTTTGATAAAGCCAGACAAAGTTTGCGAAAAGAAATGACCTTGACTTATATTCAAGGTCACAGGGGTCAAATCTGTTAAAACCTTTAAAACGACTTCTTCTGAAATACCAAAAGCCCTAGAAGCATGATATTTGGCTGAAAGGTTCCTTGGATGAAGCCCGACAAAGTTGCGAAAAGAAATGACCTTGACCTATATTCAAGGTCACAGGGATCAAATCTGTTAAAACCTTTAAACGACTTCTTTTGAAATACCAAAAGCCCTAGAAGCATGATATTTGGCTGAAAGGTTCCTTGGATAAAGCCGGACAAAGTTTGCGAAAAGAAATGACCTTGACCTATATTCAAGGTCACAGGAGTCAAATCTGTTAAAACTTTTAAACGACTTCTTCTGAAATACCAAAAGCCCTAGAAGCATGATATTTGGCTGAAAGGTTTCTTGGATGAAGCCCGACAAAGTTTGCGAAAAGAAATGACCTTGACCTTTATTCAAGGTCACAGGGGTCAAATCTGTTAAAACCTTTAAACGACTTCTTCTGAAATACCAAAAGCTCTAGAAGCATGATATTTGGCTGAAAGGTTCCTTGGATGAAGCCCGACAAAGTTTGTGAAAAGAAATAACCTTGACCTATATTCAATGTCACAGGGATCAAATCTTTTAAAACATTTAAACAACTTGTTCTGAAGTACCAAAAGCCCTAGAAGTATGATGTTTGGCTGAAAGGTTCCTTGGATGAAGCCTGACAAAGTTTGCAAAAAGAAATGACCTTGACCTATATTCAAGGTCACAGGGGTCAAATCTGTCAAAACATTCAAACAACTTCTTCTGAAATACCAAAAGCCCTAGAAGCATGACATTTGGCTGAAAGGTTTCTTGGATGAAGACTGACAAAGTTTGCAAAAAGAAATTACCTTGATCTTGATTTGCCTAGAGACATGATATTTGGCTGGTAGCGTCCTGGGATGAAGCCAAACAAAATTTGAAAATGAAAATGATGTTGTCTTATAAGGTCACAGGGGTAAAATATGTTTAAATCTTAAGATGTTCTTCTAAATGTCTTACATTAAAAGATTTTAGGGGACTTTAGGGTTACACTATAATATAAGTCAGAGATTGATACCAGGTGAGCGATGCAGGCCCATTGGGCCTCTTGTTTGGGGTCCAAATATGAAAAAAAAATCGTTGAAAATTAAAAAAAAATTGTGCTTGTTCTTGCGTATAGTGCCCACCCCCTTCTTGACACTTTCAATTCAGAAATATGGTCAGTTAGGGTAGAACACTTATGCTTTGCTAGATAGTCGGCAGGAGGGTACCAGACTGGTTTAAAAAATATTCACTAGCCGTTCAATTCGTCTATGTAACTAGTCCAAACTTTTCTTATTTGAGGAAATTTGCAAATTACAGCACGAAACATTGCGATGTCAAGCAGGAACATCGAATATAATCGACTTAAAATGACTACCATGCCAAATAAAAAAGGTTTAAAGAATTGTTTCATGCTGTATACCTGGTATTTCTTATTTAAAGTATTTTATTTTGTAAATTTTAAATGCATTTTATAAGAATATTTGTTCATAATTCTTAAGGATCAATTAGAGATCCTCGATCAAATCTACTAGTCCAGGGTCGACACCGACTACTTTTCAGGGGTAGAATTTAACTTTTTTAGCAACTCGCATTTTGTGGCAAGTGGGTTAAATTTGAACTCGACAAATTATAATAGAAACTTACTCACAATTTTGAAGTGGATAATTTAAACACTACGATGCACTCTGAATCTGTCTAACTTACAATTTCGTTTAGAAAATTGATTTCACTTTGTTAAGGTGTAAAATGTGAAAATATTACAGTTGTATTGTGATTAAGTAACTTTTTAAGACATTGCACTATTTATGTGTGTATGTGTGTTTTCGTTTCACGATTCGTTTTATACTTTCGATGACGTTTGCTGACATGTGTACAGATTGGAATAATATATACACCTTTCCAATGGCATTATACCCACTTACAAAAAATGCAAGTACAATAATTTTCTACTCACAATTTCAGAAATCAACTCGCATTTGGCGAGTGTGCGAGTGTTAAATTAAAACCCTTGTATAAGTGCTGATTCCTGAGCTGTATCCTGTAAATGTACACCCTCTTATATCGTTATTTCTCCCGTATAGTGCACACTTTTTTCGAGAAAATCGAAAGTGTCAAGAAGAGGGTGCGCACTATACCATGAACAAGCAAAAACCTTGACTTGGTGGCGATCATGTATCATTAATTTTTTTTGAGATTTTCAGAATGACTTGAAATATCCTCCCGGTAGTTTAAACATTTTTAAATTTTTTTTTTAAGATTTTTTTTTTTCATTTTTGGACCCAAAAAAGTACCTGTGCACTATACGCGAGGGCGCACTTTATGTGAGAAATTACGGTAGAGTAAAGGACTACAGCATTATCCTTAGATAGTAGCCTACCAGGGCTTTTTATGAGGGTGTTTTGGGGCCGCTAATAGGCCCCATTCCAAATTGAAATTATTTCATACTTAAACCAAATTCCCCAAATTTGCAGGTTACTCATGAAAAAATCTTTCCCAATTCACCAATTTTCTTCTCAAAATCAGACCAAAAGACCTGTTCCCAAAGCAGTGAGAAAAATCCCTGCATTCTGTTGTAATTATCTTCTGTATGGATCAGGATGTGATTTAAGCCTACCATTATCAGATTCAAATTGCCCTTTTTCCGCGGTTCATGCGTCCAGATAAAGCTGTATGTATTCTATGTTGTACATAGAACAATATCAAACGCAGATTTCATGTCTTATTTCCTTGGCTTGTTTCAGTATGAAAAAGTTTACAAGCTGACGTCCGATGCTAAGTTTGGTAAGTAACATGTACCCAGGATGCATCATCATAATGAGACCGATAATTAAACCTTAAACAAAATAACACCCACATGGTGGTTTAGAGTCTGACTTCTGTCAGATATGACAGTTGAATCAATTATTGTCCACTGTCAACAATGTCCACATCCACATCCTCGATATCCAGGGGTTACAATCACCTACGCTCTCTACGCACCTGTAACCATCCTCAATATCCAGGGGTTACAATCACCTACCCTTTCTACACCCCTGGAACCATCCTCGATATCCAGGGGTTACAATCACCTACGCTCTCTATACCCCTGGAACCATCCTCGATATCCAGGGGTTACAATCACCTACGCTCTCTACACCCCTGGAACCATCCTCAATATCCAGGGGTTACAATCACCTATGCTTTCTCGGCTCCTGGAATTTAATATGTCATTGCAAAACTGAAGGCATGCTTAGGTGAAAAAACATGACTAATCGCTAGACTGCATGCCTGCCTTTGAAGATTACAAAGGAGCAGCGACCGCGAAAGCTTGAAATTTTTACTGTTTTACCGTTATGTGACCAAAAGATTCTTTTGATGTACATCAAAGGTTCGAACCATTCCTCTTGCCTCATCAACAAGGTGGTGCACACGGAGCCTTCAGTTTTGCCATGACATATTCAAGGGGTGTAGGGAGCGTAGGTAATCGTAACTCCTGGAGATCGAGGATGAAGTGCCCCCAGATTATAAATAACTGTCATGCCTTACATACAAAGGTACTCGCACATTCAAATCAGCACACAAACCTATGTGGAATAAAAAGGCAATTTTACACCTGGCAATGTTTGTCTGTTTCAGAAATCGGGGATGTGAAGGCCAGTTTGGCGGCCTTGAGTTTTGTGCTATCCAGTGCAGCCAAGTATGGTGTTGATGGTGAATCCTTATCTAACGAACTGCAGCAGCTTGGTCTCCCGAAAGGTAGGTTTATGTTTTACAGCAAGAGCAGATAATAGACAGGTTATCTCCCCTTCCGTACACAGCCACTGTAAGGTAGGTTTATGTTTTACAGCAAGAGCAGATAATAGACAGGTTATCTCCCCTTCCGTTTACAGCCACTGTAAGGTAGGTTTATGTTTTACAGCAAGAGCAGATAATAGACAGGTTATCTCCCCTTCCTTACACAGCCATCCTAAGTTAGGTTTATGTTTTACAGCAAGAGCAGATAATAGACAGGTTATCTCCCTTTCCGGTCACAGCCACTGTAAGGTAGGTTTATGTTTTGCAGCAAGAGCAGATAATTGACAGGTTATCTCCCCTTCCGTACACAGCCACTGTATTAAGGCAGGTTTATGTTTTACAGTAAGAGCAGATGATAGACAGGTTATCTCCCCTTCCGTATACAGCCACTGTAAGGTAGGTAAGGTTTTACACATGAATTTTTATATTGAATTTTACATGGATTTCACATGATTTTGTTATTTATATGATATTTACATGAATTTTAAGAGAAAAATAAGCATGAAAAAATCACCAAAAATATTATTTTACATGAAATTCACACAAAATTCACGTGAAATTCTTGTGAAATCTATGTGATGAAATCGGCTTGTGAAAAATCTACTGAAAAAAGTTGTGTTAAATTCATGTCAATTCACTTTTTTTCCACATTTCACAAGAAATTCATGAGAATTTATGTAAAATGCAAGTGAAGAAAAATTGCCTTTGTAATACAGTAACACCACTCTGACTTGCCTCCCCTTAAGGGCCCAATATTCATAATTCGAAATTTTTCATGATTCTGAAAAAAAAAATCCAGTTGATAACCATGCAAAAATAAGCCTAAGACGAAGTAAACATTAGCGGTAACTAACAAGAAAGTCTTAACAGAAAATTCCAAGAATTGAAAATAATTCAGGTGGGGCCCAATTCAACATATATTGGGCCTTTAAACAGGATCGAGAGCTGGGTTAACCTTATAAATAACAACAAAATCATTCTTACTGCTCTGTTGACTTATTTTGCTTTCTATATTAAACAAGCCTGTTTCGAGTTTAGAATTATCTCCCTATTGTTTAAGAAAAAGGTTTAACTCTTTGGTTATTTTGCTTTATTTTAATCAGAGAACTGCTGACAAGTTGAACAACCCAACAGCAGTTGTAATAAATAGAGCATGAATTAATTCTAAAAATACCCACCCCTATGTAGCATCAAGGTCAGATTTCTAAGTAGCCTCCTCTTATGTTACAAAAACAGGCAGAATTCTGAGTTACCTCCCTCCCTCACCCACCCTTATGTAACAAAGAAGTCAGATTTCTGAGTTACCTCCCGTTATGTTCCAAAAACGGGCAGACTTCTGCGTTACCTTCCCTTACCTATCATTTCTGATTTTAGCGTAGACTCATACTTAGATTTTCTGATATTGATTTCAGAACATACATCAGCGTTGTGTAAGTCCTACAGTGATGGACTAGACAAACTTCAGACTCATTTCAGGAAGAAGAGTCTACGCTGTAAGTATCTGTATTTATTTTGCTTTCATTTTAGCGATTGAAATACATCTGCAAATACAGTCTGTACAGTCAGGCCCTGGTTTCATCAACATTCCTTAACTTAAGGAAACTCCTTAACTTATAAATATCCATAGGAAAGCATTACAGAATTTAAGGAAAGTTCCTTAACAAAGGATTTTCCCCTTAAATTCTGTAATGCTTTCCCATGGAGATGTTTAAGTTAAGGAGTTTCCTTAAGTAAAGGAACGTTGATGAAACCAGGGCCAGTTTTCAAATTTTTTGGTCTTTATAATGAAACTCTGAGGAGAAATGTATTTACATTAGAAAAAAAGAAAAAAAAATTTAGGACCTTTTGACTCTAGAAAATTACATCACTTCCCAAATATCACCCCTGTTAATATCACATTTCTCTTTATATCATGTTCTTCCCAAGCACCGTTTTCTCTCTATATACTCTATGTAATTTCATTTGGTTAATATCATGTATTTTGAGGTGAATTCCTCTTAATATCATGTTTTTTAACCAATCACATAAAATATCCAGAAAATGATGTTATTTCTATTTATTTCAAATACAACTTGTACAAAATGTTGCATAGAATATTAAAAAAATATCCCCGAAAATGTTATTTATTTGAAATAATGTTATCTATATATTGAAACATCTTCATATGTACATTAAATATGGAATAGCGTACTTTTAGTTCAGAAAATTTGAAATGCACTAGACTTAGTGGAAAAACATGTTTGTCTTAATGTCACATTCCTGTTGATATCATGTTTTTGTCTGACAAATGCAACATGATATAAAGAGGAGGGCACTGTATTAGAATTATTACTATTTTCATAATATTTTTTTTGTAGCAGCATATTCAGTGGAATTGATACCAATACAGTACCTGATTAAATGTTTTAAAGGCCCAATATACGTAACTTCAGGATTTTGTTTTGTGATTCTGAAAAATTCTGACAAAAAATCCAGTTAATGACCATGCAAAAATAAGCCTAAAATGAAGTAAACCTGAGCAGTAACTGACACGAAACTCTTTATAGAAAAATCCAAAGAATTGAAAATAATTCAGGTGTGGCCCACTTCAACAACAAACCGAAGTTAGAAGTCAGTTCAGAATGGACGCGTGTTTACAAATACCGAGTTTCAACTACTGCTGTACCGGTAACTGTGTGAGAATTCATCTTTTATATTGCTGATATCAGCTAATCTTAACTCAATCTATAAATTTGATGAGTTATTAGACTTGAGTTTTGCCGAAAGTTACGTAAATTGGGCCTTTAAAATGTACAAGATATCTTAATGTGTTTTACCAGGAATAAGCCCCCAACCCAGGTGAAAATAAATTGCCCAAAAGTAGGAAGGGGGCTTGCTCACGAATTCACCCCTGTTCACTAAAGTCCGCCATCTTGGATATTCTGCTGTTTTGATCTTAGAACTAAGAACACACTATACCAGTAGTGTTATTCCAGTTAAAACATGAAAGCATGGTATTCTTTATCATCAGCTAAACAATGTCTTATTTCAAGTTTAGTTATATAGATATATCTTTTTTGCACCTAGTTAGATATTTTTTATGTTCAGAGAAAAAATTTGAACCAAAATTAACATGTTTCTTTTTGAAAGTGAGACAAAATTTAGGGAGGGGGCTTATTTACAGGCTCCCACCCTGTTTCAGGAACGTTTGCCAAAGTGGGGAGGGGGCTTATTCGTGAGAGGGGGCTTATTCCCGGTAAAATACGGTATGTGATGGATTTTAAAACCTGTAATTTAGTTTTGATTGTCATTTTTTAAATTATTTAGTTTTCAAAATTCAAATACTGACAAAAATGTCCCAGTGGAACACAAGGGTATTCAAAAAATATCTGATAAGAATTAAGGACTGTTATAGATAAAGCATGCCCTCAATAGGGTACAAGGAAATTATTTTTAATTAATCCGGATTAAAATTTGCAATAGAAAAAAGTTTTTACATATTCAGGATATTTAAAGAAAATTAATATTTGCCCAGGATTATGTCATAAAAAAGTATGTAAGTAAGAAGGGCAGGGCTTACTGAAGCTATAGAAATAACATGTGGTTATAATGATTGTTTGTGGCAGTGTACAGAAATAAGATGTGGTTATAATGATTGTTTGTGACAGTGTACAGAAATAATATGTGGTTATAATGATTGTTTGTGACAGTGTACAGAAATAAAATGTGGTTATAATGATTGTTTGTGGCAGTGTACAGAAATAACATGTGGTTATAATAATTGTTTGTGGCAGTGTACAGAAATAACATGTGGTTATGATAATTGTTTGTGGCAGTGTACAGAAATAACATGTGGTTATAATGATTGTTTGTGGCAGTGTACAGAAATAAAATGTGGTTATAATAATTGTTTGTGGCAGTGTACAGAAATAACATGTGGTTATAATGATTGTTTGTGGCAGTGTACAGAAATAAAATGTGGTTATAATGATTGTTTGTGGCAGTGTACAGAAATAACATGTGGTTATAATAATTGTTTGTGACAGTGTACAGAAATAAAATGTGGTTATAATGATTGTTTGTGGCAGTGTACAGAAATAAAATGTGGTTATAATAATTGTTTGTGACAGTGTACAGAAATAAAATGTGGTTATAATGATTGTTTGTGACAGTGTACAGAAATAAAATGTGGTTATAATAATTGTTTGTGGCAGTGTACAGAAATAACATGTGGTTATAATAATTGTTTGTGGCAGTGTACAGAAATAACATGTGGTTATAATGATTGTTTGTGGCAGTGTACAGAAATAAAATGTGGTTATAATGATTGTTTGTGGCAGTGTACAGAAATAACATGTGGTTATAATAATTGTTTGTGACAGTGTACAGAAATAAAATGTGGTTATAATGATTGTTTGTGGCAGTGTACAGAAATAAAATGTGGTTATAATAATTGTTTGTGACAGTGTACAGAAATAAAATGTGGTTATAATGATTGTTTGTGACAGTGTACAGAAATAAAATGTGGTTATAATAATTGTTTGTGACAGTGTACAGAAATAAAATGTGGTTATAATGATTGTTTGTGGCAGTGTACAGAAATAACATGTGGTTTTAATGATTGTTTGTGGCAGTGTACAGAAATAACATGTGGTTATGATAATTGTTTGTGACAGTGTCCCATGTTGACTCAGTACGGTGGAGAGTAGACTACGTCCTGAGCTCAAGTGAACTAAAGGTAAGTCACCTATATGACCTAGTGAACTAAAGTTGAGTTACCAATCTATCCTATGAAGAAAAGAGTGAGTTATAGTGAACTAAATATTTGTTACCATGCCAACCCATTGTAGAAGAGTGAGTTATAGTGAGCTTAATGTTAGTAACCATGGCAGTCAATTTGAGTAGAGTGAGCAAAATGTGAGTTACCATGGCAACCAATTTTTAATTTAGTAGAGTGAGTTAGAGTGAGCTAAATGTGAGTTACCATGATGGCAACTAATTTTAGTACAGTGAGTTAACCATACTAACCCAAACCCAGTGTAGTAGAGAGTGAGTTTGTGTGATCAGTTTAAAATTGACATATGGCTCAAGGATAATGATATGTCTGATCTTGACTTTCCAGTGTTTTATCATCTTATCTCTAAAACATTTTTTTCTTTTCTGTATTAGGATGTAAACACGCCTTGTGTCCAGTTACAACTGACCACTAAGGACTCGGACACTGGAACCACATCACCCATCTCCTTTACCGTCTCCATGGAGAAGTTCCGGGTCCTGCTCAATGGTAAGTCAGCGCCATGGCAACATTAATATTTTTATAAGCTGTAGTTTGACTGGGTCAGCATTTTGAAAACACCACTGTTTCACTGAGTGGTTAGTCATTATGCTATTGACCATCCTGGACATCCAGGGCTTACAATCACCTACGCTCTCTACGCCCCTGGAATCATCCTCAATATCCAGGGCTTACAATCACCTACGCTCTCTACGCCCCTGGAATCATCCTCGATATCCAGGGCTTACAATCATCTACCCTCACTACGCCCCTGAAATCATCCTTGATATCCAGGGTTTTCAATCACCTACGCTTTCTACACCCCTTGAATCATTCTCGATATCCAGGGGTTACAATCATCTACCCTCACTACGCCCCTGAAATCATCCTCGATATCCAGGGTTTTCAATCACCTACGCTCTCTACACCCCTTGAATCATTCTCGATATCCAGGGGTTACAATCATCTACCCTCACTACGCCCCTGGAATCATCCTCGATATCCAGGGCTTACAATCATCTACCCTCACTACGCCCCTGAAATCATCCTCGATATCCAGGGTTTTCAATCATCTACCCTCACTACGCCCCTGAAATCATCCTCGATATCCAGGGTTTTCAATCACCTACGCTCTCTACACCCCTTGAATCATTCTCGATATCCAGGGGTTACAATCACCTACGCTCTCTACACCCCTTGAATCATTCTCGATATCCAGGGTTTTCAATCACCTATACTCACTACGCCCCTGGAATATGTCATGACAAAAATGAAGGCTCGCTCAGGTAAAAAATCTTACCAATCTCTAAGCTGATGCCTGTCCTTTGAAGATTACAAAGGAACCGCTACTGACTGACTTCAAAGCCTTTCAGTTTTTACCGTTATATGACCACGAAATTCCTTTGGTGTTCATCAAAGAGTCAAACCAGTTCCTTGTCTCACCAATAAGGTGGCACACACGGAACCTTCAGTTTTGCCATGACATATTCCAGGGGTGTAGAGAGCGTAGGTGAGCGTAACCTCTGGATATTGAGGATAATTCCAGGGATGTAGAGAGCGCAATCCCTGGATATCGAGAGTTATTCCAGGGGTGTAGAGAGGGTAGGGGATTTTAACCCCAGGATATTGAGGATGATTTCAGGGATGTAGATAGCATAACCCCTGGATATTGAGGATGATTCCAGGGGTGTAGAGAGCATAGGGGATTTTAACCCCTGGATATCGAGGATGATTCCAGGGATGTAGAGAGCGTAGGTGATCGTAACCCCTGGATATGGAGGATGATTCCAGGGATGTAGAGAGCATAGGTGATCGTAACCCCTGGATATCGAGAATGATTCCAGGGGTGTAGAGAGCGTAGGGGATTTTAACCCTTGGATATGGAAGATGGCCATTGACTTATGTTGTACAATCCATTAGAAATTGGAAGAAAATTAACTCTGAGCAAGTTCATTTAACCGAAAGTTTGTGTTCTGTTTGAGAGAGCTTGAAGCTTTATGTAAAATTAAACATCTAGAGAACTCATTTACCCCTGAAATTATGTTATGAACTTTTCCAACCTTTGAACTGGAAGAGTCCAAATGTGTCTTCAGGGGTGAATGAGTTAGAGTTAAGCCAGATGTCCTTTCACAGATCAATATCTACAAAATTTGAAGAAGCGATAAAACTTCGTACAGGAAAAAGTTTTCTTTGAAATTTTGGAAAAAATGTGTTTTGGTTTCTCTGAAACATATCCCTTGGTTAAAAGACAAGATTTGTATTGACTATTTAGTGAGGTAAGGAACTCTTTGTAAGTTTAAATTAGTGCCCCAATCTTCTTTCACTGAAAAAAGATTGGCGTCATATGTTATAGGGGCTGGTGGAGTTATTAGGATAAAAAGATGTGTATTGATTAGGTTGGACAGGTGTAAAAGATGTGTATTGATTAGGTTGGACAGGTGTAACAGATGTGTATTGATTAGGTTGGACATGTGTAACAGATGTGTATTGATTAGGTTGGACAGGTGTAAAAGATGTGTATTAATTAGGTTGGACAGGTGTAAAAGTTGTGTATTGATTAGGTTGGACAGGTGTAAAAGATGTGTATTGATTAGGTTGGACAGGTGTTAAAGAAGTGTATTGATTAGGTTGGACAGGTGTAACAGATGTGTATTGATTAGGTTGGACAGGTGTAACAGATGTGTATAGATTAGGTTGGACATGTGTAACAGATGTGTATTGATTAGGTTGGACAGGTGTAACAGATGTGTATAGATTAGGTTGGACATGTGTAACAGATGTGTATTGATTAGGTTGGACAGGTGTAAAAGATGTGTATAGATTAGGTTGGACATGTGTAACAGATGTGTATTGATTAGGTTGGACAGGTGTAACAGATGTGTATTGATTAGGTTGGACAGGTGTAAAAGATGTGTATTGATTAGGTTGGACAGATGTTAAAGAAGTGTATTGATTAGGTTGGACAGGTGTAACAGATGTGTATTGATTAGGTTGGACAGGTGTAACAGATGTGTATTGATTAGGTTGGACAGGTGTAAAAGATGTGTATTGATTAAGTTGGACAGGTGTAAAAGATGTGTATTGATTAGGTTGGACAGGTGTAAAAGATGTGTATTGATTAGGTTGGACAGGTGTAACAGATGTGTATAGATTAGGTTGGACAGGTGTAAAATATGTGTATTGATTAGGTTGGACAGGTGTAACAGATGTGTATTGATAAGGTTGGACAGGTTTAATAAAATCTATTACCTGTAAGTGATCGAGATCGGGTTATCTCAGTCTCGGGCTAAGATTCTGTAACATCCCAACCTCGGCTAACGCCTCGGTTGGGATTATGTTACAGAATCTTAGCCCTCGACTGAGGTGCGAGAAAAAAAATCTATTACCTGTAAGTGATCGAGATCGGGTTATCTCAGTCTCGGGCTAAGATTCTGTAACATCCCAACCTCGGCTAACGCCTCGGTTGGGATTATGTTACAGAATCTTAGCCCTCGACTGAGATAACCCGATCTCGATCACTTACAGGTAATAGATTTTTTTTCTCGCACCTCTTACATATATCAAGTTGTATAATAACAACCCATCTATATATGCGTTTAGAGTGTAAGAGTATCCCGTCTGGGGCCTCCCTATCAAGGAAGAAAAACAATGATCAATCGGTACATATTATTTAGATAATAAACAAAAACCAACCAAACAATACGTAGTAATTAAATACATGACAAAAACAGTTTGAATGCACATATTTCTAATAATATTGGTTAACTAGAGCGTGTGACGTCACCGATTCGAGAGTATTACGTCACTTGCGCGGATGAATACATGAATGGGTTAAATTTCCGCCAAAACTCACGTAAAGGTACCAGACAGATCGGACGAGATAGAAAAATCTAGCACTGGGTATCACGTGAGATTTCCCTGTCCGACGTGCGAGAATAAAATATGTGTATTGATTAGGTTGGACAAGTGTAACAGATGTGTATTGATAAGGATGGACAGGTGTAAAAGATGTGTATTGATTAGGTTGGACAGGTATAACAGATGTGTATTGATTAGGTTGCACAGGTGTAAAAGATGTGTATTGATTAAGTTGCCTAACAAATGTTAGTTGTAGGGAATTTCCCTTGAGCTCAGTGCTAGAGCACCGGACTGGACACCAAGGGTTGTGGGTTCGAGCCCCAGCGACGGCACTTTCTTACCTGGTAGTCACTTTTCGTCGTCCTTTTACTCTAGCATAAAATTATATCCTTTCTGGAAATTATTAACTTTTCATTTATTTTTCAGAACTAAAGCAAGCCAACACCATAATGGAATCCTTATCATCTTGATGGTACATGTTTGCCTACTAGTGAACAAAAGAAAACTTTGAGATGATGTCCTGGAACAGTTTTTTTCTTCCACATCAACTACTTCACTTCTTGACATTTGTGATGAGTCAGTGCAAGCACAGGGAACAGATGTAACATATGATGCATCCATTGTATCTGACAACTTAGAAATTGACCAATGAAAACAGTTGTTACAACACAGATGCAATAGAATCGACCAATGAAACCCATGGATTCAACATAAGGCTTTGAACTTTAATTGTACATATACATATACCCACATCAAAAAGAGACATGTACTCTGCATCCTTCATTAATTCACCCTGATATTTCATAATGAACTATTCCCACATTTATATTGGGAGAGTTCAAATGTTTCTTTGAGGGTGAACAAGTTAACAGTCACTGATGTTGTCATTCCTTGTACTCACGCACTACTGGGTGAGGTTTCAGAGTTGTCTCCCCTGTGTAGTTTGCATCAATGAGATATTCACATTTTACATCATCACAATAACCAAGGTTGAAACGAGGACAGACAAAAATACTCTTTATACATTTTCATGCATGGAAATATTTTCCTTTGAAAATTAAGTGTTCTTTACAGTCTGTGACCTTAGCCACTAGTCGTATGCTCACGACTTGTAAATTTTGGTTTGGACTAGTGGAAATTCCTTGAAATTATTGGAATTTCAAAATATTTGTTATAATGAACACTGCATTTTGCTTGTCCAGACTAGTGCTTGGAAATGTTAATGTAACAGACTGTCTTCACTACCTGGTGGATTATGTTTTGTCGGTATATTATGAGAGACCTTTTATTGGGTCTAGTGTTCATGAAGCATATTTTGTGTTTAGTTAGTACCAATTTAAGAATTTGTAAAATCTTGGACAAAACCAGGTGAGGTCAGATGAAAGTTGATGAGACAGGCATATCCTGGCCCCGGTTTCATCAACATTCCTTAACTTAAGGAAATTCCTTAGCCTAAAAATCTCCATAGGAAAGCATTACAGAATTTAAGGAAAGTTCCTTAACTTAAGATTTTCCCCTTAAATTCTGTAATGCTTTCCTATGGAGATGTTTAAGTAAAGAAATTTCCTTAAGTTAAGGAATGTTGATGAAACCAGGGCCTGTTAGGTTCATTCCAGAATTAAAGGCCCAATATACGTAACTTTTGGCAAAACTTGAAGCAAAAATCAAGCCTAATAACATATTATATTTGTAGATTTAGGTAAGATTAACTGATATCAGCAATATTCAAGATGAATTCCTACGCGGTTTCCAGTACAGCAGCAGTTGAAACTCAGTATTTGTAAACATGCATCCATTTCGAACTGTCTTCTACCTTCCGTTTGTCGTGAAGTGGGCCCCACCTGCACTATTTTCAGTTCTTTGGATTTTTTTTGTCAAGAGTTTCTTTTTAGTTACCGCTCAGGTTTACTTCGTTTTAGGCTTATTTTTGCGTGGTTATCAACTGGATTGTTTTTTCGCAATTTTTCAGAATGCCAAAAAAATTCCTGAAGTTACGTACATTGGGCCTTCAAACATGTAGGAGGGGTGGAAGGCACTTTTTCAGAGACCCCTGGCACCACACATCAAATATCAAAAGTAATTTAGTATAAGGAATGGTAGGCAGGTCTAGTTTTAACCCCGTCACCCATGATATATTAATACAGGTGCCTCCCGGCTCCCCAACATGATTAATTATGGAATAGCTCTTACAAATTCACATAAATGTCCGGATATTTTTGTGTCTCCTGTTTCAATTCCATTTTTGTACAGGTATTTAAATACAATGTATGTACACTGTATGTTGAAATTATGAAAACAATAAAATATTTTAAAATATTTTCCTGTGTAGTGTATGATTGTAATTAGCCTTTGCTTAAGGGTCATCTTGATAGCATATCCAGTGATATATTTACAAACATATTAATCACTATTTCGGGAAAATATAACAGACGTAACTCGTTCAATTGCTGGTACTTTCATTTAATGTACCATGGCTAACCATGGACCTTGCTATTGATATGTAATTTGCTAAGGTGTTTGTTAATTTTGACAAAACATGCATGTCCCAGGATAACATAATTAGCTCATATAGATCATATATGTAGCCCAAAACAGCAATTATACTCTCAAGTGGGAAAAGGGGAAATTTGTGACAAGATATGACTCTATCAAAGCGTATACATTAAGTAACAAATTATAGGCTTGTAAAGATATCACTTGATATGCTATTTAGATGACCCTTAATGATAATTATGTGCTAAAAATAATGTACAAAAATATTGATGTTTGAATATTTTATTTTTTCTCTTCAGTATAAATCACAGAGAGTTACCTCCCTGTATACATTATTTACATGAAATGATCAAACAGCACATACAAAATACTGTTTCCTCATATGACAAATGATTTTATTGCTATCCACATGATTACCCCTTCCCGGGCCTCTTACACTGTGTGATTGATTCCCCTTTGGGTACCCCAAACAGTGGCAAGAGGTGTTATCTATACATAAGCAGGGCCCTCTCCATCACATTGTAGTGAGTGTACAATACATGTACAGGGCCCACAACTGAATATATTAAATGCTGCATAGATGTAGCATTTCTGTTTGATTTATTCTTTATATAATTCCACTTTCGTTACAATTCTAAAATAATACAACTTCAGTGAATTATCAGACAAGTTAAAACAGATGCACATAGTTATATAATGATATCACTAGATTTGGTGATTCTAGCAAACCACCGTATTTCACAACGGAAAAACATAGTTTTAAAAGTATAATAAAAGAAATGTACAGAAGAACATTTACCATTATAACGGCTGGTTCTAGAGAACCAGTTTGATCTACAGTGGAACAGACATTTTCATATTTATATAAATTGTATATCAGATCCATTCTATTCAGAACTAACAGGTGTGACCAACACAACGGTAAGCACACCTTAGCACTCTTACAACAAAATAATGCTCTTTTACAGATTTTACAAAAATCATCTTAAAATATTCTTAGTTATAAAGTTATATCAGAGTTTCTTCCCTTTGTTATTTTTTATATGACAAAATATATTCATGAGTACAATACATTTTCTGATTTTCATCAAGGAAAATTTTCACATAATGGTAAATTCACTTAAAAATAATTTTATATTTTAACGTGCACCATGGAATATATTTGTTGCTATGCAACTGCTCTCATAGTATTGCATGTATATGTACCTTCAAAATGACGGTCAATTCTTAATTGCAAACTTTCACATCACAAAAAATGTCCTTTTGAATTAAGTAGTTCAAATAAGTTGACATGAACAGAGAAAAATAAAAATAAACACAACCTTGTGTAAAATCACATAAAGGGAATATCACAACCTTATATTTTTTATACGTCATTCAAGTTAACTTTATTTTCGACCTTGATCTCATTCATCCCCCAAATTTCATGATGAAATATTCCAATCTTTGGATTGGAAGAGTTCAAATGTTTTTTCAGGGGTAAGTAAGGTAGATGTTTTCAAAACTAAAAAATAAAAAAAGAAGTTCTGACCATTTAAACAAATAATGAAAAAAACAACAACATTTTACAGCAGTTATTTTATCTATTATAAACAATATTTTAATATCAATATGTTTTACAATTTTCTTTACTTTTAATGTACAAATATCAGGTTTTATCACAGAAAACAAATATATTTTGTTCATAAAATCTCCTGTATAGACACAGAATACGGGGCCTCTTTATGGCAAACAAATTATAGGATAATTTCCAGAATACATAGCACAAGGCCCTTTTATTCTGCTGTCCAGTGTACAGGGCCCAGAAAACTATAAATAGATACTTGTATACAGATTCAGGGCCAATGATTCTATACACAACCTTCACTTATATACATAGTCCAGGGCCTATGATGACAAACTTTGTATACTGGGTATCAATTAAAAGCCCCTTTTGATGCTGAATATTATAACCACGCCAATTTTTTATGCTGATTATCATAACCAAGCCCATTTTTTCATGCTTATTATCATAACCACACCCCTTTTGGTATTGATATCATAAACCAGGCCCACTTCTAATCCTTTTTATCATCATTACATTTTTTTTATCCTTATTACTTTCACAATTTATAATTAAATGGCTCGTAAGAGTATTAATTGTAAATCACAACCAAAACGACCACACTCCTAACTTTACAGGAACCAAGTTCACAACACATAGACATCTAAGTCACCAGCAGTAAACTTAAACTTCAGGAGATCAAACACTTAAAACGACTGACAAGTCAACAAAATACAATGATTGAAATTAATTTACATTATTTAATTTTTGTTCAGTTTGCTCAAAACATCATCATGATCAACTCTAAAGAAAAGCAAACAATATAATTCCTGATATTCATTTCCGTAACTCAAACTGGCATTTCTGTGGCACACAACCAAGTCTAGATATTGTTTGCTGTATATTGAAAATATGTCTTTCCATTTTATCAAAACATAAACATATCGATATGAATATTTTGTCTATGATTCTAAAATCTGATACCAAGTTATATTTCATCTAAAAATAACGAGACGGATCAAATCAAGTTTCAAAATACAAAGAGTTCATCTCAAAATCTGCTGCCGTTTTATTTGAGTACTTCAGTATAACTAAACCTGAAGGAATCTCTTTAAAAGCTACCCTCCCATTTTCCGGCCCAGTCTCATAGATTGTACAGCCAGATGGGCGTAATGGAACAAATCCATTGTAAAATATTGCAATGCAACAGAACCGACCGATAAAAATGTAGGCAAGCCTGTCATACATTAATATTGCAGAAAACCAGTTGTTATAGATAGAAGCTATGCTATCTACTTTTGTATAAATATGGCAAAATCTATAAGTTTCCAATGCAAACACGACATTTTACACTCACTGCTTCTTTTGATTTTATTGTACTGTATAAGTGGTAATATTCGCGAAGGTTTTAATTACACTAAATTCATGAATGCATCAAAGTTCGCAAAATTTAACACCTCGTGAAAATTTGTAAATGATGGTCATATAATCAGAAGTTTTACAGTTATTTTGTGTTCCGCGAATTAAAACTCCACAAATAAGGTTTGAAGAGAAAATCGCGAAATTTTCCATCTGCAAAGTTTAACAATTCAACAGTATTTGATACTGATATGTCTGGGTTCTATACTTCACTGAACATGTGTTATATATATCATAAAATTATAATTCTCTGAAATCTTTGGTCGATAGTTTGATCAATTAAAAAAAAAAAAAAGCTGTCGTTGATTTTCCAGAGTGGATGAAGTACGTATTAATCCGCTTTGTAGATGGAGCAATTCCTACGATCTGTCCCAGTGTGGAATGTGACATCATCTATGCAGTATTTAGTATCCACTTCAGATGTGGATACCCTGTTCTTAATCCACAGTATATTATCCACTTAAAAAGTACATCCATATACACGACCAGATTGAGACTTATCCAGCCCCTGTATATCCAGAATGTATGTTGTGTACAAGTTACGAAGCTTATGGATCATTGACTACATCCATTGCTACCCCTCTTTCTATTGTAGAAGCACAGCTACTGTCCGGATAGAAATTACCCTTATCCACTTCGTACCGAATATCAGCTTCATCCTCATCCTACGGAATATTATCTTTATCCACTTCTTACGGAATATTGGCTTTATCCACTTCCTGTGAAATGTTAGCTTTATCCACTTCTTACGGAATATTAGCTTTATCCACTTCCTGTGAAATATTAGATTTATCCACTTCCTACAGAATATTAGCTTTATCCACTTCCTGCCGAATATTAGCTTTATCCACTTCCTGTGAAATATTAACTGTATCCACTTCCTGTGAAATATTAAATTCCACATGCAATATCCTGGTTGTCTCCGTAGGTCGGTAGAACTTGTTTGGAATTGTCCTTCCACACAATAGGTGTGGACGTCGAGGTGGACGAGTGCCTGGTCAGTAGACCTGTAGAAGTGTCCGCAGACTTGGTGGATCGTGAGAGGTGGATTAGTGTGTGGATCAGAAATGATCCACCAGGACAGACACGCTACTCTTGCCGACTTTACCCTGAGAGCCTTGATCCATGCCGGCCAGGTTCATGTTCTGCCACTGTGTGGGATGTCCTGTAACACGAAATAATGACATACAGAACTGAATCATACAATAATATGTCTTATACAGGGCCTGTAATTCATCAAACCTTTCTCATGCTCAAAGTAAGATTTTGCACTCAAGCCAAATTTCTCATTTTGGGGAAAAATTAAAGAAAAATCTGTTTCCACAAACTGCAAATGATTTTGTCATCATAATTAATAAGTATGTACAGAAAAATAAACTGTGGCAAAAGTTTCTCATAACCAGTAACATCAAAATCTCTTTCGTCAAATGATTACGGTACCCTTTTTGAGACATGTGACCTGGTTGACCTTTGACCTGTTTTACCTGAGGGGGAGTCACTGGACTTTAGGGCGAATGACCAGCTGTCCGGGTTGACCGAGGCACAGTGAGGAAGGCGCAGTTCCACAGGGTGGAGAAACTTGAGTCCGTGGGGTCCACACATCACCAAGGGGCTCAGCAAGGTCTCACCTGGACAACAAATAATTAACATCTTATTGAGTAAATCACTTAATTATGGGCAGATTGCTCAAGTGGTAACAGTTTTTCTCCTGCCCACACAACTCCAACAAACCACGTGGAGTATAAAATGGTCTGGGGTGTATGATGCAGTATCTCTGAGGTAGTACTATAAAAGATGCCAATGGAAGCACATTCCCACTACCAGCAGAACACAATACATCTCCAGAACAGGCATACATACACACATAGGGAGATATTAGCCAGGTGGTATATTGCACTTAGTCTAGTAGTTAGGGCCTAAGAAGGCAGCTCCCAGAACTCCTCAGAATTGAATATGTTAGAACTGTATGTGTTAATTTCATAAAATTGAACAGTAAACTGACTAGGTGTAGCTTATGTTAGCTAGATAGGGCGCTTTTTCAAATGTTTTATATTTATCTATCTAACTTGTTCACCCCTGGAAACACATTTTAATTCTTCCAATTCAATGGATGGAATCGTTCATTATTAAGTTCCGGGGGGACCTTTAATATTGACCGATGACTACTAAAATCTACTCAGATATAGACCTTCACTGTGTGATGGTATGCTGTGAATTTGAACCATATCTGACCAGGGGTTCATAAGATATCTTGTACACAAGGCCGGACATAGCATGCATATAGATAAACAGCTATAGATAACACTATTTCATTAAAATATCTATTTTTTTGTTATTTTTTTATTTTCTATGCAATATTTTGTTCAAGTCATACCTGAAATCAATGGAAATTATATCATGTTCTGGATATTTTATGTGATTGGTTAAAAAAAACATGATATTAAAAAGAATTAATTCCAAAATACATGATATTAACCAAATAAATTACATAGCTTTTATAGAGGGGAAAATGGTGCTTAGGAAAACCATGATATAAAGAGGAATGTGATATTAACAGGGGTGATATTAAGTGGAATGCACTGAACTACCTAAGTGGTGGGTATAGATAGAGTGGTCAATGATAGGAGATGACCAGCACTGACCTTTCTCTCTGTCCAGTGGTGGTAGAATGTTGTTGTCCTTACAGACTTTGAAGTAGATTTCCTGTTGGACGCCCTCCGGGATAGCACCTAGTGGAATGACGATACTCACACCTGTCGGAGAGATAGCGACACATAAAATACCAAAATATTGTACATATCACGGATAGCACCTGTCGGAGAGATAGCGACACATAAATACAAAAATAATGTACATATCACGATAACACCTGTCGGGGAGATAGCGACACATAAATACAAAAATAATGTACATATCACGATAACACCTGTCGGGGAGATAGCGACACATAAATACAAAAATAATGTACATATCACGATAACACCTGTCGGGGAGATAGCGACACATAAATACAAAAATAATGTACATATCACGATAACACCTGTCGGAGAGATAGCGACACATAAAATACCAAAATATTGTACATATCACGATAACACCTGTCGGGGAGATAGCGACACATAAATACAAAAATATTGTACATATCACGATAACACCTGTCGGGGAGATAGCGACACATAAAAACCAAAATATTGTACATATCACAGATAACACCTGTCAGAGAGATAGCGACACATAAAAACCAAAATATTGTACATATCACGATAACACCTGTCGGAGAGATAGCGACACATAAAAACCAAAATATTGTACATATCACGATAACACCTGTCGGAGAGATAGCGACACATAAATACCAAAATATTGTACATATCACAGATAACACCTGTCGGAGAGATAGCGACACATAAAAACCAAAATATTGTACATATCACGATAACACCTGTCGGAGAGATAGCGACACATAAAATACCAAAATATTGTACATATCACGATAACACCTGTCGGAGAGATAGCGACACATAAATACAAAAATATTGTACATATCACGGATAGCACCTGTCGGAGAGATAGCGACACATAAATACCAAAATATTGTACATATCACGGATAGCACCTGTCGGAGAGATAGCGACACATAAATACAAAAATGATGTACATATCACGATAACACCTGTCGAGGAGATAACACCTGTCGGAGAGATAGCGATACATAAATACAAAAATGATGTACATATCACGATAACACCTGTCGGAGAGATAGCAATACATAAATACAAAAATATTGTACATATCACGATAACACCTGTCGAGGAGATAACACCTGTCGGAGAGATAGCGACACATAAAATACCAAAATATTGTACATATCACGATAACACCTGTCGAGGAGATAACACCTGTCGGAGAGATAGCGACACATAAAATACCAAAATATTGTACATATCACGATAACACCTGTCGAGGAGATAACACCTGTCGGAGAGATAGCGACACATAAAATACCAAAATATTGTACATATCACGATAACACCTGTCGAGGAGATAACACCTGTCGGAGAGATAGCGACACATAAAATACCAAAATATTGTACATATCACGATAACACCTGTCGGGGAGATAGCGACACATAAAATACCAAAATATTGTACATATCACGATAACACCTGTCGAGGAGATAACACCTGTCGGAGAGATAGCGACACATAAAATACCAAAATATTGTACATATCACGATAACACCTGTCGGGGAGATAGCGACACATAAAATACCAAAATATTGTACATATCACGATAACACCTGTCGGAGAGATAGCGACACATAAAATACCAAAATATTGTACATATCACGGATAGCACCTAGTGGAATGACGATACTCACACCTGTCGGAGAGATAGCGACACATAAATACAAAAATATTGTACATATCACGGATAGCACCTGTCGGGGAGATAGCGACACATAAATACAAAAATATTGTACATATCACGGATAGCACCTGTCGGAGAGATAGCGACACATAAATACAAAAATATTGTACATATCACGGATAGCACCTGTCGGAGAGATAGCGACACATAAATACAAAAATATTGTACATATCACGATAACACCTGTCAGAGAGAGATCGAGACATAAAAAACCAAAATAATGTACATATCACGGATAGCACCTAGTGGAATGACGATACTCACACCTGTCGGAGAGATAGCGACACATAAATACAAAAATATTGTACATATCACGGATAGCACCTGTCGGGGAGATAGCGACACATAAATACAAAAATATTGTACATATCACGGATAGCACCTGTCGGAGAGATAGCGACACATAAATACAAAAATATTGTACATATCACGGATAGCACCTGTCGGAGAGATAGCGACACATAAATACAAAAATATTGTACATATCACGATAACACCTGTCAGAGAGAGATCGAGACATAAAAAACCAAAATAATGTACATATCACGGATAGCACCTAGTGGAATGACGATACTCACACCTGTCGGAGAGATAGCGACACATAAATACAAAAATATTGTACATATCACGGATAACACCTGTCGAGGAGATAACACCTGTCAGAGAGATAGCGACACATAAAATACAAAAATATTGTACATATCACGGATAACACCTGTCGGAGAGATAGCGACACATAAAATACCAAAATATTGTACATATCACGATAACACCTGTCAGAGAGAGATCGAGACATAAAAAACCAAAATAATGTACATATCACGGATAGCACCTAGTGGAATGACGATACTCACACCTGTCGGAGAGATAGCGACACATAAATACAAAAATATTGTACATATCACGGATAACACCTGTCGAGGAGATAACACCTGTCAGAGAGATAGCGACACATAAAATACAAAAATATTGTACATATCACGATAACACCTGTCGGGGAGATAACACCTGTCGGAGAGATAGCGACACATAAAATAACAAAATATTGTACATATCACGATAACACCTGTCGGAGAGAGATCGAGACATAAAATACCAAAATATTGTACATATCACGATAACACCTGTCGGAGAGATAGCGACACATAAAATACCAAAATAATGTACATATCACGGATAGCACCTGTCGGAGAGATAACACCTGTCGGAGAGATAACACCTGTCGGAGAGAGATCGAGACATAAAATACCAAAATATTGTACATATCACATATAACACCTGTCAGAGAGATAGCGACACATAAAATACCAAAATATTGTACATATCACGATAACACCTGTCGGAGAGATAGCGATACATAAATACAAAAATGATGTACATATCACGATAACACCTGTCGGAGAGATAGCGATACATAAATACAAAAATGATGTACATATCACGATAACACCTGTCGGAGAGATAGCGATACATAAATACAAAAATGATGTACATATCACGGATAACACCTGTCGGAGAGATAGCGACACATAAATACCAAAATATTGTACATATCACGGATAACACCTGTCGGGGAGATAGCGACACATAAATACCAAAATAATGTACATATCACGGATAACACCTGTCGGGGAGATAACACCTGTCGGGGAGATAACACCTGTCGGAGAGATAACACCTGTCGGGGAGATAGCGATACATAAATACCAAAATAATGTACATATCACGGATAACACCTGTCGGGGAGATAGCGACACATTAATACCAAAATATTGTACATATCACGGATAACACCTGTCGGGGAGATAGCGACACATAAATACCAAAATAATGTACATATCACGGATAACACCTGTCGGGGAGATAACACCTGTCGGGGAGATAACACCTGTCGGAGAGATAACACCTGTCGGGGAGATAGCGATACATAAAATACCAAAATAATGTACATATCACAGATAACACCTGTCGGGGAAATAGCGACACATTAATACCAAAATATTGTACATATCATGGATAACACCTGTCGGGGAGATAGCGATACATAAAATACCAAAATAATGTACATATCACGGATAACACCTGTCGGGGAGATAACACCTGTCGGGGAGATAACACCTGTCGGGGAGATAGCGATACATAAATACCAAAATAATGTACATATCACGGATAACACCTGTCGGGGAGATAAAGACACATTTATACCAAAATAATGTACATATCACAGATAACACCTGTCGGGGAGATAACACCTGTCGGGGAGATAACACCTGTCGGGGAGATAGTGATACATAAATACCAAAATAATGTACATATCACGATAACACCTGTCGGGGAGATAGCGACACATAAAATACCAAAATAATGTACATATCACGGATAACACCTGTCGGAGATAGCGACACATAAAATACCAAAATATTGTACATATCACGGATAACACCTAGTGGAATGACGATACTCACACCTGTTGGAGATAGCGACACATTAATACCAAAATATTGTACATATCACGGATAGCACCTGTCGGGAGATAGCGACACATTAATACCAAAAGAATGTACATATCACAGATAACACCTGTCGGAGAGATAGCGACACATAAATATGAAAATAATGTACATATCACGGATATTACACCTGTCGAGGAGATAAAAACACATAAATACCAAAATATTGTACATATCACGGATAGCACCTGTCGGGGAGAATATAGCGACACATTAATGCGAAAATATTGTACATATCACAGATAACACCTGTCGGGGAGAATATAGCGACACATTAATACGAAAATATTGTACATATCACAGATAACACCTGTCGGGGAAATAGCGACACATTAATAACAAAATATTGTACATATCACGGATAACACCTGTCGGAGAGATAGCGACACATAAAATACTAAAATAATGTACATATCACGGATAGCACCTGTCGGGGAGATAGCGACACATAAATACAAAAATATTGTACATATCACGGATAACACCTGTCGGAGAGATAGCGACACATAAATACCAAAATATTGTACATATCACGGATAACACCTGTCGAGGAGATAAAAACACATAAATACAAAAATATTGTACATATCACGGATAGCACCTAGCGGAATGACGATACTCACACCTGTTGGAGAGAGAGCAACACATAACTACCAAAATAATGTACATATCACAGATAACACCTGTCGGGGAAATAGCGACACATTAATAACAAAATATTGTACATATCACGGATAACACCTGTCGGAGAGATAGCGACACATAAAATACTAAAATAATGTACATATCACGGATAGCACCTGTCGGGGAGATAGCGACACATAAATACAAAAATATTGTACATATCACGGATAACACCTGTCGGAGAGATAGCGACACATAAATACCAAAATATTGTACATATCACGGATAACACCTGTCGAGGAGATAAAAACACATAAATACCAAAATATTGTACATATCACGGATAACACCTGTCAGGGAGATAGTGATACATAAATATGAAAATAATGTACATATCACATATAACACCTGTCGGGGAGATAGCGACACATTAATACCAAAATAGTGTACATATCAAAAATAAAACCTGTCGGGGGGAATATAGCGACACATTAATACCAAAATAATGTTCATATCACGGATAACACCTGTCGGGGAGAATATAGCGACACATTAATGCGAAAATATTGTACATATCACGGATAACACCTGTCGGGGAGAATATAGCGACACATTAATACGAAAATATTGTACATATCACAGATAACACCTGTCGGAGAGATAGCGACACATAAAATACCAAAATAATGTACATATCACAGATAACACCTGTCGGGGAAATAGCGACACATTAATAACAAAATATTGTACATATCACGGATAACACCTGTCGGGGAGATAGCGACACATTAATACCAAAATATTGTACATATCACAGATAACACCTGTCGGAGAGATAGCGACACATAAAATACCAAAATAATGTACATATCACAGATAACACCTGTCGGGGAAATAGCGACACATTAATAACAAAATATTGTACATATCACGGATAACACCTGTCAGAGAGATAGCGACACATAAAATACCAAAATAATGTACATATCACGGATAACACCTGTCGGGGAGATAGCGACACATTAATACCAAAATAATGTACATATCACGGATAACACCTGTCAGAGAGATAGCGACACATAAAATACCAAAATAATGTACATATCACGGATAACACCTGTCGGAGAGATAGCGACACATAAAATACCAAAATAATGTACATATCACGGATAACACCTGTCAGAGAGATAGCGACACATAAAATACCAAAATATTGTACATATCACGGATAGCACCTGTCGGAGAGATAGCGACACATAAATACAAAAATATTGTACATATCACGGATAACACCTGTCGGGAGATAGCGACACATTAATACCAAAATATTGTACATAATTACCAATACCAAAATAACGATCATAATCATCTAAAACAAGATCATGTTCAACATTTCATCATCATTTCCTCAAGCTCTTTGCTTGAAAACGGAAGCAGTTGTTTTCAAAAGCTCACTTCGGAAATTTAAGTGAATTACCTGTGGTATTGCGGTCATAACAATAATTACTAATACTAAACTGAGGTATCTGTTCAAATTTTTCATAAACTGTCTTTATTATTGAAAAATAAATGAATTAAGTCTACTACCTCTGAAATTCCATAATGAACTATTCCAACATTTCGATTGCAAGAGTTCAAATGTATCTTCATGGTAACTCTGTGGTCGAAATTGTGTCTCCATGGTAACTAACCTGTTTCCTTTGATTCTAAGAGGCCATCTTTGTGGTCGAAATTTGGTCTCCATGGTAACTCACCTGTTTCCTTTGACTCTAAGACGCCATCTTTGTGGTCAAAATTTGGTCTCCAAGGTAACTCACCTGTTTCAATTGACTCTAAGACGCCATCTTTGTGGTCGAAATTTGGTCTCCATGGTAACCCACCTGTTTCCTTTGATTCTAAGACGCCATCTTTGTGGTCGAAATTTGGTCTCCATGGTAACTCACCTGTTTCTTTTGATTCTAAGACGCCACCTTTGTGGTCGAAAATTCCCCTGGCAGTAGCTACCACAGTGTGGCCTTCCTCTATAGACTTCCCGCTGTCTAACCTGCAACACAGAAAGTGACTTTAGAGGTGATTCCGGCATTACACATGGAACTCAATGATTCCAGCATTAACTTTCATATATTCTGTAAGAATGAATTTGGAGCCAAGAGTGATTTAATCTTGTAAAATATTTTACTATACACCATTTTTACCACATGCGATAATAATTTTTGCAATTTTTAAAAAGTCTCATGAATTTGATGAATGAGCAAATATTTCTAAGGTTAGTTAAGAAAGAGTCTTGAAGCCACAAATACAACACTAATAGTTAAGAATGACAGACAGACAGTCCTTCACGACCCATGTGCTGTATTAGTGCAAGCTCTTTATAATTTGCCATCGTATTACCACAAGCTCTTCAAAACCTGAGTGCATAATTACTGTGAGCTCTGCCATTGTATTATTGCAAGCTCTTCATGACCACCCGCCGTATTACTGCCGAGCTCTTAACAACTTGAGTGCCATATTACGGCGAGGTTTTCACAACCATGATCTGTCACTATATTATCGCAAGCTCTCAATGACCCGAGTGCAGCCGGTAATTCTGCAAGCTGTGCAATATTAGTGTGAGCTTTTCAAGATCTGCCACTGTATTATCACAAGCTCTACACCACCTGAAGGATGTCTTAACTGTGAGCTCTTAACGACCTACCTCCATATTATCACAAGCTCTTCACGACCCGCACACAGTATTAGTGTTAGCTCTACACGGCCTACCACCATATTATCACAAGCTCTTCACGACCCGCACACAGTATTAGTGTGAGCTCTACACGGCCTACCACCTTATTATCACAAGCTCTTCACCACCCACACACAAAATTAGTGTTAGCTCTACACGGCCTACCACCATATTATCACAAGCTCTTCACAACCCACACACAGTATTAGTGTTAGCTCTACACGGCCTACCACCATATTATCACAAGCTCTTCACGACCCACACACAGTATTAGTGTTAGCTCTACACGGCCTACCACCATATTATCACAAGCTCTTCACGACCCGCACACAGTATTAGTGTTAGCTCTACACGGCCTACCACCATATTATCACAAGCTCTTCACGACCCACACACAGTATTAGTGTGAGCTCTACACGGCCTACCACCATATTATCACAAGCTCTTCACAACCCACACACAGTATTAGTGTGAGCTCTACACGGCCTACCACCATATTATCACAAGCTCTTCACGACCCACACACAGTATTAGTGTGAGCTCTACACGATCTGCAACCGTATTATCACAAGCTCCTCACGACCTGAGTGTCGTACTAACTTCAAGCTCTTCAAGATATGCCATTGTATTATTGTGAGTTCCTCACGATTTGAGTGCTGTATTATCGTGAGCTCTTTACGACACGCATGCCATATTTACTGCGGAGAACATCATAAGTAAGCCTTACCCACTACTGTCACTATTAAACCGTTGACGGTCTTCTTGGTCAGCTGACTTATCTCCCGACACATCACCTGACCTGTCCGATCGAGCCTCACTCTCACCTAGGTCAGAGTGAGGCTGTGGGTCGTAGGTGACCTGGTTAGTTTCATCGCTGTACATGGCTTTGTTAGGTATAGGGCTACACACAACACCAAAATTAGTTATAGTATAAAAACCAACACCAGAGTTACAGAGCTTCAAGTCCTGATCTATAACCACAGGGGCCTCATAAAATAATCAAAAATAGCTCAAATGTTTCAGACCCCTGTGATCTTAATTTTTTTCCTTTGATTATTATTTTTTTTTTTTTTATAATTTTGATAAAATTTTCAATGTTACATGTTCAAAGTGGACTGGATGTCCACAACTTTGACTGCTTATCAGACCTAAAGTTTCAGAATGAACTTTAAGTCTAAATTTTTTATTAGGAAAAGTTCAAAAGTGTATTCAGTGTTGAAAAGATGCAATTAACAGTGTGAACTCTGTATTTTATATTTCTCCTTTGTTGAGAAATTTCCTGTCTACAGAACAACTCTGGATACAAATCAGGCTTTGAAGCTTCGGTTTGAAAAATGCAGAGAAATGTATATACGCCATGCAAGTACAATAGTTAGTCTAAAACATAAAACTAAGAAAAAACAAAGCTTGACAGAAGAAAGACACACGATACACTATGAGCTAAAGACTGTTACTCAACTTGGAATTCTGTGAAAAATATTTGGCTGATGAATTTAAGAAACATCCTTTCCTAAATTTGATCAATGATAAGCCCAGGACCTTATTCACAAGTTTGAAAGGATATCCAGTGATGTGCCAAAAGTCTTTAAATTTTTTTTATTTTGCCATATATTCTTTGTATTTCCAACTTTTTACAACAAATTTTACTGACTTCGTTTATGGATCATTTTTAATGAAATTTTGTGTACTTAAAGAGAATTGTTTCCCGTTTTATCTCATAATATTTTCACTGTTTTCCGTTATGTATAACTAGAGAAATCATAATTTGTTTACAACATTCAATTTTCGGGACACCATTTTGACGTCATTTTGGTAACGTTATATAGAGAAATGGCGTCACAAAGAAATTAGCAGTGTAGATAAATCTGTATAGCTCCATAAATACACAACGGAAAATTAAATAAATATTATGAAAGAAAATCTTGTATATTTCTGTAACAAATGACAAAAAAATTGTGAAAATCCATCCATAAACGAAGTCAGGAAAATTCATTAAAAAAAGTTGGAAATACAAAGAATATATAGCAAAATAAAAAAAATTGAAAGACTTTTGGCACGTCACTGTATGTAAGAATATCACACTGAGCGTTTGGTTCTGCAATTTAAGAATTTATGTGGATACACTATATTTTTTAGTGTGATCCTCATAATATCTGACTGAAATCTAGCTGATTTACTGAGTATCAGATTCAGATGAAATATTAGTGAAGAAACCAGAAAAAAATTAATAACTACAGTCAACTTCGAAAATAAAGAAGTGAAGAACAACGAAATTCTGGCAACAAGGAAGTAAAATATCAAGTCCCGATTTTCACGCCTAAATATATCTTTTGTCCTTTTTTTACTGAAACAACGAAGTCAGAAATAGCGAATTAACTGAATCAATAAATTGATTTTCCAGTCCCCATCCACATTGTTACATGTAATAACGAAATAATGTACTGGGTCAACAGACATTCCTATCAGGTCTATATGAATGTTTTAATTAAATTCATGTCGTTTTTCTGCATGTCTTATCGTTTCTTTTACCTACAACCTAATGTTATTGGGAATAGCCAATTCCTAATATAATGAAATGTTTTCCATGGTCCCCAGAAATTCGTGATAAACACAGTTGACTGTATATGATACAGAGACAAACAAGTTAAAACATGATAAATCATTCAGACATGGGCGTGTAACAATTTAACAATCTCAGTCCTGTGATTTTAAATCTTTTTACTATTTTTATAATTTTCTTCCCTTTAATGATATCAGGGTCCAGTTCAGTCCTGCCAACTTAACAAGATTTAATTCGTTACAGGCAAACATTTCACAAATCTGTGTTCATAAAATTCTGGTGAGCAAAGGGTTTTGAATATCGATCATATAAGTCAAAACGTTTATAACATTATCGGTAAACGCCCATGTATGAAGTGTATCCTACGTTAGATACCAGCGAAAAGAAGAAAATTACCAGCCAGTACTGCTTCTATTAGCTCACAAACTGTTAGCATTAGAATCAAAATCATACTAGATAGAAGTAAAACTGTTAGCATGTACACTACAAGCAATACTAACATATCACATGTGAACAAGTCAGAAAATAAAAGCTACCTACTGAAATTGATTACACAACAACACTGCAAGTATACTGTATTTGTACTGCAAATACACTACAACGATATTGTAAGTATACTGTACCTGTACTGAAAGTATACTGAAAATGCACTTCAACTATACTCTAAGTATGCTGTACATGTACTGAAAGTACACTACAACCATACTGTAAGTATACTGTACCTGTACTGCCTGCCAGGCTGCAGCAGAGGTTTGGGTGAGGAGGGACCATTCATATCGGACTTTCCAAAAGTCGACATGACAGGCTTTTTGTATGCTTCAAATGCGCTGCCCCTTTCATCCGTGTCCGTGGAATCTGCATTCATCCGATCTCTGTGATGAAAGAGAGATTTCTCTATAGAAATCTACATCACTTATAATGCCCCTCTACATGTCGTTAACAAATTTCATATTTTCTTTTTATCCAATTTTGAAATAAATTTTCTCTAACCGTTACAATTTCCTTTCATCAAATTTAGGAAAAATTTTCATTTTTGAAATAAGTTTTTGTAAAAAGACCTGTAATTAGTACAAAGTGTAAATATCTTGTTAAGTCTTGTTTTCATATTTAATATTTCATCAGAAATCTGACGTCTGATGAGGTCAAAGGTCATCAGACATACTAAGAGAATATATCATCATATATGCTGAGGTCAAAGGTCATCTGACATGCTGGGTCAAAGGTCATCAGACTTACTGAGAGACAATATCATCTTATATGCTGAGGTCAAAGGTCATCGTACATGCAGAGAACAATGGTATTCTGATATGCTGGTGTCAAAGGTCACCAGACATACTGGGTCAAAGGTCACCAGACATACTGGGTCAAAGGTTACCAGACATACTGGGTCAAAGGTCACCAGACATACTGGGTCAAAGGTTACCAGACATACTGCCGTTATGATTCTCGTCTCACTTTTAAACATCTATCATTTTCATTATTGGAAGCTGGGAGTTTTCATCCGAGGGCTGACAAGGCTATTCACGATAACTTTTGCTTCGTTCATAGTAGGCCAAGGTCACTCTTGTGAATAATCTTAAGAATTCTATGATCTCGGTTAACATGCTCCATGCTAACTTTTATAACTCTTGATATTTCATTATTCAGAGGAAGGTGTTTGACATGGTGACGGTTATGCTAATGAAGTAGGTGTGGTTATGCTAATGAGATTGATGTTGTTATGCTAATGAGATTGATGTTGTTATGCTTATGAGGTAGGTGTGGTTATGCTAAAGAAGGTTGTCAGATATGCTAGGTGTGCTAATGAAGAAAGTGGTTATGCTTATGAAGTAGTTTTGGTTATGCTAATGAAGAAAGTGGTTATGCTAATGAAGTAGATGTGGTTATGCTAATGAGGATGATCAGATATGCTAATGAGTTGAATACCAATTCTGGGAGGAGTTTGTATGCAAAACACATGCAACATTCATTGTAAGCTTTTTGGTTTAAACAAATAAGTCCAACTCACTTGTAAAAATAAATATGTATCTTTATTTCTTTTTTCTTTTCATGACCAAGTATATATACTAAATACTTTTGAACACAATTCTGTTTTAAATTTTTTCAAAATCTGTCGGTTATACACCTGATATGTTACCAGTGCTTAATTAATCTTTATAAGTGTTATATTGTCAAATAAGAAAAAAAAACTTTGTCCTAAAATATTCTTAAACATAATATATATATTTTATAATAAAACAATGAAACATTTTCTAAAAAAAATTGTAAAATGATATGTTATAGCATTATCCAGATAAAAAATTATATGTATAAACAATTTAAAATGTAATTATCCAAATGCCAACAATTACATTGAACGAAAATTTACAAAAATAAACAAACCCTTCTCAGATACATGTTTCTGTCTCAAGTTTGTTTTTATCTGCCATTAATAACAGTATAACAATAGAAATTGATGTTTAACGACATGAGTGGACATTGTTGGACCCAAAAAGCTTTCAACTCCACATAATTAAGTGCTACATAAATATCTTTTGAAAAATATTCGACATTGCAAAGGATTTTGTTAATGTCTAATTCAGAATTTGAAAATTCTATCATAAGGGTTGATATTACTTAAATATAATATCTTTCCAAAACTTTTTTTTTTTTTTTTTTCTAATTCCTGATGTGATTGGATGACGAGTTGCTAAATTAAAGGTATGGACAGGTGCAAATCCAGGTAAGTTTACCTGGGGAACAACAAGTGAATGACAAAGAACGACAGAAGAACGCCACACTTATTAATGAGAGAGAAAAACAAAGACTTGTTAACAGTCCAGAACACATGTATCTCGTAGAAGGTTACAGTGAGTGAGTTTCAAAGTCTCATAGGTTACAGGGAGTGACAGGTAACATTAGATTCAACGTTTCAGATGTTCGATACCATCGATGTTTACCATGTTAGTACACATCCAAGTTTAGAAAACATCAAATAGTTCCTACACAATAACATCAAGTAACCTTTTTCATTTGGAAAATTTTTTTGACAAATATTAAGGAACTGCATTCAAAATTATGTTTCAACTTCAAAATCTTAATGTTCTAAAATGCATCTCTGATTTAAAAGCAGAACTACTTTATAATTCATGAATGAAAATTATTTAATATCTTGGTTTTAAAATTTTCATTATTTACGTGTACTGTGTACAATTTCCAGATTTACTCAAATTTACATTCTAGAGCTCTGAATTACAGGGAATTGTTTTTTAACTTAAAAGCACGAGAACCATTTTATGAATACAGGGGATACAAATGTGCTTTTAAAAAAAATATTAACACTGAAAACATACATACTTTAGAGGTAATCTTATTCTAGCAATTTTCGCACCGAAATCATTCCATTTAATCATGGTTGCACTATAATTACAGATTCTGTTTATGCTTTTTACAAATTCATCATTGCGCGTATCTTTTTTAATTAGGTTTGCGCTAAATTTGAGTACACCAAAATTGGTATGGTTACAGTAAGCTACAGTTTTGTTTTTGGAACCAAAATTATTTTCACTGTTTAATTACAATTAAGTCCTGCTTTGAAAAAAAGATTAAACCTCCAATATGACGGATAAAATTTTAACATCAATAACAAGTTTCTTTATTCCACTTATCTACTATAATTTTCCATTGTAAAATATTCCACTTAAAAAAAGTTTGTTAAAAAATTCGGATACACAGTTAATTCTTTCCTCCAGCCTAACTGACTTTATTTCCTTAAGATCTTTTGGCTTTGACATATTTGTTATACATTAGATATATCTGTTAATAGTATGGAAGTATTTCTAAATTGAAGAATTGGACACAAGGGTCATGAAAATATCTCAACTTCGAGCCCAATTTTAAATTGTTGTGCGTCATACCAGAAGAACATGAATATATCGACATATTCTTTTTGCTTTCACGAAATACACACTGATAATCAAGATTTACAAATTACATTCATGATTTTTCATTTACCCACAGAAATATTAATCTATGAAACAATCTTTCAATTGATGTTATGCATTTAAACACAGTTAAACAATCTGAATATAAACTAAATAAACATTGGGAAATCCAAATGCAAAAATAAAACTTCAAATCATTCATCCCTAAAACTTCATTATGAAATATCCCAAACTTTGAATTGGCAGAGTTCAAATGTGTTTTCAGGGAGGAAGGAGTTAAAGAAAGAAAATGAAATCTGAAATTCACAATATTTTAAATACGATTTTATTTATTGCGTTTTATTCTGACTGGCTGTCAAAAGATTGTAATATCCTGCCAGAATAAAGTCAATGCATTTTAGTATTACATTTATAAAATATGAGCAATCCAAGATATACAGGAGAAGGGATCAACATGCGAGACTCGTTCGAGTCAATTTTGTCATGCTATGAGGATATATAATAAAGATCAAATTAACATGCTCCATTGTTAGAACAATCCCCATCTACTGAGGTAAATGGAACCACTAAAATAATAAGAAGCTTGCTGACAAGGGGAGATAACTTAGATTATCTCCCCTGAATGTATATTTTTAAACGTGCTATTATAAAATTGAAGGAAGAAACAATATAACAAGAAACTTGCTGACAAGGGGAGATAATTTAGATTATCTCCCCTGAAAGTATATTTTTAAATGTGCAATTATAAAATTGAAGTAAAGAACAAAAAAATGTGTGCTAAAAATATGAAAAATATCGTTTTTTGATACTTTGGCATATACTGGCCAGAAAAATAGTCAATATCAAAATAAAAGTTGTAAAATATCTGAGATTTCTTATAAGAAGCACTGAATTCTGATTAATTTTATCTACATTGAATTTCTGCTAATTTCTCAAAACAAAATTAAACAAATATCTTCTGTGAAGAAATTATTAAAGAAAGAAATAAGAACTCTGAAAATGCTAACTGGGTGACTGTTGTCATGGTAACACCAAATTAAAACCCAAAATGAAGCTTTGTGAAGCATTCATACATTTGGTTAATTCATTTGGCAAGATGTCAGAAATCTAATTGTCAGTTTCTATAATCTACACAACCAATAAGAGTTAAGGCAATCAAGGTCAGAGTTCAAATCAAAATAACTAATTAGATAACAGCATTCCAAGGGTCAAAGTTCAAAAATGCACCAAAACAAAGACTGATATTTCTAGCACAGGGAACACAAGGGTGACCAACCAAACCTTAAACGGCCAATCAGAACAAGGCTTCGTCTTTACCTCGGGCGATCCGCCGCACTTGGATACCCAGGGTCACGAGAATAGCCCTCCATGTTGCCATGGTGACCGTTTGTGCCACTATCTTGTTGTGCTTTAAGCCGCTGTAATTCCTGATGGTCCATGTACATTTGATTTACGAACATTCTCTGCGCTCCTCCGCCTCCTGACCTTTGGCCTCGGTCAGAGTGAGGCTCCGGGTTGTTGGGATCCTGGGGAACATATGGTCGAGCGTAATGGCTCGTCATTACTCTCTCATTCCCTTGTGGTTGCCGTTGGTATCCGGACCGTGGGGCGACGTAGTCGTACGGGTTTTCGTTTGGGTCATGGTAATCCTGGGACGGAGGACTTCGCATGTTGCCCGTTTTGATTTTGTTGACGACCGCGTAGTTACTGGAATCAGCGTAGTTATAACTCCTGAAAAGAAACGACGATAGAAGTTATGTAACTTTCGTAAAAATTCCTGTGAATCCCTCTACAGTGTTCCCCCCCTTACTCAAAGACCATATTGGACGCAACCAGATAAACACAAATTTCAGTCTTGTCACAAAATATTTATTATACTAAAATCTTTATCTGTACAAATTATTCTCAGCATTTCTTCAAGCAAATGACAAATTACTTACTTATATATCATCCTTACCAACACCCCACATTTTGTTGCAAATTTAATTGCTAATAAGGTTGATTCAGACTTTTGGAAATGAACGGCATTTAATGGCGATATCAAAATTTATCTCAAAATCTTACATCAAAACTGTTTGTCATGTATGCAAAATGCAAGCAAAAGTCGTAATGATGAAACTTCTTATTCAGTTCCAAATAGATGAAATTATTGTTGTTGTAATTAACTAATTCACCCCTGAAGACACATTTGGACTCTTCCAATTCAAAGGTTGGAACAGTTCATTACAGATCATGAGGGGGTGGGGGTTTCTCTCATAGAATATAGGTTTTTCGTCAGAATTTGTAGATACCAGTGGAAATTTCACTATTTCCGGGGTGTACGAGTTAAAAAGATCATAATTACACCAGACCAAGCGTCTCGTACCTGTTTGAGTTTTCCTAATTCCTGAGTTTCACTATTTCAGGGGTGTATGAGTTAAAAAGATGGTAATTACACCAGACCAAGCGTCTCGTACCTGTTTGAGTTTTCGTAATTCCTGGGTTTCACTATTTCAGGGGTGTATGAGTTAAAAAGATCATAATTACACCAGACCAAGCGTCTCGTACCTGTTTGAATTTTCGTAATTCCTGAGTTTCTGGTCGTCGGGCTCGATACCCCGATCCTTCAGGTTGTAGGTTTTCACAGGCACTGGTGGTGGCTCCTTTTTACTGTGGGGGTCACGCTGGTGACCTCCGACCTCGGGGGGTGCAGTCCCCGGCCGCAGGGACGGCACCGATTTACTTCTTCCCTGGCCCTGATCGTCTTTTCTATAAATAGAATTCAACATAATTATGTATTTTCAAATAGCAGTTCAACAAGCAATACAATTGTTAACATATTCACCCCTGAAATTTCATAATGAACTTTACCAACCTTTGAATTGGACGAGTTTATATGTGTCTTGAGGTGTGAAGGAGTTATTTTTTGAGACTTTTAATAACTACAATGTCTATAATTTACAAAGTAACAGAAGATTAGGAAAGTTGAATATTGATAATCTTAAAGCACCAATTTTTTTATCTCAGTCCACCCAGAAATTGTATAATAAACTATTCAAATCGAAGAATTGGAAGAGTTCAAATGTGTCTTCATGGGTATATGTGTTCAAATCAATATTAACAAGAGATACACTATTTTTGAATATGATACGGAAAATAGCATATCATGTGACCTGGAGCCAGTTTTCGATTAGTCGTACCTGTATCTTGCTGATAGATCGGAGAGTTTTGATTTGTCGACGTGTGCGGTACTGACAGGATGTGCGGTGCTCCGTGTAAAGCGGTACGGGTCATGTGAGCCCTTGGCGCCGAGTTTCTCGCGGAGTTTGGAATCGTCGTGTTTGTTGGCAGGATGTGACGTATACTTAGTATAGGAATCGCTACTGTAGGAGGAATTGTCGTTGTAGGGCTGGAAAACATAAAACATAAATACATAAAATATAACATCAACATAAATATATAAAACATCAACATAAATACATAGTTTGAGGCCCGAGTCGAAAATTGTCTTCTTTTGTCGTTTATGTTTCCGTGTTATCTATATTTAAAACATATAAATACATTAACATTGGATGTTGGAGTGGGTGTTGCGGTATCCATGCTGTAGCATTCAAGTGACGAGGCACTATAAGATTCTGTTGGAAGCACAGACCCAGTACAGAACTAGCAGAACACAATACATCTCAATCACATACACAGGCACACATACATAATAGCTAGATGGCATAGGAGTTAGAGCCTGATAAGGCAGCTTCTGTGAATGCCTCATAATTTTATAGGTTAATGTACTGATAGTACCGAATTGTATATCTATGAACTGTGTTGGAGCATACCCGTTAACTCCCCCTCATTACGATGGAGACTCCCTCATTTTGACCATAATTTACCAATCTCCCTCGAAATCTCCCTCCTTTAAGTCCAATCTCAAACAAACTCAAAATCTACATCCTGTAGTCAAATGATATCCTAGTTGAAGTAGGAATTGTGTAATGACCAAAACAGGTGTGTTTGGATCAAATGAATACTTTTTGAAGTTGTTTTGATACATAAAAAGGGGAAAACAAATTGAGTAATGCAGTTTTAGACATATTTCACGCACTTTCTCCCTCATTGGAAATATGGAATGGGGGAGATCTCCCTCATTGGAGGTTTCAGAGGTTAACACTTATGTTAGGGTGGCTTATGTTAGCTAATTTTGGCACTATATCAAATGATTTTTGATCTATTTTACAAAATTTTTAGCATATAACCAGATATAAACATGAATATAAACTGTATTTAGCATAGTTAGTGGTACAGTGCTAAAACCACTCAAATATTTACGTTTATACAGTTTTTAACACTTTTTCTCACACTTTTCCTTATCCTGACTAGAAAAGCAGATCATGAGGTAGCTATCTTATAAAACGTGACCTTTACTCAAAATGTCCGTACTGAGTTGCCCCCCTTTGTCGGTGCTGACTTACCCGATGGTGCTGATGCTGGGGGTCGTTGAGATGAGGTGGAGGAGGAGGAAGGGATGATGTGGACTGTCGGGATGTATGAGCCAGGTCTGATTCTGATCGTCTATGGTTCTGACCATAGCGGTTCCCTTGGTGATCCTGGTCATCGTAAGCAGGGTTGAACCAACGTTCTAAAGAATTGAGGTAAAACAAAACATTTTAATATCGATAAGATCAATAAATGTTTCTTCATAATTGTATAATTAAATTGATAATGATGAATTTTAATCTTCTTAACATCTTTCTGCTGCATCAACTGGCTGGTATTTATGAAGCCTTTGAAATTTCCTAATTATACTCCAACCGCTTATAATTTTGATCTACATATGAAAACAACTATTTTGAAACAAGTTGTATTAACTGATCTAAACCACTTTTTATGACCTGGATGTTTGCACATAGGAGTCTTATTGTGGGAGGAAACCAGAGTACCCGGAAAAAACCTTTGGTGAAAGGCACGCATATTTTCCCCCGCACCACCTGACCAACTATCCTGAATATCTTTTATCCATTTTCGTATAAACAAAGTAAAACCCCTGATTATCCAATTATATTTTCAAGGAATATAAAATATTTTATAAGGGCGACCTACCATCCTGTTGTCTCTGGTTGTACATGCGTTCGTGTGGAGTGATCGTGGCGTACGGGTCGATCTGAGATCTGGGTGGCTGATTGCGATTCTCTGACGCGTAATACGATGCGTAATATCGGTCTTCAGGCAGGCCATCCACTGTAATATATAAACATCATAATGTTAACTTACTCACCCCTAAACAGACACTTGAACTCTTCCTATTCAAAAGCTGGAACAGTCCATTACATATTGTGAGGGGGGTAACTCTCACAGAATATAGCTTTATTGTTAACATTACATATTGTGAGGGGGGTAACTCTCACAGAACATAGTTTTATCGTTAACATTCACAGATACCATCACACCCCTCTGTATTACAAAGCTTTACAGATTTTGATTTTTCTGAGTATGAACTTTAAATAATTATGATGGTTTATACTTACATTCCACATATCTTCTGTCGTCCAGCATGCCCGGGTTTCTTTGTACCTAAAAATAAATAATATGACAATGAAACCTATATCCCTTAAAAGACATCATTTCTCAAACAAAATATAACTGATAACCAATTTAAACATATGGTTTCATTATGTCAATGTTATTACTCTTAGTTTAATAAATAATTCTAAAGAAAATTCTCCTGGTTGATTATCAAAATCTAAAGCAATTCCCTGTTAACTCACTCATCCCTGAAATTTCATAATGAACTATTCCATCCTTTGAATTGGATGAGTTCAAATGTGTCTTCAGGGGTGAATGAGTAGCCGTGGGTGTGGTAAACAATTTATCACTTCAATTATATTACAGTCGGACTTTAATGACCTTATCAGGGATATGTTACTAGAAAATTGAATTTGAATATTCGTATTCTCTCAAGTGAACTTACACCGTTATCATTAAAATTGAAATCAAATTTTGACAAAACTTATGTTCCATATGGTGACAATGAATTTACTTGGTCTTGTTTTGAGACAATGAATTTGCTTGGTCTCGTTTGGATACAATGAATTTGCTTGATCTCGTTTGGAGACAATAAATTTTCTTGATCTTGTTTTGAGACATTGAATTTGCTTGACCTCGATTGAAGACAATGAATTTGCTTGATCTCGTTTGGAGACAATTACAACTGTTGACTAATTGGGACATGGCTATCAACGTTGATTGGGCGAGTATGATCATTGATAAATCTGCGGCCTTGTATTGTCCATAATTGTCTAAGAACACCGCATAAATGAGACAAAAAATGAAATCTCCAAATTCAACATTGATATCACAGTATCCAATAGCTTGCCGTTTTGGCGGTGACGGACACGTACCCCCGGGGTTTTGTGATATGCTGGAGGTGCTGGGTACGGGGGAATGCCTGGAATTCGGTCGGTCGTGTTCACGCTGGGGTCGGAAGATGACCTCACAAGTCGCTTCTTGTGCATAGGTGAGAGGTCAAGGTCGTCGACAGGTCGACTTAGGTCAAGTTCGCTCTGCTGGGACGGTGCGAAACTAAGGCGATTGGACATTGGGAATAGGTAATCGTCGCTGATGTCATCCTCGGGCTGTGTATAAATAGATTTCAGGTGAGATGATGCATGGACAGGAAATCTACACTACAGTGTACAGATTTATTTATATTTTTTTTCTTTTGCTCTTTAAATATTGCACCAAATTATGATTGAACCAAGTAAAGTTTCTTTACATGTGTTTTTTAAATCCATAATGTAATATATTACTTGACTAATATGCAAACAACTTCAATTTTTTTAAATCAGTAAAATTTGAGTGTAAAAATAAATGTGATTACAGTATAAATGAAATAAAAAAAAATTTTGCGATAATTCTTATTTATTCTTTTTTTTTCTCACACCAGAAAATTAAAAGCGATAGAAAATTTCGCTTACTTTAAATTCAGAAATCTCATATATTAATGTTTTTAATCTGCAATAAATGTGAACCAGGAATTTATGATGAGGATTACTCCGAGAGTCGTATCGGTGACGTACCTTTCGTTCAGACATCCAGATGTTCTGTTTCTGTTGTAAGTCGACCACTTCTCTTAGCCGGCGATACCAGATGTCCGTAGCATTGTGACTGATCGTAGCTAAAAGTCAAGAATTGACAGAACTTAGTCATGTGAATTATAATGGCTTAAAGGTTAATCCAAGCTCGAGAATTTTTTTAAATATTCAAAAAAATTCATATAACGTTACAAGTAAACTAAAATTCCAGAAAGTCTAATTTTCATATTATTCCATTTCAATATCAAAATCAACTTATAAACTCTCTGTTTATAAGGAGAAATTATCTTTTTTTTTTTAAACTATGATACACTTGATCTTCAGCTAATAAATAAAGGAATATATATTTGCACAAGGAAATTTCGATATTTTACTTCATTTAAAATTTTGAAAAAGTTGATTTTCTTTCCATGTTATCAAATTGTTTTATTTTGATAACAACTATGGCAAATCCAATTTCATAAAAGTAACTTATCACAGGCAAAATATTTTTGTTTTTAGAGTAACTTTAACTTAAGCGTGCACTAACCTGTAAAGAGATGGTGATACATTTTCTCAAGTTTTCCGCTCTGCTCGAAAAGTTTCTTTGGATTTTTGCTGGAACCTTTAGCAAATCTAGCCCGACTTTCTTTGACGACATTTTTATTTTCGGCCTTCAGGAAGACGACTACAGGGTAATACTGGGCGTAATTGAGACGATCGACGTTATGAGGTGTTACGTCTAATAAACAATGCTTCCTCTGAAATGTGAAAAAATTATCATTACTTTACATGAGAAATTATCATTAGTTAACTAATAAGAAATTATTTTTATTTAACATGAGAAATTATCATTAGTTAACATGAAAAATTAACAATATTTAAAATGAGAAATTATTTTTATTCAAAATTATCATTATTTAACATGAGAAATTATCATTATTCAAAATAATCATTATTTAACACGAGATATTATTTTTATTTAACATGAGAAATTATCATTATTTAATATGAGAAATTATCAATATTTTACATGAGAAATTATTTTTATTTAAAATGAGAAATAATCATTATTTTACATGAGAAATTATTTTTATTTAAAATGAGAAATAATCATTACTTTACATGAGAAATTATCATCATTTAACATGAGGAAAACCGATCGGTTGAGAACAATGTTGGAAACAATCGTGGAATTCTAAAATTTGAAACAGACAGTCCATGTCGATGAAACCATAAGAGGTCATCAGCATCATTATTTTTACAAAACATTCTGATTGATGGGTAAAAATAATGAAAGATTTGATAGGTTAAGAAAAATAGTGAGAAAAAATCAACAAAATTTTATTGGTCAATGAAAATAACATGAAAACACGTAATTTGTAATTACGGTAAGACACAAACCTAATAATTAGTATTAACAAACCTACCTTAGCTATGATATCTTTTATTGCACCCAGACGTATAATTCCTGATTTATTAGATTTCTTGTCGTCGTTCAAAGTAGACATATCATTTTCTGTAAAAAAAGAAAAGTTCAAAACAATAAGGCCCTGCAGGCTTCATACAATTCAATACAATTTAAAAATCAATGATATAAATCAGATTCAGAATAAAATTTATCGGTTTGGAATAAAATAATACAGATTAACTTTGGTTTTAACACATGTTTTTTGAATTTTTTTTTTTTAAATTACTAAAAAATGATTATTAATTAACATTTTATAGCCTTTTATATCATCAAGAATTTTTTTAATCAAAGAATTTGAAGATAAATCTAACATTTGAATTTATTGTATACAAGAAATCAAACTTACGTGGCGACTCAAACTGATCAGGGTATTCATTTAAAAGTTTTTCTCGTGCTACGTCGGCGAGGGCTCCGAATATCACAACAGGACGATGAAATCCACCTATCAACACAAAAGAATTCGCAAGCGTCACACCACAGCACCTTGGGGCATTCCTCAAGATTTTTATTATTTTTTTTTTAAATATGAATATGGTAGTTTCTCATTCATCCCTAACTATGTTTAAAGTGTTTTTCCTCAATGATAATTAGCAGAACACATGAATTGTCTCCCTTACCCTGCAAAATACAGGGGTACATTTCGCGCTACTGGTTCAACCAGTTGAACTAGTTGAACCTGGAGCGAAAACACCAGGCACAGATTTTGGCCGATGCTGACCTCTGGAAAATCTGGCACGTGTGGTTTGAGGGGTCTAGACAAACCTGGCTGAAACTAAATTGCTGACTATTGCTAGTTTACGTTATTTATTTCTTAAACAATGTCAGTATAGGTGAAGATGTAAAAATATGTTATATTAATTAAGTGGACGTTTGAAATAACGTCATTTTATTTTTATAGGTTATTAATTTTTCCTCTGAAACTGTGGATGTTTAGCTCTGCCAATGGATCGATCCAAGTGTGTTTGTTTATACAGGAATATTTCTGTGCCTCCAGTGCCGGTTCAACCTGTAGCGCGAATGCACCTTTGTTTTATCCTCAGTTGACATCTTGATAAGTTTTTGCAAAAAGTTTCAAGGTTTACATGAAACACTGTCAGACAACAAGCAACATCTGATTGTATTGGTCAAAACAAAAATGATCGGAGTTTTTGTCATGTTTACTTACAGTCTTTGAGGACGACACGTTCATAGGCTGAGAATTTCGTAGAAAGGCTCGCTGAAACGAAACAAAAAGTACACCATGAATAAAAATAAATCACAAATAAAACAACCTCAAATTACCGGTAATACACCATAACATAAATTACCGGTAATACACTATAACATAAGTTTTAGAATAAAATATGGACTTTTAACGGTGAATTTCTCTGTATGCTAACAAGTACAATTTATTGACAACTTGAGACAAACTGGTGATAATATTTACAGAATTGACAAAATATACCTGATTAAATTTTTAAAATATTTTGGATGCAACATAGAGTGTGTAAATCTATATATATCCCATAATAGTAACCCTCACAGAACATGCAGATATATATGTGTATACAGCATTGTATATTAATATGTACCATACTTCATATAGCTCATTCTTATTTCAACTTCAACTTGAGTTTAATGTGTTTAGTATGTGCCCTAGTACTTAGAATATTCTATGTGCGATAATTTGTAATTTCTAAGTGCGATAATTTGTAATTTCTATGTGCGATTATCTGTATTTTCTATGTGCGATAATTTGTAGTTTCTATGTGTGATAATTTTTTATTTTCTATGTGCAATAATTTGTATTTATGTACAATACAGAACATGTATGTGCAGTTTCCCCAGCATGAACAGGAAATATTTTTTAATATTCTTGATCCAAAAATACTATTCCTTATCCAGTTTAAACAGTGATGTTATCAATTCCAAAAGCGGAACAATTGATGTGAATATCATTTCTTAAAGGACGTTTACTGTAATTTTCTAATAAATAAAAAGAGTTGGTATCCCTACTCAGATAAAAATTTCCTTTTCAAAAGATCAAAATTCAGTAAATGAAATTTTTTTTTTCTAAAATTTAAATCCCTCACGAAACTAAAGTAGCACATCAACATACAGAATCTGTACAGAAGGAGAAGAAATGAAGACAGACAAGGAAAGATTGAATAAACAAAGAACGCAAGAAAAATCAAGCAATAAAGTCACAAATGCAATTAATCAAATCATTTTTTTGGTCAATTTCATAAAAGTGAAAATCCCATTATTATTAAGTATTTATTCACCCCTACAAATCTTAAGTGGAATTACCCAGTGTTTGTTATGGCAAGGTTCAAATGTGGTTTTTGGTGTGAACGGGATAAGAGGAAACGAAAACTGGGAGAGAATATTTGTACTCTACTACATGTAAAAACATCAACATTTCCTGGAGCTCTGTTCAAATTTATAATTACATTCTGTAAAGGTTTAAAAACATCCTCCGCTAGAACTTATATTGATAACAAATGAAAAGAAAGTCAATATACAATGTTTTGTGCTTTCTATATACATTAATCTATGTATAAAGAAAAGTTATTAATTGTCCTTGCGAAGTTAAATATAAAAAAGAACAAAAAACAAAGACTTTGCCGCATTAATCTATATATATCTAAACTTCCAACGATCAAATATCTATTTAAGTCAAATGCATCCTTAGAATGTTTGTTCGTTCGGATCCAGTAGATATAGTGGACCATACCGCCGATATTACGCACTAGACTCCATGTATCTACATATATAGCACAACAGTCCTAACTAGACTCTATCTTAAAATCTAGCAAGTCTAACTATAAGCTGCAGAAATGATCTAACGTAGGAAATACAGCGAAAGAATCTGAATGCTGAAATATATGATAGCCAAGAAAAAGGAATTTAGATGGTTATAAAAAAGGAAAACTGTAGAAAACTTTGACTAAAACCCAGGACGAAAACACAAGAAAAATTGTAGAAAACTTTGACTAAAACCCAGGATGAAAACATGAGAAAAATTGTAGAAAACTTTGACTTAAACCCAGGATGAAAGTATGACAAAAACTTAATCATGAATAACATGTTGAAAATGAAATAGATGATGATGATGAATGATGAATGATGATGATGATGATGATGATGATGATGATGATGATGATGATGTTGATGATGATGATGATGAAGATGATAATGGTAAGATTGGTTGTAGAGGTTTCAATCTGACAGTGATGATTATATATTTATTAACAGTGAAGATTATATAGGTGATTAAATAGTGTAACTTTGTTGATCAAGATAAAACACCAGTATTTTAGTAAACATGTTGTTTATCATTCCATTTCCTCCAACCACTGTCAACAAATCTCATTCATTAAGTGCAAGTTTGCTGTTTTGATAAAAAGTGTCTAGAGTTGTCTCCCTTCAACTGATTCTTTTACAAAGCAGATTTCAAGCCCGATAATTATAAGATAAATTATATGAAAAATCTCATTCCATTTTAATACGCTTCAAACTCTAAACCCACAAGCTGCAGCAGGGAAATGCATTTTCTTAGAGCAGAAAAAGGCTGAGTCTGTGTGAAATAAAGCTATCTTAGTTTTACCTCTATCTCCAAATGATTTTAACTGATTTTTCTTTTAATTAATTAAATTAATCATGGCGCAAAACGTCTGGTTTTCCATTAGCATACTAACAGCTAGATATTATACAAATTTAATTTAGTGTAAAACATTTGTTTTATATCAAAGTCATTGTTCTTCTGTTTATCTATAAAATTTGATATCAGCACAAATGAAAAATTTGATACTTTTTTGAAACTAGCTAGAAACAAACTGTTATCTGTTTTGATGATGAAATCTTGCCATGACTTGGCAGTAACTAGTTTTTATGAACAATTAAAAGCCAACAGAGAGGTTTGTATGTTAGCTTAAATATATCATGTAAGTAAAATAAAAAAGAAAAGTACATCAGCCACTGTTTGCAACAGATGCAGTATTTGAGATTTTATGATGTGCACACACACAAAGGAATGAAGTGCAATATATGACGAAAATGCAGCACAGATCTTAAAAAAAAAAATGAAGATTTTGATTGGTTGAAAAATAGGGTCAAAGGTGAAACATGAGGCAGTGTCAAAGGTCAAAGATATATAATTATGGGATGCAACTGATACAGAGGTACAAAGGTCAAATGCATGTTACTACGGATATTTACGTACGGACAAAAACACTTACCACCATTTTCAGCTAAAATGTAAAGAGAGTGAAAGTGTCACGCTTTGGTCAAAATTAATTTCTACTTAGTGACGATGGTGACAAGATTGGTCGATGAATATATCTTGCTACTTCGTAATGTTTCAGACTTGTTATAAATAGATTGACTGAATATATATTTACTCGTTCATCCCTCCATATCTTAAATGAACTTGCCCAGTCTTTAATTTGGTAAGGTTCAAATGTCATTCAAGGGGTTAATGGGTTATCTCATTCCCCTGAAATTTCATAATGAACTATTCCAACTTTTCAACGGGACAGGTTTAAATGTTTCCTCAGTGAATTGAGTTCATACGTCGGTATGGAAATAATAACAATAGCCAAGACATTCTATTCTTTAGATAATAAAGGGTTTTGTATAATACACTTTATCTACATTTCAAACTATTTAGACTAGATTCCCTTGAAAATAGCTTTATTGACTTTTCAAGAAATGCAACGTGTTTCATAGGATCTATCCTTGTTATTCTGTGCAAAAATTTAAATATTTTGACTGGAAAAATATAACCTATTCACCCCTGAAGACACATTTGAACTCTTCCAATTCAAAAGTTGGAATAATTCTTTAGGAAATTTCAGGGGTGAATATTAAGAGTAAAAGTTCCTAACACTTCCTACGACTCTGGACTGATAGAGAGAACCTAACATTGTGAAGTGAAATAAAACACTGTTATACAATCAAGTAGTGGTTTGTAGCAGGTAAACTTACAAAATATCACATCCTCCCAATGGTCCTTCCCGAGGGACTTAGATCGACGAGCGGCTTTACGTTTGAAAAGGAGGCTACGACTTTTGGACGGCGAATTTTCCTTCTCCTCCTCCGACTGTTGCTTGGCGATAGCTAGTTGTTCGGCTCTGACAGATACAAAACATACACTTATTAAATAATATTCATGGAAAAATGCAGTAAGTCTTCAGGTCTAGATAGAAATAATTGTATATCACAATCATGAAATTAATCTCAACTCCCCTTTTTGGCTGACACTTTTAAAATGTTCGACATGGTTGCTTATGGAACATTTCAATATACTGTATTTGATCATTTTGAATTGACAGCAAAACCAAAAATTTCATTAGTCATCAAAGACACTTGTTTTCAATAGGTTGGTATAATCTGCCAAATGAATGAAATGCTTCGTCCAGCAAAATTCTTGAACGTGCTTTTGAGAATAGTAGGGTCCACATATTTTTCAGATATCGAAAACAAATTTTTTAAATCGTCTCAAATTCATTTTATGATATCTCTCGACATTTCTTTCAATAATTACAAAATTCCTTGCCCCGATTCAATTCATCCACCCCTAAACACACATTGAACTCTTCCAATTCAATTGGTTGGAATAATCCATTATGAAATTTCAGGGGTAAATTTGTTGAGCCTTTTTCCTACCTGTTTTTATTAGGTATGATGCCTTTCTGTGTTTCCTGGTTGTTACGACCGACCCTGGTTACGAGCCACGACCCAACCACGCCCCTAAACAGTGTGTCCTTGACATGGAATATATCGCCAGTGGTGAATGACAGTTCCCCTTGTTCTCGTTGTTCATAGGCAAAATGTGTTCTGTAAAGTTAAATAAGGGCACTTAACTCTCTGTAAGTCAAACAAGGGCACATAACTCTCTGTAAGTCAAACAAGGGGACATAACTCTCTAAAGTCAAACAAGGGAAGATAACTATCTCCAAAGTCAAACAAGGGGACATAACTCTCTATAAGTCAAACAAGGACAGATAACTATCTCCAAAGTCAAAAAAGGGCACATAACTCTCTGGAAGTCAAACAAGGGGACATAACTCTCTAAAGTCAAACAAGGGGAGATAACTATCTCCAAAGTCAAACATTGGGACATAACTCTCTGTAAGTCAAACAAGGATAGATAACTATCTCCAAAGTCAAACAAGGGGGCATAACTCTCTGTAAGTCAAACAAGGGGAGATAATTCTCTCTAAAGTCAAACAAGGAGATATAACTCTCTAAAGTCACACAAGGACAGATAACTATCTCCAAAGTCAAACAAGGGGAGATAATTGTATCTAAAGTCAAACAAGGGGACATAATTATAAATGTCTCTAAAAACTTTCGTAAAATGAACCTTCCTAATTTTTCAGTTTCTAACAAGTATTATCTTGAATATTTCAGAAGAAATTTCTTATTCATAAAAGCATTACTTTCATTAATATTTTCTAAAGTGAAAAACTTCTTCAAATTTTTCAACATAGTAAATAGTGAATTTGAAAATGTCGGTTCATACAACATTGATTTAATTTCTCCTGAACTCATTCATCCTTTAAAACGCTCTTCTAATTCAAAAGTTAGAATAGTCTATTATGAAAGTTCAGAGGTGCATTCATTAAAACCAAAGAAATGTCTTAAATAACAATTTTGAAGAAACTGGAAGAAGAAATTGACTTTTCATCTGGCTTTCATTAGATTTTTCATCTTTAAATACTTACTTGATATAAAAGGAATCTCCAGCCTCTTGACTAGTCATAATTCTGTCATATTCTGTAAATACAAAATGAGATATCATACAGACATCTTAATTACAGACCTATACTAACAATACAGTGTTCAAACTGATTCAACTGGAAATCTCCCAAAATGTTCATTAAACCTTCAAAATATTATAAACTGTTTATCAGCCAATCAAAATCTAGTCTGTTTGCTAGCTCAGTTAGAAACTTCCGTCCAATTCTCATTTGATATACAAATCCTTTAATATTTTTGCAAAGTATTTACATAGAAGAGAATTTTCAAAATTTGAGACAGAAAAGGTGCTGTTTAGGACAGGTGGTCAGTATATACAAGGGACCAGTATATACAGGTGGTCAGTATATAAAGATGGTCAGTATATACAGGTGGTCAGTTAGATCCCTACCTTCCTTTTGGTACTGGACTATCATGTTGACACGCCCCTCCAGACTGGTCAGGTAACTGACCGCTTCCTCTCGGGACAAACCCGGGATATCTTTGTTGTTGGCCTGTAAATATCAAAACAGGAAATAAACTCTGCATTTCTAATTCAACATAAGTACAGTATTTCATACCTCCCAAGGCCTTCTTTTGTTTTAATTATAATCAATGGTTATTTCCAAGATAATTCTTTCAATCTTTGTGATAATTCATGCACCGAAGAATTGCCTAATAGCATTAAACATATAGAAGAGTTTAATGAATTATCTAATTAACATTTGCACACAGACTGAAAATCAGGAACTAAATTCTTACAAAATCGTAACTTAAAATTGAACAAAATCAAAACTTACGTAACAACTTATTTACACAATAAAACTATATTCCTAAAATATGGATTTTAAACGAACCTTTAAATTATTCTCCCTTTCTGGGGCCCCACTTACCATGAGTATTTGATCCCCCTCTGTGAGCCCCACAACCTCTGCCCCACTGCCGGGCTGTACTGAGGCTATAAATATCCCTGTGGCGTTTCCTCCGGCCAATCGCAGACCAAGTCCGAGCTCTGGCTCTTTCTCGAAATAGACATGGCGTGGCTCCAACCTAAGATACACAATATTATCATTAACTTTTACATGACATAACTATTTTCAACTGTTTAGAATTTCAAAATTTTTTCACTTTAAATGAAAATTTCAAATTTAAGGAAGTATTTCATTAAATATGTAAATATTAATAATATATTTATGATTTACTTATTTAAGATTCTCAAAAACATTTATGATTCACTTATTTAAGATTCTCAAAAACATTTATGATTTACTTATTTAAGATTCTCAAAAACATCTATAAAGTTTTCTTATTTTCAACACTGAACAAGACATATGGTAAATTCTGTTACAGAATACTATATTTACATGTGCATTTCTTCGCACCGATCTAGTTGTCATGGATAACCATATATCTAGGTCAATCTCCCAAGGTGTACTGTCCGAGCCGATATAACTTGATATCATGCTTACGTTATATCTTTCCGCTTGCCGATATATCTCTCTTCGTGTGGTCGTCTCTTCATACCGGCATCCATCATATCTTGAAGTTTCGGGGACATTGGAGGGCGACGTTGCGAATCACTCATGTAACCATCTTGTTCACGGGTCGGTGATTTTGGCGACATTGGCTGACCATAGAAGTCGTCGGGGCGCAGCAATTCCTTACCAGGACTTGGAGGTCGGGGCGGAGCATCTATAACAAAAGAAAACGGAATTTCTTATTGTTTAAGTAATAGAGAATTCAACAATATGGTGGATATAAAACTATTAGCTTAACTTGGATGTTTTAACATTTACAGAAGTAAAATAACACTTTCGTTCGGGAGTCAAAACAAGTTCATATAAAAAATTCCTTAGAAACAGTACAGGCTTTTTTCGGACAGATGGAAACACACTCTCAAGGGGTTTACTAAAAACTTTGAGTTCAATGTTTTAAAATTTCTGTTGCTTGTTTCAACATTAAACAAATATTTCCCTGGATCAAAGTTATATAAGCAAATTGTGAAATTTGAAGTGAAAGTTAGCAGGCATTTGAAAACAAAACATGATTTTGCAATTTTTTTCTCTGCGTACCTGTTTCCTGCGGAAGAGGAGGTCTAGGGGGTGCCTCGTTGTCGTAAACATACCGCCCGTCGTAACGAGCATGCTCAGAGGAGGGGTAGGCCCCGGCCGGAAGGCTGTTGGGGTCATAGTTGGCTTTGTATAAATCGTTGTCGTTCTGACTCGGTGAACGGTAGAAGTTCACGTCGTTTATTTCTTGTTTCTTTGACTGGAGAGTTCCCTGTAAAGTCCCGTAGCCCAGCGAGTATTCTACAGAAAAGAAACATTTTTGAATTAATCATTAATTAAGATTCCGAAATTCATCAAATAAACTTCCAAGTGAAAAATGTATCATAGGTTTAAAATGCTACTTTATCTTTTCAGTTCACAGTAAATAGACATTAAACAGAGAACTATAAAAAAAAGTAAGAATTTTTGCTATTGTTTTCAACACGTACAAGTATGCAAATTTTCAAGGCCCGCCTTTTTCTCAGACAGGTGAAACTCTGCTTCACCAGCTCATTTTGAACTATTGTAGCATACTTATATGATCATTGTTCAAGCAAAAAATAAACATCAGTAATCAACAAACACCTGATCAATTAGATTGGCAATAAAAAAAGACGGGGACCGTTAATTCCTAACCTTATATTAATTTAAATAACTATTTCACCCCTGAAATTTCATAATGAACTCTTCCAACCTTAGAATTGGAAAAGTTCATATTTGTCATTAGGTGTGAACGAGTTAACTGATCAGCAGAAAATGCAAGAACATGAGCAGACGTACCATCATCTGTTTTGCTGCCCTGCCGAACATGAAGTTTCTCCTCTGCCTTTTTCTTCGTCACGCAGAGTTGTAGTTTATCTTTGGTTTTGTCTATGAGCCGCTTCGCCTCTGTTAGGGATAGACTCTCGATGGATGTGTTGTTGATCTGTAATCAGAAACAAATACCATTAGATGGGGGGGCTTAGATATAAAACTTCTACTTCAAAGTTTGGATCTACAAATATTCAGCTTTATTTTTAGAATCTGAAATTTCATAACGAACTACTGTAAATATATTTGACATCAACTCATTGGCCCTTGAAGACAAATTTGACCTCATCCAATTCAAATGTTGGAATAGTTCATTATAAAACTTCAGGGGTGAATGACTCAAGATCGTTTGACATTATTTTAGCCAGTTAGGAGGAAGTTGGTTTGAGCACAGAATTCATGACTGAGCATGAGAACCGTATATGGGCTCGATCTGCCTATTTTATTTTCCTCTCCGGTTTCAGAACAAACTAGAGTATAATGTAGAATTTTCTGGGCGTCATTATTCTCACCTTCAGTACGAAGTCGCCCTCCTTGATAGTTCCATCCTGAGCAGCCAGACTTTGCCCAACGATTTCCTTAATGAAGTACTGACACCCAAGCACCACTCCGAATTCTACAAGTTTAAGTATAAGTTGATGAAATACAGAATTCAAAATAATTTTACAATTTATAACAAAAATTGCTGAAAAACAGAATTCAAAATAATTTCAGATCAATTTTACGATTATAACAAAAATTGCTGAAAAACAGAATTCAAAATAATTTCAGAGTCAATTTTACAATTTATAACAAAAATTGATGCAATACAGAATTCAGAATAATTTCAGAATCAATTTTACAATTTATAACAAAAATTTTTGAAAAATAGAATTCAAAATAATTTCAGAATCAATTTTACAATTTATTACAAAAATTGCTGAAAAATAGAATTAAGAATAATTTCAGTATCAATTTTACGATTATAACAAATATTGAAGAGATATAGAATTAAAATCATATTAGAATTAATCCAACAATTTAAAACATATATTATTTGAAACACAGGATTTAAAGCAATCACCATCTTTCCTGTTGCGCTTGGACAGCGTTATTTTGAGGGGCGTGTTGCTGTCAGTTTCCATGGGTGTTGGTAAAACAACCCTCCGACGAATAACCTAAAATAAAACAAAAATCAAATTTCATTTTCAAAATAACCAAAATCAGGTATGATCTTTTTCTACTTTAATGAATAACATTTTTCGATATTTCACACTACATTAACATTTCAAAGAGCAGAGGGTTTACCAAAGGATTTAATTTTCAATTCATTCACCCCTATATTTCAAAATGAACTATTCTAATCTTTGAATTGGTTGAGCTCATGTGAATTAAGGGGGGAATGAGTTAAACATTTTCAAAAGTGAAGTCACTGGCGTTGTTTAAATTTGCCTTTTTTCTGTCTAATGGATTTTTTGATCACAGAAACTTATACAGTAAACTTATACAGTAGTTTGAGGAAGACATGGTATTCGAGTAATCCGAGGTTGGTTGAATATGTACAAACTCGGTCAGGACCTAACAAACTGTTCGACAAATGAGGGGGTTATTGAGTAAACAGGGTTCTAGTAACACAGTTTTTACTGTAAATATATTATTGTAAACATGCTGAAAAGTAAAGTTTTTAACCCTAGACTTGATAACTCATGTTGTTTTGTCTGTAGCTACGGTAACTCTGACGCTCGACGTGTTAACCTACCAAAGTGACGGTGTTTCCGCTCTCCTTTAACACAGTAATGGCAGCCGAATGTTCTACGTTGTCAAGAAGTATTCCATTCACCGACGTCACTCGGTCGTTGATTCTAGAAAACATAAAATAAAATCTTCATTATTATATTTCGTTCATTTAAACATTATCAGAATTTCACCTGTGAAACTGAAGATTTTACAAGTGAAATTGTAAACTTAAGAAGTGCATCAACTAAAACTTGAATTACATCACCTACAATTCATTTACTCTGAAATTTCAAGATGAACTATTCTAACCTTTGAATTTGAAGGGTTCAAATGTGTTTTCAGGGGTGAATGAGTTAAAAAACAAAGAATTGCAAAGTGATGCACGCATGTAAAAAATACAAAAAATTGCAACTGCCAACAATGAAGTAAAAATTCCCAACCTGTACAAAATTGTTTAAAACACTTATTATTATATTTTTATTCTAATTCTAATTGATCATTCGACTCACTTTTCATTCCCCGTACAAAGTTTCCTGAAACACTCCATTTTGATCCCAACTATAATGCCATTAATGAGACCTGAACAGTGCTGGCTAATTAAGCCAGGACGGCCGTCGTCTACCGACTGACGAAAATGTTCAGCTCCGAGACCGAGTCAGAGCCAGCTAACTAGGATGGCATCCATCTACCACCTGACGAAAATATTCAGTTCGAAACAGAGACAGAGCCGACTAACTAGGACGGCCGTCGTCTAACACCTGGCGAAAACGTTAGATCCGAGACCGAGTCAGAGCCAACTAACTAGAATGCTGTCTAGAGACTGACAACGTTCACAGCCAATCACCTGTAAACTTAGCGTAGGTATGTGACGAGTTTAATTAACAAATACCTCGTTCTGCTAATTATCATAACAGATCACTAATGTGTTTCCCTGCCAATCTAAATTACACTGGGTTATGGTAATAGAAATATTACCATACAAAATGAAACCAAAGTATGGCAGGAAGAAATCTCCGATCTCGCTTAACATTCCACGATTTTGCATACACAGACACATTTTGTAAATATATATAAACAGTTTCATGTAATTATCATAGTGAAGTGGAACTTTAGGAGACTTTATTGTAATTTTGTTAGCTTTGCCTTTACACCACTGAAGACCACAATGGACACTTCCAAACCATTGCTGGAACAGTTTACTGTAGTAAAATAGGGGTGAATAGGCCTAAGGTTAGAAAATCAAATTTAAGCTTCAAATTTTTCAAACCTGACTAAAATTAAGGTGCATCGCAGATATACTAAATATTCCCGTTGTCATTTTTTGTGAGATCACATGACACAAGGTTTAAATTTTAATTCAAACATTTCAGAAATATCAGATATTTCAAACACTTCATTTCATTGACTGGCTTTCACCACAACCAATTTCTCCTGGATGAACAGATACATAACACAGTGAAATAAATGTAACAGAATTCTCTGCCTTATTTACCCTAAAGACACATTTGAACTCATCTGATTGAAAGATTGGAATAGTTCATTATGAAACTTTAGGGTTGAATCAGTCTCTCTCACCTATAGGCCGACACCTCTATTCCCTGTGTACATTGATATAACCCAGAATCCAATTTCACACGTTCTGATTGACATGTCTGGGGATCGTATATTAATTAGAGCTAAGATATCTGCCGAATATCAATGTCCATGTTCTCAGACCGGATAATTAGCTGTACAATATCAATCTGACAAGGTCATTCGCCTAAGGTCACCGTGCCAAAGTGTCTATAAATAGCATCAAACTTGTAATATCATATTCACAAAACCTTCCTCGTTAGAAATTTTTGTCATTCACCCCTGGAATTTCATAATGGACTACTCCAACCTTTTGATTGGAAGAGTTCAAATGTGTCTTCAGGCATTAGCTTGATTATCGATTATTGATTTTTGTGATGAGATTGATAAAAGTAAAAGACAAAAGAATGCAGATAACACTGCTATTTGCTTATGAAATTTATGATAATAAGATATGTCTGTAATACATACTTGTTTATGGTAATATATGGAATCCATGACAGAGAAAATTATTCTAAATAATCTGCGAAGCGCTAAGATACATGTGTAACAGGGTTACTAATGAAAATTAACTAATCAAATTCTACAAAAATTCTCACCCGAAAACTATTCAATTTTCTTAAACCTTACAAATTAATCTATATATACCAGGATGTAAACTCGTTCATTCGCCCTCAGGATAAAACTAATGAATTTTTCACAAAATATTTCGTTCTAATGGAAGTGTACCCAGAACAACTGAAACTAATTAAATTTTAGACTTAATTAACTTGAGGAATTTTGTGTCACTGGAGTACGGATTCTTGATGATTTCGCTGACCTAATCAATCGGGGAGGTTTAATCTTAGACCTTGTTGCGTTGTACCGCTCGTTCATTCCCGCATTTGCCTGGCGTTTGTGTCAGATCCACACTGAGCCTTCGTTTGTCGTGATGAAACATATACATCACAGGCTAGGCTGTGTAATCACAGACCGGGCAAAACAAATGAAGTAACTGGGGTTTTGAATTTTTTCCCCAAACAAAAAGCATAACATAGTGAAATTTGAACAAAATCGGATTGCCTCTAAGAAAAAAAAAAAAATCTTCAAGTTTTATTATTTACAGAAGAAAGATGACAGAAAATTTTAAACTGAATTGAAGTAAATATACAATTAACTGAAATTTTATAATGAATCATTAAAATCTCTGAATTTGGTCACTGTCTTTAAGGGTATTGAATGAGTTGAAAACCGATTAAATCTGCATGATGGTAAATATCAACTCCATTTAACAAAATCTGAATGAAATCTTTTCATTTTTTCATAATGAACAATCTCTGGCTTTCACAAGACACCCTTTTAATATTTTTTAATTTGATAAAATTTTATTAACATTAGAAGTATGAGGTTAAATTTACCAGGATAAAAACAGTGCTGAGATTTTATTGTGAAGTATTTTCGGCTATCGAAAATGAAATCACATCTACTGTACTGCTATGATAAGATTCCCTGTCCAATCCTTTCCCATTAGCCCTGCCCAACAAACACTTTTCATTAATGGCAGGTTTCCGCTCAATATGCTACCGTTTTCTACAATGGTAGGATTTTCCAAACAACAAACGCGACACTCTCGTAAAAAGTATAGGCTTCCCTCCATCTCGGTTAATATGCCTCCCTAACGAAATTTGTCTCAATTATGACATCAAATGTGTTTTTGGTAAACATCTTTGGTCTGTGCGTATGTGCCCACCACTCCTGTAGGGAGAAATTTAACATTAGATTAAGCCTTATGGTACTTAGAAAGTCAAAGCACAGACTATAATACAAATTAGTACCCGGTATGTACATCTACAATTTCATTTTCATTCCATTTAAATTGACCAGGGATGAGTTTTTCAAAACTTGCTTACAATTTTAAGTCCTTGCGCTGAATTTTTTAGGGGAAAAAAAGTCTTCTATGGAAGTATATAGCTGTTGCTGTTTTGGCGGCCGGATAACCACGCGAGACTAGAGGAACGGTCCGATGCCAGTCGGATAATATTGGTAAATGCATGGCATGTGTGAGCCTTTGGTGTCGGAGATTGTTCCAGTGTGTTTTGTAAACTTCGTCTAATGTACAAGACTAATGGGGATTCTCTCTAACAAGGACGTAACCGTGTAATAAACACAATTACGGAAAAACGTTTCAAAGTACGTTACTAACAAACCTAGAGAAGGAAAATATTGCCAGGCCTAGCAAAACACATAACCGGTTTCCTGTGCTACGTCTCTTTACCTCATTTACCCTGAAGACACATTTGAACTCTTCCTATTCAAAGTTTGGACTAGTTCATTGTCAAATTTCAGGGGTGAATGAGTAAAACTTCTTAATTACCGTAAGTAACTAACTGAGAATTGGTTTTTTCATTTCTGATATCAGGTAAAACAATTTCTGTCTTTTTCACTTCTGGACTCATATTGCTTTAAAAATAATGTCTTTAAATCTAATCACCCCTTAAGTCACATTTGAACTTTACCATATTCACGAATGAGTACCACAGGTAAGTCCATTTTATATACTTATAGGGATGATGAATGAGTTGGTTCATTTTTAATACTGTCTTAATTTTTGAGAGAAAAACAAAAAATCTGACTTTGATACTCATACATGACAATATAGTTTTTGTAAATAAGAATTAAAGGTGTTTTACTTTTACTGGAAATACCATTTGTGACTTAAAGGCCTCATGATCATTTCAGATTTTTTTAAGGACCATTTTAATAAACAAGACTTGATAGGACAAAAAACGTAGAAGTTTTAAGAGCTGGCCTGATGATCTGAATGAAAGACAAAGACTGGATGACAGGAAACAGAACTTTTATATTACTTGGCCTGATGGAATACTTACATTTTTGCATAGACAATAATAATATGATGTTAGGAATGAAATGGATTAGAAAATGAACTGTTTACAAGTAAATTGCCCCTGCTGATCATAAAATTTATAACAGATATGCATGAACTCCGTCAAAGTCTCTAAAGTCATGATCCTAAGGACACACAACTATTTTTCTAAGCTTGGCCTGACGGGCTGTATCAGATGTCCCCACAGTCTGTGATGGAAAGTCAGCCATATTTAATTCATGGTTTTTAATGGATTACATCATAGCTGAGTGAATTATACGACAAGTTATATACTCGTCTCATTCAAAAATCCTTTTATCTACGATTATACTCTGCTGAAATCATTCGGAAAATGAAAAACTTCAAAAAGTAACATATGCAAAATATCTGCTTAAATTTTCAAAATGGATTAGATTATAATCTTATTAACAAGGTATTGATACTCAACCTGTCAAGAGTCATTCGAAATAAGTTTCAATTAATTACAATAAATTGGAAGACACTATGATAATTTTATTTTGAGGAAATTGGGGGAGAAAGTATCATGGCGACAGTTAAGGAAGAGAAGACCAATGTATAAGATTTTCTGGCATCTTTTAAGATTTTGATGTATTTTAAATTGTCACAATATAGAAGTTTCCGTATGACCGATTTCTTTTCGTGAAATCTTCCTTATTAATCTGAAGACAGTTAGCTTTACGTGAAATCTTCCTTATTAATCTGCAGACAGTTAGCTATGTAAATATTGGGTAATGTAAACAGTGCATAAGCGACACAGTGAAGCTTATCATTGTGGAATCATGCCAAGAATGTGTGAATCAGCTGTGGACGACTGCAGCAGACACTCGACTGTCCAAAATCTTAGTCACAAGCGCACACAGCTTAATTACCTCACATAACAGTGCACACCACATCATACGTAAACAGCGCCTCTCTACACAGGTGTTAACGAGCTCTGCACCCACTGTTACCTGTGTTCTCGTGCACATTCCACCGGGGACGGGAGCTTACACTTGTCATTAAATATTATTTGTAAAATAGTTCTACTTTAGTAATTTTTTATGTTTGAAGCGCTTACCAATATTTATTAATTTTTCAACAATCACCAGAGAAACAATACGATATGTGATAATTATTTTTTTAACAATAACTGAAAAAACGATACGATATGTGATCATGAATATCAGAAGTTGCTGCCTTTTTTTGGCATTTGTAATTCTTAACAATTTGCAGGGGATAAAATAATGATTGCCATAACTGAAATTGCGGCCCTATTTTTAAGATATTTTAATTCTTTCAATTAGCAAGGAAACAAAAAGTGATCTAGAATATTTGACGATGCTACATCATTTTTCCAAACATTGACCTGGCCAACATTTTAAAAAATTTTAGAAAGTCAAAATCAACGCCTTTTAATATTAATTAAATTCAAACGGATAATAGTTCATTATGAAAATTCAGGGGTTATGGGGTTTTAACACTATAATTTATGATCAATTAACGTTATACAATTTTGCCGTCACTAAACTGATAATACACGATTACACTAAAATATTACATAAAGTGCTACATCACAATACCGTATTGAAGTAGCTTTATATATATATTGTGTTTATCATCAAATCAACTTTTTGTCTTCCTTTACAGACACAATCATGACATAATGGTTTCCATTTCTACCGACAACAAAAATCAATTCTGGGGCGGAGATAAGACAGGGGGGGAGGTTACAGGGTCCACAAATTCTACAAAGAAACGCGATAATAACGTGACGGGAATTCCTTCCTTTTATATACATTTTTTATCTAAAAGCTAAAATTGATCACCGTCAGTCGGCCCTGGCTCCAAAGATTGTCCGATCACTGTCTGTCGGCTCTGGCTCCGAATATTGTCCGTATCAGGTTTCACCGCAGACAATATTGATTTACTGGGCCAATGTTGTAACAAAACTTCGTAGAAATCGGATATCTCCGAAATTATCACAAACATTACGACACCAACAATTTAATAGGGATGCTAACAAAATTCTTTCTGAAAAAAATCGCTTTTCTTTTTCAAGACATATATCTGGTTACTTTGGTTTATGGACCTCGTGCTAACATAAGGAAAAACAAGAGTGATTAATTTGAAGTAAAAGAAATTAAACTTTATACAACAAGAATTTTGTACAGGAACCTCAACCCCCTCGACAACAAAACACGAGAAATATTTGTATGTCTATTTATACATCTGTGTGATATATTTTTTGATATAGCTGCATTTCTGCACAATGTATTACTCAACCTCCTAGTATTCTTGTTTTTCCCTACAGTGCATAGAGTTATGACACCCCCCTCCCTCTCAGCGTACTGTTACGACCCCCCCCCCCCCCTACCGAGCCCGACAGAGGTATAATATATATACACTTTACTTCCAGTCAGGAACCTGTTGTTCTGTGTACCTTACCCAACACCAAGGCAACATGTGTTTTGGTTGCGAAATTTCTCCTACAAAAGAAATTTCTCCTACAAAAGCTGTCGTCATATTTTCACCCGTATACTTTCGCTGTTCCTAATCAAACTTTGTCAAGAACATTGAAATCACCACCTTAAACTCTGATTGTGTGGGTTGTTGACAGCTTCCCGGTGATTACGGTGTTAAAAGTGGAAAATAGTGGTACAGTATTTTAAGTGGTAAATCAGAATTTTTTTCTCAGAGTGATAATTATAAGTTATAGCATCAATGATAGTTTAAGTGATATTTCAAGTGGTAAATCTGTAGTATTTAATGAAGTAGAATATTAGCGGTTTTAAGTGTTTAATTGAGTAGAAACCTCAATTTCTTTAGTGGTTACTCTGTGGTATTTTCAGTGGTAAATCAGCTGTATTTTCAGTGGTAAATCAGCGGTATTTTCAGTGATAAATCAGCTGTATTTTCAGTGGTAAATCAGCTGTATTTTCAGTGATAAATCAGCTGTATTTTTAGTGGTAAATCAGCTGTATTTTCAGTGGTAAATCATTGGTAATCAGTAGTTTCTTATGTGGTGTTAACATGATAAATTAAGTGGTATTTAAGTAGTCATATAAACAGTAACATCAGTGATATTGAAAGTGCTATTAACTGGTAATTCCAGTATCTTTAGTGGTAAATCTGTGGTATATCAATGGTAAATCAGTGGTAAATCTATGGTATACTTACAGAAGCTTGCCCTCTGCAGGTCCTGCCTTGAGAACATCGGAGATAGCTATAGAGGGGTCACCATTAGCGAAGTGTGGATTGTCTCGCCCTCCACTCACCGCGATACCAAAGCCAAACCTCGGCACGCGGGAAAGTGTCACTTTGTGTGTTTCCCAAACTACGTTGTCACCAACCTGGAAATACAGAATAATACGGACAGTCAGCCATACCTCTCAATTCCAAAATATTCTCTTCTTCTAAAATTTTTGTGGAATAATAATTGTTAAACCATCCTATTTTTTTCCCATGAAGGCCTTATAGACAATCTGCTGAAAGAAAAGGTAATTAAACAAAAACCTGAAAGTGAATGAAATTTTTTCCTTAATCTTTTGCATATTCATACAATAATTTTTATCTTATATTGAATTTCAATATATTTGAAAATAAATTTGAGTGAATTTGATCAAAAAAAATTTGAGCTAGAGAGTTATTTGTTAATCTGGACTAGCTCTGAACTGACAGGCATCCATTTAGGAAAACCCCTCAAGTATCGGTACTTGACTCTGGGAGCTAATGTTTATAAACCTCAGGATTTTTAACATAATATGATATGATGAAATACTATAAAACATCTTTCCCATGTCTGCCCCCCCCCCCCGGCCCCCCTGTCTGTGCCCCCCTCCCATGTCTGTGCTGTGCCCCCCCCCCCCCATGTCTGTGCCCCGGGACCATCAGGGTGAAGATTTATTGGCCTATACATGCCCTACACCAGTTAAAACAGTAGATACTGGTGGGAACTTGACGCTGTTACATAAATCTAAACATGTTGTTAGGGTCTCTGTGTCAGGAGGTGTAAAACTTATCACAGGAACACTTCACTGAAAACCAACATAAATTAAAACTCTAAGTAGTGTTGTCGAGAACAGAGAGGGGGGATTATTACCGAAACAGTCTATAATTATCTAACGTTACACCGTCACCCATGGCTAGCAAACAACCTTCCCACTTTCTAGTACTGCAAGGACCGGATTCAATTCAATATTTCAAGATACGTTCAATACATGCAGTCGAATATACGTAAATTTCAAGCCAAGGTAAAACGTTACAAACCATGATTATAAACCGTTACAAACCATGATGGTAAATCATTAAACACCTCAGGTAATTATAATTGTAATCAGTGAAATTTGTTGGTGACAAAGGAAATTTGATAAGAAACCAAATTATTCATCCAAAGCTGGACATAGTTATTGTATAGTAACCTGAAGACCAGAGAGTTCAAATTCCCGGGTCCTTTTAAAAGTTATATCACATATATATCGGTATGGAAATTAAAATCGGAGCATAGACCCTGAGACAAAGAAATAATTTGATGTTACTATGGCATCTACACAGTGTATATAAGTTTGTATGCTGTTTCTTTAATTGTATGTTGTTTTTAAAACTTCGACATCTTTATGTCGAAGATTGGGTAAATCTGTCAGATCTAGAACTCTCCGTCTATGCAGCATTCTGGGTTACGTACAGATGAGAAATATTTCACATTGTGTGGATATCGCTTCCAAAAATACAGACCAGATTTTTATAATTTCACGGGGAATGATCGAGGGCTGAGATGAGATTTCCCTTCAGTCCAAATACTATACAGCTCACCAGATAATAGACCTGGTATTTATTAGTGGCGGGTTTAAACAGACTGTAATAATATCGTAAAAACTTTTACGCAACGCTCAGACATAAACTAGAAACATAGCGTTTATGTCCATTATATGATCCTAATAAATATATACGCCCTAAACATTCTTTAAACATGACCAATAATTCTATCAACAAACTTAGAACTATCAAATAAATTCACATCGAAAATCAGAAAGGGCTGATTTAGATATTTGTGTAAAAAATCTGAGAATATTGTGTCAAGTTCTTAGACAGAATTTTCAATATATTTCAAAAACCTCAGGAAATTATGACCAATAGAAAACTTTCTCATGACAAATTCCAATGAAGATAAAATATCATTGAAAAAGACTGCATTGAAAATCAGAAATACCTGATTCAGATTAACTTGCACAAAATGTTTTTTAGAAAATATTTTGCTGAATACTTATAATTTTTCTATATTTCAAAAATTGAAGCAATATATGACAAATGAAAATTATAACCGGTGACCTCAATTCTGAAAAGTCATGTACTTATATTTAGCATGATTTGACAAATAAGCTAACATGTTTATTCCATGCAAAGATAATGTTGTTGTTATATAAATTCCTAAATATCAATTTCAGTTAGAAATTGTTTGATCAAGTTTAAAATTTCACCACCTCACCTGAAATGTCTGGATATATCCCTGTTGACCGTAACATGTATGTCAGTTTTAGTCAGTTTTAATGTCTACCACTGAGTTATCCCCCCCCCCTTTTTTTCCTTTGAAGTACTCACTCAAAATGTAATGTTTATATAGGTAATCCCTACAACATTAGCTGGGACCAGAACGGACCTTCGCCCAGCCGACAAAAAATGCTTCCCCATTTACCTGTACAAGAATCACAGGTAAATCTCAGGTAAGTATACATACCCTCACTGATCTGTATATATACTAAATATTTGATTTTTTACTTATACACAGGTGAGAGGCAAGGTTAGGGACAAAAGCTCGTAACAACTCTGACATTCCGCAAATACCTGTTAGCTTGCTATTTAGATAAAACTCACTCCTGAGTAATTTTAACTTTCTGGCTCGGGATGAAAAGGCAATTTACTTCTAAAGAATTTTGTGTACCAAATATTTGGCATTTGGAATAGTTTTTACATTTTTTAAGCCGTTATTTCTTTTACGAATTAATTCCAGTGAAACTAGGGTAATTGACGACACCAAAATATCTGCCCCAATGATATTGTGTACCCGACAAAGGTCAAAGGGCGACATGATTCTGGCATGCTCGGCTCGTGTTGGTGTCAGCAGGAAGGGCAGCATCAACACCAGACTGTGTTCCGTAAATGTGCGCGCAATTATGGCACATGTCGTTCAACGACAACATTTTATGATAACAAAATATTATGTTTGAAGGTGTCCAAAAACATTTGTATCAGTATGCTTGAACTATTTTAGATAATCTCCAGTAAAAATACAAATATTGATTTACACAATTTGAGCAAAAGAAATTAGTTTGAATATCCAAATTACTGACATTTTTAGATTTTGTTACATTTTCTTAATCAATCATTCACCCTTGAAATTTCATAATGAACTTTTCCACCTTCCAATCAGAGTTCAAAAGGTGTCTATAAGGAAAATTAAGACAATTTGTAAAGGTAATATTTTGGTTAAAGTACTGTACACAGCAGATAATTTGACAGTAATTACTTTACAAATGCAGATTCCGAATAACATTTTTTTTCTGAAATTCACTTAAAACAGGCATGTTTTGCATTTTCAAGACTATTTCAAACCAGAGTCGAAACTTTGAAGTAAATAAGACATACCACACAACTCAAAATTACTTCTATAAGAAGACCCTGCAGAACTGTATTAGGAATAAATTCTGATTGGCTAATTTCGTACCTTGGATTGAAGTGTATCATTGACCAGCATGGCCATATAGGTTGTGTCCACTGCGGTCAAACAGTCAAACACTGAAGGTCAATCCAGGACCGGTCAAACACTGGACAATGGTCACCAAATTGGTACCAAAACGTTTCCAGACATTTAGGTATCAGCATAGTGACCCTAGGGTTTGCTACAGATGCTGATCCTTATGAAGGTTACACAATTTTGCGTTTACAACTTCCGTACATTGACACTCCGAGCAAACCTCAATCCTGCACCAGAGAAATATTTGACCACTTTGGTTCTGCAGTTAAATTGGTGATTCCATACACAAACAAAATCAAGCTATTCTTAACAAGTTGCTACTGATAGAACCACCACACGATTTCAGTAATTGTCACTTTTCAAGCCTTGCAAACGTTCAATCGTACTTTTTCCAGTTCTGAGTACCGTATATGTAACATTCCTTTCCCTATAACTGATGTCATTTTTGGACTCCTGGTATGACTTTTAAACTATCACACATCAATAATCTCCCTAGAACCTCCAGATGTACGTTTCTGTGAGGTCGCAGTGACACAACACCGGACAACAGGTCCGAGACCTAACTCATCCACCCCTAAAACTTCATAATGAACCATTCCAACCTTTGATTTGGAGGAGGTCAAATGTGTGATCAGGGGAGAAAGAGTTTATATACCGTTAGTATACCTATATACTTATATATACCTATCCGTTGTGAGCTAACGTTAACTATGATATACCTGTCTGAGATTCTTGGTCATCTTCCAAGTATACACCTTCATTTACCTGTGATTATCGCCCATCACATTCTCAGACCTATCACAGGTGTGTGTATATAGAATTCCAGGTAGCCTGTCTGTTACTATCAGGTAAAATGTGTACTGTAGTCTAAATATCAGTAATTCTTAATTATGTTTTAAGATGTTTTAAATTGCAGCAAGTCCACTTACTTCCAAATGACTTTAATAAAATTTTAAAGGATTCACCAGTCTATATTATTTTTGTTACACTTGATCACATGATTTGGGTCATGTTTAAATTGCAGTGAAATATGTATGTCATATTTATATCTATGTATTTCTAATTATACGTAATATTAAGACATTATTTGCATTGATGTTGTTAACTTTTGAGGAAAAGGTGAATTATGAATTATCATTTCCCTTACACTTATAATTTCTGGTGAAATATTTTTAGTATTGACCAAATGTTTTGTTAGAAATTCTGAACGACACATTATACGTTAATTCAAGATATTTTATAAACTTGTTTTTAGTTATTTAAATATTTTTGTATCTAGTGTAAAATATTGACACTAATTCTTCCTTTGTTCATAATCAAAACAAATCTAAATCAACATTTTTTTGTCATAGAAATAAATAATGCAAAAATTTTATACATTAAATATCAATATTTTGAATAAAATAAATAAAATTGGAATGAAGTATCTTTTACTGTCGATAGATTTTGAGCATATCGAATTAATTTATAAATGAAATTTGATAAAATCTGCAAATAAATCAATTTTGAGTAAATCAATCAATTGAACAATGTTTGCCAAATAGGTAAATCAGTTATAAGATTAAAAAAGAAATTTTATGAATTTTGACAAAAATAGGTCAATTGTTAAATTTTGATATAGAAATATTGAATATTTAAATATCTTAATGTTAATTTTGATTCAATACATACCAAGTTCAGAGCCTTCAATATATTGGTAGGAAGCTTCATATTAATTCTATAAAAGTCCTGAGCACTGAAGGTAAAAATAGCACTGTTGAATAGAGCACCAAGTCAATAATTATAGCACTGTTGAATAGAGCACGAAGTCAATAATTATAGCACTGATATTGTAGGAAATCCCACACCTCAATCTCGGAACGGCTAAAAAATCTTCGCAATTTCACCAAAGTTGTTCTTCAATGTGACACTGTAGTGTTTCACTTCCTTGAATTTCACCAAATGACAGTTCTGTGCAGACAAGTTATGGTAGGGAAAAGTAATATTGTCTACCACAGAAGTGTGTCGGTCGCTTTCAATTTCAAAATATGATGATTCCTGGTGAAGTTCCTGTTTTTATAGACAGGACATTTCTGCCAGACAGGAAGTATCTGTGTAGATCTGTACAAGCTAGGGTACATTTAGATTATGAGGAGATATGTCTGGTCAGTCAACAGCTTCTGTTGATCATTTCACAGGTAATCTCCGTGACATAACAATAGCCAGCTCATTAGGTCAGCGAGCTTGGGGCTCTGGGGGTGTGGCTAAAGTAATCCATTTGTCTGGATTAAGTTCTGCCCAGGGGTCAGAACAGGCCCCCAGGGGGCAATGGGTAAGTTTGGACCAAACACATTAACATGACTGATTAACATAATTAAATCAATCGAGCCATAAGTGTGCCGAAAATCAGTCTGAAATTTACATCATATTTTATATTTAAAATTTTATCATTTTATATTTATACCATGTTTTATCATTTTATACCATATTTTATCATTCTATACCATGTTTTATCATTTTATACCATATTTTATCATTTTATACCATATTTTATCATTTTATACCATTTTTTATCATTTTATATTATTTTATATTTATACCATAATTAATGTGCAGTATTTTATATTTTATTAAGTATTTTACACAGCATTTTTGGATAAATTGTCCAAATATTCAAATCATTAAAGATATGTTTTTGGTAAATTTTCCTGAAATGCAATTTCTTTTTATATTCATTAACTGATGTGAATTAAGCAATTATGATTATATTCTCCACTCAAATATTTTCTTATTCATCCAGCTAAATGTACTAAAATCCTTGAATTATTCCAAGATCAAATATATTCCAAAATATTTGTTCTTCAATTGAGTTAATGATATAATGTAATAATGAATTTTGTTTGGTTAAAAAGTATACTTTTTTTAGCTAATTTCACCTATTATTTTAGTTGACTATATCTCCAAAAAGTAACACTTGTATAGATTGAAAATTGAACCAACTTATTTAAAGGTTTCACAAAATACTATTATTTTGCTTCTCAATTTTTGTGAATTTTCTGATGTGACTGGACGGTTAACAAATCAATTTGTTCAAGTATTAATTGATATATTCAGAGGTCAAAGGTCATATTTAATTCTGACCAAGTATGACCTTATCTTAGATCTGATAAATGTAACACAGGCAGAATCTGATACAGACAAGCATTGGTGAGGAAATATCCAGGTAATGTGATTTACCGGTCTACCTGAGCCAGGTGTGAAAATGACCACCTCAGGTATGAAGCACACAAGTCCGGTCAGAGCAACCAATACCCAGTGTAGGAAGGGGATTTACCTGTAAATCCAGGTGTGAAACAGGCCACCACAGGTACCATAACACACCTGTTCCCTCACACCAGACATTACCTGTCCGGCTAATTACAGGTAATTACCAAGATCAAAGATATCTCAGGTGTAGGAAGGAAGGTAGCCAGACAGTATATCACAGTATTTACTAAATATATATTAATTTTTATCCCAGATTTAGGTTCTAGAACACCTGGATTAGGTCACCATGTTTATTAATTAGAAACATCAAAGAGATGCAGGTGCAATGTATAACTATTCAGACTTGTTTATTGGAGCAGAATGCGATATTAATGATACTCGGCCTGTCTGGACACTGCCAGCGTATTAATCTTATTTCATTATCAACATCATAGAAATTGTTAATTTGATTAAGTATTCTGATCAACACAAAATTTTGGCCGTACATGAGTACCATGCAAGTAGAGACAGTCTGGAGTAGAAAGTATATTGATCAATTACAAAGAAAACATTCCCTCGACAAAATATACAGAAATATTCACAAAGAAAACATCCTTTTTCGCTGTCAATTAAGAAATTAAACTCATATTGCAAAATAAACAGCCTTCATATGTCTACTAAAAATACAAAATGTCGACCCGAGTAACATTTCAACTAATTGAATATCATGTCAAAAAGTTAAGAAAATAGAATCTTTCATATTTAAGTAAATTGTGCTAAAATATCTGATTTCTAAATTTCATCAATTTCATAAATTGATCTGTTAAGTTTTTAAATTCTTTTAAGTTGAAAATTAAATAAAGTGTGGTAATAAAAGTTTTGTCAAAATTTATGCTTAGAACTTTTTTCAATATTTTGACTTTTGTCTAAAACAATAAATGGTAATTGTTTTCCTGCATTGCTCTTAAAATCCCATGCAGTAAGATAGAAGGAATGGATTTGTATTTTGAAGATAGATTGAAAAACAAAAGATACCACCTCTGGTTATAATTAAGTTGTTGCTAAAAATTCCCCGAAAATAAAAGATTTGAAACATAGGAGAAGTGGAAAGATATTTTTTTTATTTATATGCGTAAATTGGAATAATTATAAATGTTTTTTTTTTCAAAGGTTGAAAAATTCTGAATTCTAATCTTTTTGTTTAATTGTGGGCCATCAAGTCCATATCACAAGGAGAAACAAACACAACCTCGTAAATGTCACATTTTGCGACATGATTGATTTCCTTATTCTATCATTAAGACGATCATATAAACACATTATTGACATATAGCCTGTCAGAGACCGGAGCACCTCAAAGTGTCAAAGTTTGTTGTTTAAACATTTCATATCACCACCTGGTGGTAGGCAAGGATTAAAAACACTGACATATATATACAATCTAATGAAGGCGGTAGTAATTTTTTCTAAATTTTTCATTTGTAAAATATAAGATAAGATTTAAGTCTAAGGAGATTGTAGCCAAAGTGCTATCAACAAAAGGCTTGTATTTAAATTCTGGAAGTAAATAATATCTAAAAATATTTTTGACATTAACAATATGTAATCCAAGATTTCATACAGTTAATACAGTAAATGAGAAGAAAAACACATTTTTTAATATCTAATCCGAGATTTGTGTTTATTTTTCACAGTTAATAACAAGTATTACTTATAGATAAATATATATAAATTGTCCCCATTTTAAAAGCAAATCTTACATATATCCTGCTAATTTTTTTTCTTGTTTGTGTAAAGTCTTTTTGAAAAGAAAACAGTATTTATTTACACTAATCCCACAGTTCCTAAGAGTGTTGACTTAAGACAGGTTAGGTAGGTAAAACCTGTCTCTATCTCTCACCTAGAAACAGGATCAGAGTAATCTCCCTCTATCTGGGATTAATCTTCTGATTCCTGTTTGGTGGGTGGGACATAACACCTTAACATTCCTGGCTAATGAAATGTTAGTGAACACAAGCACATCACTGTGTTTCTTCTGAAGACAAATTAAGGAAAACAAGTTCCCTTGCTGAAGAAGCTCTGAGAGCCCCAATCTGATAACAATGTGTTGGAATGCCTTAAGATATATTATAAATTCCTACATTTAGGAGCTGTTTTCTAATCTTCATACAACAAATACCATAAAAATAGGGAAAAATAAACAACCAAATAAAATCCATTCAAGTCTTTTACTAAATCTCCCCTGAAATTTCATAATGAACTTTTCCAACCCTTAAATTGAAAGAGTTTAAAATGTGTTTACAAGTGAATTAGGAAACTTTGACCAGTTCAATCCAGACGATATTGGTCAAGCGTCTCCGAGTGGTCAGCACTGGTCAATCATTAAAACCCTAATAACATAAATAATTGATAAGAATTCTTTTATAACTCCTTCATCCCTTAAAACACATTTGAACTCATCCAATTCTAAAGTTGGAAGAGTTCATAATGAAATTTCAGGGGTGGAAGAACTGTGACTACAAAATGGATCAGGTCTATTCTTGTACTGATAACAAACAGTCTCATTTTCTCGTAGGATGTTAAAATCGTCATGTGTATACGGAACAGCCATTGTGTCTCTTTCCATAGATCACATATTATCAACTTCACCTGGACTAAATTCACTGACATTTTATATAGATAAAACACATATCAGGTTTCCCATTACATACATGTATAGTCAAACACAGAGTAAGATTGCATCAGCGTTATTTTTACCTTAGCCTAATTTCTTTATAGACATGGTTCAGACACGGCATGGTGTCACCAAGATTCAAAGCTTTCTATTCTTATAATAGTATTGTAATTTGAAGCGTTGATGCATAATACAGTTAATGTACAATCGTTTGATTTAATGTACTGAGTCTTTCTGAAATCTGTCTGAAAATACTGATAATTTTCCATAGCAAGATCATGCCAAACAAGGAAGGATAACTGAATGTCTACATTTTTATCAAATGATTTTCAAATGGCTGTTCCTTTTATTTTGAAATAATTTTGAAATACCATGGAACTATCACATATACAACTGTATTCAGTAAAATGAACAGGATTTTTTTTAACAATTTTTAATTCCTACCACATACTCCTTCATGTAACAACTCACACTACCCTGTCTAATACAGTGGACTCCACTTAATATCACCCCTGTTAATATCACATTCCTCTTTATATCATGTTTTCCCCAAGCACCATTTTTCTCTCTATATAATCCATGTAATTTTATTTGGTTAATATCATGTATTTTGAGGTGAATTCCTCTTAATATCATGTTTTTTTAAACAATCACATAAAATATCCAGAAAATGATGTCATTTCGATTGATTTCAGATACAACTTGTACAAAATGTTGCATAGAAAAATAAAAAATCGTTTTAGTTATGAAGATTTGAAATGCACTAGATTTAGTGGAAAAACATGTTTCTCTTAATGTCACATTCGTGTTAATATCATGTTTTTGTCCGACAAATTCAACATGATATAAGAGGAGTGCACTATACTTACTATTTCTTATTTTGATTAAAGTATGCAATCAAAACTATGGCATAATTCAGTCATAATTTAGTATTTTTTTCATTGCGATACATGTTTGGAATTTCCTTAATTTTTACTATCAGGACAAGGAAGATAAACAACAACACTTTGACATGAACAATTTCAGCCCAAGCAGACTTTTTGGTTACATTAGAAATACGCTTTTCAAAACAAAAGAAAATTGACGGAAATGAAAAAGCAATCACATCAAGATGACATTTCAGAGTTTCCGGTGTCAGACTGAAGAAATTAATTAATTTTTGTAATTTTTTCCAGGTTTCTGTTTTAAATGTCAAACAGTGTTGTTTTATATAACATGGCATTATGGAGCTTGGTCAGTCAGCTCCAATAACAAAACATATGGAGGGAAACTGACAACAAGAACAGCTTAGTGTAAACAACATGTGGGGAGGGAAACTGAAGGAAGGAACAGCTTGGTTAAAACAACACACATGGAGCTTATATATTAAAGGTCAGCTTTTTGACCTTTGTTTACTTTTTGCATCATGTTTTTTTTTTACATTTTAATTATGAACAAAATTGTTCTTGGAAATTGTTTAACATTGTTGCTTTAATAACTTTTGCTTAGACCTTGATTAACTTTGTCTTATGACCTTGAGCTTGTCTCATGTAATAATAGCAATGACCTTGACCTTACCTTGCAGATCTGTCGAAACAAGTTACTTGGAAGCTTCATGTTTCTTGTCAAGATGTCGAAACTTGGTGTAAACTGTTACACTGGAATTCTATTTCTCACTTTACACCAACAACAGTGTAAACAATATCAGGTGATGGTGTAAATCACAGCAGAAACAGTGTAAAAGTCCACCTCCATTCTCAAAAGTTGTGTGCAAATAGTCAATTTTGCTCAAAAGCGAAAAAAAAAAGATAAATTCAAGGAATTTGATTGGTTAATTGGGATCTGTCATGTGATACATCAAAGTGCTCTGCAAAATTTGTCTGTGATGTCATCACATCTATAAATAACTTCCTCAAAAAAAATTATTACCGTTTCCTTAAATGTAACTATCGAAATTTAAATTCACACACATAAAATATATCTTCACAAGAAATTGTCGGTATTTTTTTCCGTTATCACAAGGGACGATTATAGATTCAGGTCAAAAGAGCTCTTCATCAATGTTTCGTAAAAGCTTTGTTGTTTTTGTAAATCTGAATTCCCGTAGTGATAACTACGAACGTCGACAGGTAAGTCGGTGACACATACTTAACATGATGATGGAGAGACAAATTCTTGTTTTCAAGAGAAAGACGTTACGTTATAAATCCTTCTCGACTGGACAGAAAGAAAGAAGCGGTATATATTGACCTTCTTTCTCAATCCAATTAAAAACATCGACTGAAAGATGTATCTGCCTTTTTTTCTCCAATTGCAAGAAAGTATAATATTCCTTTTTCTTACAATTCAATTTCACAAAAGTTGCTGGCTTGAGACGGAAAGAAAATCTTTTCCTTTCTGTTTCCTTCAGGATGGAAAGAAAGTTGAAAGTTCGTTATAAATTAATCCTTCGTAAGATTTGTGCAATATTCTTTCCTTTTCCTGACTGTGTTAAAAAGGCTTTTTAGTCCGCCTATCTCTCCATCACCCGAAACACACACAACCCTCTCCGCCGTCTGCTCAGTGGTTGCTACAGCTCTGAGGCAGTGCAGTATGTGGGGCCTGTGATATACTCACACAGCAGACGGCGTTCTGTGTAACGCGGACTGGACCACCTGAACGCCATCAGTTTCTATCACAAAACTGGATTTTACCTTTTAATGCACTAACCCCTGAATAAACAATTGTATCCTTCCAATTCAAAGATTGGAATAGTTCATTGTGAAATTTCAGGGGTGAATGAGTTGACACAGCCTGGGTAACCCTGAAGACACATTTGTATCCTTCCAATTCAAAGATTAGAATAGTTCATTGTGAAATTTCAGGGGTGAATGAGCTGACCGAGTCTGGATAAGTGGACTGCATCATATATAATAATTACATATGTATATCCAGTTCAACAACTTAGGTCTAAGGGGGAGGGGGACAGGTTGGGACAGATGTTTCTCCCACATTTCATTGGTTCATTCCAATTTTCACTAGGGAAAAGATAAACCTGACTAAAACATCACTACACCTCATTACTTTATGCAGTGTAACCAAAGTAACGTCACCAATTTTGTCACACATTACATCTGCCATTGATGACGTCGCGATGCACTGAGTTCACGTTGCAACTTATTTTACAGAAGGAAATAATCAATCACCCCTGTATAATTTAGACATAAATCCCTTCGTATAAGATTTATGAATATTAACACTCGACAAAACCTCCTGATAAAATTCATAACTCTTACCCTTGTTTCTCAGTCTACATCACACAGGGGTGATAGATTCTAGAAGTCTTGTGAGGCAGGCATTCACCGCAGTCCATACTTGAGTGAATGCCACACAAACCACCATAACAATGTTGAACAGGGTCCAAAATGAATGGCATTCCAGAGAAATTCCCAAGGACAGATATAAATAGAACCATTTGGACCAATCAGGAGGCAGTAACGGGAGCAATCCCTATTGTCCACCGAACAATGGACCAATCAAAACTCAGTATTTTGAGAAGCCCTTTGTGATGGCTTGACAGAGTGTGTGTTGGTCATCTGATGGCCATAAACACTGACCCCTGGTCAAATATTTGGTGGTCACTGGACAATAAGGGGACAAAGATGAGCCCAGCGGGAGGATTTGGGAGTGTGATGAAGTTTAACTCTGATCTTGTGATAGGGGGCTGGGGTACATACCTTAACTGTTATCAGTTGTCTCTGACTCCCTAGGGGTCCAGGGACACAACCAGTTACACAGCCCCAACTTAATATAGAGCTAAACTATTATCAGGCCTCCGACTCCCTAGGGGTCAAGAGATAGGACCAGTTATACAGCCCTACTCAATATAGAGCTAAACTATTACCAGGTCTGTCTGAATGGAATCATCCAAATAAAGAGTTAACGCCTTTATCCGGGCTGTCCTAATCAGATCCAATTTCAATTTAAACACATTAAAATGCTAATTCATGACAATAACAGACCGATTTCACAATATGCAAAAATACTGCAAAAAAACACAAAGTAGTAGATTACCACTAAATTACTTTGGTGAATCGATATTGATGCAGTAATGAAATTTGTAATGAATGTTTTGCCGAACACTGATGAGAATTGTGTTTCTATACATGCAACATCAGGATTCAAATTGTAATGTCCACAAAGTGAAATGTGAGTCTAGCGTAGATCCAGGAAATGAAGGGTTTTATTGGATGGAAAAATGTCAAAAATTCACTCTGTGATCACATTCAAAAGGAAACGTTTACTTTTTATTCTCCTAGCTACATATTCCGCTTTTGAAGCACACATTGCTCTGGATATTGCTTGTAAATCATTTTTAGATGTCGGGTTCTAATCTTGGGGCACAAGGATCACCAGGTCAGTGTATCCAAATAAACTGTATGGATTTATGTCAAGTGTTAGGAAAATCTTTGATCAATTGACATCAAATTGTAAATCTCCTCCCCCACTTAAGCAAAGAGTTCTTCTAACAGGTAACTATATGTACAGGTACACTAACGGAAATATCTACCTGTACATTTACCTGTATCAAAACTCATTTTATTTATATAAAACTTCCTAACTGTAAGATCGAAGTTGTGCCAATAATTAATTAAAAAATAAACTTTTTTTTTATTTTATAACAATTATGAAACAACTACCCAACTTATCTTAAACACTTGATCTTGTTGGCCCAGAAAGTAAGCGCTCGCTGAGGGGTCAGGCAGGTGATCAATTATGATCTTTTCACGTCCGAAAATCAAACTCTAGTCCAGTCTGCACCTCTTGACCACCCATGTTATTCAGTATTACATAATGCCTGTAAATATCTCATGAAGTCAGTTTTTTTTATAACATATCAATGACTTTTCAAAGAAGAACCTCATTTTGGCGACCCCTGATCATTACACATTTACATGTGACCTCTGACCTTTAAACCTGGGTATATGACCCCCTGACCCTTATACCTGCATATAGTTAGTTAGTTACATCGGTGTTATGACCAGATGAGGGAAGTTGCCTTCCCTCAGAGGAGGGGGGAGAGGGGGGAAGAAGTCGCTTATCTATTCCTATATATCTTGATCTCTTTTGATATATAGGAATAAATAAGCGACTAACCTTAACCTTTATACCTGCGTATGTGACCCCTGACCTTTATCCCTGGACATGTGACCCCTGACCTTTAGGTATATCTAATCTATACGTGTCTGTGTATTAATGGTAAGCAGATGTAAGCATCACTGCGTAATTTATGACACCAATTATCAAAGGGTTTATTATCTGACAGAGACAACAAATAAGAATGTCACACACAGGCACCTGGGGTGTTTCAGTTTAAATGATGACAATCAATGCCCACTGAAATAAATAACAGAAAGAATAAGTTTCTCAAAGTCTGTGCATCTTGCAATTGGCAATAGACCAAATTTCTGTGATATGGGTGTCGGAGTTATCTCCCTTGTAGCATGCAGTTCACACTAGAACAGATGGTCAATATCATACTTGGTAACGTCACCCTTCCTATTTAGGAGGAAGACTTCCGATTTTGAACCCTAAAATTTTTCATTTTCAACCAGAGAATTCATATCTAAATCATATTTTTAAAATCTGATGGTTTTATCTCACAGAAAGACATACCATTTAGAAATGTTATTTTTTACTTTGAGTATACACAAACTTTAAAAAAAATTGGCATATTTGTCGACAACGGTGACAATTAATGAAAAATATTTATCTATAATATTATACTTTTTTTGTCCGTAATAAACAATTTTATCTTTTTTCTATGATATCATACTCAAATATTTCAATTCACCATGTTTTAAAATGGTGCATTGACATCATCTTCTCTCAAAACATAAGGCAGATACAAAATTCAATTTGTTTTCCATAATTTGACAGCTTGAGAATAGCTTTACAAACCTTAGTTTTGGTCGTACAGCAGTGGAACTTCACTGGGCGAAGACAACAATTACAGATTTTTGGTAACATCGTAAACGTAAATCCACCGATTCAATTGTCCCGATAACGGTAACAAGGCCACAGACATTTGTTGTGTCACAAGTTCTCACAACAGTTAGAACACAGGTGTTTGGCTAGTTCTTGTGTACTACGGTACACACACTTACTGTTTTGAACACACTTGTACACACTTATGTTAAAACACAGCCTCACATGTCACCAGAAGACAGAAGGAAACACAGGTATGGACAGATGAAGAGAAAGTTTGGTTTAGTCCACATTACAGTTTGAACAGAGGCATAAAAGATAAGACAAAATTTAAGTCTTCGCAATATATAGCAAGTCCTTAGGAATAAATAATAATTTTATCACAAAGAATAGCCAATGTCTTGGCTATATACAAGAAGTCCTTGTGAAAAAATAATAATTTTATCACCAAAAATAAACAAATGTCTTGGTAATATCCGACAAGTCTTGTGAAAAAATAATAATTTTATCACCAAGAATAAACAAATGTCTTAGCAATATCCGACAAGTCTTGTGAATAAACAATAATTTTATCACAAAGAATCAACAGTATAACTTTAACACAGAGAATGAGACAGCTAAACCCACATTGTTGATGAAATCAGTTCAAAGTTCCAGGAATACATTAGTGGTGAAGAAAGTTTAAACTGATACTCTCAATTATATCCCAGATGACACTGACCAGTATCAACACTGATACCCAACTTGGTCAGCAGATAACTGACCTCTGGTCAGCAGATTATATAACTATAAATGTCCATCAATAGCTCAAAGTTGACCAATTTTTTTCGAACAGAAAATTTTAAACTCCAGGGCAGGACACGAGATAACTGACTCTTCTCCTGGAGGTAATTTTCTGTAGCCGATATTTCCTGTCACACCTTGCGGAATGTTGGTACCGTGACGATATCTATTGATCAACTCGTCAAACAGACAGGTGCAAAAAAAATGTTCCTAATTTAAATATCCTGCAATGTGATTTAAATTACTCCAATAACAAGTGGTCGAGGTTTCTCCTGTCACGAAACCACAGCTAATACAATGGATTACTCAGAGGAATTCAAATTAATTGTAATTGTAGAAATGTAATGCATTGCTCCTATTTTTCATCAAAAATAATTTAAAAGTTCAAGACAAAGCCAACATAAAGTATACACAGACAGACATGTACTTGTGTGTGTGTAATGTTTATAGATAATAACAAAATACCTTCACGCCGGAATTTAAACTATTTCAAACAGAAGTCAATATTTCCAACATTTAAAATTGATTTCTTATGCTCTATAGAATGTAACAATCATCTTCTACAGTGCTGAAGATATTTCTATTAGGAATTCTCCGAAAACTTTTCCATTCTCCTGCATTCTGTACAGGTGCTTTAGACACCGGCCCAACAATCCAACAATATGACCCAACAATATCGCAGACAGGAATTTGAATAAGAAACTGACCTACCTTTTAATCGGTAGAAGTTAGACCAACAGTTTCTGTGTTATTTGAATTCCCCCAAAGACCATCCAAGGCCAATGGTCTCACGAGATTTGAATGAGGAATGTTGCGACTGGTGAGTTATTGGGCCGTTTAAACAACATCTAGGACATCCCCATATTTCATTAGCATCATCCCAGGTATGCAACAACAATGTCGGGGCTCCCCAAGGGGTATTTGTCTATTTTTTTAATTTTTATGAAAGATTTGTATTAAACTTTTGATTGGTTTATAAAATATGGGATGTAAAACTTAATATGTTTGAAGTCATATATGGAAACATCATATCACAGATTTCAAATAAATTTTGATATATAACAATAAATGAAAAATTCATTTCAAAATGCTCTCAGTTAGGGTTATTATATGGAAATGTGTTACATGAAATTTCTATTTCCATATAAAAATGGTGACAATCCCAGCTGTATACTATAAATATACTAATTTTATCGCTTATTGTCAACTAGTATTTTATAAACTGTATTATATCTAGGACCATAATGATCTTAACAAAAATATTTTTTTGATAATTGATTATTTCAATATGACGAAATAACGTAACCGTTTGGGTTTTTTAATCTGTTACAAAGTAGAGATCCAAAATTTTGATTTATACAGGTAATTTGGGTTGAAGTGCACTCCACCTAATATACAATTAAGGACTGTCCTTCAAAACACGAGACAATGTCGGACAGTATAAAAGTTATTACCAAAATAAATCTTTTACAGAACACTTTGAGCTAGGTAGTTTTTATTATTATCTGAAAAACACCTATATCTATTAACGTAAATTAACTTTAGCTGCATGAATAAATGTCTTGTAGAAATTAAAAACTTTCTAGTGATTCAGAAACTCACATTACCTGTAAAATGCTTCACACTTATAAATAAGTCTATCTATACCAATTTTCCGATTTTCTTTTCATATGACTTATACTGACAATATGATTTAGGCAATAACTTTCAGCCACTGAACCGTGTCACACTACTCAAAGATTAAATTCTAACTCAACCATCCCTGAAATTTTATAATGAACTATTCTAGTCTTTGAACTGGAAGATTTCAAATGTGTCATCAGGGGTGACTGGGTTAGGTTCATTAAATGATTTTGTTACACTTTATCCACTTGTGACATCACACGAGAATCGTGGGAACTTTCTCACCACGATACCATCAACCGACCTTGTCATTCATAACAGCAAAGTTTATAGGCGTGCATCCCTGCATTTTCACAATCAAGATCGTAATCATTGCATGTGTCACTTCGAAAAAAGTCCAATTTTCTCCGCAAAAATGTCAGATTATGAACAAATTTATTAGTCACTGTCGCTAATAGGGAGAACTTTAGTGGTGATTACCCATAGATACAATCTAATGAAACGTTTATCTATAGATTATTTATTACCTGTTTTATCTTAAGTCTAGGAAAGGGTTTACCATCACAAATCTGGAAATCTATGACAATAATTCATCTCATCGAACTCTAATCTCTGTAAAATCTATGCATCTCCCTATCAACAACCAGAAACACGTAAAATAAATCTCTTTAACCAGGTATCAGTATTCTCTATGTTTGACAATACATTTCAATTGAATTGAAACCTACATATTAAAATTAAAAATTCAATTTAATTTAAATGTTGATTCCTGTTTCTCACAACATTTCATGCATAATTTTTGGATGCTACAATTTCACAGAAAATTCTTGAATTTTTTTTTTATTAAAATCTAATTTTCCTGAATTTTAAAAGAGACAAACTAAAACTTACCGTCATGTTGTATGTATTTTGTCCTAGCTTTGACGTTCAGAAAAATTGATACAATTTATGCACAACCTTAATTAAAAGCAAGGCTTCAGATATCTGAGAGGTTAAACAGCTTGTTCTGAATATATCAGAATTTACAAGACTTTAAAACAAAAAGATCAAATCATTGAATTCAGTATCACGATTGCGAACAGAAAGATTTGTGGATAAAAATTTGAGTAAACAGAATGAAAAGCAATCAAGTTTCATATCAAACCCAAGGCATGGAATGTATGGGACATAATGACAAGATTTAACTCTTTCACCCCTTGAAACATATTTGAACTCTTCCAATTCAAAGGTGGGAATAGTTCATTATGAAATTTCAGGGTAATTTAAATGAGTGTAGAAACAGCACACCTGTTGTAGTAGGGACCCAGAAGTTCAAAGATTAGTTAGCTTTATCGACAAATAAGCTAATGTTTTATCAAGCATTTTCTTTTAAAGCATTAAAATTAAAGATAGACCTTTTACATGCACAATGACCTAGAATCAACCCTCACTGATAAGAAATACGAAAAGTTGGTAAATTTTAAAACATTTTAAAAACAAAAAAAAATATCAAGAATTAAGTTTTGGAATTGTAAAGCTAACCATGCTTTGAGTGGAGAAATCAATTGTTTAGATACATTTCGAGATATCATCCGATTGGAATGACCTAACAGAAATAAATACACAATGTTTACATAGAACTAATCTGTCTGGGTGGATCCCATCTACACCTAAAATGTATATATACAGACCTAATTAATAGTATACCAATAGATTACTGGACGATACCATACATACCCGTCGATACAAATCATCATTAAAGTCCCAAATATCTGTTAAACTTGTTTATTCTTTGATGAATTCATCAAAATAAACAGATGTTATCTTGGTTTGTAATACAAGGCCTATTGATCGGGCTAAAAGTAACGTGTAACTTCAATATAGGTAAACCAGGTAACTTACAACCATCGCATGGTATATCTCTTATATATATATTTTATCCTCGGGTGCGAAATGAATATACAGGTATGAAAACAAATAAGGTAAACAAATTCAAAATTAGCTTCAAATTTACCTTCAATGTATGATGTATCAATAGCTACCCCAGATAGATTCTCCATCAGGTCATCTAAATATATATGATGACATGGGTAAAGTTTTACTCCAATTACACGGGTAAATCAGTCAATTACACAGGTAAATCATTCAATTTCACAGGTAAAATAGTCAATTACACAGATAAATCCGTCAATTTCACAGGTAAATCAGTCAATTTCACAGGTAAATCAGTCAATTTCACAGTGGTTAATCAGTCAATTTCACAAATAAATCACTCAATTTCACAGGTAAAATAGTCAATTACACAGGTAAATCAGTCAATTTCACAGGTAAATCAGTCAATTTCACAGGTAAATCACTAAATTTCACAGGTAAATCACTCAATTTTACATGTAAATCAGTCAATTTTCACAGGTAAATCCATCAGTAACACAGGTGAATCTAAAAATGTATCAGAAGTGAAGCAGGAAAATCCAAAGTTAACACTTCACCTCCTAAAAGCTGGGTACATCTACGCAACGCATCCCCGCGTCCCCAAGCCGAGAGTACAAGTAAGCCCTGATGCCAGGGTACGACTGATGCCTTCTGCTGATGTGGAGAAGAGAAGACAAGATTTAAAGGGATTGTACCCTACCTAACTGGCTGCTGAAAGTTATTATGGGCCAAGCTCTGATTACAATAGGAGATAGGATTCAATTCTATACACCAGAAGTCTCGTTACCAAGGCACCCCGACAGGTAGGAAACCAACAGGTGATATAAATACAGATATATCCCCTTCCAGATCTCGTATCAAATGCAGCATAAAACATCATATAGGTTTGTAGCAGAATTAAATTGCTGGCTCGATTTTCAACATTGTTAAGTTTTTTCAAAATCTTTTGTCACTGAATTGTATGTAATCATGCTTTTACTTTCCTGGGAGATAGATTATCCCCCTTTTTCACCTCGTCAAATCCATGTTTTTAATGAGAGGGGCCACGGAGATAAAAATAGACAGGACCTATATTGTAGGTGACATTTAATATATGTCCTGATGAACCTGATCACCCCTAAATCCTAACAATGGAATGTCTTTTCCTTAGATGTAGATTAGTCCATTGTGAGTTTTATGGACATCAGCACGGAAAAAGTTGACCTTTCTGACCTCTAGAAAATAATTGTACAGAGTGAAGATCAAAACGTTTATTTACAACTGTAACTTCAACAAAAGGCCCAGAGAGCCTGTATCATCCACAACTGTAACTTCAAACACTTATTTTGAAAACTAATGTTAAAAGTAAGTTCAATCGGTCAAGTTGACAATTGTAGCATATTGCCAAATCTGATTGTGATTTATCATATGTGCAACAGATGTGAAACTAGCTAGGTGCTGCAGTGGCCAAGAGGTTGGATTTCTGACATGCTGCTACCACTAGCCCCAAGTCCACCGCCGTGGTTGTGGTAGCCAAGTGGTTAGATGTCTGACATTCTGCTACCACTAGCCCTCGATCCACCTCTGAGGCGCATTGGCCAAGTGCTAAAGGTGTCTGACTTTCTGCTACCACTAGCCCTCCACTACTGTGGCGCAGGTTTGATGCCTACATGGTTTTTCTTCAGGAACCCCAGTTTTCCTCCACCACTAAAACCATTTCTTAAATGACCAGTACAGCTGTTAACAGGACTTCAACAGAAAACCATGCCAAAAAAAAGATACCAAACTGGAATCATACTTCTGACAACCAAGTTGACATGAACATACAGATAGACAATGACTAAGAGTATTCAGGTCCTTTCTGTCCAAATATATTAGGATGCAGTGATTATAATTTCTATAATCAAACCCCAATCTTGTTTAGACAGTACTCTCTACTGCTAGCTGGTTATAATGAAAAGACATTAATTTCTCAGACACCAAGTGTATGGGCTAAACATTAGAAACATACCTGACCTTAACAGGCAATATATGACAGATGTACAGGCTGTGACTGTGTATAAGACTGTCTTATTCATTACAGCTATAGGTATATAGGGACATGATGAAATATCTTGACATTTTTGAACCACTGGTCTGATGTACAGTGTCTCTCTCAGGCACAAGAATGTTCCATAATAGAAACAGTCACTATAGGGTAACAACTGGATTATAATGCAGATTTCTCATATTAAAGTGAATCAAACCCAATTTAACCTCACAGGTGCTAATTAACATTTGGTGTATTCCATTTATTGGAACGTTCCTGTTGTACTAACTTAGAACTGGTCTGCTAAATGGAATAGAACGTGCCAAATCCTGTTACTGTGGGTGAAAATCTAATAATCGAAAAGGGAAAAAACCACATTTGCGGAAATAACCTTAACCGTTCAGTAGTAAAATCTGCAAAACATTGCGAGTTGTCGCTTTTATTAAAAGTTTTACACCCTACGATGCCACGTTTGGAGTCGGTAGTGATATTTTTTACTGATGAAATACAGTTTAATTGGTTTCAGTTACATCTTTTTACAATTTCTTGAACAAATGAACAACTGAAACGAAAACTTTTCCCCGGCCATCATATCGGAGCCAACTTGGAACCCTAAGATGAGACGTTCCCAACGAACCGGTTCGTTCCAGCTGAATGTCTGTTCGTCCTGGAACAACAGGAACATTCCATTAAATGGAACAGGCCAATAATGTATCAATTTCTATACTTTCACTCTCAGCTGTATCAAAATAATATTTAAAGGAGGCAACGTTTTGCTGCGTCAAATATCCTATTTCCAATGAAAATCTGCATATTAAATGGCCTAGAGCATTTATGTAGCTCCTCATACTATCGGAGAATTGTGTGATGTACATATTAATACTGCATGAATTGCCCCGACAACTTCAACCTCTTTTAAGGATGGCAAAAAATGGGTAGAAATTAAAATTATGACAATTTTTAACTCTTTTAGCTCCCAGATTGCAGCTAAATTATGTAAAACTACAATACAACAACTTCAGGAAAAATGTTCAACTTCGACTTCAATGTCTACCGAAAAACCCATAATGTTTCTCAGTATACTCATAATCAACTTCTGATTTTTTAAATATCTTAAATCTATTTCAAAAGGTAGGAAATTCATAAATAAATATCTAGATATATACATTTATTATCATACTGCCTACGTAGCAGATTCTACGGCTGGTTTGACTCAGGAATCCGTCCTAGCTAATAGACAAAATTAGTTTGTCCTTGGATGTCCTTCAAATTGTACCAGGGGTCAACGAGACCTAGAAGGGCCGCGTCTGTAATACAACCCCTAATGTCATCTGGTGATAACGACAAATACCTGGATACATACCTGGACTGAATAACCTGTATATTAATTAATTGACAGTATATACACACATGGTATTAGAGAGTGGGGAGAGGGGAGGGGTCACTTTGGCACACAAGGGGTGGGGGCCATCTTAGACCTTTTTTTTTCAAATATTTTGCATCAATTTCATATTGATCTCTATTCCTAATGAGATTTGCATTTCTTTCTTACTTAATAAAAGCATTTCCCTAAAAAAAGTATCAATAAAAGAATGCATTACAAATAAAGCACAAATTATTGATATTTTGAGCGGAAAAACACAACTTGGCAAAGCTTGCCAGATATATACTTAAAACTGAAAACAGATTTATATTTTACTTTGCACAACTAAACATATTTTTTTACAATGTTCAGAATGTCAACTGGGAATTCCCGGAGGAAATAAAAATAATCAGCCAAGTTAATAGGCACAAACACCGTTTCTTTTCACAAAAATCAATTAGCACAGTACTAATATATATAGGCATCAAACATTTATATGACCCCGGCACAACTCCGAATCTCCAGCATGCTTTGGTGATCATTTCATTACTAATTAACGATGCTGTGTAGTGATTTGGAAAGGTATAAAAGCGTGCTAAATATCGCCTCAAAATGTACACACATACGAATTATAAACAATCACAAGGGAATGAGAATGGTACCTGATCAGTAGCATAATGTAGTGAATAGTGCACTCGTCTTTCACCAAGGTACTCCTGTTTCCTTAGCTTCCCCGACCAGCATGCTAACATTGCACCCTTACATATTGCATGCTGCTCGCCTTACAATTACAAGGAGAAAATTGTGCAGCATACCAGCAGCATATGCTGCAAATTCTGCAAGAATGCTGCATTTTCACATGCCAGAATGCTGCTCGTATGCTGTCGCTGTGGTGCAAATTCGTAAGGGCATCTGACAAAATGATACCAGAATCAATTTTACAGAGTATATGGAACATCTTGATGATTTTGCATTCATTTTCATGGCTTACTTTTGATAATTTAATGGTTTTGAAGTTATTTTCATGGTTTTGGATTCATTTTTCATGGTTTTGGAATCATTTTCATGGTTTTGGAATCATTTTCATGGTTTTAGAATCATTTTCGTGGTTTTGGAATCATTTTCATGGTTTGAGAATCATTTTCATGGTTTTGGAATCATTTTCATGGTTTTGATTAGTATGTAATGGTGCAGAACATTATGGTATTAATTGTTACCAGGCTGATGAGAACACAACTGTCACGGTCTTAGATCTACTGTAGCATCTAACTGACCAGCACTATATAATTGACTGTTCTAACTGACCACTAGACCCCAGACAAAACACTGATATAATTGGGTGTGTGTGTCAGTCTTACAACTCTTTTGTTAAATTCATAAGCAAGCAAGCAACTGACCACTACAACTGACCAGCACTCTACAACTGACCACTATAACTGACCAGCACTCTATAACCGACTGCTCTAGTATGTACAGAGACTTTATCAGAACTTATCATTACAACTTGTAGTTCATAAATCTGTTACCACAAGATCATGTAAAGTTGAGATATTTCCAATATGGTTCTAACTGGTGATTAGTCCAGACATTGATAAGATAGGGAGCTGTAGAGATTCCTTACCTAGTCGCTATCTCCCTGGTTACTCTATCACAGCTAGTGGTCACTCCCACACAAACTGACCAGTAAAAAATACCTCCAGGGCCATGTGTATCACCAGAGATGACCTCAGTGGCCAATTTTACAACCCGACACCCCTGACTGATAAGAATGGAATGGCTGTCCATTGATAAGGTGGGTCCACTGTGGGTTGGTAGGTAGGTTAAGGGTGTGAGGTAAGACAGACAACACCTGGGAAATGTCACCTGCCCTATCACACACCTGTAACTGTCATATCATCCCCATTAACCAACAATCTCCACACAACATACACGGGAACGAGGCCAGAACCGAAAATCCTCACAATTCACATACTTACCAACCCTTTCTATTTAGGAGGAAAACTCCCGATTTTGGACCCTAAATTTTAGCATTTTCAACTGGTGAATTTGCTTTACTATTAATTTTTTAAGATCTGATGATTTCATCTGATAGAACAGCTCAAAAGAAACCATTTAAAACTGTGAGCGTACATACAAATATATTATTTGTGACATTTACTTTCTGATATTTTGAGTTCTCATTAACTCATAGGTACCAACTCAGTCACCCCTGACATTTTATTATGAACCATTCTAACTTTTAAATTGGAAGAGTTCAAATGTGTCTTCAAGGGAGAATGTGTTAAATTCAGACTATGGGAATACAATTGAAGTCAAGCAAATTGAAATCACTGGTTCAAAATTCTAAATTGTTAAGGGACAAAATCCTGAGTCTCCCCCCTAAATAGATTAAATTGTGACCAGTATTAACTCTATGCTTAAGAAACTGACCATACAGGTAAATTCATTTGAATCAAAATCACAAATTTTTGAGGATTTCAATTTTAAGTAACACATTTTCTACATTATATAAATATTAGATTCGACACAGAGTCTGGCAGCGGAGTGACAGTACATCACAAAGAACATCTTATACCAGGAACATAAAAATTAAATTAAACAAACATTTTATTGTTCCCGCGAACATCAATCATCTGCTAAAAATATTTAACTTTTTTTTTGAATATTTCAGAAAATATCACCCTAAAACATTTGAGATGAAATATAGAATTAAGGAGAGATTGTAAGAATTTCCCTGGGTTATTATGGTATATGTTAATAATTAGAATAATACGTTTTAGGTTGTTGAAGATACAGTGCAGCTAAAATCTCAATGAGTCAATTTAGTTTTCTCCTGTGTTTCTGATCCAGTATATACCAGCTATGATAATAGCAGAGGCTACCTGAATGGGTAACATACAATACCAGCTATGATAATAGGAGAGGGTACCTGGATGGAACTTACCTGTTGATGCAGCCAGTGTCCTCAGTATAATGGACTACCCAATGATGTACCTGTGTGTATTACCAAAAATAATCACACCCTTGGAGGGTATACAACTGTTTACTCACCTCTGTACCAAAATAGTCACACCCTTGAAGGGTATACAACTGTTTACTCACCTCTGTACCAAAAATAGTCATAACCAACTTTCTGAAACACTAGCTCCGAGCCAGTGATAGGGGTACAGGAATGGCAGTTTATCTCAAGAAATTGCCATGTTGTCTTCATATTGTAAGCTGATAGACAGAAAAAGAAAGTACCAACTTTCTATAACACACTACCTCCCAGGCAGTGAAATGGCCCAGTTGTCCCCAGAATAACACATTGATGAAGTTTTCTCAATAGTAAACAATGGTCTGAGATATACAGTACCAACTTTCTATACCATAACAACTCCCAGACAATGAAATGGCCCAATTTTCCCCAGAATAATAAATTGATGAAGTTTAAAAATGGTTAAAAATGGTTAACTATGGACTGAGATAACCAGTACCAACTTTCTAAACCACACCAGCTCCCAGGCAGTGAAATGGCCTAGTTTTCCTCAGAATAACACATTGATGAAGTTTTATTATAGTAAACAATGGACTGAGATAGACAGTTCCAACTTTCTATACCACACCAGCTCCCAGGGAGTGACATCAGGACAATGACACAATAACCAGGAATGCTACTTACCTGAGGAGGCTGATCCGTCCTCTGTTTGAGAAGTAGATAGAAACTCAATCAGCTAAAACCACTTACTTATGTCTGGGTACCTTACCTACGACACACCTGAGACACAATTTACCTGAGGATACAGGTAGTACACACTTCCTACATACCAAGCATACCTGAGCGTGATACCAAAGCCTAGTTAGCTTGACAGTGTTAAATCTTATACAGTTGTGTATTTTGTACAGCTTTGTATAATTAAATCTTATACAGTTTTATATGAAATCTTATACAGTTGTGTACTTTGTACAGCTTTGTATAATTAAATCTTATACAGATTTGTATTAAATCTTCTTCAACTTTGTATTAAATCTTCTTCAACTTTGTTTATATAAAAAGTTTGGTTAGTTTGACAGTGTTAAATCGCATACAGCATTTTTTAAAAATCTTATACAGCTCTGTATTAATTCTCATGCAACTTTGTATCAAATTTTATACAATTTTGTAATTAATCTTTTACAACTTTGTGTCAAACCTAATACAACTCTGAATTATAAATCTTTTAACAGTTTTATTTATATCAAAAGTCTGGATGATGATACAACAGATACATTTATACAGAGAACTATTTTTCTTATTTTCAGTCAAATCTTTAAAATATGGAATCATATTAATATGGAGTGAGATTTTGGCTTTGATCACTACACAAGTCGAAAAGAAGTATGTGAAAAAATTAGCTCTGGTACAACATTTCTAACCACTTGGTTTTAGTGTGGACTACAGTAGAGGCACAGATAACTAATATTTGTATAAGCTTGGCCTGAGGGTATAACAATAATTTGACAGTGACTGTATACACTCGTATACAACTCACTCCGGGGACAAGCCATGACAAATACATGTTTTACGACCTCAGGAAAAACTCAGTTTATTTCAATAATAGCTCACCACCATATAGACAATAACGTTATCCCTCCGGCAGCCCATAATTTACATAACAAAAAATGAAAATAAATATCCCGTAAGAGGCCCCTTAATGCTTGGTACGAACGCACCGCGCAAGCCCAATAACCTCACTTCCGCTTATGGCAGCCTTCATCTATCCCGTTGGATTCGACTTGCCTTTTGGTTTCAGGATTTTCTTTATATTTAATTAGTTTTTCTGTTCCATTGTAGTTGCAATTTGTTTATTTGATATTTGTTGACAGGTTTTTCAACTTCGTTTGAATTGTCAGTCCGTTTTTGTGTCGTATTTCGTCTTTTTGTGTCGGGTTTTTACCGGACACGTGGACTGTCTCGCTACGGTACCGCTGTCTAGTAGGCCATTTCGGTGTCTATTTTTCACGTCTTTTTCTACCGTTTGGTTCTGTCAACTTGTTTTGTTTAGTGTTTTACGTCCTTTACTGTTTTTGTATTTCATTTTCAGTTTACTGGACGTTTCTACGTAATTTTATCGGTGATTTTTTCACTCGATATTTTGCGTGAATTTTTTCGTTTGCTGGTCGCTGCCCGCAAAGCAGTATGAAAGGTAAGAAGCTTGCTTCTTGTATTAAAACTCGTGCAGGAGACTGTGGTCATGTCATCCTTGAGGGGGATGATCATGACTCCTGTTCCTCCTGCCGAGACTGCTCCCGGGACAGTACGTGTTCCGTGTGTTTGACATGGTCCAACACTATGTGGGACAAGGTGCTGTCCCATATGTCTTGCACCCATAGAAGGGTTGTTAAGTCTGGGGCAGACAGTAAACGTCACCCTAAAGCCCAGAGTGGAGCTGTTGTCAGCCTTCCACCTGGCAGTGAGGCTATTTTACCCCCTGAGGGGGATGTGATATTGCCTCAAAGTGGTAGGTCCTCTATGGCTACAGAGGATCCTATTCACGTACCTACTTCTGTGGCAATAGGGCCTTTTGGGTCTCCTATTGTGCATCAGAGGGGCACTCACCCGGGAATTTCTTTGGAGGTCGAAGGGAGCGAGTGTCCGGGTACCAATTCCGTTAGCGGAATGGCTACCGAACAGGCCAGTCAAGCGACCCGGGCCCCATTGAGGGGTGCCGGTGTACCCACTGACAGTCGGCCGGCTGGTACTGCCAGTTTTTACGGTTACACTGGAGAGGCTGCACTAGGAGATGAGAGTGGCTCATTCCCATTCTCAGGCGTCAGTCTTCCTTACCCTGTGTCGGGTACAGGTACCAGGGTATTATATCCTTCGGTTCCTAGGTTCACCTCGCCGCTATCTGGTCCTCCACCAGTTAGAGCTCCTGGCTCGGTGGGTTTTATGGGTGCTCCAGGGCATCCCCCACCTTACCCCTACCCTCAGTCTGCACCTGGGTTTGGTGGTAATTTGCAGTCTTCTGTCAATTTCGGCCATTATCAGCCTTATTTGCCAGGCAGGTCTCCAGTAGGAGGCAATTCATTTCATGGTCCTGCGGGTTCCGGAATGTTGCCTCCTCCCCAGTATTCTGGCCATGGCCAATACTGGGGCCCATCCCAGCCTGTGGGATATCCATATTCTGCATATGGTCAGACCCCGTTAGGTTACTCAGGTCAACCTTGGGGTCCCTCAACCCTCTGTCATCAGCCTGGTGTTGAGTTGGGTCCCCCCCCTTCTCGCTCACATCTTCACAAATCTAAGAGGGTTCACCGTCCCTCTAAGGTTTTGGCTGAAACTCGTAAGCTTTCCCGTGGAGCTAAGCGCAGAGTTAACTTTTCAGATCTTAGTGCTGGCCTTTCTTCTGCCTCCAAGTGTCGAAGAACAGAGGTTCCTGACCAGATTGTGTCTAGTCTCACCTCTAGTTTGGGCCAGTTTTCTCAGTCAGATCATGATGAGGCTGAGGAAATGGATTGTGAAGAGTCGGAGGTTGAGGGTGTGGGTCAACAGACTTTTCCTGATGGTGACACTCTGTCTTTGGATGCTGGTTCTGATGTTGAAGCAGAGACTCGCTCTTGGCTCCCATCACTTCCACCTGAGGGTTCTTTTCAAGAGTCTTCAGACTCTGAGGCTGACCCTCCTGACACAGAGTCATGTCTTGCAGCTTCCCAGGCTGAGAGGAATCTGGATTCCTTTCGCAGCCTTCGGTTGGAGGTTGCTTCCCTCTTGGGAGTGGAGTTTTGTCCACCCCCTTCTGCTTCAGGTCTCCCCGAAAGGACTTCTACTTTAAGTGCCTTTCTTCCTTCGGAACCTGAGGCTAGGGCATCAGGTAGGTCACTGGCTGAGGGGACTATGGTCTCCTCAGCATTGGCCCAGATTCAAAAGGTTCTGCAGGCCAAGGGTTCTGCTAATAGAAAGCAGGACCTTTCTGGCTTACTGTTGGGGGTGAGCGATATCGAGGGGTTCAGTCCTGCTCGATATGCTGTTCATGATCCCTCCATTGAACCGAACACGGCCAAGGTGGATCTCATTTTGGACCATCGCTGGCCTGGGAGATCAAATGACTTTGTTCATTTGACTCCTAAAGAGCATAGTCGGATGGAAAGACTGCTTCGCCTTGCCATTCATGTGCTGGCTTATGCAGATTCCTTTTCCTCTGCATTGTTTGTAGCCTCTTCTCGTGCTGAGGAAAGTCTACCTAACAAGACTAAGCTCTTGGCTGAACTCAGCAAGGCCATGAACCGGGCTCACATGGATGGGACCGCGCTCATTCTGGCTGTTTTGGCTGACTTCATCCTGGCTCGCCGCGCTTCAGTTCTGAAGCCCAGACTGACTGTCGGTGAGCCATTTATTTCGGACCTTATGACCGCTCCCTTGTCTGGCTCGGAAATGTTCGGAGGTGTTCTCACCTCTGTCATGGACAGAGTCAATAATGACAAGGCGGCTTCAGCCCGGCTGGAGAAGCTTAGGGCTAAGCCTAAACCTAGTCGGGTGCAGCGACTAGGTAAACCTAAGAAAAGTACACAGACAGCTCAGCCTCAGGTTCAGCTTCCTGTTGCCACAGCTATTCGCGGTGGGCACTCTTCCCGGGGACGTGGCGGTCAGAGTCACAGGGGGGGAAGGGGAGGCAAGAAGAATCTGGGTAAGAAGGGGCAGAGTTCCTGACTCTTGCAGTCCCTCGGTCCCTCCTTGTCCCTTGTCCACTCTAGAAGACGATCCATGGGCAGGCCTCGAGCTTCCAAAGCCAGACCTTCCAGTAGGCGGTCGTTTATCCCACTTCCTTCCAGAGTGGCAGGAAGTTACCAAGGACAAGTGGGCAATTTCAGTGGTTTCCGAGGGTCTAGGTATCCCCCTTTTGCGGGACCCCCCTCTTTCCATAGATCCCATCTTCTTTCCTCCACCAGGCGACCAGGAGAAGGCTCAGGCCCTCCTAGACGAGGTCAATGCCTTGTTAATCAAGGGTGCTGTGGAGGAGGTTCCTCGGTCTCATTGGACGCCAGGCTTTTACTCACGGATGTTTCTTGTCAAGAAAAAATCCGGGGCCTGGCGTCCAATCATAGACCTAAGTGCCTTCAACAAGCATGTGGACTCGCCCCACTTCAAAATGGAGACTCCTCGAGGCATTCTGGCTTCAGTAGTACCAGGCATGTGGGCGACCTCTATCGACCTCAAGGACGCTTATTTCCATATACCGATAAAGAAATCGGTCAGGAAATACCTGAGATTCACGTCTCAGGGCAAAGTGTTCCAGTTCAAGGCCATGCCCTTTGGTCTGACCACTGCTCCCTTGGTTTTCACCAAGCTCCTGCAGGTGGTTGTGGGCTATCTACACAGTCGCGGAGTAGACATCCATATTTATTTCGACGACTCGCTGATGCTGCATTTAAACCCAGATTCTCTGAGTTGCAGCACCAGATTGGTCTTGGCAACACTCTTTCGCCTAGGTTTTATACCTTCCCGGGAGAAATCGGAGGTCATTCCCTCCCAGGATTTTGTCTTCCTGGGCAACCGTTTCCTTACGGATCGGGGCCTTGTTCTTCCTCCCCAGTCCAAGTTCCAGAAGGCCAGGGAGTTGGTTCTTCTGCTCAACAGTTTGGACTCAATTCAGGTCAGGTGGTTTTTGAGGCTTCTCAGATTCCTCAATTCCCTTTCGGATGTTGTGCCGTTGGGTCGACTCCATATACGACCTCTTCAAATGTTTCTCTTGTCCAAATGGAATCCGGCATCCCTTCAGTGGGACGTTCAGATTCCTTTGGAAGCATCCGTCAAGGCTTCGGCCATGTGGTGGGCTTCAGAGAGCAATATTCTGAAGGGCGTCTCTCTTCGGAGATCTTCCCCTACAGTTACTCTGTACACGGACGCATCAATGACAGGTTGGGGTGCCTACCTCAACGGTCAGTGTCGGTCAGGGGTCTGGAGGGGAGATCAACTCCAGGAGCACATCAATGTGCTGGAGATGAGAGCAGTTCTGCTAGCCATTCAGTCCCTGCGTCATTGGCTTCAGGGTCAGTCCATTTGTCTGGCTACAGACAATGCAACAGTAGTGGCTTATTTGGAGAATCAGGGGGGCACAAAGTCTCACAAGCTGTGTGCCCTCACAATCAAGATTCTTCTTCTGTGCCAAACTATGGGACTGTCCCTCACAGTGAGGCATCTGCCAGGGCACTTGAATGTGTTAGCAGACACTCTGTCCAGGTCACAGAGTCCAGTCATCACAGAATGGACCTTGAACAAGTCTATATTCAAGGCCATCTGCATGACATGGGAGACTCCTCTAGTAGATCTGTTTGCCACAGCCCTGAATTTTCAAATTCAGACGTTTGTGTCCCCAGTTCCAGACCCAATGGCTTGGGAGGTAGATGCCCTGTCTCTGAGCTGGGAGGGTCTGTTGGCATATGCCTTCCCACCCTTCAATCTCCTGGGCAGGGTGCTACAGAAGGTCAGGGAGCACGATTGCTCAGTCCTCTTGATAGCACCTCTGTGGCCCAGGCAGCCTTGGTTTCCGGCTCTTCTAGATTTGCTGGTAGATCTCCCTTTGGCCATTCCAGCCAGGTGGAATCCAGGCAGTTTCATCAGAATCCGGAACGCCTCCACCTTCACGCGTGGAGGCTATCTCGGTCTCCCTCTTGCAGGCAGGCTTTTCTGCAGAGGTTACCGATGGCATCACGAGGTCAATTCGATCTTCCTCATCTGCCATCTATGAGTCCAGATGGTCATCTTTCTGCAGTTGGTGTAACAGCAGGAAGATTGATCCACTCTGTGCCTCTCTTCAATCGATAGCCGAGTTTTTCCTTTACCTTTTTAAAGTTAAGGAATTAGCTCCGAGTACAATTCGAGGATATCGTTCAGCCATAGCCAACGTCTTATCCTACAGGGGTCGTTCTGAGGTTGGAACATGTCCCACCATTTCTAATCTTCTGAGGTCTTTCTCCTTAGAGAAGCCTAGAGTTAGACTATTGACACCCCAGTGGGATTTGGCTTTGGTGTTGGAGACTCTAACTAAGTTTCCTTATGAACCTATGGCTTCAGCTTCAGTCAAGTTCCTTACCTGGAAAACAGTGTTTCTCATTGCACTTGCTTCTGGTAGACGGAGAAGTGAAATCCATGCACTTTCGTCTTCTCCTTCTTGTCTTAGGTGGTCCCGAGATTATTCTTTGGTTACCCTTATCACTGATCCTTCTTTCCTGGCTAAGAATCAGGTCCCAAGTTTCTCACCAGATCCTATTAAGATTCCTTCCTTAAAGGGTGTCTCTGGTTCAGATGATCAAGATTTGTTGCTCTGTCCTTGCAGGGCTTTGAAGTTTTATCTTGATAAAACTAAGGGGGGGCGGCGGGGTCCCAGATCCCGTCTGTTCTTGCCCATTAAGTCAAGGCAGTCCGACATATCGTCTCAGACCATTTCTAGGTGGATCTGTGACATCATCAGGAAAGCCTATGAGGGGTCCAGTTCTGAAACACGTGACAGTGTTCGGGTAAGGGCGCATGAGCTAAGGGCTCTTTCAGCATCTTGGGTCCTTTTCAATGGCACCTCATTTAATGAGGTTATGGCATCTGCCTTTTGGAGAGGCAGGAATACTTTTGCTGATTTTTATCTTAGATCGCTTTCCTCCCATTCTGATGGATTGTATTCTCTGGGTCCTCTTGTCACTGCTCAGGCAGTCACCTGTCCCCCAGTCAATCTGTAGGAAGGCTCCATAGCTGCTTCAATGTTGAGGGAGTTTTTATTGTAAATATCCTTGCCCCTTAGGGGTTTTTAAACTACGTTGTTGCTGCTGGTTTTTAGTGATTGTCTTCGGTGACTCCTCTACGGTAAGACAAATTCGCTATTGTCTATATGGTGGTGAGCTATTATTGAAATAAACTTGAGGTTTTTGAAGTAAAACCAATGTTTATGATATAATACTCACCACCATATATTTGAGTTCCCACCCTCCTCCCCTTGTCTCCTCATCCAATTAATTTGGTTGCGGAAGTGAGGTTATTGGGCTTGCGCGGTGCGTTCGTACCAAGCATTAAGGGGCCTCTTACGGGATATTTATTTTCATTTTTTGTTATGTAAATTATGGGCTGCCGGAGGGATAACGTTATTGTCTATATGGTGGTGAGTATTATATCATAAACATTGGTTTTACTTCAAAAACCTCAATTTCACACATTTTATGACCCAGAATATTGCCATTTTTGTCCTTAATGCGTAATAAGTGACACAGTCCAGTGGACATCATCTCTCTATATATATATCATAACTTAATTAGCATGATTTACTAGGGGATGCATCAGCATGTCAGTATACATATCAATTATGGACCTATGCTGAGGTCAATATGGGATTATACCAACCTGGTAGAGAATCAAATATTTTAGATCAGCATGTCAGTATACATATCAATTATGGACCTATGCTGAGGTCAATATGGTGTTATACCAACCTGGTAGAGAATCAAATATTTCAGATTAGCATGTCAGTATATATATCAATTATGGACCTATGCTGAGGTCAATATGGGATTATACCAACCTGGTAGAGAATCAAATATTTCAGATTCTACCAGGTCGGTATAACACCATATTGACCGAATCAAATGTCCTTCATTTTTATATTGAAACTTGTTTGCAAAAAGACTTAAATTGCATGATATCTGTCTCGATAAAGAATGAAATTTACAGTTGTATATATTAATGCATGGGTACTAGAATGTCACAATAATTATGTCACAAATGCAATAATGACTTATTGTTTCTAAAAATAGAAACATCAGGTAGATATCACAGGTGAATATATATGAATGTTTAATGTAAAGCTTGACCAGGACCAACGAAATGCTTCGAATTAAATGGGATATTTGAATTATCCGAGTATCCAAGTTACGCGAGTCTGAATGATAGTGGAAAGCTTTGCCAGGACCAACAAAATACATTGTACCCTAGACATATTGCCATCCGAATCTACCGCCACCCTCGCATACCGCCACCTGTCCTATATAATTCCCTCGTTAAGTTCGCCACCCTCACATACCGCCATCCGCCACACCCTTTAAAATACAAACGTCCCGAATCGCTATATATTTCCCTCGACAATAACGCCATATTGTTCTGTTTTGTGGAGATCGAGGAACTCTTTGGTGTTCCATTTGGAATGCGGCAAAAGCAGATCAGTAACTATTTTCAGATATAAAATTTGTGCCAATGTAGATCTATATGACGATATAATACTAAGCTTGTTTTTAATAAAATGTTGGAAAATCTATCTATTATGCAATTTAGTTCATGGTATAATTTTCATAATTTGATACTATATCGCCACCCTCGTTATACCGCCATAGTTGCTGTGGACGAAAGGTGGTGGTATGACGAGGGTACACTGTACTTCAAATTAAACCGGGTCTTCCAGTTATACGAGTTCAGGATAATGAGATTTGACTGTATATATAATGAAATGGGATACAATATGAACATGGCAGATTATTTCAAACTCTTCATTCTAAATCTCCTGTACCTACATATCTCGGCCATCGATCTAGACATTGTTCTGTTCTTGATGTTTTAATCAGATTTGTCAGCGGTAATGACCTACAGCTGGCTGAGACAAACCACATATCACTCACACAAATCCTCTTAGAGTAATCTCCCTTGTCTGTAAATCAGATTTAAAACGGTGGTATTACAGAAGTATAGTCTCGTTCTGTAAAACCAGCCAAAGCTGAAGTCAGGTACAAAATAAGACTTAAGCCTTCTGTAGCCGAGGACATAAAAATGTATCCGCCAGAGTGAAAACAGAAAACATTAATCGAAACAAATCTTGTACACGATAGCACTACAGTGGATTCCACTTCATATCACATTCCTCTTAATATCATGTTTTTCCCAAGCACAATTTTTCTCTCTTTATAAACTATGTAATTTTATTTGGTTAATATCATGTATTTTGAGGTGAATTCCTCTTAAAATCAAGTTTTTTAACCAACACATAAAATATCCAGAAAATGATGTCATTTCCATTGATTTCAGATACAACGTGTACAAAATGTTGAATGGAAAATAAAAAATAACCCCAAAAATGTTTTTTGATTGAAATAATGTTATCTTTTTATATTAAAACATCTTCATATGTACATACTTTTAGTAATGGAGATTGGAAATGCACTAGATTTAGTGGAAAAAACATGTTTCTCTTATTGTCACATTCCTGTTAATATCATATTTTTGTCTGACAAATGGAACATGATATAAAGAGGAGTGCACTGTAACAGTTCAGTGACTATAAAAAGCTCAAATATATGAACAAAAGCTCAAACAACACAAAGATGTCCGCAGACCAGAGAAAAAAGATCATTTTTGTAATAAACACAGCAGATTATTTTATAATTATTAACTATAATTTTTTTAAGGAAGGCCCTTTTACTGTTACTGTTTCATTTCAATTAATTTCAAACTTCATCTTGCAAATCTGTCTAAAAATAGAACACAGCTAAATTATAACCAACAAAGCTTTGACGTTTTAATGAATCTCACATCAAGAAGTCATAATCTACACATAAAACGCGAGACCCTCAATAGATACAGGACTTAAATGAACTCATTCACCCTTAAAGACATGTTTGAACCCTTCCAATTAAAAGCTTGGAGTAGTTTATTATGAAATTTGAGGGGTGAATTAGTCAAATTTTAACCCACAAAGGCTATTAAATGTCAGGACCCTATCACCGACACGAATCCCGACACGAATCGTAGGCATGGCCTAATTAATACCTGGCAGAGACAATGGGGCCGTAATTAATGAGATAGGAGTTAGATATCTCAGGTATCTATAGGTAGCGTCCCTCATTTGCATACAATAGTCATTACAGGTGGTCATGACGGACATATTACACAGTTATATTCATAATATTATTGTGAAGCATCAACTTTAAACTTCACAGTGTTATGACATATAACACAATTACACTAATATGACCAACTTTAAACTTCACAGTGTTATGACATATAACACAATTACACTAATATGACAAGTACCTATCTGGAACTTTTGTGTTTTAAAATCACTGATAAGTACTTGTGATCAGATATTACTTTAACGATGATTTAAAACAAGAAGTCTTAACCGTAAAAATAACTGAAAATCTATATTCCAATAAATAAACAGTTGGTTATGTAGCTTCGGTAGGAGCGAATTGCGGGGAAAAATCTATCAAGGTTAAGGGATGGGGACAAACTGACTGACTACGTAGTGGTGTAACAATGGGACCATGCAGGGATGGGGTTGTTGGGGATACGGGTGGGAGGTGGCCATGGATGGGAGGTGGCCACGGATGGGAGGTGGCCACATACAATATTAGACAAAACGGGTTCACAGACAGGGCTTGGTAAGGGGACAAATTTTTGGGATACTGGGTGGTCATAGTTAAAGAAAGGTGCAGACTTTGTAGTGGTGTTTTAACCGGTAGATCTCATTCTAGCACTTCTGTAGACTAAGACTTACCGTGTCTGTCAAGTTATTGTTCCACAAGTTGACCTCCTTGTTCCGAAGGTCGTTCAGACTCTTCGACCAGCGTAGTCGATTGTGACGAAACATGATGAAGAAGTATTAATCCTTAAACTTTTAGAGAAATCATTTAGTTTCCTTGTGAAGTAATACTCCTCAGAACATCACTGTGGGTTAAGGTAAATCTGAGTTCTGTACCGATTCATTGTCAGTTCCTCACTGATGCTTGTAAAGAAATACACATAAAAACACTCACAAGCTCTTCTCATTGATAAAACTATCCGACACAAAACACTAATTCTGTAGCTGGTGATGCACTCTGACCTCCAAAAAAACACAAAACAGTTAAAATATCTTTTAACTTTTTCACAGATGCCTGCACTATGACCTCCAAAAAAACAAAAGGTAAAATATCTTTTAACTTTTGCAAAGATACCTGCACTATGACCTCCAAAAAAAACCAGGTAAAATATCTTTTAACTTTTTCAAAGATACAGAATTATCTTGTTACAACAGTACTGAGAAACAGTGACTACACATCCCTCCGGGTCACGTTGTTTACAGATGTAAACAATAACAAAAACTCACTTGTAAACAAACAGCGGAGAGAATTATCATAAAGAAAGGAATTATTCCAAATACACTGCCTAATAGAGGATTTTAAAATTTAAAGATCCTGCGGAAATGATTTAATCTAAAGCCTTGTGTCACTTTTACAAACTATACACTGTTGATTCAATTTTTAAAATCCGCAATTTCGTATTTAAATATCCGACTTGACAGACGCGGAGATTCTGATAAACACAGGTAGACTTAGTATAAGTCATTAAGCCTTTGGTGACAAGTTTGTATTACAACAACTTAGTCCTGGTGTAGGTAAAGACGGCCTGCCATTTCACTTACGGCAGAATAACATTCCCACAAATTAAATTGCCTCGGCCGATTACCATACAATGGAGTAATAGACACTGGTGTACTGGAATACAGTACATTTTACTACGGGCACGGATCCGTCGCGTCTTACTACCGCGACATTATCAGTGGCGATATCATAACAAAATAGATCCGCGGCAAACAAATCAAATTGTGTATCGCCGACATTCTTCTAACACATGTAGTAGGTTTGTTATTTCATGTGCAAACATGCCCTGAATACATAGGTAGGTGGAAAATATATACACCACGCGAATATATACCTGGTAGGTGATTAACGGACAGGTAAAACATAGGGTCGCGAACTGAGCACTGAAACTCCACATATATGTAAATAATGTTAAATATTTCACTTCTATATGTAATCAATTTCCTTGAATCTTAACCTGTTACCTCAGGTGCACACAATACATATCACTAAAGTGAATAACCACAGATTGTACCGACTGTGTTACTGTCCCCAGCGTATACAAAAGTAAACAATTCTACTGTTCACTTTCTAAAGAAAACATTGAATTCTAATCGAATTTTACAAAGAATTTTTAAAAATTCTTATTTGCTTTTTCATTTCAATCCATTTTGAAAGCTGAAGATTGACAAAGTTAGCTGTTCTAAAATAAAAAATTGAAAAAAAATATTTGTTGTGACTTTTAACTGGGAACATCAATGAAGTGTACCTGTGTATTCTACCTGAATTTTACCTGTGTTTCACCTGTACATGTATAAGATATTTCTAACCTATATACTTCTGTCAGAGTCCTATACCAGGTAGACCGAACAAGAACAGTACACAGTACGAATTGATGATGAAGCTTCCTCTAAGTGCAAACAAATTCATCTTAGAGCCAAAACAACAGTTCCAGTTATAAATAATTAAAGTTATACCCACACCTGGACAAAGATCTTGGAAGTCTAGCCAGGTGCAAAGCACATTACTGACGAAAGATCTCACAGGTAAACAGCAATATTACGAGATAAATAATTTAACGTCTTCAACACGAAGAATGAATGCCAAAACATTAAACCGGACGAATAAACTTAATGTTTTGTTTTGCCTAAAAGGTAAACCCTATGGACAGTTTGAAACAATTACTCAAATCTTAGCATGCAATTTTTCATAATGAAATTCCAAAATACTATATAGATGATTTGCACATGTCATACTTTTACAAAGAACAAGTTTTTTGCGATCAGGTATATGTCCCATGAATTAGCGCAAATATCATACGGCAAAAATATGATCCTGTGAAAATAGCCAGCTAAATGGTATGCACGTATTTCAGTTGAATTTGAATCACTTGAGGTCGTTATTTCCGCTAGATTTGACGTCCAATGAATTTCCATGATTTATGGATGTCGTGCCATCTCCTACAACTGAATTCCAATGGACATGTCTCCCTTAGTGATACAAATGTCATTTACAGCTTGTGAACAATTTGTATTCTAACACTGCCATTTTTATAGCTGTACAGGTAAACCATGTTGCTAATTAATCTACAAACACACCTGACTCATCACACTTGCATGAGATGCGATACAGGTGCAAATGAAATTTTTCATCACCATTTGATTTATACTGGCAAACTTTTAATTAAATATACTAATATTCCATTCTATTTGCATCATGATGGCTTGGTCACACTCCAATGATTAACTAACGGACAGAAATTGCAAAGACAGATTTGCATATTTATATATATACAAACATTTGAGAATTACTTCAGATTGCAAGAACAGCTAGTTTATATTATCATGGTTTTATCATTTACAAATTCATTTCTTTGGCCACAAAAAAAAACTGTTGTGTTTCCTATATTTATAAACTGAAGAGTTGTTTCTATGCATAGTATATATATCTGTGATCCAAATCATAGAGTTACTTCCCTTTAAATGTCCCTTTTAAGAATAAATGTCATAATTTCAATATGTCATGTTTTTGAAAATAAACTTAAACTTATCAGTTAAAAGTCCATAGTATTCATCATAAAGAGGTTTTGTTTCTTTACATGGAACTCTCTTGAAAGAAAAGGTTGAAATGTCACATTAATGTTGCATTAATTAAGTCTTAATCAATACTGAGTAATTGCAGTTTCTACTGGAAAATTACGTTAAATGTTTTATAAATCTGCTCGTCTATATTTGATATAAATTCCACTGAAACAACAGTAGCGTTGGGACATCCTTTTAGTCCTAATTCTGCAGAATCAGGTGTGCCACAGGTGAGATTTGTCCTATTAGTCCCAGTTCTGCAGAATCAGGTTTGTCTCAGGCGAGAATTGTCCTATTAGTCCCAGTTCTGAAGAATTAGGTGTGCCACGGGTGAGAATTGTTGTTTTAGTCCTAGTTCTGAAGAATCAGGTGTGCCACAAGTGATAATTGTCGTTTTAGTCCCAGTTCTGCAGAATCAGGTGTGCCTCAGGTGAGAATTGTCATTTGAGTCCTAGTTCTGCAGAATCAGGTGTGCCTCAGGTGAGAATTGCAATCAGAAATCAATAAAGTCCTAACAGGTTTAATGCAGCCCTGATTTTCTATTTTTCGTACAAAAGCCCTGCATGCAGGTACACTAGTTTACAAGGCGTTTGCACTATACGTAAATTCAGGTGTTCATTGTTAGTACTTATTGTTTAAAACCGCCGGCACCAACTTTTTTCGAATGTATCCAATAAATCTAGACTAGGTAAAATTTCCTTCTTTATACAAAGATTCTGAACTACATCTAATAGCTAGATTATCTCCCCTTAGAATCAGACATTCATGCATTCAAAATTTTTTCTTTATATATATAATATTCTAGAGACTTTAGGGCCAATCAAGCATATACTCTATAGTGTGTTCTATCTTTAAAATGGGAATTTTTATCACATCTTTTTCAATGAATTTAACATAATAACAAATGTGACCATCTGCCTGGCTAAATTTGTTACATTCTTATATTTGGTTGATCATATAAAACACAGAAAGCATTGCCAGGTACCATCAACAAAGAAGGGAATACAGCTTCAACTTAGCACTATAACCACTCACAACTTCCCTATCCATCCACTGAATGATGTTATTTTGTACAGTCCTATTCAATTCTTGGCATGAATACTTGCGTATTCAACACTCCTTGAATGAATCTCAATAAAACATATTCAACATTAACTACTTCCTCAGGAAAATGTATTCACACTATAATATATATCCCTGTGCTATTCCACTCACAGTCAACATTCCATGAAATCATTCCACATTTCCTGGAAGATTCATGAATTCAATACATCTCTGGATTCATGAATTCAATACATCTCTGGATTCATGAATTCAATACATCCCTGGATTCATGAATTCAATACATCTCTGGATTCATGAATTCAATACATCCCTGGATTCATGAATTCAATACATCCCTGGATTCATGAATTCAATACATCTCTGGATTCATGAATTCAATACATCCCTGGATTCATGAATTCAATACATCCCTGGATTCACGAATTCAATACATCCCTAGATTCATGAATTCAATACATCCCTGGATTCACGAATTCAATACATCCCTGCCTTCACTCATTCACCCCTGAAGACACATTTGAACTCTTCCAATTCAAAGGTTGGAATAGTTCATTATGATATTCCAGGGGCAATTCAGGCTACATGCTTATCCACTACACAAATATGCTGTTCCAGTGTCTAATGCAGCAATCCTGAGTGGACATAACCAACACACACCAAGCTTTTCCACTACAAGGTAAGCTTCCCCGTAACACAGATTTTACAACCCTTCCTTCCCGAGAGATCCAAAAACACGGCCAATAAGCCTGGATTATTGTTGTGGTAACATATATATCTCTGTATCTAGTCCGGAACAGGAACAGAAAACTATAATGCAGTCATACACACACAACCTGGGGAAATAAAACATACGAGAGGACCGTAAATTCACCACTGAGCAATAAAACTCGTCACAGACCAATGAAATATTGGCACTTACAATAGAACACGGATGCACAGGTGTCTATCTCAATACAATGGTTTCCATAGCAACCCTCTATATATTACCTGTCTTGAGGTCAAGGCCAAAGTTCAAGGTCAGACATTTAGGTTTGAGGTCAAGTACAGTCATTTTGGTTTGAGGTCAAGGTCAAAGTTCAAGTTCCGACATCAGGCCCCAAGGTTAATTCAACATCAGTAAACAACAGGTTCCAAGTAAACTCATTTTTCACCCTTGAAAACACACTTGAACTCTCCCACTTCAAAAGATGGAATAGCTCATTATGAAAATTCAGGGGTAAATGGGTTGATAAATCACTTTTTATTAAATCAAGCTGTGTTTCTTCACAGTAAATGTCTATAAATTGCTTTATGTGCTTTTGTCTTTAATTAAATTACTGAATAAAGTCAAGAATTAATTTATGAGCGATATACACACTGTCTTATTTAATTACCGGTAATGTATTTCTTTTTAGTTCCAATGCAAACGTTAGGGGACTTCAGAGTACAACATGAAACTAATTCTAAGCCAGGAGGAGTTATCTCCCTTTTATTTACATAATTTACACGTTGTGGAGTTTAACTTACTAGAGATGATTTAATTACCTATGTGCATACCTAATAGCTGTAAAGCATTTATGGTTTCCGGGGACCTCATTCTTGACAGGTGAGTCACAGTTACGGGTATATAAACGCCACTCAGGTAGGAATATACCTGTACCGGTGACAGTTTACCCACACAGGTAAAATATTCATCTCCATACACAGGTATACAACATTCTGTAAACATGTACTCCACAGTGAGGTCAACTTTGTTTTGAATCTGTCCTATAATAACGTTGAGATGTATGATAGGTCCCTTTGTAGGCTGGTATTTCTTTTGTACTAGGAAACTTGTCCTCAGTCATTTAGCTTAGACTTATATTCATCCTTCACTTGTAAAATCTGTATTCAACAAAATATTCACTCCTCATAGCTGAAATATATATTCAATCAAATATTCATCCTTCACAAGTGAAATATGTATTTAAACTTATATATATTAATCCTCCAATGTCAAATCTGTATTCACCCAAATATTCAACCCATCACCTGTGAAATGTATAATTCACCAAAATATTCATCCTGAATTCACAGATTTAAACCAAAATATACATTCAACCAAAAATTCACCTGTCACAGTAAAAATCTATATTCAACCTAATATTCACCCCTTGCAGGTCTGTATTCACCCAGTGTAAATGGTGTTCTTTACATGTAAACAATTACACTACCCCAAAATATCTCTGTTTACTGATAAATCAGCAGATAATGTTCCTGGCCTAATCTCGGATCAAAAGAGAATTATTAAACACACAAAGTTTATATCACCCATTCAGCGATACTGTGACACTTGTGTTAGTTACTATTTTATAGGTAAAATGTAGGGACAAAGAGACACTATTTCCTCAATGACTTCATTTTGATGTTGTTTACCATTTATGATTAAGATGAATTTTTATTATTAACACAGGTATCCATCCCCAAACTATCATAATGAACTGTTCCAACCTATGAACTGGAAGAGTTCAAATGTGTCTCAAGGGGTAAATAAGTTAAAACATACTTCACCACTTTACAAAGTCTGCCCTATAAGGCGATCGTAAACATTGATGACATTTTACAAAGTCTGCCCTATAAAGCGATTGTAAACACTGATGACATTTTGATAACGTTTATAAAACTGTGATATCACTCGCTACAAATATACCATCCCTCCAATAGAAAGGAAGTGCTACAGGCCATCAAACATACTTTATCATTCAAAACAAACAGGGGACACAACTCTAACAAAATAATGACATATTTATGAGGTGGGTATTAATATTTATGGACAACAATTTGGACTATAATATGAACTGGTGGAGTTCAAACGACCAATTTTGTCATCACTAAGGGCAACATTAATACAAAATCTTTACATAAAAGTACAACAACTATCTACTTGACTTACAGCTCCAACTCCCGAACTCTTGGAATGACCTCGGCGGAACTTTGACCTCAGTTGATCTTTGACCCCTGGCATCATTAAAGAGGGAGTCTTAATTGACACGACTGATTACAATTGACACACAAAATCCATCTTGTAATTTAATCCTCCAGGTAGGAATCTTGTAACCCACATTCAATAATCACATTGACACCCCTGAAGAAACATTTGAACTCTTCCATTTCAAAGGTTTGAATAGTTCAAAATGAAATTTCAGGGATGAATGGTGATGAATTAAACTGTACACCTTGCTTTCCCAAACAAACATATACAGCTGAACTTGTTAATTTAAATCCTGTTTTCAATTATTTGAAAACTCAGTTTCTCGATGAATAAATGAATTTGAATGATGTTCATACACTACACTTTCCGATTTGTGTTGATAATGATCCTCAGATGGTCCTTAGGAAGTTGGGTCCTGTTTCAATTATTAAAAAAAATTAGAAAGTATAAAATTTCAATCCATTTTGAGTCATTTTGATTACCAGTAAAATTGTCTCAATGACAATCCTTTTGGACAAATTATTCCATGGAATTTCTTTAACAGTTTTTGAGCTTGTAGTATCGATATTCCACCAGATATTTGTACGCTCAAACAGTTCGAGAGTGAGGATCAATTCAAGATCCCCTACAGCTCATTAAACAATTTTGTCTTGTCGAGTATTTGAGTGTATCCAGCCTGGACAATTAAGTCATGCAGTAGAAGAAATAGTATCCAAGTTCTTACCACGCTGAATTGAACAGTTTCCTTTTTTTGAGTATAATCTGTCGAGTTAAATCTTCGAAAACTCGCACAGTTGGAGAAGATTACCAAGGTTTTTCCCTGGCTAACTGAACAGTTTCATTTTGTGGAGTATATATATTCTGCCAAGTTAAATCCTCGAAAACTTGCACGGTTGGAGTAAAGAGTACCAAAGTTTCTCTCCGACTAATTGAACAGTTTCATTTTGTGGAGTATATTCTGCCCAGTTAAATCCTCGAAAACTTGCACAGTTGGAGTAAAGAGTACCAAGGTTTCTCCCCGGCTAATTCAACACTTTCATTTTTTGGAGTATATTTTGCCAAGTTAAATCCTCGAAAACTTGCACAGTTGGAGAAAACAGTACCCAAGTTTCTCCCCGGCTAACCGAACAGTTTCATTTTGTGGAGTATATTTTGCCAAGTTAAATCCTCGAAAACTTGCACAGTTGGAGAAAACAGTACCCAAGTTTCTCCCCGGCTAACCGAACAGTTTCATTTTGTGGAGTATATTCTGCCGAGTGTATTCGACAACTTAACAGTTATGTGTGAGTTTAAACAAGTGTAAGGGTTTATGTACAAACTACAGGTACCTATAGGTAGGTATATATAGGTATATATGATATGTTTATACAACACTATCTGACCTCGGTTGATAAAAGTCTGAGCTAACCTATCCAACACAGATAACCTCGGCTTTAAATCTCCCTCAAAACACCAAACCAAGAAACACGAAAGTCTGAAATTAAAAGTCCACTTCTAACATATATTTTAAATGTACAATTAATAAATCTCCCTCAAAACACCAAACCAAGAAACACGAAAGTCTGAAATTAAAAGTCCACTTCTAACGTATATTTTAAATGTACAATTAATAAATGTACCTCAAAACACCAAACCAAGAAACACGAAAGTCTGAAATTAAAAGTCCACTTCTAACGTATATTTTAAATGTACAATTAATAAATGTACCTCCAAACACCAAACCAAGAAACACGAAAGTCTGAAATTAAAAGTCCACTTCTAACCTATATTTTAAATGTACAATTAATAAATGTACCTCAAAACACCAAACCAAGAAACACGAAAGTCTGAAATTAAAAGTCCACTTTTAACGTATATTTTAAATGTACAATTATTAAATGTACCTCCATACACCAAACCGAACAACATGCTTGTGTAAAATTAAAAGTTGACATTTTAAAGTTGTACAAGTTTGAAGTTAAAATTTCACTTCTATAGTAATTATAAATCACCTCAAAACACCTAACTCACCACATGGATGTCTGAAATTTTAAGTCCACTTCTAACCTATATTTTAAGCTTTATAGAAACTTGTTGTGCAAGTCTTAAGTTAAAATTTCACTTCTATAACCTATAGTTCTAAAATAGTTAACTATAGCTTAATAAATCTACCTCAAAACTTTAAACCAACAAGAATGAAGAAAAACTCTGAAATAACGTATTATCTAAATAAAAACTTTATCTACCTCAAAACACCAATCTAATGAAATATTGGGCCCAAGCCTTTTTAAAATTAAAAGCCTGCTTCAACATTTGTGAAATAATCTTTTATTTGAAATGCTGTAAAACGATTTCCAGATAGACATAATCATCTATGCATACATACTTTTCCCCAGATAATCAGATAAAAGATAATTTTTTCGGAACAATTCACTTTTTTTCTTTATAAGATAAATGGTAACATATGTTTTCCTGCTTTAAGTTTAGAACACACATTGGAATTCTGAAACTATCTGTTTTGAATTTTTGCCCAAACTTTTTGCTGTTTTCAAACTTGGTGTAAATGAAATGGCAAAACAACACACAAATTAGTTTTGAAATGAAATACACTTTTTGTCAGTTTTTGATAACAGTTTTGCGATTCTTGCAGTTTTTTGGGCTGGATCATGTTGATGCCATTTCCTGTGATTTGTATAACGACATGAGTAACCTATAGCTATTATATCCACAATTCCAGGTGTCCAGTGTCTGCCGACTTCTCTACAGCTAGGTGGACTAGAACCAGAACCCCAGCACTATAGAGACAACAAATGATCCTTAATTATCATATGACTTTCAAGTCTACTGTTTCCTATTAGGCCGATTATTATCAAACAAGATATTAACCCCTTAGACTGCCACCCCATTATACTGCCACCCCAATATACTGCCACCCTATTATACTGCCACCCTATTTTTAATCCTGCCACCCATATTACACTGCCACTCCCATTATACTGTCTATTATTCTGCCACCCATATTACACTGCCACCCTATTTTTAATTCTGCCACCCATATTACACTGCCCCTTATTATACTGCCACACCTATTATTCTGCCACCCCTATTATACTGCCACCCTTATGGCCACCACCCCAATACACTGCCACAATTACTCGTGACATTAGGAGGAAGTATAGCAGGGGTATAGCTTTAATATGGCAAAAGCAAAGCCTTAAAAGAGCATAGCTTTAGTACATTTCTGATATTTACTGAGCATCATTCGTGTACTGGTTCAGAAAGAGAAAAAAAATCCATAATTTAAAGTCAGCTATTCCAGCAGTGACAGAGATAAATGTAACAGACATCAGCTGAAAGCTATTCCGGATATATTCAACATTCCGGAAATAACCGATGAAGGCCAAGTGTGACGTAATGTTATTGTGTGAAGTATTTCAGATTTCCCTAATGGAGGGCTATTTCTGGACGAAAAAATCAAAGGCAAAGGGTAGCAAGAAGGGGAAACAACTCTGTTTACGGATGCATGTATTATTTTACCATTCAAGAGCTTCAGCGCCTGAGAGCTGCACTCTTATAAATAACATTATACCTACCTGTAAATTTACCTGTATCTACGTATGTACAATATTATACACAGGCAGGATAAAACCTCAACACAGTCCCCCTAAATCAGGCAGGATAAAACCTCAACAGTCCCCCTAAATCTATAACGGATACCGAGCTTCCTGAACTGATTGATGCGATCTACCTGAATCAGAAACATCAAAGACTTTCACCTGTAAAGGTATGTGGTAAAATCAATTAAGACAGGTGAGAGAATGCAGGTATTTCTCCACATCCTCCTAGAGAACGAGAGCAGACGGTGCTTATAATACACACTGGAGGAATTGATGTTCTCACACACATAAGTCAATGTCAACTGATGATGATCAGGGAATCCAATCATGGCAAGAGTCGCTACAGAAGTGTCAAGCCAGGGCTTTTTCTTGGTAAATTGGGAAAAGGCCCCTGAGCGAAATTGGGAAAATTAACAACGAATTGACAAATAATACAATGTAATTTAATCAGATAACAGCAATAAAAGGACATTTCTTTTCAAATAGCTTCCTTTTCAACTGATGCAGATGTTCAGTTTTAAAAGTAGATCTAACATCAGATTCGGAAAAAAGTCCTTTAATTGGGAAAAATGAACCATAAATCTCATTGGGAATGGGGCCGAATTTCGGCCTCTGAGACCCCAGAAAAAGCCCTGCAAACATTTCAGCTAGTTCTGACCAATGCAGAAATATTTGAATTCTACCATTTTCAAATGTTGAAGTTCAGTTAAATATGAAATTTTATGGATGAATGATTTAAACATGAATTCATGTCCAAAAAATGAAAGGTAAACAAACAATTTTTGAACTTTTTTATCAACATGACACCTAAATGATTTTTTATGAATTGCATACAAAATAAATTCACATGAACTGCATACAAAATAAATTCACATGAATTCCATAAAAATGAATTCACAGGAATTGCATACAAAATAAATTCACAGGAATTGCATACAAATAAATTCAAAGGAATTGCATTCAAAATAAATTCACAGGAATTCCATACAAAATAAATTCCATCCCTTGTTTTTCATGAAATATCTTTTATGTTAGAACAAAGATTAGAACAAAGATTAATCTGTGCCTGATGTCCTCTATGTAACAGGTCTATGAAGAATCTGGCCACCTGACAGTGAGGATTTTATCACTGGGAGTGAGACCAAACCCCTAATTCCCATATAAACCTGTATAAACCTTGGTATTAGTAATGATATCAGGATTAGCCTAGACAGACAACAAACTTAGGACTAAGCTGGCCTCAAGTAATTTCCTTGTACACATCTCATTCTACACTGAAATTTCTTAATAAACTATTCCAGACTTTGAACTGGAACAGTTCATTATGAAATTTCAGGGGTGAATGAGTTAATTAATTAATTAACAGTTAAACAACAGCTTGCTAATCATTTTTCAAAAATAATTTTTTATAAATTAGTAAATAAGAATTTTTCTATTCCTTGTTATAATTTTCAAGCATAACACTTTAACTTTAAAACGGAACTAATGTCAAATAACTGAACTCATAATCACCCCTAAACTTTGATGATAAACTATTCCAACCTTTGAATTGGAAGAGTTCAAAAGTGTCTTTGGGGAGGGATGAGTGAGTAACGGTTGTACCTCATCTGTCCAGATACAAGAGAATACCGAAATGGTTTGCAGAATGTTTTACTCATTTAAATTAACCTTGAAAGTGCATTTGAGCTGTTCCAATTCAAAGGTTGGTATAGTTCATTATGAAAATTCAGGGGTGATCGAATGAGATGAAGATGATATCCATGGACTCCATGGTCTGTTGGTCAGTCTGTAAAGATTAAGGGTTCTGATGACCACCAGACTGACCACTTGACCATCAGCTCTGTGTGTCTCTTGACCTACCCTAACACTGTGGTTGGTACCAGGTATAGTGATCTTGATCTTACTTTCCTTTACCCTACCCCTGGTGACACATTTCAACTCTTCCAATACAAAGTTTGGAATGGTTCATTTTGAATTTTCAGGGGGAATGACACTGAATATAAACTTTTACAACAATAACGAACAATCTTTCACAACTAATGATAATCACTCTCGTTGGCCTGGATGTAAGGGTAGGGGTGGGGGTTGTTTTACTGTGGGAGGAAACCAGAGAACCCGAAGAAAACCTACATAACCATGCAGGTGAACCTTTACCAAAGGTGAATGTTAGTTATGGTGCACAATTTAGAAAACTTTTTGTCTACATTGCAGAAACTCAAAAGTTACAATATAAATGGTAAGGAATTAACAGTGTAATGAATAAGGTGAGATAACTTTTGATGATTCTTACTATTGGAGCTTGTTAGGGTCCTTAAAATTTACTCACAAAGAAATATTCTAAACATATCTCGTCACCAGGTAAGACTCGTCACCAGGTAGGATGAAAAAGAAATAAATATTTGTCTTTCCACAAATAAATTGATCTGGCAGGACATAGAATGTTAGGGTTATCTCTGAACACAGAGGATGGCAGAAACAGTGTTTTAACTTACTTACCCCTGAAATTCCTTAATGAAATAGTCAAACCTTTGAATTGGAAGAGTTCAAATGTACCTTCAGGGGTGAATGAGTTAATTATCTTTACCTGTACACAAATACATCGATCTATGTACCGGAATGTCTAAACTATTTAATCTCTGAATACAGAGGCTGACAGAAACAGCGATTTATCTTTACCTGGAATTAATGATGCCACATTTAAGAGATAAACATTATCTAGAGGCCACAATTCAAACAGTTAAGTCTCGACTCAAACAGAAATTATTTTCCCAGGAAGAGCAAGGAAGAATCAGATGTAGTCTAAGCGATTACAACATTTTCCCTAAAATTCATGATTCAATCCTCGATTTTCTTTTCAAGTTTAGTATAATTAAACAAAGCATTGTAATCTTACCATGGTCTTTCCGTGAAACTCAGTTCCCGACAGTCAAACAAGGATTAAGAATTGTCCACATGCAGTTACGTATTTACGCCATCAGTTATTCTTTGCCACGGGAATGACTCATGCAATCACCAAAGTAAGTTACGATATAAACCTAGACAAACTTTTCCCCAGGCCGAATCACCTCAGCAATGTCTCCGTGCGTACCAACATTAATCCATTTTGTGTACAAAAAAAAAAGTCATGGTATGACTCAAGGATACGTTCTCTCCTCCACACTGTTAGGAAATAAATCTCAAAAAATAAAATATTTCGTTGGACATTGTCCAGAGAGCTCCCGACTGACCAGAGGAAGTTATGTAGTGTCTGACCAGTACACTATTTCTGAATGATGACCAGTGTCCAGCCGGACAATACATTGTAACACAGGACAGGGAGATTTATGTGCCGTTGTGTCGGCCGTAATGACAGGTACTACTATAACAAGCTCGTTAGTTTGACCAGACAGGTAATAAACCTGGGACTTATCAATTACACCTGTACACTGACCAGCTCCAGGTCACTATAGTGGTCAAGGCTCATTCTATTCACACAATGTCCAAAATATTGTTGCTTGTTGAAACCAGAAACCAGGGGTAAAATTTAACTTTTTTAGCAACTCACATTTTGTGGCGAGTGGATTGAATTTTAAATTAACCCGCCAAATTAGAAACTTGCTTGCAATTTTGAAGTTGATAATGAAAGCACTATACGATGAATTTCTGAATCAGTCTAATTTATAATTGTGTTAAATGCAAATCCTGAAACTTATTCTGACTACAGACTGCCCTGTAGAAGCATGGATGCTACTTTACAGGAGAGGGAAAATGCACGGCCAGACCAGATTTCAAACCCAGAACCTTCCAAACTCTATCAACTTCATGTCCAAATTAAAACATTGGAGCTTTTATGAAACAGCAAAACCTGTTTTGGCTGGTCCCACTCTTCAATATTATTGACACTACTATTGTAACTAAGAGAGGAAACAATACACAGCCAGACCGGGAATCCAACCCTAGAACCCTTGATCTCTAGAAATACGATCAACCAATTGAACTATTCGTCGTGGATCAACCACGTTTAGATCTACTTTAACATTCGTCACTCCTTGGATATTATCCCTGAAGATACACACGCGACTCTATACCACCTTATGTGGGCATATTTCGCCGGGTGCCATTTGGACAATTGTCACAGGACAGGAAAGATGCACAGTCCAGAATAGGGTTTGAACCCAAGACCCTCTGAACTCTAGCCCAACTCTCAACCAATTGAGTTGTGCGTTTCACAAGATCCACCCGGTTCGGATCCACTATACTTTTATACAATGACATATAGAGGAACATCATACCCGTTAACTATCCCTCATTACAAGGGAGACTCACTCATTTTGACCATAATCTACCAATCTCCCTCGAAATCTCCCTCCTTTAAGTCCAATCTCACACAAACTCAAAAGCTATATCCTGTGGTCAAATGATCTCCTAGTTACTGCAAGGTATGTGTAATAACCATAACAGGTGTATCTGGATCAAATGAATACTTTTTGAAGTTATATTGATACATAAAATGGGAAAGACGTACAAATTAAGCAGTTGCATTTTACACACTTTCTCCCTCATTGGAAATGTGGAATGAGGGAGATCTCCTCATTGAAGGTTTCAGAGGTCAACACCTATGGAACAACAACAACAGACCCATCAGTATTATAAACCTTACCACAACATACATTAATCCTTTGTTTAACATAATGAAACACTTTTGCAGGAAGAAGAAATTGCTTAAAATTCTTCAATTTTTACAATGGTACAGTACGTATGTTTCTAAAACATTTTCCAATTCCCTTTATCTCACTCACCCTTGAAATTTCATAATGAACTATTCCAACCTTTAAATAAGAAGAGTTCAAATGTGTCTTCAGGAGTGAATGAGTTTACTTTTAGTAACAGCTGTGGACGCTGGTCAAGCACACAGGTAACTGCATGACCAGTGTATATGACCTGTCCAGTGGTCACTGACACTGGACATTACACTGGACTCAGGATAAATATGTCAGTTTTAACTCCCCCAGGCTACCCTCATCTGTAGGTCAATTAGGTGGGTTTGTGATGTGTTTATGATGTATTTATAGTGGACAAATCACCATGGCGATGATGTAACCCACAATGTATTTATGGTGGACAAATCACCATGGCAATGATGTAACCCACAATGTATTTATGGTGGACAAATCACCATGGCGATGATGTAACCCACAATGTATTTATGGTGGACAAATCACCATGGCAATGATGTAACCCACATGTATTTATGGTGGACAAATCACCATGGCGATGATGTAACCCACATGTATTTATGGTGGACAAATCACCATGGCAATGATGTAACCCACATGTATTTATGGTGGACAAATCACCATGGCAATGATGTAACCCACATGTATTTATGGTGGACAAATCACCATGGCAATGATGTAACCCACATGTATTTATGGTGGACAAATCACCATGGCAATGATGTAACCCACATGTATTTATGGTGGACAAATCACCATGGCGATGACGCAACCCAACGGAAATCCTTACCAGTAACCAACAACAGAGCTCCAGGTCAATAAAAAGTCCTACCTGTCTTAAATTGTCTTTTATAAGACAGGTGTCCTTTATAGACAGGTGTCCTTTATATAGAGGTAAATGATTGAGTTAATTGCACTGAGTGGGTCTGATGAGTCTATCCTTTTTAGATAGATGTCCTATAGAACAGGTGTCCTTTATAGACAGGTCTGACTGTAATTGTATTTTAAAGTTGAAATTCACAAGATTAAGGAACAGGAATTTCATTTTTTTTTTCATTTACACATTAAACATCCCAATTAACCCCACTATACTGTGTGTCAATACATTCAAGATCCCTAGCCCAAAATATTGAGCTTTTAATATTACATCCAGGACCCTTACACTATTGTCATCGCATTAATACATTGCGGATCCTTATCCCACATATATTTTATGTCAATTTAATCTATTATTTATATATAAGTGACAAAATTTTAAGAGAATTTTAATAAAGTCAAATATTAAACATTAATTGATTAGTTCTCGAATTAAAGAATTAAACATTGGACACTTTTTATGAAGACTTCAACCTTTCACCCCTTTAGACAACAATGGACTCAACCATATTGATGCATGGTAGAGTCAACTGAAGTGTAAGAGGGGTGAAAGGGTTATACTCATTCACCCCTGAAGACACATTTGAACTCTTCCAATTCAAATTCTGGAACAGCTCAACATTACATTTTAGGGGTGAAGGGTTATGTAAAAAGAAAACTACAGCATCATGATATGTCTGAATCATAGCTTGGCAGGGCACGATGGCCTTTGGATGTTTGACAGATTACAGCGAACTTTTGAAATGATATCAGACTATTATGTACTATTAGGCCCCGAAACGATTTATCCCGACAACATCAAGGATCATAATTGAGGCAAAATTCCAACAAAACATATTTCCTTGTCTATCAGAACACCTTTCATTTTAAGTCCATTATCAGAAGCTGTACAGTGCGTCCAATGCAAAGCTTGTGCTTTGTGGGCTACTACGAAACTGCAGGATTTTACAATCAAAATTATATATTATAGACTTACTCACAACAGATCTAATACCTACTCCTAAACAGCAAGCAATACAGTCAAACCTGTCTATAAAGGACACCCTTTGGGATAGACCAAAATTGTCCTTCACAGAGAGGTCTTTATACTGAGGTCATTTAAAAAGTATTAAATTGCACTGAGTAAGGTGGGTCTAATGAGTCTGTCCTTTATAGACAAGTGTTCATTATATAGAGGTGTCCTTTATAATTCTGGTTTGACTGTATACACTTCCATCTTTTTTTTCTGAAGTTTTTATTATCCACCTTTTAAAGATCTAATTATGATTGTGAACAAATTATCTTAACCTAGTTTCTCAATATAATAATTACTTAATCTCAATTTTGCTTAAGGAAATTTTCAAAATTATATCACTTTACAAACGTGAAGGCTGGAGATTGTACCATAAAGTAGTAATTAGATAATTTTCATGGAATCATAATTGTGAATTCCTCAATGATTCTCACTGAATGAAAATTTTCTGAAATCCGATGAACATTACAGAGGACCCCTAGAGAACTATATAGAGTCTGAAGACTTCAAATACACTCTTTTCCTAAATCAAGGTCAGGGCAGTGCTTGACGGCACCTCTAATTAAGGTCAGTGCAGTGCTTGATTCAAAGGCTCCAGTCTATCTCCAGCATAAAAGCTGAAATTAAATGTGGATCAGGTTACTTCTATAGAAGATAGTGGTAATTTGACAATTATTTCAGGTGAAGTCCTTCAACAGTCCCCACAGTGCCTGAGCCCTGCGGTCTGGTACGGGTCTGGTACGATATACAAACTAGTTTCTGCAAGGCTATAATTTTGTTTTGTCCTAGTTTATTCGAGGAATTAGTTGCTTAAAGCAGTTCAAACAAAAGTTCAAGTGCATTTCCTAATTACTAGCATCCTTCAAGTTATTTTCTGAACCTAATTTTTTTTTTTATTTTATGAGAAATGTACTGTAAATCTATAGCATTCAGAACCATATTTATACACATAAGCATTATGATGAATTTGCACGCTCAAAACAGTGACTTTAGGGAGCAATATACAGCAATTTAAAACAGCTCAATCATAATTCTGCAAAATCATTTCAGCACAAAAATTGCTAAGATAAGATTACCATCAAAATACAGTGTACCCTCGTTATACTGCCACCTTTCGCCCACAGCAATTATGGCGGTATAACGAGGGTGCATGGCGATAGTATCGAATTATGAAAATTATAACCATGAATTAAATTGCATAATAGATTGCATTTTTAACATTTTATTAAAAACAAACTAAGTATTATATTGTCATATAGATCTACATTGGCACAAATTTATATCTGAAAATAGTTATTGATCTGCTTTTGTCGCATGCCATTCCAAATGGAACACTAAAGAGTTCCTCGATCTCAAAAAACAGAACAATATGGCGTTATCGTCGAGGGAAATATATAGCGATTTGGGATGTTTGTATTTTTAAGGGTGTGGCGGATGGCAGTATGCAAGGGTGGCGAACTTAACGAGGGAATTATATAGGACCGAAATCCGTTCTAGACGTTTAGGTGGCGGTATGCGAGGGTGGCGGTAGATTCGGGTGGCGATAGGTCGAGGGTACACTGTATGTACATTTCTAGCAACTTTATCCAGCATCTCTGTTTTACAAAGAGAAATTGTTCTACCACTACAGGAAACATGCCTTTTCACTAAAGAGAACTTGCTCTCTTAATAAAGATACCATTCTCTTTCACTAACTCTGGCCCTTACCAAATAGAGCCTGCGGACTCTAACTAAAATTTACATTCACTTTTTTGAAGTGCCCTATTGTTTTCTTTTGAATTCAAATTTTATCCATTGAGGGAAAAACAGCTTAATATGGCCTTACACATTACTTAGGGTTTGCATCAAATTGAAATTTATTTCTTTACCTTAAATTTTTTGCAACTTTTCACATACTTTTTAAAAAATCAAATTTCGAATCTTATCAGAATTTGAAATCATAACCATGATTAAAATTCATATCTTATATACTTTTTAAAAATGCAAAGCACTGAGGTATATTACCTATTCGAATTTAATAAGTATATATGCACAAATTATACCCGAGGAATTTTCAACTGTATAATCTTCTACATAATGAACCAAGAAATAAGCACATGGTTTCTTTTTTGTTGATCAAAAGCTGAAAGTCATATTAAAATAATTGTAGGCCAAGTACAGTCACCTTGCCCGAATTATAATCATTTTGAATTTTTTTGCAAGACTTATAATAGGCTAATGCAATTTCTGTCTGATGCATTTCATAAGAAATTAATACCCTGCAATGAAAAGACGATAAAACTTATCGCCAACCTAAAAACTCATATACTGACAAATTACAGATAATGAATTTATTGTTAGCCATGAAATGGCCTTAACCACGAATGATAGAATATAATTTGTCAGATTTCTAAAACAAATCTCACGTTAGTTTTGAATGATTAACGACAGACTAAAACTGATTAATCACATGATAAAAATAGTTTTATTTCTTTCATCTCATGATCACTCACTACGTCTCAAATCTACAAAACTCATCTAATTCGACCTTAATACTCAAGAAAATAACTCTGCCTTCAGCCGTCGTACAGATCTATCTTTTTACAGCATATGTACTCCAATCCAAGACTAGCAAAAGTGATTTACTTCAGATTTTGTTTTGTCAACGGTAAAGTTTAAACAAGTCTATTTTTGAATGATTTTACATTTTTAGTTTACATTTAATTTCAATAATTTTCATGAAAAAAAAATTCAGTTTATTCAGACACATTCCGAAATATTTAAAATTTGGCACTTATACATCATCTTGTAATGATGACTCCAGTTCTTAATTTTTCATGAGTTAATATATTCAAAACCTTTTCTAAACACATTATATGTTGTTTGAATGAAAGTTATCTCCCTTGCGTCAGAGTTATCGCCCTTGTGTAAGTTATTTCCTTTGAATCATACTTATTGCCCTTGCATCAAACTTATCTTCCTTGTATCTGTACTGTATGAGTATTTTAATTGTATCAAAAACCATACATACATGTAGTTGAAAATAGCAAAACATCGTAAGCATTTAATTACAGTCAAACTTCGATGTATCGAACTTTGCGGGACCGTCGTGAAAACTTTGAAACATCGGGACTTCGACTTATAAACATTGAACATCGAACATCGACATGTAGGCTTTTATGTATATATGAACTGTATATAAGAATAACCAATGCGGGCTAGTGTAACCTAACACAGGGTAGGAAATTGTAGATTCACATTTATAAAAAATAGTATATTAAAATACACACTATAATTTTTGTAGTACTTGTAGTACTTATATTAATACCCGGCCCTCTATGGCTCTGCCCCGGCCGTGTATTAAATCGGTCTCATGCCTCGTAATGGAGCAAGCCGATGTGATTCACACTGGGGCGATTTTTGGATCACCTATCGGCCGATTGGTTCTCATCGATAAACGAACTTAAATTATAAACCATTTCTGTCGATCTCCTACCTAACTTGTAATTGAAATTCATCTGAATTATCGTTAATATCAAGTTAACGTAACGAAGCATAAAGTGAAATGAGTAGCGGTAGCCATGATTAGACTTCAGTAAATTTCTTTGTTTCTTTTCTGAAGAGTTCCTCTAAATTGTGAATGGGCGCGCGTGTGCGGACCAAATAAGGAAGTCGTAGTAAGCCGTAGTAACTCCATATTTGACCATACAGACCATATATAAAAACGAGATTTGAGATAACATCACACGTGAACTGGTTCTGCTAATTCTGTAAACAAAATATTTTATCAAGGTAAACACTAGATAGTTCAGCAATCCTGCATTGTTTTGACAACATTATGTTCACATGAGGTGGTAATTAAATGAAATCTTACAGATTAAACACTTTTGAAAAATTCGTCTCGTCGTGAAGAGCTACATTTGTACAATATCGCAGCTAGCTATAGTTCGCAGACTAAGCCTACTGTTCACTGCAGGACAGCGACACACAGACACATGCGTCCGTGAAGGTGTGAAATTTTCCGCGGGGCAATAGGCCTATATTGCGCTCGTACAGGTAAAATTTTCACTTCGATTTATTAGTTGTAATTCTCAATGTTTTCATAACGAACGGGTCAGATTAAAACTTCGATACAGCGAAAAATTCGATTCATAGAAGTTCGATTCATGAAAAGTAAATAAGTAGTGTTATATAATGAAAAAAATCGGGACCTTGCCAAAAGTTCGACACATCGAGAAATTCGAATCATTGAAGTTCGATTAATCGAGGTTTGACTGTATCACAAATTTTTTTTTAATAGTAATACATACTTCAAAGCGTTTGCAGAAAAGATGTTTCAGAACTTTTGGATGGCAGTGTATACTAGTAGTTAAATAACACTCGTTCTCTACACTAGTTGTGGTCAGTGTTTATTGCCGGTCATGCATGTCAGGGCCGGTCATGCATGTCAGGGTCGTTTTGTCTGCCAGGAACAGCACCATATCAAATCTTACGGTAGGAGATTTAATCTATGAATATAATGACCAGGAAATTCCAGCAGATTTTCTTATCCTACCAGAGGTAGAGAAGAGGAATTCTTAGCACGCTTTATACAAATCTTCTAATGGAAGAAAATTCTCTGGACAATTCTCAGTCAGTCTTGGTAACATACCTCAAATACCATGTTGCTGCCACGAAGAGTTCTCCCCCTTGTTGTAGGTACCCAGTACAGCTCTCGACTCATGGAAAATGTTCAATGCACAAACGAGGTATCCATGTTTAAACTGGTCAATAGTTTCAACTAATTCCCAGGGAAATAGTGGATTATGGATGCTTTAGTCCAGGGTTAAAGAAATGAAGTCTTTTTGAAGCAGCACTTCATAAATCTCTGTCTTATAAATGTTTATATGATTGATGGTGACAATGCACGATTCTAAACATTCATGTGACACAGAATCTATGGTTAATCCGGAATTAGTGTATTGAAATCTTTAACTGCTTGTATGTGTAAGCTGAACTTACAAACTAAGAATTAATTCATACAACATATGAACAAAAACAATTTATCCACCTATAATTCATACAACATATGAACAAAAACAATTTATCCACCTAATCAAAGTTCCAATTTAACAAATGCTCTCTCGTTATGAATTTGTTGAATAATAATGAAAATCGTCAAGGAACGTTTTCAAAGACAAAAATAAAATGTCTTCTAATTCTTCAATAAGAAGAAATATTACTGATCATATATTTAATATAAATCATGATCATCATATATTCGGAAAAAAAAAAATTTGAATTAAAAATATTTCCTGGATTACAATAACATGGAAAAGATCCTCTAAATCATTGTCTCTCTAAGTAGAACAAACTTGTCACAAGGTTTGGATTCCTGGTATATTCCCTTTATCCATCAAGAATTACATTCACAAACTTTGTCCCCGAAGACCAAGGTTGTCTGTTACAATTTTCGCTACATATAAAAATATCAGATTCACAAATCACTGATTAAAACTGAAAATAGGATATGAGATGTAGGGATAACACCATCTGAATTTATCCACGAATCTTCACAGGAATTGGTCAGATTGCAGGCTCAATGATACAGAGGAAAGTGATGATGATAAAACTATTGTTGATGAATCAAGCATTGGTTGTCTAATAGGACAATTCCAATTGGGAGGCCTAAACAAAGTCTGCAAGGCCGTGACACCTCCTCTGTTTCAGTCCCACCTGAGTAAAGTGGAGCTGTCAAAGCTCCAGCATCTTAATGGGTCCAAATTAAATACAACAGATATACATACATACAACTCAGGGGGAGAGGGATGGGGTAAAGTTAGAGTGGAGGAGCTGGTGTCTAACACAGATATATATACATACAACTCAGGGGGACAGGGACAGGGTAAAGTTTGAGTGGACGAGCACAGATATATCAGAAGGGTGTACAATTTCCTAGTTCTTGTCTCTGCAGTCAAGCCTGAACATCTACAACTAGTAGTTATAATGTTATCTATTGGTCAGCAAAATCTGTCTCACTTGAATATTCTGATACTCAGGCCCAATTCTTGAACCATGAAAGAACTTTAAAGGCCCAATATACGTAACTTCAGGAAATTGATTGGGATTCTGTAAAATTATGACAAATAATCCAATTGATAACCATGCAAAAATAAGCCTAAAACAAAGTAAACATGAGCGGTAACTAACAAGAAACTGTTGACAAAAAAATCCAAAAAAATGAAAATAATTCAGGTGGGGCCCACTTCAACCAAAAAGCTGTAGGTAGAAGACAGATCAAATTGGACGCTTGTTTACAAATACCGTATTTCAACTGCTGCTGTACCGGTTACCGCGCAAGAAATCACCTTGAATATTTCTGATATCAGTTAATCTTAACTAAATCTATAAATATAATAAGTTACTTGGCTTGCTTTTCGCTTAAGTTTTGCCGAAAGACACGTATATTGGGCCTTTAATATGTAAACTTGAAGACCGAGATCTATAAGCAGGATTGTATCCAAGATACTGCTCGCTAAAACACATTAACATCGTCCCTCTCCCAGACAGTGGTCCTGTCCCATGTTGGTATCCAAATCTTTATCAGCATGGCAGCATATCCATGTCCTCTTTGAAAATTGAAAGTGAGAGTATATATTACCATAATTACCCATCCAATCTAATAGCCAGTTCCATATCAAAGTATAGGAGATTCCATTACAAATCTGAAGGGAGTATGAACATCTGACTAGATACCAAAGCTTCAAAACCATGACAGAAATATCGCCTCCCTGTGATTATTCTGTCTATCTGCCATTGTAGAGATTACACACACATCCCTCCCATGTTCACTCCATCCTCCTGAAGACTTACGAAGTGTCTTATGGAATTTTTAGAGATACAAGAGGCCTAATTGGCCTGTAAATAGGATGTTTTATCAAATATCAAACTTTTGATGTGGTCCAGAAAAGCCCCTATACCCTGACTCCTAGTAACAAGAATGATTTATAAATATCAGTTAATATTACAGTGTACCCTCGATCTATCGCCACCTGAATCTACCGCCACCCTCGCATACTGCCACCTAAACCTCTAGGACAGATTTTTATCCTAAATAATTCCCTCGTTAAGTTTGCCACCCTCGCATACCGCCACCTAAACCTCTAGGACAGATTTTTATCCTATATAATTCCCTGGTTAAGTTTGCCACCCTCGCATACCGCCACCTTAACCTCTAGGACAGATTTTTATCCTATATAATTCCCTGGTTAAGTTCGCCACCCTCGCATACCGCCACCTTAACCTCTAGAACAGATTTTTATCCTATATAATTCCCTGGTTAAGTTTGCCACCCTCGCATACCGCCACCTAAACCTCTAGGACAGATTTTTATCCTATATAATTCCCTGGTTAAGTTTGCCACCCTCGCATACCGCCACCTTAACCTCTAGAACAGATTTTTATCCTATATAATTCCCTCGTTAAGTTTGCTACCCTTGCATACTGCCAACCGCCACAACATTTAAAATACAAACGTCCTGAAGCCCTATATATTTCCCTCAACGATAACGCCATATTGTTCTGTTTTTGGAGATTGAGGAACTCTTTAGTGTTCCATTTGGAATGGCATAAAGCAAAAGCAGATCAGTAACTATTATCAGATATAAATTTGTGCCAATGTAGATCTATATGACGATATAATACTAAGCTTGGTTTTAATAAAATGTTGGAAATGCAATCTATTATGAAATTTAATTCATGGTTATAATTTTCATAATTCGATACTATCGCCACCCTCGTTACACCGCCATAATTGCTGTGGACGAAAGGTGGCGGTATAACGAGGGTACACTGTACTTCTTTCATAATTGATGTAAGATATATTTTTTTTTTCTTTAATTTTTGTCTAAACTAAATTCTCTTCTACTCATTTCGGTCCAAATTTCAGACCTGACAGGCATTGCTAATGAACCTTACTGAAGAGAAATAAAAAAAGTTGGTCGGTCTACCTTCCCTCAATGTTTCAGAACATTTTACAAGAACTTATCATGTCAAGTTTTTACATCTAAACTTGTGATAGGTTTGACAATTACACTTGTGTTTTTCACCAAATACAGTGTCAGTTTCCAAAATCTTCCCACAGGGCCTGTTTATAGCTATCAATTTCACTTAACACATAAAAACTATGTAAACCACGGAAATTGTAAAAGTTGATCCATACACCAGTTTGTGTGAAATCTTTCTAACTTCATCTTACAGTAACTAAGTCGACATAGGTATCGCCAACAACAACAACAACTCTTCCTTAGAAGGGACACCAGTCCATCACTGATATTACTTCTCAATATGCTGCTGCCTATTTGTATAGCTTGGTAGACTGTGAATGGATTATTTCCAATTTAGAGGCAAAAGTCTATCTCCCGATCAATTATTCCTTATTAAAGAGATACACCAGTCCATCACAAACTTACTTCCCAATAAGCTGATGCTTATTTGCATAACTATGTGGACTGTAGTAAGTGATAGGTAGTCAGAAAACAAAACAGAAACATTTGGGCCAACAAAACCGATTAATATAAGTTGAATAAATTTGTTTTTTAATTGTTGAAAATACGTTAAGTTTATATTATATATTTTACAATCAACAACATTTAACTGGACTTTGACATGGATTTAGCTTGCTTTAAACAAGCAATTTTACTGGAGATTTCCAATCAAGATTAACTGCAGCTCCATAAAAGTCTTACACAAGCAAAGAAAAATAAATGAAGGCAAGAAAGACTCTAGAAATAACGCTTTTTGAAGTCAGCTCTATACAATATATATATATGTTTTTATGTAAATTTTAAAGTCTCGTGACATTGACAATCATTATTGGCTATAAAACTGACATATTCGGTTGTAATGGAGCATAACAAACCTGTTCTACCATCAATCATCACACAACTTCTTCACGATTTCTTCACGGTAGTAACTTGTTTACAAAAACATTTTGAGATAAAAATCTTGTTCATTATAATGTCACTTAAATGTCAGTTCATATTTTATAAAACATATTTTGTACATAAGTTTTCTGTTAGTAGCTGTATAGCTGTACTGTTAACGGGTATGTCTAAATTTCAATTCACCTGTATATAATAAACTGACCTACTTTTTCTGAAAAAAAAAACATTCTGTCTACTGCACAGGGCTATATAATACAAACGACATAAAAACGACATTCGTTTAAGGAGAAATATAAATAGACTCCGCGTTACATACAAAATATTTACCAAGCAAACATTTTGTGTCAAAAGAAAATGCACACTAACCTGTGACTGTCGAAGTTGAAATATATGACAGAGAATATCCTTGTTGCAATTTCAAAGACGGCACGCCAACAAGCATGGAATACAATTGTACACAGAGAAACTCTAGTAGTACTCTAACCATTGGCGTTCACGAGACCGTGACCGACACTTCATTTCCCATTTACCTCTATTCAGACGGGTCCTTGTCACGGAGAAGCTTTGAAAGTGCGATATCCCATAACACAACATTCCGTCACTGTCCTAATATGTCTGTGTGCCAGCCCCCCAACCCCAACAAAACAACAATGGTATTTATATTCAACAAATCACTCATCGCCCTGTCACATAAAATTATGTCACAGCTCCGGATTTATTTGATAGGGAGCAGCTTGTTGGCCTTTAAATTTTAATTGTATAAACATATATTCCCCCAACATGGCACCGAAAACGTCAAATAAATTTACAACCAGCTATTTTGTGACATGCTAGACTGTCACTATCAAGCAATCAGTGAATTTTTGGCTTAAAATAGCTTGATTTAGGAAATACATTATATAACTAGTTACCCACAGGCACAAGGACATTTTCACAAATTATAAAGTTATATAATTCTGCATATCTATTATACCTACCTAACAGTAAAATAGGTCAGGACTGTGACCGCCATTTATACATTTTACATAAAACTGTCCAAGGCGATATAATAATAATATTTCAATTGCATACAAATTTATATGCGTTTTTCACACTAAACTTGTTGTACCACAGTGTTACAGTAGACTCCACTTAATATCACCCCTGTTAATATCACATTCCTCTTTATATCAGGTTTTTCTCAAGCATGATTTTTCTCTCTATATAATCTATGTAATTTTATTTGGTTAATATCATGTATTTAGAGGTGAATTCCTCTTAATATCATGGGTTTTTTTAACCAATCACATAAAATATCCGAAAAAATGATGTCATTTCCATTGATTTCAGATACAACTTGTATAAAATGTTGCATAGAAATTCAAAAATAGCCCCAAAATGTTTTAAATTGAAATAATGTTATCTATATACATTGGAAAATCTTCATATGTACATTGAATACCATACTTTTAGTTATAGAGATTGGAAATGCACCAGATTTAGTGGAAAAACATGTTTCTCTTAATGTCACATTCCTGTTAATATCATGTTTTTGTCTGACAAATGCAACATGATATAAAGAGGAGTGCACTGTATATGGGAATTCAAGTTTTAAATCGTGTGCGATTTTCACACTAAACTTGTACCATAGTGCTATATGTGAATTCAAGTTTTATAAATTGTTATTTTACAGATATAAAGTAGGAACAAGATATGATTGATCATGCAAAAAAGTAGTTATCGCTGCGAAATACTTACATTCATTTTTGTCATGCAAATCGAACTAGCATAAAACCTCACTGTACCAGTAAAATACAAGTTGTGACAACTTCTTAAAACCCCTCTTAATTAACTAAAGGTTGTAAGGCCAAAGATCAAAGGTCATTAGTCAAAACATTGAACTATATCATTGAAAGTTACATGTAAGATTCTTACACAACTCACAACAGCAAAAACTGGTTAATAATTAACAGGTTAAATCAAAGGACTATGTATGGTTTTGCCTGTTTTTGGCCCCCAAATCCATCAAATTTTAAATTTCATTATTGAACACTCAAATAATATTATTTCAAATATAGATTACATCCCTCATGCAATTGTAATAATATTTATTTGTTATTTGTGCTATGGTTGCCATGGTAACCATCCGAAATATGCATAAATTATGCAAATGTAAATATTTGGTCTATTTTGGTCAATTTTTACATAGATTTTCACACAGCAACCATAGAGCGCATTCTTGAACAAAGTTTATATTTCTCCTAAAGATGTGGTATAAGTGCCCACATATTCTCATTTGATATTAAGTTTGTTCAAGAATGCGCTCAATAGTTTCTAATAGAAAAACTATCCAAAAAGTGGCCAAAATTGACTAAATGGTCAAATTTCCCTAATTTATGCATATTTGAGATGGTTTCCATGACAACCAGAGTTGAAACAACAAATAATTATTGTTTCAGTTTTATCAGGGATGAACTCCATATTTGAAATACATTAATTTGAGAGTTCAATAATTTGCTTCAAAATTTGATAATTTTGGGGCCAAAAAAGGCCCAAACCATATATAGTCCTTTTACAATATATAATTTAAGAAAACAAAAGTTATTTTAAAATACATTTATACCCAGGACCGATTAGTTATATCATTTAAAATGATATCAGCAAGCATTTTGAGTATTGCTGAAGCAATACATGCAATTCTTATTTACAACATATTTAAAAGAAAAAAAATAACTATTTCTTCAGGTTATTGTTGACCAATTCATCTGGAGACTGAAATGATAAAGGGGAAGGGCAACACAATGATAGAAAATAATCCCGAAACACTTGAAATTCAAAAATAATGAACATCAAACAATGATTAAAACTTTCCAAAACCAATATTCATCTTTTCACAATACAACCCCAAATTCACAAGAGACCCTGAAACTTTCCAGAGTAATAAAAAGAGATCTTTTTAGTAATGAAACATGACCTTTATCCCCGAAAACACATTTGAACTCTTCCAACTCAAAGGTAGGAATAGTTCATATTGAAATTTCAAGGGGGTTAAGGGTCAATCTAGCTTACCTTAAACAGAACTTGATTATATATACTAAAACATTTGTTTGCCAAAACAAGTTTCCTTAAATTTTGAAGTTAACAAAGAAACTAAGAAACAAATTATACAAATTATACATGTTCTTGAAATATATCAAATCTAAAAATAATTAATGAATTGACAACATTTAACCTAAAAGAGCTTTATCTTATTATTGTAATTCCTAAATGTTTATAATGAACTATTCCCACTTCTGAATTGGAAGGGTTCAAGTGTTTCTTTAGGGGTGAACGAGTTAATGAAAACTTATCAAAATGGTGGACAGCATCAGTAGCAAGCCATATTTAATCAGCATCTGTGATTGGTTAAAACAGATTACGATGATAATGTTTTAGCAAAATAAGGATAAAATTATAACTTTGTGAACTTGGGTTTGAATTAGTGAAACAGCAGAATTATACAACCACAGCATTACCAGAACATAACAATACAAAGTTGGACCCATGCATCACGACGCCATGCCGACTTACCTTCAAGTTCATCTTTTTAAATCCAGCCTTCATATCAAAGGAGAAGAATCTCATTTAGTACAGCATCATTCATTGGTCAATGTTACACAGTACACATGATTTCATTGGTCGATATTACAGTACAGCATCATTCATTGGTCAGTGTTACAGTACACAAAATTTCATTGGTCTATATTACAGTACAGCATCATTCATTGGTCAATGTTACACAGTACACAAAATTTCATTGGTCGATAGTACAGTACAGCATCATTCATTGGTCAATGTTACACAGTACAAAAAATTTCATTGGTTGATATTACAGTACAGCATCATTCATTTGTCGATATTACTGTTCACATAATTTCATTGGTCAATGTTAAAGTACAGCATCATTCATTGGTCAATGTTACAGTTAGTACACATAATTTTATTGGTCGATATAAAAAAGTACAACACATACCACTTGTTGAGATAAAATTTTTAAGAATCCGATCTCGGTAAGAAACTCTGCACAAACATTATATTCATCTATTCTTTCTTTTTAAACACAAATATCACAAAGAATATTTCAGCAGTTGATGCTTTTCGTTTTGATATATTCATAAGTGAAAATTCACTTTTTTGTTTGACACATAAGTTCAGATCATACAAACACTGGTCAATGCCATCAGCTAAGCGGATTACTAATGTTTTTCAATTAAAGTGAAGATAAACTTGCAAACATATCCACTGTCTTTGTATTTATAATCATACAAAATTGTTCTACTTTCAGTTGCATTTTGCTTATGGACTAGGAACACAACAATTTTCTCTCATGAGTTATCACCTGAGTTTCTCTTCAACCCTGAATTTCATAATTATTAAATTAATGATTGGTGGTCTTTCAGTACAGGTTTCACTAATACACACGTCCAATGAAGTAGAATCTCCACCTTCCTAACAGGACAAATGTACCACTGGACCGAGGTTCAAAACCAAAACCTCTAGACCCTAGACATGCAGACGCTTAACCAATTGAGCTATATGTGGTTGCTGGCGATCGACCCGGTTCAGATCCACTACATCCCTCCTTCCTTTAACAAATCTTTGGCCCCAAAGACACACAAGACATTATACCACCTTCCGTGGGTATACTAATTTAGTAACAGGTGAGGGAAATTATGCACAGCACAACTCAGGTTTGAACCCAGAACCTTTCCAGTTCTAGACAAACTCTCAACTGTTGAGGTATAATCTGGTGGCCGATAAATCGACCCAGTCTCACTACAGATCTGTTACACGTACTAATATTCCTTTGTGTGTCCAGAGAGGTAAGAAAGCCAATGTAACGGCGACAAATCGTATTCACGCATACGTCAACACATCCACGAAGATTATTGTATAACTTGAGAATATCTCATCATATTATACCTGAATATCACTGTTGATGAGGCGAAAATGATAAATTCATATTCCTTACAAAATCATCCTTTCTCAAACAAATTAAATGTTACGCAGAAAACATCAAGGTTTTCTAAAATAATTCAAAAACGCGAATCACTTAATTACATGCACTCAACCTTGCCGAAATCAAATCTTCTGTGTAAGGCTATAGCTGGCCAGAGTAGAAATGAAATAATTCCCTATTAAAATCCTGGATCAAGATGAGGTGTAGAGTAGTTAGTTACATTCTCACAAGGGTGACAATTAAAACAATCCAGTTTTGTGAGCAGAGTGTCACGAAGAAATCTCCTTTCATCAGAAACACTTTTCGCTGTATTTGTAAATTAGCATGAATTTGAAGTACTTGGATGGCTTCAATATCAGCAGAGTAAAAACAACTCATTTAAACTCAGGAGAAACCATTAAATTATGAGACTTTTAACTGTAGTGTAAATACCTAAAACAACTTCTATATAACCAGGTCTCAATATGGTACCAGAGACCTGCTTCAAATCTTTCTAAAATCCTAAATACACCATAACCTTTTACATATTTTGAAAGGTTTAGATGCTGTTGTCCCTACTGACTATAATAAGACCTCCCAACTGTTTTCATGTCTGACTGGTCCACTTTTCACAAGGGGTGTTGAACTAGAATCTGTAGAGACATTAAATCGGTAACACAAATATACGAAACATCAAACGTAACACTGACATGAAGTATCTTGTAAACAAAACACTGACATTAATGTTCACAAATTTTGATTACTGAAATTCCGCAAAATATAAAATTGGGAAAAACTTTGTCCAACAGTCCAGTAAGTACAGTAGTTCTCCGGCAATAAGCCCATGCTTAGGTAATATGCCCACCCTCCACTGTTGACCACCCCCTATACATAGAGGGATGTCTGGTAATAAGCCCACCTCCTACTTCTGACCAACCGCTATACACAGGGGGTGGGGGTGTCTGTTAATAAGCCCCCCCCCCCTTTGACCACCCTATGCATTGGGGGATGTTTGATTATAAGCCCACGCGTGTCTTTTAGGCCTCAGCCGACCTGTCAAAGTTGGGAGTTGGATGTCTTGCCAGATCCTTAATTTGACTTTCAGATATATCAACTACATGTTGTCTATAAATAACAAGAAGTTAATTGCTGACCAAGCGGATCGTATATACCCTTCTGAACTTGAAATAAAGGACACAACAGACTCTTCTATATCAGCTGCTCACCTCGATATCTACTTAACCTATGACCAACATGGACAGCTTACTACTAAGCTATTTGATAAACATGGCAGTTTCATTTTTTTATTTTTTGATGGTAGCGTCCCTGCTTCTCCAACATATTGTGTTTACATGTCGCAGTTTATTCGTTATTCTAGGGCTTGTTCTAAATATACAGGTAGTGGTTTCGTGATAGATATCGGTTGTTGACAATTAAACAAACTTTCCACACAGGGATTTGAATTTATGGTAATTTAAGATGTAACCCCCACCCTTTATGATGTAATGAGTTCCCTATCCGTTATAAATACGCAACCAGTAAGTGTCAAGCTTACGTCATAATTAAGTCACCACCATAAAAGTAGTTTAAGGGAACAACAAATGTTCTTCTTATTAGTTGCTCAAGTTTCACACATTCCCAAGCACCCAGGGCACAAATCAGATTTTTTATGGTAATGCTAAATTGTAAATGTAATATTATGACATTCGTAATTAAAGAACATTTACATCCTCTGTCGGGATCAGCCATAAAATTTGTTGTACTCCGACTTTCAACAGGTACAATTTGAATTAACTTTGACACTTACGAACCCCCTACTATAAAGGCCCTGACCCGGCATGTTGTACAAACTATAATAATCTCCATACATAAAATCACTGAGGCGTAAATGACAGCTCTAGATCGGTCATGTGTGACAATTTTTACTTATTTGACAAAACGTCACATCATTCCTGTGATAGAAGTATCAGAATGCCTTGTAATTCTAGTTGATGAATCATAGCTCTCTAGCATTTGAAAAGTCATACTGACGAACACAATTTGCCTCTGTAACTACCTCTACACTTTTACCTTTACGAAAAAAACCTTAATTCATTTTCAATAAAGGAATTATTCAAAATTTGAATTGCTTGAATAGACAAAATTATTGATAAATGTTAATTAACTCATTCATCCCTAAAATTTCACAATGAACTAGTCCAACCTTTGACTTGGAAGAGTTCAAATGTGTTTTCAGGGGTGAATGAGTTAGGAAAGCAACATCTGAAAGATCTGTAAATTTATTGAAGTAAGTGAAGAATATTTTTGCTAAATATTTTCAAAACAGCACCAAACTTGAGAACTTGACCCGACAAACTTCACAACTTCGCCCCATTATGCAGACTCTGCCTATCCATAGAAGGTCTACTAGCCCCCAAGTTCTAATGAAGAATTTCTCAACTGACTTTTACTTCTTACTTATCTCCTCCTAGTTCAGATTGTAGAAATCAGACAACCCCGTGATCAGTTTTTTTCTAAATTTTTTTAATATTTTGTAATATTCTAGAGGTGGGGGGCTATAGTCACACTGATTAAGGTCCTGAGCTCAAACTTGAATCTCCTCTACATCCTAGAAACAGTGACTTCAGCTCAAAATTTCTTCTCCATTTGTGCAGCTGAATGCATGGTAACCACGAAATTCTGGTGGAAAATTTGTCACACTTAAAATTAATAACATACAGAATTGCTATTTCATCATCTCCTGGAAAACAATAAGTTTCAATACAATCCTATTACATACAAAAAACGTAGCAACTGGATTTTGATTTTAGTTAAATCACCCCTGAAGATACATTTGAACTTTTCCAACTCAATGTTTGGAATAGCTCATTATGAACTTCCGGGGATGAAAAAGTTAAATCTTACAGCTAAATCTACAATGATAACTCACCTCATCCAGTTCTGTGTCGCTCTCCATTTCCTTCAGTTTCTCCTTGGCTCGACGACTCGGCGACTTTGATCGTCTCTCAGCCGCGGGACTGTTTGGATCGCTCTTACTGAAAAGTCGAAGGTACTTGGTAAACATTTAATGATCTCTCTTTATTAAGAAATTGCTGGAAACAATTTTTTTTTTTCAAAATTAGAATTCCTCATCCACTTTTTAACGGAATCCCTTTTTCTTGATGTCTCGACTCGGTAAAATAAAATTTGAACTTGGCTCAATTCTTGGGGTTAATGATTCTGTTCAAAAACACCCTAATGCACATAGTCCATTCTCAACAATTCACAACTCAACTTCGGACATTCTAATTTTTGTTATATCATGATCTGAAGCAAGTAAAATATTTTATTGATCAATTCCTGTTCCTATGTACAGTTCAACAGTTACTACATCTAAAACATTCTTTAGCTTTACCTTATAAACATACCTGGACGAGTTTTCACCCGTACCTAATTAACAAATTACATCTATTTATACTATAATTACCACAAGGCTCTAAGAATGAAACAGACTTTCTAATGGCCGTCTATGAACTGTGGTGTAATGATTTAGGTTGTCACACATGTTAAGCACTGAATCTAAATAATTAATCAGCTTTCTGAATCAAAGAAATTCTCACAATATGGACGACAAAATAATCTGTAGTGGAAATTTTGCAACAGGAATAATTCATTTTAAGATTACGACCCAAAATTCGAAGATTACGACCCAAAATTCGAAAACTATTCTCTATCTCTTTTAAACGTTATCTAACGAACTTTTCAAAGAATGAATTATGAACTACAATAACAATTACATATATCCTGTATGAGCCATTACAGTTCAATATGTAAACATAACAACAAACATATTCAGGTAATAATATACTGTTTATATATACAATCACTGCATAAAGTTCAAATCATGTTCAACTATTTTTCATTATACAGTACGCTTCAGGTGATATGGTAGTCAAACGCGCGCGGAGCGACAATCCCGCTCACCTGTCGCTCGTAGCCGCGGGATGACCGCAGGCGAAACTCCGGCCGTCCAGGTAAGATCCGCTGGCCTTAGCCCCCCGCGACTATCCCGTGGTCATGGGTGATGGGGATTAACTTTGGTCAGAAATTAGGCCTACAGTGTACAGTAACTTGTACGATGTTCAATGCCGGAAATATGATCGACAAACGTATCGTGACAGAAAGCGCTACTCGAATTCGGCGGACGGAAAAGAAATAACGCTATCAAATATGCACTGTACTGTACTGTACTGTAGGCTAACTGTCTGTAATCCCCGGGAAACAAACATTTTGCAATGAACTGGACGACTGTAAACAAATGCATCTCACAAGAACATTCTCCATTCAAATTTACGATCAAATACCATTACGTTTCGTCAATGCCGTGGTTTCGTGATGGTTCTACCCCAAAATAGACAGTGTACCTGATACGCAGGTGTCGATCAGTTCCACTAGATTACACGATTCTACTTCGAATAATACAAGATTATTGCATCTTTATGATTATGCACATTAACATTATATGTTTTTCCGTGTACACCATGTCGAAAGTTCTCAAAACTTACCGATCAACATTTATTTTTAACCGATCAACATTTATTTTTAACCCGTGACATCTAGCCTATCGGGGCTGACAATTTCTGGTCTGTTGCATTCTGAATGATTGGTTGGTTTGAAATGTCAATCACACCTGAACACAGTAGTCCTCGTGACATAATGGGCGGAGCTTACGCAATGCACCGCATCCTGTGACTGAACTAGATGATGGACCGTGTCGTCGAGGTGCCATTCACAATCAATTTATATAAATTGTGTTTAAAAATAACGACGGTCACATTGCGTAATGACAAAAAATATATATTATCAGGGACGTCATATACGTCCCTAATATTATTGATTATAAGTGGCAGTCTGCAGTTGATTTACATCATTATTTTAGCTATAACGTTGACTTCGATTACATGGACTTATTTCCTGTTATTTCGTACGTATAAATCGGAAACGGAAAGTATTACCTAATCGTAACTGTTATAGGTAATTCCTGGATTTGGTGTAGTTTGTTGAAAAATATAATATTTTGGTAATATTCTAAGGCAATTAGTCCAGTTTGTGTTTAAAGCTTTTACAATAGGAAATACACTTATACTAGAATCATATAAACCAGGGACGTATACATCCCTGTATAAACTAACAGCATCAAACCAACTACGTTTTGAAAGTTAACTGCAATGTAAGCTTTGTTTGATATACATTTATCCGTATTTCTTAAAATTTATATACCAAAAAAGTTACAGGCACGTACAGTATATCGTCCAACGAAAGGCCGTAAGGTCTCAATAACGGACGTACAACTATCGAAATCACTACGACACAGTATTAAAATCGAAATGAATCAAATCTTGGTTTTATTTTTCTTATGCATGTACTCCAGTTTATATTTTGTATATATTTATGATAACGTTAAATGTGGCTAAGAAGAGCCAGTGCTGGTCGCTTGATTAGTTCCACGAATCTGTCGACGTAATTTATAATACAAGCTGACAAAAGTTCAAAATGACTGTGAGAATTTGATCACGAGATTTTTTTACCAGACTTAATTGTAAATCAAATCTATATTTCATCAGTACGAAATAAAATGTTCCAATAATCATTATCTACACCAGGCATATCTGCATCTCTAAGTTGATAGTGCAATGTCAGCATTCCATACCACATTTTACTATAAACTTCATTTCTCCCGTTAATAAAATTTATTACAAATGCAACAGGAATTCGAACACAACTTTTGAAAACTTCACTTGTGTTCAATACACAAGCTTCCATATTCTATGTGTAATTAATATTTGATTAATTTATTATTAAAGAAATGCATACAAGACCCATTGTTCCAAACAAATAATTTTTTTTAACGTTTTCTCAAGAAGCCAAAAAGAACGGATACTGTTATCACAAAGTTGAGATTCGTTATTTGTTTCTAACTGTACAAGTATCGACACGGACTTGGATAGATAATTTCCCGTGCTGTCGACGATAATAATTGTACACTGAAAATACATAAATGAACACAGGTCATTCCCCCCTGAACTTTCATAATGAACTGTTCCAACCATTCAATCAGACCAGTTCAAGTGTGTCTTTATGAGCGAATGAGTTAAGGATCGACAATTTTACGACATCATATGGTAATTATTACAGTCCATTTTCGCCACACCTGTACGGGTATACACCCCAGGGCAAGTTTCACACCTGTTTCCTGGGGGTTGTTAAAACTGTGTTGTAGTTGATACTGTCCATTGTGTCAAACTGTTTTGATTGACAGGTGTTACGCTGACCCCCCCCCCCCCCTCTTCCTGTTAAATGCAAACAGTTTTACGATTTTAAGCGACTGCCAGGTGAGAGAAACCACGGTCAACAGTTAATTGTACGGTGCCTGTATAAACAATTTATTATTGTGTGTATTGTCTGAAAACAATGTTTGACGATAGGTGAAGGGCAAAGGGAGTGAGGGGTACGGGCTCAGCCATTTCCCGTGGTTTTTTTTGCAATTTTGCTGTTAGAATAAAAAAAATGTGTTTTTTTTTTATAATGGTACGTACACAAGAAAAAGTTTGGATTAAAATACACGTATCTTATGATTATTTTTTTTCCATTCATCAGAATATAATGTGTTTTTTTATTGTGTATAGAGCATTTCGTATCTGCAAGATGAAATAATAAATGGAAACGATTAGCGAGATTTGATCTTTTGACAACAGGCACCTGATAATTTTTTACAGCTAGTTTTGGACCTTAAGCCGGTGTATAGAGTATTTTATCAAAAATTTGACCTAAACCTCTCAAACATGTAAAATTTATAGGTCCAAAACTAGCTGTAACAAATTCTCAGGTCCCTGTGTTTGACTTCTTGGGTAGCTGTCACTCGTCAGTCACAGTTCGCTGCATCCATGGGTTTAGTAAGCTTGTGCAAAAGATCCGCCAACATTTTGATTTAAAACTAGCCAAAAATTAACCTCCGCTTACAATATGCATACTGTCAGAAGACCAAAGTGTTCAAGATTGTTCCATATATATATATATATTAGTTTTCTGTAAATGCAAAAAAGATGAGTTTGTCCAATACATTAACACAATAAAAAGAATAGTAAAGCTAACCAAGCTTTCACAACTTGAGACACCTGTTAGCTGGGCTGCAGAGCTCCTTGCTGTAGGTCAAAGGTCCCCGCCGCGGCCGGTAAAAAAATCAAACGCTTTCTACCCTCTGGCAGAATATGGACTAGCTAATTAAGTCAGGTATGGACCAAGTATTCTGTATTTTAGGGTTGAAAGCATGACTCCAAATCCGTGAGTGCCGTGTTTGTTTTGTGCATTTGTCAAGATCGGAGGCGAAAGGGACACATGACTTTCACTTCGATAACGAATGATTGGAGAACATACGTTTTTTTTCCCGTTAACTGTTTCTTAATATTTCCTTTCAAAAAAATGTTTTTGAAATACCAAAACATTTTGGCACGGACGTAAGTAAATTAGCAATCTTATTCCGTACTTTTGGCTTCACCTTTATTGACCTCGCATTACGTAATGTAAATCATCGGCGGATTTTGCCATTGAAAATTTTCGATTATATGATAAAACAACATTTCCAAACAAGGGACTTCTTTTAACAACTGCATTATAGGCTTGTGTTACGCATATACAATACGTTAACTTAGCAATTTTAGCTTGCGTATTGATTGTTTTATTAACCATTTTCACCTGATGATCTGACGTGAACATAAACAATACGACACGACACGTTTTACGTCTGTATTAAATTTCATAAAAAAACACATAAAGATGTGTATAACATTCAGTTATCCTGGACTGTCGGTGTTCACCTCACAGTAGTAAGTGGCAGATAGACTTAATCCCCAACGCTGGACCGCGCGCTGGGAGCGGGACCCCGCGACTTTGCTCAGGTGATTACTCCGAGGAGTTTTAATCCCCTCCGCTCCGGCGGCGGCTTTCGCCCGCGGCGCGTTTGAGTACCAAATCACCTGAAGCGTACTGTATATCATATAACTACATTAGTTTGGTGGTGGTGGTGGTGGGGGGGGGGGGGAGATGCTTATTACCAAACGTGGGCTTATTGCTAGAAAACTACTGTGAAGAGTTATACTTCTTACTTAAATATGTATATATTTAGATTTTTTTTACATTCTTGGAATAAGAGGTTGTTACAAAACTGAAGTTTTAAATGACTAGGAGGGACTGGGAGGGTGATGGGTTGCTTATTATATTTATTACCAGACGCCGGCTTATTGCTAGAGAACTACTTTTAAGAGTCACACTTTTAAAATTTACATTTGTATATATATATTTTTTTAATTTTGCTACATTCTTGGAATACGTTCTTTACAAAACTGAAAACTTGACATTTGATTCGCTTTAATCTTGAAAGTCTGACCAATAGCAAGATCAATACTTGTTGTTTTAAGATTACGGAGAAACAACACCAAAAGCAAAGACAATCAAGTTGAATGTTATGCTGTTACACATTATCTTTTGTGTCAAAGAGCTCAAGATTAAAGGTATGCAGAATTCTGTAACCTTTACCACAAGCAAGTCTTCTTGAATCATCTTAATTCTAAATGCCATGACATTATACCTGTGCGTATTCCAAGTTTTAAGACACTTTCAAAACCCTATCACTGGATTTCAAAGATGTCGGTGGTAGTTAGATACATTGAAATATTTTCTTAGTTCCTTTTAAACCTCTTTCAATCCGAAGGCCATGAATTGTTTTTGATACTTAAAGGGAAATTTCTGACCAGCACGTTTGAAGCCACTATGGAAGACAGCTGGGACTATTTCAGTATTACAAGCTTACTGATTCATTATTTGAAAACTTTGCAATCATATCTTTTGAAAATATGATAATAACTGGTAACTATTTAAAATCAGCATCTGATGATATAAGGATTAAAACAAAGCACTAGAGCCCAGGCCCAGGTTTCATCAACGTTCCGTAACTTAAGGAAATTCCTTAACTTAAAATCCCCATAGGAAAGCATTACAAAAGTTAAGGAGCAAATCCATAGTTAAGGAACTTTCCTTAAATTCTGTAATGCTTTCCTATAGAGAATTTTAAGTTAAGGAATTTCCTTAAGTTAAGGAACATTGATGAAACTGGGGCCTGTTGTTCAAAAGCTTGTCAGCTTAATCACTGTTCAACAACATTTTTCAATCTTTACTGATTCAGTCAATATACAAGGTGCAAACCCAAAAATGTCGCATGTAAATATACTGTACTAAATATCTGGTATCTAGAAGGTTGTAAACTAAGGTTTGATTTTAAAGTTACAGGAGAAATGAAACTTTCACTAATCCCTGACTAAGCTAATCATCTTCTGAACAACTGAGCCATAACAGAATGGAAATATTTTATTAACTGAAACTGACTATTGTAAAAATTTAAAAACTTTACAAAGAACTTTGTTAAGCTGACCAGCCTTTTGACAACTTTGTCCCGGATTCAGAGACGTAGGATATCAGTGACTCTCTCTCATTATTCCTCTATCACACAGATTTAAGTACTTTGTTAAGATGACCAGCCTTTTGACAACTCTGGCCTGGATTCAGAGACGTAGGATATCAGTGACTCTCTCTCATTATTCCTCTATCACACAGATTTAAGTACTTTGTTAAGCTGACCAGCCTTTTGACAACTTTGTCCCGGATTCAGAGACGTAGGATATCAGTGACTCTCTCATTATTCCTCTATCACACATATTTAAGTACTTTGTTAAGCTGACCAGCCTTTTGACAACTCTGTCCTGGATTCAGAGACATAGGATATCAGTGACTCTCTCTCATTATTCCTCTATCACACAGATTTAAGTACTTCGTTAAGCTGACCAGCCTTTTGACAACTCTGTCCCGGATTCAGAGATATAGGATATCAGTGACTCTCTCTCATTATTCCTCTATCACACAGATTTAAGTACTTCGTTAAGCTGACCAGCCTTTTGACAACTCTGTCCCGGATTCAGAGACGTAGGATATCAGTGACTCTCTCATTATTCCTCTATCACACAGATTTAAGTACTTTGTTAAGATGACCAGCCTATGACAACTTTGTCCTGGATTCAGAGACGTAGGATATCAGTGACTCTCTCTCATTATTCCTCTATCACACAGATTTAAGTACTTTGTTAAGATGACCAGCCTTTTGACAACTCTGTCCCGGATTCAGAGACGTAGGATATCAGTGACTCTCTCATTATTCCTCTATCACACAGATTTAAGTACTTCGTTAAGCTGACCAGCCTTTTGACAACTCTGTCCCGGATTCAGAGACGTAGGATATCAGTGACTCTCTCTCATTATTCCTCTATCACACAGATTTAAGTACTTTCACTGATAATTCTGCACCATTAATTATTTAGCAGCTATTTCAGGTAATCAATTAAGCGTGGGATTGGTTTCATACTCTGGATCAGGTTTATCAGCCAAGCCTGACAATATCCCACGCCTGACATTTGTACCCTCAGCCTGCCTATTGTTGGCTTCAAACTTGACCAACTGGCGGACTTCATTGATTTCAATTTCTTCATTAACCCACTCACCCCTGAAATTTCATAATGAACTATTCCAACTTTGAAATTGGAAGGGTTCAAAAGTGTTTTTAGGGGGTGAATAAATTAATGTAGTTTAAACTTATTCACCCCTGAAATTCCATAATGTGATATTCCAACCTTTGAATTGGAAGAGTCCAAATGTGTCATTTAGGGGTCAATGAGTTAATTCCTGTCAATTCCCCATGAAGTTACCGGCACCTTCTAGGGACAAGTTCAATTGAATATCATGAATATTGTCAAATTAGTTATCATTATTCTCAACATTTAAAAACCTGATAGATATACAGTAAAACCCCATTTACTCGAACTGTTGGGGACCTGATAAATAGTTCGAGGAATACAGTAAAACCCCAATTACTCAAACTCATGGGACCTGATCAATAGTTCGAGGAATACAGTAAAACCCCAATTACTCAAACTCATGGGACCTGATCAATAGTTCAAGGAATACAGTAAAACCCCACTTACTCAAACTCGTGGGGACCTGATCAATAGTTCGAGGAATACAGTAAAACCCCACTTACTCAAACTCATGGGGACCTGATCAATAGTTCGAGGAATACAGTAAAACCCCACTTACTCAAACTCATGGGGACCTGATCAATAGTTCGAGGAATACAGTAAAACCCCACTTACTCAAACTCATGGGGACCTGATCAATAGTTCGAGGAATACAGTAAAACCCAACTTACTCAAACTTGTGGGGACCTGATCAATAGTTCGAAGAATACAGTAAAACTCCACTTACTCAAACTCGTGGGGACCTGATCAATAGTTCGAGAAATACATGGTATTCAAGTAACCCGAGGTTGGTTGAATATGTATGAACTTTGTCAGGATCAAACAAACTGTGCGACAAATGTGGGGTCATCAATTCGAGTAAACCGAGTTTGAGAAAATGGGGTTTCATTGTATCATATATTTCTGTTAAAATGTTTTTATGACTTTACATAAATTTTTGAATGGTGAGGTGTTCTATGACTTTATAAGATATATAAAAGTTGGTGTTTTTGGATGTTTTAAATACGTACTAGCTAGTGTTTTTGGACGTTTTAAAAACATACTAGCTAGTGTTTTTGGACGTTTTAAATACGTACTAGTTAGTGTTTTTGGACGTTTTAAATACGTACTAGTTAGTGTTTTTGGACGTTTTAAATACGTACTAGTTAGTGTTTTTGGACGTTTTAAATACGTACTAGTTAGTGTTTTTGGACGGTTTTCCGGTGAGGTTTTCTATGCTGTGTAAGGCACTGTCTCGTTCTGTTCTCAGTTGCTGTAGCTCCCGAAGGGCCTGGTCGCGTTCCTCGACTGCCTTCGCGTTTTCTCGTAGCACTGCGTCCCGCTCCTTCAGGGCCAACTCAAATCCCAGCTGTAGAGCTTGAGTGGGAGTCTTCTCATCAGCAATCGCTTCTGTAGAAAATAATCAACAGTTTCAGTCAAAACTTCCCTCAAACAACAACAGGCTAGTTCATATACATGTCAGATGAATTTGGCTCATTCGCCCCGAGATTTCATAATGAACTACTACTCAAACCTGTGATTTGGAAGAGTTCAAATGTGTCTTTTAGGGTAAATCATGAGGTCACAAAACTTCTGTTTTTACATCAATCCAGTTAAACAGATTTCAAACAACAACAGGCTAGTTCATATACATATGTAAGATTAATTTGACTTATTCGCCCCGAGATTTCATAATGAACTACTCAAACCTGTGATTTGGAAGAGTTCAAATGTGTCTTTTAGGGTAAATCATTAGGTCACAAAACTTCTGTTTTTACATGAATCAAGTCAAACAGATTTCAAACAACAACAGGCTAGTTCATATACATATGTAAGATTAATTTGGCTCATTCGCCCCGAGATTTCATAATGAACTACGTATACTCAAACCTGTGATTTGGAAGAGTTCAAATGTGTCTTTTATGGTAAATTATGAGGTTACAAAACTTCTGTTTTTACATAAATCCAGTCAATAAAATTTTCCTATTGTATGCTACAGACACTTCAGAGTATTACAACAGTCATTTTGTGCAACATTATATACAGCGATCAATTTACAATTTATTTTCATGGGTCCTTTTTGTAAATAATGCCGAAAACTATGGGTCCCACAATGTTAAATTGAAGTATTTCCATAATTTCTATGAGTCCTTTCATAATTTTATGAGTACTGGACTCAGGACTCGCCCGTAGATTGATCACTGTATATATAGAGAATTGTGTTATCCTGGAACATTCTTTTTTGTACGTTTTGCCAAATATTAACAAACATGTAAGCAACTTACGTACGTGTCAAACACAAGGCCCATGACTATATTAGCCATAATACATACCAACAGTTTCTGTTCAAATTGCCCAACATCGTGATTTAAATAAGCTTGTAAAAATATCATTTGATATTCTAAATATAGATGACCCTTAACCTCTAGATCTGCTCTTTCATTATTAGGTCTTGACTCATTTATCCCCGAAAATCCATCATGAACTATTCCATCCTTTGAATGGAAGAGTCCAAATGTGTGTTCAAGGGTGAATGAGTTAATTATTTAAGAGTTTAAACAAAATGGTGACATACAGATGGATAGAAAATCTAACCTCAATTTTCTGCAAATTTATGTACGCATGGATGATATTTGGATGATGACAATTTAAACGATATTTTCAAATTAAATACAAATTCTAAAATGAATTACTTAAAACTATCTTTGCTTCTTGGTATTCAGTGTACCTCATTTCTCAATCCTTCGATTTCGCGTCTCCAAGTGATTGTGTTTTAACATTGCAGATTAAATTGCCGTAAAGTTGATTCTAAAGAAATATTTTCGTGGGTCCAGGTCATTTCTCGGGTCAAATTACCATAATCTGTTGACGAGAGACCGCACACAATAAACTTTGACCTGATACTGCCAGCTCTCGGTTAGATGGCTGATGATGTCGCGCCCACGGAAACGTGTCACCGATCAGTGGATATTGTAGATGGCGGACATTGATCATATGGTCATTTGGTTCGGATATTGGTTTGGAAATTATTATAGGGTGTGTCTCAAAAGTGTGACCATACCATAATTATCATGATCCCAATACTTGTCATATCTTTCCGAGTTCAAACCTGTCCTTGATTTAAGACAAGTCTTAGGATTACAAATTAATCAAAAGTGTATTTCACATTGAACTTAGCTGTCGTATTTTGAGGTGAATTCCTCTTAATATTATGTTTTTTAAACCAATCACATAATCATAAAATATCCAGAAAGTAATGTCATTTCCATTGATTTAACCACAAAATATTGCATAGAAAATAACAAAACAAACATACTTTTTTCATGAAATAATGTTATCTATAGATTGAAACATCTTCATGTGTACATTGTGGAAATGTACTAGCTTTAGTGGCAAAAAAATGTTTCTCTTAATGTCACATTCCTGTTAATGTCATGTTTTTGTCTCACAAATGCAACATGATATAAAGAGGAATTCACTGTTATAGTGTTGGACAAGGATATGTAAAATACAGAAATTCTGTTACTGGGTCCCTGATACAAACCAACTGACCCCTGGAGCCGCGGCTAAATGACACTGACCATATGTCGGCTATCTAAGTAAAACAATACAACCCCATGACCAGACCGTAATTTAGAGTAATTGGACGGGTGGGGTCCCTCGATAAGGGGAGATAACATAATAATGGGAGATAACTCTGTATATACAATGCCAATTAATTAGTTACTTATAGGCGTATCTGCCTTAAGCCTCTCCGATGGCAGATTTTAGTCGGTTACACACACAATGCCTAACGCAGAGCTATTATGGAAAGTTTTAATATCATTATATTGATATAAAATTGACTAATTGAGACGTTGCATGTCAAGGCTGATAAAAAAAGAATTGCTGATACTGCAATTTTCATCAGGATGTATTTTTTGCATTTTCACCAGGATGTTTATATTTTTAAAGATGTGAACTTAATGTTACAGCATAAAAGTATTAATATAATCTTTTAATTATTTTTTGCCAATTTCAATATTGTCCTGCTTACAGTAATATTAAAATGTCCACCAATCAACTTCAACACTGTTTTATCTTTAATTTTTTAACACCCCTGAAATTTCATCATGAACTATTCCAACCTTTGAATTGGAAGAGTTCAAATGTGTATTCAGTGGTGAATAACCCTAACACTCAAAATCTTTAAATCTTGAACACAAAATTCTCCAGTAAATGGATAAGGAAAGTTTTTCTCAAAGATGAGAAAAAAAAAAAGATTTCAGTATATACATACAAATGTATAGCTGTCTTTCTATTGTATGTAAATAAGTAGGTCTAATGCTTTATGTGAAGGGTACAGTTTCCTATTGTCAAATAAAACTGTTTCTACCAGGTCAACCCCTAATTATCTTTCCTTGTGACCAGGTCTTTCTTTTCTGAAATGATGACTAACACTGGGCAGGGTATAGTATAGAATTGTTATTGTTGGCTGTCAATTGGTGAAATATATGGTCTGGTGGCTAGGGACAGAGGTCAAAGTTCAGAGGTCATAACAGCAGGGGTCAACAGAAAGCTAAAACCAGCTATTATCATAAGTAGCGACTTAGGAGAAGAAAGCTTATCCTAATACATTAGGTCATTAAGTACTAGTGTCGCATGTTCACATAATCCAGACACCCATTCTATAGATTTACTTTATGTGCATGGTCCCATACCAACACTGTTTGTAATATATTATAAATCGATTCAAATTTCTTGATACAGTCGAACCTCGTCAGGATTTTCCCTCGCAACCTCAAATTTGATGAATTTAGGGAGTCCTGGGACTCCCAATTACAAATAATGTATAGTAAAGATTTATCATTTTCGGGAGTCCTTTTGGCAATTTTACGAGTCAAAATGGAGGTTTTGCGAGTCAGGGAAAACCCTGTCTCGTTATCTCAAGGTCAGCCAGACATGTTCAAGTTATCTAAGTATTCAAGATTGAATATTAAGTGTGCAGTTTGCATATTAAGTGTGCAGTTTGAATATTAAGTGTGCAGTTTGAATATTAAGTGTGCAGTCTGAATATTCAATGTGCAGTTTGAATATTAAGTGTGCAGTTTAAATATTGAGTGTGCGGTTTAAATATTAAGTGTTCAGTTTGAATATTAAGTGTGCAGTTTGAATATTAAGTGTGCAGTTTGAATATTAAGTGTGCAAATTGACCAAGACAAGACACCAATGAAATGATTCAAATTAAACCAGGTCTTCGAGTTGGCAACACAACGAACATTTCTATAGTGCACATTAGCGCTCCATATTGAAAATGTTTGTTGCCAACTGCAGGCATACTACCGTATATGCAGTCAAAATAAGGTACAATCTATATATTTACATAATTATTAATTTTCAAGTACATGTATTATACGTAGAAAAAACACTTGAAGGGGGTTGCTACGGTCATCAATATATTGGTAGGTTTAGAAAATACACAGTGAACAACATCTTTTTTCTTCATATCATCATATGTAAAATTTGGTATTAAATAATATTACTAGTACTTTGAATGTATTTCTTTATTTATAACGGTCGTTATGTACACGCATTGACACAGTGATCTGGCAGTGATGCGGTCCGACATAGGATGTCACGACTGCAGGGCGCCGCCATGTTTGCGTTATCTTCAAAGAATTTCGAATGCGTATCATTGGAATCAAAAGTTTGCCAGAAACTATTTATTATATAATCTAACGGTATTCCGTATATGTTCCATGTTTCAAAATCTTGAAGGAACGAAACAATGCCCGTCAGTGAATACTTATTGTTCTGAAGCATGAACGACGCCATATTTGAACAAATATCAATCCACCGAGCCTTTTTTCGTTGCGTATACGCTAATATAGTTTAATATTGCCTATTCCCGCAATGGTAAACATTTTCAGGTTATATTGTATAACCTCAAAAATCAGACAACGCAAAAAGTGATGACGTCATATACCGCCTTATTTGGCGCGGTATTTTGTAATCAAACTTCTGATTGGTTGAAGTTGTTTTGCGGTGAAATTTATGCACATGATTGTGTATTTTGCAAATCCATTCGATTTTTGTTATAGTTAATACGAAAGCATTGTATAAGACGTATGTCTCATATATGTATCTTCGGAATTGAAATAATAAGGAATAACCACAATATTTTTTAGGGTTATATGGTATATACCGAAAAAACTGTGTGCACTTTTTTGCATAAACCGTTTCGCGGATTTATGCAAAGTACACACATTTTTTTCGGTATATACCGTATAACCCTAAAAAATATTGTGGTTATTCCTTAAATATTTGCAGTCAGAGATTACTTAGCCCAAGAAGGGAGTGGTGTAAATATATCGTAATTATGTCATATAATCATATATAACCACTCCAGTGTTATGGTCTCATAACACCGAACTGACCTTCGTAATGTAATATATATATATATATAGTGGCAATGCAGAGCAAATGTAAATATAGAAAGATAAACAGTATAAAACAAGAACTTCTGCACTGCTTGGCTGGAGATTTCTATGTTACAGCATGTTGATGAAACCAAGGCCTGACATGTGAAGATATTACATGTACAACAGTATCCTACATACATGATGTACCTATCTTGTCTGGTAACACAGTCTCTGTGATCAGGCTATTGGACCTGTTTATAAAGCTTTATCAGCTTAATAACAAAAATACTTCATTATAATCCAGGATACAATTTGAAAACATTTTTCAAAATGAAAAATCATCACCATTAAATTTAATTTATACAAAAACCATGCGAGTTCTATCATAAACATTTTAAAAATTCATGAAAAAAAAATTCAAATATTTTTTATTCCTTAAAATTCAAGTTCAAGTTGATAAAACTTCAAAGAATTCGCAGACTGGAGCTAATGATGCATATAAATCAACAAGCGTGACATGTGCATCAGGTAAGGTTAAAGGTCATTGAGTGCACTTACATCAACAGTGCAAACACAGTACACATTGTACATATATACCTATTGAATTGAGAATTTATTTTTGAGAAAGGGAAAGGATGGAGGGGCTCGGCAAATGGAGGGGGGTAATGGAAAAGTAGAATGTTGGGAGATAATTGAAGGGGAGGAGGGGCAGGAATAGAGAAAGGGAAGGAGGGATACAGGCTAATTGAAGGGATGAGAGATTGGACTAATGAAAGGGGGATGAAATTGATTGAAGGCGAGGAGCTTATGGAAGGGGTGGACAGGAGGGTTGAAATCAGGAAGGAGGGCAGGGCTGATGGAAGGGGAGGAGAGATGGGGTAATTATATGATGGAAGGGGTGGATGTGAGGGTTGAAAGGGAAGGAAGGACAGGGCTGATGGAAGGGGAGGGGAGATGGGGTAATTATATGATGAAAGGGGTGGATGTGAGGGTTGAAATGGAAGGAGGGGCACGGCTGATGAAAGGGGAGAGGAGATGGGGTAATTATATGATGGAAGGAGTGGACAGGAGGGTTGAAATCAGGAAGGAGGGCAGGGCTGATGGAAGGGGAGGAGAGATGGGGGTAATTATATGATGGAAGGGGTGGACAGGAGGGTTGAAATGGAAGGAGGGCAGGGCTGATGGAAGGGGAGGAGAGATGGGGGTAATAATATGATGGAAGGAGTGGACAGGAGGGTTGAAATGGAAGGAGGGCAGGGCTGATGGAAGGGGAGGAGAGATGGGGGTAATTATATGATGGAAGGAGTGGACAGGAGGGTTGAAAGGGAAGGAGGGGCAGGGCTGATGGAAGGGAAGGGGAGATGGGGTAATTATATGATGGAAGGGTGGACAGGAGGGTTGAAAGGGAAGGAGGGGCAGGGCTGATGGAAGGGGAGGAGAGATGGGGGTAATTATATGATGGAAGGAGTGGACAGGAGGGTTGAAATGGAAGGAGGGGCAGGGCTGATGGAAGGGGAGGAGAGATGGGGGTAATTATATGATGGAAGGAGTGGACAGGAGGGTTGAAATGGAAGGAGGGGCAGGGCTGATGGAAGGGGAGGAGAGATGGGGGTAATTATATGATGGAAAGAGTGGACAGGAGGGTTGAAAGGGAAGGAGGGGCATGGCTGATGGAAGGGGAGGGGAGATGGGGTAATTATATGATGGAAGGGTGGACAGGAGAGATGAAGGGGAAGGAGGGGCAGGGCTGATGGAAGGGGAGGAGAGATGGGGGTAATTATATGATGGAAGGAGTGGACAGGAGGGTTGAAATGGAAGGAGGGGCAGGGCTGATGGAAGGGGTGGGGAGATGGGGTAATTATATGATGGAAGGGGTGGACAGGAGGGTTGAAATCAGGAAGGAGGGGCAGGGCTGATGGAAGGGGAGGAGAGATGGGGGTAATTATATGATGGAAGGAGTGGACAGGAGGGTTGAAATGGAAGGAGGGGCAGGGCTGATGGAAGGGGAGGAGTGTTGGGGGTAATCATATGATGGAAGGAGTGGACAGGAGGGTTGAAATGGAAGGAGGGCAGGGCTGATGGAAGGGGAGGAGAGATGGGGGTAATTATATGATGGAAGGAGTGGACAGGAGGGTTGAAATGGAAGGAGGGCAGGGCTGATGGAAGGGGAGGAGAGATGGGGGTATTTATATGATGGAAAGGTGGACAGGAGGGTTAAAAGGGAAGGAGGGCAGGGCTGATGGAAGGGGAGGGGAGATGGGGGTAATAATATGATAGGCGTGGACGGGAAGGTTGAAATGGAGGAGGGGCAGGGTTGATGGAAGGGGAGGAGAGATGGGTGTAATTATATGATAGGCGTGGACGGGAAGGTTGAAATGGAAGGAGGGGCAGGGCTGATGGAAGGGGAGGAGAGATGGTGTAATTATACATTGTATGATGGAAGGGGTGGACGGGAGGGTTGAAAGGGAAGGAGGGCAGGGCTGATGGAAGGGGAGGAGAGATGGGGGTATTTATATGATGGAAGGGTGGACGTGAGATTTGAAAGGGAAGGAGGGCAGGGCTGATGGAAGGGGAGGAGAGATGGGGGTATTTATATGATGGAAGGAGTGGACAGGAGGGTTGAAAGGGAAGGAGGGCAGGGCTGATGGAAGGGGAGGAGAGATGGGGGTAATTATATAATGGAATGGGTGGACGGGAGGGTTGAAAGGGAAGGAGGGCAGGGCTGATGGAAGGGATGGGGAGATGGGGTAATTATATGATGGAAGGGGAGGAGAGATGGGGGTATTTATATGATGGAAGGGGTGGGGAGATGGGGTAATTATATAATGGAAGGGGTGGACGGGAGGGTTGAAATGGAAGGAGGTGCAAGGTTGATAGAAGGGGGGGGGGGAGATGGGGTAATGGAAGAGGGGACCTATTGGACATTTCCGGTAATTGCAATTATAGAGATTCAGAGGCCTTGTTTGTATGACAAACATAAACCACTTCCTTTCTCAAACAATTATGGGGCAAGCAACCTTAAAGTTGGCTTTGATAAGAACTTGATAGTAAAGCTATACTTTAGTTAATACTGTTACATGTGCATGCCATAACACACAGTTGGGCAACATGACAAAGACAATTTAAATAAATAAATCTGTCTACAATACTCTGAGACCCCCCTCCTACACATCTACAATGAATTGATCCTTACATGGATTTAGAGTAGGTCTAAGCTGATATACAGGGGTGTACAACCATAGATACATGTAAGTATATACATAAACTCATCAAAAGCAATGGACCATGCAGCCTTAATCTTTTTAAGTCCCACACTTGCCTTCACATTTGAATTTAAAGATCAAGTATCCCTTTATATAAACAAGGATGCTGATCATGAGTTATTTATGGGCACGGATCACTTTGGGGCGAAATTTGGGGATTTTTACCCATATTTTCCCTGAAAAACTCATTGAAAATTCAAAATTGTATTCCTTTATATAGAAAAATCTCATAGATATTTTGCTGATCCCATGAAATCCCTCAAATTCACCCATAGGTTTTAAGAGTCAGAATTATCCCTGTATGGGAACACAAAAAGTCATAGTTCATGCAGAGTGACCAAACTTGCCTTCACGTTTTAAAAGATCAAGCCTCCCCATGATGTAAGTAGCCTTGAGGATGGGGAGTTATCTATATAGGAAACATAAAAAAGTAATGGCCCATGCAGCCTTAATCCTTTATCTATATATAAAGCTCATATATTAAGGACAGTGAGTTTAAATATCAGAGTTTACTATGTGAAAATCTCCCAATGAAAGTCCTTCAACTTTCATATATGGTACTTCGTGAGAATATTTAAAGGCCCAATATACGTAACTTGAAGCGGAAATCAAGCCTAATAACTTATTATATTTATAGATTTAGTTAAGATTAGCTGATATCAGCAATATTCAAGATGAATTCTTTCATGGTTATCGATACAGCAGCAGTTGAAACACGCTATTTGTAAACATGCGTCCACTTCGAACCATCTTCTACCTTCGGTTTGTTGTTGAAGTGGGCCCCACCTGAATTATTTTCAATTCTTTGGAATTTTTTGTCAAGAGTTGCTTGTTAGTTACCGCTCAGGTTTACTTCGTTTTAGGCTTATTATAATTGATTTTGCATGGTTATCAACTGGATTTTTTTTTCAGAATTTTTCAGAAACACGAAAATTTCCCTGAAGTTACGTATATTGTGCCTTTAATCTTTGGCACAAAAAAAAAATCTCATGATTTCTAACTTTGTTGAACTTTTGATAATTTTCGAAGTTCGCAAAACATCCAATTTTGTTACTTAAGTATTCTTCTTATTTCTGCAAAAGGACCCTTTGTCTTAATACCTGGTAAGTAAATGTTGATATATGCAACAGAATCTGTTTACATTAAGTCGAAAACCTCACAAATCTATCAAATATCATATGCTATACCTGATTATTTTCTATTTCTATTAGATCATACTTCCCAACTTTTTGAAATTTCCATGGGGGAGATTACGCGTGCTCAAAATTGAAAACATAAATAATATGTATACATTTACACCCAGAGAAAAAATAACACTTTTACATGGCTTCTTTTGAGCTCTTCTTTCAGATGAAATCATCAGATCTTTAAAAATAGGAACAGTTGAGCAAATTCCAAAGTTGAAAATGCAACATTTTAGGGTCCAAAATCGGGAATCTCCCTCCTAAATAGGGAGGTTGGCAAGTTTGTTAGATGTTTGATCCTTCAATAATTTAAACTTGTTTTCTTTACCTTTAAATCATGAGAATATTAATGTATAAATATAGTAGTTATTATAGATGATAGGAGATACAATATGATATAAATAATAATAAAAATGTCTTTAGCTATACAGTATGATTGACAAACCACACGGTAGGGATAGTTTATGTACGTGTGTAGGAGTGCAATGTCTATACATATATGAATACGTAATTACATATCTCATTAATATTCATGACAATCAATTAATATGCATACATGTATGTATACCTGTACATTATTGAAGCAGACATTATTAAAATTACAGCCTTACTATCACATCCTTCATCAAAGCCATCTTTAAGATTGCTTGTAATAGAATCAAAATTTATAAATAATCCTTGGAAAATCCAAGAATCTTTGCAGAAAGGGCCGTTTTCAGCCATTTTAGACAATCAAATTCAAGTAGGGTCATTCTATGTAAAATCAAAAGAAAACGGGAACATGGAGATGTAAATTTCAGCTTTGAGGGGTCAATCGTCACATGGTCCCCTCGTGGATATAAAATCCTCCCTGCTCATTACAAAACTCCTATAAACAAAATTAATATCATATTGATGAAGAATATTGAAAATATTTTTTTAAACTCCCACCTTAAAATCTTAACTTTTGGTACGGTATATTTAAGCAATGAATGTTTTAGCAAATGTTGTTACAGTCCTATAACACACATTGCTATTGATGACAAACTACATAAGGCCCCGGTAGGGCTTTATGTAAGTTTGTCAGCAATAGCAATGTGTTATAGGACTGTAACAACGTTTGATAAAATGTTCATTACTTACATGTATATTTACATTTTGATAGAATTATTGTGCTTTATTTAGTTTCTTCGGACCAATTTTGAACAGCAAATTAAGTGAAGACAACAAAGAAATTGATGGCGTCACAATAGATAATGATGACGTCACAATGCCAACTGCTGTTATAGTCTGAGGCACTGGGTGTTATAGGCGTATAACAGCAACTGCCTCTTAGCATTGTGTCAATGGAGAATTACAGAGCAAATGTAAACATAACAGCATAACATTAAAACCCACACTGATCTAGTGATAAAGATATGTCAGGTGAATGCAATCTGGATAACTGTGTTCAACTTTCACCCCAGCACAAACATAATGTATCGATGGATTATAAAATGTCTTGCAAAAACATGTTTTGATCTGCATGACAAACATGTGTACCTGCACATTCTAGATGCATGAGTTATATTCAAAGTCAGGTAAAAAATTATTTACTTTACTCTGTAATACCTTCATATTGCAATATATTCACCATCCAACACGGCATTAGCACTATGTGACCTTACATGAATTTAAGCCTTTGTCAAGTTGGCATTCATATTTCCTATGAATGCCAATTTAAAAATCAGAATTTTAAGATTTGATAAGCAAAATAATTTTGTTTATAAATAATGATGCAAATAGCCGAATTAATTTCGAAATATAACTTCTAAGTTTGAAAAACGAAAACAAAAATAGAAAAAAAAGAAATTCATAAATATGCATGTGTGCAAAATATACATGTCTGCACATGTGCATCTGCACCAAACATTCAGGTAGCACATGTTCAAACTCATGTACAATCAGCTGGAAGCTGGTAAAACAATGACATTAAATTCATATGTTTACACAAGTACAAGTACTACTTATTCATCCTATAATCTAACTTACCAACACTTACCGACTCAAAAATCACAATAAACTTCCTATAATCAACGTATTGAACTGTGAAGTGGGATTCTTAACATCCCGACAGACAGCTGACGGCCACCATCTTCTGATCAGGTGTTCAACTGTCACCGAACTCCGATCAAGATTCAAAAATCAGTTGGAGTCGTGCATGAGTAGGTCCAGTGTTACTACTGTGTGTACTCTCGGCTTACAACCCTCGGCTCACAACCTCGGTGTGTATATCTATATACACAGCACCAGCCGTGAGAGAAAATCTGTTTATAAATAGTCTATACTTGTAGATACCTGGCGTCCATACCGAAACTTAAATACGCTTTCTCTGACACGCATTGGTGACCCACATATAATGGGTCACATGATTTTTTACCTGGACAGGTAAAAATCTCGACTGGTTAACAAGGTTTAAACACGGCAGGTATCATAGAAGGTGTTTATACTACAGGACGGGGAGTAGACCTAAGACGTTTAAATATTTCTTCTTGGCCTAAGCCAGGAACTACTACCTCCTGAACTTTATTTAAAAGATTAGATAAAATTTTCTCAACAAAACTGGTTGAAAGGAAATTTTGAAGAGTCAGTTGAATATTTAAATCATTAATATATTCAGAAGTAAAACAGGCATCTAAAACTTATCAGGACCAGAATTTGACAAAGCTTGCTCTAGCTTATCAGGACCAGAATTTGACAAAGCTTACTCCATCCAGCATTTTTAATAAAGTGATTAGGAACAGTTAGTATACATGTATATACACACATAATAATTATTTGTTAAGCTGTAAAATATTATACAGAATTTATTATACTAATCTCCAGCCAGGTATCCTGAAAGATATAAATAGCGACCGTAATTTCTCGCATATTGTGCACACTCGCGTATAGTGCGCAGGTACTTTTTGGGGTCCAAAAATTGAAAAAAAAATCTTGGGAAAAAAAATGAAAAAAAAAATAGAGAAAAAACATCAAGTTGTTTGATAGCACCAACCAGTTAAGTCGCCAATTAAGGTTAATTAAACAAATACCTTTGAATGGTATTAAATGAAGACTAATACTAATCTTCAGCCAGGTATCCTGAAAGATATGAACAGCTAATGAAGACATAAAGACAACTTCCAAGTACAGAAAAGTACAACTTCACAAAGATACCATTATCATAAAGTTTAAAAGTATCAGTGCACATGGGGCTCGTGTATTTGTACAGCACATGTACAGTAGTATTACCTTGATGAAATTTTAATTCTATCTCTCTCTCAATCTAAATTGTGTATGTACCAAGAGGTTCGTGACAGAAACAAATTTTGAAATTTGATCTGAATTTTAGTCAAGGCCTATAATCAGATAAAATTTTCATACTTGTTACAAAAACTGTAACACAAAAACTGAAAAGAGGTTGACGCCATACTGGTGAAATAGTTATATTGCCTGTTCTACATGTGACAATTACAATGTACATGTAAAGGTGAAAGACAAGTTTACCTGTCCTACCTGTGACAATTACATGTAAAGGTGAAAGAAAACTTTACCTGTTCTACCTGTGACAATTACATGTAAAGGTGAAAGACAACTTTACCTGTCCTACCTGTGACAATTACATGTAAAGGTGAAAGAAAACTTTACCTGTCCTACCTGTGACAATAACATGTAAAGGTGAAAGACAACTTTACCTGTCCTACCTGTGACAATTACATGTAAAGGTGAAAAAAAACTTTACCTGTCCTACATGTGACAATTACATGTAAAGGTGAAAGACAACTTTCCCTGTTCTACATGTGACAATTACATGTAAAGGTGAAAGAAAACTTTACCTGTCCTACCTGTGACAATTACATGTAAAGGTGAAAGACAAGTTTACCTGTCCTACCTGTGACAATTACATGTAAAGGTGAAAGACAACTTTCCCTGTTCTACATGTGACAATTACATGTAAAGGTGAAAGAAAACTTTACCTGTCCTACCTGTGACAATTACATGTAATGGTGAAAGAAAACTTTACCTGTCCTACCTGTGACAATAACATGTAAAGGTGAAAGAAAACTTTACCTGTTCTACCTGTGACAATTACATGTAAAGGTGAAAGACAACTTTACCTGTCCTACCTGTGACAATTACATGTAAAGGTGAAAGACAACTTTCCGTGTTCTACCTGTGACAATTACATGTAATGGTGAAAGAAAACTTTCCCTGTCCTACATGTGACAATTATATGTAAAGGTGAAAGAAAACTTTACCTGTTCTACCTGTGACAATTACATGTAAAGGTGAAAGAAAACTTTACCTGTTCTACCTGTGACAATTACATGTAAAGGTGAAAGAAAACTTTACCTGTCCTACCTGTGACAATTACATGTAAAGGTGAAAGACAACTTTCCCTGTTCTACATGCGACAATTACATGTAAAGGTGAAAGAAAACTTTACCTGTTCTACATGTGACAATTACATGTCATGCCAACAGAAATATACTGGTTGTGGTCACAGTAAAATGATCTAACAGAGTGTCACAAGAAATGACCATTCTGATTGGCCGAAATCTCTTTGAATAAACTTGGGGTGATAGATAAATACTTGGGGTACCCGGTCTTTCTAAATGATAATATTCTGTATGCATTGCTGTAAAAGTCAAATGTACATGTATTTATTTAGCTGTTATTTCCTGGGGACCCATGGTGTTCAGTTTTTAGGGGTCCTATGATGGGGTACACTGTAACAGTCAAACCTTGTTATCATGAAGTCGTCGGGACCACGGAAAAACTCCGAGTCAGATGAGTTTGAATACTAAGTGTGAAGTCTGGGACCATGGAAAAACTCTGAGTCAGATGAGTTTTAATACTAAGTGTGAAGTCTGGGACCACGGAAAAACTCTGAGTCAGATGAGTTTTAATACTACCAGTATGTGTGAAGTCTGGGCGGGGCGGACAAAACACTTTGAAACAAACAGGGTGTCTGAGTTTGAGATAAGGAGTTTCATCTGTATAAAGTTTCTACTTCATGCTTTGGAGGCACGGTGGTCTAGTGGTAGGATGCTGGACTCGTGATCGAAGGGTTGCGAGTTCTAATACCGATTACGGCACTTGTGTTGTATCCTTGAGCAAGATATTTTACTCTGCTTGTTCCAGTCTACTCAGCTGTAAATGCGTTCATGGTTGCAGGTAGTGCTAGAAATTGTAGAATGCTAGCTGCGAGCACCAAAATGGCAGCACTGGTTGTATGCTCCCCAGGGAGTTGAGAACAATATTGACTGGTTGCTAAATATAAGGCCCTATAACCACGGATAATATAAATATAGTAAACATGGTGATTGGAACCCCACGTTTACTATATTTCCATTTTTGATACCAATCGCCCTGCATACCTTTAGGTATCCACCTTCAGCGCGAAGTGCCCAACTGATCAACCCACCTATACAACATTAAGACGTTGGCTCTACATTTGTAGGATAATATTAATTATTTGTGAACCGCTTTGAGGCGCCCTTTAAGGTCGTGATAAAGCGGTATATAAGAACCTGAAATTATTTTTATTTTGATTATGTAGTTTAACCCTGTTATCTCATCAGCCCAACATCAATAGAAAGTTTTTGTTATCAGCTTGTAGTGATGTACAAACAAGTACAAAAAAAAATAATTCCATGGACAACAAATTAACATATGAATATCTCATTTGAACAATAGAGTGGAACTTTTTAAAACATATGATTCATCCGATTGTGAGTACAGTGTACAAGCTTTAGGATGGGCAAAGGAATTTATACCCAATTATAACCAGGCTATAGTGTATACTGGCATATTATATTCTGTGTATTGGACAAGATCAACCCCAGGTTACTGCAAATGATTAATATTACTATTGCCTACATTTCTCCATGTTTATTTTAATGTCATACATTTTTTAAAATACATGTATAGTTATAAAATGAAACCACTATAAATCCGAAAACTTCCAATATTTGACAGTCACAAATTCTACCAATGAAGGGGAAATAACTCAAAATAAAGAAGGATTTTACACAACTTCTCTGAGACCTCTTTGATCTTTAGCTCAGTGACCAGAGGTGAGGTGAATCCATTCGTGGATTTTCCCACAATAACATTTGGAGCAAAAAAACGAACCATTTCCAACACGAAAAATTGGCTGTTAATTCTTGGAAACTTAATTAAGCTACATGTATATATATATGTCGAATTTTCTGTCCCAGAAAAGACTTTAAACTCTAAATTAATACTGTTTTCGTATATTAAATGGGGTCAATAAAGAGGACGTACAACATAACAAACATGTTTCTTTGATTTCAGTTGAAAAGGTAAAAGTCCAAAACACAGAAAAATTGAAATGGAAAAAATAATTCCAAATCTGACTCCAATAAATGGATAATGAAGTTTCAGCCTGCATTAATTTCTAGTATGAATATAATATGATTCTGTAAAGAAAAAGCTCAATCTTGATTTGAGTGACAAACATTCCAAAACACAGTCACAGTAAAATTCTGTATTTGATGCCATTAAATGGATGTCAAAAGCCATAAGAAAAGTCATTGCCATAATCAGAACAATAATTAATACAAATTTACATACAATATTACATGTATACATTTTCTTCCGACAACAGGCTTAGGAAAAACCACATGCTTGAAGAGTACCCCAACCAGGAATCAAACCTGGGTAATCTACTGTACAGCTCTACCAACTGAGCTAAAGAAGCATGCTCCATCAGATGAGTGACAGAGATTATATACAAGCCATACCCACCCGGTCCTTTTACACTCTTTTTAGCCCATGTCAAATGTACAGTTGATAATATATTTCCTTCATGTCATTCATTCGTTCGTAAGATTTTTGTTGGAAATAAAGTTCTAAACTTTCTTCATTTAAACTACGGCTCTGACAGATTTATCTCCCTTCCTTAATCTGAGTCACTGCACATTTTGTAGTTTTCAAATCTTTATAAAGTGAAAGTACAACTTGAACTTCATACCGAAATTACGTCAAACACATCAATGAAACAAATTATGAAATCATGACATAACAAATAAAGATGGTTATGTAGACAACCTGACGTATTCACATAGTTGCCTGTGGCTATTTTTACTGGTCATCATGGTCATATACCTATATTGCTTACAAGAAAACCACCACATTGTATTTTATGTTTTCTCGATTTATATAAACTTGATATATTTTATCATCACATTACATTAAAAGAGTACAAACCTGGGGTGTCCAGAAGGAATCCCGTTAACAGGTGAGGAGCGAGTTCTTCTAGAATCGCACAAAATTCATGAAAAGCTGGAACACCTTTACGTGATAAAACATCTAGAAAAGTTTCAGAACGTTTCCTGGCGTCATTTTTCTCAAGTATGTCCTTTTCCTCACTCTTGCTGATGATTCCCTTCCGCACTAGTCGTGGTACGACCTTGTTCACATCCAGATCTCGCAGTATAGAACTTTTGTGTCGGGCAAACAGGCGAGTAACGCCACCTTTGCCCGCCATCTTGAAAGCTTTCAAGTTACGGTCGATTAATTTTACGAATTTATATTCGTACAACAAACGGAACGATTTCTCGTTCAATCACATGAATCTGACACATGCAGATGTGCTTTATGTTATATTAGGGCTTAGTGGAATAGATGTTTAATGAACTACACGTGGGAGAAGTGTGGACGAATCTTGTGAACAAGCTTAATATAAGAAGCACCCATATGCATGCATCCAATATTAATCCACAGGGACCTGAGAATTTGTTACAGCTAGTTTTTTTACCTCAATGGTCGTTGAGGGGGTGTTTTATCAAAAACTGATCTAAACCCCTCAAAAATTGTAAAATTACTCTGAACACCTTTGTTAAGGCCCAAAACTAGTTGTAACAAATTCTCAGGTCCCTGTGCTGAATTCATGCGGAACCATATATAATACCTCCCGGAAGGAAGTGGAGGATGAAGATGTACATGTACACTGTAGATTTTGTGGATGATGATGAAGATGATGTGGATGATGATCAGAATGGTGAGGATAACGATGGTGATTATGAGGATGATGAAGATGATGTGGATGAGGATCAGAATGATGAAGATGAGGATGCTGCTTATGATGATGATGTAGATGACGATGAAGATGATGTGGATGAGGATCAGAATGGTGAGGATGATGATGCTGATTATGAGGATGTAAATGATGATGAAGATGATGTGGGTGAGGATCAGAATGATGAAGATGAGGATGCTGCTTATGATGATGATGTAGATGACGATGAAGATGATGTGGGTGAGGATGAGCATGGTGAGGATAACGATACTGATTATGAGGATGATGTGGATGATGCGGTGGGTGGTAGTAAAGATGAGGATAATGATGAGGATCTGGATAATAAGCTTGAAGTGGAGGATGTATATGAGGATGAAGGTGCGGATGTTGATGTGGAGGATGATTATGAAGTGGATGAGGATGGTGCAGATGATAATGAGGATGTGGATGATGCAGATGAGGATGAAGTGGATTAAAATTAGGATGCTGTTGATGAGATGGATGATGGTGAGGAAGAGGATGTTGATGATAAGGATGTGGATGATGAGAATGAGGATAAAAATGATGAGGATGTGGAGGACGAGAATTAGAATGGTGACATTAAGATGTTGAAGAGGATATGGTTGATGGTGAGGAAGAGGATGATGATGTGGATAAGCAGGATACAAATGATGGAGGAGGATGTGGATAATGATGGGGATGATGCAGATGAGAATGAGGATGATGAGAAGGAGGTGGAGAATGAGGATAAAGATGCTGTATATGAGGATGCAGAGGATGTTGATGTGGATAAGCAGAATGTAGATGAGAATCAGAATGACAACTTGGCACATACCTTTTTGTTCTTAAGGCAAAGTTATTGAATACTGGAAAATGATGATGGAGGCTGAACCATGGCATAAGATGGAGGAAGAGGATGTGTAGAGGAGGATGGAGATGATAAGGATTATGTGGGTGATGGAGATGATAAGGATTATGTGGGTGATGGAGATGATAAGGATTATGTGGGTGATGGAGATGATAAGGATTATGTGGGTGATGGAGATGGTTGGGATGTTAAGGATATTGAGGATGTTGATGAGAATGAGTTGGAGGACGAGGATAAGCCTCCACATCATGATGATATGGATGCAGATAGTTATGTGGATCAATGAGGATAATGATGTGGAGGAGGATAATGTGGATGATGCAGATGGTGTGGATCAGATTGATGAGGATGTAGATAATGAGGATGGGGTGGATGATGGTGAGGATGTGAATGCAGATGAGAATGAAGATGAAAATGGGTTGGATGTGGAAGAGGATGTGGATGTAGGATGATGAGGATGAGGATCAGAATGTTGCAGATGAATATGATTTAGATGATGATGATGATGATGATTTAGATGATGATTTAGATGATTTAGATGATGATGATGATGATGATGATGATGATGATGATGATGATCTTGATGATGGTGGAGGGTGATTATAAAGATGTTGTGGTTGATGATGTTGATGAGGAGGATACAGATGCTGATGATGTGAATGCAGGAGGATGAGGTTTATGTGGATGATGTAGATGAAGTGGATGAGAATGAAGATAATGTTGATGAGTATTAGAATGGTAAGGATGAGGATGTGAATGAAATGGAGGATGAAGATAAAGATGGTGTGGATGGAGTATGAGAATTAGAATGGTGAGGATAAGGATGTTGATTATGAGGATGATGTAGATGATGAGGTGGATGATGGTGAAGATGATGATCTGGACAATGAAAATGAAGTGAAGGATAAGGATGAAGATGTTGAGAATCAGAATGGTGACATGAACATGTTGAAGATGATGTGGTTGATGGTGATGAAGAGGATGATGATGATGTGGATAAGCAAGATGCAGATAATGATGGAGGATGAGGATTAAGGTGAGGATGATGTAGATGGGAATGAGGATAAGAATGGTGAGGATGTGGATGATGAGAATAAGGTGGATGATGAGGATAAAGATGATGTAGATGAGGATGTAAGGGATGATGATGTGAAAGGATGACGATGAGGATGATGTTGATATGCAGGATGCGGATGATAAGAATCAGAATGACAACTTGGCCCAGACCTTTTGGTTCTTAAGATGAAGTTGTTAAAAAAGGGAATATGATGACGGAGGCTGCACTATGGCATAAGATGATGTGGATGGAGGAGGAGGATAATATGAATGATGTGAATGAGAATGAGGGTATTGTTGATGTGGATACAAATGGTAAGGTTGGGGATAAAGATGATGTGTATGATGGTGAGGATGAGAATGGATATAATGAGGATGAGGTGGTTGAGGTGGTTGAGGTGGATGATGATGAGGAGGAGGAGGAGAATGGTGATTATGTGGATGTTGAAGATGAAGTTGATGAGAATGAGGATCTTGTTAATGATGATAAGAATGGCGAGGATGAGGATGTGAATGAAATTGAAGATGAGGATGAAGATGGTGTTGATGACAATGACGAGGATGGAGGATGAGGATGTTAATTATGAAGATGATGTAAATGATAAGGTGGGTGATAGTGAAGATGAGGATAATGATGGGGATGTGGATAATGAGAATGAAGTAGAGGATGTTGATGACGAGGGTGCAGATGTTGATTTGGAGGAGGATGCATGATTATGTGGATGATGCAGATAAGGATGAAGTGGATAAGAATGATGATGCTGCTGATGAGGATAAGAATGGTAAGGATGAGGATGTTGATGATGATGATGATGATTATGTGGATGATGCCCATGGTGTGGATGAGAATGAGGATGATGTTCATGAGAAAAAAATGGTTAGGATGGCTATGATGGCGAGAATGGGTATGAAGATGATGAGGATGAGGTGGATTATGATGTGGAGGATGATGTGGATGTAGGATGATGAGGATGAGGTGGATAATGAGGATGATGAAGATAGTGTGGATCATATTGATGAGGATGTAGATAATGAAGATGAGCTGGATTATGGTGAGGATGAGGATGTTAATGATGATGATATGGATGATGAGGATAAAGAAGGGTTGGATGTGGAGGAGGATGATGATGTGGAGAATGATGATGATGTGAAGGATGATGATGATGTGGAGGATGATGTGGAGGATGATGATGATGTGGAGGATGATGATGATGTGAAGGATGATGATGTGGAGAATGATGATGTGGAGAATGATGATGATGTGAAGGATGAAGATGATGTGGATGATGATGATATGGAGGATGATGATGATGTGGAGGATGATGATGTGGATGATGTGGAGGATGATGATGATGTGGAGGATGACGATGTGGAGGAGGATGTGGAGGATGATGATGATGTGGAGGATGATGATGTGGCGGATGATGATGTGGAGGATGATGATGATGTGGAGGATGATGCTGTGGAGGATGATGATGTGGAGGATGATGCTGTGGAGGAGGATGATGTGGAGGATGATGATGATGTGAAGGATGATGATGTGTAGAATGATGCTGTGGAGAATGATGATGATGATGTGAAGGATGAAGATGATGTGGATGATGATGATATGGAGGATGATCATGATGTGGAGGATGATGATGTGGCTGATGATGATGTGGAGGATGATGATGTGGAGGATGATGATGATGTGGAGAATGATGATGATGTGGAGGATGATGATGATGTGGAGGATGATGCTGTGGAGGATGATGATGTGGAGGATGATGATGATGTGGATGATGATGATGATGTGGAGGATGATGGTGTGGATGATGATGGTGTGAAGGATGATGATGTGGAGGATGATGATGTGGAGGATGATGATGTGGAGAATGATGATGATGTGGAGGATGATGATGTGGAGGATGATGATGTGGAGGATGATGATGATGTGGATGATGATGATGTTGAGGATGATGATGATGTGGCGGATGATGATGTGGAGGATGATGTGGAGAATGATAATGATGTGGAGGATGATGATGTGGAGGATGATGATGTGGTGGATGATGATGTGGAGAATGATGATGATGTGGAGGATGATGATGATGTGGAGGATGATGATGTGGTGGATGATGATGTGGAGGATAATGATGTGGAGGATGATGATGTGGAGGATGATGATGTGGCGGATGATGATGTGGAGTATGATGTGGAGGATGATGATGATGTGGAGGATGATGATGTGGCGGATGATGATGTGGAGTATGATGTGGAGGATGATGATGATGTGGAGAATGATGATGATGTGGAGGATGATGATGTGGAGGATGATGATGATGTGGAGGATGATGATGTCGAGGAGGATGATGATGTGCAGGATGATGATGATGTGGAGGAGGATGATGATGTGGAGGATGATGATGTGGAGGATGATGATGATGTGGAGGATGGCAATGTGGAGGAGGATGATGATGTGGAGGATGATGATGTGGAGGAGGATGATGATGATGATAATGTGGAGGATTGATGATGTGGATGATGATGATGTTGAGGATGATGATGATGTGGAGGATGATGTGGAGGATGATGATGATGTGGAGGATTATGATGTGGGGGATGATGATGATGTGGAGGAGGATGATGAAGAGGAGGATGATGATGTGGAGGATGATGATGTGGAGGATTGATGATGTGGAGGATGATGATGTGGATGATGATGATGTGGAGGATGATGGTGATGTGGAGGATGACGATGTGGAGGATGATGGTGTGGAGGATGATGATGTGGAGGATGATGATGTGGATGATGATGATGATGTGGATGATGATGATGTTGAGGATGATGATGTGGATGATGATGATGATGGTGTGGATGATGATGGTGTGAAGGATGATGATGTGGAGGATGATGATGTGGAGGATGATGATGTGGAGAATGATGATGATGTGGAGAATGATGATGATGTGGAGGATGATGATGATGTGGAGGATGATGATGTGGAGGATGATGATGATGTGGCGGATGATGATGTGGAGAATGATAATGATGTGGAGGATGATGATGTGGAGGATGATGATGTGGTGGATGATGATGTGGAGAATGATAATGATGTGGAGAATGATGATGATGTGGAGGATGATGATGTGGTGGATGATGATGTGGAGAATGATGATGATGTGGAGGATGATGATGTGGAGGATGATGATGTGGTGGATGATGATGTGGAGGATGATGATGTGGAGGATGATGATGTGGAGGATGATGATGTGGCGGATGATGATGTGGAGTATGATGTGGAGGATGATGATGATGTGGAGAATGATGATGATGTGGAGGATGATGATGTGGAGGATGATGATGATGTGGAGGATGATGATGTCGAGGAGGATGATGATGTGGAGGATGATGATGATGTGGAGGAGGATGATGATGTGGAGGATGATGATGTGGAGGATGATGATGATGTGGAGGATGGCAATGTGGAGGAGGATGATGATGTGGAGGATGATGATGTGGAGGAGGATGATGCGGAGGATGATGATGATGATGTGGAGGATTGATGATGTGGATGATGATGATGTTGAGGATGATGATGATGTGGAGGATGATGTGGAGGATGATGATGATGTGGATTATGATGTGGGGGATGATGATGATGATGTGGAGGAGGATGATGAAGAGGAGGATGATGATGTGGAGGATGATGATGTGGAGGATTGATGATGTGGAGGATGATGTGGATGATGATGATGTGGACGATGATGATGATGTGGAGGATGACGATGTGGAGGATGATGATGTGGAGGAGGATGATGTGGAGGATGATGATGTGGATGATGATGATGTGGAGGAGGATGATGATGTGAATGATGATGATGTGGAGGATGATGTGGAGGAGGATGATGTGGATGATGATGATGTGGAGGAGGATGTGGAGGAGGAGGATGATGTGGAGGAGGATGATGATGTGGAGGAGGATGATGATGTGAAGGATGATGATGTGGAGGAGGAGGATGTGGATGATGATGATGTGGAGGATGATGATGTGGAGGAGGATGATGATGTGGATGATGATGATGTGGAGGATGATGATGATGTGGAGGATGATGATGATGATGTGGAGGATGATGATGTGGAGGATGATGATGTGGAGGATGACGATGTGGAGGAGGATGGGCGATGTGGAGGATGATGATGTGGATGATGATGATGTGGAGGATGATGATGTGGTGGATGATGATGTGGATGATGATGATGTGGAGGATGATGATGTGGTGGATGATGATGTGGAGGATGATGATGTGGAGGATGATGATGTGGTGGATGATGATGTGGAGGATGATGATGTGGAGGATGATGATGATGTGATGGATGATGATGATGATGTGGTGGATGATAATGATGATGTGGTCGTGGATGATGATGTGGCAGATGATGATGATGATGATGATGATGATGATGATGATTTGGTGGATGATGATGTAGATGTTGATGTGGTGGATGATGATGTGGTGGATGATGTTGATGATAATGATGTGGATGAAGATGATGTGGATGAGGAGGAAGTGTATGATGAGGATGATAAATATTAGAATGGTGATAATGAGGATAATGATGTTGAAATAGCCCAAAAAACATTGAATGAAGGTTGATTTGAAGAGTTTACCATCTGATGATGCTGGATATATACAGTATAACCTGTTTAAACTGTAAGTCTCAGGGACCAAAATGTTTGACCAGTTTACTTAGGTGTCCCGTTTGTAGAGGTAGGATATCAGTAAATGATAGTGCGGGACTGAACAGTAAGGCCAGATTAGACCTAATTTCTTATTAGACAGGTCCAGTTTTGACAAGTTATACTGTATAATAAATTTGGCTTTAACACTACATGGAGTATGCCACAATTAAAATTAAGTTCCGTGTTTGTTGTATATGATTCTTAAGTTTTTATCATGTATGTTGTCTGTTGTTTATTTCATTCATTTTCAAAAAACAATAAAATATTTCAACTTTTTGATGAATTTTAATGTTTGTCTATCATGGTCTGGGATGGTCATTCTGAAGAGTCCTAGATCTTGGTCCTGCAAAATACAAGCAACAGATTTTTTTTATTTCCAGGAGATGCATACAATATATCATACATGAAATCAAAATTTGTTGAAAATAATAGTTAAAAGTGAAAACAAGACTTTCATGCATAAAAACTGTAATATCAAATTTTGATAGAGCGTTTCTTTTTACAATGACATAAGAAAGTTTTCATCTAGAGTAAGATACTAAATGTGTCACAGAAACAGGCAAATATGATAACAAAACTTTTTCTTACTTTTCTTCATGATCCAATGGTCATATAATGGCGGTCATCGCTCCTTGTGGTTCTGGTGGGGTCGTCATTCCGTCTTCCTGGTGGTCCCGGTTCACATCTTCCTGGTGGTGGTGGTGGTTGCGGTTGTGGTTCTCGTCTTTCTGGTGGTGGTGGTGGTTCCCATATTTCTGGTGGTCATGGTATTTTTGTATGGTTTTTGATTTTTGGTTCTGGAAAAAAATTTAAAATAAAATTTGAGAAGTGATTTAATTTTATTTGCTAGATTATTAGAGTATCCTTTAATTGATTCATTTTTTATTGAAAACACCTCTTCTACAAAACCTGTACATGGTTAACATATTCCCATCATTTTTTTTTTATCAAAAATCTGTTTGTAATGCATCCTCCAAACCCAGGGGTTACAATCACAGTAACGCTCTCTACATCCCTGGAATCATCCTCGATACCCAGGGGTTATTAAACCTACGCTCTCTACACCCCTGGAATATGTCATGGCAAAACTGAAGGCATGCTCAGGTAAAAAACAAAAGACCAATAGCTAGGCTGCATGTCCTTTGAAGATTATAAAGGAGCTTTAATCACCGACTTCAAAGCCTGTCAATTTTTACCGTTATGTGACGAGATTATTTTGATCTACATCAAAGTGTCAACCCGCCTTCTTGTCTCATCAACAAGGTGCCACACACGGAGCCTTAAGTTTTGCCATGATATATTCTAGGGATGTAGAGAGCGAAGATGAGTGTAAAATCTGGATATCGAGGATGTTAATGTAATGATGCAATGTCATATTGATTTGGTGAAGATTTGCAAGAAAACGAACTTATCATTAATTTAAGGGTGTACATTGTAATAACTAACAGTCCACTTATCTCCCTGTAATTTACCTGAATACGAATTTCAACAAATATGCACTTATTTGCTAAACTGTGAGTTCCGAGTAAGTCTTAAAATAATTGTTACATTCTTTAAACATAAATGATTTTATCATAAATAAGACTGCCCTATTTATTTACTTAATATGCCTTTCTGTTACCATAGGAACTCAACCCTCCAATTAAATAAAGTGGTCATGAATTTCCTTTGTCTAAAACTATGTCGCCTCTATTCAGCCCACACTATGTTTATAAGAAGTTTCCTTTTGGACCCCATCTTACATTCAACTATGCAAAAATGAGTTTCAAATATCAATTCAATCTGTGCAGTGATTTGGTCACAAGACTAAGAATGTTCTCAAGAAAAGGGCATAACTCCACAAACAAGGGAAGTAACTCTATTTTTATAGTTATGTTGTGTACAAGTGAAAGTAGCATTCATGCTGGTATATTTATGGGTTTTTTCTTAAAACTTGTTTTGTGAACAAAAGTCTTAGACAGACAACATATAATTTAATTTTGTTACACTTCTCTTCATGATTTTAAAGGCCCAATATACGTAACTTCAGGAATTTTTTCGTGATTCTGAAAAATTCTGACAAAATCCAGTTATAATAACCATGCAAAAATAAGCCTAAAATGAAGTAAACTTGAGCGGTAACTAACAAACAACTCTTGACAGAAAAATCCAAAGAATTGAAAATAATTCAGGTTTGGCCCACTTCAACAACAAACCGAAGTGAGAAGACGGTTCGAAATGGACGCGTGTTTATAAATACCGAGTTTCAACTTCTGCTGTACCGGTAACCGTGTAAGAATTCATCTTGAATATTGCTGATATCAGCTAATCTTAACTAAATCTATAAATATAATAAGTTATTAGGCTTGATTTTCGCTTCAAGTTTTGCCGAAAGTTACGTATATTGGGCCTTTAAGGAAAGTACAGCTAAGCTTTACTTACTTTGGGGTCTTAAGATCCAGGCTCTCCGCCCTGCAGGCCAGAATTCTTCAAACTTGTATCATCTTCACAATAGACAAGACTTCCCAGTAATGACGATATACGAAGCCTCAAGAAGATTTACTCATGCCCCAGCTAGTTCTGTCCCCTCTTTCACAAAGAATTTAATTCCAGATACAAACAATCACCCAGCACAAGATTTACAGAGCAGTACAGCACCATGCCGGTCTATTGATCCATCAGGTCGACCGAAAACCCGACAAACCAATCATAGTACTGTAAAGCCATACTCGTACCAGACTCTTGTCTGTATTTGGAATTAAACACATTTGTCAAAAAAAGGACAGTTCGAAGCTGAGAAATGATTAAACCAGCCAAGTTTCATATATTGCCATTGCTAAGTAAGCCATCTAAGGGAAGAATCCACGCATTCAAAGAACCTGACCAGGTGATTGTCCTAACCGTTGGACAATCCCTACAAAACAAGAATACCACAACCCAATTACAAACATGCCTACATACAGTGTGTAGTAATTACACGCATTCCTTTATTGAGTATGTAGTAATTACACACATTCCTTTATAGAGTATGTAGTAATTACACACATTTCTTTATACAGTGTGAAGTAATTACACACATTCCTTTATAGAGTATGTAGTAATTACACACATTCCTTTATACAGTGTGAAGTAATTACACACATTCCTTTATATACAGTGTGCAGTAATTACACACATTCCTTTATATACAGTGTGCAGTAATTACATACATTCCTTTATAGAGTATGTAGTAATTACACACATTCCTTTATAGAGTGTGAAGTAATTACATACATTCCTATATACAGTGTGCAGTAATTACATACATTCGTATATACAGTATGTAGTTATTACATACATTCCTATATAGTGTGTAGTTATTACACACATTCCTATATGCAGTATGTAGTAATAACATGAATTCCTATATACAGTGTGTAGTAATTACACACATTCCTAAATACAGTGTGTAGTAATTACACATATTCCTATATAGTGTGTAGTAATTACACATATTCCTATACAGTGTGTAGTAATTACACATATTCCTATAGTGTAGTAATTACACATATTCCTATACAGTGTGTATAGTAATTACACATATTCTTATATACAGTGTGTAGTTATTACACACATTCCTATATACAGTGTGTAGTAATTACACATATTCCTATATAGTGTGTAGTAATTACACATATTCCTATATAGTGTGTAGTAATTACACATATTCCTATATACAGTGTGTAGTTATTACACACATTCCTATATACAGTGTGTAGTAATTACATGCATTCCTATATACAGTGTGTAGTAATTACACATTCCTTTATACAGTGTGTAGTAATTACACGCATTCCTATACAGTGTGTAGTAATTACACATATTCCTATATACAGTGTGTAGTTATTACACACATTCCTATATATACAGTATGTAGTAATTACATGAATTCCTCTATAGTGTATGTAGTAATTACACAAATTCCTATTCACAGTATGTAGTAATTACACACATTCCTATATAGTGTGTAGTAATTACACACATTCCTATTCACAGTATGTAGTAATTACATGAATTCCTATATATATAGTGTGTAGTAATTACACACATTCCTCTATAGTGTGTAGTAATTACACACATTCCTCTATAGTGTGTAGTAATTACACAAATTCCTATTCACAGTATGTAGTAATTACACACATTCCTATATAGTGTGTAGTAATTACATACATTCCTATATAGTGTGTAGTAATTACACAAATTCCTATTCACAGTGTGTAGTAATTACACACATTCCTATATAGTGTGTAGTAATTACATACATTCCTATATACAGTGTGTAGTAATTACACATTGGTATGATTTCTTCTGAAGAATGTGCTGTCATGATTTCAAAATGTTTGCCAAGCATGCTATATATCTGTTAATTTCAAACAAGGGTAAACAAAAACTGTAAGCCGAATGGCTAACTAATACCAATGAATACTCCTTATATATTTCTAGAATATTTTCCTGTTTCTGATAAAGATTGGTTCTCACTGCTTAATAATAACAAGAATTACCCATAATTTTATGTGTCGTCTGCCCCCCTTTGTCATTATCATATGGATTTTTCTTCTAAGTCCAGAAATTTGAGATTTTTTACCCCAAAATTACAAAAATAGTTAAAATGCTAGTAACGAGTGTTATGCATTAAAGTATACATCCTGCGTTACACCTATACCTCAGGTTTGGCCGCCTTAGCTTTTATACTTTGTGAGAAACATTGATTTTTCTTGTAAGTCCAGAAATTTGAGATTTTTACCCCAAAATTACAAAAAAAGTTAAAATGCTAGTAACGAGTTTTATGCATTCAAGTATACATCCTGCGATACAACTAACCCAAGGTTTGGCCGCCCTAGCTTTTATACTTTGTGAGAAACATTGATTTTTCTTCTAAGTCCAGAAATTTGACATTTTTACCCCAAAATTACAAAAAAAGTTAAAATGCTAGTAACGAGTGTTATGCATTCAGGTATACATCCTGCGTTACACCTATACCCCAGGTTTAGCCGCCCTAGCTTTTATACTTTGTGAGAAACATTGATTTTTCTTTTAAGTCCAGAAATTTGAGGTTTTTACCCCAAAATTAGAAAAATAGTTAAAATGCTAGTAAAGAATGTTATGCATTCAGGTATACAACGTACGATACAGTCCTATACCCCAGGTTTGGCCGCCCTAGCTTTTATACTTTGTGAGGAACATTGATTTTTCTTCTAAGTCCAGAAATTTGACATTTTTACCCCAAAATTACAAAAATAGTTAAAATGCTAGTAACGAGTGTTATGCATTCAAGTATACATCCTGCGATACTCCTATACCCCAGGTTTAGCCGCCCTAGATTTTATACTTTTTGAGAAACATTGATTTTTCTGCTAAGTCCAGAAATTTGAGGTTTTTACCCCAAAATTACAAAAAAAGTTAAAATGCTAGTAACGAGTGTTATGCATTCAGGTATACATCCTACGATACACCTATAATACTCCAGGTTTGGCCGCCCTAGCTTTTACACTTTGTGAAAAACATTGATTTTTCTTTTAAGTCCAGAAATTTGACATTTTTATTCCAAAAATACAAAATTCTATGAAATACATGTACTAGTAAAGATTGTAATGTATTCAGGTAAACATCCCACGATAATCCTATAGCTGAATTTTATTGCTCTAGTTTTCATACTTTGTCAGAAACAGCCTAATATGCAAGAGTTAAATGCAAAACGTTGATTTTTTTCAAAGTCCAGAAATTTGATATTTTTACCCCAAAAATGCAGGAATCAAAAATGAAATATTTGAAGTGCAGTAGGCTCTACCACCAATGCTACATCATTGATTGAGGTTTTATTGGACTAGCTTTGTCAAAAACAGAGCTAAACCGGAAACTTTAAAATTGTTGACGATGCTGTCGCCGTCGGATAAGCAACGCCTATGTGCCGCCTGTCGAAGACGACACAAAAATGGCACTAGCTGGGTCCTGTCAATCAATTATATATGTCCTACTTTTCACCTCTTTAGATCTATTGTTGAATACTTGAATTTGAGATGGGATAAAATCGTTAGATTATTTCAAACTTGAGTAATTAGGTCACTCATTCTTTAAACTGTAAGCCGAATGAGTACCCCCCCCCAAGCCGAATGAGTACACCCCCCCCCCCAAGCTGAATGAGTACCCCCCCCCCCAAGCCGAATGAGTACACAACCCCCCCCCCCCCCCCCCAAGCTGAATGAGTACACACACCCACCCCCTACCAATCTTCTATCATAAGAACTTGCTTCAGTGTCCCTAACATTCCCATGTAGTTTCATTTAAATTTACTGTCTACAGACAGAACGGACGGATAGACAGATGGACAGACAACCCGATTCCAGTATTATACCCCTCCCCCAGCCCACTTCAACTTAATTGTGCAGGGGGTATACTACTATACATATAGTTGATCATAAATAATCTGTAATTACAAGTAATGACTTGAAAATAAACCAAGATTCTTGTGTCAAGTAATTTAATCAACATTTATAGACAGTGGTTGCGATGGGATCTTCATGACCGGATTATAATATCATAATAAATGTAATTATAATACAGTGCACTCCTCTTTATATCATGTTGCATTTGTCAGACAAAACATGATATTAACCGGAATGTGATATTAAGAGAAACATGTTTTTCCACTAAATCTAGTGCATTTCCAATCTCCATAACTAAAAGTAAGCTATTCAATGAACATATGAAGATGTATCTAGATGTAACCTTATTTCATAAAAAAACACATTTTTGGGGGGTTTTATTTTCAAAGCAATATTTTGTACAGGTTGTATCTGAAATCATATTGAAATGACATCATTTGAATCCTGGATATTTTACGTGATTAGATAAAAAAAACACGATCTTAAGGGGATATTAACAAATTAATTTTTTTTTAGATTTTATAGAGGGAAAAAGGGTACTTAGGAAAAACATGATATAAAGAGGAATGTGATATTAACAGGGGTGATATTAAGTGGGATCCACTGTACCACTATTTTTTTTTATTCAGGCCTCTTCATTTAGCAGTAAACAAATTTATTTCCAGAACTTATCTATTGAATTTCATATTACACATAATTTAGAAAAAACCTTGGTTTATTTGACAGTAAAGATAAAACTATGATGCCCTTTTTTGTCAGTGAGAACCAATCTTGCAATAAACACTGATCTTCCATCCAAACTCTGCATGATATTATAAATCATCCTACCTTCAGGTCAAGGCACTAATGCTTCAGATGAGTCCAATAAAGTCGTGGATCACACATCTTACTGTAAGAGAAATTAACAATGATGCATAAATACAATTAGCATGAAATCAATTTTATAAATACAGGTTATGACTTCAGAATGGAACACTGTCTTTCTAAGACATAATCTAATAAGCAAAAATATATAATTGTGATAATTAAAAATCTTAATACATGTAGTATAAAGACATTATTACAATGTAGTTTTGTTTCAAATGTGGAAATAAAAATAAATTAATAAAAAATTCTTAAATTAGCTTATATTAAATTATATTCAATAATGCTCACCTTGCCTTACGGAATGCCCCGCTATATGGTGCTTCATAGACCTGCCACTATGACAACACCCCTGGGCCTTTGAGCGTGGCCCTGTTTGACTGCCTCCACACTAGCTACGGCTAAAACAAGAAATTGACTTGATTGAAAATTGAAATCATAAAATCTTTAAAAGCTCTATTTTAACAAGACGAAGAATACTTGTCAGAACGATGACATTTAGTAAAAACTAGTATGAGAAATCATCAAGGGACTACGTGTAAGTTTTACAATAATTTAATTGTTCCCATACATACCTTTGAACAAAATCTGCCAATATTTTAAATTCAGCCAATCAGAGGGCACAGCTAATCTATCAGATGACCAATCAAACCAGAGTTCCCAGAGAGATCTTGGTGCCCACCATAGACGATCTTTATTTGTTCTTAAATTGTTGGATCTTTTCCCTTCTTTTCTCTTACATTGAGTTTTTAATTTTAATTCAATAAAATTTGAGAATTCTTCTTTAGAGAAAACATCATTAATTTTGATCAGTCCCAAAAACAAAAAGAACAGCTAAGAACCTTAGCAGTACCTATATGTAAAATAAGAAATTTCCATTGTCAAAACCAAGATGGCCATCTGTCAGCCATGTTTTCCCGATCTGTCCCAAAATCAAACGGGCACTAGTCTACTAAACGCCATGGAAAACATAACATAAGAAATTTGAGATCCATCTAGTACTTCAAGAAATGGCAATAACAAGCTATTACTTAAAGTGCTTTAGAGTGGCTTATGCTAGCTAGATCAAATGTTGTATATTTATTCATTTATTTACTTACAAATCCAAGATGGCCAACTGGCTGCCATTTTGTTTCAGATTAATTTTGTCCAAAATGAGACTATGCACAACTAGACACAAACAGGAACCTACAAATAATATTTGAAAATGATCCATCCAGTACCTTAAGAAATAGCGATAACAAGAATTATTTAAGGACAGATGATGGACGACGGGCTAAAAATGAAAACACTCTTATGCACCACATGGGGGGGGGGGGGGGGGGGAGATGGGGGCATAAATAGGATTCAAAGGAAATCTACACATAAAATGGGAAAGATCGATCCAATACAATTCTCAAAGAAATAGCGATAATATACTTTCATTGTAACCAACCAAGGTGGCAGCCTATCGGCCATTTTAGTTTTCTGATCAGTCCCAAAAAATCAACAAGGTACAGCTAAGGACAAAGGGGAATCTAAATCTGAAACTTGAGAAAGATCCTTTCATTTCTAAAAGAAATACCAATATTAAGAATTATTTAAAGACTAGCAACGGACCAATGACATTTTTTACATTATTACTTACCTCAGTGTGAAGAAAGTCAAACCAAAGAGACACGGCAGTGTCTCGTGCCACCTCCAGGCACGGCCCCCGTGTCCTTCATGAATAGAAGTAAAAGAAATATGGAGTTCTCTCTCTCTTATGAAAGCAATTGCATTATAGATAAGATTAAATAATGGTCTGAAATGTACATTATAAAATTATGCAAATTAGATGCAATCTTTTATTTCTTAACTTTATCTATATTCATGCCAGGTACTAATAAGAAAAAATAAATGATTTGCATAAGAACATAAAGAGTGTCAATTACCTCCAATGGACCGGGAGCATGTGATACAGACCGGGACGGACGACGGTCTACTCCTCCTGGCCGGGATGGACGACGGCCTCCCCCTCCTCCTCCCGTCTCCTGGCCGGGATGGACGACGACCTGGCCGGGATGGACGACGGCCTCCCCCTCCTCCTCCCGTCTCCTGGCCGGGAAGGACGACGACCTGGCCGGGGTGGATGACGGCCTCCCCCTCCTCCCGTCTCCTGGCCGGGAAGGACGACGACCTGGCCGGGATGGACGACGGCCTCCCCCTCCTCCTCCCGTCTCCTGGCCGGGAAGGACGACGACCTGGCCGGGATGGACGACGGCCTCCCCCTCCTCCCGTCTCCTGGCCGGGATGGACAACGGCCTGGCCGGGATGGACGACGGCCTCCTCCGGGCCTAATATACAAAACAATAGAGTTGATATTTAATACGCGATAAACAAGACTAGTATTTACGTGGAATGAAATATTATCTTATTGTCGACGTACATTTAATTTTTTTTTTTTTAGTTTGGGATGTAATAATCATTTTCACTTCACATTCCAAGATATGAGACCAATAATGGGCAATAACTCTAGTTAGAAATTTAATCACAATAATTTTCTACCAGATGAAGGGAAGTAACTGGAAAGCTAAATTACATGTTCCATATTATAAGCACATAATGTAACTATTATTCCAAACATGGAATAAGTCTTCGATGAAATAACTAAACATAATTTTTATTATTTACCTTTCCCGGAGGCTGGAATATGCCATCCTATTCCATCAGTCAGATATTCTGTATCAGATGACCTTCACCCTAATCGGGCTCTCCGACGAAAGGAACACTGATGCTAAATAGATTTATTTCCATTTCAGCCGCACTCATCCCTCCAGTAACAAGTGAATTCAGCCCCAGCTCGGAAACAACCAATATTGAAGCACTCAAATCAGTACGATTATATGCCCCTCGCGGGACTATCATGGAGGGGTGCATGATATCGGATCCCTACATATAACCATAAAGATCCTTGTACCTCAATATTGATTATTCGCCAGGGCTAAAAACCTTGCTAAAGGAGGGCAGAGTACAGCTGAAATTTCATAAATCTATTTAGCTTCAGTACCCCAGACGCCAAATCGTCCAACTAGAGCTCAGATCACCCTTCCAGATCTATACCTGACCAGGGGTCTGTCCACCTGCAGTAAGACAGTCCTGTTAAAAAAAACATTTAATAGCATCATTTTGGTTGATGTTTGACATAAAATTGGTAAAATGAAGTTTTTTTTTGTAGCATTATGGGGGGGTCATATGTAATGCTAATGGCTAAGCCTTGGATAAAACCTTTTAAATGCCCAATATACGTAACTTCAAGAAATTTTTCAGGATTCTGATGAATTCTGAAAAAAAATCCAGTTGATAACCATGCCAAAATAAGCTTAAAATGAAGTAAACCCGAGCCGTAACTAACAAGAAAATCTTGACAGAAAAATCCAAAGAATTGAAAATAATTCAGGTGGGGCCCACTTCAACAACAAACCGAAGAGAGAAGACGGTTTAAAATGGACGCGTGTTTACAAATACCGAGTTTCAACTGCTGCTGTACCGGTAACCGCGTACGATTTAATCATCTTGAATATTGCTGATATCAGTAAACTTAACTAAATCTATAAATATAATCAGTTTTTAGGCTTGATTTTCGCTTGAAGATTTGCCGAAAGTTACGTATATTGGGCCTTTAAAATTATGATACAAGAGATAAAACTTATGGCAAAAACAGTATTCATATGGTACAGCTAAATAAAATACAAATCATCAACATAAATATATATTGATGTACCTCTGTTCTATTAAGGCAAGCCCTTCGGGTTTTTACCTATTGCAATAAAGATATCTCTATTTAATTAATTAAAGATATCTTTAGAGAATAGAGATGTCTCTTTTTCAAATACAGACATGTAATATTTAATATGATTATATCTCTATTTCACATACAAATATCTTTATTTCTCCTGAAAATTGAGATATTTTTATTTGAAATAGAGATATCTGTAAATCTTAATTTTCCATATAATAGAGATATCACATTAAAATTGATTTATCTGTATTTAAAGGGCAAGAATTTTCCCCTCATCCGAGCTTTAGTGACGGATGAGGAGGAACTCTTTGAGTATCAGCTGTAGGCTGAGGGGGTAAGGTAGCATAAACGTATCTATGCACAACAACCTCGCTATGAGGACTAAAAATGTGCTAATGAGATGGCCTATAAAAGGCCATGCGCGCATGTGAACCTTCATATTTCAAAGAGACAAACTGTTTACATCATGGGCTGGGAACCAAAGGGATGGGTATGAAAACTAACCCCCTCAGCCTACAGGCTGATACTCAAAGAATCCTCCTCATCCGTCACTAAAGGTTGGATGAGGGGAAGATTCTTTTTCGTAAGCCTTTCGGCTTTCGGGGGTAAGGTAGCATGTTTAAAGGATGTAAACGGCTGGTAGTAAATGAAACAAATAACACAACAAAATAAAAAGCCTGTATAAGGAAAATTCAAATTACAGCCGTCAAAATAAATTCAACGCGAAATTCAAAACCTTTAAGTTAACAACCACATGCTAATATCTTCACTTACTTGTGAGGCATCGGTTGACACCCTATGTGTGCTCAATATGAAAAATGATGTTTCATGTGTGCACATGGCCTTTTATAGGCCATCTCATTAGCATATTTTTAGTCTTCATATCAAAGTTGTTGTGCATTGATACGCAAATGCGTCCTTACCCCCAAAAGCCGAAAGCCTTATGGAAAAACCCAAACGGCTTGCTATAGTCCTATCCCATACACATCAATAAGTGGCTCTAACAATACCGATACTTGAAAACAAATGGTGAACCAGTGATTCATTTTGGTTTTTATGATAATAAATATTAATACTGTCATGTTTGACAACTAGTTTCTTCTTTTAATCAAATAATACTGGGTAACAAACTTGTTTTTTTTGCATATGTTTCATGTCAATAAATGAATAATACACCCTTTCATTGAATGTTATGTAATGGTTTGTTGTGATATTTCATCTGTTGTCAAATTTATACCAAATAAATTATTTACCAAAAATTCAGGGGAGATAATCCAATAAAGTGTCATTTTAGGGGGTACATTTCGGATCCATAAAAGGGGGACAACTCTCTACATGTAAAGTCTCGAAAATGCAAAGTTTAAGATGGCACATCTCCATATTGTACTGGTTATTCCTACAAAATTTTAAAATGATCCATTGGAAAATGAGCGAATGCATAGTTGACCAAAGTCTGTATACTGACAGACCGATTCCACCACCCCACCCCCAATAATCTAGTATTATAATAACCTTTACCTATCTGTCTGTATAAATAACAAATATTTCTAGAAATAAAAATTGATTACACAATTAATGAAGCACTAGCCATGTAAAGAAACCCGTAGTTTATAACATTTTCACAGGGGAAATATAGAAAAAAAAATTGTGACTTGACAGTTAAAACACTGCTTACAAATGACATTGGGAAACTTAAAAGATGCCATTGCAAGTTTTGCTGTAAAAATGTAATAATGTAAACCAAGTTATTTGCACGGCGACTTAATTTCGTGTTTTCATCTGAAACGACGATTTTGTGGCGATTTAATTTCATGATTAATACGGTCGTAAATGCTAACTATAGTACAATACAGTACTCTTGTAGTTAGCATAACTGATTGAAACTACTTCGTAGTGATTAACTTTTGCGGATTTTATTCCCCCGCGAAATACGCAAAAATCAATCACACATGAAAATAAATTGGTTTACATTAAACAGAATTACAAACAGTATCATCTGTAATATATTTGACTCGTGTGGCTATTATTTTTATATTTCTCACAAGTATGCAGCACGAGTGAAAATTATCAAACAATTGGCCACACGAGTGAAATTTATTTGGTATTTATACTGAAGATACTGTGTTAGATAGCTTCTATTTATTTACAGGGATGCTTGAATGTTTATATATACCAAGTAGACACCCTGGATGAATTTAAACACATACATGTACAGACAAGCGACTGAAATAAGGCATCTAATCTTAAACTGTGGGAAACATGTTGATTGAAATTGAATTGTCATAAAATGACACAAATAATTGTGGTATACAACTGCAACATGATCAGGGAAAATGAATTGAAATTGTCCGAGACAAGTTACAAGTAGCTTTATCAAATATAGCTTTGTTAATTGATAAATAGTAATATTATTTACCTGTCGGCCTGGGGTAGTTCGCTTGCGGCATTGGTCACAGGTCGGCTGTGCCTAATGTCCATCCTGCAAATGAAAATATATGCATTATTATCTCCCTTGAATTATGAGCAAAATCTTGATATTTGGTCATTACATTTGAAATTGACTTAAGATTTAAGTATGGTATTATTATCAATCATTAACTTTTCAAATTTAAAAACATGGCTATTTATCTGGTCAAAAGTAAAGTGAAACAATTCAAAAGGAAGAATATCCCAAGGGTTTAAACCAAGAGGGATACAATGTATAATTATATACATACCAGAACCGCTGACGGACTTCCCATCCAGTTTTCATGAAGGACGCTGTAAAGAGAATGAAGAATTTCAATTATCGTATTAATTGTTATTAGTGTCCAGGGCGCTTATAAAGTTAATAGGATAACAAAGTAGTCAAAAAGTGTGACATAATAACATACATGTAATGTGACCAGAATTGGTAGAACAGTGGATTCCACTTAATATAACCCCTGTTAATATCACATTTCTCTTTATATCATGTTTTTCCAAAACACCATTTTTTCCTCTATAGTATATATAATCTATGTAATTTTATTTGGTTAATATAATGTGTATTCCTCTTTATATCAATTTAATCAATCACATGAAATACCCACAAAAACATGTCTTTTCCATTGATTTCAGATACATCTTGTACAAAATATTGCACAGAATATAAAAAAAAATTACAAAAAAAATCTTTTTCTGATGGAATTATGTTATCTATATAGATTTAAAATCATTCATATGTTCATTGAATAGCTTTCTTTTAGTTATTGGGTTTGGAAATGCACTAGATTAGTGGAAAACATGTTTCTCTTAATGGCACATTCCTGTTAATATCATGTTTTTGTTTGACAAATGCAGCATGATATAAAGAGAAATGCACTGTACTTGTAAAATGTGATATCTGTAGGGTTTTTATTTTTCATTAAAACATGTGCAAGGTTTACTTTAATTTCAATACCTCCACAGAAGGAGGTGCGGAGGGGGGGGGGGCACTTATACAGAAGGAGGGGTGGGCATTTATACCGAAGGGGGGCACTTATACAGAAGGAGGCGGCACTTATACAGAAGGAGGGGTGGGGCACTTATACTTAAACCGAAGGAGGGGGGGGGGGCACTTATACCGAAGGAGGGATGGGGTACTTGTACTTAAACAGAAGGGGGGGGGGGCACTTATTTCAAAGGAGGGAGGTAACCACTCATACCGAAGTAGGGGGGGCACTTATACGGAAGGAGGGAGGGAACCACTTATACTGACCGAAGGGGTGGGGGGCACTTATACCAAAGGAGAAGGGCACTTATATCGAAGGAGGGGGGTACTTATACCTAAGGGGGGCACTTATACAGAAGGAGGGAGGGATCACTCATACCAAAGGAGGGGGGTACTTATATCGAAGGAGGGGGGTACTTATACCTAAGGGGGGGCACTTATACAGAAGGAGGAGAGGGCACTTATACCGAAGAAGGGGGGGGGGCACTTATACCGAAGGAAGGGGGTACTTATACCTAAGGGGGGCACTTATACAGAAGGAGGGAGGGGACCACTCATACAGAAGGAGGGGGGCACTTATACCAAAGGAGGGGGGTACTTATACAGAAGGAGGGAGGGGACCACTCATACCGAAGGAGGGGGGCATTTATACCAAAGGAGGTGAGCACTTATATGGAAAAGGGGGGACATTTACACCAAGGGAGGGGGGCACTTATACCCAAGGAGGGGGGCACTTATACCAAAGGAGGGGGGCACTTATACCGAAGGAGGGGGGCACTTATACCAAAGGAGGGGGGCACTTATACCGAAGGAGGGGGGCACTTATATGGAAGAGGGGGGCACTTATACAGAAGGAGGGGTGCATTTATACAGAAGGGAGGGCACTTATACAGAAGGGGCACTAATAACGGCAATTCATTGAATCTAGGAACTAGGAAAACTGTATTGTAGTTATATCAAAATTGTGGGAATGATTCCCGAATGATATGAAAATCACAAAGTACACAGGTATCATCTTACAATATTTCAGTTAAGATGTTAGATCTAAGTTGTGATTTCTTTATTATTTAAATGGAAATTTTTTTAAATAGATACTAGGGGGAAAATGAACTTCTTTTCTAGCAGATTTGATCAGAACTTTGGGCAAAAATTAACCCTGGGAAACAAGTATTAAGCAAGGAAAAAAGAAACCAGAATTGCAAAGGGCTATAACTCTAGTAAGAAAAGTGAAATACAATAACAATTATTAATTGTCACCAAAGGATAAGAGATTTAAAAACAATTAAAATAAATTATTTTGCTATCAAGGATGATAATTACCAAGTTCATCAGGGCTTTATCAGGGGGCTTTGGGAATCGGACCCAGAGATCAAATTGGGAAAAATTGATTGACATTACAGTTATTTTGGAAATTTTGACAAACACTATTATAGCAACTAAATACATAATTTTTTTTCTAAGCACTGTCAGTACTCATGACATTTACAGCCCATCTTTCTTGTTTCTTATTAAAGTTAATTATGTCAGAAAAAGCTACTCAAGCATATAAAACCACCATTTTTTTTTCAAGTGTCTAAATAAGGAATTTTTAAGATGAAATTTGGGAAAAATCACACCTTTTCTTCATTGGGAATGATATAAAAGATTAATATTCTACTGAAACCTGACAAAACTAGAATTGTCATTTGTAGATAACTAATACCCCTTCAGTAAAGAGGTTCGATCCTAGTTACAATTTCTTTATTAAGTATCTAAATTCATGATTTTTAAATAGATACTAGGGGGGGGGGGGGGGGGGGAAATGCACTTCTTTCTAGGGGATTAGACCAGAACTTTGGGCAAAAATCAAACCATACAAAATAAAACAAATATATAAAACATTTTTTTTAATGAAATAATAGTATCTAATAATTGAAACATCATCATATATTTACAGTCTGTTTGGAATTGATAGTATATTGCCCATACATTTCTACGAATGCCTACTGAACTTTATTTTCCGATAAAATCGCCTATTGGCGCCGTTACGATTTGAACACGAAGCCGCGTCACTACTTTACAGACTCGATCAATATCCTGCCGCGTAGTTTGTGTTAATTTATTTAAGAAATAAATAAGAAGCATTTTAATGTTTTTCTTAAATACAATAACAGTAACAAAGACAGTATGGTTTGTTTATATATGAACTTATGTGAAAAAATAACAATAAAAAGATGTAATCTTTTGGAACTTTTTTGTTTACTTGTTGACTGAAATTTGGCGGGAGTTCGTCACCTCATAAGGCGGCTGTTTCAACAGTCTACCGAAATCAAACGATACTGTTTGATTTCATCGCAGTAAGTATCATAATATCTGATTAAAGAAATAATTATATGTGGGAATATAAGGTCTGGACAGTAAATATAAGGATTAAAGTTTCTTTCTGGTGGTTTTATCAAAGGATAAAGTTCAGTAGGATATCGATAGTTGTTTCATGGAACGCTTCGCGTTCCATTCCAACTATCGATATCCTCCTGAACTTTATCCTTTGATAAAACCACCAGAAAGAAACTTTAATCCTTAAATATATATTGAATAGCTTAGTTTTAGTTATGGAGATTGGAAATGCACTAGATTTAGTGGAAAAAAACATGTTTCTCTAAATGGGACATTCCTGTTAATATCATGTTTTTGTCTAACAAATGCAACATGATATAAAGAGGAGTGCACTGTATAAGAATATCTACAAAAAGGGGCATAACTCTCTCATAAAAGAGTCAAAATTTCTCGAAAAACGAAAGGACACAATATATCATAGGAATGTAATATGCCAAGTTTGGGAAATAATGCTTCAGTAATTTATTAAATCTACTTGACACATATTCTATACAAAATATTTACTACCAAATGTTGTTGAAATTTAAGATTTATTTAATTTTAAACTTGATATCATACTGATGTATAACCAAGTTTAAAAAATATTGCCTCAGTACTTTGTTAGATACACTTGACATAATATTCGGTCAGACAGTGTAATTCCAATATAACACCCCCCCCCCCCCAACTACATTCAGGGGAAATAATTACCCAAAAGTGTAATTTCCCTATACCTGGTATATTATAACAGTAAACTTTACCCCTCTCTAAGGGGGAATGGGGCCCCGGGAGTACTAAATTTAGAAATATACTGTAGTACATGAATATCCAGACTGGAGAAGAGGTTTTTGAAATATTATTTAACTATTTAACTTTCCCTTTGGTTTCCCACCCTGTCCCTGAGTGTCTGTCAGTCTAACCATTTGTACAAAATGAAATCCCCTTCACTCTATGATACTATCAAATAATATGTTCATTTTCCTGTTATTCATGAAAAAGAATTTTACAGTCTTTCAGGACCAAGGGATATCTCCCACCATTTATACAAAATTGAAACTCCTTCGCCAAAGGATCCTACACATTAAATTAGGAAAGATTCCTGTTTTTCTTCAGTAGAAGTATTTTAAAGCATTACTTTTATTTTGAATACCCCTATTGGGCTCCACCCATCTGTCCCCCTGGAGGTCAGTCTTATATAATATTGAACCACATTCACCCAAAGATGTCTTGCACTAAATATGGACAGTTTCCAGGATCCTACACAATATAGACAATATATGTTGTCAATCCTTCAGTAGAGGCATTTATTTTAAAGAATTAACTACCCCTTTTTTGGGCCCCACCTCTCTGGCCCAGCAGGGCTCAGTCCAACCAGTTATAATACAAATTAAATCCCCTTCACCAAAAGATGCTTCAAACCAAATTTGGACATTAATATCATTTCAAAGCTTCAAGACACAGAATTTGAAAGAATTACCTGTATTTCCCATTTGGGGTTTCAGCCCTAATAAACTTTTTACAACTTTTAAAATCCACACCTCTCTGCAACCCCCTCCACTATCGCTAATATCTAGGAGATCAATATTAAGAATGAAAGAAATCCCCAGGGGCTCTCGACACACCATTACTACAATATTTAATTCCCTTCACGGAAGGTTTTGGGTTTTTGTTTTGCCAAATTTGGTCAAATTATGTTATGTGGCTCATGACTAGAAGCAGGGGAATTTACAGGAAACGTTGGCCGACTGACGCTGCGCCACGGCATCGGGCTCATTGTCCTTCTTATATATAGGCGAGCTAATAACCATTGAAATGTGTCGTTTCTACTGAAAGTCGATTCGATCTTAGCCCCCTTTTATATGTAAAATTACTCTGAATAGCCTACCCTAGGTCCTACAGTCCTGTGCAAGTTCTCAGGTCCCTGTGATATGGGCAGCTACTCACATTATCAAGCGGTATTTTATTTCCAAAAAATAATCTTAAAAATCATGTGAAAAGTCGGCCTTCACGGACGTTTAACAGGGGCTTTACGTCTCTATTTCTAATATTAATAGATCCAAGATCATATACATGTAATCAGTTATTGAAAGCTTTTAAGTCATTCCATGTGTACGATACTTGGTCAAACAATAAAAGTACTAATTCGTCAAAAGATGCATAAAAAGGCATTCGATATTAAAATTCGTTGAATCAGAGGTTAAACATATACTTCAGCATCAATTTCACAACGTGATCAAGTCATATTTTGCTATAGTAATGAAAATCTGTTGGACTTACCCAAATGTCACTCCATGAGGGTTGACTGTGCGGGAAAAAGTGGCGCGAAATTTCAGCTCGCCCGGTGGTATCATGGCCAGTAAGTTTTTCATTGGTCGAAAGCTAAACACGAACTCAGTTCTTCATTGACGCCGGTGAACGAGGGTATTTGAGGGGTCGGTTATAAACAGGTATCTGTTCTTATTGAAATTTGATGAAAGATTACTCAGTGAAGAAACACCGAAATAAATGTCTTTTCTGGAAAAAATATAAACCTTTTGTTATCCTGGTTTCCACACATGCAACGTTTTGTTTAACAGACTTTCTGTCCCCATAGGAACCCCAGCAAAGGTGCGACTCTGTCGGTTGCAAAAACTGTTCGTGGCAATGTTTTTGACAAATTATTTGCAAGACAATCATCAGAGAGTGGTATATATATAAACCAGGCATACACAATTTGACCAGAACGTGGCTAAACTCAAAATGTCATTAAATACTAAATAACATATACTTAAAAAATCGAATGGTACTAGTCTACAAAACACAACAGTTTGTGATATTGAATGTACAGGGGTGGATCGAGAAATTCCGAATGTGTGGGTCCAAATCTGTTTATAAACCAAATTTAACATCATGCGAGATACGTGTACAGCAGTGTTTCAGATTTAATAAGTAACATCGCGAGTAAACATGTAAATTTTAGGAGAGCACTTAAATGTCCACTCTTCCAGTCCAATACACATTCCTGAACGTTAGAATGAAAAAAAAACCGCTATCGCTGGAATACGAATACTACATTGTTTTTCAATCATGTTTTCTACAAACATGAACACCAATAATTAGTAAAAGTACACTCATGTATTAAATAAAAACGCGATTAAACAAGCGCTGAAATATCAATAACCCCCTCCCCAACCTTTAGGAAAAGAAGAGAGAAAAACAATATACGTCCGTACTGCTGTGAACGATCTCGTCGAATGTTAATACGCGCTGAAAGCACGCGCGCCATACTAAACTGCACCTGTAATACAAATTTAAAAATATCGACAAACGAAACGATATTCATTTGTGTTCTCCTTCGTTCCTCATCCGGCGGGAATAGAAAGTTTATGTTTAAGATCATCCATTTAGTTGAAGTATTTTGCATATATGATCGTTGTTAATAATTCACTTAGAATCTGAATGTCATTCTTACAAATTATTATCAATGCCATTTGTTTAAATGACATGTACATGTAATACTATGTGTTTTGCATCTAAATACTATAGTGTGATGATGGTGATGAGATGAGGATGAAACAAGTAATAATGAGTACATATAGTGATGATGGTTACAGATATTGAGATGATGATGATGATGATGATTGTGATGATGATGATGATGATGATGATGGTGGTGATGATGATGATGATGATGATGATGATGATGATGATGATGATATTGATGATGAGATGATGATGATGGTGGTGATGATGATGATGATGATGATGATGATGATGATGATGATGATGATTACCATGTTGGGAGTGTGACAGATATTACTGTCACATGTGTACAGGTGTGAGGGTAAATATGTTTGTTTATGGCTTGTGATTTATTTGTGAGAAACTTGAAAAAAAAAATATTAAAAAAATTAAATACTGTATTTGCTTTAAAACAATGTCCCATATAATAAATTTTGTTATTGCTGAACTACAAGTTTTCTTGTGTCATACTGTTCTGAGTGAGTTTGTCTTTGGCTGTAAACATATGTCACCTGACAAGCGGCAGATTAGCAACACCATACATGATAAAAGGACATATATCGCTTATAAAGTAGCATTGATAATACAGACATCGATACCTTTATCATTATGTGATATTATAGAAGAATTTGACCACGCTCACCATTGCTTAACTCCTAACTAGAGTGAGCGGGTCCCCGGGTTATACCGCATGACCGGAAAAGCTAGCTTGACAGTTAGGCAGTATTTCCCCTTCATATACCTAGGTAGACATTACAATTTTTTTCAGATATACACATTGTTTGATAAAACATCTGTTGTATACCAATTTTTGGTATCTACAGTAAAGTGTTGCTATGGTATAAAATGGACGCTAAACCTACACCCACTCGAAATACGCAGGAAATGTCAGAAACTGGTGATCATGTACAAAGTGTTTGAGGGACTAGCACCAGTGTGAAACATCACCCGATAGAAACCCCTTAAAACGATGGGCGTGCGTAAACTGGTCTACATTATTGAAATAAAATCATGTTCATGTATATCTTCTACAGCTTTTCATTATTGGTTTAAATAAATAAATAATAATTCCTCTCTTCATGTGTATGCTATATGTTTCGTGCCAAATTTAATTAGGAGTTATCGCCCTTCGACTGTGTGGTTTCGTGCGACTGTGTGATTAGGAGTTATCGCCCTTCGACTGTGTGATTTCGTGCGACTGTGTGATTAGGAGTTATCGCCCTTCGACTGTGTGATTTCGTGCCCGTTCCAACTTGTTAAGGGATGCGACCGTTAAAAAATCTCCGATATATCCTTATTTAAGACGTCGATAAAAAAATACTGGTAATCAGTCAACTCTGTGGCATAGTCTACATATGTGTTAGTCTAATTCGTTCTGACTATCTGATTCTTGCCGCCAACAACACAACTATTTAGCGATCGGCCATTCAGCACCATTCGGACTACATGTACAGGTACACAAGAAAACGACGCTTTAATTTATAATGCACTTGATCGTATCTATAGGATCTAACTTGTCAAAAAAGTTCATTGGTTTCATATGAAACGAACCTTTGTCGCGTTCAAGCTGTATGCTACCTTGCTGTGACGTTAAGGCTGTATGCTACCTTACTGTGACGTTCGGGCTGTATGCTACCTTACTGTGACGTTAAGGCTGCATGCTACCTTAATGTGACGTTAAGGCTGCATGCTACCTTACTGTGACGTTAAGGCTGTATGCTACAATACTGAGACGTTCAGGCTGTATGCTACCTTGCTGTGACGTTAAGGCTGTATGCTACCTTACTGTGACGTTAAGGCTGTATGCTACAATACTGAGACGTTCAGGCTGTATACTACCTTGCTGTGACATTAAGGCTGCATGCTACCTTACTTTGACGTTATGGCTGTATGCTACTTTACTGTGACGTTAAGGTTGCATTCTACTTATTCTGATTTTAGGGCTATGTGCTACCTAACTGTGACGTTAAGGCTATATGCTACTTTGCTGAGCCATTAAGGCTATATGTTACCTTACTGTGACGTTAAGATGTGTGCTACAATACTGAGACGTTAAGGCTATATGCTACCTTGCTGTGACATTAAGGCTGTATGCTACCTTACTGTGACGTTAAGGCTGCATGCTACCTTACTTTGACGTTATGGCTGGATGATACCTTGCTGTGACGCTAAGGCTGTATGCTACTTTTCTGTGACGTTAAGGCTGCATGCTACCTTACTGTGACATTATTGCTTGATGATACACCTTGCTGTGACGTTAAAGGTGATAAACCACCAAATTCTAAAAAATGCCAAATTTAGTGTCAAAATATCAATAAAACATACAAAAGTTAATTGTCATTCTCGTTTTTCAATTAAAATCCGTAATGCTGCATTTTTTTACAATTTAAAAAACGAACCGATTACTCGTTCGACGTGAAAAACTAAAAGAAGTACACAGTTACTTCCCTTTGATTGTGACGTCATTTGAGACGATCGGAAAAGCGCGCCAACTGTCCTTCAACGTTATCAAACGGCATGGTAGGCCTGCTGCGCTGGAACCACGGACTTACATTTAACTCACCTGCGATTTTTAAAAATGTTGTTAAAGCGATTTTGAGCCAGGCAGCTTCATGACAGATACACTGTTGATGTCTTCGATAGGATTTGAACCTAAAATCTGAGGCTAGACCAAAACCCGAAGTCTTACCAACACTTTTAGATCGTCCAAAAAGCTAACGTTAAACAACAGGGGCTCGGTTTCGAAATTTTGAGTGATATGCCTTTATGGCGTAAATCATTTTAATTTCACTTTATAATAAAGACATGCACACCAGTAAAAAGTATAAACACTTTTTATCCGCTGTCTATTCACGTTCTATAACATTGTAAAATTGAGGGAATCGACTTATTGGAAAGGATTTACGCCATCAAACGCTGAAAATCCCGAAACCTAGCCCCTGCGTGTTAAACAGGAAACGAGTACGGAGCAATGTCGTACAGGCGGAGACTTGAGGTAGCGTAGGCATACGTCATATACAATACTTAACTAAAAATATAACATTGTATACCAACTTTTTATATGATTATAATGTGTAAATATCTATTGAACAGATAAATAAAAAAAAGCCAGGTTTGTTTACCAATTGAAATATAACAGTTACTCAACTGCCTTCAAATACATGAACGGAACTATTTGATGACATTTTAATCATAGGTTTAAGCCGAGATCTAGGGTACAGGAGAAATCGTGATGTTGTATTATACGGTCTTCTGATACGGCTCTTATAAATTTTGATGAAAATTTATAGTTTGAGCATCCCTGGTTCTGAATATATATGCACGTATCTTTGTGTAGGCACGGACTAGATCATCTAATATTCCGTGGTAAAACATCGAAAATACATTTTACTTAATTGAAATTATTCTGAGAGATGGAGAAGATGTCACTGCTCAGCAATATATTAAAGTAGGTAAAAACCATAATTTCAGCATGTTCAAGAGAACAGTATATAAGGCAATCGGTAACAACTTGATTATTTGATCAGCCTTTTTTACTTTGACTTTTCATTTTTTTTTTTAATTGAAAAGTGTTGAATTTTATATATCACAGTCTATGCTTAGCGGCATTGCACTTGAATGTAAATTTACGACCCCATGTCTAATTTAATTTCCTTTTATACAGGAAGCAAAGGCATGCTGAACCAAAAGACCTGAAAACAAAAAAGACTTTCAGTACATTTGTTTTAATTTATTATTTTGTTAACAAATATATCATTTTTTTAATACATTATGAAAACTAAGCATTTTATATTAACACAAATCGGTTCATATTCTCTGATTTCATCATTTGCTATAACTAGATGAAATCACTGAACTGAATAAGTGACCAGGAACACTCAGTTCCACACCATCAATGAACTTCCATCACTAGCCAGTTCAGAGATTATGTGAATTACAGCAAGAGTGAAGTTATCCACAGCCCTTGTAGACATTTCATCAGCTATGTCAGAAATAAGGATACTTGATACTTGTGTACTCTTCTGAAGGAAAATGTTTGCGGATAGTTGACCCCCCACCCCCGCCTCGACAAGGCGTCTCCATGTACATCTTATAAATGTTCTGTAGTCCACAAGTCCAATGGATTTACAAATTGTACTTAACTTCTACTATTCTACTATAGAAATAAGATTATTGGTTCTGTATTGCTCTTAAACTTATTTTGAAATTTTAAGAATGGACATCAAAATTTCCTTCTTTTCGGCTATTCATATAAGACTGTCTCTAAAATATGGATATTTATTTAGACTTCTTCATGGATGGTTATCCAAAACGTCTATATCCTGACACATGTTCTTTTATTCTGGGTTTAAATCAGGGGACATAAACAACAGGAACATCTTCTAAATAAAAATAAAAATCATTTTAAATCAGCATTCTTAAGTTATTGGTAAATTCAAGACAGGTATACAGTACTTATACTGTGCATAACCGTCATAACGTATTGAAGTTGTTCCTAATGAAAAAAAATGCATACTTGTAAGCTACCAAATATGTGTCTTGAGTACATGTAACTGTCAACAATTTTAGTGATATTTTTTTGAGGTGCTAAGAAAAAAATCATTTTGATGTTTTAATATTTTTTCATCATCAATGGTTGGTACTATAAGGAAAATAATATATTTGTGTTAATCACATGATGCAAGATACGGGGTGATGAAACTCGGACATCTTTTTCCTGTGTCAATATTAAATATATCGGAATACGTATCGCAATACATTCTTTCTGTATCACAATATCGCCATATAATCTGGGCGTGCCTGGCACCCCTAGGTCGGGAGACTGGTAAATCTTAAACACATTGTGTTTGCCCCCACACAGTTAATATGTATTGTCGACCACAGTGTGTGAAGATCTAGATTTGTAAAATTGTAGGTGCACAAGAAATATAATATATATTGTTGTACTACGAGTGTATATTTAATACAAGGTAAGTTTTATGTGTTTTGTTTATTTGAAGAAAATTTAAATGTCATCTATAAAGTATTAAAAAATGTATGCGTTGCCTGTTTTTTGTTTTTGTTTTTATCAGTACCAAATACTAAAGGGGGCTATATGTAAAAGCACACATGGCCAGAAAATAGCCATCTATTTCAGGGACGTATATAGATAACATAGCGAAATATGAATAATTAAAAATAAATATAGAAACAAAATGTTCTTTTCGTGTTATTTATTTTCTAAAGCCCTTATGAAAATCACGGGCACTAGCTTCGTCTGTAATGTTAATACTATAGGTGTTTTTAACAGACGAGGCTAGTGCCTGTGGGTGGTTATTCCCCAGCCCAAATATCATGTGCCTGTGGCTTAATATGAACCGACTATATTTTTCTGTTTAATAAATAGAGCTGCAGTAGATAGGCCTATAGCGTTCCCATACATAGATTAAAGTTAACATGCATGTATCTTCCTACCATATTGGCCCATATATATTTATCTCAGAGTGATCGTATTCGTACCAAGCCCAAATATCAACACAGGGGCGTTCCGCATGCTGCCGTCGCGATGCGACATATAGGCCTAGGCCTGAAGATACATTTTCATTAAACTGTGTCATAACTTTAACATAATTCATAACATAGTTACAGTAAAAATTAATATTTCATTGACGACTATTAACCGACAACGATCAATTTGGTACCAAGCTTTTAAAAAGTTGACGTGAGAACCAACCATTTATGGTGCAAGATCTGCCGGCCCGGTTTTCCTGACCTTGTTAGCCGTCACTGACATCCAACTCACACACTTCAGATTCGCTGATAACCTCATATTCTAATCGTTCTGGGTAAACATGCATAACTGAATGTTCAATGTGAAGGAAACTTCTAAAATCTCGTCGTTGTCACTAAAATCCGCAGGAAACATCGCTCCGGTTCTAGCTAGTTTGACGTGCATGGCTTGAAACAGGTGGTCGCGATCGTCTCAAATGACGTCACAGTTTGTCCAGTTCAAGAACGATAACTTATGCTAACTTGTATTTGAGATTGTTGATGTCGGTTACAATATTTGCATATTTTTGTTATTTCCGTGCTTTCAAAATAATTCTTATTTTACATAAAGGATATTTGATACATAATGCACCGAAAAATATAAAAATCTTGAGAAAGTGAAATTGGGTTTTTATCACCTTTAAGGCTGTATGCTACCTTACTGTGACGTTAAGGCTGTATGCTACCTTACTGTGACGTTAAGGCTGTATGCTACCTTGCTGTGATGTTAAGGCTGCATGCAACCTTGCTGTGACGTTAATTCTGCATGCTACCTTGCCGTGACGTTAAGGCTGTATGATACCTTACTGTGACGTTAAGGCTGTATGCTACCTTGCTGTGACGTTTAGGCTCTATGCTACCTTACTTAGACGTTAAGGCTGTATGCTACCTTACTGAAACGTTAAGACTGCATGCTATCTGACTGAGACGTTAAGGCTGTACGCTACCTTACTGTGACGTTAAGGCTGTACGCTACCTTACTGTGACGTTAAGGCTGTACGCTACCTTGCTGTGACGTTAAGGCTGTACGCTACCTTGCTGTGACGTTAAGGCTGTACGCTACCTTACTGTGACGTTAAGGCTGTACGCTACCTTGCTGTGACGTTAAGGCTGTATGCTACCTTGCTGTGCCATTAAGGCTGTAAGCTACCTTACTGTGACGTTGAGTCTGTACGTTACCTTGCTGTGATGTTAAGGCTGTATGCTACCTTACTGAGACGTTAAGGCTGTATGCTACCTTACCGTGACGTTAAGGATTTATGCTACCATACTGAGACGTTAAGGCTGTGTGTTACCTTGCTGAGACGTTACGACTGTATAATACCCTGAGTGAAGTGGCAAAATTCACATTTCTAGCGGTAAGTCAAATTTACTATTTGATCGGAAACTTTCTGTATCCCCGTTAAATATATTGTCCCACAGAAGAACTGATATTGTGATGTTTCAATCTTGTTCTCAGTAATTGTAAAAGTTTCTTCTCATATTCCCGAGGCTGACGTCAGCATCATCTGAGCATGTGTAATGCTTCTTTAAGACTCAACTCACAAATATAGCAACGAATGGAAATACACTTGAGATCATTTATTAAAAATCCATGTTGATATATTAGCTATCAATTTACAGTAGCTGCTCTGAACAAACAAATGTAAGTATAAAACGTTACTAGTAAATACGATATTTTTACAGTTAGATGATCTGTATACTTCTGAAGCGAAAATTTTCGTGGTCCTAAACATCACTAAAAATCTTGAGTTACACATCGATCACACAGTGTCTTAAACATAGACTTATTCTCTTTTTTAGTTGTTGTTTTTGTTTTTAACGTGGATATAGAGGCAACAGCTAGGGCTAATGTCCACAGATATCCTTTCTTAAAAAAGTTGCTTCTGTTTTGCTGTTGTTAATTACACATACTGTAAAACCCGATATTTTTGCGCGTTGAAAATTCTCGCTTAGCCAACCTCCAAACTTTCGTGGTGTGACAATTTTTGCGCATCGGCCATGCTGTTTTGTACTGTGTACTTATAATACTATTATAGTTTGAGTGGTGTTAAATAAGTTTGCGTGTGGATATATTCGCGGAGATTTAATGTAAGCGAAATAAGCGTAAATGTCCACACCGCGAACAATTCAACTTCTACAGTACAATATCAACAAACATCACGCTGATATTTTCATTTTTAATTAACGGTACATATCTATTCTCTTGAGTTTTTGACGAAATTGATTTGCAGGCTAAATCTGAAGATAAACTATTATAATTAGTCAAGTTTATAAAAACCATCAACATTTTTTTTCCGTAACATTCTGAAGAATGGCCGTTTTTTCAGGATTTAGTAAATATTTTGATAATCTACAAGAGTTTAAGAAAACGGAAAAATATCCAACACACGAGGATTGATCACAGATATTTTAAAATGATGAAATAATAATAAAGAAAAAAAAAGAATTTTAATTTTCTTCCTCTTCCTTTTAAAGCTAGACCAGATTTAAAACAATCAGATTAACAAAAGACCAATAATGAATGATTTTGTTTATTTGCTTTCGTTTTTGTTCCTTTGGGTAACATTGTACATATTGTTCAACAAATGGTGAATAAGTCAGATAAATATTAACATTTCTCGTTTCTTCAGCTTAGTAAATTCTGACTGCGTATAAATTAGGATTTATCCTGCAACCAAAACAGATATCGACCGATAACTACTGCCGTATAAACCACTGTTTTATCCGTCAATACGTTGCACGTGCATTTTCCCGGTTCTGGCGGGACTGTGGGATGTAAAAGTATTTCTTGATTGGTGAATTGGTGTAATATTTTCATACACATTTGGGTGAAGTTACTCTCTGTAGACTTAAAAAGAATAGAACTATATCGCATTGCGTCTTGACTTTCCGAAAGAAGTCAATAGGCCTGAGTGGATATTTTGCTACGCAACATACGTAGCCGGCACATGGTTTCAGTGAAATAAAAGGTAAACAAATGACGTATTTTGCTTTGTTTAATGAATATTTGTGTTAAATGATTGCAGGATAAACAAAACACACGGTAAGTACCTTACAGACAAAGTTTGTTTAATGAATATCTGTGTTAAATGATTGTAGGATAAACAAAACACACGGTAAGTACCTTACAGACAAAGTTTGTTTAATGAATATCTGTGTTAAATGATTGCAGGATAAACAGAACACACGGTAAGTACCTTACAAACAAGGTTTGTTTTGGACTCGGGACGAATAGACAGAGATGGCTCGCCATGTCGTCTTTTCTTACCCTCGCCAAAAATAAACTTTGTATTGTAAGAAGTCTCGGCGGATTGATTTCTGTTTCAAATATGGCGCCGTTCTCGCTTCAGAACGATATGTATTCGATGACAGTCTTTGTTTGGTTCCTTCAACACTTTAAAATATGGAACATTTTTGAGATCCATTTCATCTAATTATTCTTATTCCACTGATACACATTGGAAATTATTTGACGGAAGTGCAAAAAATGGCTGCTTCCTGTGTCAAAGTTCGACCGCGTCACAACCAGCTCAGTCTGTCAATGCGTGCGCATAACGACCGTTGTGAGTTTATACGTATGTTTGAAATGTTAGAAATGCAATTTAATTAGAAATTCAAATGCGATGAAACAATTTTTTTTTTAAATATTGTTTTACAATGCGTTTTTTTTCTTCTCAAATTTACCAACTATGGGGGACTATACTGTCTAAGCAACCATGGCTGTCGCGGTTACCATAACAGCAACCCGCCTCGAATGGTTTCATCTTCGTTTAGCAGTTAAACATTGTTAATGATGTAAATATAAGGATTGTACCTCTTTTTGACTGCGTATACGGTAGTACAGTAAAAGCCAATATTTTCGCGAGTGGAATTTTTTCGGTTATACAGCCTCCAAATTGTTCGCGGTGTGGAAATATTCGCGCTTAAGTCATGCTGTTTTGCACTGTGTACCTGCAATACTACAAGTATGATACACCGTAGAGTTGGAGTGCTTTGAAATATATTCGCGTGTGGAGATATTCGCGGGGATTTAATGCCAGCGAAATAAGCGAAAATATCCTCACCGCGAAAAAATCCACTTTTACAGTATGTCGCGCTCCATTATGAATATGTTCGTTGCCAAATGCGGACATACTACCGTATACGAGATCCTTAATATCAAAGTGAGGTATACAGGTAAACAATAAACACAGGTGTTAACGTAATTACGTAAAATCGATATTTCCCTGTTACTAATTAAGATTAAAAATTATTTTGATTAAAAAATATATATTCATCAAAAGTCTTTGTGAACAACCAACGACTACTCTAAAACACAATCATATATACGTATATAATAAATACACAAACGAATATGTATATATAAGAAAACAGAACATAAAATAATGACTTTGCCGCAAGGCCTTTCTGGCTTCTTCAGGCGCACTCATATATACATTTTAAAACATGGTTTGCCGTTCGTTAATGTCATGTACATGTATACAATTGTATACAAAACTATAATTGATTGTAAGAAACATTAGTGCATCCTTATAATTATTACCGGCTTACTTCTCACAGATCACTTGGACCCAACTTGGTGGTAATCATGTGTGATGTTTTGCCTTACTAAAGGAAGGGGGGGCTGTCGTTGTAGTTGTGGGGTGGGGGCTGTGGTAGCGGAGTGGGGGCTGGGGGGGGGGGGGGGGGGGGCTGTGGTGGAGGATGGGGGCTGGTGGTGGCGGTGATAGCTGTTGTGTGTATGGGGCTGTGGTTGGTATGGGGGCTGTGGTGGGGGAGGGGGGAGGGGCTGTGGTGGGGGGGGGGGGGGGGGATTTGGTGTTGGGTGTGGGGGTTGTGGTGGTTGGGAGTGGGAGCTGTGGTGGGGGTTGAGGGCTGTGGTGGGGGTTGAGGGCTGTGGTGGTGGTTGAGGGCTGTGGGGGGGGAGGGGCTGTGGTGGTGGTTGGGATTGTAGTGGGGGTTGAGGGCTGTGGTCGGGTTGAGGGCTGTGGTGGGGGTTGAGGGCTGTGGTCGGGTTGAGGGCTGTGGTCGGGTTGAGGGCTGTGCTTGGGGTTGAGGGCTGTGGTGGGGGTTGAGGGCTGTGGTGGTGGTTGAGGGCTGTGGTGGGGGTTGAGGGCTGTGGTGGGGGTTGAGGGCTGTGGTGGGGGTTGAGGGCTGTGGTGAGGGGGCTGCAGTGGGGGTGGGTTGTGGTGGGGGTTGAGGGCTGTGGTGGGGGTTGAGGGCTGTGGTCGGGTTGAGGGCTGTGGTCAGGTTGAGGGCTGTGGTGGGGGTTGAGGGCTGAGGTGGTGGTTGAGGGATGTGGTGGGGGTTGAGGGCTGTGGTGGGGGTTGAGGGCTGTGGTGGGTTTTGAGGGCTGTGGTGGGTGGGGGTTGTGGTGGGGGTTGAGGGCTGTGGTCGGGTTGAGGGCTGTGGTGGGGGTTGAGGGCTGAGGTGGTGGTTGAGGGCTGTGGTGGGTGGGTTGTGGTAGGGATTGAGGGCTGAGTTGGGGGTTGAGGGCTGTGGTGGGTTTTGAGGGCTGTGGTGGGTGGGGGTTGTGGTGGGGGTTGAGGGCTGTGGTCGGGTTGAGGGCTGTGGTGGGGGTTGAGGGCTGAGGTGGTGGTTGAGGGCTGTGGTGGGTGGGGGTTGTGGTGGGGATTGAGGGCTGAGGTGGGGGTTGAGGGCTGTGGTGGGTTTTGAGGGCTGTGGTGGGTGGGGGGTTGTGGTGGTGGTTGAGGGCTGTGGTCGGGTTGAGGGCTGTGGTGGTGGTTGAGGGCTGTGGTGGGGGTTGAGCGCTGTGGTGGGGGTTGAGGGCTGTGGTGGGGGTTGAGGGCTGTGGTGGGGGTTGAGGGCTGTGGTGGGGGTTGAGGGCTGTGGTGGGGGTTGAGGGCTGTGGTGGGGGTTGAGGGCTGTGGTGGGGGTTGAGGGCTGTGGTGGGGGATGAGGGCTGTGGTGGTGGTTGAGGGCTGTGGTGGGGGTTGAGGGCTGTGGTGGGGGTTGAGGGCTGTGGTGGGGGCTGTGGTCAGGTTGAGGGCTGTGGTGGGGGCTCAGGGCTGAGGTGGTGGTTGAGGGATGTGGTGGGGGTTGAGGGCTGTGGTGGGTTTTGAGGGCTGTGGTGGGTGGGGGGTTGTGGTGGGGGTTGAGGGCTGTGGTCGGGTTGAGGGCTGTGGTGGGGGTTGAGGGCTGAGGTGGTGGTTGAGGGCTGTGGTGGGTGGGGGTTGTGGTGGGGATTGAGGGCTGAGGTGGTGGTTGAGGGCTGTGGTGGGTGGGGGTTGTGGTTGGGGTTGAGGGCTGAGGTGGTGGTTGAGGGATGTGGTGGGGGTTGAGGGCTGTGGTGGGGGTTGAGGGCTGTGGTGGGTTTTGAGGGCTGTGGTGGGTGGGGGTTGTGGTGGGGGTTGAGGGCTGTGGTCGGGTTGAGGGCTGTGGTGGGGGTTGAGGGCTGAGGTGGTGGTTGAGGGCTGTGGTGGGTGGGTTGTGGTAGGGATTGAGGGCTGAGTTGGGGGTTGAGGGCTGTGGTGGGTTTTGAGGGCTGTGGTGGGTGGGGGTTGTGGTGGGGGTTGAGGGCTGTGGTCGGGTTGAGGGCTGTGGTGGGGGTTGAGGGCTGAGGTGGTGGTTGAGGGCTGTGGTGGGTGGGGGTTGTGGTGGGGATTGAGGGCTGAGGTGGGGGTTGAGGGCTGTGGTGGGTTTTGAGGGCTGTGGTGGGTGGGGGGTTGTGGTGGTGGTTGAGAGCTGTGGTCGGGTTGAGGGCTGTGGTGGTGGTTGAGGGCTGTGGTGGGGGTTGAGCGCTGTGGTGGGGGTTGAGGGCTGTGGTGGGGGTTGAGGGCTGTGGTGGGGGTTGAGGGCTGTGGTGGGGGTTGAGGGCTGTGGTGGGGGTTGAGGGCTGTGGTGGGGGTTGAGGGCTGTGGTGGGGGATGAGGGCTGTGGTGGTGGTTGAGGGCTGTGGTGGGGGTTGAGGGCTGTGGTGGGGGTTGAGGGCTGTGGTGGGGGCTGTGGTCAGGTTGAGGGCTGTGGTGGGGGCTCAGGGCTGAGGTGGTGGTTGAGGGATGTGGTGGGGGTTGAGGGCTGTGGTGGGTTTTGAGGGCTGTGGTGGGTGGGGGGTTGTGGTGGGGGTTGAGGGCTGTGGTCGGGTTGAGGGCTGTGGTGGGGGTTGAGGGCTGAGGTGGTGGTTGAGGGCTGTGGTGGGTGGGGGTTGTGGTGGGGATTGAGGGCTGAGGTGGTGGTTGAGGGCTGTGGTGGGTGGGGGTTGTGGTTGGGGTTGAGGGCTGTGGTGGGGTTACAGGCTGTGGTTGGGTTTGAGGGCTGTTGTGGGGATGAGGGCTGTGGTGGGGGTTGAGGGCTGTGGTGGGGTTGAGGGCTGTGTGGTGGGGTTGAGGGCTTGTGTTCATATTAACCGCTTCATAGCGTAACAAACTTTGGATATGGAGAGTGACGGTAACACTCCTGAATTAAAGCAGATAAAATGTTAAAATACAAAAATGCTGTCTTGTTAGTAAATTTAAAACTCAATGAAAACTAAAAATAGTCATGGAGCAAACCCATTAAAAGTATTCGGGAAGCTTCGTTAAAATACTCTAATATTAAGTTTTCAAAGGAACACAATTACAAATGCCTGAGAAATATACATTAAACTTACTCTAGAAATTTCCTTCAAACATAACCAGGAAAAATCATTAAACTACTGGAGACAACTCATTAATTTACCCTAGGACACTTTTTAATGACTCAAGAAGTCACATTATTAAGTTACTCGATAAGACTCATCAGAGTTGTTTATTAATAGTCTTCTGGGGAAAACTTCCCTAATCATGCACATAGAAGTCTCACATTCACATGTCAAAATCGCCGTAAGTTAAAATGGACTTTGACAAGCGCCCCCTTGCGGGAACCGATCCACAAGGCCCCGGATGAATCAAAGGCTATTGCGATCGGTTCACTGATGTCGATGCTTGGAGGGATGGCGATCCTCTTGGGATCCTGACTCGCTGTCCACACGTAAATGCATTTACTCGTCCGATCGAGGACGAAAATGTTGGAGTTGGAGTCAACACAACTCATGGCGGGTCGGAACTCCGTGGCGTTTCTGGACTTTTTTGGTTTGTAGGATAGCTTCTTTTTGTTCGTATCCCCGTCGATACCAACAAGTTTTCCTTTTTCAAAATCGGACACGATAATCTCGCCACCTGTCGTCACTGACACGTACCACGGGCATTTAAAATAGTTTTTACCCAACAGATTTTGCTTGATTCTGCGAGCTTTTTCCCCTCTCAGCGGCGACAAGGCGATGATGCTACTGTCTTCGGCGTCACAGACGTAAATGACGTCACCGTCACGTGACGTGGTGATACCGTGGGGCTTCTGTAGTTTGTTAACCAGTGTCCTGACGAAGGTCCCGTCCAGTCTGTATTCCTTCACGTCCCCTTCTCCGGACTTCACACCTACAGGTAAATAAACTAATCTTAACAATCGGAATGAAAAAGTTAATGATTCGGGGAATCAAGCACAGGGACCTTAGAAATTGTTACAGCTTTTTTTCGAACATAAACTATGGTGTTGAGCGAGGAGAGAAGGGGTGGAGCGGAGAGAGAAGGGCGGGGGGGGGGGGGGGGGGCGGTGAGAGAAGGGTAGGAGCGGTGAGAGAGAAGGGGAGAGAAGGGGAGGGGGGATTTTTTCATTTTATAAGCATTTTAGTATAGGTCGAAGCATCGATTTAACCATTTCAAATTTGCAGATCCATGTGGACCAAGTCCTAGAAATGAAGGGACTCGAAGCAATATGTAACATTACAAAATAGGTACGATTGTTTGTAAAATGTCTTTTTAGGTCATTCGGTGGAGCGTACAAATAGAAAATGTGACCATGTGAGTACACACCTGTGTCTGTGTGAGAACTGACCTGTGTCTGTGTGAGTACTGACCTGTGTCCGTGTGAGTACTGACCTGTGTCTGTGTGAGTACTGACCTGCGTCTGTGTGAGTACTGACCTGTGTCTGTGTGAGTACTGACATGTGTCTGTGTGAGTACTGACCTGTGTCTGTGTGTACTGACCTGTGTCTGTGTGAGTACTGACCAGTGTCTGTGTGAGTACTGACCTGTGTCTGTGTGAGTACTGACCTGTGTCCGTGTGAGTACTGACCTGTGTCTGTGTGAGTACTGACCTGTGTCCGTGTGAGTACTGACCTGTGTCTGTGTGAGTACTGACCTGTGTCTGTGTGAGTACTGACCTGTGTCTGTGTGAGTACTGACCTGTGTCTGTGTGAGTACTGACCTGTGTCTGTGTGTACTGACCTGTGTCTGTGTGAGTACTGACCTGTGTCCGTGTGAGTACTGACCTGTGTCTGTGTGAGTACTGACCTGCGTTTGTGTGAGTACTGACCTGTGTCTATGTGAGTACTGACCTGTGTCTGTGTGAGTACTGACCTGTGTCTGTGTGAGTACTGATCTGTGTCTGTGTGAGTACTGACCTGTGTCTGTGTGAGTACTGACCTGTGTCTGTGTGAGTACTGACCTATGTCTGTGTGAGTACTGACCTGTGTCTGTGTGAGTACTGACCTGTGTCTGTGTGAGTACTGACCTGTGTCTGTGTGAGTACTGACCTGTGTCTGTGTGAGTACTGACCTGTGTCTGTGTGAGTACTGACCTGTGTCTGTGTGAGTACTGACCTGTGTCTGTGTGAGTACTGACCTGTGTCTGTGTGAGTACTGACCTGTGTCTGTGTGCTGACCTGTGTCTGTGTGAGTACTGACCTGTGTCTGTGTACTGACCTGTGTCTGAGTGAGTACTGATCTGTGTCTGTGTACTGACCTGTGTCTGTGTGAGTACTGACCTGTGTCTGTGTGAGTACTGACCTGTGTTTGTGTGAGTACTGACCTGTGTCTGTGTGAGTACTGACCTGTGTCTGTGTGAGAACTGACCTGTGTCTGTGTGAGTACTGACCTGTGTCTGTGTGGGTACTGACCTGTGTCTGTGTGGGTACTGACCTGTGTCTGTGTGAATAGTGACCTGTGTCTGTGTGAGTACTGACCTGTGTCTGTCTACTGACCTGTGTCTGTGTGAGTACTGATCTATGTCTGTGTGAGTACTGACTTGTGTCTGTGTGAGTACTGACCTGTGTCTGTGTGAGTACTGACCTGTGTCTGTGTGAGTAATGACCTGTGTCTGTGTGAGTACTGACCTGTGTCTGTGTGAGTACTGACCTGTGTCTGTGTACTGACCTGTGTCTGTGTGAGTACTGACCTGTGTCTGTGTACTGACCTGTGTCTGTGTGAGTACTGACCTGTGTCAGTGTGAGTACTGACCTGTGTCTGTGTGAGTACTGACCTGTGTCTGTGTGAGTACTGACCTATGTCTGTGTGAGTACTGACCTGTGTCTGTGTGAGTACTGACCTATGTTCGTGTGAGTACTGACCTGTGTCCGTGTGAGTACTAACCTGTGTCTGTGTGAGTACTGACCTGTGTCTGTGTGAGTACTGACCTATGTTCGTGTGAGTACTGACCTGTGTCTGTGTGAGTACTGACCTGTGTCTGTGTGAGTACTGACCTGTGTCTGTGTGAGTACTGACCTGTGTCTGTGTGAGTACTGACCTGTGTCTGTGTGAGTACTGACCTGTGTCTGTGTGCTGACCGGTGTCTGTGTGAGTACTGACCTGTGTCTGTGTACTGACCTGTGTCTGTGTGAGTACTGACCTGCGTCTGTGTGAGTACTGACCTGTGTCTGTGTGAGTACTGACCTGTGTCTGTGTGAGTACTGACCTGTGTCTGTGTGAGTACTGACCTGCGTTTGTGTGAGTACTGACCTGTGTCTGTGTGAGTACTGACCTGTGTCTGTGTGTACTGACCTGTGTCTGTGTGAGTACTGACCTGTGTCCGTGTGAGTACTGACCTGTGTCTGTGTGAGTACTGACCTGCGTTTGTGTGAGTACTGACCTGTGTCTGTGTGAGTACTGACCTGTGTCTGTGTGAGTACTGACCTGTGTCTGTGTGAGTACTGACCTGTGTCTGTGTGAGTACTGACCTGTGTCTGTGTGAGTACTGACCTGTGTCTGTGTGAGTACTGACCTGTGTCTGTGTGAGTACTGACCTATGTCTGTGTGAGTACTGACCTGTGTCTGTGTGAGTACTGACCTGTGTCTGTGTGAGTACTGACCTGTGTCTGTGTGAGTACTGACCTGTGTCTGTGTGAGTACTGACCTGTGTCTGTGTGAGTACTGACCTGTGTCTGTGTGAGTACTGACCTGTGTCTGTGTGAGTACTGACCTGTGTCTGTGTGAGTACTGACCTGTGTCTGTGTGCTGACCTGTGTCTGTGTGAGTACTGACCTGTGTCTGTGTACTGACCTGTGTCTGAGTGAGTACTGATCTGTGTCTGTGTAATGACCTGTGTCTGTGTGAGTACTGACCTGTGTCTGTGTGAGTACTGACCTGTGTTTCTGTGAGTACTGACCTGTGTCTGTGTGAGTACTGACCTGTGTCTGTGTGAGAACTGACCTGTGTCTGTGTGAGTACTGACCTGTGTCTGTGTGGGTACTGACCTGTGTCTGTGTGGGTACTGACCTGTGTCTGTGTGAATAGTGACCTGTGTCTGTGTGAGTACTGACCTGTGTCTGTCTACTGACCTGTGTCTGTGTGAGTACTGATCTATGTCTGTGTGAGTACTGACTTGTGTCTGTGTGAGTACTGACCTGTGTCTGTGTGAGTACTGACCTGTGTCTGTGTGAGTACTGACCTGTGTCTGTGTGAGTACTGACCTGTGTCCGTGTGAGTAATGACCTGTGTCTGTGTGAGTACTGACCTGTGTCTGTGTGAGTACTGACCTGTGTCTGTGCACTGACCTGTGTCTGTGTGAGTACTGACCTGTGTCTGTGTACTGACCTGTGTCTGTGTGAGTACTGACCTGTGTCAGTGTGAGTACTGACCTGTGTCTGTGTGAGTACTGACCTGTGTCTGTGTGAGTACTGACCTATGTCTGTGTGAGTACTGACCTGTGTCTGTGTGAGTACTGACCTATGTTCGTGTGAGTACTGACCTGTGTCCGTGTGAGTACTAACCTGTGTCTGTGTGAGTACTGACCTGTGTCTGTGTGAGTACTGACCTATGTTCGTGTGAGTACTGACCTGTGTCTGTGTGAGTACTGACCTGTGTCTGTGTGAGTACTGACCTGTGTCTGTGTGAGTACTGACCTGTGTCTGTGTGAGTACTGACCTGTGTCTGTGTGCTGACCTGTGTCTGTGTGAGTACTGACCTGTGTCTGTGTACTGACCTGTGTCTGTGTGAGTACTGACCTGCGTCTGTGTGAGTACTGACCTGTGTCTGTGTGAGTACTGACCTGTGTCTGTGTGAGTACTGACCTGTGTCTGTGTGTACTGACCTGTGTCTGTGTGAGTACTGACCTGTGTCCGTGTGAGTACTGACCTGTGTCTGTGTGAGTACTGACCTGCGTTTGTGTGAGTACTGACCTGTGTCTGTGTGAGTACTGACCTGTGTCTGTGTGAGTACTGACCTATGTCTGTGTGAGTACTGACCTGTGTCTGTGTGAGTACTGACCTGTGTCTGTGTGAGTACTGACCTGTGTCTGTGTGAGTACTGACCTATGTCTGTGTGAGTACTGACCTGTGTCTGTGTGAGTACTGACCTGTGTCTGTGTGAGTACTGACCTGTGTCTGTGTGAGTACTGACCTGTGTCTGTGTGAGTACTGACCTGTGTCTGTGTGAGTACTGACCTGTGTCTGTGTGAGTACTGACCTGTGTCTGTGTGAGTACTGACCTGTGTCTGTGTGAGTACTGACCTGTGTCTGTGTGCTGACCTGTGTCTGTGTGAGTACTGACCTGTGTCTGTGTACTGACCTGTGTCTGAGTGAGTTCTGATCTGTGTCTGTGTACTGACCTGTGTCTGTGTGAGTACTGACCTGTGTCTGTGTGAGTACTGACCTGTGTCTGTGTGGGTACTGACCTGTGTCTGTGTGGGTACTGACCTGTGTCTGTGTGAATAGTGACCTGTGTCTGTGTGAGTACTGACCTGTGTCTGTCTACTGACCTGTGTCTGTGTGAGTACTGATCTATGTCTGTGTGAGTACTGACTTGTGTCTGTGTGAGTACTGACCTGTGTCTGTGTGAGTACTGACCTGTGTCTGTGTGAGTACTGACCTGTGTCTGTGTGAGTACTGACCTGTGTCCGTGTGAGAACTGACCTGTGTCTGTGTGAGTACTGACCTGTGTCTGTGTGAGTACTGACCTGTGTCTGTGTGCTGACCTGTGTCTGTGTGAGTACTGACCTGTGTCTGTGTACTGACCTGTGTCTGAGTGAGTTCTGATCTGTGTCTGTGTACTGACCTGTGTCTGTGTGAGTACTGACCTGTGTCTGTGTGAGTACTGACCTGTGTCTGTGTGGGTACTGACCTGTGTCTGTGTGGGTACTGACCTGTGTCTGTGTGAATAGTGACCTGTGTCTGTGTGAGTACTGACCTGTGTCTGTCTACTGACCTGTGTCTGTGTGAGTACTGATCTATGTCTGTGTGAGTACTGACCTGTGTCTGTGTGAGTACTGACCTGTGTCTGTGTGAGTACTGACCTGTGTCTGTGTGAGTACTGACCTGTGTCTGTGTGAGTACTGACCTGTGTCCGTGTGAGTAATGACCTGTGTCTGTGTGAGTACTGACCTGTGTCTGTGTGAGTACTGATCTATGTCTGTGTGAGTACTGACTTGTGTCTGTGTGAGTACTGACCTGTGTCTGTGTGAGTACTGACCTGTGTCTGTCTACTGACCTGTGTCTGTGTGAGTACTGACCTGTGTCTGTGTGAGTACTGACCTGTGTCTGTGTGAGTACTGACCTGTGTCTGTGTGAGTACTGACTTGTGTCTGTGTGAGTACTGACCTGTGTCTGTGTGAGTACTGACCTGTGTCTGTGTGAGTACTGACCTGTGTCTGTGTGCTGACCTGTGTCTGTGTGAGTACTGACCTGTGTCTGTGTACTGACCTGTGTCTGAGTGAGTTCTGATCTGTGTCTGTGTACTGACCTGTGTCTGTGTGAGTACTGACCTGTGTCTGTGTGAGTACTGACCTGTGTCTGTGTGGGTACTGACCTGTGTCTGTGTGGGTACTGACCTGTGTCTGTGTGAATAGTGACCTGTGTCTGTGTGAGTACTGACCTGTGTCTGTCTACTGACCTGTGTCTGTGTGAGTACTGACCTGTGTCTGTGTGAGTACTGACCTGTGTCTGTGTGAGTACTGACCTGTGTCTGTGTGAGTACTGACCTATGTTCGTGTGAGTACTGACCTGTGTCTGTGTGAGTACTGACCTATGTTCGTGTGAGTACTGACCTGTGTCTGTGTGAGTACTGACCTGTGTCTGTGTGAGTACTGATCTATGTCTGTGTGAGTACTGACTTGTGTCTGTGTGAGTACTGACCTGTGTCTGTGTGAGTACTGACCTGTGTCTGTGTGAGTACTGACCTGTGTCTGTGTGAGTACTGACCTGTGTCCGTGTGAGTAATGACCTGTGTCTGTGTGAGTACTGACCTGTGTCTGTGTGAGTACTGACCTGTGTCCGTGTGAGTAATGACCTGTGTCTGTGTGAGTACTGACCTGTGTCTGTGTGAGTACTGACCTGTGTCTGTGTGAGTACTGACCTATGTCTGTGTGAGTACTGACCTGTGTCTGTGTGAGTACTGACCTGTGTCTGTGTGAGTACTGACCTGTGTCTGTGTGAGTACTGACCTGTGTCTGTGTGAGTACTGACCTGTGTCTGTGTGAGTACTGACCTGTGTCTGTGTGAGTACTGACCTGTGTCTGTGTGAGTACTGACCTGTGTCTGTGTGAGTACTGACCTGTGTCTGTGTGCTGACCTGTGTCTGTGTGAGTACTGACCTGTGTCTGTGTACTGACCTGTGTCTGAGTGAGTACTGATCTGTGTCTGTGTACTGACCTGTGTCTGTGTGAGTACTGACCTGTGTCTGTGTGAGTACTGACCTGTGTTTGTGTGAGTACTGACCTGTGTCTGTGTGAGTACTGACCTGTGTCTGTGTGAGAACTGACCTGTGTCTGTGTGAGTACTGACCTGTGTCTGTGTGGGTACTGACCTGTGTCTGTGTGGGTACTGACCTGTGTCTGTGTGAATAGTGACCTGTGTCTGTGTGAGTACTGACCTGTGTCTGTCTACTGACCTGTGTCTGTGTGAGTACTGATCTATGTCTGTGTGAGTACTGACTTGTGTCTGTGTGAGTACTGACCTGTGTCTGTGTGAGTACTGACCTGTGTCTGTGTGAGTACTGACCTGTGTCTGTGTGAGTACTGATCTATGTCTGTGTGAGTACTGACCTGTGTCTGTGTGAGTACTGATCTATGTCTGTGTGTGTACTGACCTGTGTCTGTGTGAGTACTGACCTGTGTCTGTGTGAGTACTGACCTGTGTCCGTGTGAGTAATGACCTGTGTCTGTGTGAGTACTGACCTGTGTCTGTGTGAGTACTGACCTGTGTCTGTGTACTGACCTGTGTCTGTGTAAGTACTGACCTGTGTCTGTGTACTGACCTGTGTCTGTGTGAGTACTGACCTGTGTCAGTGTGAGTACTGACCTGTGTCTGTGTGAGTACTGACCTGTGTCTGTGTGAGTACTGACCTATGTCTGTGTGAGTACTGACCTGTGTCTGTGTGAGTACTGACCTATGTTCGTGTGAGTACTGACCTGTGTCCGTGTGAGTACTAACCTGTGTCTGTGTGAGTACTGACCTGTGTCTGTGTGAGTACTGACCTATGTTCGTGTGAGTACTGACCTGTGTCTGTGTGAGTACTGACCTGTGTCTGTGTGAGTACTGACCTGTGTCTGTGTGAGTACTGACCTGTGTCTGTGTGAGTACTGACCTGTGTCTGTGTGAGTACTGACCTGTGTCTGTGTGAGTACTGACCTGTGTCTGTGTGAGTACTGACCTGTGTCTGTGTACTGACCTGTGTCTGTGTGAGTACTGACCTGCGTCTGTGTGAGTACTGACCTGTGTCTGTGTGAGTACTGACCTGTGTCTGTGTGAGTACTGACCTGTGTCTGTGTGTACTGACCTGTGTCTGTGTGAGTACTGACCTGTGTCCGTGTGAGTACTGACCTGTGTCTGTGTGAGTACTGACCTGCGTTTGTGTGAGTACTGACCTGTGTCTGTGTGAGTACTGACCTGTGTCTGTGTGAGTACTGACCTGTGTCTGTGTGAGTACTGACCTGTGTCTGTGTGAGTACTGACCTGTGTCTGTGTGAGTACTGACCTGTGTCTGTGTGAGTACTGACCTGTGTCTGTGTGAGTACTGACCTATGTCTGTGTGAGTACTGACCTGTGTCTGTGTGAGTACTGACCTGTGTCTGTGTGAGTACTGACCTGTGTCTGTGTGAGTACTGACCTGTGTCTGTGTGAGTACTGACCTGTGTCTGTGTGAGTACTGACCTGTGTCTGTGTGAGTACTGACTTGTGTCTGTGTGAGTACTGACCTGTGTCTGTGTGAGTACTGACCTGTGTCTGTGTGCTGACCTGTGTCTGTGTGAGTACTGACCTGTGTCTGTGTACTGACCTGTGTCTGAGTGAGTTCTGATCTGTGTCTGTGTACTGACCTGTGTCTGTGTGAGTACTGACCTGTGTCTGTGTGAGTACTGACCTGTGTCTGTGTGGGTACTGACATGTGTCTGTGTGGGTACTGACCTGTGTCTGTGTGAATAGTGACCTGTGTCTGTGTGAGTACTGACCTGTGTCTGTGTGAGTACTGACCTGTGTCTGTCTACTGACCTGTGTCTGTGTGAGTACTGATCTATGTCTGTGTGAGTACTGACTTGTGTCTGTGTGAGTACTGACCTGTGTCTGTGTGAGTACTGACCTGTGTCTGTGTGAGTACTGACCTGTGTCTGTGTGAGTACTGACCTGTGTCCGTGTGAGTAATGACCTGTGTCTGTGTGAGTACTGACCTGTGTCTGTGTGAGTACTGACCTGTGTCTGTGTACTGACCTGTGTCTGTGTGAGTACTGACCTGTGTCTGTGTACTGACCTGTGTCTGTGTGAGTACTGACCTGTGTCAGTGTGAGTACTGACCTGTGTCTGTGTGAGTACTGACCTGTGTCTGTGTGAGTACTGACCTATGTCTGTGTGAGTACTGACCTGTGTCTGTGTGAGTACTGACCTATGTTCGTGTGAGTACTGACCTGTGTCCGTGTGAGTACTAACCTGTGTCTGTGTGAGTACTGACCTGTGTCTGTGTGAGTACTGACCTATGTTCGTGTGAGTACTGACCTGTGTCTGTGTGAGTACTGACCTGTGTCTGTGTGAGTACTGACCTGTGTCTGTGTGAGTACTGACCTGTGTCTGTGTGAGTACTGACCTGTGTCTGTGTGCTGACCTGTGTCTGTGTGAGTACTGACCTGTGTCTGTGTACTGACCTGTGTCTGAGTGAGTACTGATCTGTGTCTGTGTACTGACCTGTGTCTGTGTGAGTACTGACCTGTGTCTGTGTGAGTACTGACCTGTGTTTGTGTGAGTACTGACCTGTGTCTGTGTGAGTACTGACCTGTGTCTGTGTGAGAACTGACCTGTGTCTGTGTGAGTACTGACCTGTGTCTGTGTGGGTACTGACCTGTGTCTGTGTGGGTACTGACCTGTGTCTGTGTGAGTACTGACCTGTGTCTGTGTGAGTACTGACCTGTGTCTGTGTGAGTACTGATCTATGTCTGTGTGAGTACTGACTTGTGTCTGTGTGAGTACTGACCTGTGTCTGTGTGAGTACTGACCTGTGTCTGTGTGAGTACTGACCTGTGTCTGTGTGAGTACTGACCTGTGTCCGTGTGAGTAATGACCTGTGTCTGTGTGAGTACTGACCTGTGTCTGTGTGAGTACTGACCTGTGTCTGTGTACTGACCTGTGTCTGTGTGAGTACTGACCTGTGTCTGTGTAGTGACCTGTGTCTGTGTGAGTACTGACCTGTGTCAGTGTGAGTACTGACCTGTGTCTGTGTGAGTACTGACCTGTGTCTGTGTGAGTACTGACCTATGTCTGTGTGAGTACTGACCTGTGTCTGTGTGAGTACTGACCTATGTTCGTGTGAGTACTGACCTGTGTCCGTGTGAGTACTAACCTGTGTCTGTGTGAGTACTGACCTGTGTCTGTGTGAGTACTGACCTATGTTCGTGTGAGTACTGACCTGTGTCTGTGTAATACTGACCTGTGTTTGTGTGAGTACTGACCTGTGCCTGTGTGAGTACTGACCTGTGTCTGTGTACTGACCTGTGTCAGTGTGAGTACTGACCTGTGTCTATGTGAGTACTGACCTGTGTCTGTGTGAGTACTGACCTGTGTCTATGTGAGTACTGACCTATGTCCGGGTAAGTACTGACCTGTGTCTGTGTGAGTACTGACCTATGTCCGTGTGAGTACTGACCTGTGTCCGTGAGGTAGACAACGTCTTTTATGTCATCATTGATCACGCTGACCGCGACATCCCACGGGTTGACCAATTGATCCGATATTTCATTCTTCAGTTTCCCCGACTCGTCGAACACAAGGCATTTTTTGCTGCGGTTGCTGACCACTACGATGTCATTCTTCCTGGTTATGGCCAATCCGGAAATCTTGACCTTGGTGTTGAAGGACACTTGACCACGGGTTAGGTTTAGATACGGCAGACCAGGCTCAGTGTTGGTGTCTTCAAGAATCTGAGAGTCACTCATAGCTCGCCTGATGCGCTGTTTCGGGGATTCCGGACAAACTTTCAAATACTCAGACCCAGTAAAACTCATGGACGATCTCGATGAATGCGGATTTGGAGGCGGAGGAAGGGGGCGTTTTGGTGGCACGGATTTCTTCGTGTCATTTCGGAACAGTTGTTTTGGTGTCGTAGGAGGGGAGAGGCTGTCGTCAGTCTCCGTTTCCCGCCACAGAAACTGTTTAGGGTTGGTGTACTCGTTGTCCATCTCTACCGGCTGTTTTAACAATGTCTCATCCGCTGACGTCATTCGCGGTATTGGACTACGTGATGGAGGCACGAATGGGTGTCCGTTAGGAGGACTTGTTGGTAGGGGGGATTCGAATCTGATCTGTGTGCGGTCAATGCGCGGTGGTATAGGGGGCGGTTTTGTCTGTAATTTTGGTTTGAATGTTTCTATACTTCCGAGTTCTTCCGAATGTAGGATACTCTGGAAAGTATCAGAGAGTTTGAATTTCCGGTTACATCGACAGGACTCTGGAAGTGCAGGGATTGTCTGCCCTTTATTGTCCTCCATCCTTTTCTGTATGGTTTCCTTGGCAACTGACAATTGTGTAACATTGCCAAACGTTTCTAGGGACTTGACGTAGTCCAGGAACGTCAGCTCGCTTGTTAAGCGTAACTCAGTCGCATCCTCTATTGTTTTCAGTTCCTTTTGTCTAAGCACCGTGTCCTTTTCTATGTCGTTGAGCAGTTTCCTTTCCTTATCACGCAGTGCCTTGACCAGCGAGTCCGTCATGGTTCTCACTTCGTCTTTCATCGCGTCCGTCGAAATTTGCATAGACGTCGACAGAGATTTAATGTCCGTAATAATCTCTCTCAAACGATTAATCTCGTGATTCGATCCCTTTTGAATCACGCGAATGACATTTCGAGTTTCCTCTGCCGCGTGGATTATATTCTGTGAGCGATGTTGATAATGGCTGGTATTTTTACATTCGGAACACATCGGTACGTTACATGACAAGCACAAGTGTTCCAAAACCTTGCCGTTATGTTCGTCACACGTTCGGCTGGTTTTCTTTCCAGCCATGACGGATATAATTGGTGCGTCTTCTACTTCATCCAATCGTAAAAGGTTGTGAGAATCCGTTCGGAACATGTCGTGGATGTTCCTACACGAATCGCACATTTGCAGGTCACATTCGACGCACATATATCCTGCGTCTTTGTTCTGGCCTTTACAAACCATGCAATTCTTCTTCGTTATCGGACTTTTTCGATCAATCATCATAACGACATCTTGCATGAACGTGCTTGTTGGCAAGTTTGAAACGTTTCCCCCAGGCGGGAAAAATGAAGACCGGCAGAGAGGACACGGTGAGCTTTCGCTCGGTGTCTGCATGAAATAACTTTGTAGGCATTGGCAACAGAAGGTATGGTGGCAGCTAAGGATTTTGGGTTGTTTGTAACGCTCTCTACATATCGGGCATGTCGTTAGTTCTTCTAGCTTGTCCTGAAGCGCCCGGTAATGTTCGCTTGTGGAGACGACCTCTTCAAACACCAGGGCGGCCATGACAGCTCCGCAGAAAATTTAAAGCGGCGTCGAAAAAGTATCTAAAAATAACAACAATGATAAAAATAATAATAAAAAAAAACTTATGATTTGGATTGTGTTGATGAATTTTTCATACTTATATTTATAATTATAAAAAAAAATGTCTGTAGCTTAAAAAATGTGCGAACGGCTCTGTTATTAGAGGAGCTGTTTCCTGTTAAATTTTAAATACATGCATGAACACAGCTCTTATCGTCATGGAAACCTTAACGGCAGCTCTTAACACAATCGGGAACCATCGGCACTTTCCGTAAACGAGAAAATACTAAATAAAAAAGTATTTTCCCGTTTACGGAAAGTGCCGAAGTATCTAAAAATAACAACAATGATAAAAATAATAATAAAAAAAAAACTTATGATTTGGATTGTGTTGATGAATTTTTCATACTTATATTTATAATTATAAAAAAAATGTCTGTAGCTTAAAAAATGTGCGAACGGCTCTGTTATTAGAGGAGCTGTTTCCTGTTAAATTTTAAATACATGCATGAACACAGCTCTTATCGTCATGGAAACCTTAACAGCAGCTCTTAACACAATCGGGAACCATCGGCACTTTCCGTAAACGAGAAAATACTAAATAAAAAAGTATTTTCCCGTTTACGGAAAGTGCCGAAGGTTCCCGATTGCTCTCAAAACTAGTTACAAATGATGCCTGGGTATTTTTCAATGTTATCCTGCATACAAAGTTTCGTATATATTGTCTTCATTATGCTATCTGACCCTAATTAGCTGAGACGTAAAATTTGAAACTTTTTTTGATAACGACCAGCAACGCCTCATAACAAAACAATGGTAAGCAGTTCAAAAATGTTAAAATTGACCTTAATCTTTGATCGGATGACCTTGACGTTGGGCTAATTGACAATAAAAAAAAATGTCATAAAACATGACAAGCAGTTAAGAAATGTAACATTTAGCCTTGACCTTTGATCCGGTGACCTTGAGCAAAAGAAGCAAAATAGGAGCCTGACGTTTGGTCCGAGTTTTAGTAAATTATTGTAACATGTTTTGAGACACAGTGAGGGACCGTTGGCATCACCTTGACGTACACCTTTGAATGTTTGAAACGTCCAGACATTTTTGACCTCTGACCTTTGGATGAAGGTAAAAATGACTTAACGACAACTGCACTGCACATCGGCTGTGGGCGATGCAGACATTACTGAAAGTTTCATCAGTATATCAGTACGGTTCAAAGTTAACACCTGTACAAGAATTCTTAACGAAAATTACCACTTATTTGAACCTTGAACTCAACGTCAACGTCACAGTGAAATAACGACAGTGCGCTGCACTTGGATTTTCAGGAATGAACAAGGCAATATGTCACCACGTGATTTTCACGTTAAACGTAAAAAAGTTAATTTGATTTCATATGAGTTTCACGTTAATTTCATGTGAAGTTCGAGTAAGTTATATTTTAGCTGATTTGCTTATTTTCTAGTAAATCACATGAAATAATTCATGTGAAATTCATGTGTAATTCATGTAAAATTCGTGTAAAATTCATGTGTAATTCATGTTTAATTTACGTGCAGAAACAATAGCTATGTACTTAGTGTAGTAAGTATTTATCAAATTTCTAAATTTTTCTATAATTATCCATATTTCGCTATGTTATCATACAGATAGTTATTCTCCTGGCCACATGTGCCTGTGCTCGCCACTAACAACCAAAACTGTGTCGCTTTTCTTCCATATACTCTAAACCTTTTCACCCCTGGCGACACATTTGAACTCGTCCAATGGTTGGAATAGCTCACTGAGAATTTCAGAGGTGAAAAAGCTTATGAGCTATTAATAAAACGTAAATACCTGGATGTAGGGATTCTAAGCTGTCGTTGACACAGGTGATCTTACTTTCGTTTTAGATAGAATTAACGTTATGAACGAAAACTTTAAATTAAAAACGCATTTTTTCTATCAAAATATTTGTATTGATATCGTTTGTTCTTCTCATGGTAACCTGGTACTCCTAAACCCCTCTTTTACTGAAAAATAAAACAAATCTGGGACTAGTTTCACTTTTAAAAAACCCAGAATTCGTGGCTTACATTTCTAAGGTAAACACGGTGCAAACAAAGACAAACGGGTACAATATATAACGCTAGATTACCTGGACTTCTTAAGTGAAACAGATTTTATCAGTCCGACCTGCCAAATGAGATCAAATCGGTCGGTCAGACCAAAGTACACATTCAATGCGAATGATGTTGTTTATTTAAAATTATTCTGAAATTTAAACCTGCTCTTCCTTTAAACACCGAATAATTTCAATATATATGTATTCATTATATATGGGTTTTAAACGTGTATTAAGATACAATAATAAAGCCGTAGACTTTTACAAAATAAAGAATAGGTTCCAAGTACTTTAATTGATTACCATATCTTAATCTTCGTAGAAAATTTTTAAAAAAATCCACGATTACTTCTGTTCAAGCTCAAAACTATTTTCTTTCGCTCCAGAATGCCGATTTAAGATTTTCTCAGAAGCTAAGTCAAATCTTCAAACCGGCTTTATTTAAATTTGTCTACATACAAAAGGGACAAAACAAATATTCAGTTCTTGTATGAAAATGGTTCACATGTTGCTGTTGAAGAGTAGTAAGAAGCTAGATATAGCGTATATATAAACTTACCTGTGGCCGCTCCAGCGGAGGTACACACAGTGAACTCGCACATGAACAGGGGGTCATAAGTAGGTCATATTTGACAAGAGATGACATCATTCGGTTATATTTAAATCATATTCTATAGTTTAGATAGCCTCGCTAAACACGCTTTGCTTTGTCACAAATAATGCCAATGCAGGAAGTAAAACGAGGAATCTATGACTATCGGGGTGAATTACGCAAACACGTTTAAATTGTTTTTATTTCATTTCTTATTTTTAACTGTACAATCTCAGCATGCTAGTTTCACCACTGCTTCAGGGAAATGGGGGGTGGGGTGGGGGTTGGAACGGGGACTTCCCCGAACACCAACTCTGCTTATAAAAACATGTTTATATAGGTGGTCAGTTGTGATGATAGTGAGTTATAGTCTATAGCAGAAATGTTGTACAGGTAAATTACACAGGTAAATCAACTTCTGGCAACTCTCTCTTCCTTTCTCTTTCTTCCTATCTGTCTTCATTAGTGTGTCTTCTGCCTTTCTGTCTGTGAGGGTGTGTGTGAGGATGCGTGTGTGTGTGTATAGGTGTGTGTATATATATGTGTATGTATATACATGTTTGTTATGTATGCAGGATCTTCCCTGACACTGGTTTCATGCGTGCTATTCGCAGAAAATCCATCAAGGCCTCCCAAACTAAACGTCTTTGCACTCTGCATCCTTAGGATGTACAGTGTACTGTTAATTTTAAAATACGTCATTTGAATGCAGAAAACTTTTTTTTTTTTTTTTTTTTATTTATTTATAAAGGTAACTTAAGTGCTTGTTGTTGAAGGACACATTGTTTAATTTACAATTCCTGGTTTCAAATTTGAGAGTCCCTAGAACCTTTTATAACAAAATATGAGGGAAAATCCTGTTTATGTTATGTTGATTTATGCTAGGTTGTACTATGTTATGTCATGATGCTACATATGCAAGCATATTTGTTTTGCCTCGCTACGTATGTATATATGTGTGTATGTGTGTATGTATGTATGCATGTATGTATGTATGACCTATCATAGCATACACAATGATTTTTTGACTGCTGTGGGTGCGAGTGTGCAAGTGATTGTTTGTTGATGTCTATTTATGTATACCATGTAAAATGTCTGAAAATAAAAGAAATATAAAAAAAAAACTTCTGGCAACTAATCAGATACTCAATAACTAATGATATTTGCAAACCAGTAAATGATAAATAGATAAAACAGCTGCACACTTAGAAAAATCATCATTTTAATGATTTATTACACCTTCTTTCCGATATATGTATGTGTAAATTATCATTTATTTATTGATATGTATTTAAGTTTCAGATTTGTGTAAATTAGTGTCATATACAATGTATTTAATTTCAAAATATTTTATCATTTTATGCAAGACATATACACAAGTACTAAAAAGAAATAGTATACAAATGTATCAATAAGATTATTAGACAGCAGGCTGAGCCTATTTAAGTCTTTCCCAACAAAGATATTAACCAGTATCCTTTTATATACATTGACAATATTTTATTTTGATGTAGATGGAGTAGAAACTTAGCGGTATAATGTTTTATCAATTAAAGATCCCTTTCTCAATCACTCTCATACCTTTATTGTGATTTATATTACATTTTTAGAACTACCTTACTAAAATATGAATTACTTATACATTTAGATTGTTTTAGTGCTTTATATATAATGTATATAAATGGATGAGGCAGTATAATTAAGTATAGTTGAATTTATTTCATCTGACATACCAACTACACCATTGAAAAGACATCTAAATTAATTTAGCCTAAAAGATCATATAGAAACAATATGGTTGTGGCAGTCATGCTGTGTTATAATATGGTTATTAAAGAAAAGAGGGGAATGAGGATTAGAAAAACTTTGTTTTCCTTTTGAAAAGTTTTTATTTGCTTTATCAACATAAGAAATTACACAAAACACAATTTGCAAAGACGACTCTCATTCACAGTTCCTCTCAACTCAAACCTATTGTATAAAGTTGCAGTTATTTTGAACTATATCTTAGAGTAAAAGTTAATGCTACTGTTTTAGTTGGATTAAAAATAATTTGCCATTCATTGATTAGCCCAAGCAGGAATTGATGAAATATTATCATTTATTATGATCAGCAGGTGTATTAAGGTCACCATCACTATCTTCATTAACATATAGAGAAGTATCAACTGCAAACAAGTTAACATAAGATGTTACATCAGCTGTTATATCAATAAATGATAAAAATAAAAAGGGTAGAAGAACAGATCCTTGAGGAACTCCTGAAGATATGGATTAAGTATTTGGTGAATCCATCAATTAATTAAGCTCTTAACCACTCAAATAATTTTCCTTTTTATACCATTTTTGTAAAATTTATACAAATACCAACATGCCGAACCCTGTCAAATGCCTTATTAATATCACAGAATATAAAAGTTAAACATCTACAGAATTGTGTGACATCAGTTTAATATCTGTTATTTGTGTATTTTATATATCATTTTCATTTAATGGCTTTCAGTTAAGATACTGACATACATGTATGAACAGAAACTTTATTTTATTATCAATATATGCTTTAAATAATTCGATTATGAATAAGGAGATTTATTTTTCAAGTAATGTTATTTAAAAATTACTTTCCATCAGGGACGTATATACGTCCCTGTTTCCATTTATTGAATCTAAAATATAATAATTAATCAATGATCATTTTCTATCACTTCAATCTGTAATGCATGAGAATATTTCCAAATTGTTCATTTCATTTAATACTGACTAAGTATCATACATTCTTAGTTGAAACAGACTATAACTTAAATTTCAAAGGATTTCCTATATAACCACATTTCTTTCAAGTTACCAGAGTTGGTGTTCGGGGAATGAGCCGTTGGAACAAGGGTAAATCTAAGTTAGGGACACGTGATAAGTGAAAATAGTACAGGGGGAGGAGGGGAGACCTGTTATCCGTTTTCGTTTTTATCTGTTTGATTAATCAATTAATCTTGATAAAAACAGTATTTTTATACACGTACTACAGGTGTAAGGAACTGACGAAATGACTCAGTTGTGCTATTTATAGAAATTCCGAGTAGCGCTCCACACAGATCTGTACCGCCGAGGGGGTTTCCCTAGGTCGTGGGGAATACCTTATTATTACCTCGGAATATTCATTTAAGCTGACGGAATCGGCCGAGGCGTTCCGAATAGATACAGGATACGATGAGATACATGTATCTATTGTATAATTTACACGTGTCCCTCAGAAAGCGCCTCTCATGTTACGTATTAGACAATTTAATGTCGGAGTCGTAAAGTGTATGTTTTGTGGGGGCGGTGAATAATGGTGCTGGTTTTGATAGAATATTTTACCAGTAATATAGCAAATTTTACGACGAAACATTGTATTTTTCTATGACAATGATACTGTTTCACTCTAAGCTAAGATTTTTTTTTCTGTCATAATTTATTTCATTGTAATCAGATTGGAGATCTGTTCACGGAACCAATATCTTTTCAAAGAAAAACGAAACAAGCAGGTAATTGTTTGGCTTCTTGACAAAAAGCAGAAAAAAATCACCTACTCATATATGTATGTTGATCAAATGTCAAAATGCTATTCACATGGGAACAAATAACAGCACGTCTATTAATCCCACTCAAATATCAAAGTTAACTATTACTCATTAAAGGCCCAATATACGTAACTTTCGGCAAAACTTGAAGCGAAAATCAAGCCTAATAGCTTTTTATATTTATAGATTTAGTTAAGATTAACTGATATTAGCAATATTCAAGATGAGTTCTTTCGCGGTTACCGGTACAGCAGCAGTTAAAACTCGGTATTTGTAAACACGCGTCCATTTTGAACTGTCATTTAACTTCGGTTTGTTGTTGAAGTGGGCCACACCTGAATTACTTTCAATTCTTTGGATTTTTTTGTCAAGAGTTTCTTGTTAGTTACCGCTCAGGTTTTCTTCGTTTTAGCCTTAAATTTGCATGGTTATCAACCGGATTTTTTTTTCAGAATTTTTCAGAATCACGAAAACTTCCCTGAAGTTACGTATATTGGTCCTGTTAGTCATTCACCCCTGAACGCGCAGTTGAACTCTTCCAATACAAAAACTTGAATCGTTCATTATGTAACTTTAGGGGTGAATGAGTGAATCAGAAATATACCGTCATTCTGTTTTACACAGATAAGGATATATATAGGGGTATTGATATCTTTTGGACATCAGCCAAATAATACATGACAAAAGGTACTGTTAAGACTTAACTGGGAAATTATATCATACATACAAATATTTTACGAATGACTACACCCATCCTACGGGATTGAGCTAGAGTACATATGCACAAGAGTCAACAGTCAAGAAGCTTTATTTAACGTCGCATACATGTAATAACATTAGCACTGTAGTGCTATTCTTGCGACAAACATGTGTATAAAAGTATTTTAACAAAATATCACAGTACCACGGACTTAGAAGATAGCTAAGTCCGTGACAGTGCATATATAATTATAACAACTAGATATACAATAGGCATACAGTACATAATAAGTATATGAAATCACAATTGCTTAACTTAATTACTCCTAAGAATGTAATTTAATAATGAACACATCACACAGGTGTTACAAAAAGAAAAAGTTAAAGCACTATCAAAGTGTAATGTACATATATGCTAATATAGCAAATTGATAAAAATCTACAGGATATACACTAATGTAGTGTGTATCAAAAAGAGGCAATGAAGTCAGAATAGAAACAAAAAGCTAGAAATGTTATTACATAAAAAGGCTTTATTAGAAACGGTATCACAGACTACTAGCGAATGATAAAAAAAAATTCCAAGGGGGACAACTCAAACAACATTGCCTGTGCAGATAGCGCATTAGCACATCTGGGTGTCCAAGGTGCGGAGCAGCCCACGAAAAGACCCATAATTCTCAGCTAACCTGAGTTCATTCGGTAGACTGTTCCACACCTGGGAAGATGTAAAGCGAAAAGATCTCTTGCAATATGTGGAGGTGTTCACCTTGGGAATCTTAACAAGATTATCTTGTCTAAGATTGTAAAAAACGTCTTTCCTCCCAACAAGATCATGTAATAGACGGCGAAATACCTTTTAAAATCTTAAAAACCTCAGACGCCATACATTTTCTACGTGTTACATGTAAAAAATCATCAAGATTAGCCTAGTAGGTTTTGACGTCCCCTATAGTCAATCTTCAAGGGTAAACTGTGAGAAAACAAGTTCCCCCCAATCTGATTAAAATCATATCTTGATATCCGCGCCGTTCCGTAAACTTCTCTCTGCTGCGTTAAGATCTGAGATAATCCCATAGAGGGTCATGTCCCGATGACCTTTCGCATTAGCCAATTAAATTACTACTGGCAGAATCTTGACAGTGAAATTTTGAGGCGACAAAGCTTGCATAAACACATTTTTCCGTTTAGTCATTTCGTCACCAAAAAGTTCGTGCGGAATAATGTGACGAAATGGCTTGCTGCAAGATGCCAGTCCGTTGGAAAATTATTTTAGTGTTAAGTAAAGAGGCGACAAAGGTCATCTGGACGTGACCTCTTATGGGATGTTGTCAGATCCTTGTAAAACGGAGTGAGAACAAGGATCTGTATTTTAATCAGATTGAGTTCCCCCTAAACCCAAATTACCTTATGGCGTCAGTGGGTATTAGACCATTCATTTATTGCGGTTCAAACGTTCCAAATGGCACTTCTAGTCAGGTCTAATCAGTTGGCTGCCAAACAAATTATACCTGCTGCCCCCATTGCATGATCGTAAGAGGCAACTAAATTTGGGATATACTCTATTAACTTTTCCATTCTGTCTCAAAAAACATTCTCCTTTCAAATGTCTCCTTTGACACTACCTCAGTTTTGGCCTTTAGTTGAGCGTTCGCCCCTGTGAGGTAGGCTATGGGTTCTGTACCCAGGCCGAGACATACCAGAGTCTCTAACAATGTTAGTTATTTCTCCCTGTTAGGAAGACTATGGGTTCTGTCCCCAGGCCGAGACATACCAGAGACTCTAACAATGGTACTTACTACTCCCTGTGAGGAAGGCTATGGGTTCTGTCCCCAGACCGAGACATACCAGAGTCTCTAACAATGGTAGTTACTACTCCCTGTGAGGAAGGCTATGGGTTCTGTTCCCATGCCGAGACATACCAGAGTCTGTAACAATAGTAGTTACTACTCCCTGTGAGGAAGGCTATGGGTTCTATCCCCAGGCCGAGACCTCCCAGATACTTTAACAATTGTAGTTACTACTCCCTGTGAGGAAGGCTATGGGTTCTGTCCCCAGGCCGAGACATACCAGAGTCTCTAACAATGGTAGTTACTACTCCCTGTGAGGAAGGCTATGGGTTCTGTCCCCAGGCCGAGACATATCAGAGTCTGTAACAATGGTAGTTACTACTCCCTGTGAGGAAGGCTATGGGTTCTGTCCCCAGGCCGAGACATACCAGAGTCTGTAACAATGGTAGTTACTACTCTCTGTGAGGAAAACTATGGGTTCTGTCCCCAGGCCGAGACATACCAGAGTCTCTAACAATGGTAGTTACTACTCCCTGTGAGGAAGGCTATGGGTTCTGTCCCCAGGCCGAGACATATCAGAGTCTCTAACAATGGTAGTTACTACTCCCTGTGAGGAAGGCTATGGGTTCTGTCCCCAGGCCGAGACATACCAGAGTCTCTAACAATGGTAGTTACACACACCCTGTGAGGAAGGCTATTGGTTATATCCCCAGGCCGAGACATACCAGAGTCTCTAACAATGGTAGTTACTACTCCCTGTGGGGATGGCTATGGGTTCTGTCCCCAGGCCGAGACATACCAGAGTCTTTAACAATGGTAGTTACTACTCTCTGTGAGAAAGGCTATGGGTTCTGTCCCCAGGCCGAGACATACCAGAGTCTCTAACAATGGTAGTTACTGCTCCCTGTGAGGAAGGCTATGGGTTCTGTCCCCAGGCCGAAACATACCACAGTCTCTAACAATGGTAGTTACTGCTCCCTGTGAGGAAGGCTATGGGTTCTGTCCCCAGGCCGAGACATACCAGAGTCTGTAACAATGGTAGTTACTACTCCCTGTGAGGAAGGCTATGGGTTCTGTTCCCATGCCGAGATATACCAGAGTCTGTAACAATGGTAGTTACTACTCCCTGTGAGAAAGGCTATGGGTTCTATCCCCAGGCCGAGACCTCCCAGATATTTTAACAATTGTAGTTACTACTCCCTGTGAGGAAGGCTATGGGTTCTGTCCCCAGGCCGAGACATACCAGAGTCTCTAACAATGGTAGTTACTACTCCCTGTGAGGAAGGCTATGGGTTCTGTCCCCAGGCCGAGACATATCAGAGTCTCTAACAATGGTAGTTACTACTCCCTGTGAGGAAGGCTATGGGTTCTGTCCCCAGACCGAGACATACCAGAGTCTGTAACAATGGTAGTTACTACTCCCTGTGAGGAAAACTATGGGTTCTGTCCCCAGGCCGAGACATACCAGAGTCTCTAACAATGGTAGTTACTACTCCCTGTGAGGAAGGCTATGGGTTCTGTCCCCAGGCCGAGACATATCAGAGTCTCTAACAATGGTAGTTACTACTCCCTGTGAGGAAGGCTATGGGTTCTGTCCCCAGGCCGAGACATACCAGAGTCTCTAACAATGGTAGTTACACACACCCTGTGAGGAAGGCTATTGGTTATATCCCCAGGCCGAGACATACCAGAGTCTCTAACAATGGTAGTTACTACTCCCTGTGGGGATGGCTATGGGTTCTGTCCCCAGGCCGAGACATACCAGAGTCTTTAACAATGGTAGTTACTACTCTCTGTGAGAAAGGCTATGGGTTCTGTCCCCAGGCCGAGACATACCAGAGTCTCTAACAATGGTAGTTACTGCTCCCTGTGAGGAAGGCTATGGGTTCTGTCCCCAGGCCGAAACATACCACAGTCTCTAACAATGGTAGTTACTGCTCCCTGTGAGGAAGGCTATGGGTTCTGTCCCCAGGCCGAGACATACCAGAGTCTGTAACAATGGTAGTTACTACTCCCTGTGAGGAAGGCTATGGGTTCTGTCCCCAGGCCGAGACATATCAGAGTCTCTAACAATGGTAGTTACTACTCCCTGTGAGGATGGCTATGGGTTCTGTCCCCAGGCCGAGACATACCACAGTCTCTAACAATGGTAGTTGTTTCTCCCTGTAAGGAAGGCTTTGGGTTCTGTCCCCAGGCCGAGACATACAAGAGTCTCTAACAATGGTAGTTACTACTCCCTGTGAGGAAGGCTATGGGTTCTGTCCCCAGGCCGAGACATACATCAACCAGAATCTCAAACACAATGGTAGGTTTTATTCCCTACTTGAGGCGGAGCATTATAGGAGAGGAACTACTGCTTCAACAGTCAGTATAGTGTGATGAGTTGTTCTGCTGGGTGGGGTGGTAGTGGGTGTAGCTAAATCCACAGGGACCTGAGCATTTCGATAAAAATGCCCCCTCAATGGTCATTAAGGCTAAAGGGTGGGGAGCTTTCCAGGTCGGAAAATCAACCCCCACCTACCTTTATTGCATCAAAAAAATCACATTTCTAGCTGAGGTACGAAAAAACTGATGGAAAGATAGATAATCTTTATTTTTAAAAAACCTCCTAAATACACGTGAAATGTATCCTCTTCCCGTAGAAATAATCTCGATTTCCTCCAAACACACGCCAAATTTCCGTGTCTCAAAGTTTTCGTCGGCAATCCGGCCAGTTTTGCATATTCAATGAGCTTTGACGTCGCTGCACGCGGAGGCCTTTCGCTGTCATTGGATGGCGATCTTTCTTAAAATTTAGGCATCCAATGACAGCAAAAGACTAGCGGTCGGGGTAACGCAAAAAGTGTAAAATTACTCTAAACACCCTAGTTTTGGTCCAAAACTAGCTGTAACAAATTCTCAGGTCCCTGTGGCTAAATCGGCAAACGATCCTGACAATCGCAAGAAGGCTTACACGAACATACCACAGCCCCCCAAATACACACGCACTCAACACACACACACACACATCTCATATATACATTGTACCAGAGGACCGTATTTAAATGAGCCTGGCTATTAATAGGACGTAGAAACAATCAAACCAAACTGAACCTAACTAGTTCGATCGATGTTACCGTTATTTTTTTGTAATAAGGATGGAGTAAGTGATATTGTTCTAGTAATACGCCTTACTACATCACCATTCCCGCCCCGTTAGTTTATCCCCGAAAAAATATCTCCATGGAAGCCTTCAAGCCGTTCTATACCCCCCCCCCCAATGAAATGGGGGTGGGGGCACATAGTGTTACCCATGTCCGTCCCGTCCCGTCCCGTCGCGCCCCGTCCCCGCAAATGGTAATGTAACCACCTTATTTAAATGACTACTGATCCGATTGTCATCAAATTTCGCATACGTAATAAGCATGAAGAACTAATTTCATATGAGGAAGGGGGCATTTATGTCTCACAGACATTTCTTGTTTAAAACTATATTACCCAAAACGTTCAAAACAAACTGCTCCTGTCTTCAAATTGAAAAGAAAAGTTCATATTTGCCTTCTACGGTGAATGAGTGACCTACAGCTGGAGCGTAATGCTTCCTTGGTCCTTTCTATCCGCTTCTGTCTTGCACTGACGTTTTGTGGTGCTCCAATGCCCTAGGAATGTGCCAATTTATGCCAACATTTCCCGCCCTGCCATTTCCCCCCGAAAATAATATCTCCGTGTTTAATGAGTGGAAATGTACAAGCCTTTTAATAAGATTTCACAATGAACTTTTCCAGTGTTTTAAATAACCGGAAAACTTCAAATTTGTCTCTAGGGAGAATTAGTTAACTTTGAGTAGGAACATAAGGCTTCTACGATTCTTTCCAAGCCAATCTGTCTTGCAAATTTTTTTTGCTGTACTCGGAGTTACTAAATCATATCATTACTCACCATGCATGCTGGTTTCGGTCTGTCTCTAGTTCTGGTTCCTTCCGATGTCCATCACAAGAATTGTCACACGTACGAGGTGTTAACGTTGTCAAAACTTCAGAGCGCGCTCATAAATTCAATAAGTCTCGGATCGCGCCCCAGAAGTTGTCAAATTGCGTAACACGCTCCCAAACTATAACAGCTTTCTGCCTGAGCGTCGTTCAGACCCAGATCGAAGATAGCGTACACATATATTTAAAGGCCCAATATACGTAACTTCAGGAATTTTTTCGTGATTCTGAAAAATTATGAAAAAAAATCCAGTTGATAACTATGCAAAAATAAGCCTAATACAAAGTAAACCTGAGCGGTAACTAACAAGAAACTCTTGACAGAAAAATCCAAAGAATTGAAAATGATGCAGGTGGGGCCCACTTCAACAACAAGCCGAAGTAAGAAGACAGTTCAAAATGGACGTGTGTTTACAAATACCGAGTTTCAACTGCTGCTGTACCGGTAACTGCGTAAGAATTCATCTTGAATATTGTTGATATCAGTTAATCTTAACTAAATCTATAAATACAAAAAGTTATTAGGCTTGATTTTCGCTTCAAGTTTTGCCGAAAGTTACGTATATTGGGCCTTTAAAAAGCTGGTATTTTGTTACACAATCTGCCTCATTCTGACGCTTGAGTTTTCGGAGTGCGCCAAAAGTTTTGATGCCTGTGTTTCGAAACGTTTGATATTTGCAGGGACGTATATATACGTATCTCACATATACGTCCCTGATATTTGGAAGCGCGCACTGAAAGTTTTTCTTTAATGCTTGCGTTCCGAAACTTGATATATGGGAGTGCGCACTTAAAGTTTTAATTTAATGCTTGCGTTCCGAAACTTGATATTTGGGAGCGCGCTCTCAATTTTTTGCTTGTCGGGATCCGAAGCGCTAGAAAGTTTTGAATCTGTCCGCACGTCATACATACAGACATTTTGATGAGAAGTACTGTGAGTATGGTAAACTACCTAAAAAATATCTAGTGTTTTGAATACAGTGGGTCGCACATTCAAATTTCATTGTCAATGATAAAGGCCAGATACTTATACAACATGCGTAAATTCATCGGAATCCAATTATGAAGGGTAAGCATTTTTCCTCCATAAATTAACTTATCACAGCAAATACAAAAAAAAAATAAATAAAAAAAACTTGGGGAAATATAGGTACTATGGCGTGGCCGTACCACGCCGATCTAATACTACACACTGTAACTGTGTACATTTCCTTGTTTTATGTCCGCCCCCCGACATGTCTTTAATGAAAGGTGTAGGGAAGAACAGAGCAATACAGGTGAAACAAGGGACAGGTGAAAGCATTAGTGTGTATGTAGTAGTCATATCGTACATGTCACCTAGTCCTATTTAGAGCCAGAAGGCCAAACTTATGTATTGTGTGTTTCATTTAAACATTTTAGACATGTGCATTATTTCCACGAAACCAGCTAGAGATTGTGTTAGTACTTTCTATTTGGTAAACTTTCTACCTGTGTAAATTTTAATGTCATATAAAATACCATTTATGTATTATGTTTATGCCTATCATCATTATTTGTCATGTTATTATAAATGTGTGATGGGAGAAGGCTGTGATAAGTTGAGATAACTTGTGCCTAATCCCTTGTTCAAAGTTTATTGGCAATAAATATGTTTATAAAGTCAAAAGTCTTTCATGTGTAGAGAATACTGTTTGTTATGTTGTATCACGGAATTAATTGCTATTTGAGTCCGTGGTTGTATCAACATTTGTTTTTTAAACGTGAATTTACAATATACGGATTACCCGATGTATGCTGTGTGCAATCACAGTTGGTGGAGTTTCTGTCAGTAAATGTTAAATATATATGGTGGAAATGAGCCTCCCATTACATTCTGTAATCTGCCGCGGCTTCATATATATAAACATTTTTTTATATACTGACAAAAACTCAAGCAACTGTGATGCAATTAATGTTTGTATTGGACTCAACGTTGTTTTTATTTCATTTATGCCTGTATGAACGCAATTAAATTACATTATGTTAAGACATAAAATTGAACTTTGTGACATTTTGAGAGATATTAGTAGATATCTGGTGTGGGCAAAAACCAGATACGGTGTCGTGGCCAGAGAAAACTCGGGCTAGTATTATTGCTTTTGATAATTATTAATTAATAGGTAAATATTGATTTCTCTTTAATTTTTACGACATCGAATTTCTGTAATGACATACGGTTGTTGGTGGTTCTGAAATATGCTTGAATCCTCAGGGTTTTGTAACAATACCTGATGAGAAAAAGGGTGGTCGGATGGCGCAGTGGATAGCGCACTTGCCTTTCCTTTAGACGGCCGGGGTTGATTCTCCGATCGGACGTGAAAAAAGGTTGGGAAATTCTTTTTATAAACTTCACGATTAGCCAGTCTTAAATCAGACATCAATGTGATCTGAGTTATTAGACTTTCTTCAAAATATTTTCATATATCAGACGATGGCTGATTTAAATCAATTTCCTGTTTTCGAATATTTGTATACGATATTAATGTCATCCGAAAACTGTTTTTTACCTAGGTGTGGCCTTATTCAACCACGTTATATATAATACACAAAACCGCCAAGGTGATTGTGTCCGGAATCTGTGTGCGGTACATGATAATTAGACTGACAACAATTATCGTGTATCATAGCTTGTGCGTTGAAGACTGTGAGGTTGTGATTGGGCGATCGACGTAAAACACACATATCTATCTCAGACAAGCTACAGTGACAAAAAACGGAAGGCCATGACAGAGTATAAAAACAAACACTAGTCCGGTCCGGAATTATTTCTGTTTTTGTTTGTACAGTTCACCAGCAGCATGCAGACAGTGGTCTTAATATTTACTGTTATTGCAGGTACGTTGTGAAAGTTATTAATTGAATAATTCCATATTTGTTTGAACTTATAAAAGTCGATTCACTGAGTTGTTTAGCTTTTATGGATTTCAATTTTAGCGAAATTATTATTATATTTTTATATATTTTGCACAATTCTTAAAGAAAGACACGCAACATTCGTTTATGAATAGCTGATATGAAAATATGTCAATTATGTTCTTGTGTGTAATTCATTTTTAAATTCAAATCTATATATACAGTATTGTAAGGTTCAGACCTTGTGTACATTTTTTACAACAATATGTTACTAAGTAACAAATAAAAATGATAAGGTGGTGATTCTAAAATTTGCTACAGACTTTATATATAGGTTTTGTAGCCATTAACACATATATTACTTTAGTTTACCAGTGTAACATCTTTTATTGGTGATTTTGGTACTTTTGATTTATTTATTATAGTTTATTTATTTATTTTTTTGATAATGTATTTTTTTTGTTTACAGCGTTATTATCTACAATTACAGCACAATGTAAGTACCACAGACATTCTTTATTTATTAAAGGCCCAATATACGTAACTTCAGGAAATTTTTCGGGATTCTGTAAAAAATATTTTTAAAAAATCCAGTTGATGACCATGCAAAAAAATAAGCCTAAAACGAAGTTAAACTGAGCGGTAACTAACAAGATACTGTTAACAAAAAAATTTAAAGAATCGAAAATAATTCAGGTGGGACCCACTTCAACAACAAAGCCGTAGGTAGAAGACAGTTCGAAATGGACGCGTGTTTACAAATACCGAGTTTCAACTGCTGCTGTACCGGTAACCGCGAAAGAATTCATCTTGAATATTGCTGATATCAGTTAATCTTAACTAAATCTATAAATATATAAGTATTAGGCTTGATTTTCGCTTCAAGTTTTGCCAAAAGTTACGTATATTGGGCCTTTAATGAATTATTCGTATATTTATTTTTTCATATTGATATGTCTACAAATTTCATTCATCATTATTTTTTTTTGCTTTCTAAATTCACATCGAGATCATATCATAGGTTAAAACCGAGATGTATTAATAACGACCGCTATTTTTTCAATTTCATTTCAACTGTATACAGATCGTCACATAACACTACTTTTCATGTTGTGTTGGCGCGGTTTTTTAAGAGTTAACTCCCCTTACACGCGGGAAGACTTTAACGAAATATTTCCCGGCATTTGTTAATTCTTTTCTACATAATGGCTGCTGCAATATTTTTTTTTACTTTTCCCTCTTTTGAAGCTGTTCTAGCGAGTCAGGCGGGTCACTTTCATTTAAATGTTGGTAATCATTGCTCTTTTTCCTTCTCGTAAATATTACGTTTGAAGTACAATGGCAACGCCATGAAGACGTCTCCGCGCTCTGCAGATGGGATTGGTTTCATTAGGTTTTAAAGGCCCGATCTACGTAACTTTCAGCAAAACATGAAGCGAAAATCAAGCCTAATAACTTTTTTTTATATTTATAGATTTAATTAAAATTAACTGATATCAGCAATATTCAAGATGAATTCTTACGCGGCTACCAGTAGAGCAGCAGTTGAAATTCGGTATCTGTAAACACGCGTCCATTTTGAACTGTCTTCTAACTTCGGCTTGTTGTTAAAGTGGGTCCCACCTGAATTATTTTCAGTTCTTTGGATTTTTCTGTCAAGAGTTTCTTGTTAGTTACCGCTCAGGTTTACTTCGTTTTAGCAGGGACGTATATGTATCGTTTTAGGCTGATGTTTGCATGGTTATCAACTGGATTTGTTTTTCATAATTTTTCAGAATCACGAAAAATTTCCTGAAGTTACGTATATTGGGCCTTATAAACATTTTATACCTGCCTTAATTTTACAAAATCAATTACTTAGTAGCGATAAAGAACTAGTCGTGCAAAGTATTGAATCTGTTTATATTCAATGTTAACCTTTCTCTATGAAACACTTATTACACAGCATTTCATACAAGTTGAGTTTATTATTTCTGTTTATCTGTGGCAGGGACGTATATTTGGGAAATCCGTCTATACGCCTGTAGTTATTCAGCAGAACTGAAAAGTTTTTGTATTTCTAAAATCTATTATCTCAGCGTAACTATCACAAAATTTCTAAGATATTCAGATTACAAATTTCGATGTTGATATATTTGAATAGCAATTTGTATGTTTAAAATTGTTGTTAAATATATAGAGGATATCTAACAGTGCCTTTATAAATGTAATTAACAGAATATCTAGCAGTATCTTAAGTAATACCAAACATATTTCTCGCACTCGTGAAAAATATCAGTTTCTGTATACAGTGGATTCCACTTAATATCACCCCTGTTAATATCACATTCCTCTTTATATCATGCTTTCATCATTTTTACCCAAGCACCATTTCCCCCTCTATATAATCTTTGTAATTTAATTTGGTTAATACCATGTATTTTGAGGTGAATTTTAACAATTCACATAAAATATCCGGGAAATAATGTCATTCCCATTGATTTCAGATAGAACATGTACAAAATATTGCATAGAAAATAAAAAATACACAAAAAATGACTTTTTATTGAAATAATCTTATCTATGTATTGAAACATATTCATATGTACATTGAATTGCTTACTTTTAGTTATTGATATTTGAAATGCACTAGATTTAGTGGGAAAACATGTTTCTCTTAATGTCACATTCCTGTTAATATCATGATTTTGTCTGACAAATGCAACATGATATAAAGCGGAGTGCAGTGTTTGTATTGCTTTCTACAGCAAGTATTGTTGTTATGCTAATTTGAGTAGGCTAAAATAAGTACGTAAACTGAATATATATATCTTTTAAATTACGTAAATGTAAGTTGTTGATTTAAATACATTTTATTGCCACAACACAAAGCAATAGGATTGGGCAAAAGTTATTTCAACATTATCAACGATCTCTCCCCCAAAAAGTTCAATCATTCAACATTTGGCGAAAGAAAGGACCAGAGATACCATATTGTTCCCCGATATCAACATGATTGATTATACAATTCAGTAAGATGCAATTTATAGTAATCAATTGCTGGTTTTAATGAAAAAAAATAATGCACATTTTCAAAAACCGTAAGTCGTTACGGCTCGAAATCGACATTAACGACTCAATGATTTTACTCTGTTCGGGAATTACTCACAGCTTCTGATTCGCTTACAAGAAACAAAGAAACATTTGCCAGAGTTTTATGTTCCCGGTTGAAACTTGAACATATGAGATTGCAGATTTTTAATGTAAAAAACAGTATGATTGTTATGTCATTATCCCGTTGTTTTCTATTAATAGCCCCGCGTGTTGTTTCTGTTCACGTGCACATTACATGTATCGGTAATTACATATTACAGGTATATGCTTGTTTGTCTTGTCCCATAATGTTCATGATTAATCACCTGTCATGTTAGACACTGACCTTTATTTATTATCGTGACCAAGTCTCCCCTCTCACTTCGCTCTTACGCGCCCGTTTTTGCCAGGATAATATAAACGGCTCTATTAATGCTATTATTCTGAAAACGTCACGATCGCATCATCACTTCATGCAGTGTAGTCAGGGTAGCGTCATAACTTTATGCGGGGTAATCAGGGTAACGTTGCCAATTTGTGGTGTGCTACCAGGGTAACGCCAACACTTTATGGTGTGTTACTAGGATACTGTCATCACTTTATGCAGTGTACTCAGGATAGCGTCACCACTTTATTTACTGTAGCCAGTATGACGTCATCACTTTATGCAGTGTAGTGAGCCAGGAAAGCGTCATCATTTTTTTTGCAGTGTAACTATAGGTTAGCGTCATCACTTTATGCAGTATAACCAATCACTCAAGTATACCCGTGACAAAATACTTAACACACGGGTTATTTTTTGCATCTTTCGTTTTTACCAGGTGATCCTTAATCTCAATGCAATTACAGGATCATAATTATTGTTTCAAACACCACGTCGTTTAAAGTTTAATTGGACCATTCGGAACACCTCACCTCTTTCTATGTTCCGAGTAACTGAAGCGAATATTTTTTTTTTTATTATGATCTAATTATTTCCCTTTAAATAAAGTCCAGTAAATCAATAAATGCGCTGTCAATGCTGATTACGGTGAAACAAAATTGAAACAGAAATTGAACTTTGACCGAAAATCACGTGGGTCAATGCAACGTGCTGATTGTTGACGTCGTCATCGATTGTTGCATCGTCACAATTTGGCGGGAATATATACGAGATGATGTGTTTGCGCAAATATCATCCGTGATTCACAAAAAACAACACTGTCACTGCGACTTAATTGTATTGTGGTAGAAACAGGTCACACAACTCGTGGTTATTGGGTATGGAATTTATTTCACTCTCGTTAATTATTTTTCAAAAGTTACAAAAGACACTCGCTTGAAATAAATTCCATATCCAACAACCACTTGTTGTGCAACCTCTATTTATTGGATAATTCTTTGGTACGCGTACAGGTTGAACAATTCCTTGTATTATCATGTCTAAATCAAAGTTTATAAACCTCTTTGTTTATCAAGATATTTGTTTAACAGAATTTGAATAACAAATATTTCATTTTGTTTACAGCCGATTTCTACGAGAACTTTAATGATAACTTTGGCGATAACCGGGATTTCGGGGACGGTTACGACAACGACAACTATGGTTATTATGGAATGATGCCTATGTATGGGCGTGGTTTCGGAATGTATGGGCGTGGCCTCGGGATGTATGGGCGTGGCTTCGGGATGTTTGGGCGTGGCATGTACGGTGGATATGGCAACATGTACGGAAGAGGCTTCGGAAACAGTTTCTATGGCAACAGATGGGGTTATCCAAGAATGAATTATTACCAGCCATGGAGGAGATCCTGGAGACCGAGCATTTTTATGGGATATTAGGGCGAACTATACACACGTCATCACAGGATATTTGCGTTCAAGGATTTGGATATTCTAAAGAATTATATTTTCGGAATAAATAAATATACAGTGTATATCATGTGATGATGAATTTATAAAAAAGGGAGATAAGTGTTTTCTACTTGTATGTTATTCGATAGATTAATTTAACAGGAAATATATATACAAACGTGAAAAAATGAAAACAGACAGTTCTGCTGACCGGTTCTAGAGGAGTTACCTCCCTTCAATCATCGCCGGCGCTACTTTGTTTTAACGATACTAAAACGTCAAAAAACATAAAATATTAAAATTATTTTAATGAAAACTGTGGACATCAAATTACATCAGAGATTGCAATTTTTTATTTAACAGACACGTTTATTGTATCAAGAGTCAAATGTGACCAGAAATTAAAGTACTTCAAAACAAACTATCGTTATTCTGTACGCCCCTTGTTTTTGTTCCCTTCGAGTTAAGTGTATTTCACCACAAACTAAATATGATATTGATTTTAAATTTTTATACAATTATATAAAGTAAAGTTAACAAAATGGTTGAAAAATTACGACGATACGGGTCAATAGGCTTTTATTGTTAATAAATTGATATTTTATTTCATTATCGTTTTTATTATGTTTTTAATATCGATTCCGGTTTCAGAAACCATGGGGTCAGTTTGTAAGAAATTCTAAAATAAATCAACAACTTTAGTTGGCACCGATGTTTGCACAAAAAAGGTCGTGTTGGAACAAACTTGAGATCTCGGTAAAAGCCTTACATGTTCTATCAAGGAATCGAACCCTGTTCCTGCGACTGGGCTATCCGCAACGCCACTTGACTATTTTCAAAATCGATGTAAATACAAATTTTAATGTTGCTGTTTCCCTTTGAAAACTTATATTGCTAAGTTTCCCATTACAGTTCATTTCTAGAATAAAACACGCGCTGCCAATTCTACCACAAGTACACAAAGTAATACAACGGAACTGCAAGACGCGACACTAATTCTACCATGATTTATAGTGTAATCTCCAGCCTCAATTGAAATATAAATCTTCGGTATGCTGACGTCACCGCACGCGCCACTCTCGATCCTATCCACGTGGAACAGAGCAGCGACTGGATACAAAAACTCAGACTCATCACCAAGAGAATATTTCGCAATGGACCTCGGTCTGTAGTTTGTAAGTTCACTGTTGTCTATGACGAATAAAGCCGTGTTGACTGTTTGACAGGCTACCGTTTCATTTGCAGTAGCTGCTGTAAAGTCTACCCAAGCAAACGTTTGACCGACTTGGTATTCATCCACACCGGAAGTGAAGCCACGATACGTTGTTTGCATGTATTGCGTCACTTCCGGCCACTCAAACAGGATGACGTTAAACATTAAGGCAAATGATCGTAGATTTGAGTTTCTGTTCGTGTTGTAATTTCTCAAAACATCGTTCATTCTCCCAAAAAACGTACCAGCCGTACTTCTCTTCAACATCGTCTGGAAAAACGCAGTTCTAGTGGAGCAGAAACCTATCTTCCAAGCGTCTTGGTGATACGGATGATACAGATCTTGGGCTATCGTGTCTTTTTGCTTTCTCCAATTCGAATTCTTGTCCGAGTAGTCGAATATCCTCTTCATTATGTCCGAAATTGGTGACGTAATATTTACACCTAATGGTAGAAAAGTACCCGGATTGGTAGCAAGTATATCTCTAAAAGCCGCATGCCCATATTCCTGTACGAATTTTCCGTTTTTCTCACTTACAAATGAAATTGCAGCTCGCTTCTTTCTTGAAATGACGAAATGATTGTTTTCTCCCAGTAGTTCTAATGGTTCCATATTATTCAGATGTAATACATTCATTTTTTCAAAGTGTGGTGAAGAAAAACAATATAATGGTAACACAGCTACACAAATACACGCGAGTATGGCCGCCATGTTGTGGTGTATATTCTATGTAGACTAACATGAATATAAATGTATATATACATATTTGTACAATTTCTATTGTCCATTTGCCTAAACGCAGAACGCTCTATCGCCTAAGTATTGTAAATGTACGTATCTTTTAATTGAATCAAAAATCCACAAAGCAGGTCTGCTTAAAACTTAGATAACACAGACACACAAATGACGAAGGAAGACAAATTTTGACTCGTGCCCTATCCGGGCCTCGAACTCACGATCACCGGCACCAATATCACCTCGGCCAGAAAAACCTGCGGCCGCTTTCACTGAGCCAACTCGACGTCCCTAAAATAAGATGTTTCGATGTCGCAGTGATAGACGGTCCGGTATTCTGACATGAACACAGTGATGACTAGCCTATTATAGATGATGTGAATGCATGGATCGCAATTTATATATATATATACATGGATACGAATTAAGTAAATACTGCGTATATATGCTCATTTAACAAAAACTACAGACAAATATACTTTTGGAGCGAGGTTGGTTTTTTATTGAGTTTTGATCAGTCTGATGCTGATTTAATTCTCAGTATAAATGAAAAATAGCATATATACGATAAATGAGGTGAAACGTGTTAGAAGATAACAGGAAACGATTCACATTTAGCATGCTCCATGTAAAAGATACTCCACTGTTTCTTCACGAACGTTTTATTATCTCAAAATATATCAAAGCTCGCTAAATTAAAAATTTCTTAGTCACAAATCTAATATGAAATGGAAACTCGTGTGTTATCCTCTATGCTATGTTTTATTTTAAGTAAGGACAAAAAGTTTTTAAGTTCAAAATACAAGTTTTTGATTAGCTGTTATGCAATTGTCATGTGCTGACCGTAGGTCGGTTGTTTTTTCTCCGGGTTCTCCGGCTTTCCCCCACTTCCAAAATCTGGCCCGGTGGCGCAAAACAAAATGAATCAAACCAAAACAAACTTTTTTTATAAGAGTTGTGTCCCTTTTATCGAGGATGTATTGCTTAAGTTAACTTTGCATACATTATTTAGTTTACATAACAACTTGTTAGCTTCTGTTGGAAATTTGAATGTTCAATTCTGGTACGCTTTAGGACTTCCAGTAAAAATTGATGAGGCAAATGTTTAAAACTATTAAACTGACGTCCAAAAGTGTATATAAGAATGTCGTGTTAATACTTATACATTGTAGATGTTATAGTAGATGGTAAAGCTATCACCAAATATCTCGAAACGAATGTATCAACGAGGAATATTAAAACGTATCTTAAAGGCCCAATATACGTAACTTCAGGAAATTTTTCGTGATTCTGAGAAATTCTAAAAAAAAAATCAAGTTGATGACCATGCAAAAATAAGCCTAAAATGAAGTAAACCTGAGCGGTAACTAACAAGAAAGTCATGGTAGAAAAATCCAAAGAATTACGAATAATTTAGGTGGGGCCCACTTCAACAACAAGCCGAAGTTAGAAGACAGCTCAAAATGGACATGTGTGTACAAATACCGAGTTTCAACTGCTGCTGTACCGGTAACCGCGTAAGAATGCATCTTGAATATTGCTGATAACAGTTAATCTTAATTAAATCTATAAATATAAAAAGTTATTATGCGTGATTTTCGCTTCAAGTTTTGCTGAAATTTACGTATATTGGGCCTTTAAACTTGAAGCGATAATCACTCATAATAACTTTTTATATTTATAGATTTTGTTAAGATTAACTGATATGCTACTCTTAAGCGCGGTTATGTGTCGAAAGAAAAACAACAGGCAATGCTAATTTCTATATGACTTTTATTTGTTGGGTTGACCATTCACATACAAGTATGAATTGTTTTTCGCCCACTTATATCGAAAATTGATTTTCATGACCCACTCTCTACAAATTGTAGTTACCACTCTTTCACAGCGCGTTTCTTCAATTTTTAATTTCTTTCAGCATAATATTTCCTGAACCTAAGCTACACAATGTATAACGACACCAACGTAAACAAATTAAAAACTCTCGTTTATAGCATAACGTCATTATCATAATACAACTTTTATTTGTTATCATTACATTATAATCATTACATTGTTATTATTACATTATAATCATTACATTGTTATCATTACATTGTACTCATGTTAGCCTATAACACCGATTACATAAAAAATTGACGCCAACGATATCCGAGGTCCTGATTAGAACCAAAGCTCGTTACTATAACAACCATTGTCATCACAGCCTCGTTACCAACGCGTAGTCTCGTTATAAGAATACAACCTCATTACCAAAACAGAACCTCGCCATCAATACGTAGGCTCGTTACCAGAATATAACCTCGTTATCAAAACATAACCTCGATCTCAATACATAAACTCGTTGTTATATTAAACCTTGTTATCCCAGCCTTGTCACCAATACATAGCCTCGTTATCAGAATATAACCTCGGTATCAGAATATCACCTTGTTATCAGAATATAACCTCTTTATCAAAACATAACCTCGTTGTTATAATAAACATTGTTATCCCAGCCTTGTCATCAATACAAAGCCTCGTTATCAGAATATAACCTCGTTATCAAAACATAACCTCGATCTCAATACCTAACCTCGTTGTTATAACTTTACATTGTTATCCCAGCCTTGTTACCAATACATAACCTGGTTATAGGAATAAAACCTCGTTATCGATACATAACCTCGTTGTTATATGAATACATACTCTTATCCCAGCTTCGTTACCAATACATGGCCTCGTTATCATAAGATAAATTTGTTATCAATACATAACCTCGGTATCATACATCACCCCATCACCATAACAAACACTGTTCATACAGCCTCGTTATCAGAATATAACCTCGCTATCAGAACACATACTTGTTACTAAGACAACAGATAACCTCGTTAAACTCAATCAAGACCATGATTCACTGGCAAGAAATTAATGTGATTCTCAAACATTCAAATACAAACACATAGAAAACTGTTATGAATAACAAAGCATTATATATTAAACGTATCATGTATTGATTTTGTTATATAGCATATTGTTTCCTTTCTGACAAAAATGAAGTCATCGTATTCTTAACACCAAAACTTAAAATTTTTTGTTAATAAATTTGCCACTGAATAACGTGAATTGAACAACGATGTTAATATATACTAATATAATTTCTAGGGAATACAACATTTATTGTTACCTGGCTCTTTATTTAAAAACATATTCAATAAATTTGTCTATTTTAATGGTTAATCAAATGCATTTAATATACTGCCACAAATCAGAACTATTTTTCTGGTGACGTCACGAACTAATGCACGTTTCCTTAGAAAAGCAGGCGCCAAACATTTATGTGATCTTGATTAAAACGTTTTGTTTACATACAGTGTACAGACGACATTTCCTGGAGAACTGTCAAAACTCGAGATAGAATTCGGCCATGAAAAATAGTTCATCAGGTTCGTCCCAACATCCCGGGGAAAATAGTTTTGACTATTGACTGAAATGCCATGAATAAACTGTATACTGTTACCCAAAAATACACAATAGCTTGAAATAATGAATGATAAGTAATAATATGATACCATCATCAATATGAACACTAAAATATACACCATAGATTTGTTCAATGAACAGTTCATTACAGGAACGTGTCTTCCTAGGTTTCCGGACAATTGTGTTTCAGACGGATACGGCAGTGTTAATATTGAGCGAGTCTGTTAGAATGTCGTTCAGCTTCACTTCTTCTCTGGCCGGAGATGTATTATCTGAAAAAGAAAGAATTTGTATTAGAGATGATAGAATGTCATAATGGCTGTATGTTTTACATTTGCATTGCATATCTAACGCAATGAATCTCTAGCACACACGCAGGCATGCACACATATAGAGATATTAGCCAAGTGGCATAGGGCAAGAAGTAAGCGCACGATAAGACAGCTGCTGCGATTTCCTCAGAATTGTATAAATTAATCTATAGAATTGTGTTAATTTTACTGATTGCATATATTGCATAACTATATACTGTAAAGGACAAAAATTCTGAAAAAAATCCAATTGATAACCATGCAAAAATAAGCCTAAAACGAAGTAAACCTGGCGGTAAATAACAGGAAACTCTTGACAGAAAAATCCAAAGATTTGAAAATAATTTAGGTGTGGCCCACTTCAGCAATAAGCCGAATTAGAAGACAGTTCAAAATGGACGCGTATTTACAAATATCGAATTTTAAATGCTGCTGTACCGGTAACTGCGTAAGAATTCATCTTGAATGTTGTTGATATCAGTTTATCTTAACTAAATCTATAAATATCATAAGTTATTAGGCTTGATTTTCGCTTCAAGTTATGTATATTGGGCCTTTAGGATCGGACAATACATTATAATTATTTTCAATTGTATAATGGACAGGAAGTAACCTATTACAGAAATATATCACATCATGTACATGCATCAGCAATCTATTTCATCACAAACTTTAAATTAAAACTTCATTCGTTCAGTTTTCTTTTAAATAACTTTTCTTCCTAAACGCTTGCCTATAATCACAACACAAATATATTATCACAACATTTCACACATTTCTGTTCAAATTTTATTAACGAAAAAAATTAAAGTTATTATTTAAATGTGACAAACAATGAAAATGGTTTAACGTTTATATGTATGCAAGTCTTTTGGTGCTAAAATCAATATGGCTTCAAACGTACCTCAATAGTTATGACGTCACACAATACGAAGTTCAAAGGTCACCCGGCGTCCCCAGTGGCGTTACGCATGATGTTGTTCTCCTCTGCTAATTTATGCATACGTAATATTTCAAACGTCATCGCTGTGATGACGCAGCCGAGAAATAATACAATGAGAAAGTTTAGACAGTTATTCACCATCGTGGCTTCATCTCCAGTAGCGTCTATTCCACTCCCCTTCCCGAAGTTTCCTCCAGCTACGACTACAGCGCCACTCACCATGGCAACCGGTCACGTGATACTGAACAATGTCGGTTAAACAATGCTTTTGGCTCTGGAAGTTTTCCCACACAGTGAATGTCACCGTTCAACGTTGAGATATTCAATCTTTACGAAAGTGTATATGATCCAATAAATAGGCTTTGGAAATGTTCTTAGGTCCTCTGTTGAACTTTGTTTTCATTTGGTCCTGAGTTTGGTATCACGAATTTACATCACATTTTTGCAATCCTGTAGCTTGATGTCTGTTTAAGTCTGTTTCTGTGGGATTACAGATGAACAGCTTGTCATTGATAGTTTTCTACCCTCCTCAGTAAGACACTGTAAATACAAAAACCACACCATGTGTCAAAGATTCTCTCTACGTCCCAGATCCTGGACAAGAGACGCCCCCTGACATCCTCTAAAATACCACACAGGTAAATAAATGTTTTTACTGAGAGTATCAGTAACACACAATCCTATTTTTTCGGTATTTTCAATGCTGCATAGGACGGACGGAAATATTATAAATATGTATTCAGAGTATAATATCTAACATAGTAGGACGGCATACTTCGAAAACATTGAGTTGTGAGTAACCGTTATAAGTGTATCAGTAAACAATTCGCTTGCTTAATGTGATCTAAAATGATGTAGAAATATCTTTTTATGTTTTGATGTCAATATATGATTATCGATCACTTAATTCTTAGTGAGTTATCAGGTGTTAATGACTTACGTTCATCTTTCTGGACTATTAAACATTACGTTCATCCTTCTAGACTATTAAATATAACGTTCATCTTTTTAGACTATTAACCATAACGTTCATCTTCTAGACTATTAAACATTACGTTCATCTTTCTGGACTATTAAACATTACATTTATCCTTCTTGACTATTTAACATTACGTTCATCTTTCTAGACTTTTAAACATTGCGTTCAGCCTTCTTCACTATTAACCAATGCGGTCATCTTTCTGGACTATTAAACATTAAGTTCATCCTTCTAGATTATTAACCATTACGTTCATCTTTCTAGACTATTAAACATTACGTTCATCTTTCTGTACTATTGAAAATTACGTTCATCTTTTTAGACTATTGACCATTGCATTCATATTTCTGGACTCTTAAACTTTACGTTCATCTTTCTGGACTATTAAAAATACGTTCATCTTTCTAGACTATTTAAATTACGTTCATAATTCTAGACTATTAAACATTACGTTCATCCTTCTGGCCTATTAAACATTACGTTCATCTTTCTGGACTATTAAACATTACGTTCATCTTTCTGTTCTATTAAACATTACGTTCATCTTTCTAGACTATTAACCATTGCGTTAATCTGTAAAGAAATCAGAGAATACCAAAGCGTCAACAAAACCATAATCCGAACTCAAAGTCGATTAAACAAGAGGCAAAATAGGAACAAAAGGAAGATTTACGTGGAGACTCTCGTAAAAGCGACATGTAAACACCATAGGCCTCGTATGAAAAGTAAAACAAGGCAACTAAAAGTGGTGCACAGCTAGTTCACATTGGAATGTCAACAGTCTGTTTTGGAAAATCTTTCCTCCGAACTCAACAAAGATATTGTCAACCAGGTATTCAATCATTCGTGTTATATCTTCCTCAGTATAGTTCAACCTAGCTTTTGTTGTGTTTTTTTTTCACAAAGTATGCTCCAGGATAGCTCACAACCATGTATTTGTATCGCCATTCACTTTTCCTGGAAAAGAAAGCTCTCATAATGAGAGACTGAAGACATTCTTTCAGTTTCGAGATTTACGTGATAGATGTCAACTGCTGACGAACAAACTTACGGCACAGGGATTCGAGAGATGCAGGTTGATGAAGACTATGATGTGACGAAGATTTACATGGCGGGTGTCGTCGATGAAGCAGAAGACGCTTACTCTTCCGGAACACCTGGTCTTATTGTCTTGTGCTTTTACGAGAGTCTCCATGTAAATCTTTCCTTTGTTCCTATTTTGCCCCTAGTTAAATCGATTTTGAGTTCACATTATGGTTTTGTTGACCCTTGGTAGTCTCTGATTTTTTTGTTTGTTTTTTGTTTTGGTATGGGGTATGGTAGTGTACAGGGTGTAAGTAACCTGACCTGATTATACGTGGTTTTACTTAGCAGTATCATTACGGAGCGTTATAAGGATAGCCGACAGAAAGGTTATAGCTTTCCCTTTCTTGAAAAGAACATCCCTGCTTTTCCATCCTATGGTGTTGATGCGTAATTATAGGAGTTTTTCTGAATACCGAGATTATTGTGATAGAAATCAGCTGCTGACGAACTAACTTACGGCACAGGGATTCGAGAGATGCAAGTATTATGGTCGGTATCTCGATCTCATTGGGAAAGTTAATAATCCTTGTACGATCTCAATAGGGACGTTTTTTTTAATAAGCTCATTAGTATGTCTGCTGTTGTGATTGAGAATTATGTCTCAATTATCTTTTTACTTTGAGGCCATGGCATTTACCTAGATATAACCTAGATTTACATGGCGGGTGTCGTCGATGAAGCAGAAGACGTTTAATCTTCCGGAACACTTTGTCTTATTCTCTTGTACTTTTTCTCCGTGTAAATCTTTTCTTTGTTCACATTTTGTCCTCAATTTTGAGTTCTGATCATGGTTTGTCTGATTTTTATAGCAAAGTTTTTATATTTGGTTAAGGGTCTAGTATGACAAATAGTCAACAACGTTTGAAATATGGTGGGTTGGTTTACCCGTACGCCGCCACATTGGGGTCATAGTTTAATCGATTTTGAGTTCGGATTATGGTTTTGTTGACGCTTTGGTATTCTCTGATATTTTTTTACTTTTTGCCCATATGCTTATCGATTTTGAGTTCGATTTATTGACGCTTTGGGTTTCTTCCGGTATTTTTTGTAGTAACGTGCATTATAAGTTTTAAGTTAAAATCAATATTTTGATTTTTTTTTATAATGGTATACCTGCCCAGGTTGTGTTTCACACCTTTAGTAAAACAATAGGAGAACAAACATTGCATTATCTCAAGCGTTTTTTGAGACACAATAGTATCAGTTAGATTAGCGGTATTGTATGGAAGAGAAGACACAGTTCTGTCTCTGGTCGTCTGTATACAGACTGATAAATGCATGAAATCTACCCTTTAATACAATTAACCATGATTTGTATCATTCTCCGGTACTTTATTAATGTTGTTTAAAGAATTGTCAGCTTAACATTAAATTAAAAATATATTTTTATCATTATTATTTCTTTCATATTTCACTAAACATGTTTTTATTTAACGAAAACTTCACATGTCTGTATCAAATTTTATCAAAGGTATCCCAATGATATAAAATGTTTATAAAGTTTTGATGAAATTTAGCTGAAATAGGATTAAGAAAGCTAACAATACTTTGATATGTGATAAGCTGATTATGCATGCTAAATGATGTGTTTGACCTCTCCGTTTAAACAGGTTATTAATTGCCTGTGAGGGTTTTAAATATACAGTTAACATGCAATAACGTTTCCATACATAGCTTCTTCATGTGTCTTTCATTGTTTAGTTTTTGTACAAGTTGTAAAATGAAACCTATCTGTCGACCACCTGTCTGGTTTATAACGTATATGTTACTACTACGTTGTAAGTAAGTATTGAATAAGTCAACCAACAGTCTTATCCTTCTTAGTTTAGCAGCTAGGTGGTCGGGTGGTGCAGTAGAAAGCGCACTTGCCTTTCACCAAGGCGGCCAGGGTTCAATTCCACGACCGGACGTGAAAAGAGATGTAGGTCACCTGCCCCGTTTTCTCTCGGTACTCCGGTGTCCTCCCACAAAAATACCCCTCGCGCGTTAACATCCGTGATTAATATATGTAACTTGTTTCATAATTGTTGTAAAATAAATAAAGTTTAAATCTTAGCTATTACCTGCCTATTTAGACACATTGTATAGGTTATTGGTATGCTAAGTCAGTTGGTTTTAACTTCTAACTATGATTAATATCTATACATACTAAACAATGATATTCTTTATCGTTGTGTGATATGACAGGAATACGGGTTTGAATTAACATACCCCAGTTCTCACTTTAAGGACGTGACATTTTCTTTGTTTCTAGATGTACATGGCGGGTGTCGTCGATGAAGCATAAACAATTTATCCTTCCACGACACATGGTCTAAGTTTCTTGTACTTTTCCAAGGGTTTCCGTGTTGATTTATTTTCTTAATTGTTTTGATTTGTTAATGATTTGTCCTGATATTTAATGGTCTTTAGTTAAAATATTATGGTTACATGGACGCTTCGGTCATCTCTGATTTAGTTATGCTACAGCAAGATGATGATTATATAATTTCCTGAGCGGTACGTGAAGTTAACAACGATTAACATTTACATGTAGAAATAATGATATCATTGTAAGGTATCTATTACAGTAAGGACTGACTGAATGGGTGACAGTATACTTTAAGCCATTTGATTAATTGTTTTACGTATTATCAATTTTATCAGATCTGTTTAATGATATTTACCACCCTGATGACTTGTTGTAAAAATAACTAATTAATTAAACAACTTGAACTACTTGAACTACTAAAGAATTAATGCCTTTAAACTTGGCTGTATTCTTTTCATACATTTTCTCGTTTTAATTTTTCACCAGTTCGTATTTTGGCTCCAGTTTATGGAGTTAAGTTAAAATCAAAGTTGTATTTAATCGTTGGTTTTCACTTTGTCTTGTGATTATCAACAGTTTTCGTAAGATACAAGCCATCAAGAGTAAACAATTTTCAAACTGTTTTTCAAACCTCGCATGGCATTATTTAGGCTGGACAATTTCACAGATGATGCTTTAAAATATTATTTCTTGTTTGGATCTTTATAGTGTAGGCCTAACAGATGTTTTGGATCAACAAAAACACCCCATAAAGTAATCTATTCACGAAAGTGTTTGAAATCACTCGTTTAGATACTCTTTGCACCTTAAACTTAATTCTTTTATAGTTTACTAACAGATATTTTGGAACAACAAAAACACCCAATGAAGTAATATATTCACGAACATATTTGAAAGCCATTGTTTAGATACTCTTTGCAGCTAAAACTTAATTCTTTTATAGTGTACTAACAGATATTTTGGAATTACAGAAAACACCCCATGAAGTAATGTATTCACGAAATTGTTTGATGTCACTCGTTTAGATACTCTTTTCAGCTTAAACTTATTTCTTTTATAGTGTACTAACAGATATTTTGGAATTACAGAAAACACCCAAATGAAGTAATATATTCACGAAAATGTTTGAAAGCACTCGTTTAGATACTCTTTTCAACTTAAACTTAATTCTTTTATAGTTTACTAACAGATATTTTAGAACTACAAAAACCCCCAATGAAGTTATCTATTCATGAAAATGTTTGAAATCACTCGTTTAGATACTCTTTTCAGCTTAAAGGCCCAATATACGTAACTTTCATCAAAACTTGAAGCAAAAATTAAGTCTAATATCTTTTTATATTTATAGATTATAAACACGCTTCCATTTTGAATTGTCCTCTAACTTCGGTTTGTTGTTGAAGTGGGCCCCACCTGTATAATTTTCAATTCTTTGGATTTTTCTGTCAAGAGTTTCTTGATAGTTACCGCTCAGGTTTACTTCGTTATAGGCTTATTTTTGCATGGTTAGCAACTGGATTTTTTCCATAATTTTTCAGAATAACGAAAAATGTCCTGAAGTTATGTATATTCGGCCTTTAAACTTAATTCTGTTGTAATCGTATTACTTTATCCGTTCTATTGTTTATATAGATATCCTAAGTGTCTACGTGTACATCATTAGCCATCCAATGGGTTCAAACGTCACTAGGACAGGTATAAAGATGATGGCTGCCAACAGATGCATATATGTGAGATCCTGGCGATGTTCGATAACTCTTGTTTAGATCATCCTCAAGAAATTTCACACCTGTCCAACTACACTTTTTGGTATAAATTACTGTATGTGTCTTTATTTCAGTGGTATCGTAATATCAGCCTCAATTCATACGCACTTCTAAACTTTCTTCATCCCAGAAGTGGTATCGAAAACTAATATTTTATGAATTATTCTTGCCTTCTCTGCACGATTTGAAGAAAGTTCTCGTCGCGGCAACAACATAATGACGCCACGTCGACAACTCAATCACGTAGCATAACATTGTCTTGCATAGATGTATTGATGTCATGTCAATATTAGATATAAAAGAGGTTTAACAGGGTAAGACAATATCATGTACCACCTTGGAAGTGAGACAGGGTGATCTCATGCTGGGCGATTTTATAATCTTACCCTTCGGATTTAGATGTCTCTGTGTTCACCCAAAGGGGTGAACACTGTTTTTAATCTACCATGAGAATGATTTGTGAACCAATCATGTTTACTTCCCGTTCTCCATGGTCCAGTTTCTGTCAAATGAGGGCCTTCTAGTGAGTATAGACTTACGTTGGGGTTTTCTTCTGATGGAGCTTGGAGACTGTTCGGAGATTATGACGGGAACTTCTCCGTTAGAAAACTACATATCATTTAACGGGCTTTCCCCTGTGTTTGTAAACATTCTATTCAGGTTGGAAAGTATGATTTATGTAAAGATTATTTTACACAAACAAAATATGTTTTAATGTGACGTTTCGATGACTAGTACGATATGTACCCTGCCACCCGGTGTAAAATAATCTTTACTTAAAAAAAAGTTTTTCCCGGTGATTTTTATCATTAGCAGTATTAGACACGAGCAGTCCTCTGAATTATGAAGAAATCGAACATATAACCTGGGATTTCGTTAAAAAGACTAAATTGTATTTGTGACTTTGTTTCCCACTTTCACCCTTCATAGCTCAGAATGGTCTTCCAAGCTAACATGAATCCATGTCAATTCAGGAAAGAGTAACCCTAGCGCATGTATAAACAAATGAAATTTATCGGTGATAGTCACAAGAAATCCTAAGTTGACACCATCAATATATACATACGAATAAAGATAACACAACAATAACGTCGATCATCAAACATGATATTTTATTGTCGTAGGCCAGAGCTACATCGGTAGATCACATATGATGGTAAAATTGTAACATTGCTTCGTTATATAAGATTACTGATGTCAGAATTGAAAAAATCATCTCGTGCTTGAAATAGATATTTGTATATTATCGCTAGCATTTTAAGTACAGGTATTAAAAATGCATAATTTATGATTAAACATATTTAATTACAGTTATATTAACATTATCAAAGTTTTTTGTTAAGTTTTAATTTCCACGTGAACAGGCTTTCCAGGAGAAGTACAAGCATGCTACTAATTTAACTTGATTTTAATTTTGAGTAGAAATAAAGTAAACCAATTTCCTGGCGCTACTTGGGTTTGACTCTTGTGGTTACATAATGTTAGCTTCAAATTAAAGTTCATGATGCTCTGAACGTTATTTCTTATTAAATTTTTGCATTTCCTTTTTTTATTTATTTTTTTATTTCAGATCTTAACATGTCACATTTGATTCGTAATTCTATGACTCGCTCTAAATATCGAGATTTTCATGGTAAATATGCGCTGCTGACGAACAAAGTTAAAACACAGAATTTGAGATGTGGGTTGATGAGAATAGTCGCCATCATGATCTTATTGAGAAATATGACGTTTCTGATTATATAAGAATATGCTCATTAATTAATGTTTATTTGAAAACATACCACAGTTCTCATTTTGAGGACGTGACATTTAATTTGAACAAGACACTATATTGGTCCTCAAATATTACTGTTTCATCATTTGTTACATTTTTTAATGTGACACAAACAGAAAAAAATATCGCTCAAGATTATGAAATACAATGTTTTGGACACAGGAAAATTGAATGCATTATAACACGTATGATAGCACACAACACATTTTTGTTTCAAATTCGTTTTTAAAGATGATAAAAAGATGCATTTTGATATAAATTCTGCAATAGAAACATATTAAATGTATGTAAAACGGAAACTACTTTATAACCTAATGATTTCATGATGCTTAATGTTACCTTCGATCCCTTCCTGACCCTTCTGATTTTACATTAGTTTAGACATTTGGATTTACACCTTTTGGCCCCTAGCATCACTGAAGAGTCCCAGGAGGACAAAACAGCTGTTTGATGCAGTTTAAGTCATTTTTTCGGCATACTGTGTCTATTACTAAATTTAAAACGTGCAGCATAATATTATGTGTGTTACGTCATCTTTTTTTGTGTGCCGTGTACACATTTGTTGATCTCGTGTGTTAAATATACTCATTTATAGATATTTATGTTGGTTATAATGTAAACAACTTTAAAGTCATAGGCCTATGAATACAATGGGTGGAAAATGTATAAATATACTGTTTATTAAAGTTAACATCCGGGCCAACAAGAGTGATTCATATAAGTTGTATAGCTTGTTTCATTATTGTTGTAAGATAAATAAAGTTTATATATATTAAAGTTAATGGCAATTGAATAATGAACTCTTAATTTGTAGCCTGAAATATACTGAAAACGTACTCATTTGTTCGAGCTCAATTTTTTATCCACAACCTAATTTAAGTTGATAGGCGCAATGATGAATTGGCGCACTCATAATTGGAGTGAAGAGTTGTTGAGAGTTTGAGAATGAGAGAATCTGGAAGAAAGGTTAGGGTAGGACTAGGCCGGAGGATGTAGATAACAATATAAGATAATATAGACAGTTATATCATCATTTAGCGTTATGCTTTTATCGGGAACATAGCTGCTATAAGAATATAGATAAATTGTATGTTAACTGAACTTTCCCCAATATACAACGACTTCCACGGTTAAATATTGAATAGTATTATATACAGATTTTTTTCTAATGATGAAATTTAAATAAACCACACCCAAATATTTTGAACTTTACTTCGAAATTGAAAGTGAAATTATCCTTCCAAGACGTTGTTTAAAATACCTTATTTCCTAGAACAATTTCTTTAACTGTGTATATTGATGACGTCATTTGATTGTGTATAGTATATTACGTCATTTATAATAGCTTTGTTGTTTCTGTCGCTTAGCAAGGTACCGCATTTTATACCTTATACCTAAATGTTTGTATTTCAAATTTGTTCTGAAGACGACACATCTAATGTGTCGAAACTAGTCAACATTTTTTTTATTAAAGCCGATTAACCCAGCAAGACGTTGTCATGGTAATCTTTTCCTATTGTGTATAATTCTGTTATGGTTCTTGAGACATTGAAAACATATGGGAGATAACTCTCACAATTCACATGTAAAATCTATGTTCAATAACTACAGACGAAAATTAATGTAGATTAGTATCAACGTTTGTCCAGCAACATACAGGTCTTACCAAAGAATTAAAAAGAAAATGAATGTCACGTTTAAACGAGATGTCGGTTAGTGAGATGAAAATGAGATGAAACGCATAGGACATAAATACGATCACTTATTGGAGAAACAAACAGTTGTGTCACCATTCATTGATTGTGAAACCAGTTCAGACATCTGTTCACTGATTCATAACGCTCACACTTTGTTGAAGTTGTCTATTCAAACATTTGCCCAGCGACACCGGTAAGTGATGAAAATGAAACCAAGTTGTTTCTTCCTTCGTAACCTATTCCTCTTTATAATCCACCAAGCCAAGTTTCCACCAGAAGAATCTGAAGAGAAAGAGGATGAAGCATTAACATCTAATTAATATCTATGAAGTGTAAAAATTTTTAGCATTGAACTGCTGTCAGTTGGCATTCATAGGCAATATGAATGCCAACTACACAACGCAAATTTAAAAGGTGCAAACATGTGTGTGTTACGGCGATAATGCGTTTTATTGAATTAGCATTTGTCCAGTTGTCATTTATATTGCCTCTGAATGCCATTATAAAGCAATTCAAAACTTATATCTGCCAATTTAAGAATATGTTTAGCTCATACAAAATTCAATCGATCTTTATATATCTCAGCATTTAGCTTAAATTATGTATCTATCGTATATGCTTTTTCATTAATAAGAACAACGATCGGTCGGGGATGGTCAGTGGTGTTCAACGTAAAAATTATGACGCCATCAATGGGTCAATAACATTCATGGCCTTATGAATGTCAACTAAAGGTAGAGTGATATAGTGGCTATGTCACCAAATGGTGAACATGGTAATTATAATGTTTTACGAAGACCTACATACCGCATGTTTGCGCCCTCTCTTTAACATATCATAGCAAAACTGAACGCTGTGTGGGGGCCACCTTATTAATGAGATAAAAAAAACTAGTTTTACCCTTTGTTTACATCAAATGAATCTCGTAGTCGGGTCACGGTAAAATTGACAGGCTTTAAAGTCGGGTGTCGCGTCTTTGTCATCTTCAAAGAATGGTTTGTTTACTTTACCTGAGATTAAATAGCTAACGGTTTGCCATCAATTTTGTTATGACATCTCTCTAGAGCTTACATATACTTGCGTTCTCTGCACCCCGGTAGTAATAGAAAGAGTATGCTTGAAAATGAATTAAACTGCATCATACAGCTGTTGCGTACTTCTAGGTATCGTCAGTGATGCTAGGGGCCAAAAGGTGGGAATCGAAATTTTCTTAACTAATGTAGAAGGAGAAAGGTCAGGTGCGTAAAATCCCTTTAATTCATGAATTTTGAAAAATAATTAAATAAGGATTGCCTAATTTTAAATCTTGTACTATGAAAATGTGTATAAATTATGTACCGTATATGTATTATGTACCGTGCCACCACTCAATTGAGATAACTGTGGCTATGGAGGCTCCAGCAAACCACGAGGACTAAAATATTCCACCAGCAGAGTCTACCATCCCCTATCCTGAATGATGACGTAATACGCACAAGAAACTTATATATGAATAATTCCAGGGGTGCAGAGAGCGAAAGTATATGTACGCTTTAGAGTATAGAAACTGTACATTATATAGTAAATATGATGTTCATTGGAGTATCATCTAAGGTAAATTG